>CM057338.1:238030725-239280725 GCA_030015575.1 Agapanthus africanus
TTTAATCGATCGAAATTATACGGTATTTGCTTGTTGGATTATATCTGTGTTTGTATAATGTGTTCGTAAACCTCCCTTAACTGCTAGTATGTCGGTTGGCAGGGGGTTGCACATTTCTGTAATGGATTTTATCTGTTTGTGTATATGAACTGTGTTGGACTTTTGTGATGTATAGCCGGGGTTATGTGATGGGTTATTATTTAATTCATTTAATGTAAATGTAATTTGTTGTAATATTATTTTACGGGGCACATCCAGGTTGCGGTTGTAGCCACCGTTGTATTATTTCATTTTACTGTTTATGCTCCTAGGACAGACCCAAGGTGGGGTGCACATACTGCCGGGCGGGTAGTTTGCCGTACCCGTTGGGGTCTTGGGTGGGGTAATGGTTATTCATCACAACTGTGTAATCCGTCTTTTGTTGCAGGCTCAAAACAAACACGGATTGCTTGCAAATCCAATAAAGTTCACCTGTGATCTGGAATGAATATTATTGCGTCCGACGAATGTAAAATATCTATATATATGATAGCTATTTAGACGTCACTTATGTTTTACACCCACGCTAGCCCAGCCCCCGCTCTGCCGTTAGTTAAGTAACCTAACGGGTGATGACGGGACCCCGTGGCGAATGCGGATGGCATAAGAGGACGCTGTATTTTCGTTGTTTTCTGCAATGATAGGTTAATGATGGGACGCATTATTTATAATGCAAAGAAAATAAACCAAAAGTTTAATCGTTGGAACAATTTAAAAGAAATCACTCGGTTAATTTTAAAACAGATATTTTTTAAATGCGGAGCTTTAACCACTCCTTTTAAAAGCTATCAGGTTCCTTCGGTTATATCAAGTTCACTACGTTCACGGTTTCGCCAAAACCATTCATAGCCCTCCGTCATTTCATCTGGGTATTCAGTAGTATTCAAGCTATGTATTTTGACCTAACGCCAAGGCATAGTGTTTGGTAGCTACTGGATATTCATTTGTTGCATAGATAGATGAGTTAGTTTGGGACAGTCGTATTATCATTTTGGCCGAACGTCAAGGATATATACGGATGGGTTCAAATTGACAAGATAATGATGGGTAGAACTTGACATGTGACTTATGACATTTTGACCTAACGCCAAGGTCATAAGAGCATGGGGCAAAAATATATATCGGGAATTTCTAAAGAAACTGAAATTTGCAAAGAGTTGCATACCATTTGGAGTTTGATAAATGTTGGTAGGATTCCTTCAACATTATCATACAATGATATTTGGATCCCGATCCTACTGTAAGTATATGCTACTTATCAGGAGATTCGTCACTTAACGATCAATGCTATAAACCAAGTAGGTGTCAAGAAAGGTGTCGGCGGGGTTACGCCCCCAGAGAAAAGAGGTTATTTAATTAAGGAACTTCGCGAAAGCGTTGGAAAACCTTCCTCGAAGTATCGACACTAGCCTGGTTAAACGGTTAAGCAAGTATTGTATGGTGAGAATAGTCCTGGCTAATTCTTCTTTTATGGTTTGAGGAAGGATTCGAGAAACAGTGGGAGCCATCCAGTTTAGATAAACTAAAAACCACTCTAAACTTGCAAGAGCATCATGCTAAAGAGTTTTCTTCTCTCTCTCCTATTTGCAGCGACCCTGAAAATGACTGGACTTAAGTTACTCTTAGAGAAAAATATACTGACAGGGCCAAACTATAAAGATTGGCTGCGGAATGTCAAAATGGCTCTGACCTATGACAAATTGGGGTACGTCCTCACCGCTACGGCACCTGCTGTCCCTGGTCCCAAATCCAGTAATGCGGATAAGGAAATCCGCAAAACCTGGGATTTCGATTGCGCAAAAGCCAAGTGCATCGTGCTTGCCTCGATGAACAATGAACATCAGAGGAGGCACGAGGATATGGAAATAGATGGCATATTTCTCCATACAAAGGAACTTTATGGAGAGCAATCTCGTATAGCAAGATACGAGACCTCTAAGAACTTGTTTCGAGCGAGGTTGGCTGTCGGGTCATCGGTAGGAGAACATGTCCTAAAGATGATCGGCTATATAGAAGAGCTCGCAGACCTTGGGACGACTTTGGATAATGAGCTCTATACAGACCTTATTCTCCAGTCCCTTCCTCACACCTACGCTCAGTTTATCCTGAACTTCAACATTCAAAGAAAAGAAGTTGAACTTCCGGAACTCCTGAACATGTTAAGGAGTGCAGAGGGCACCTTGTAGAAGACAAGGGAAACACCCGCTATGTTTGTTGGCGGTGCATCTTCTTCCGGGTCCAAGGCTAGGGCCAAAGGAAGGAAGAAGAAGGCCGCCACCAAACCTAGAGGAGGTGTTAGTAAGGTGGGAGGGCAGGGAAAGAAAAATTTTGCGGTACCGGTAGTGGGCCAGGATGAGTGCTTCCATTGTCACAGGAAAGGGCACTGGAAGAAAGATTGCAAGGCGTGGACGCCAAGAACCAGAAACCGAAGCAAGCTGTGGCTTCGACTTCAGGTGTGTTTGTAATTGAGAATTGTCTGTCAATTAACTCTACTTCCTGGGTATTGGATACCGGATCAGGATCTCATATTTGCAATTCATTGCAGGCACTGAGAAACCGTAGAGTGCTGAAGGAAGGTGATATGACCCTAAAGGTTGCTAACGGAGCTAGCGTGGGAGCTGCGTCCGTCGGGGATTATCACCTAGGATTGACGAGTGGACACATTTTGGTTTTACATAACTGTTTTTTTGTACCAAGCTTAACGTGTAATATCATATCAGTTTCCTTATTATCAAATAAAGGTTATGATTTCACGTTTGTAAGAGATGTTGTTAACATCTACCTTAATCATGGTTTGATTGGGTCCGGTGCACTAAATAACGGTATATATGTCTTAAACCAACTCCAAATTTTTAATGTCCAGAACACACTAAAAAGAAAGTCTCCAGATTTAAATAAAGCTTTCTTATGGCATTGTAGACTGGGTCGCATCAATGAGAGAAGGTTGACTAAGTTGCATAGAGAAGGATATTTGGACTCGTTCGAATATCAAACTTATGACAATTGCCAATCTTGTCTCAAAGGAAAGATGACAAAGACTCCATTCACTGGACATGGAGTAAGAGAGAGCGAGCTCTTAGGACTCATACACAGCGATGTATGTGGTCCAATGTCTACGCATGCAAGAGGTGGTTTTTCCTATTTCATTACTTTCACGGATGATTACTCAAGATACGGATTCATTTATCTGATGAAACATAAATCCGAGACTTTTGAGAAATTCCAAGAGTATAAGAATGAAGTAGAAAACCAAACCGGCAAAAGTATCAAGACACTTAGATCTGATCGAGGTGGTGAATACTTAAGTGCCGAGTTCCTAGGTTACCTAAAAGAGAAAGAAATTCTCTCTCAGCTTACTCCTCCATACACTCCACAGCATAATGGTGTATCGGAGAGACGGAATCGAACCCTATTGGATATGGTACGATCCATGATGAGTAATGCTGAGTTACCGCGATCTTTCTGGGGTTATGCGCTAGAATCAGCGGCATATCTTTTAAACATGGTTCCTACTAAGACTGTGCCTACCACTCCATATCAGATGTGGAGCGGGAAGAAACCCCATCTATAGTATATAAAGATTTGGGGATGTCCAGCTTTTGTTAAAAAGCAGCATGTGGACAAGCTCGAGGCACGATCAGTAAAGTGTAAGTTTGTAGGATATCCAAAGAACTCCAGGGGATATCTATTCTATTACGCAGAGGAACAAAAGGTATTTGTTTCTCGTAATGCCCATTTTCTAGAACATCAGTTTTTAGAAAAGGAATCAAGTGGGAGCGAAATAGAACTGGAAGAAATTCCAGAACCACAAACTAATATTGAAAGTTTGGTAGAACCGGTAGTTCAAGAAGAACAGGACATTCCCGCACCCCTCCGCAGGAGTAGTAGGCCGTCTCATCCGCCTGAGAGATACTACGGTTTTCTCATAGATGGGGATAGAGAGGATTGCATCATAGATGATGATGAACCTACTGACTTCCAGCAGGCCATCCAGAGCGGCGACTCGGTACGATGCTAGATGCAATGCGAACCGAAATGGAGTCCATGTACACCAACAAAGTATGGACTTTGGACTTTGCTCCAGATGGGGTAAAACCTATAGGATGCAAATGGATCTTCAAGAAAAAGATTGGTGTAGATGGACAGGTGGAAACCTATAAGGCTAGACTTGTTGCAAAGGGTTTTCGTCAAAGACCTGGTTTGGACTATGACGAAACTTTTTCTCCAGTGGCTATGCTCAAATCCATTCGGGTCCTTCTTGCTATTGCTGCCTTCCATGATTATGAAATCTGGCAGATGGACGTAAAGACGGCTTTTCTGAATGGAAATTTAGAAGAGTGCGTCTATATGGATCAGCCAGAGGGTTTCAATCAGAGTAGGAGCGGCGGGAAAGTATGCAAGCTGCTTAAGTCCATTTATGGACTAAAGCAGGCATCGCGGAGTTGGAACATCTGTTTTGATGAGACAGTCAAAGAATATGACTTTATCAAAAATCCAGATGAACCGTGCATATATAGTAAAGTTGTAGCCAAAAGTGTCGTATTCCTCGTCTTGTACGTGGATGACATTCTATTGATAGGAAATGACATTCCTATGCTACAATCTGTCAAAGGATTCTTGTCACACAGGTTCTCCATGAAAGACCTGGGTGATGCCTCTTACATTCTGGGGATCCGGATCTATCGTGATAAATCCAAGAGCATGCTGGGACTTTCGCAGTCCAGGTATATCGACACTGTACTGAAAAGATTCAGTATGGAAGATTCTAAGCGCGGTAATCTACCGGCTTGTCACGGAATCACCCTTTCCAAAGAGATGTCTCCCAAGACTGATTTAGAAAGGGAATGCATGTCTATTATACCCTACGCTTCTGCGGAAGGCTCTATAATGTATGCGATGTTGTGCACCAGACCAGATGTAGCTTACGCACTGAGCGCGGTAAGCCGGTATCAATCAGACCCAGGGGAGAAGCACTGGATAGCAGTAAAGAACATTCTCAAATACCTGAGGAGGACTAAGGAGATGTTCTTGGTTTACGGCGGAAAAGACCTCAGGTTGGAGGCCTTTGCTGATTCCGGCTTCCAGAGTGATAAGGACTTTTCCAAGTCCATGTCGGGTTATGTCTTTACCCTCAATGGAGGGGCGGTGTGCTGGAAGAGCTCCAAGCAGGACACCGTTGCTGACTCGATGATGGAAGCGGAGTATATAACTGCTTGCGATGCCATAAAAGAAGCAGTCTGGATGAAGAAGTTCCTAACAGAACTTCAGGTGGTTCCTACCATAGTTGATCCAATACCTCTGTATTGCGACAACAACGGAGCTATAGCTTTAGCGAAGGAACCGAGGTCCCATCAGAAGTCCAGACACATCTTAAGGCGGTATCACCTGATCAGGAAGATCATTGATCGTCGGGAGATCGAGATTCGGAGAGTTGCTTCTGAAGAGAACATTACTGATCCATTCACAAAGGCCCTACCTCAGATTCAGTTTGAGAGGCTACTCGAGATCATCGGTCTTCGATATGCCAGTACATGGCCCTAGTGCAAGTAGGAGATTGTTAGTGTATATGCCCTAGGGGCCATTATTGTATCATACTAGTTTGTATATTACTTAATGGAAGCTTGGGATATTCACATGTATATAAAAGTCTTGCTAAACATGGTAGTATGCTACTTGGTTTTTCTATCTTAATATGTGAGTATACGTATTGATAGAGCTCTTAGGATCTTGCTTGACTACCAGCGTTGTGATGGCAGTCACACTAGTGGGGGTTGGGTAGTCTACAAGCACATCCTTATTCAGGTCCCTAGTCGTTGGATTATCGAGACAGGGCATCGATACTCCGGAGTAGACTAGTGTGTACGCTTCTCATCCCAGTTGGGGAGATGGTCTGTCCCACAGCCGTCAGTATGTCGTACTGGAGATAGTATGCTGGTGCTCGTTGGGTTACGGGTACACCGGACAGGACTCACAGGGAACTGTTGGATGGTTTTATACCAGTCGTCAGTGAACAGTTCCCAGGTGACATGAGTACAGCATAGTCCGCAGACTTGACACTGCTACTTCGCCTCGAGTGTGTCCCACTGTTCTTAGATTGCTACCCTACCACGGCTCAAAGGAGTCGTACAAATATGTAGCAGTTGGGTGCAGTCCCGAGCACTTGGAGGCAGTGGCGGTTAGACAGGATTCGTCTCTCCCGGTATTGGGGGTTGATATCGCGCTGTGTCTGAGAGCCATTACGCAAAGTCCCTGGCCAGGGCAAGCGAGATTTGCTGGTAGGTTCCAGTAGTTTCTCAGGGTGTAATGGGCTTCGCTCCGACACGACTTATACAGCTATTAGGGGACTGACGCTACCCGCCCCCCTAGGCCCGATATGCGATAGTCTTAGACGAACGGACCGGACTGTACGGAGATTGTCACATCAGACTCCGTAGGAGTTCGGATGGGTTTCCTCATCGGCCTTCTTATCGATATCTACCTGGAGACCGTTACGTACAGCTAGTGCCGCTTGTGGTCTGTGGTTAAACCCACTGCCAGCGTAGTAGTCGAGTCTCTAGAGTCCCACCCAGAGAGTTTCCCTACTCTAGGTGAAACGATATAGAGGTCGTATGGTTTTACGACAAGGGTTCGGACGCATACGTGTGTTTTCGCACGTACGACTTTCGGACAGTTTTTACTAGTCGGCTTTGGTTTAAGCCAGTTACTAGTATCCGGTTATTGGATTTATACAGTCTAAAGTTTTTCCGTGTTTTCACGGATAGGAGGGGCGTTCTCGTAATTGCGCGAGAAGCTTCTAGAAGATGGTGACTAAGGAGGTTTAGGTGGCATATACATTGAATGAGATTAGTGAGTCATATGGATGATTCATCCATGTCATTAATGCTTCATAATTGCTTGATGACTCATGGAGATGAATCACCACAAGATATTTATCAAGCATGGTTGTAAATCATTTTCTTTTCTTTTCTTGATAAATAAAAATGCTTGATATATATTATGATAACTCATTTTCTCTTCTCATTATTATGTTCATCTTCTCTCTCCTCAAGCTCTCTCTTCAAACCCTAATCCTCCCCTCTCATGTGTTGAGTACAAGGATTAGTTAGACTACTTAATCCATAACCATACTCTATTTCATCTAGGTACTTTGATTAGCACTTAAAGATACCTAGTTGCCTCAAGTTTAGAGGCAAAGCTTGGAGTTTAGCTCTCGTGGTGGATCGTCTACTACTTGGAGAAGGCCGAAGAGGAGGTGGAGTTCATAAAGACGAAGGACATGGTTCTTAAGGTATAATCCCTTTACATAGTAGTTTAGAACTTCTATGTTTGATGTTAGTTATCGTTTAGCTTCGATTCATGCGGTTAGTCGATGTTTAAGCAAAGAACAAGATCGTTTTTCATATTTCCGCCTCCCCGCAAGTCGTGGGGTGTTGTACATCGACTTACAAAAAGGATGGGCAAAAGCGTATTCCTCCGATGACTTGGACGAGTTTCCGAGAACGTAATTGGCCAGATGCCTTCTACAGGGTATTGGAGATGCCGAGTTCGTAATTTCGAAAGAGACTCTGGATATGACTATAGCCAATTGGAATGCAGTCCACACAGCTACGAAGAGATGATTTCGAATTGGTCCATATTGAAGGGAAGCGGAGTAAGAGATTCGGCCGAGATCTTAATGAGTTGTCGTTCCTCTCCGTTGATGTCAGAGACTTGACACACACCCAGAGGCGTTGGATGCAGCCATATTTCTAGGGGAAAGTCATGATAGGAATGTAGCTGTTCTGAACAAGAAACGAATTAAGTAAAGGGTGATAATTTCCGGGAAGTCCGGCAGAGATGAAATTGGGAGAGACCTTGGCAGGATCCTTCTAGAATACTATACGATAAGACTTGGACCCATGATCGGTTGTATCACACATACTCAGTAGGCCAGAGGCTGCCATCATTGACGTGATACATTACGGGTGACCATGTTAATTGGCCTGGAGATGTTCAGAGAAGTGTCTGAACGGGACTGTTCTGTCGCTACTCCTAATCATGCTGTCGAGCCGAGGAGTCATGCAACTGGTATTCCATAGAGAGAAATAAGGACCTAAGGGCAGAGGACGTCAGACCGTGGGTAGGAGGTAAGTAGATATTCTTGCTATACCAGCCTTGGGTGCACCAACACTTTTCGACATTGAAGGAGGTGTATCTCAACGTCATATATTTATGAATCGTGTCACGGTGATTCGGATATCGCATTTTCATCATTTTGATTCTGGTATTTTGAGGATTTAGTTTCATGATTGATATTTCCTATGTGCACCACAGTTGCACTTGATTCGTAGTTTCATGTATCAGTTGTATTGATTTTCGTTTTTGTACATACCCATTGCACTCGATTTTGGTTTTACGCACTCTGAGATACTTGATTTTGATTTCATGCATATAGTATATACATGATTTTGACTTATACATTCGGTGTAGTTTACACGCGCTTTCAGTACTTTGATATGGTTTTGTGCATGCAGTTGCACATGTTTATGAGTTTATATACCACGGTATACTTGATTTTGATCTGGTGTATGTCGTATACCGTTGATTTTGATTTTGATACTCGATGTTCGTTTTCGTGCATCTTGTGCATTTGATTAAGATTCTTGCGTACACTTTGCGCACTTAATGAGATTTTGTGCACACCGGATGCACTTAGTCGAGATTCTTCGTGCATATCAAATGCACTTGATATTGTTGTGTGCACACCCGTTGCACTTGACAGATTTTTTTGTGCATACCCGTTGCATTTGGTTTTTGCTTTCGTGCACATTTGTGGTATCTGTATTTGATTTCGATTTCCGGGCGCACCAGACACACGTGGTATTTTTATATGTCCTATTTGATTTTGATTTTGTTTGAGCATCGTGTTTTTATGACATATATTATATTATATAGTAACTGAGCACGACTAGTCTGAAGACAATACCTGAGTATTTTTGCATGCATCGATATTTATGAGGGGATTTTAAAAGAGCTATAGTCTCAATATTTTTCTACGTGTCCATGAGTGACAAATTTCTTTTACAAAGAAAACCCTTCCAAAATCATTTTCAAAAGGCCAGACGTACATGTTAAACAAAAAGATATGTAGATATATATAACTATTTCTTTACAAATGAACGTCCTCTCCTTGTGCCATGATATGCGTATCGCACGACGATTTGAAAAAGATTTTGCATGCACTTTTATTTAACGGT
Source organism: Agapanthus africanus (assembly GCA_030015575.1). Taxonomy (NCBI): domain Eukaryota; kingdom Viridiplantae; phylum Streptophyta; class Magnoliopsida; order Asparagales; family Amaryllidaceae; genus Agapanthus; species Agapanthus africanus. The sequence continues at coordinate 238,040,001 of CM057338.1, forward strand.
CTTAACAAATTCACAACGATGCGTTCTATATATATGTTATAGTCCAAATTATTTTATACTTGATTTTAACAACGGATTTTAAAACTGGTATTTTTGCATTAACTCCCATGATGGTGTGACGCTTGACGGAGTTCCGATTTGAGTTTTGCACTCGTTTTAGTGCGCATGCATTACGCTACGGTATATCTTATGTATTCATAATTTCGGAGCCCCGTTGACTTGACTATTTTTCTGAAATGTTTTAATAATTGGGGGCTTTAAATTTAAATTCAGGGACCGAATTTATTTGGGAGGGAAGATTGTAACATTTCAGAAAAATAAAATATTATTTTTGGAATTTAAATAATTAAAATAATAAATTTTATGAATATTATAAAAAGTTTGGAAATTAGTTTTAATGAAATGGTATGATTATATACATATAGTTTGGAAAATGATTGAAAATTTATATGAATTATTGATTATGAAAGTATTTATTGGATTTGGACATCTTATAATTATTATACAATTATTTATATAAAGTTTAATGCTAAACTCGATTAATATTTTATTAATTATGTATTAACCATGTTTATATATTATGACATACAACATGTCATGTTGTAACACTTGTTTATATTTGTAGCCATGGATTTATTTTCATTTGCTTTTAATGGGTTTTTTTTGTTTTAGAAAAGAAAAAGAATAAAGATAAATAAAAATGATGGGGACATGAATGCATGGGTGAGAGAGAAAGAGAAGAGTTAGGAAGGTTCTAGCATCATGAACCATCATCTCTACTTATTTCTTTACCTCCTTCATCTTTTCCCATTTTTTCTTCTCTTCCTCCTTCATCCTCCATCATCTCCTCTACCACCCCAAACCACCCCTAAATCTTCACCAAAACATCACACCACATTCACTAGAAATGACCACATCCTCATCCCACACCCCATGGTGAAGTCAAGTTGGGACTTTGAGCACTTTGGATCATCTAGGGTTTTTCTTTTGTTTCTCCATGAGGTAAAATCTTCACCATTCTTCTATATTTTTAAGTTTCCTAAGGTTCAAGTGTAGTTTAGAATTAAGAAGGTGTGGTTTTATGGTCTTGGAAATTTTTTGATGAGAATTAGGAGATGTTTTGAGTTGCGGAGGTGTATTTGAGGTTTATTAGTGACCACAACCCTTCTAGTATTAGAATTCTGGATCAAACTGAGTTTAGAAATCCCAAACATGAACTTGGAATTTTCCCAATATCGGTTTTGTAATACATATGGTGATCAAATGAAATCTGGGATGTCTCGGGGACTCTGAAAATTATTTAGCAAACGCAGTGAGATGTGTAGAGCCATAGGAAGCTACCCTAAAAGCGTGAGCCCAATCCCTTATTTCTGGCCGCCGTTTTATTCGATTTAGCCATAATTTGTGGCCTAATTTTGGAATTAGTGTGTGAAACTTGGTCTGTAGCTCAATCATTAGATAACTAGACCTACCTTGTATGTAAAAAAAGTCTAATTTCACCTTAAGAAAAATCTAGAGTCGTTTTACTTTATTTCTGGCGATATTTTGCGACTTTTGGAACTTGATTTTTGGATATTTGTGTTTTGACTTGGTCGTTTGACATACATATGTCGACGTCGGGGGTTGTTTGGTTATTCTTGCATGCGTGGACTATAGGTTCTAACCTATGTACGTCTCGCTTGCTATATCGGTTTTCGGATTTGATTTTTGATGTCGATACAATATGCGTTGAATTGTAGGTACCTTCGCGTGGACTTCTGGGATGACGAAGGAGAGCAAGGCGTTCATTGACTTCGGCTAGAGCGAGGATAATAGGTGAGTAGATGTATATCTACGGGGGAAGTCAGGTGGATGTCGTATATCACCCCCGCAACCGTAGATTAGGGTAGTTATATATATTTATATACATTACAACGTGGGATATGGATACATAGAAAATAGGGTTCTAGGATACTATAGGTTAGAATAAGCGTACTCATAGGAAGGTATACCCTTAACCTTATTTTTCTTAGCCTTGAGCCTTATGATATATATTGTCACACACACACGCACACACACATACTTGGTATGATATGTGTGTATATGTGTGTGTGTGTGTATGTATATGTTCACACACACACACACACACATACGTGTAAGATGAGGATATGATATGTTAGAAGAATATGAGTCGATATGATCAGACATGATGTCACGAGATTATGATATATGAATTGAGATTGAAACACCATGTTATGACATGAAATATTACATGATCATTGGGTGATATACATATAACATGTGACGACATGTGACTAGATGAGATGATAGAATGTACGTGACCATAGATCCGTACTCTTGAGTTATGACATCGTACGACGGATTATACCGTATGAGATATGATATATATGATGATTGACTCGTACTCTTGATTTGAGGATATTGTACGACGGATTATACCATATGAGATATGATATATATGATGATTGATCCACACTCTTGACTCGAGGATGCTGTACGATATACTATACCGTACGTGATACTATAAGGTTGGATCACCGACTGATGGATGTATCGACTCAGAAATGTTATAGATTTCTAATCACTTTCGACTCGGGATTAGTTTAGCCTTTTAACCATTTAAGTAGATATTAGAATATAATTAGAGCCATGCCTATTTTCAAAACTAACGAATCGTATGCATTTTAAAAAGACAAAACCCAAGGGTCGCTACGGATTTTTCAAATGGTATCTTTTTCTCAAAAACACCATAGCTCCTATTTTTCTAAAAACGACGATTCGTACTATTTTAAATACTATAACTGTATGGCTCATATGTAGCTATATATATTTTATATTGTTGCGTTTACTATTTACTTTTATGTTATGCTTATATTATTCTCATTGCATTTTATATGTACATGTTCTTTTCATTAGCTGTTATGACCTCGTTTGCTAGGACACATGTACCATTACCGATGATACGCATGTTGCACGTACATGTACTCGACGGTCCATACACTCATCATCGGTAATTGCCATGCCACGTACACATTAGAAACCGTTACTTCACTCGTACAACCTGATAACTTGTAACTTAATAGTATTGCTTAGCATTCATGATATCACATGCTAATTTAGATATTGCACTTTTTACTTAGATGCCGCATTCATTTAGATATACATTTTAGTTATGCACTGTAGATTGGCCCAGTGCCAATATTCATTGTTTCATTATGGGCTCATGTTTACGAGATTTCGGTTTTCATGAGATTTCTGGATTTGGGAAACTACATGTGAATTTTGAAAACTTATAATCATTTTAAAAAGAAAAATGCGTTTTTCCTTGATATGATGTGTGGCGTCCACCATGAGTTTTCTCGGTTATGAGCTATATGTATACCTGATTCGAGAAGAGAGGAGGCACCGTCTGCGGGTACATGGTGGACCCGGTGCGGTACCCCGGGGCAAGGAGATCGTATAGAGAGACGTTGAGTCTGGCAGGGGAGCACTACCGACCGGTGATAGTTTGGGTCGGCGAATACCTGAAGGATATTGACCGTAGTCGTGAGATCAGATGGATATGAGGGCCGATCCGATGAGATAGCACCCGAGATATGAGGATTATGTGTTGCTGCTGGACACGGTTTTTCATGATGTTTTCGAGTGTCAATGCTGGGCACTCAGGTTTTATCATGATTTGGTGTGTTGTTGCTGGACATACGTTGGATGATGCATTTATACATGATACACATGACATGGTACTACTTTATGACATGGATATAAGTATAGTGGTATTGCACTTATGCTTATACTATTATCCTTACTACCACTTGATGTTATTTCATTATTATTAGTATACTGTATGACCTAGGAGATCGTTATAAATTCGATTTCTACCCGGTGATATTTTCTACTCACGAGTTAGAAACCCACCCCCGTTGTGCCACAGTTTTCTTGCAGGTTTGACCGCACAGATTCAGCAGCGGCTTGCTGTCACACAGTTCCTTCCGGATGATTTGCTTTAGTAGGTAGGGTACACTTGCATTGCGACCATCCTTTGTACTTGTATATTTATTTGGTTGTATCTAGTTAAAATCTCCATCAACCAGATTATGTATATTTGGTAGATTTAGAAACCACGGTTGTATATTCTTTCGGACTTGAGTCATGCTCATGTATCTATTCTTGTTTCTGGTTTCTTGATGATGTTTTGGTTTCTTATTTTCTTTCTGTGTTTAACATTCACCTTAGGGCATCGTATATATATTATTTGCGTGGTTGTTTCTACCAATTGCCAAAGAGCTAGCTCCCACTTGGGGAGCATATTATTATTGCTTTGTATTGGTTTTGGTTCAAAAATTACAAAGGAGGTGCTGCCCAAATTTCAAATGACGAAAATAATTTCAAGATAGATACAAAACATTCCATTTTCATATGATATTACTTATACTTTTAAAAGAAGAACTTGATTTCATTATACCGTTATTTCAAAACTTTACTTCCACTATTTTCCAAAAAGGTTTAGATTTCTGGGCTTTTGGCTTACTTGGATTAGGTAGAGTCCTATAGACTTCACTTGATTCAAGTGCCAGTTACGTACCTTTTTTGGGTCATGACATTAATACCCAAGCCTGATCCCAGAAGAAGGCAAATGAGTGTCGGTGCTGATCGCCCTACTCAACATGAAGTGGATACTACTTTTGGATGCGGCTCTCATCCTCCATATACCGTTCGAACCTCTCGGCATAATCTCCAGTATAGCGATAATTAGAGATGAAGAAGAGGGGGAATGTTGCCCCCCTTAGCTATATTGGGCCTCAACCTGTGGGACTGATTCGGCCCTCGAGCCCCCCTCTCGGGATGTGGCTGCTCTGCATCTACAAGAAATATCAAGACAAGCAATATTAAGATTAAATGGTATTAAGAAATCTAGGATTAATGAAAATTGAAGTGTGATATATACCTCCGGCGACAGCAGCATGAGCCCGGGCCTGAGCTGCAGCACGAGCAGGACGATAGTTCCTCCGGTAAGGAACAGCCGGTGACCCGGACCTGGACGCATCCCCTCCAACTAGAAAATAAACATTGACAATAAAATTACATGAAGTTCATGTTTATTCTTAGAAGATATGTAAAATGAATAAATATTTTATATTTATTCATACTAACCTGCAGACTGAGCGAAAGGTATGGAAGCGGCGGCAGTGGCCTCTGCGCCAGATGTGGATGCACTGCCTATAATTAGACAATTAAAAATAGATTATATAAGTAATTGCAAAAAGAATGTGTATATCAATAATATAACATTCTAAATCAATATGCATACAATATAGGATATATAAATATACCCGCATGCGCGGTGGTGGCCTCTGCCCGAGATGTGGAGGCACCACCTACAGCTAGGCAATCAAAAAATGATTATCTAAGTAAGAGAAAAAAGAATGTGTATATTTATGATATAACATTCTAAATCAATATAAATGCACTATAGAATATATAAACATACCCGCAGTTGCGGTAGTGGCCTCTGCCTCAGATGTGGATGTACCACCAACAGCTAGACAATTAAATATTGACTATATAAGTAATTTTGAAATAAATATGCATATATATCTATAATATTACATTCAAAATGAATATGCATGCAATATACCTGGAGGTGTGGCAAAGTCCACATGGAAGGAATCATCTGCACGGGATACTGATTGGGATGCAAGACCAGCCCTTTGAAGCTCCCTACGCAGCTCCCTGGGTGGCAGAACCGTTATGCCTCTGCCTCTGCCATGGCTGGTGTTCCTGCTGCCCCTCCCTTCTCCAGGCGTCGTCATCAAACCTAGATAAGAGTACAATCATTACATATGCATGTGATATATGTATAGATCGTAGAAATGTGAAGTAATAATATAACATTACTGATAACCTTTTCATTTCGTGGACGCATTATACATATCTACTTGGATTTCATCATCGATATTATTTCTCACCCATGCAACTTCACGATAAGCCGAAGATAACCCGTTTTTTGAAATAAACGGTCGGAGCACTCTAAGTCTTCTTTATTCTTCATCCTCATCGCCGTCCTCCATACGTTTCTCGAATTCTGGAACATCGTAAATATCCTTGGGTTTCCAATGACATACGACACTCCATCCCGGATGCTTCAAGCACTGTGAGTAGTATACTTGGAACACTTAGTTCGGAAAGATAAATGGATCATCCTGACCGTAGAATCGAAGTGTGTTTACACTAGTCAATCCATATTCATCTTTCCAAGTCCCGAGACTATTTCTCCATCTTTCCGTATCAGTTCGTGTATCGTACTAAGTACACTGAAATATATAAAATGGTTCTGATCGTCCGGGATATTGGATGCCAAGTATGCAATTTTAGTATCCATAATAAATCACACCATCCGATTTTACCGTCGCAATCCCACTTTTTTGAGTAGTTCGAGATGTTTCTATGTCCTTAACTTCAAATTTGTATCCAAGGACATCGAATCCGTTATAATATGCAACCTTCATGCAAGGAAACTAAGCTAAACATTTTGAATCTCTCTCTAATGATGCAAACAAGTTCGGATCGTGGGTCTGACAAAACAAATTTTATGGCAAATACATAACGATATAAATTTAGATTAAAACTGATAGCAATAACATATTATTCAGACAACTTACATGATCTGCAATTCAATCGCAAAAATTATCCTGATGATATTTTTCCATTCGTTCATCATTCCAATCAGGATGCTCCTCACGTAACTCATCAATATGAATTCTGTTCTCAACGATAAATTATGACATTAATATTATATCATTTCATACGCACACAAACACAAATATCAGAATTAATCCAGAAAAACTTACTCTCTAGTTTTTTCAAGACATACGCTATTGAGGAGGATAAACCGATATATCTTGTTGATAAATATAGTATCCACTCTCTTATAATTTCCTTTACCATAAGGCTCGTCCTGAATTCTTCGAGGCCGGTTAAGTTTCGTCTCAATGTTCTCATCCAGATAGAGGGAACAAAATGTGGTTATTTCATCTAGAAGATAACCTTATATGATAGAACCCTCTGGTCAATTTCTATTACGTATATACTTTTTTAGAGTCTAGAGGTACCTAAAGAAAATATGTTAAATAAATAAATACGGGCATATAGGAAAAAAATAATTTTATAAAATGCATGAAACGAAAAATTCCACATATCTTTCAACGGGATACATTCATCGATATTGTACCGGTCCGGCAAACTTAGCCTCGGTTGCAAGATGAACCGTCGGGTGTATTATGATATTGAAGAATGACGGTGGGAAAATACGTTCAATCTTGCAAAGTATCAATGAAATAGAATTTTCTAGATTCTTCAGCGTCACAACATCCAAGATTTTAGTGCACAACTCTCTAAAAAAGCAACAAAGGTCATTGATTACTGGACCAACCGATTCGGGACGGGAATTCTTGAGGGCTAATGGGAGAAAGTGCTCCATAATAACATGGTGATCATGACTTTTCAGCCCATCGATCTTGCCTTTCACAATTTTTATTTTCTTGCTAAATGATCCTGAGAAACTTGTAGGAACTTTTAAATCATGTAACACCACCAGGAACCTTTTCTTCTCCGGTTGTGACATATGATACGTGGCATTGGAAAGTACAAATTTTCTTAGTTTACTCGTTATCGGTTTAGGATGCAATTCACTTCTAATTTCCCAGTCTTGAAGATCCATCCGAGTACGGAGGCTGTCTTTCGATTTTCCTTCTTTGCAAAGAAGCAAGTTGAGTACATGCTCGGATACTCCCTTTTCTACGTGCATGACGTCCAGACAATGAAGCACTAAATTTGTTGACTAGTACGGAAGCTCGTAGAAAATGCTTAACTTGTTCCAGTAGGATGGTTTGACCTGTTTTTCCCGATCTATCCCGAAGGTCACATTATTATAACCATCTATTGAGTAGTCACGTCCTCTCCGGACAATGAGGATGGAGGCCCAAGAAGCTCCTGATGACCATTAAAGTAAGCAGCGTCTAACTTGTAGGGATGGTCTAGTGGCAGGAAATGCCGATAACCTCAATAACAAACCTTCCTGCTAAAATTCAACCATTTCGATATTTTATATTGATGGAAATAAGGGCATACTTTGTGACCATGTACGGACCAATCTGATAGCATTCCATATGTAGAAAAGTCTTTAATTGTCCACATTAAAGCTGCACGCATTGTGAATGTTGTATCTATGTTTGCATCGTAAGACTCTACACCATCAATAAATAAAGATTTCAACTCATCGATCATTGGTCGGAGATAGACGTCGATATTGTTTCCCGGTGAGTTTGGTCCGTCAATAAGAAGATGCATCATAAAGTAGGATTGATCCATAACCAACCAAGACGACAGATTATAAACTATCATTACAACGGGCCATGTGTTGTGGCTTCCAGCGATATAGTTGAATGGGCAGAAACCATCACTAGCGAGTCCGAGCCTGACATTGCGAGGATCACTACTGAATATTTCGTGCCTCCTATCGAAATCCTTCCATACCAGTGAATCTCTTGGATGGCTCTGTTCCCCTCCGAAAGACGGCGCGACGGACGTCTTGCCTGAAATTCGGGGCAGATGCTAATTGGTGCTATCCGTCCACCTCTCCGAAGATGCCAAGTTAATTTATGGCAACATGTATCGAAGGTTTAAACGGATGCGTCCGATGTAGCAGACTTCGTCAGATTCCCCCTCGCTTGAGGGGTTTTTGATTGTGGGGACGTTCTTCCCTGCAGGCGCAAGTCCCTACAGTTAATTATGCTACCGCATTGCGGTAACAACTTTCTCCTTCTCCAGATGATAACTTCGTGTCGTGGGTGTTTGTTTTGTGTTTGGTTGCCCGTGGATTGTATACGGAGACTAAGCTATGTTGTTGCCCGTAGGGCGTGGACTAGTCCAAATCCGTATCTTTCTTAGATTTGGGTTTGGGGTTGGGTTTAAGGATACGTTAGCCTCGTTTGAGACTAAGATTGACTTAAACGTTAGTTAAGGATACGTTAGTCTAGTTTTTAGATTAAGATCAACTTAATGGGATCGTTTAGATCCAACAAGAGAGCAATTAAGGGGAGGCCCTGTTGTTTAGTTTAGTGACATTGCGGTCGATAGGTAGTTTAAGGATATTGCGGTCCAATGTTAGTTTTAAGACGTTGCGGTCAAGGTTAAGGACATCATAGTCCATGGATTTAAGGACTCCACAGCCCGGCATTAGGTTTAAGAGATCACGGTCAAGGTTAAGGACGTCATAGTCCGTTGTTAGTTTTAAGACATCCCGGTCAAGGTTAAGGACATCATAGTCCGTGGATTTTAAAGACTCCACAGTCCGACATTAGTTTTAAGACATCACGGTCAAGGTTAAAAACATCATAGTCCATGAGTTTAAGGACCCCACAGTCCGTAGAAATGTGTGGTTGCCGGGACCCGTTACCTCTTTGAAGACGTTGAGAAATTACAACGCCAAGTATCAAAGGAGTGAAGAGATGTACACTTGAACCAAGGTAGATTAAATAATCTTTGGCCCAATTTGGAGCTAAGACCAATTAATTATATTATGAGCCTATTATCCCAATTAAGTTTGAATTGAGGACTTATGGCCAGCTTGGGCTAAGTCCAATCATGTTTAGAATATAGGCTCTCTGTTGGTCCATATCCAATTGCAGGAGAGGCTTTGCCTCTAGAAAATTAGCCAATTGGGCTAAAGCTAGTGTTAAACACTAAAGACCAACAGTGTTGAACACTGGAAATAAGATTAGCAAATTGGTGATAAACTCTAAAAGATAATCAGTGTTAAACCCTGAAAATATAATCCCCCAAATTAGTGTCAAACACTAGCAAACAACAGTGTTAAACACTGGAAGTGAAGTTGTCAAATTAGTGTTAAACACTAAAAAAAATGTGATTCTCAAATTAGTGTTAAACACTAACATATAACAGTGTTAAACACTGGAAATAAGGTTTTCAAATTAGCGTTAAACACTAAAGCACATCAGGGTTAAACACTGCAAATAGGGTTTTCAAATTAGTGTTAAACTTAACACTAAGAAAATCAGTGTTAAACACTAGGAATAGGGTTTTCAAATTAGTGTTAAACACTAAGAAGATCAGTGTTAAATACCGGGGACAAAGATCTCAGATTAGTGTTAAACACTAAGGAGAGAGAGGTCACGTAGTAGCACGTGAGAGCGCCCTGATTCCCCTTATTTTGCTCTGCCAAAAGTATTGAATGCTTTGGAGCATCACGTGCTGTCACATGATGGGCATTTGGGTATTTGTCCGTTAAATCTTTTGCCAAGGGGTCACGTGGTAACACGTGAGAGCGCCCAGGGCTTCTGTTTCTTTTACTTTTTCTTTGTGTGCTTCAGGGATTACGTGGGGCACGTGAGGCGTTACCTCAAAGCTGTTTTCTGTGGATCTTTACAGGGGTCACGTGGTAGCACGTGACTCTGGCTCTTTGCAAGTTTGAAGATCTCTTTATCTTTTTAAGAATTAAATTCCTCATAGGGTTTAGAGGAATTAAATTCCTATTTTCTTCTGAAGAATTATATTCTTAGATAGGGTTAAACCCTAGTTTCTTTTCTGTAGGAATTAAATTCCCCATGTATGTAAAGAATTAAATTCTGGCATAGGGTGAAACCCTAATTTCTTTTCTTAAGGGAGTTAAATTCCTGTGGGTTTGAGGGAATTAAGTTCTCAATTAGGGTTAAAACCCTAGCTCTGTCCATTTTGAAGGAATCAAATTCATGTAATATTGGGTTAACCCTAATTTTATCTCAAAAGAATTAAATTCTCATAATTCTGTGAGAATTAAATTCTCAAAACTCAATTCCTCCTCTATGTTTTAGATCTGCATGGCAGGATCTCAATCCAATGAGAATTAAATTCTCAATTCATGGGGAGATGTGCGTTTTGCAGATCCTCTACCAGAGAAAGAACTAAGTTCTTTTCTTTTATATAAGAGTTAAACTTTTTTGAGAATTAAATTCTCCTTTGAAGCCTCTCTTTTCTTACCTAGGGTTTTTCTTTTGCAGAGAATCAAATTCTTCCTTCTGAATTTTCAAGATTCCAAAGCTCTATATCTCTCTCCCCCTTCTCTTGGCTCCTATTTATAGGAGAAGGAAAAGAATCAATCTGTTTTAGTGAATCTTTCATTGAAAGATTTGATTTGTTGATTGAGAGATTTGATTTATCTTCATCAATAATCTGGGCCTTTAGATTATTAGGTGAATTTTATTCACCATCGGATTTTAAATCCAAAGATATCTATTTGTTATTTCGGTTAGATTTGGGGGGGGAATCTTTCCATGTCCAAGATTTTTCCATAACTTGGTGATATTTAATCACCTTCAGATTCTTGATCCAACGGTTTCAGATAATACTTCTCCATTTTGGAAAGATTTGAATGATCTCTCCTCAGAATTTAATTCTGTTAAAGAATAAGGCTTTTAAAGCCGGTCACGTGTAAGCACGTGACCCCTGGAATGGGCTTTTCTTCTTCTGCGCTCTGTTCTCTGGCCGCTGCTTAACCATCACGTGCCAACACGTGACCACTGGTCACGTGTGAGCACGTGATGCCTCTTCTGTAGCTTTTTCCTGATTTTTAATCAGGGAACAAATGCCCCCACAGCGTTGTTCTCACGTGTCTGCACGTGAGTGCAACGCTGTCACTTTTATGACCGTCGGATCTGCTTTGGGAGTAAGGTAGATGAAACGTTTTCCATCCCATCCTATAAATAGAAGGGTCTCTTCAGAAGTGCTTCCACTCTTCATCTTCTTCCTTTGATAACTTTTCTCTTGAGAATTTAATTCTCATTCCTCAGAGCTTAGTTCTCTGCGTTGAAAATTTTTCAGAGTTTAACTCTGTTAAAAAAGGACCGTTTTCTTCAGGTAATGCTCTTGAACGAACGATGAACTTTCATGTCCCTCTGGATTTTAAATCCATAGCAAGGGTTTTTACCCTTTTTAACAAGAACCCATTTTTTCTTTAAGTTTTTCAACCGAAACATGAAACCATTTAATCTTCACCAGTAAATCTCCTTAGGGTTCATTTGATCCTTTAGGGTGATGATGATGTTGGTTGCTTTTTTATGGAATTTAATTCCATCCCCAAGAAGCTTTGGCTCTAGAACAGAACTTTTATGAGAATTTAATTCCCTTTTTCAAAAAGGAATTTAGTTCCTACGAAGAACTAAGTTCTTCCTAAAGAACTTCATGGGTTTTCCTGCCCTGAGTTCTCTTTCTTAACCGGGAGGAAGAAGTTTGTATTGAATTTCCATGATCGTTATTTCAGGTATCATGGATGCCCATTTGTATGATCTTGATGAGATCATTTCTTACGGGAATATCCGTGTATTGGGCAGCAGCCAGAACCAGGAGCTCACCAACGCTCAATGTGCTGAGATCATGAGCCGCTTTGACGAATACAATGGTCGGCTACTCCCTCGCCGCTCTTCTCTTCCGAGACTCATCGTGCTGGCGATCTGGGAGGCGCTCCCTCTCTTTTGCACCGGCGTGCCGCTCAGGGCATTGGACGCCGCCGAGGATAAGATACATTCGGTGTACCTGATGAGCCTAATCTCGAAGAGGAGGCAAGACAACCTCATCGATCTCTTACACCAGGCTTTTCAGCAGTCGGCCATACTTGCTGCCTATTGGAGGGTAGAAGACATTCGTGAGGACCCCGACGCTTGTGACTGCGAAAGAAAACATACTCGGATGGTTCGAAATGCTTGGAGGATCTTGGACAAAGCCACATTTGAGTTTCTCAATCCATGCCCCGGGTCTGAGGTCTTGCCGTTGTAATCGTTTTTTTTTATTCTGTATGAACTTCTTAAAATATGAATGATAAGTTTTATCGTGCCCTTCTGTGCTTGCATGTTTTTTCCGTGGAATTTTGTCATTTTTGCTATTGTTGCTGCTGATATGTTTAGTGTGTAAAACACTATTTCACTTTTCAGTACACGTCAAGTTTGGTGCTCGCGTGCTCCGCACGCGGGGTCCCTTTGATGGGGATGTTTAATTTTCATGCCATATTCTCTGTGTACAGCATTTAATGCTAAAAAGGAGCCTTGGAAATAGTCCCGTCTCCTTGATTTCTAATGCTTTCCCTTTTTAGGCCTCGGAAATAGTCCCACCATGCAATATTCCCCATGCACGACACTTAATGCCCCTCTTTATAACCTTAGGCCATGGCCTTCTTTTTTTCTTCACAGAGAAATTTATTCTCAATTTAGTGTGATTTATTTTGAGGAAACAACTGAGTGCCATGTCCTGCAATCGCCCCCATGCTCGTCGACAGCCGTGGGAAGTGCCTATCGAGGAGATGATTCATCGCTTTGCTGCACGATTGGTGGATCCCTTCCTTACCGACGACGAATGCGACTCGGCGACATATGAACTCTCGATCCGTAGGGGGTCCCCTCTCCCAATGGGCTCCCTCTGGCTCCGGATGATTCTTGCTGCCGTGCTTGCCGACATCCCTCCTCACCCGACAGAGATGACCCTGGCGATGCTTGACGCGGCTGAAGAAAAGCTCGAGGGTTTTCACGAAGCGTGCCTGATTACTCAGGCTTTGAAGGATTGCTCGATTCACCTGTTGAGCCAAATAAGAGTCCGGCGGGCTATCATGTCTGCTTTTGTGGACGAACATGGTGCCAATCGGTGGGGAACGACTCCTCGCGAGAACTGTCGCTTCGATGTGTTGGAAAAAGCAGAGAGAGAGATGGAGAATTTTGTTCTTTATTTTGTTAACCCTTGCGCTACTGATCCCGTGTTCGGTGACCTTTTCCCGCTAGCATAGTATATTCACATTAGTTTTCGCATGCTTTATGTTGAATTTTCATGTGTACTGGGTACTCGTATGTATGTCTCGCTTGCATAAATGAGCTTTGTATTCTTCCCATGAGAACTTAACTTTCTTTAATTGCGAACATTATCATTATGTTGTGTGCACATCAGAGCTTCGGGTATCATTTCTATTCGAATATTCATATAGTTGCGAATGCATGCTTGATAGGATACACATCAGAAATTTTTCTTGTTGCTTCCCATACCTCGTGATGTGCGCGCGCTTTAGATCAACTATTGCCGTCGAATGGAGGCTTGCTTATATGGTCTTGAGCGTACATGTCCTATTTCAAAGGCTGCGGCTGCGAAGGCGGGCTTGCGTGGTCTGATAGAGCGACGCGCGGCAAATATGGTGTCATGCGAGAAGAGGCTCGGCCGCAAATTCTCAGAAAGGGAGCTGGCTTCTAATGCATTGAGCGAGCTTCAAGTCAGCCTTACAGCCAAAGCCAATAAAGCGTATGAACTCTGGCGGGTACTTCAAGAGTCTATCAAAGAGATGGTGGCTTTTGATAAGGCTGCCGTGTTCACTCGCGAAAGGGTCGAGGCTCACAAGGCTACTGAGAAAGAGCTCGAAGGCCGGCTCGCCTCGTATCAGGCCCGGCAGGCTCAGGCGGAGGCCCGTCTTCTGGCGATCCTGAATCATGAAGCTGTGGCCCAGCAAAAGAAGGATGAACTAGCAAAATTGTTAAATCGCCCGCCGGCTTGAAAACTTGTATCTTTTCCTTTCTTTTTGTTCTTTCATGAATTGTACTTCGTATCCATTTTGGTTTATGAATAAAAGACATATTTTTCTTCTCAATGGTGTGTCTCCTTTTTATTGAATGTGTTCTGCGGACAATTTTATCTTGGTCTCTTTGCAGGGCAGCGATGGCTTAGGATTCAGGGTTAAGATCTGCCTCCTAAGACTTTTGAGCTTTACGAGCCGTGAAGGTCACATAAAGAGTTTTTCTCCCTACAGGTCGAAAGGATCCCATAGGTGTAAGTTCTTCTTAAGAATCGTGAGGATTCTTAAACGGGTTTTCCCTTGAGAGTCGTAAGGATCTCACAAGAAAGTTTTCTTCGTTACCGGTCGTGAGGACCCGCAAGTGCTGGGTGCGGTCGCCCTTATCCGTATTTCACGGGGTCAGGGGTTGCTTTGGGATGTTTTCCAGGATACCATAGTTTAAAGACATCGCGGTCAAGGTTAAGGACATCATAGTCCGTGGGTGTAAGGACTCCACAGTCCAATGTTAGTTTTAAGACATCACGGTCAAGGTTAAGGACATCATAGTCCGTGGGTTTAAGGACTCCACAGTCCGATGTTAGTTTTAAGACATCACGGTCAAGGTTAAGGACATCATAGTCCGTGGATTTAAGGTCTCCACAGTCCGTTGTTAGTTTTAAGACATCCCGGTCAAGGTTAAGGACATCATAGTCCGTGGATTTTATGGACTCCACAGTCCGACATTAGTTTTAAGACATCACGGTCAAGGTTAAGGATATCATAGTCCGTGGATTTTAAGGACTCCACAGTCCAATGTTAGTTTTAAGACATCACGGTCAAGGTTTAAGACATCATAGTCCGTGTATTTTAAGGACTCCATAGTTCGACATTAGTTTTAAGACATCACGGTCAAGGTTAAGGACGTCATAGTCCGTTGTTAGTTTTAAGACATCCCGGACAAGGTTAAGGACATCATAGTCTGTGGATTTTAAGGACTCCACAGTCCGACATTAGTTTTAAGACATCACGGTCAAGGTTAAGGACATCATAGTCCGTAGGTTTAAGGACTCCACAGTCCGATGTGTGGTTATTGGGACCCGTCACCTCTTCGAAGACGTTGAGGAATTACAACGCCAAATATCAAAGGAATGATGAGATGTACCCTTGAACCAAGGTAAAATCGGTCTAGAATCATCATGGTTGATCGTTAGTTTTAAGACATTACAGTCAAGGTTAAGGACATCATAGTCCGTGGATTTTAAGGACTCCACAGTCCAATGTTTGCTCTGGATACTTCACACGGGTTCACTGCCGTGCTCTGCGAGGACCAGGCTCCGCTCTGGACGTTTTACGCGGGGTCAAAGAGTGACGTTATCCGCGTTCCACGTGACCAGGAATTTTGCTCTGGATGCTTCCTACGGGTTCACTGTCGTGTTCTGCGAGGACCAGGATCCGCTCTGGACGTTTTCCACGGGGTCAAAGAGTGACGTTATCCGCGTTCGACGTGACCAGGAATTTTGCTCTGGATGCTTCCCATGGGTTCACTGCCGTGTTCTGCGACGACCAGGCTCCGCTCTGGACGTTTTCCACGGGGTCAAAGAGTGACGTTATCCGCGTTCCACGTGACCAGGAATTTTGCTCTGGATGCTTCCCACGGGTTCACTGCTGTGTTCTGCGAGGACCAGGCTCCGCTCTGAATACTTCACACGGGTTCACTGCCGTGCTCTGCGAGGAACAGGATCCGCTCTGGACGTTTTCCACGGGGTCAAAGAGTGACGTTATCCGCGTTCCACGTGATCAGGAATTTTGCTCTGGATGCTTCCCACGGGTTCACTGCCGTGTTCTGCGAGGACCAGGCTCCGCTCTAGACGTTTTCCACGGGGTCAAAGAGTGACGTTATCCGCGTTCCACATGACCAGGAATTTTGCTCTGGATGCTTCCCACGGGTTCACTGCTGTGTTCGGCGAGGACCAGGCTCCGCTCTGGATGCTTCACACGGGTTCACTGCCGTGCTCTGCGAGGACCAGGATCCGCTCTGGACGTTTTCCACGGGGTCAAAGAGTGACGTTATCTGCGTTCCACGTGACCAGGAATTTTGCTCTGGATGCTTCCCACGGGTTCACTGCCGTGTTCTGCGAGGACCAGGCTCCGCTCTGGACGTTTTCCACGGGGTCAAAGAGTGACGTTATCCGCGTTCCACGTGACCAGGAATTTTGGTCTGGATGCTTCCCAAGGGTTCACTGCCGTATTTTGCGAGGACCAGGCTCCGCTCTGGACATTTTCCACGGGGTCAAAGGGTGACGTTATCCGCGTTCCACGTGACCAGGAATTTTGCTCTGGATGCTTCCCACGGGTTCACTGCTGTGTTCGGCAAGGACCAGGCTCCGCTCTGGATGCTTCACACGGGTTCACTGCCGTACTCTGCGAGGACCAGGATCCGCTCTAGACGTTTTCTACGGGGTCAAAGAGTGACGTTATCCTCGTTCCACGTGACCAGGAATTTTGCTCTGGATGCTTCCCACGGGTTCACTGCCGTGTTCTGCGAGGACCAGGCTCTGCTCTGGACGTTTTTCACGGGGTCAAAGTGTGACGTTATCCGCGTTCCACGTGACCAGGAATTTTGTTGGTTATATCCGCATTTCACGGAGTTGGGATTTGACTTTCAGTGATCTGTACATTGCCGAGTCATGGAACTGGGAATCACCGCTGTTCCGCTTTGCTCGAGGTCGTATTTGCCGCAACGAGACAAATGTTGAGACGATCTCTAGGTTATTTGTGGCCCGTAGAGATTCGGCTTCTTCTTCTGAAGAAACCTGGGGAGGAGGAGTGCGACTCCTTCTTCATTTGCGCCCCTGGATTGTATACAGAGATTGATGTAACATCACCTGTAGGGCAAAAATTTCATTTTTATTTTATTTCTTTTTCCGCGATGCTCTACCATTTCAGCATTTTATATCGTGAAGGTCGCGATTGCCCCATCATTTCGGCTATTTTTCGCGGTGCCCAATCATTTCGGCTACTTATTTTATTTTTACTCGCTGCTTTTTATTGCGAGTTGCCCAATCATTTCGGCTATTTTTCATGCATACATTTTTACTTGCTGCTTTTTATTGCAAGTTGTCCCATCATTTTGGCTATTTCATATGCATTTTTAGCTCGCTGATTTTTATCGCGAGTGTAGAACTTGGAATATGGTGCCAATCTCAGTATCAGCATCGCTACAACTGGAATATTGCCCGGAGCGAATCATCATTTGTCATGAAAGGACTTAGAATTTGATACCGTTTTAGGCATCAGCATCGCTAAAACTGGGATATTTCCAGGAGCGAATCATCATTTGCCTCTATCGGTGTCGAACAAAGGCAGCTTAGTAAATAGGGTTAAGGGTCCTGTCGACTAAGGCTTTTGACTTCATGAGCCGTAAGGGTCCCACAAAGATATTTCTCCCTGCAAGTCATGAGGATCTTGTAGGTGTGTTTTCTCCTTAGGAATCGTGAGGATTCCTAAGTGCATGTTCTCTTGTAAGTCGTAAGGATCTTACAAAAGGGTTTTCTCCTTGTAAGTCGAGAGGACTTATAAGTTTTTTTACCATATTAACATATCTCTAGTCACGGATGGGACTCGGTTAGGGAAATGTTTATTCACGCCCGAGGATTGTATACAAGGGTCAGTATTGAGCCACTTGTAGGGAAATATCGAAGGTTGGGGGGGTTGCTTAAGAACAAGTTCGGGTCTCTGTAACTTAAGACTTTCAAATCTTATGAGCCATGAGGGTCCCATAAGAGAGTTCTCCTTACGAGTCGTGAGGATCTCGCAAGTGTAATTTCTCCTTAGGAATCGTGACGATTCCTAAGTGTGTTGCTCCCTTGTGAGTCGTAAGGGTCTCACGTGGGTGGTTTCTCCTTTCAAGGTCGTGAGGACCCTGCAAGTGTCCTTTAACGAGGTTGCGCCCTTTCGGGTTTTCACAAACACTCGCCGGTAGTCCTGCCGTTTTTACTCACGGAGCCCTTTCGGGTTTTCATCCGTGCCCATTTTGCTTATGGACATACCGTTTTTATTTTTATTATATTATTTTTATTTCTTTTTTTTTGTATCGGCTTTGAGACGCTGCAATCCACCGCAGTTTATCGACATCTCGGTCAACGGCTAGTTTTAGGACATAGTGGTCCGTTGTTAGTTTAAGGACGTTTCGGTCCGTTGTTAGTTTAAGGATATTTCGGTCCGTTGTTGAAGAAGGCCGGTTACTACTTATAGAGTTCAGGCTTAGGAAGATAGCGAGCGGGCATAGTCGTCGTCATCTATCATTGACCTAGGCCTTGACCCGTTAAGCGTAGTATTTCTTCAGGAAGCGACCGTTTATTGGCCTGAAAGGTCTTTCACCATGCATATCCATGAGTAGATAGGCTCCACCCTGGTAGACCTTGTCTATGATGTACGGGCCTTCATAGTTTGGCTCTAATTTTCCCCGTTTGGCGCGATTGGGGATCATAGGTCTTTTGACCACTAGCACGAGTTCTCCTTGGCGGAATGTCCTCGGCCTGGTCAATCTTTCATATGAGCGCGTCATCTTTGCTTTATAAGCCTCCAGATTTTGTTGCGCTATGAGCCGGGTTTCATCAAGGGCGTCAAGCTCCTCAAGCCGAAGGTGAGCATTTTCTTCGTCCATCAGCTCATAGTGGACTGCCACTCGTAAAGAAGGTAGCTCTATCTCGAGGGGGAGTACCGCTTCTGTACCGAATACCAACGCGTACGGCGTTGTGTTCGTAGCCGTCTTGAACGTAGTTCGATACGCCCAGAGAGCTTCTTGTAGTCTCTCGTGCCAGTCCTTCTTATTTCGGGATACCGTCTTCTTTACGATCTTCGTCAAGGTCTTGTTGAAAGCCTCAGCTAGACCGTTAGCTCGTGGATTATAAACTGAGGAATATCTCCAGTCTATGTTATGTTGTTGTGCGAAGCGGCTGATCTTATGGCTCCTGTAGGCTGGCCCATTATCGGAGATGATCCGTCTTGGCGTTCCAAACCGATAAATGACGTGCGTCTTGAAGAAATGGAGGATATTCTCCGTCTTCACTTCCCTCAACGGTACCACTTCTGCCCATTTGGAGAAGTAATCTGTGGTCGCTAGGATGAAACGATGTCCCCTGGATGATGCCGGTTCGATGGGGCCAATTATGTCGGTTCCCCACATTTCGAATGGCCAGCTAGCCACTGTCGGATGTAGAGGATTTGGGTGCTGATGGATAAATTCTCCATGAATCTGACATGAGTGGCATTGCTTCGCATATTCGGGGCAGTCCTGAATCATCGTGGGCCAATAGTAGCCCATTCGTTTGATCTTCAACTTCATCTTCGGGCCTGCTTGGTGAGAACCGCAGAGTCCGTCGTGAACTTCCTGAACGACTCTTTTCGCTTCGTCAGTTCCCAAGCATCTCAACTACAGAGAATCAAATGACCTCTTGTACAGAGTATTATTGACGAAGGCGAAAGATAGGGCTCGCTTCATGAGCTGGTGTTTTGAGGACGCATTTTCAGGCGTTCGAAGGGATTTGAAGTAGTCTATGAAGACTTCTCTCCAATCTTCAACCTTTTCTTGGTCATTTATTTGCAGGGCCATCTGCTCAATTGCTCCCTTTTCCTCGGATGGTTCCGGCGATATTTCTGCCGGGACGAGAACCCGACGGCTTTGTACCACGATTCTTACGTCATCGATGTTTTCGTGAGCCAGCTCTTTAGCGAGCTTGGCTAACGCGTCCGCCTTGCTATTTTCCACACGCGGTATGCTTTCCAGTATGTAGTAGGGAATTTGAGTCAGCAATCGCTGTACTCTGTCGCCATACTTCACCAGCTCTGGCTTGTATCTCTGGTAGTCGCCGTTCACTTGGCTAATGACCAGTTGGGAGTCTCCATATATGAGGAGGTTTTCAATTCCTATGTCGATGGAGATCTCGAGACCTGCTATCAAAGCTTCATATTTGGCTTCATTGTTCGTCCTTGGCTCTGTCAAGGAGAAGGCGAACCGCATTATCCCTCCTTGTGGGGTTACGAAGATAAGGCCTACCCCTGATTTGATTATAGGGGTGCTTTGTTTGCGCTTTTTCACGGAAGACGCTCCATCAAAATAAAGTTCCCACCGGTTACCACCATCGTCGATCGCATCAAACGCGTGTTCGTCTGGCAGTTCGCAATTCAAAGGGGAATCGGCCGGTATCGGATGTTCAACGAGGAAGTCGGCGATGGCCTGGCCTTTGACTGCTTTAAGAGTTTGATAAGTTATTGAGAACTCCATCAAGAGCAAGGCCCATTTAGCGAGCCGACCTGTCAATATGGCCTTTGACATCAAATATTTGAGAGGGTCCACCTACGATATGAGACGGACTTCATGCGCCAACGCATAGTGCCTGAGCTTTGTTATCACAAAGATTAGCGCCAGGCAGTGTTTTTCAATGGGGGAATAGTTGCTTTCTGCCCCCAGCAAAACTCGACTCAAATAGTAGAGAGCTTTTTCTTTCCCTTGGTCGTTCTCTTGTGCCCATAATGCACCTAAGGAACCTTCGAGGGCAGTTGTATAAAGAATAAGAGGTTTTCCCTTGACTGGAGCAGCTAACACCTGCGGGTTCTGCAGGTACTGCTTGATCTCGTTCAGCGCGCCCTGGCATTTGTGACCCCAGACGAACGGGGTTCCCTTCTTCATCAGTCACTGTAAGGGCGGCACTTTCCTGAAAGTTGGCTATGAATCGCCGGATGTACGCGAGCTTCCCTTGGAGAGACCGCAATTGTTTGAGAGTCCTTGGCGGTGGCATTTTCATGATCGCCTTGATCTTTGACAGATCTATCTCGATACCTCGGTGCCGGACAATGAACCCTAGGAACTTGACTGAGGATACCCCGAACGCGGATTTGAGGGGGTTCATCTTCAAGTTGTATTGCCGAAGGCGTTGAAATACGGTCTTCAGATGCTCTAAATGCTCCTCGTACGATTTTCTTTTCACCACGAGTTCTTCGATATAACATTCGACGATTTCAGGTATGAGGTCATCGAAGATCTTCGTCATGGCCCTCCGATAGGTGGCACCGGCGTTCTTTAAACCGAAGGGCATAACTTTGTAGCAAAATATACCCAGAGGAGTCTGGAAAGCGGTGTGCTTCTGGTCTTCGGGATGCATCTTTATCTGATTGTATCCTGATGAGCCGTCCATGAAAGAGAACACCTCGTGAGTGGACGTGTTATCTATCATCAGCTCAGTGACCGGTACTGGAAAATCGTCCTTCGGGCAAGCTTTATTGAGATCCTGGAAGTCCACGCATATGCGCACTGTCCCGTTTTCTTCATCACTGGAACGATGTTAGCGATCCAATCGGGATATTGAACTTCTTGGATAAACCCAGAGTCGATCAGCTTCTTGACTTCGGCGTTGATGCTCATCTCAAGCTCGAGCCGCATTCTTTTCGGTGCTAGTTTAACTGGCTTGATGTCCGGGGATATTGCCAGTTTATAGACAGCTATTTCTGGATCTAGTCCTGGCATTTTGGAATAGTTCCACGCGAAGCAATCTCTATACTGCATAAGCATGTCTTTTAGCGCAGCTACCCTTTCTTCAGATAGCAATTCGCTGACAAATGTTGGCCGCGGGTCGTTTGCAGTCCCCAGCTCAATTTTCTTGAGCTCATCTGCAGTGGTATGTATTCCATCTTCCAGCTCTTTCGGCGCCGGTGGAAATTCTGCACTCATCTTGTCATTATTGTTTTCGAAGCACCAAGGGAGGTCATCCATATTCTCGGGCTCTTCTTTTGGTAGTGTTATCATATGACGAGTACGAGCTCGCTTCCAAGACCGATGTGGATCTGGTTCTGCTCTCATGGCTTTGGTCTCATGCTTCTGTGGTGGTGTTACCCTCCAGCTGTCAGATAGAGCGAACTTGCCGAGCTGATACTGATCTTCGACTCAGTTCTTGAAGGTGAAGCATTCTTCGACAGGGTGTCCTATGACTTGGTGATAAGAGCAATAACACGGATGAGAGACCTCGTTAGCTTGCTCAGGGTGCTTAGACTCCGAGAGTGTGATCATTTGATGTTTTATAGCGAGGTCAAGTATCTTTCGTGTTTTATTCTGAGGAAAAGAGTATGCCTGACTCATCTTCATCATAAGGGGCAAATCCGGACCGCTCGATTTCCGATCGCGTGACTTCTTGGTCCTGCTTTGTCGCTGTCGAACACCTTTTCTGCTCTTTGACTTGTTTCTATCCCTGCGTCGGGCCTTTTGCAACACAGGTTGACAGGGAGGAGCATTTTCATCTTTTGCAGCCTGTTGAAGGAGGCGTTGCGTCCTGGCTTTCTCATAGATGGCTATTTCGTGATTATGGTCATCTCGAACCTTTTGACCCGCTTCTCTGATAAGCTTGTCCATTTGCTCTTCAAATGACGGACTCGGCATTTTGATGGCAGGATCTTGCTTCTGTGCGGGATCGGCGTCTTCTGACAGGACGTCCCCTTCTTTCTCGAAGTCATATATGATGTAGCTAGCATGGACTCGTTCCCGTTTCCCAGATTTCACATATCCAAGCCTGAGCGTTTCCATTCTACCATTGGGCAGCTTGCACTGAGTCCCAGGGACATCCCAAACCCTGTTATAGAACCGAGCTTGTCGGACAGTCTGTTTTAAGGGTACCCCTTGGCGCTTCAATAGCCTTTTTAGTCCATTCGTATAATATCTGGCCAAACGGATGGGTTGGAGCCTGTCAAGTCTAGAATCCGCGCCATGCCAGATTTCTTTCTCCACTCTTGTTTCCGTGGATCGATAGAATAGGATCGCCTTTTCGCCTTTTCGTTTGGGAGGGACGTAAAACGTCTGCAGGTCTTGCACATTGTAAGCTTCAAGTGCGTCAAGATCTTTGTAGTGCTCCCGCGGAATCATGGTAATTTGCAGACTCTGATCATCGCCAGGGGACGCTTGTATTGAAGGCCGACTGGAGAACACAACATTAACCTCGTCTTCCGAGTCACTTCCGAAGATCAATATGGGGGCGGACGGTCCCGGGTTGTTGCGTCGAGACGGCCCAGCGTAAACTATCTCTTCTTCGTCTTCGGTGTCACTCCCGAAAACAGGAATGGTGGCGGTGGCTTTGTTCTCTGGTTTGCGACACCTCTCCGTGTCCTCGAAATCTGGCAAAAAGTACTTTGCATCTTCGTATTTGCGGACTTCGTTCACGGAGAATGGGTTCAGCTCTCCTATTACGGTGTACTCGAGACCATCCTTGAAATACTTCATACACTGATGTTGCGTAGAGGGGATGATGTTGTACTCGTGTAACCAGGGACGACCGAGCAAAGCATTGTAGCAGGTCTTAGCGTCAATGACGTGAAACTTAATGTCCGTGATGAGTAGTCCAAAGCGTAATGTTAGTATTACAGATCCGAGAGTTCGTGACGACTGGGAGTCAAAACCGAAGATGGTAATTTTATCACGAGTGAGGTGCTGAAAGCTCATGCAGATTTCCTTCAACACCCGAACATTAAGGAGATTGACGGAGGACCCATTATCAACCAGGATTTTGCCTATCCTGATATCACGGAAGTATCCAGAGACGTACAGGGGACGGTTGTGGTCGCACGTACCAAGGAGAAGGTCTTCATCACCAAACGTGACGTCGGCTGTGTGCACTTCTTCCAGTTCATCCTTCATCACTTCTTCGGTAAGAAAAGCTTGGAATTGCTCGGGTTCTTGCGGCGCCTTGATTAAGGAATCTCTTGCTTCTTTTGATAATAAGAGGGCGTCAAGAATGCTGAGCTGCGAGGGTAGCTTCCTTAGGTGCGCTAGGATGTTATAATCCACCTTACTCCTCTTGGACGGGTCCTTGGCAGTTAGCTCTTTCATGACTTGGTCGTCTAAGGAGATATCTTCAGTGACCTTTTCCTTTCCCTTATCTTTTCTAGTTGCGGGTCCGAGATTCTTTTCCGGGAGCGTGCGATTGCGCAGCTGAATGTTTTCGCAGGTCTCTGGTTCTTCCTCTTTCCCCAAGGCGGATTTTTTAAAGAGAGGGCCCAGAGCCATTTCCTCATCCGAGTCGTTCCCAAAGGTGAGAACTTGTGATCCTCCGGCGTTGACCATGTAACAGTTGCCGGTAGTTCTTTTGTGCCTGTCGGTTGTATTTCTCTGCTCCCGACGAGTTCTGCGTTTCATTCGCTTAAAATGTTGCCGGTGAGCAACATATCCCTGCCACCATATCTTAAACGCGTCGCATTCCTTAGTGGGGTATGAAATCTTCCGATGATATAAGCAGTAATTAGGGTGCCTCTCCGCCCCATTGAGCGTGTTTTCTTCCGAGGGTGGTAGCTTCATTCCCATTAACATGGCTTTGGCAAACCTTTTCCTCGTCTTGAATATGTTTTTATCCGCATCGGAGGTCTTTTGATCTGGCGGGAGTGCTTCGACTCTTTCGTTTAGTCGCCTGCGTTTGGCTCCTTCTGATGCGGCCATCTCACGCTCCCGATCGGCTTTACTTTTCAAACGAATCTCATCTAGAAAGGCGTCGATCATTTCGTCTGTCGGCCACACAAGTTCTGGTTCAGGCTGTGCCCCCAGTTTCTCAGTGCCAGGAGTTTTTTCATCGTCCGTAAACGAGTGGGAGATCACATGACAATTCGCCACATATCCCTCGGATTCATCCGATGAGCTTTCTCCATTATCTTCCTCCTGAAAGACGAGGCTGAGGAACTCTTGGAGTGTGATGGAAGTCCACGCCTTTTGATTATACTCCTCCAGCGCGTCAATCTGTTTCTGCAAGTCCGTGCGCTTGTCTCCAGGCTTCACGGGCTTCTTGGATTTCTTCTTCTTTTTCTTTGAAGATTTTGACGACTGGTTGTGAGTGCTCGGGCCATCACCACCGATCTTTGGAGTTGGGCGCGGCTTCAGCATCCCTTCAATGATCTGAGGTTCCAGCGGGTTCTTCCACGTGATCGTCGGGCATGTTTGGAGCTCATTCAGCATTCTTTTGGTTTTTGCTGAAAGCACGATTTCCCATGGAGCTTCTTCAATGAAAGAGCAAGTTGCCCTCGGTGCGTCCGTCTTCTTAGGAGTGTGCGGTTGTGGCGGGTTCACCTTCCACTTCTCGGACAGCGCAAACTTTCCCTGTAGGTATTGATCCTCAATCCATCCTTTGAAGATGAAGCAATCCTCAATCGGATGGCTTACCGTTTGATGGTAAGGACAATAATTGGGGTTATTCACTTCATTGGGTTGCGGCAGTCGCCTTGGGTTTGGCAAGTTGATAAGCCTGTTGCGTACTGCTAGCTTGAATAGCTTCTTCGTCTTATCCCGCAGGAATGAGTAGGGGCGCTTCATTTTCTCATTATAATACCGCCGTCTTTCTTTCAGTTGATCCACCAGCTTTGGGGCACTGGGTTGCTGCTGAGCGTTCGCAATGAAGGTTGCCTTCCTTTTACCCTTGTCATTCCGAGGTTCCGGCTTCGGGGGAGACGGTCTGTGACCCATCTGGTCCATCTGGGCCAACTTGTTGATCAATGCCTGGAACGTGGTTGGCTTAAAGAACATCATGAACTGTGAGATAGTTGCATGAGGATCTAGGGTACCCACGAACATGCCCATCGCGGGCGCTTCCTCAATGCGTTGTTCGCATTTCGACCACAAGTTTCGCCAGCATATAGCGTACTGGACCCACGTCTTGCCTGGTTTCACCCTGGCATTAATCAACGCCGTTATCGGGGTGCGTTCGCTGGCGCTCGCGAATCGCTGCGTAAATAGCAGCTCCATCTCCGCAAATATTTTGACGGAGTCGTTCGGGAGCTCAGAGTACCACTCGAACGCCATTTCTGACAAGCTGCCGACAAACTGGCGAAGCAGCAGTTTATCGTCGCCTCCAGTGTTGCCACAAAGCGCCCTGAACTGGGCCACATGTTGATGGAGATTGCCTGTCCCCTTGTAGACATGGAATTTCGGTATTGTATAGCCCGGCGGGTACTTGATTTTATCATACCAGCTCGGATATGGTCGCCCTGTTCTGACAACTTGACCGGCTGCCTCAGTTGCCTGGTGAACCCATATCTGCTGAGCTATATATTCGTCCAAGTCAGCTTTGGAGATTTTCTCCTCCTTGGCTATTGAAAGAGCCGGAGGTGGGTTTGGCGTTTCTCCCCTGTTATCTTCAAGGACGATCGGGGGATCTTCAGCAGGAGGGTCTTGTTGGATCATCATACCCACCTTATCCTGGAACAGAAGGGCCATTTGTTGTATATTGGCTGCTTGTTCCGCAGCCTCTCTATCTTTCTTTTCCAGTATCCTGTGAAGGAATTCAGCGTCAGTTTCCTGCTCCTGGCGTTGATCCGAGGATGCTTTGGGGCTTTCTTTTGGCCCAGGGAGTATGGCCATCGCATTCATCATTTCTTGGAGCTTCTGCTACTGCTCCTGAGCTTTAGTCACCGATCGCGTGAGCGGTCGATGGCCTGTAGATGTACGGCTGTCCTCCTTCCCAGACGCCATGTAAACGGTATGCACCACCATGCTCCCGGACTTAGGGCGTTTAGGCTTACTGTCTTTGACATTAGCTGTAGGCGTGGGGACTTTCTCCAGCCTTTCTCTCTTTTGAGTAGTCGACGTGGAGGGAGCCGTTGCAGCAGGCACCCAAGTGGTTGTCGTCCTTTGTGATTTGACAGGACGGTTCTTTTCTTCCTGAACTTTCGCCTTCTTCTACCGGCGAGAGTGATCTTGGTCGATTACCGAGTCTTAGACCCGTCGCCAGACCTTATAAATCTTGGAGGATAGCCGTTGAGAGGGCTGCTCCGGCTTTGCATCTGTAATACTCTCCGCAGGTGGAGGAGATCTTTTTAGCGTGGCAGTCGGAGAGTTCTTGCGTACCCTTCTTAGCGGTTCAAAGCTGTTCCCAGTTGGAATAGCAGCATCAACTTCCACCATCGGAGCCGGTAGAGTTAGCCCTGAGGGGGAGTTGCCCCCGGCCTTCCTTACTCTGCGCCAGTGGCGACGTCAAGCGTGCTGAGCCGTTGGAGCTGGTCCGGTGATGGGGATGGTTTTGTTTTGCCCCCTGTCTGTATGAGACACCGCTGGTGCCAGCCTCTTGAAGACTGACGTCTTTTGAGTAGCGGTGTTCAATCTATCATAAACAGACTCTCGAGCAGGAGCAGGAGCCGGAATAGTTAGCCTTGAAAAGACCGATTCTTTAGCAGGAGAAGCCATTTTGACGACTTCAGGAATGGAGATGGTTGTCTCCTTTGCGATGGCCATGTCAGGAGTCATGGGCTTTTGGGCAGGCCCATTAGGGTTCAGGTTCAGCCTGGTAAAGACCGAGGCTGCCGGCTTGACATTGGACGACCCGTTGAGAGGGGCCGTTGTAGCAGTGAGCCGATCGAAGACCGAGTTCTTTTGCGCTTCCAGTGCGGGCACTGGAATGGTGAAGCTTGCAGGCGAGAGCATGGTCCCGAAGAACAGATCGGTGGTGGCCTAAGCCACCTGTTCCACTGGCATGGCAAGGATGGAGGCCGCTTGAGGCCCATAGGCTACACCTCCAGGTGAGGCGGAGCGTCTGTTGCACTTGCATTTCGAGCAGCTCGAGCAGCTGGATGCCATTGATGCTTGATTTCTGCGCCAGGCAAAAGTCCAAATCTTAGTAACTTGAAACCCAAAGGCAACCATTAACAAACCGCGATTCGTTCGTGAAGACGACACATAAAGTGTGGAGTGGAAAGAGGAAAAGGTCCCACCGGGCGTGCCAGAATCTGTTCCCCTCCAAAAGACGGCGCGACGGACGTCTTGCCTGAAATTCGGGGCAGATACTAATTGGTGCTATTCGTCCACCTCTTCGAAGAAGCCAAGTTGATTTATGGCAACATGTATCAAAGGTTTAAACGGATGCGTCCGATGTAGCAGACTTCGTTAGATTCCCCCTCGCTTGAGGGGTTTTTGATTGTGGGGACGCTCTTCCCTGTAGGCGCAAGCCCCTGCAATTAATTATGCTACCGCATTGCGGTAACAACTTTCTCCTTCTCCAGATGATCACTTCGTGTCGTGGGTGTTTCTTTTGTGTTTGGTTGCCCGTGGATTGTATACGGAGACTAAGTTATGTTGTCGCCCGTAGGGCGTGGACTAGTCCAAATCCGTATCTTTCTTAGATTTGGGTTTGGGGGTTGGGTTTAAAGATACGTTAGCCTCGTTTGAGACTAAGATTGACTTAAACGTTAGTTAAGGATACGCTAGTCTAGTTTTTAAACTAAGATCAACTTAACGGGATCGTTTAGATCCAACAAGAGAGCAATTAAGGGGAGGCCCTGTTGTTTAGTTTAGTGACATTGCGGTTGATAGGTAGTTTAAGGACATTGTGGTCCAATGTTAGTTTTAAGACGTTGCGGTCAAAGTTAAGGTTATCATAGTCCGTGGATTTAAGGACTCCACATTCCGGCATTAGTTTTAAGACATCACGGTCAAGGTTAAGGACGTCATAGTCCGTTGTTAGTTTTAAGACATCCCGGTCAAGGTTAAGGACATCATAGTCCGTGGATTTTAAGGACTCCACAGTCCGACATTAGTTTTAAGACATCACGGTCAAGGTTAAGGACATCATAGTCTATGAGTATAAGGACCCCACAGTCCGTAGAAATGTGTGGTTGCCGGGACCCATCACCTCTTTGAAGACGTTGAGGAATTACAATGCCAAGTATCAAAGGAGTGAAGAGATGTACCCTTGAACCAAGGTAGATTAAAGAATCTTTGGCCCAATTTGGAGCTAAGACCAATTAATTATATTATGAGCCCATTAGCCCAATTAAGTTTGAATTGAGGACTTATGGCCAGCTTGGGCTAAGTCCAACATGTTTAGAATATTGGCTCTCTGTTGGTCCATATCCAATTGCAGGAGAGGCTTTGCCTCTAGAAAATTAGCCAATTGGGCTAAAGCTAGTGTTAAACACTAAAGACCAACAGTGTTGAACACTGGAAATAAGATTAGAAAATTGGTGTTAAACACTAAAAGATAATCAGTGTTAAACCCTGAAAATATAATCCCCCAAATTAGTGTCAAAAACTAGCAAACAACAGTGTTAAACACTGGAAGTGAAGTTGTCAAATTAGTGTTAAACACTAAAAAAATTGTGATTGTCAAATTAGTGTTAAACACTAACATATAACAGTGTTAAACACTGGAAATAAGGTTTTCAAATTAGTGTTAAACACTAAAGCACATCAGTGTTAAACACTGCAAATAGGATTTTCAAATTAGTGTTAAACACTAAGAAAATCAGTGTTAGACACTGGGAATAGAGTTTTCAAATTAGTGTTAAACACTAAGAAGATCAGTGTTAAACACTGGGGACAAAGATCTCAGATTAGTGTTAAACACTAAGGAGAGAGAGGTCACGTGGTAGCACGTGAGAGCGCCCTGATTTCCCTTATTTTGCTCTGTCAAAAGTATTGAATGCTTTGGAGCATCACGTGCTGTCACGTGATGGGTATTTGGGTATTTGTCTGTTAAAGTTTTTGCCAAGGGGTCACGTGGTAACACGTGAGAGCGCCCAGGGCTTCTGTTTCTTTTGCTTTTTCTATGTGTGCTTCAGGGATCACGTGGGGCACGTGAGGCGTTACCTCAAAGCTGTTTTCTTTGGATCTTTACAGGGGTCACGTGGTAGCACGTGACTCTGGCTCTTTGCAAGTTTGAAGATCTCTTTATCTTTTTAAGAATTAAATTCTTCATAGGGTTTAGAGGAATTAAATTCCTATTTTCTTCTGAAGAATTATATTCTTAGATAGGGTTAAACCCTAGTTTCTTTTCTGTTGGAATTAAATTCCCCATGTATATAAAGAATTAAATTCTGGCATAGGGTGAAACCCTAATTTCTTTTCTTAAGGGAATTAAATTCCTGTGGGTTTGAGAGAATTAAGTTCTCAATTAGGGTTAAACCCTAGCTCTATCCATTTTGAAGGAATCAAATTCCTGTAATATAGGGTTAACCTTAATTTTATCTCAAAGGAATTAAATTCCCATAATTCTGTGGAAATTAAATTCTCAAAACTCAATTCCTCCTCTATGTTTTAGATCTGCATGGCAGGATCTCAACCCAATGAGAATTAAATTCTCAATTCATGGGGAGATGTGCGCTTTGCAGATCCTCTACCAGAGAAAGAACTAAGTTCTTTTCTTTTATATAAGAGTTAAACTCTTTTGAGAATTAAATTCTCCTTTGAAGCCTCTCTTTTCTTACATACAGTTTTTCTTTTGCAGAGAATCAAATTCTTCCTTCTGAATTTTTAAGATTCCAAAGCTCTATATCTCTCTCTCCCTTCTCTTGGCTCCTATTTATAGGAGAAGGAAAATAATCAATCTGTTTTAGTGAATCTTTCATTGAAAGATTTGATTTGTTTATTGAGAGATTTGATTTATCTTCATCATTAATCTGGGCCTTTAGATTATTAGGTGAATTTTATTCACCATCGGATTTTAAATCCAAAGATATCTATTTGTTATTTCGGTTAGATTCGGGGGGGATCTTTCCATGTCCAAGATTTTTCCATAACTTGGTGATATTTAATCACCTTTAGATTCTTGATCCAACGGTTTCAGATAATCCTTCTCCATTTTGGAAAGATTTGAATGATCTCTCCTCAGAATTTAATTCTACTAAAGAATAAGGCTTTTAAAGCCGGTCACGTGTGGCCACGTGACCCCTGGTCACGTGTAAGCACGTGACCCCTGGAATAGGCTTTTCTTCTTCTGCGCTCTGTTCTCTGGCCGCTGCTTAACCATCACGTGCCAACACGTGACCACTGGTCACGTGTGAGCACGTGATGCCTCTTCTGAAGCTTTTTCCTGATTTTTAATCAGGGAACAGGCTCATTTTTCCATCTTCACTTGGAGCAGCACGGTGATGTCAAATTATTGTCTTGGCTGTTTTCTTGGACCTGAATTAGCCTCTGCATCCTCTGTGTTTTGGGAAAGTATCGTGCTATCTTGATAAGTATATCAGGTTTCTTATCAGATTCTTTCGGCTTATACCTGGCCTCTTCGCATGTCGGACACTCTTTTAAATCTGAATTTTCTTTCCGGTACAACACGCAATCTTTGGAACATGCATAAATCTTCTCACCCTTCAGACCCAAATCAGACCTCATCTTTTGGGCTTCGTACCAGCTGTCGGGCACGTTATTTCCCAGGGGCATAGAATCTTTTAGGAACTTTAGAAGTATCGTGAATGACTTGTTGCTCCATCCATTTAGGTATTTAATCTGGAAAAGTTGGACGAATCATGATAGGGTGCAATACTTTGCACTCTCATAAATTGTTCTTCTAGCATCATTCATGAACTTTTCATACTTATCCGCACGCGGTCCTTGACCTGAAGGAATGTCATCTTCGGTAGGAATACTGTCACCGAGGGCAGCCTCTACCATATCCTCCATTTCTTCTCCAGGAAAGAAGTTATCGTCTTCTTCTTCTTCTGCCGCATTACCGTCTTCACCTTCTTCTTCTGCCGCATTACCGTCTTCTTTTTGTCCTTCCCCGTGATATAGACAAGTTGTATAAAATCTAGTAAAACCATGTTTAATGATGTGAAGCTCTACGATTTTTACTTTCTGCCAGAACTTATTCCCATATCTATCACACGGATAGAGAATCTTCTTTAACACGATCTTATTATGTGCGTATGCAAATTCAATGAAAGCAGCAACTCCTATGACAAACTTAGATTGCATGCGTTGTTGCCAATCTGCGTACATCCAGTCCTTAACTCTGATGTACTCATGGACCATGTTAGACTGTATAACATATAAATTGTAGGTTATGGCGACTATATTGAGAAATCTAAGAACGAGATGGTTACTGAAAAAGAAGAAAATCCGTAGAGGCAAGTTTGTCGTTGAAAAGAATAAATTATCGATTAACAAAGTTAGATTTGAAGATACCCAAGTATGAGTTGTATTCTGTGTATGTGTTTTTAAATTTATGATTTCGCTTAGGTGTAGGGTTGTTAGTGTGTATATGCTTTGTGTGTTTGTTTGTTGTGTATTCGTGTTGTATGTGTGTGTTTTGGCTGTCAGGGGTAAGGTTTCTATCCCATTAAGAATGTATAGAGCAGACACCTATTCGCTTGTGTTTTCATCCGTTTCGAGTAAATTTCGGCAGCACCTCCCCGCTGTTCTCCGAATACACTGTAATAAAATAGATAATCATTTCAATACTGTGAAACAATGTTGAAATGAACATATAATCTATCTTTGTATATGGAGAACCAGCGGAAAAGTACCGACGAAATAACTCGAAACGAATGAAAACACAAGTGAATGCAGGTGTTTGCTTTATACATTACTAATTTGTCTATACTGGACAAATCTATCGGTTATCATATGATTGAATTTTCTCTTCACATAGACTACACGACGATTGTTAGTACCGAACTATACCGTCCGATATTTAACAACTGATTGATCTGCTAAAAAAGTGTGTTCGTAAAGTAACCGCAATCAGACGGTGTTGCTAGTAGCTAGCTATGATGAGTACGGGTCTTCCGCAGGAAAACGTGAACCTTTATCTTTCTTTAGACGAGTTGATGAAAGATTGGTTGATTGGTTGTACATCTATTTTAATACGGATGTAGACTTTATAAGTAAAAGGCTTGTAGGGTTCATAGGACTTGGTAGTACTGGATGAACAATTAAAAATGACATTTTTTTTTTATCTTTTAATAGTTTAAAACTAGATCGATAGTGATGATGTAGATTAGGGTTTTTGGAAGAAACTAGGGTTTCTATACTATTAACCCTTATCCTTGCATTTATTTCTATTTATGTCTAGCCCTTAACAAAACAAGTGTTAATCAGACCTCGAATCGTGGTCGTGATTATCAATGAATTGGCAGCGCGCCCGATAAGGACGTTAACATTTGTTTTGCTAAAGTTTATAGACTTTAAATATACAAAAGAAGTTAAATGATTTTATCATCCATTAATCTACTCTAGATTACGAACCCTAGCAAGTTAGGAATTACTCGCTTATAATTTGAGATTTAGAAGAAAAGTTGAGGAATGAAAACATGATTAAGATGCAGAAATAAAATGCGGAAATTAAACAAACTAATATCTACCTTTATTAATCAACTATATCATACAAATCTTCGTTTTGAAAGTAGATTACAAAGAACCCTAGTTAATGCTCTCGCTCTCTCTCTCTTGTTGGAGGTAGATGACTACCTGATGATCACATGGATGCGTGGATCGCTTTGGACTTCTTGATCACTTTGGTTTGATGATCTTCAATATGAAGCTCTCGGTCTCTTATATAGTCACAAAATCAGAAACCCTAGATTACATATAATAATATATGCTGTTAGAATCCAAACCATAAAATATCATAGCGTAATACTACCAAGCCGTCGCGGATCCGCCGCGTATTGGCATGTTTGGCTGCCCAAACGCGACATCATAGTGGAATCCTGAAGTGGGATTTTTTCTGGTGTTTTGTATTGTCATATGGAGATCCTCTAGATGTCTATATTGTGAATATAATGCTCTTAGTCTCTGGTGTTGCTAGATCTTACGATTTGCCTCTAATATTTTGGCAGATTTGATTCCATCATCTTGATTTATCTTGGATCTCTTGGATTCCAGACCTGAGCTAATCTGCATAATATTTCATATCAAAGTGTTAGTAGTATTTGGTATTTTTGAGATATTATCCTAACCATTTATATGATATTATATGTTAAAAATATTGATATTAATTACTAAGATTTCATATAAATATTATATGCATGTATTTTCTCTCATTATGTTAATTATAATGTAGAAATATATGATAATGAACTATTTACACATAAACCCACATATGTTCCATAATTACAATAAACACCTTTTAGTACCTAACAATAATAGGGAAAACGTTCATTCAAATGTGCAATATTTTAGACTAATCAAATACCCCAAACTTAACTTTAATCGTCCCGAGAAAACTAGTTATTAAAGAGAAGAAGACAAAAAAAACCTAGCACACTTTCGTAGGCAACACGAATACACTGATCACGTGCAACAAGCCTTTAAACCTCTAGGTGTCCCTAGTAAGAGGAGTGTTATCTCCTGAGGGTTTTCAGCGGATTACATCCACAAAATTCCATAATAAACAAAAGATGGTGAAAGTTATATACAAAGATAAAGAACATATAAAAGAAAAAACTTGAAAATAAGAGTTTCAAACTACACTAGCTTTTTAGTAGCCATGTGCCCTATCTTAATAGTCATGAAAAGATGTCAGAAATCATATCATCTCTCAAAAAAACACCGCCTTTAGTCTTCCTCCCTACCTTTCTTTCAAACATCGATCATATACCCCTACGTGTGTGTAAAAGAAATCCCTACACTTAGAGAATTCAATTCAAGCTATCATACTCTTGTCCATTTTCTTTAGTACTTTTGTCTGTGAATATTTCAGATGGAATTGCTCACACATTCTTCATGCGGCCGTTAATACTTTTTGAGATACTAACCAACCGATTACCAAATGTGCTCACTCTCTTAGGCGTAATTAGCAATATCATAATCCTGCAACACCTAAGGCTTACCAGTGGCTCCCAAACCAGTTGGTCTAAGGCACTAGGTGACAAGGCATCCACGCTATATTTTTTTATGCCGCCTTAAGTAATTAGAAAATCAGAGTTCATTTTTCTTCACCATTTTTTTTCATTTATATTTTGTTTACACACACACACACACACACACACACACACAGGCTTTTAGACAAGAGCATTTAAAGGTATGCACTACTATCCCAAGTTTCAAGATGTGTGCACGTGCATATAGTAGGGTATCAACTTTCAGATATTTGGACTCAATAATAGGAACTATTTTTAAGGCTTATTTCTATCCTCAGATTAGTGATTCCCTTCATCTTACTAACCCTTGGGACAACAGCTCATGACTATTTATTACTACCTTCGTTTTAAAACCTTTAATTTTCTTGCTTTTCTTAAAATTTTCCTTCCTATCATATGTATTTTTCACTTTCTAACTTTTATTTCAAAGAAAATTTTCATTTATTAAATTTTTTTCATATATAGTTCCTAGTGCCAAATGATATATCAGTAAATACAAAGCCCCCCAAATCTGTTTGCAGCAGTGTCCTGACTGATGTTGTTCTCTGAGCGCATAGACCTGTCCAATTAGGAGGAAAATATTAGGGATAAAATAATAGTTAAGTGAAAAAATACCCCCAAACTTATTCTTTGGCATGCACAGATAATCAATTATAACCTTATTTTTACTCACCTCTATTCTTAGATGAAGCATTGTTACTGAAATATGGAGGTGAGGCGGAGGAAAGTTAGTTGTGATAAAGCGCTCCTGTAGGAACAGGAGCTTCTCCGCTAGGTCAGCGGAAAAGTACGGTTTTAATTTATACCCATCTACTTTAAAAATAGAACCGTTTTTAACATTTTTGATATCCACTGCCCCTTGCGGGTACACATATCGCACCATGAAAGGTCCTTTCCAACGAGATTTAAGCTTACCCGGATGAAGGTGGAGACGGGAATCGTAAAGAAGGACATGTTGACCCGGTGTGAAAGTTTTTCTTAAAAGGTTTTTATCGTGGAACACTTTAATCCGGTTCTTTACTATAACCGCATTATTGTAAGTTTCATCGCGGAGTTTGCTTAGCTCATTTAACTACAGCTTCCGATAGTTGCTGAGTTGATCAAATTCACAATTAAGTTCTTTAATAGCCCATATTGCTTTATGTTCGATCTCGACTGGAAGGTGGCAAGCCTTCCTGAATACTAGTCGGTATGGAGACATACCAAGATCGGTCTTATAAGCGGTACGAAATGCCCAAAGTGCATTCGTCAATTTGGTTGTAGTATAGTGGTGAGTATTCCCGCCTGTCACCCTGATGACCCGGGTTCGATCCCCGACAATGGCGCCATTTGATTAATATGCTAAAAAAGCGTGTTCGTAAAGTAACCACAATCAGACAGTGTCATTAATAGCTAGCCGTGATGAGTACGGGTCGTCCGCAGGGAAACATGAACCTTTATCTTGCTTTAGATGAGTTGATGAATGATTGGTTAATTGGTTGTAGATTTATTTTAATACGGATGTAGACTTTATAAGAAAAATACTTGTAGGGTTCATAGGACTTGGTAGTAATGATGAACAATTAAAAATGACATCTTTTATCTTTTAATAGTTTAAAATTAGATCGATAGTGATGAATATAGATTAAGGTTTTTATAAGAAACTAGGGTTTCCATACTATTATTCCTTGTCCTTGTATTGATCTCTATTCATGTCTAGCCCTTAACAAAACAAGTGTTAAATAGATCTCGATTCGTGGTCATGACTATCAATGAATTGATAGCACGCCCGATAAGGATGTTAATATTTATTTTGCTAAAGTTTATGGACTTTAAAATGTATAAAAGAGGTTAAATGATTTTATCATCTATTGATCTACCCTAACCTATGAACCCTAGCAAGCTAGGAATTACTCGTCAATGATTTGAGATATAGAAGAAAGGTTGGGGAATGAAAATATGATTAAGATGCAGAAATTAAATACAGAAATTAAATGCGGAAATTAAATGCGGAAATTAAATGAACTAAGATCTAACTTTATTAATCAACTATTTCATACAACTCTCCGTTTTGAAAGTAGATTACAAAGAACCCTAGTTTTTGCTCTCGCTCTCTCTCTTGTTAGAGATAGATGACTAGCTGATGATTACCTGGATGCGTAGATCTCTTTGGACCTCTTGATCACTTCGGTTTGATGATCTTCAATGTGAAGCTCTCGGTCGCTTATATAGTCACAAAACCAGAAATCCTAGATTCCATATAATAATATATGCTGTTAGAATCCAAACCACAAAATATCACAGCGTAATACTACCAAGCCACTACAGATCCACCGCGTATTGGCATGTTTGGCCGCCTAACCATGGCATCATAGTGGAATCATGAAGTGGGATTTTTTCTGGTGTTTTGTATTGTCATGTGAAGATCTTCTAGATGTCTATATTCTGAAAATAATGCTCTGAGTCTCTTCCGTTGCTCGATCTTACGATTTGCCTCCAATATTTTGGCTGATTTGATTCCGACATCTTGATTTATCTCGGATCTCTTGGATTCCAGACCCGAGCTAATCTGCACAATATCTTAAATCAAAGTGTTAGTAGTATTTGGTATTTTTGAGATATTATCCTAACCATTTTATATGATATTATATGTTAAGAATATTGATTAGAAATATTTGATATGTTATGCATATATTAATTACTAAGATTTCATATAAATATTATATGCATGTATTTTTCCACATTATGTTAATTATAATGTAGAAACATATGATAATGAACTATTTACACATAAACCCTCATATGTTCCATAATTACAATAAACACCTTTTAGTACCTAACAATAATAGGAAAAATGTTCTTCAAATAGGCAATATTTTAGACTAATTAACAATCTTCGTATAATTCTATGTCACGACGAATATCGAACGTATGTTAACCGATAGACGGGGACTAAGTCGCGTTTTGATTTTCACATATGAGTATTGATGAGAATATGAAAGTTTCATATTATCATCGAGTATCATATATTGGTTTTAACTTGAACATTTAACTTGAATATGTTTTACGTTTATGTTTCGTTTTTAAAGGTTCGAAGTTTTTTGTTTAGGGTAAAGTTTTCTTACGTTTATGGTAAAGTTATATGTTTATGTTATCATCGAGTATCCTAATGAAGAAACTAGTGCACCCTAAACCCTAACCCAAATTAACCCAAATTAACCTAATTAACCCAAATTAACCCTAATCATCACCCTAACTCAAATTATCCCTAACTAACCTAAAATTAAGCTAATTAAACCAAATTAACCCTAATCATCATCCTAACTCAAATTATCCCTAATTAACCCAAAATTAAGCTAATTTAAAAAAACTAATCCTAATCAAAACCCCAACACAAATACACTCTATTTTACCTAATTAACCCAAATTAACGTTAGCCCAAACCCTAACCTAAATTAACCTAACCCTAATCATCACCCAAACTCTAACCCAAATTAACCCTAGCCCAAACCAAAATTAACCCTAATTAATCTAATTAACCTTAACACTAATCAGCACCAACCCTATTTTACCTTACTAACCCAAACTAATCCTAACCCTAAACATCAACCAAACCCTAACCCTAACCCTACCTAATTAACCCTAACCCTAAGCCTAATCATCATCCAAACCCTAACCCTAACCCAAATTAACCCCGAATTAACCCGGCCCTATAACCCTAACCTTAACCCTAAAATCAGCAACAATAACACCAAAAACAACATAATTATAAATTAAACTCGAAATTAACTCACCTCAGTAGTCACCGTCCGGCGGCAAAGAGCTTGACAAGGTGGAGGAGGCCGGGAAGATGGAGCTCGAAGAGGTGCTCACAGCGATCGTTTGGTAGTGACGACGATGGGTGTGGTGGCGACAAGAAAGTCGACGACGACGGGTGTGGTGGCGATGACACGCGAGGAAGTCGACGACGATGGGTGCTCGATCGAGAATTGGTGGAAAATTTTAAGGACGGTGGGAAATTACTTAGCTTTATTATTTTTTACAAATAATGCTTTGTTGCCCCTACGGATTAATTCGTAGGGCACCGTAGGGCCAAATAAAAAGATTAAATTTTAATATTTTTTAATTTATTTATGTCCCTACGGTGGGCACCGTAGAGACAAACAATACCCCTAAGTTTAATCCACAGGGGCAATAAAAAGTTGCCCCTATGAATTCGTCTATCCGTAGGGGCAACCCCTCGTTGTAGTAGTGACAAAATAGAGCACATGGCCCAAACCCCGAGACCTATCTCGCAAACCGTCCATATATTGATAAAAACCATAAATTGCAGTTGGATCATGCCCATCTGGCTCCGTGATTCGCCTATGCACCCTTTCAGCTCCCCTTTACTCCTTCTTATACTTAATTTCCTCTGATTTAAACCAGAGAACTGTGCAACCCTTCATCTATCCTGTTAACACCATAAACCTATTTTTAATTCATTTTTAATCCACACACTTTCTCATTTCTACCCTATAAATACTACCTCATCTCCTTGATCTCTCCTATTCTGAAATCATTATCAAAATTCTCTAAAAATTTCTTGAGCAAGAGGAGTTGAAACTAAAGTTAGCTCGAGCCAAGATCGTTTTTGAAGACCGATGCCCTCCTCGACACTGCCACGATCCATGAAAACTCTCCCCCTCTCTTTTCCTTCCTTGTCGACGCTCCAAAACTTGTAAGTCCCTTTTTCTCTTTTTCGTTTCATCTCAAACCGCTTTCTAAAACCATAAAATGGATTTAGGTTAAATAAATTTCTTTTAAATTTTTTATCCCTCTTTATATATTAATATTTCACTCTAATCCCCCTAATATCACTTTAAAATATCTTTCATATCATTTACCTTTTAATGTAATTAAAATTCCATACGAAATAAATATATATCGAACTTTTTCATATAAATACCATGGACATTGCTTATACCCTTTCTACTTTATCATGAATTATAACTCTAGAAATTCATGGGGTAACGACCTACCCCATCACATACACTATGGTTTCATAGCACGATATTTTAGATAAATATTTAATTTGAATTAAACAATTTACATTAAAATACAATTACTTTTACAAAAAATACCTTTTATTACTATTTTTAAATTTTTTGCAATTGCGCCTCTACAACCCATTTAGGGGAACCCAGTTACGGATGGTACGGATTATCGTACGTCCATAGGATAGTAGAGCAGGATACAGAACTCCCCACGGAGAATTCGTTCTCGAAAGGAAATAAAAATACGATTTTTAAAGAAATACGACTTTTTAAAACAAATTAAACTTTGGAAAATTATATAAAATTATGAATCCATATTTTTAATGAAAACAAATTATGAAAAATAATTTTTTTAAATGAATGAATAAAATTTTAATAAAATACCATCAAATTTCCAAAAGTAGTAGTTTGATAAAAATACCATAAACTTTTAAAAGTTAGGTTTCATCACTAAAATACTACTAGAATTAAAATATATCTTCATAAAAACTCTTAATATTCTAAATCACCTTCGAATTTTTTTTAAAACAATATTAAAACATTATACATAAAACTCCCTCGAGAAATGCAAATACATATTAAATCACTTGAACAAATCTTTAAGGACCCTAATTTAATATAGATTTAAACGGTATTATTTCTCTTGAGCCTTAGAGAGCCGGAAAAATGAGTGCTTGCTTATCCAGGTTTGATAACACTGTAAATTAATGGAGTTATCAATAGCAATCGTATTGGAAAAAGGCATAAATTTTGTCGTCCATATACAACGGCTGTCCGATTATTCCTAAACTTAAGATCTTCAAAGTTAAATATAGTAATATGAAATGATTGTAATTCGAATACAAACTCGAACCCCAAACTTGAACATTGGCTCGAACCCAATCTACTCAAACTAACTTAACTCGACCTAAGATTGCAACTGACATGACTCGCATTTACTTGACTTACTCGACTACATTTTCACTTTTGCAATTTATGGTTTCGATCAAGACATGTTATAATCAACCAAGCAAAATCAACTAAGGCAAGCTAACAGTTAAAATCTATTATACTCGGGATGTATGGGATAGTTTATGTGTGAAATTTAAATGTTTAAAAGGATATATGATACCGTGTCCGAAGAAAAAAAACTGCTAAACATTGACGGTCTGGCGCGTGTCCCACCTAAGATGGAGCGGGTATTTCGTGTACGTACGGATCTCAAATCCCATATAATCCCCCCACTTGGTCGAGTCAGGACCAACAAGCACACCATCCTTATTGAACATCAACTTCTATGGTCCAACACCATCGGCTGGCCTAGAGCAGGCCGGCCCAGTACGATCCTTGTCATGCCCCGCTTCCCAGTAGATAGAAACGGTGACGTGGCAAGCCCGCGACGTATTTATTCTGAGAAGGTCATTGCTCAAAATAAAGACGCTAAGCGTCAGCGAATTAACGCTCGGTAAGTCCCAATAGAGATGTGTAATATATAAATTGAGTGCAAGATGACATGTAATATAGTATAAATGGAAATTGTAATATGTGAATAAGTATGGTAATGTATATGGCAACTACATCAGCATGGAAATGTAACATGAGTATAGCAAACAAGTATAGCATGGCCGTGGAGTGTAGGTATAGTAAATATGAAGTGAATGTAAGTGTCCTAAAAGGTCTTTAAAAGGGTAAAGTAACTAACGTGAGTTCAAGTGTGAATGTCAACCAATCTCAAAAGTATTCTCGAACCCAAGGCTATCGTCCAGGGACTTGGAAACACGGGCCCTCATTCATGAATTCATGATTTGTACCGTTTCAGCCCGGTACTACAGCAACATAATTTGTACCATTTCAGCCCGGTGCCACAGCAATATTATTTGTATTAATGGGACTCATAAGATTCCGTTGGATTCATACTCAAACTACCCCAACACCCCGTTTATATAAGTCTATGATTAATATTATGAGTCTTGATCGAATCCATGATTACAAAAGGTGATGTATGATATCAAGTTTTCAAGATTGAGTTTATGTAGTCATGTCAAGTGCAAGTCATGCCAATTGTATTCATGGTTCGATGTCAAGTTGGTTCAAGTGTACATACTGGGTTCAAATATTCATGATTGAGTTGTGTCAAGATCAAGTCTAACATTTAATGATTTAATCACAAGTCATATAAATAAAAATAAATAAGCAATTAAAGAACATGTAATGAGATAAGTATACAAGTAACGTCCAAAACAATGTTGTAAATATGTGATATGTTCGACTAGTTAATCAAGTTATTTAAGATCAGAATATAAACGAAAACATAGCCTTAAGTGTTATGCACATGTGAGTTCCAGTCTCTCCAAAATACGACTACCGGTTTGGGAGATATACATGTTTTCGTATCGTCGTGCAAAACAGATCAGAACCTGTTCAGCACCATCACACATTTTTAAAACGCAGTTTGAGTTAATTTCCATCGGGTTTCAGGTTACAAAAATAATTAGAAAATTGTAGGTATTTCCGAATAATTATTCAAAACACCAAGATTCGAGCGATTTGGATTTCTGAAACTCTAGTTATGATCGTTTTAACATCAGCGTTTAAAACCGAAATTCAGATTTCTGTACATCAACTATATGTTATATTGTAAAGCCTATATCGAGTTGTTTCATGCGTTTCTAAGTAATCTAATATACAGAAAATTATAGTTCTATCAATTATCCATATACACATCTAAATTTTGTCAAGAACGGACATCGGGAGTTCGAGTTTTGTCCTATTTAAAAACAGTGTGCGAATCAGGACAGATTCTGTCCAGATTCGTCGCTTAATATTGTAACGCAGTTTTCTATAATTTACGTCGATTTTCAGTAAAAAGTTAAAACTAAGAAAATCTATATTATTTGATGTATATATCGAAAACACCTGAGTTTGCTCAATTTGGACATCGGTATATCAATTTATGTGTCTTAGAAGTTTACTGATAACTGCAGTTTTCTGTTTTTCTAACAGTGAATAAAAATGATGTAATTCCTAAATCGTTAAGCGATTCGATCTAAATTTTTCTTACAGTATGTACAAAATAATATATTCTATCATATGTAAATTTCCTTAAATTTCCAGAAGTAAAAATTAATTTCTAAAAATTATTTTAAAACTAAAAGTATATATGTCATATGTGAGAAATGAGAAAACCACGGTATTTATTCGTAACTTCATTTTTTTTTACAAAATTTAAATAAAGTAATTTAAAATACAACAACAAACGACGCAATCCTAATTGGTTGCTAAGAAATCTTAACATATGGATTGAGAGTAATGAAAAAGACTTTACAAACTATATATGTGTGTATGTTTGTGTGTGTTCATTATTTATATATGTATCCATTTAATTAATTATATAGAGACTATGATATGATGAGGAAAGTTTTTCATGGCAATATGACAAGAGAAATATAGAAGGAAGGAGATGGAGGGAGGGAAAGAGAGAAGGGACTTACATACACAAGCCGGTATTGTCACCGGGCTTGTCTATCCACC
Organism: Agapanthus africanus; assembly: GCA_030015575.1. Lineage (NCBI taxonomy): Eukaryota > Viridiplantae > Streptophyta > Magnoliopsida > Asparagales > Amaryllidaceae > Agapanthus > Agapanthus africanus. The sequence continues at coordinate 238,083,693 of CM057338.1, forward strand.
GATAACCTCGCGTTACTAGCGAGATTTTCTTGAAACTTCTTGGTGTTCTTCTTCTAGGACTCTAGGTGAAGAGGGAGAAGGAAGAGATAGAAAAATATGAGGAAAAAAAAAAAGATGGGGACAAATAAAGATGGTGTAATGGTGAATTATCTATAATAATATATGCATTCAACATACGAAATAAAAGAGAAATAAAAGGCCACCATTCATTTTGGAAATGAAAGGTCTCATTTGTAAGTTATGAGAATAATAAAAATTGATAAAAAGCAATTGCAAGAATGGGGATTTGAACATGTGATCTATAGAATAACAATGCAAAAACTTAACCAATGAGTTACAATGTTGTTCATACACATATTTAATAAGAATTAAATATATGATGTTGCTTAAAAAGAAAGTGGGATTTTGGGCTCATAGTTTTATTAAAGAAAATGAAAATGAAATTGGATTTGAGTTATGGGCTGGGTTAGGTCTTATGTTTAATCTGAAAAAAGTTAAAATTTAGTTTTAAAGAAATTTGTTTTGGAAAACTTGATGGAATAATAAAATAATATATTTATAAAAAACAAAATATACAGAAAATACTAAGAATAAATAAATATAATATTTTACTAAAAAAAGAAAATACGGAGGTATATTAATATTAGGGTCATTACAATCCTTCTTCCTACCATTGCTGAAGTCTGAAAAAAGATATATACATACACAATATTATAATATTCAGAGTATGAATATAGCATTTGACAAATTTAAATCACAATCGTTATTTAAATGTTTTAAGCAATAACGATTATACTTGTCGTCCCTAGCGTGGTGCTAGAACTGGCGCTAAACTCCATTACGCCAGTAGAATGCAGATCTACAAACAATAAACTGTTAAATGATTCAATAGAATTTAATATATAACTAAAAATTCAATAGATAACAAACTGTAATGATATATTAAATTTCAAATGAGTAAACTATATACCATGTGCAGGAGTGACCGGGGTGCCCGGACTGCTACAGTGCTAATAGGGGTAGGCGGGGCTACTGGGGTCCTGTAGTGCTAGTAGGGGCGCTGATAGGGATAGGTGGGGCTGTTGCGGATGCTGAGACTGTTGTGGCACTAGTAGGGGAGTTGGTAGGCTAGGCAGGGCTGCTACGGCTGCTGGGACGCTGGTAGGGATAGACAAGGCTGCTGCAGCTGTCTCATCAGTGTGCTTGGTGTTCTGTCCATGTTCTTCTAGAAGTTTTTTCTTATGTCGTTTAGAGGCTGAGCCTGCACCTACCATCAGACCCTACATGTATATCCAAATATTATTTAATTTCTTATAATCGTTAGACAATTTAAAATATTTATTTCAATTTCATTACCTAACACGTTTCTTCGGCACATTAGCTGAAAATTCGTTAGGTGGATTCTCAAAATCTTGATCCGTGACAATCAATTGACCGATATCACGTCTTACTAACATATTGATGGATGACACAGAATAGTTTGGATCTTTGGTACGTTCAATAGATGACTGACGCATGTTAGCGGCTCTTTCTCGTCACTTTATTTTTCATAATCATTCAACGTCGGCCCATTATAGTAATCTCTCGGTTTCCAACGACAAACAACACTCTAGTCAACCTTCTTCAAATCCCGAGAATAATATATTTGTGTTGCCATTGAGTGAAATGTAAATCTATCATATTCGTAGGCTTTCCGTCTGGTTTTTACCAAAGTGAGACCGTATTCATCGATTTTCATACCCCGTTCAGACTTGGTATCGAACCATCTGTATTGGAATATATAAATTGAAAAGCTTTATGCATGTATGAACCGCTATAACTTCTTCAAGAATACCGTGGTAGGGATTTTCTTTGTCATCGATGATTGCGACGCCGCTATTTTGTGTATTTCTAATACGTTACATCCTTTCAATCTCAAATTTGTAGCCGGAAATCCCGTACCCATTGTAAAACATAGATGCAATCATTGGACCTCTTAAAAGGTCGTGAACATCTCTATCAATTTTCTCTCCATGATTTAATTTTCCGTCGACTTCTTGTCTACACCAAGCAGCGAAAGTGCGCCTCTGTTCTTTTTCGATTCTATCAGTCATCCACCTAGGATTCAGTCGCTCGAGTTTAGTTTTCTGCGAGCATTTCCTTAATTTACATAATTTAGATCAGTTAGATTAACTTTAATTTCGAATGTTTAAATGGATGAAATTATTACTTACTCTGCATATTTAGCAAAATATTCGATGTTTAGAAATATGTACGCATGTACACCGTCCATGAGATCGTAATACATGTTTTTTAGTTCTCCTGCTCTAATTGGACCGTCAGGCATACGCGGTGGTGTTTCCCCAATATATTTAACCTAATAAAAGAGCAAAACTCTGTTGAATTTAATGAGGTAGCACTTCACATGCTCTCCACGAGGGCGCTAGCGCCAGAGCCAATCTTATAGGATTAAGTACTATGGTGGCGCCTCACGTGCTCCTCATGCAGGCGCCAATGTGCAAAGCACAGAAGAGTTCATTACATAAGTGTTAAACTCTTAGATGGCACCGCACGTGCTCCTCACGTGGTTACCAGTGTGCAAAGCACATGAATACCCATCTTAGGAATTAAATTCTTAAGTAGCGTCCAAGTGCACAACACGTGAGCGCCAGCGCCTAGGTAGAATTAAATTCTACAATATTCTCTGTTAAGCAGAGCCGTTGGATCAAATATCCAATGGAGATGATAAATCATCAAAATAAAGAATTAAATTCTATTGGGTGAAAACATTTCCCAAATCTTTCTAAAATAAGAAAGATACTCTCGGTTGGATCAAAGATCCAATTATAAATAAAATTCCCTCAATCCTTCTAAACAAGAAAGACTGCTCTTTGTAAAACAGATAACCCTTGAATTAAAAATCCAATGGTGATTAAAAAATCACCATTTTACAGAATAAATTATGTATATGGGAAAATATTTCCCTAATCTTGTTATAAACAAAAATCATATTCTGTAAAAACAGAAATCTTTGGATCAAAGATCCAATAGTGGGTAAAATTCCCCAACTTAATTTTGAGTACGATTAAATCAATTAGAATCCCTCAATGAAAATTTTTCTCAGAATTAAATAACAAACTTTCCTCCACTAGATAAAGGACCTGAGACTTCTAGTCTCATATAGAAAAAACCTCTCATAAGCTTCTGAAAAATACATAAACCTTCCAAAAAACAATAGAGAATTCAATTCTCAAAGAAGAAGAGCTTCATTCTCTAAACCTTAGGTAAACAAAAGAGATCAAAATATCTCAATTACCTACAACATCAGATTTATGGGTTCAACCTTTTTATACAAAAATGGGAACTTAGTTCTTTCTCTGGATCTGAGATCCACAAGACAAGTCTCCCACAAGTTGAGAATTTAATTCTCATCGGTAAGATCTTGTTTTTAAGAATCAAAGATTCAGAGAAGAAAAAATTTAAAGATAAAGAATATGGAGTCCATAACACTCCAGGAACTCAGTTCCTTCAAATCAAGAACTTAGTTCTTAAAGAACTTGATCCTAAATCTTCAAAATAATGATCTTGGTGATTGTTATTGGTCAAAATACCATTAACAGAGATTTAAGTTCTCTAAAAACATTAACAGAGGTTAAATTTCCATATAAAAGAAATTAGCACCTCACGTGTTTCCTACGTGGGCGTCTCTCTTTAACAGCGCCTAGCGCCTCACGTGAAACACATGTGGGCGCAATAGTGCTTAACACTTCACATACAGCCAAAACAGCGGAGTGCTTAGCACTGATTGGGCAGCGCCCAGCGCCGCACGTGCTCCCCACGTGGGCGCTATAAAAATAATAAGAGAGCTTAGCACTCCATAAAAAGCCAAAACGGTTGAGTACTTAGCATTAATTGGACAGCGCCAAGCGCCTCATGTGTTCCTCACGTGAGCGCCACCAAGGGAAAAAAGAAAAGAAGAGAGAAAAGTGCTTAACACTCTACATGCAGCCAAAATGGCTAAGTGTTCAGCGCTCATTGGGCGGCGCCCATAATTAAATGCTTCACATGACACCCATGCGAGTGTCAGAACGTCAAATAAGCGCTTAGAACTTTTACATAAAAAGAAAAGGGGCTGAACAAATAGAACCCAAATAAGTTCTTAGCACTTTTGAATGAAAAAGAAAGAGAGTGGGCAGAATAAGCCTAAATTACCTAAGTCTCTGAAGTTTTTTTGCAGCTGAGCCCAATGCTTTTTTGATGGATCTTAAGTAAAAATGACCCTTAAAAACATTGTTAAACTGATGTTAGTCATAAACATGATTAATGATCTCTCATTGATGATATCTAAAATGATATTCATCTCATATCTTCTAAGGTAATCTTAGTCTCAAATATGACTAACGATTCTTAGATTTACTACAACCCCCTTTCCCCTTAAATATGGGATTTGGTTAAAGGGTACATCTTTCTACATTGATATATGCCGTTGTAATTTCTCAACGTTTTCAGAGAGATGACGGGTCCCGACAACCAACAAATCTTTTCGTCATACATTGATGCACTTCCAAATTGACGTGCACATCTCAGAACCTCACCATAAAATGGGAATGTTGGACCGAAATGTCCTTAAACTAATATTCGTCCCCAAAATAGGAATGTTGGACCGTAATTTCCTTAAACTAACATTCGTCCCCAAAATGGGAATGTTGGACTGAAATGTCCTTAAACTAACATTCGTTCCCAAAATGGGAATGTTGGACCGAAATTTTCTTAAACTAACATTCGTCCCCAAAATAGGAATGTTGGACCGAGATGTCCCTAAACTAAAATTTTGCCTCAAACATGGCGATAATGGACCATGATGTACTTAAACTAAAATAATTGGACCCAAATGCTCATATGTTTAAAGTCGATCATAATTTTAAACCAGATTAGCGGTCCTTAAATAAAACAAACCCAAATCTAAGATATACGGATTTGGACTAATCTGCGTCCCATGGGCGACGACAAAAACTAGTCTCAGTATACTATCAACTGGCAACCAAAACAAACAAAAACACACATGACACGAAGTGAACTTCCGGAGCAGGAGAAAGTGGTTATCGCAATGCGGTTATGTAATTAACTGCAGGGGATTGCACCGGCAGGGAAGAGCATCCCCACAATAAAAAACCCTCATAAGATGAGGGGGAATATGATAAAGTCTTCTACAACGGCCGCGTCTGTCCAAACATCCGATGTATGGTGTCATAAATCAACTTGTTATCTTCGGAGAGGTGGACGGATAAATCCAAATAGCATCTACCCCCAGAATTCTGGCCAGAAGTCCTAATGTCTCGGTCCGTCTTCTGGCGGAGAACAGATTCTGGCACGCTCGGTAGGACCTTTTCCTCTTTCCACTCCACACTTCGTGTGTCGTGTTTCACGAACAAAATCGTGGTTCACTATGGTTGCCCTTGGATTTGAGGTACTAAAATTTGGTATCTTGCTCCTGTGCAGAAGAAAAAATTGATGGCTTCCAATTGCACAACATGCAATAGCAACACTCGCTTCACCACAGCTAGAGGAGTGACCTATGGGCCCAACATGGCCTCCATTTTTTCAATGTCGGTGGGGCAAGCAACACAACCCACTACTGGATTATTCTTCGGAACCATGCCCCCACTAGAGAGTTTCGGTGCCTCCGTGACGCAAGAGGAAGCTCCCAAGAGGTCGGTCTTCGATCAACTAGAAACCACAACGGCCCCTCTCAACGGGCCATCCAAAATTGACATCTCAGTCTTCAACAGGTTGGGCAAGAACCCAAACAGGCCCATAAAGAAGCTTGTGATACCTGAAGGGGCTGCCCCAAAATGGATAGCCCTCCCAACTCCTGCAGGTGAAGCCGTCAAAAGTGCTTCCCCCATCAGAAGATCGGTCTTTGAAAGATTGGTCGTTCCTCCTCAAACTCTGCCAAGGACGTCCGTCTTCAACAGGCTGACGCAAACAGCAACCTCACAGCAAAGTCGGGTGCACGAAAAAGCCGCTTCTAAAACTGAGGCGGTCCCTTCTGCAAGACACACTCGACGTCGCCACTGGCGCCGAGTGAGAAAAGCTGGGGGAAACTCCCCTTTTGGACTTACCCCACTGGCTCAGATGATGGAACTTGACGCTGCTATTCCAACTAAGAACAGTTTTGATCTGCTCAGGAGGGTGAGCAAGAACTTTCCAACAGCGGTGCTAATGAAATCACCCCCGCCTGCAGATGCCACAGTGCAGGAAAAGCTGGAGCGCCCCTATCAACGGCTCACTTCCTAAATTCACAGGGTCTGGCAAAAAGTCCAGGACTCCGTGATTGATCAAGACTACTCTTGTCGACTGAAGAAATCGAAGGTTCGGAAAGAGAAAGACCATCCTTTCGTCATACAGCGTGGGATCTATTCTACACGGGTCTCTGTTACAATGTCTCCTTCAACTTCGACCTTCCACAAAAGGATAAGGCCAGAGAAAATCCCACCGCCTGTGGCAAATTCCAAAGATGATAGACCCAAATGCCCCAAGTTTGAGAGCATGAGCGTACATATGGTCTACATGGCTTCCGGGAAAGAATAAAGCCGTGCTTCCGTAGGACATCGACCGTAAACTCGGTCGCTGTCAAAAGATCAGGAGAAACAACAAATGCTTCAGGAGATGCTAACCAAAATGGAAGCACTTACCAGGCAGAAAGAAAACTCAGACATAACAGCCGAACAGCCCCAGGAGCAGGAGACCGATACAGAGTTCCTGCGAAGGGTGTTTTAAAGAAAGGATAAGGCAGCTGCTGAACATGCTGCTATCATAAAGAAGATGGCTCTCTTGTTCCAGGATATGGTTGGAATAATGATCCAACCAGAACCCCCAGCTGAGGATCCGCTGATAATTATCGAGGATGATAGAGGGAAAACATCAAATCCTCTTCCGGCCATATCGGCAGCCAAGGAGGAAATAATCTCCAAGGCTGCTCTTGATGATTATATCGCTCAACAAATACGAGCTCATTAAACTAATGAAGCCGCAGGCCAAATTGTCAGAACTGGACGACCGTATCCAGGCTGATATGACCAAATTAAATACCGCTGGGATATACAATCCCCAAGTTCCATATGTACAAGGGAACAAGCAACCCACATCAGTACGTCCTGTAGTTCAGAGCTTTGTGTGGCAAAACTGGAGGCGACGACAAACCGTTGCTTCGCCAGTTCGTTGGCAGCCTGTCAGAGATGGCCTTTCTATGGTACTCGGAGCTCCCAAATGACTCCTTGAGAACATTCACAGAGATGGAAATGTTGTTCACACAGCGGTTGTAACAACTCCAATTTTGTATACCAAAAATTTGCTTTAAAAATAGTGTACAATTGGAGTATTGTTGTTGCTGGAAACAACTTAAATATTTAATTCCTTACAATAATTACAAGAAGGAGCTTGTAGCTCATTGGTAATACCTTGCATTGCTGAACCAAACCACCAGAGTTCGAATCCCATACCCCACATTATTTTTAATATGGATTTTTTAAAAACCTTTAGAATACCAAGAGTTTACACGTGCATATCTCACAAAAACCCCACTACACCCAAAGATGTAACACTTGCAGAGGGTAGATGAACCGTCGGGGGAGATCCAGGTTACCGGAATCGGTCGGGAATCGGCCAACTCGGCCTTGACTCGGCCGACTCAGTGATCCGACCGAGTCACGGCCGAGTCACCCCAGATTCGGCCGATTCCGGCGAGGGTCACAACATGAAAGTTGTGTCTTTTGGTATTCCCTACGCACCTGCAAAGTTTCAGCCTCATACCACTTCCAGAGCTCTTTAAAACCCCCTCCAGAGCTCTTTAAAACCCCCAATTACTCCACTTTTAATACATTTTTATTACATTTTATCATATTTTTATTTTTAACTTTTCATCTATCCTAACCCTAGCCTAACCCTATAAATACCAACCCTACACACTACCCTCTCACCCCCCAAAATCTTGAGCCACTCTCTCAAAAGTTTCCACAAGAAGTGTGCTTCGAAATCGAGTTCCCGGCGAAGCTCTGACGGAATTCCGACGACGCGTTTTGGAGCAACCGGTGACGTAATCACCCCTCGGCCTTCCTCCCTAGTTCTCTTTACTCTTTAGAAGAGTTTAAACCTGTAAGTCCCACCTCTTCTGCAAGCACAATGTAAGCCCGCGGGGACGCCCCGGCCGTCGATCCGACGCCGGAAACGCGGAAAACAAAAACTTTGCGAACTTTGCAAAACGGCACCACCGCGGACTTTTTACCCGGATCGGGCCATTAACCTAGCTAGCTAGCAAATAAGGAAAAGAGTAGAGATGCTATACCAAGCGATCCGTGTCCTTCGGTCTTCGTCTCCACTCCGATCTCCCGCGGAATCTCCGTCACCTCCTCGCTCGTCGGAAAGGGCACCACGTAGCCGGAATCTTTTACGGGCTCCCGCCTCTTGACCGAGGCAACTCGGGCGCGAAGTTGGCTAGCCGACGCGTCCAAGGGATGCTGTAGAAATAGTGTAGAAGGTTATCTCTTTGGGGTTTATGAGGTTGCCATGGTTGGAGGAATTTTAGCACAAGGATATTCATGGAGGCTTGCTAAGAAAAATGAGCATGCAATCAAAAGGAATGAGCATGTCTAAAAAAGAGCTCGGCCACCCCCATTTTGTGCTTACTGTAAAAAGAATGAAGCAAGCACTCTCTCTTTTTTTTTGAATGTGTGAAGGTAGCACAAATTAATACCAAAATGAGAAGAAAAATTTTTCTCACAGCACACTCACAATTTAACTCATTCCTTACTAAGGAAAAATAATCCACTATCAAAATTAAAACCTCACTCCACATAAACAGTGGCCGGCCCCAAGAATGAATCATGGAAAAATTTCAAGTGAAAAAAAAATTGAATAAACAATTACAGAACATCAACGTGAAAGTCACGTTCGCAAATCCGTCTAACCGGGCTATAGCAGTTAGACGGGATTTACCGATCAAGTGACATTCACGGTCGCAGATATAAAGTAAAAACTGTGAACTGGCATGTTTAAAAAATCCGATCGAACAAATATTATCAAGTGGGCCCCATACACTACTGTAGCACTTACAGAAAATCTGGGCCCAAAATTAATATCCCAAAACCCCTATTTCCAAGTATAAGACTTACTGGGAAATTTTAGTGCAATGTTCACATATTCCCACCGCGGAACCGCGGCCAAACCAGGGGACGCCCCAAAAACTTTGCGAACTTTGCAAAACGGCACCGCCGCGGACTTTTTACCCGGATCGGGCCATTAACCTAGCTAGCTAGCAAAATAGAAAAGAGTAGAGATGCTATACCAAGCGATCCGTGTCCTTCGGTCTTCGTCTCCACTCCGATCTCCCGCGGAATCTCCGTCACCTCCTCGCTCGTCGGAAAGGGCACCACGTAGCCGGAATCTTTTACGGGCTCCCGCCTCTTGACCGAGGCAACTCGGGCGCGAAGTTGGCTAGCCGACGCGTCCAAGGTTTGCTATAGATATAGTGTAGAAGCTTGTCTCTTTTGGGGTTATGAGGTTGCCATGGTTGGAGGAATTTTGCACAAGGATATTCATGGAGGAGTGTGGGAATAATGGAGCATGCAATCAAAGAAATGAACATCTCCTTAAAGAGGAGCTCGGCCAAAAAGCTTGCTGGAAAAAAAAAAAAATTGCAAGCACCAGCCACTAAAGAAAAAATGTGTGCATGAATGAATAAAACTCCACTTGACAAATAACCTCACTCCTCTCTCTGCAGGAATAGTGGCCGGCCCATCAAAAGACAAGATGAGAAAAAGATGCATGAACCAATTAATCACACATCAAGAAAGCAAATCAATCCATCTCTCATAATTGCAAGTGAAGTGATAAGAATGGAATATCATGATTATGAAGCCACACTTATGCAAAGAAGCCCCTCACAAAATATTAATTGCAAACTTGCAATTAACACCCTCCAACAGATAAGTTAATTGCAAACTTGCAATTAACCCCTCCAACGGAAAGTCCGGCCGGGAAGGAAAAAGAGAAAACCGGCCGGAACAGAATGCAAACTGGCAACCCCAGAAAAACAATCCCGTAATAAATTACAGGAAAGCCCCGCTACTGCAAATACATGCCCGCATTTGTATTCCCACTGAACACAAATGCAAAGAGACAAAACTACACTATCTAATACTAGAATCCGGCTTAAGCCAAAGCCGGCTAGTAAAAACTGTCCGATCACGATCCGTGCAATACCGCACGTATCTGATCGAACCCTGCCATATCTCCATACGGCCTCTACAGCGTTTCGCCCGAAACTTGAGTAACTGAGTGTGGTGGACTCTAAAGACTCGTCAATACTATGGCTGTGGATTTAACCACTAGCACGTCAGAGGTATTAGCCATACGTGACGGCCACCAGCTATTGACCAAAAGGGACGTCGATGAGCGAACTCATCCTGACACCCTACTGAGCCTGTCAGTGAAAATATCCGTACAGTCCGGTCCGTTCGTCTATGAGCATCGCATGGCGGGCCTAGGGGGTTGGTAAAAGTCAGACCCCCAAAAGCGGTACAAGTCGTGTCGGAGTGTAGCCCAGAACACCCTGAGATACTACTGGAATACCTACCAGCAAATCTCCTGCCTTGGCCAAGGACTTTTCATGTTCTGGCTCTCCTAGACACAGCACGACCTCACCCCCAATACCGGGAGAGACGAACCCCTGCAGATCCGCTCACTGCCTCCATGTGGCTCGGGACTGTACCCAACTAAAACCTGTTTGCACGACTCCTTTGAGCCGTGGTAGGGTAGTAATCAAAGTACAGTGGGAACTCACACGAGACAAATGACGATCCCAGGTCGATGAACTAACCTGTACACATGTCACCTGGGAACTGCTATCTGACGTCTGGTATATCCCAACTAGCAGGTTCCCGGCGAGTCCTGTCCGGTGTACTCATAACCCAATGAGCACCTGTATACATCTTAGGTGAACCAACTGACACCAGTGGCTTGTGAGACCGGCCACCGCCCCTCGTCGGGGTCTCGACTGTATACACTAGTCTACTCTGGAGAAACGATGCCCTGTCTCGAATCTCCCACGACTAGGGACCTTTTAAGGATGTGCTTATAGACCCCCAGCTCCCACTTATATGATCGCCCTCATACTGCTGGTGGTCAAGCAAGAATCCTAGGGGCTTTATCAACGTGTAATAGCGACTCGAAAGGTCACCTAAAGCAGTACACGATGATAAAGATAAACCAGATAGCATACTATCATCTCGAGTAAGACTGTCCTACTGGGACAGGTCCTCCCCTCAATCATTGCAATCACGTGCCTGTGATCCAATAATTGACTCTGAGGGCACTATCTCCAACAATCTCCCACTTGCACTCGAGGCTAATTATTGCGATGTCGCATACTCACAGCCCGTGTGATACCGAACACCCAACTCCTCTACTAGTCAGTCTCACAAAGCTCGTTTGCGAAACTATTGCGTTCGAGGAATAGCCTCAGTGAGTGGATCCGCTTTGATGTTTCTTTCTATGTCTCTCTATATCTCATGTTCGCGGAGAAAGCCATCTCCCGAAATGAGCAATACCTGTCTTAGAATGTCTGGATGTCTGATGGGACCTAGCTCATAAATGAACTCCAAATCCAAACTTCTTAGACTGTATCGACAACTGAACTTAATCAGTGTCCTGCGCCATGCCTTCCCTCAGTATCCACTTGGATCATCTGTCCAAAATACTGCCCCTCGTCAGAGGGAAAACTAAAACTCTGACAGCCACTCTGCCATCCAGGTCACCTTGGAAGCTTGGAATGATAACCGTCTCCTAAAGGAGGCTGCCGTTATTAATTCCTTAGAACATCAACTTATGTTCTAAAACTGCTTCTGACTGTTTCTCCAGGATTGGATCAATATCGACTTATTGCATCTACTGCAAGAACAACATCTGGCGTGGTACTTGACATCTCATGATTGACTCAATTGCCTAAGCAAGTGATCTGCCAATCATGCATATCCCTCTCCCCTTTAGTCTGTAAGACACCTTTAGAGAGGGTGACTCCATTACCTGCAGGTACACTACCGTGCCAGGAGTCGTCCATTCTAAATACTCATAGAATGCTGTCAAAGTACCCAGATTGGGAAACCACCCAAATCTAGATCTAAAACCATAAATCTAGTAACCAGAATGTTTGATATAATATCCAAGTCCTATGTGGAGAAACCACTGTGTGACGACCAAAGTATAACCGATCGTAGTATAGGAATATCACTTCCTACTCTGTGTATGTCATCAAATACCAGGACATCACACCCTACTACCTTCTTAACAGATCCATCCCTTATTCTGATGAAGTCAAACCTATGACTGTCACATCAGAAATAGATGATCTATCTCCGCTATATCTGCTTTAGTCTATAAATAGACATAAGCCTGATGTCCACCAATGCTTCCGCTGCTCCCACTGACTACGACAACCCTCTGGCAGAGTCATATATATACGTACGCTTCTAAAGTAAGTTTAGAACGACGCTATACTCATCCTCCCGCCGGGTCTCGCAGCCTGGAACAACAGCAATGGCAAGTGTGGGTAAACAAGAACCTCTCTGCCACCGTCCTTGAGCATACCGAAGTACCTCTCGAGTGCCTGAGGTTACCCACCATATCTGCGGAGTGGCCAATGGAATGTCAAACCAGATTGAATCTTTAGGATCTTATGAAATCTTCAGTAATCGTTTGTGGTTCTGGAATCACTTCCAGTTCTATCATACTCCCACTCCTGTTTTTCCTGAAAAAATCCATTTTTGATAAAACTGTGGCGAGTCAAGAACAATATCACTATTGATCTTCCAGATGGTAGAAAGTCAACCCTCGTCATAGCCCGGGTCGACCCACAAACAGCCATTACTGAGACGTGCCTTGAGTTGTCCAGAGTCTGGTTTTAAGCATAAGCCGGACAACTCCCCGTATCTTAACAATATCAAGATATGAACTGTTCTATATCCAAGAACCAGAGGCACTGATTTAATTGAACCAGATTCAAATCATGCAGCTGTCTCCAGTGCATGTCAAGTAAATGGAAGAGAGGCCGATCAGCGTTACTCAACTTAGGAGTACTTCCAATTATGAGTAACCTGAAAAAGAAGCAAGTTCTCTTAATCATTACTATCAACTGAATACCATACACAAGTATCTACATCTTCGATCACCTTGAAGAATCCCGATACTTGCGATACCTGGTTCTCTACTGTATTCTTATACTTATAACTCCTCTAAACTTAGACCCTGTGTTTCTACGAAACACATGTCTAAGAACTAGAGAAGTTAAAAGTAAACAGAATATAGTACGAGGACCAACCCCTCTGTCCTAATGGACACTGGACAATATACAATACTCTGTATAAGTCCGCTGAGTCTAACAACTCATTCACTGTGTGTCGTAAGTTGAAAACTGTACTTTTGGTTAAGAAGTACACCGTTGTTCAATGCTCCTTACCTAACTATCCACTGATATAGGTAAATGTCATAGACATAATTTCAAAAAGTATATCTCACTCTATAAAAATAGACGTACAGATATATCAATTTGAAATTGGTGCACAACAACGGATATTCAAAACCAAATATTTGCCGACCGGCAAACAACCCAGGTGGCTTCCTCAAATATCATGAATCCCGATATAATGAGGATGGTCACCTAATTCCCAATAACTTACTCCCACTCATCATCTGTAAAACCATACAGATGTGAGAATCATACCTGGCAAATACATACCCTGGAGCAAGTGTCTAATTGAGAAATCAGTTTTTCTTTTAACAGTACACAGTGAAACTGAAACATTGAAATGTTTCGATGGGGTGCCTGGTATTCCTAGTAATGCCTCTTCCATTATCCAGATTCACAACTGTAACCGTATAATTCTTTGCCACCTCTCCAAATCCCTTTATATGTCTTTAGTCATTACCTTCTGTACACCCCTTTAGGCCAAATGGTTTTCTTCTTTCCCTACCGTTCGGCACCAGCCTATGGTTTGGAAGAAGACTATCATAAAGCATAATGGGTGTACTGTCCTAATCCGAGGAGCACTCGCAATGCGAGAGAAGGTGAGGATAAAAGACAACCGAATGTACTTAATTCATAGGTGATTTAGGATTGACAAAGAAGTACATGGTTTGGTCGTGAATAGCAGTCGCAATTTACTTTGCCCTCTTACTAATCCCTTGCTTTGTCTGAACTTAATACCTTCTGTACACCGTTTAGGCTAATTGGCTTTCTTCATTCCCCACCGTTCGGCACCAGCCTAAGGTTTGGAAGAAGACTATCCAATTTGCATAATAGGTGTACTATCTCCTAAACCAAGGAGTACTCGCAACCTGAGAGAAGGAAAAAGGTAAAGACAACTGAATAGTCCTATCCGTTTTCTCCAGAACCGGAAACCATCCTCGAATTCCTTCGAGTTCGTATATAACCATACGATGGTTTTTTCCAATGGAAGTGGACGTTCGTAGTAATACGGGGTGTCCCGGAGAAAAGGGTAAAAGTAGGAGTGGCAAAGAGGTCTGCAACTCTGACAATCCAAAAGCCAGTGTTAAGAAGGTTCGGTCAACTTAGTCACTGAGTCATAGTCTAGGGTCGGGTCAATGGTCGCTGCCAGAGAGAGAGAGAAAAGAAACACTCAGCGTGCACTCTAACCTAGATCAGAATGGTTACCAATTTATCTAATCTGGAAACCTCCCACTGTAACGTCAAATTCCTCCCCAAACCTGAAAGAAGAATTAGCCGGGATCACCCGAGGAGTATACCAACTCATCAGTGGGAATCGGGATCCAACTATCATCGCATGATAACGTGACGGAATCCGCTCACGTTATCACACTCCAGAAGGTATGCGCATATCTGGCAAGTTTCAGTTCTTTCGAAACTCCCGATGTGGATTTTTACCCCATGCTCTTATGACCTTGACTTTGGCCAACATATCATAAGTCACATGTCAAGTTCTACCCGTCATTTTCCTGGTTAATTTGAACCCACCCGTACATACCCTCGACTTTGGCCAAAATGGCAGTACGACTGTCCCAAACCAACGCATCTATCTATGCTGCATATGAATACCCAACAGCTACCAAACACTGTGCCTTGACTTTGGCCAACATACACAGCTTGAATACTATTGACCATCCATATGAAATGACGGAGGGTTACGAATGGTTTCTGGCGAAAACCTTTAACGTAATGAACTTGATATCGTTGAAGGAACTGATAGCTTTTAAAAATATAGTGACGAAAACCTTTGCTAAAGAGGTCACTCCCGGTGAAGGGATCTCGGCTCTTTCCCCGTAGAATGAGGTGCAGGATATTCCAAATGAATACCACGATGCAAAGCAAAAGTAATCGGCTATAATGAAGTTAATGCCCTGACGCAAACTTTTGTCCAAGGGGTCACTCCCGGTGAAGGGATCTCGGCCCTTGCCTCGTCGACTGAGGAGCAGGATATTCCAAATGAATACCACTGTGCAAAACAAAAGAGAACGCCCTTGCAATAACAGCTTTTTGAAAAAGTGTTCCAACAACATCAGATTAGGTTTGTTTAACTTGCATTGATCCGAATCAATGCAGTCCCATCAATTGATCACACCACAAAGAACGAAAATATACTGATGTACGTATATGCCATCCGCATTCGCCACTGGGTCCCGTCATCACTCGTTAGGTTAGCTAACTAACGACAGAGCGGGGACTGGACTAGCGCGGATGAAAAACATATACAACATCTACTAATATATATGATATATAATTTTCGCTCAAGGCGTGATAAACAATGCAGCACAGAAAAGTACAGCAACACAGATCAATACAGATATCTGGGATCCCCGGGTTTCACAGAGCCGCTGAAACCCGACGTTCCCCTGGTCGTGTGGATAGCCTGTGCAGTGAAAATCCTAGACCCCTACGGGCGCGGCAAGTTACCCGCCAAAACCTGAAGCGAGGCAGCCCCTTTCAGCAACGTGAATGGACCACCCAGCACTTCACGGAATCCGGTAACTTGGGCACCCCTCCTGGGTCAATCCTATACCCCCTACGAGTGCGGCGAATAGCCCGCCAATTCTAGAGTGAAGCCCCCTCCGTCTCAATGCCATGAGATGCGGGCTTGTTGCCCTCCAGAACCCGGCTACCCGTGCACCCCTCCGCGGGGTAATCCTAGTACAGAAAGTAAAATATACATACAACGGGTACATCGACCGCAACCAGGTCGTGCCCCCAAAATAATAATACAAACTGGCAGTGACGGCAGTCCACATGTCGGACGCTCGTCCCGCAATATCAAATGTACATAATAAAACAGAACTGTACTACCACTGCAACCAGGCTATCCCCCACGACCGATCCGCAACAACACAGTACAATCACAGAACATCAACGTGAAAGTCACGTTCGCAAATCCGTCTAACCGGGCTATAGCAGTTAGACGCGACTTACCGATCAAGTGACATTCACGGTCGCAGATATAATGTAAAAACTGTGAACTAGCATGTTTAAAATATCCGATCGAACAAATTTATCAAAGTGGGCCCCCAAAAAGAACTGTAGCACTTACAGAAAACCTGGGCCCAAATAAAATATCACAAAACCCCTATTTCCATGCCAAAAGCCCACTGGAAAAATTTCGCACAGCAAACACTTCTTTCCACCGCGGAAGCGCGGCCAAAACAGGGGTTTCGCCGCCCTTCCGCGGTCGTCCTGTAGCATTGAAAAACCAAATTTTTCCAGATACCTTAGAATTTTATGCTTGTGTTTCTGCAGCGACCTGAAAAATTTTTGGAGCTTGAAAAAATTTCGACAGAAACATATGCATGGAAAATACGGATTTTGGGGATTTTGTTCGATCGGGTTTTAAACACACTAGACCATGCTAGGCTAAGTTAATGGCGTGGCTCTGATACCATTGTAAGCCCGCGGGGGCGCCCCGGCCGTCGACCCGACGCCGGAAACGCGGAAAACAAAAATGGAGCTAGCAAAGAGCTCGGCCAAAGTGGAAAATTGGTTTGGTGCTCTCAGGAAATTGATATGGCAAAAGCATGCATCAATTAAGCTCATTTTTCACCTAAAGAAATTAATCCTACAACTAAAGAAAAACCTCCAGCACACAACAAAATGGGATGGCCCACCAAATTAATCAAGCATGAATTAATTCACACACACAAACAACTCTCTCTCTCACTCTAGTGGCCGGCCCCACTACAATCCCAAACAGTGGCCGGCCCAAGAAGGAAATGGTGGGGATAAAATGCATGAACCAATTAATCACACATCAAGAAAGCAAATCAATCCATCTCTCATAATTGCAAGTGAAGTGATAAGAATGGAATATCATGATTATGAAGCCACACTTATGCAAAGAAGCCCCTCACAAAATATTAATTGCAAACTTGCAATTAACACCCTCCAACAGATAAGTTAATTGCAAACTTGCAATTAACCCCTCCAACGGAAAGTCCGGCCGGGAAGGAAAAAGAGAAAACCGGCCGGAACAGAATGCAAACTGGCAACCCCAGAAAAACAATCCCGTAATAAATTACAGGAAAGCCCCGCTACTGCAAATACATGCCCGCATTTGTATTCCCACTGAACACAAATGCAAAGAGACAAAACTACACTATCTAATACTAGAATCCGGCTTAAGCCAAAGCCGGCTAGTAAAAACTGTCCGATCACGATCCGTGCAATACCGCACGTATCTGATCGAACCCTGCCATATCTCCATACGGCCTCTACAGCGTTTCGCCCGAAACTTGAGTAACTGAGTGTGGTGGACTCTAAAGACTCGTCAATACTATGGCTGTGGATTTAACCACTAGCACGTCAGAGGTATTAGCCATACGTGACGGCCACCAGCTATTGACCAAAAGGGACGTCGATGAGCGAACTCATCCTGACACCCTACTGAGCCTGTCAGTGAAAATATCCGTACAGTCCGGTCCGTTCGTCTATGAGCATCGCATGGCGGGCCTAGGGGGTTGGTAAAAGTCAGACCCCCAAAAGCGGTACAAGTCGTGTCGGAGTGTAGCCCAGAACACCCTGAGATACTACTGGAATACCTACCAGCAAATCTCCTGCCTTGGCCAAGGACTTTTCATGTTCTGGCTCTCCTAGACACAGCACGACCTCACCCCCAATACCGGGAGAGACGAACCCCTGCAGATCCGCTCACTGCCTCCATGTGGCTCGGGACTGTACCCAACTAAAACCTGTTTGCACGACTCCTTTGAGCCGTGGTAGGGTAGTAATCAAAGTACAGTGGGAACTCACACGAGACAAATGACGATCCCAGGTCGATGAACTAACCTGTACACATGTCACCTGGGAACTGCTATCTGACGTCTGGTATATCCCAACTAGCAGGTTCCCGGCGAGTCCTGTCCGGTGTACTCATAACCCAATGAGCACCTGTATACATCTTAGGTGAACCAACTGACACCAGTGGCTTGTGAGACCGGCCACCGCCCCTCGTCGGGGTCTCGACTGTATACACTAGTCTACTCTGGAGAAACGATGCCCTGTCTCGAATCTCCCACGACTAGGGACCTTTTAAGGATGTGCTTATAGACCCCCAGCTCCCACTTATATGATCGCCCTCATACTGCTGGTGGTCAAGCAAGAATCCTAGGGGCTTTATCAACGTGTAATAGCGACTCGAAAGGTCACCTAAAGCAGTACACGATGATAAAGATAAACCAGATAGCATACTATCATCTCGAGTAAGACTGTCCTACTGGGACAGGTCCTCCCCTCAATCATTGCAATCACGTGCCTGTGATCCAATAATTGACTCTGAGGGCACTATCTCCAACATCTTCTACCTTCCTTTTCTTTAATGTAAAAATACGAATTTCTGGAACCCGACGGAAATCGGACAAACCGATTTCCGATTCGATTTTTCTTTAAAATTCCACTTGTCACCTAATACATATTATCTACCCATATGCATGTTGACTATTAATCACCCTTAAACCAATTTAATCACACTTTTCCACATGAAATGATAAGTTCTTTACAAAACCGTATTTCTTTCATTAAAATACCATGAAGTTCATTTTCCTTAATGTAATCAAGTACCTCACTCCTAAACATGTTTATTGTGATAACTAAACTTGTTTCAATCAATTTGAATGAAATTTCACACATGAAATGATAACGTTTTCAAATACCGTATTCTTGCGCTTTAATACCTTTAAGTTTAATATATCATGTTTTACCTCTAAAACTTCATCAGAACTTAAAATAAGTCACGAGATAATGACCTACCTCTACACACACACAAATATAACCTTAATTGATAAACGTCAAAATATAGAATACGAAAATACAAGACTTTTCACTAAAATACCTTTTTCTTTATAAACCTTTTCTAAAAAGTTCTAAGTTGTTTACAATTTTTAAAAACAATATCTTTTAATAGGAAAATACGATATGTCATGGACATCGATCGTTTATCTAAACTGTCTTGTGGGTCTAGGCAAGTGTGTCTAAGGCTAGTGGTTTTTAATTAGGCCCACGACTGTGGTTCCTTCCTACTTACCTGGCACTTATCTGGCCGCAATTGACGGTGAAGAGGCGATTTGAGGCTTCTAATGACTCATCGTTTAGACCCTAGAAATAGGCTAGTTGGCTTAGGAAACCCTAATAACTAAAATACGGAAACTATACTCTTTTGCAAATAAACACCCTATATTTATAAAACCGTTTTCCTAAATGAAAAGTATTTATAAAACCTAAGCAAAGTGCCGCTACAACCCATCTTTGGGGAACCTGTTAGGGATAGTACGGTTCATCGTGCACCCGCAGGCTAGTAGTGCGAGATTCAGACCTCCGCAAGGAGCATTCGGTCTCGAAAGGTTTAAAATACGATTTTTAAGGAACGTGAGACTTTTTGTAAATAAAATATTCATATAAAAGAAAATTATTTATGTGTTTAATTATATATAATTATCATTTAAACACCTATTTTGTTATAATATAAAGTTTCCACTTTTTCCTAAAATTCAAGATTAAAAGTTACATTAAAATACCATGAATTTCAAATAAACAATTAATTCTTCTATTAGGATATATTCACTAGAATAACACAAATAAAATTCACATTCATTATAATAATAAAGATGATTATTAAATACTTGAGGTATATTTTGAAAACTATACAAAAGTACTTTTTACATAAAACCCCCTCAAGTTTCACAAATTACAATAAGGCCCCTAACTAATATTGAACTTCAAATTATCTTTCTTTTAGTCTGACTCGGGTTGGAGTCTGACTAATTCTGACTTGAATATAATTTAAGTCAACCTATATTCAATCATATTCCAATACAAATTTGAATACAAGAATCCCTGAATCCAGTTAACAATATATTCATTTTGACTGAATCAAACCATGGATATTCATCCATTATCCTGATATTCCATTTTCCTGATTATACAGTTACAACATGTTTACTGATATCATGGTTTTGGTCAGTCATCCAATTTATATATTCCAATACTACAACACTGTTAAAACACTACGGGGTTTAAAGGGGTAGATTGGTACGGAAGGTGTTAAAGGTGGCACGAGGTGGTCAGATTAAGACACCTAACATGAATACTATTGCTGTTGTACCGTGGCATAACGGTTCCTTGTACTCTCCATTTGCCCTGATCTCTAGCATATAGAGATCCCCCTCGTATACACTGGCATCCTTCTGTACCAAGCTACAAACAACGGCGTTAAACAATATTCTATAATATTCAACAACATAATACTTTAGAAAATACTGCTACTCTGCCATTCTCATTCTTCTTTTCTTTGGGACTTACCGAGCGACCTGTTCGCTGACGACATTCTATTTCTTTCTTCTTTGAATGTCGTCAGGTGCGTTGGACCAAGTTGAGACCGAGCCCACAAGTGAAGATTTGGAGCAGTTCCAAGAAGACCCAGAGCTCTAGATAATTGTACTCTGTTCTTTCCAGTATTTCCTTTTATTATTATGCCACTGTTTAGGCATTGCTTTTCCATTCCAGTTGCATTTTCATTTCATGCATTGTACAAAGAATGATATTAATAAAAGTTGCTGTTATTTCAATATCATTTGTCTCTTGTGATTATTTTATATTGCTTAGTTATGCTTAGCGTATGTACTTCTGAGGACATACGTAGTGGGCCTCGTCACGTCCACTTCGCCGTACACTGGGAAGCGGGGCGTGACAGCGGTTCTCCAGCGCAAGCGAGCGCACCTCGATCACGGCATTAATCAATACCAGGGTAAAGCCATGAGAAACCGGGTCCAATATGCGATCCGGTGGCAGAACCTATGGTCAAAGTGTGAACAGCGCATTGAAGAATCCCCCGCAGTGGGCATGTTCATCGGGACCCTTGATCTTCAAACGACTGTTTCCCAGTTCATGACGTTCTTCAAACCAACAACCTTTCAGGCTCTGATCGATAAACTGGCCTAAATGGACCAGATGGGCCACGGGCCTTCCTCCTCAAATAAGGACCCTCAAAACGCCAAGGTTAAAGGGAAAGCGGCTTTCGTTGCCAAAGCTCAACAACAACCGAGTGTCCCAAAACCGGCGGCTCGCCAAAACAATGCATGCCCACGCCTATCCTTAGAAGAAAGGTTAGGATGCGCTTACTCGTTTCCTCGTGATAAGATGAGGAGACTATTTAAGTTGGTAATGCGTAATAAACTCATCACATTACGAGACCCATGGTGTCTACCGCAACCCGGCAACGTCAACACCCCCAACTACTGCGCCTAGTACAGAACGGTGATCCACCCAATTGAGGATTACTACGTCTTCAAGAACTGGGTCGAGGACCAGTATCAATAGGGCAAGTTCGCACTGTCTGAGAACTAGAGGGTGAACCCATCACAGAAACACACTCCCAAAAAGGTGGATGCGCCAGGGGCATCATTCCCGCTTGTGGAAGAAACTCTATGGGAAGTCGTTCTTTCAGGTAAAACTAAAAGAATGCTGAAAGATCTATAGGCATGTCCAGCAGTCAGGTGGAAAAGCCCACTTGAACCCTAAATCATTGAAGGGATGCTGAAACCACGTCCCACACCGAAGATTGTTGACAAGGGGCAAAATTCCCAAGTCAAGCCTCCGAAGTCTTCAAAGAAAAAGAAGAAGACCAAGAAACCTGTATAGCTTGCCGAGTATGAAAATAAGTGCACAGACCTACAAAAGTACATTGACGTGCTGGAGGAGTATAACCAGAAGGCGGGGACACCGGTCACGCTCGAAGAGTTCCTTAAGCATATCCTTAAGAACAAAGATAGTGACAACGATGAGGAAAATGACTCATCAGAAAAAACCGACAACTATATAAAAAGTTGCCATATGGTCTCCTATTCGTTGTTAAATGACGAAGAAACTCTCTCAGCGGTAAAAAACAACGCATAGGAACTGGGGGCAGAGTCGGCGCTAAAATCCCCGGAACTGCCAGAAGACCTGATCGATAGGCTATTAAATGAAGCCTTTCGAAAAAGCAAAGCTGACCGAGAACGCGAAACAACCATATACGGAAAGGCTAAGCGTCAGCGTTAAGATGAAGAAGCTGCGGTGAGGTGGAGTCATAAAGTACTCCAACCAAACTAAGGCATACCTATGACAAATAAGAGCAGGATCAAGTCAGAGAAGTGGTTCGCGAAAGCCCTGTCAATAGGAATGAAGCTTCCACCTCTGGTAGGAAACACTCCCGGGGTCATATGCCTCGACAGAGAGAATTCACATCCAAACTATTGCCTATATCATCGGAGGGTCACCTACCTTACCGAAGAATGTAGTACCGTCAAGAAGTGGTGGTAAGGATATGTTTCTCATCAAAAACACTTCAAGAGGATGAAATATGAAGCTCGTCGACGGCAAAAGAGTGCGACAAATGCGCGTGAAAAAACGATTGGAAACTGTCATATGGTTGGTACCAGTTCAGAAAGGGAAAAACCCTAAGTTCTTACTTTTGGGAGCGATTCTAAGGACGAAATGCCCCTCAACCCTTTCTTTAAAGACTCCATCTTTGAAAAAGAAAAGGAGGAGAAGAACCGCGAGAATATTCAGCCGCGTAACCGCACGCTGCCTGAAATGAACCTCGGACCTACAAACAAAGGTTCGAGAAAAAAGACAAAGAGAAAGAGAAAATCTCTGAGGAAGTTACCCTCGACGATGGAGTTGTCAAAGTGCTCGCAGCAGGGGACCCGCCAAAGAAAAATAAGGTGAATTACAATGTCCTGGCACATCTAAGGAAAATACCCTCACAGTTGAGCATATTGGATGCTTTACTCTTGTCTATAGAGGCATGAGAGTCTCTAATCAAGGCATTATAAGAGCCCGATCAGTTCCAAGCTTTCCTTGCAGAAGAGAAAATGAAGGACGAGCAGGCAGAGGTTCACACAGCTGACATTATAGTCAGCGATGAGGAGATATTACAGTCAGCGATGAAGATTTCCTCCTTGGTACGTGCGAACATAATCGTCCGTTATACGACATCGGGTATTGCCACGACATCAAAGTAGGTAAAATTCTTGTCGACAACGGATTCTCCGTCAACCTTCTCAACATGAAAGTGCTGAAGGATATTTGCATGAACGTTCAGCACTTGGCCCGAGACAAAATTACATTCTCCGGGTTTGAGTCACAGTCGTCACAGATGCTTGGGTCCGTAATACTGATGTTACGCTTCGGGTTGCTCGTTACTGATATCAAATTTCACGTCATTGACGCCAAGAATTGCTATAACGCTTTGCTCGGCAAGCCTTGTTTACCCGAATATAACGTCATTCTTTCTACACAATATCAGTGTTTGAAGTATTTCAAAGATGTCTAGGAGTATACCCTTACGGGAGAGCTAAACCCATTCTCGATAAACGAAGTGTGGAAATATGAAGATGCGAAGTACTTCCTACCACATTTCGAAGATACAGAAAGGTGTCATAAGCTAGAGGATAAACAGAAGTCCGCCACCACCATCCCGATCTTTGGGAGCGATTCTGAGGAAGATGAAGAAATAATCTACTCGGGGCAACCCAAGAAAGAAAACAATAGGCCCAGACCATATACCCCTATTCTGGTCATTAGAAGCGACTCTGAGGACGAGACCAACACAGTGTTCTCTATCCGCCTGTCAGTGCAAACCCTCGCCGGAGCAAATCAGAGTCTCCAGATCATGATAGCTCCGCCTCGGCATTATAAGGAACTTGATGCGTATCATACATACAACATATAAGAACTGCAGACTTTATATGTCCCTCCCAGGCGAAGAGGTGAAAAGGCGATCCTCTTCTACCAATCTACGGAGACCAAACTAGAAAAAGAAGTCTGGCATGGTGCCGATTTTGCACTCGACAGGTTTCAACCAATCCGTCTTCCATGATACTACGCGGAGGGATTAAAAAGGCTGTTAAGATCCCAAGGTGTACCCCTCGAAAAAACTGTTCGACAAGCCCAATTCTACAAAATGATTTGGGATATTCCTGGGACGCAGCGAAAAATGCCCAATGGGAAGATGGAGACAGCGGGGCTCGGATATGTTCGGTCCAAGAAATGGGAGCAGTTCCACAGCTGCCGCGTCATAAACAGCTCCAGCGAAGAGGAAAACACACTTCCAAATGACCATGACGTTGAAACAGAGCGAAATCCCACTCTAAGAATGTTAAGTCCGTCGCTCGAAGAACAAATAGACAAACTAATAAAAGAAGCTTTTAAAAAGAGACGAGACGATCACAGCCGTGAAATAGCCATTTATCAAAAGGCCAGGACGCAGTGCCTCAATCAGCAATTCACGGAGAAGGAAGACTATAATGCTATTCATCCCCAACTTGCATCCTAGCGAAAAGGGAAAATCCCGAAATAAAGGCAAAAACAAGGCAAAGGACACAAACAATGTCCGAAAACTACAAAATGGATCCAAAAGGACATGCAACCGAGAAAAGGTCGATTGGTACCCGTCGTTTATAAAGAAGATAGGTCGGGAATACTCTTTCCCCCAAGGAAAGACAAGGAAAATATTCAACCTTGTCATGAAGCACTAAATTATGACACTCCCGGAGTCTCGGCACCCCGAACAAATAAACGTGGTCCATCACCCGGTTTATTGCTCCTACCACCGAGCAATAGGCCATCCCCTTAAAGCCTGCTTCACCTTCAAAAACTGGGTAGAATACCAGTATCAGCAAAGTAGGTTTTCTTTGTCCGATAGCTGGAGGGTAAACCCCCCGCAAAAGCATGAGCCAAAGAGAACCTATACCGTGAGGATAGGACCAGCTAAACCACAAAAAGGGAAGCGAACACGTACCTGCCATATGATAACACTCTTCAAAGAGGGAAGACACGAGACTATGGATGACCTCCGCATATGCTTTGCAAATGAAGATGAGGACGAGGTGATCTTCGAGTTTCCACCAGCACCAAAGAAGCTGAAAGACGGGATACAAACCACGGCGGACAACCTAAGAAAAATTGACTTAGGGACGGAAAATGATCCGAGGCCAACGTTCGTCAGTGAGCTATTATCTGAAAAACAGGTAGCCACGTTAAATGATGTGCTTATGAAATATAAAGACTTCTTTGCATGGAATTATTCTGAGATGCCGGGTCTAGACCCAAAGGTGGCAGTACATAAATTGGCCATATTGTCGGACATAAAGCCAGTAAAACATGCGCCAAGAAGAATGCGGCTCGAACTTGAGATGAGTATAAATGCTGAGGTCAAGAAACTAATTGACTCCGGCTTCATCCAAGAAATTCAATATCCTGACCGGGTAGCCAACATTGTTCCGGTGATGAAGAAAAATGGGACGGTGTGCATCTCTGTGTGGACTTTCGGGACCTCAACAAAGCTTGCCCGAATGATGACTTCCCAGTACCTGTTACTGAGCTGATGATCGATAACACATTTACCCATGAGGTCTTCTCCTTCATGGATGTATCTTCAGGATACAATCAAATAAAAATGCATCTGGAAGACCAAAAGCATACCGCCTTCCGGACCTCACTGGGCATATTCTGCTATAAGATGATGCCCTTCGGTTTAAAGAACGCTCGCACTGCCTATCAAAGGGCCATGACAAAGATCTTCAATGATCTCATACACGAGATTGTCAAATGCTACATTGACGACCTAGCGGTAAAGAGCAAATCTCATGAGGAGCATTCGGAACACCTTAAAATAGTGTTCCGACGTCTTCGGAAGTATAATCTGAAGATGAATCCTCTAAAATGTGTATTTGGAGTCTCCTCGGGCAAATTCCTAAGATTCATCATAAGGCACCGGGGTATCGAAATTGACCTTTCCAAGATCAAGGCGATTATGGAAATGACCATGCTAAGAACTCTCAGATAATTGCGATCTCTTTAAGAAAAACTCACATATATCCGGCGGTTCATAGCCAATCTCTCCGGAAAATGTCGTCCCTACAGTCATCTGATGAAGAAGGGGACACCGTTCTTCTGGGATCGAAAGTGCCAAAATGCACTAGACGAAATCAAAAAATATCTGCAAAATCCGCTGGTATTGGCCGTTCCGGTTAAGGGAAAACCCTTATCTTATATACAACAACCCGTGAGGGTTCTCTGGGCGTGCTATGTGTAGGGTTCTTAGGCACAACCAGAAGGTTCCACAAGGCATCAAACATGCCGTATTTAAAATTTAGTATGCCAAACAACCCTAACCTAGGATCTTACTAGAGTTTTAGAAGCAAAACAACAAGTAAATCTAAGTGATAATGGAATACAACCTTTGACGACCGGTCCTTTACTTCAATAGCTCCTTGTAGTGGTCCCTTCGTTGTGATCATGGAACTCCCGGACTCTTGCATGGCTTCTCAAAGTGAAAATAACGATCTTGCTTGAAGTCTTCGAGGCCGAAAATGATCTACGTCGAGGAGACACTAACTCAAGCTACTACTTCACTAATTGAGAGATTAGTGAAGCTAACACCCTATACTAAATTTCTAATCTAGTAGAGGATGATGAAGTAGGAAGTGGGCTCACTTTAGTTTTATTTTTCTCACAATGTTTTCTCTCTTTAGAAAAACCTAGCAAGCTTTTTGCTCAAGGAAGAAGATGATGAGCTCAAGAGATGAGACTGAACTAAATGAGGTGAGAGAATCAACCATGGGTGAGTTTATATCATATAGCTAACTTATGTAGAGACATAACCATGGCGAAATTATAATGGTTAGGTTAATAAATATCTTAAGTAACACAAAATGAGTGGACTAAGTCAATGCATCCACAAGCTTCTAAAAGCTTCATGCATATGAGTAATTATCCACTAATTTGGATTTACTTTAAATATTTAAACCCTACATTATAATTAGTATGGTGTAAGTCTCATACACCCATGTAGTGTGTATCAACAACCATGACACAAAATAATGTACATTAATATATATCACATATATATCACATGCACACAAGTGAGAAAAATAAATGCTTAAGTAAGCTAATATTAGTTAATGTAAACTAGTATATAAAATATACAATTATACACTAAATTATCAAATCAACACTTGATTTAATAATCCGGCTATATCACATATAACCGACCAATATAATATGTACCAACTTATTGAATCAATACTTGATTCGATAACCCGGCTATATCTCATATAACCGACCGATACAAAAATCACGAGAATAGAATACGGTATCTCATACTCGTATTATTCTCGGTCCCACACATATCACATATGTGCTCCTACTTCATTTTTCCTGAGCCCGTAAAACCTCTATGTAGGACTCTAAAGACTCATCAATACGCCGATAGTAGGTGATGATCACATCAAGCACCCACAAGCCGTCAGCGGTACTAGCTAGACATAACGGCTACCCGGGTATTGAACGATCAGAAGATCAGCAAGCAAGACCTCTCTAGCTCCTGTAAATCCTGTCGGTAACAATACCGTACAGTCTGGTTTCCTCGTCTGATATGTCGCATATCCAGTGTAGGGGTGGTAAACGTCAGACCCCAATAACCAATAAGTCATGCCAATATGAGGCTCATAAAGGGTCGAGAAACTACTGATAACACTTACCAGTAAATCTCTAAATCAGCCCTGGCCAGGGACTTCCCTGTTATGGCCAATCGTGCACAGCGCAACATCAACCCCCAATACCGGGAGAGTCGAAACCCCTCCTATCGCTCATTGCCTCTATATGACTCGGGATTGTATCTAAAAACCACCATTTTGCATGTCCTCTTGGACATGGTAAGGTGGAAATCAAAGCACAGTGGGAATCACATAAGACTCTATGACGATCTCGGGTCTACAGACTAACCTGTACCAGTTTCACCAGAGAACTGCTATCTGACGATAGGTATAATACCAATTAGGAGTTCTCGACGAGTCCATCCAGTGTACTCAGTCTCCACTGAGCACCCGTATACCATCTCTGATGTCAAACACCAATGGATATGGGATCATCTATCGCCCATCTCATGGGTCAAGAAGCGTATACGTTAGTCTACTCTGGTATATCAATGTCCTGTCTCGATACACCCATGACTAGGAACATTAAAGGATGAACTTATGGACTACCATGGCCCCACTAGTATGATCTGCATCACAATCCTGGTAGTCAAGTACACATCCTAAGGGCTTTACCAACATGTAACCATAAAACAGTATTAAAAGAAAAGTGTACATGTTAAGATAAAGAGCAACCAGATAGCATACTATCATGTTGAGCAAGAAATTCCTCTCTATATATGTCCAAGCATCCACTATAATATACATCATATGTACAATAATAGCCTCTAGGGCATACATACAACTAACAATCTCCCACTTGCACTAGGGCCAGCTACTGTAGTATCGCATACCCAGCATCCCGAAGAGTCACTCGAACTGTATCTAGGGAATGACCTTCGTGAGTGGATCCGTAGTGTTGTTCTTCGTGTCAACTCTCTTGACCTCGATCTTCCGGCGATCACCTATCTCCCGGATCAGGTGATACCGCCTCAGAATATGCCTGGATCGCTGATGGGACCTGGGTTCCTTAGAAAAAGCTACCGCTCCATTGTTATCACAATACAAAGGTATTGGATACTCAATGGATGGAACCACTCCAAGTTCAGTTATGAACTTCTTCATCTAGACAGCCTCTTTGGCAGCATCGTTGGCAGCGATGTATTCAGCCTCCATCGTCGAGTCTGCCACAGTTTCCTGCTTAGAACTCTTCTAGCATACCGCCCCTCCATTGAGGGTAAAGACAAATCCCGAGTGTGACTTAGAGTCGTCCTTATCACTCTGGAAGCTCGAATCGGTAAAGGACTCCACTTGGAGTTCTCCGTTACCATACACCAAGAGCATTTCTTTAGTCCTTCTCAAGTACTTGAGAATGCTCTTCACAGCTGTCCAATGACTCTTTTCAGGATCTGCTTGATACCTACTCACTACACTTAGTGAGTGTGCTACATCGGGTCTGGTACATAGCATCGCGTACATGATAGAGCTTACTTCCGAAGTATAGGGTATCCCTTGCATGCGAGCTCTCTCCAAATCAGTCTTGGGAGACATCTCTTTGGAGAGAGTGAGTCCTGAGATCATGGGTAAAAACCCACGCTTAGATTCTTCCATACTAAACCTCTTTAGTATGGTGTCAATGTACCTAGATTGGGACAATCCCAGTATCCGTTTAGATCTATCTCTAAAGATCTTAATCCCCAAGATGTAGGAAGCATCCCCTAGATCTTTCATTGAGAATCTTTGTGATAAGAAGAGCTTGACCGATTGCAACATAGGAATGTCATTTCCTATCAAGAGTATGTCATCCATGTACAATACGAGGAAGACAACCTTACTCTTTGCCACCTTCTTATATATACAAGGTTCATCTACATTTTTGACGAAATCAAACTCTTTAATAACGACATCAAAACAGATATTCCAACTCTGCGATACTTGCTTTAACCCGTAGATGGATTTAAGTAGCTTGCATGCCTTCCACTGCTCCCACTGTCTACGAAGCCCTCTGGCTAAGTCATGTACACACACTCTTCCAGATCACCATTTAGAAAGGCGGTCTTAACATCCATTTGCCAGATTTCGTAGTCATGATATGCAGCAATGGCAAGTAGGATCCGGATGGACTTAAGCATAGCCACTGGTGAAAAAGTTTCGTCATAATCCACACCTGGTCGTTGACGAAAACCCTTTGCAACAAGTCTAACTTTGAAAGTCTCAACTTTTCCATCTACACCAAGTTTCTTTTTAAAGATCTATTTGCTCCCAATGGGTTTACCCCTTCAGGAGCAACTTCCAAAGTCCATACTTTTTTGGTGTACATAGATTCCATCTCAGATCTCATTGCATC
Organism: Agapanthus africanus; assembly: GCA_030015575.1. Classification (NCBI taxonomy): domain Eukaryota; kingdom Viridiplantae; phylum Streptophyta; class Magnoliopsida; order Asparagales; family Amaryllidaceae; genus Agapanthus; species Agapanthus africanus. Next base: position 238,114,042 of record CM057338.1, read on the forward strand.
CAGCCATTTCATAGAGTCCCCACTCGTGATGGCCTGCTCGAAACTAGTTGGGTCATCATCCTCCATGATGCAATCCTCGCTTCCACTATCAATGAGAAAACCGTAGTATCTCTCAGGTTGATGAGGAACCCTACTAGATCGGCGGAGAGGTTGGGGTTCGTTGGGAACTATCGAATCCTCGGGTTCCAAAAAATCTTCAGTTTCAGTTTGTGTAGCCGAAATTTCTTCCAGTTCTACCTCGTTGCCACTAATTTACTTTGCAAGAAATTCCTTTTCTAAAAGGGTGGCATGTCGAGAAACAAATACTTTTTGTTCCTCGCTATGGTAGAAAAGATATCCATGTGAATGTTTGGGATATCCCACAAACTTGCATAGAACTGACCGTGCCTCGAGTTTGTCCGGATTTTTCCTTTTGACATAGGCCGGATAACCCCATATCTTAACTCGTTTAAGACATGGTCTCTTCCCACTCCATATCTCATATGGTGTGGTAGGTACAGATTTAGATAGAACTTGATTCAACAGGTATGCTGCTGTCTCAAGCGCATAACCCCAAAAGGAAATAGGTAACTCAGCGGTGCTCATCATAGAGCGCACCATATCTAATAGGGCGTGATTCCTCCGCTCCGATACACCGTTGTGATGTGGTGTATACAGAGGAGTAAGCTGAGAGAGAATCCCATTCTCTTTTAGAAAGTCCAGGAACTCCGTGCTCAAGTATTCACCTCCTCGATCAGATCGTAAGATTTTAATACTTTTACCCATTTGGTTCTCGACTTCGGATTTATATTCTTTGAATTCCTCAAAAGCTTTAGACTTGTGTTTCAAGAGGAACACATGTCCGAATCTTGAGAGATCGTCAGTGAATGTAATGAAGTATGAGGAACTATTCCTAGCATGTGTAGACATGGGACCACATACATCACTATGTATCAGTCCTAAGAGCTCACTAGCTCTTTCTCTGTATCTTGTAAACGGAGTTTTGGTCATCTTGCCTTTGAGACATGACTGGCAAGTGTAATAAGATGAAAATTCGAATGGATTCAAATATCCATCCTTATGCAACTTAGCTAGCTGCGTCGTATTGATATGACCTAATCTACAATGCCACAAGAAGGATTCGTTCAACTCTTCCTCTTGTGTGCGTTTTGTACATTAAGAACTGTAGTTTGATCTAAAACGTATATGCCATTATTTAACGAACCTGATCCAATCTACTTTTGATTCAGGAAGATATTCATAATATTATCCTGTACTACAAAATTATATCCTTCTTTACTTAGTAAAGAAACTGATATAAGATTGCATATCAGGGTCGGAATGTAATAGCATTCATTCAGGATCAATGTATTACCATTTGGTAATACAAGGTGATATTCTCCAACTGCTTTGGTTGCAGCAGTTGCCCCATTCCCGACTCTTACGGAATGATCACCCATTCCCAGTTCTCTACCTTTCCTTAACCCATGTAACATATTACATATGTGGGATCTTGATCCGGTATCTAATACTTAGGACGTAGAGTGAACTGAGAAACAATTCTCGATAACTAACACAACCAAAGAAGATGCATCAACATGCTTATTCTTCGTTTGGACGGCGTGGGAATCCGGATATGTCCCTATTTCCTGCTCAGGCTTATAACAATTATAAGAAAGAACGGAACCAACGTTCTCCTGCTTAGTATAACAAGCGGGTTCGGTCAATACATCCATATTATTATCTTGATTAAGGCCTGACATAGTCGCTACTTGTAGAGAGAGAGAGAAGAAAACACTTTAGTGTATGCTCTTGCAAGATCAGATTGGTTATTATTTTATCTAATCAGGATGGCTCCCACTGTTTTTATCAAATCTTCCTTCAAACCCTAAAAGGAAAGACTAGACGGGATTAATTACACCCTACAATTTCGCCAATATTTCAGCCAGGCCAGTGCCGGTACTTTGAGGGAGATTCCCTGTGCTTTCGCACGGACCTAATTAAAATAAACCTCGTTTTCCCATAAGCACAACCCCGTTGACACCGTTTTAGACACCTACTTGATCAGCTAATTGTCTTGTGTAAAACTCTCCCAGGAGTAACACTTACTCGAGTAAGGGTGTCGGGATCCAACTATCTCATACAAGGTATGCAATCTCATTGCAAATTTCAACACTTGAAACTCCCGACAATATTTTGCCCCTAACCCCCTATGACCTTGACAAAGGCCAACAAATTACAGGATGCTAGTCAAGTTCAACCCGTCATTTCCTGATTTAATTAAACCCACCCTCACGACCCTTGACAATGGCCAACAAGGTCGTACGACTACCCTAATCCAATCTGCATCACATGCATATGCAGATAAGCACTATTCAGCTACCGCACACTACGTCTTGACAAAGGCAAACAAACGCAGCACGAATACTAAGTAGGACTTATCTGAAATGACGGAGGGTTACGACAGGTTCTTCAGAGAACCTTTTGCGTAATGAACTTGATATCGTTGTAGAATCGAGTGAATTTTGAAAAGGAGTGTTTTTGAGGCTTTCACTGGTTTTGTTAAAGAGATCACTCCCGGTGAAGGGATCTCGGCTCTTTCCTTATCGAATAAGGTGCAGAATATTTCATAAATATCACTATGCAAAGAAGAAACTATAAAAGCAATTAAAAGACAAAACCGAGTGTTTGTAGCATCTTCTAGATTTTGCTAAAGAGGTCACTCCCAGTGAAGGGATCTCGGCTCTTTCCTTATCGAATAAGGTGCTGGATATTCTATAAGGAATACCTCTATGCAAAGCAAAAAACTAGAGCTACCCTTTTTGAAAATTTGATTCTACAACATCTTTTAGGTTTCTTTTCTTTCATTAATTTCATTAATGAAGTCCCATCATTTATGCTTCCTAAGCATGATAGAAGAAACGAGAATACAACGTACGCTTATGCCATCCGCATTCGCCACAGTGTCCCGTTATGCACCGTTAGGTTACTTAATTACCGGCATACCGAGGCAGGACTAGCGCGGGTGTAAAATATAAGCAACGTCTACTATATATCTCATATACAATGTATATCCATTCGTCTCAGAATCCACAGTGATCACATCACAGAGCAGCAGAAGAAACATATGAAATATTGGATATACTAGGAGGTCCGTGTTTTATTTTGAGCCTGTATAAAACACGGATCTACGGTCGCGATGAATAGCCAAACCCATATCCTTAGACCCCTATGAGAGCGGCAAGAAACCCTACCAATTCTAGAGTTAGGAGACCCGGACTCGACTTCTCGAGTTGGTATCCCACTGGACTCTAGAACCCGGTTACTTGTGCTCCCCTCTTTGGGTCTATCCTAATGCGGAAAAGTAAATAATATACAATAATGGTGACATCATCCTCAACCCGGAAGTGTCCCAATAAAAGAATATTACATACAATTAATTTTACATGAATGAAAATAAAAACTCTCATCTCACATAAAACCCCCGGCTATTCAAAACGCGACGATCCAATATAACATATCACAGCAACACATAACATCACATGTCAATAACGTAAGTAAATATGCGTATCCCAATTGTCGTTGACATATAGCAACGAAACTGGCGATACACCACATATTACACTTACGGTCGCAGAAAAGAAAATGTCAAACTACAACATTTGGAATCCATAATAACCTTAGACATCATAAACCCAAAATATCACATACTTTGGATTTCATGCATAACTATACGAATTCCACATATTGTATCACATTACAGAAAGATAGACGATATTAAACAATTCGATCGAATCAACGAATTCCCAAAATTCCCAGATAGCTCAACACTTAAGCAGAATTAAAAATGCCCAGAAGCATGCCCCAGTACCTACGGACCAACAGCTGAAGGGCCCCACCCAAGCCTCTCAAGTGGCGCTGCGGATCCGCCGCCAAAACCGTGTTTTGGCCGCGGATCCGCGGTCACTGAGACGAGTCAGGGTTTCGTTCTTCAGGTGTGTCCATAGAATTACCTGCATGATTTTCTGAATATTTTTAACATGGAAAAATCCAACTTTTTGAAAAATTTCTAGAAAGTGGGAAAATACGGTTATTCGGAGTTCGTTCGGACTTTTAACTTCTCCTAGACAACTCCTAATGCTCTAGCAAGGCTCTGATACCACTGTAGGGTTCTTAGGCACAACCAGAAGGTTCCATAAGGCATCAAACATGCCGTATTTAAATTTAGTGTGCCAAACAACCCTAACCTAGGATCTAACTAGAGTTTTAGAAGCAAAACAACAAGTAAATCTAAGTGATAACGGAATACAACCTTTATATACAGGTCCTTCACTTCAATAGCTCCTTGTAGTGGTCCCTTCGCTGCGATTATGGAACTCTCGGACTCTTGCATGGCTTCTCAAGGTGAAAGGAACGATCTTGCTTGAAGTCTTCGAGGCCGAAAATGATCTACGTCGAGGAGACACTAACTCAAGCTACTACTTCACTAATTAAGAGATTAGTGAAGCTAACACCCTATACTAAATTTCTAATATAGTAGACGATGATGAAGTAGGTAGTGGGCACACTTTAGTTTTATTTTTCTCATAATATTTTCTCTCTTTAGAAAAACCTAGCAAGCTTTTTGCTCAAGGAAAAAGATGATGAGCTCAAGAGATGAGAATGAACTAAATGAGGTAAGAGAATCAACCATAGGTGAGTTTGTATCATATAGCTAACTCATGTAGTGACATAACCATGGCTAAATTATAATGGTTAGGTTAATAAATATCTTAAGTAAAACAAAATGAGTGGACTAAGTCAATGCATCCACAAGCTTCTAAAAGCTTCATGCATATGAGTAATTATCTACTAATTTGGATTTACTTTAAATATTTAAACCCTACATTATAATTAGTGTGGTGTAAGTCTCATACACCCAAGTAATGTGTATCAACAACCATGACACAAAATAATGTACATTAATATATATCACGTATATATCACATGCACACAAGTGAGAAAAATAAATGCTTAAGTGAGCTAATATTAGTTAATGTAAACTATTATATCAAATATACAATTATAAACTAAATTATCAAATCAACACTTGATTTAATAATCCGGCTATATTACAGATAACCGACTAATATAATATGTACCAACTTATCGAATCAACACTTGATTCGAAAACCTGGCTATATCTCATATAACCGACCGATACAAAAATCGCGAGAATAGAATACGATATCTCATATTCGTAGTATTCTCGATCACGCACATATCACATATGTGCTCCTATTTCATTTTTCCTGAGCCAGTAAAACCTCTATGTAGGACTCTAAAGGCTCATCAATACGTCGGCAGTAGGTGATGATCACATCAAGCACCCACAAGCCATGAGCGGTACTAGCTGGACGTAACGGCTGGCCGAGTATTGAACGATCAGAAAATCAGCAAGCAAGCCCGTTCTAGCTCCTGTAAAGCCCGTCAGTAACACTACCGTATAGTCCGGTCTCCTCATCTGATATGCCGCATATCCAGTTTAGAGGTGGTAAACGTCAGACCCCAATAATCGATAAGTCATGCCAATATGAGGCTCATAATGGGTCGTGAAACTACTGATAACACTTACCAGTAAATCTCCAAATCAGCCCTGGCCAGGGACTTCCCTGTTATGGCCAATCATGCACAGCGCAACATCAACCCCCAATACCGGGAGAGACGAAACCCCTCCTATCGCTCATTGTCTCCATGTGACTCGGGACTGTACCTAAAAACCGCCGTTTTGCACGTCCTCTTGGACGTGGTAAGGTGGAAATCAAAGCACGGTGGGAATCATACAAGACACTATGACGATCTCGGGTCTACAGACTAACCTGTACCAGTGTCACCAGAGAACTGTTATCTGACGATAGGTATAATACCAACTAGGAGTTCTCGGCGAGTCCATCCAGTGTACTCAGCCTCCACTGAGCACCCGTATACCATCTCTGATGTCAAATACTAATGGATATGGGATCATCTATCGCCCATCTCATGGGTCGAGAAGCGTATACGTTAGTCTACTCTGGTATATCAATGCCCTGTCTCGATACACCCACGACTGGGAACATTAAAGGATGAACTTATGGACTACCATGTCCCCACTAGTATGATCTGCATCATAATCCTGGTAATCAAGTATACATCCTAAGGGTTTTACCAACATGTAACCATAAGACAATATCAAGAGACAAATATACATGTTAAGATAAAGAGCAACCAGATAGCATACTATCATGTCGAGCAAGAAAGTCCTCTCTATATATGTCCAAGCATCCACTATAATATACATCATATGTACAATAACGGCCTCTAGGGCATACATACAAATAACACTATGGACATAAGAGAACAATCAGGGAAAGGAGAGAGCTTTGTACTATTTGAGTCAAGTTCTCCTTAGGGCAGAAAACAACTACACCCTCATCGAAAAGCGTTGCTTGGCACTGATCTTCGCGATAACGAAACTCAGACATTACGCCTTGGCATATGAGGTCCATCACATATAAAAGGTGGATCCTCTCAAATATCTTATATCAAGGGCCATATTAACAGGAAGGCTTGCCAAATGGGCCCTGCTCCTAACGGAGTTCTCGATAACGTATCGATCTCTCAAAGTAGTGAAAGGCCAGGCCATTGCCGACTTTCTTGTGGAGCATCCGATACCAGCCGACTCCCCCTTAAACTGTGAGTTGCCGGATGAACATGCGTTTGACACGATCGAAGGAGAGAAAGAAGAAAATGATTCCCAATAGGAACTGCACTTCGATGGAGCATCTTCCATGAAGAGGTGAAAGCAAAACACCCCCATGATCAAAACGGGGTGGGCCTTATCTTCGTGACTCCGCAAGGAGGGATATTGCGTTACGCCCTCTTCTTAATGGAGCTAAGGACTAATAACGAAGCTGAATATGAAGCTTTGATAGCAGGTCTTGAGATCGCTGTCGACATGGGAATCAAAGACCTCCTCATATATGGAGACTCCCGGCTGATCGTTAGCCAAGTAAATGGCGACTATCAGACGTGCAAGCCAGAGATGATAATGTATGGAGAAAAAGTGCAGCAACTGCTGACATAAATCCCCTCCTATATCATGGAGAGTATACCGCATGCAGAAAACAGCAAGGCGGATGCATTGGCCAAATTGGCTAAGGAATTGATCGACGAAGACCTCGACGACGTAAGGATCATTGTGCAAAGCCGCAGGGTTCCTGCGCCAACGATATATCTTCAGAAAACTTAATAGAGCCATCCGAAAGAAAAGAAATGACCGAACAAGTAGTCCTTAAAATAGAGGATGAAGAGAAGGTCAAGTATTGGAAGGAAGTCTTCATAGACTACTTCAAATCCCAATGAATGCCCAAAAATGTGTCGTCTAGACATCAGCTCATGAAACGAGCTCTGTTCTTTGCCTTCGTCAATAATACTCTATATAAGAGATCTTTCGACTGTCTGTGTCTAAGATACCTGGGACTAGAAGAAGCGAAGAGGGTCGTTCAAGAAATTCACGACGAACTCTGCGGTTCTCACTAAGCTGGGCTAAAGATGAAGCTGAAGATCAATAGAATTGGTTACTTTTGGCCCATAATGATTCAGGACTGCCTCGAATATGCGAAGCAGTGTCACTCGTGCCAAATCCATAGGGATTTCATCCATCAACATCCAAATCCTCTACACCCAATAGTGGCTAGCTGGCCGTTCGAAATGTAGGGAACCGATATAATTGCCCCCATTGAACCGACATCGTCCAAAGGACATCGGTTTATTTTGGAAACGATCGACTACTTCTCTAAGTGGGCAAAAGCAGTACCACTAAGGGAGGTGAAGACGGTGAATATCCTCAATTTCTTCAGGACACATGTCATCTATCTGTTCGGCACTCCGCGACGAATTATCTCGGATAATGGGCCAGGTTATAGAAACCATAAAATCAGCCGCTTCGCACAGAAACATAAAATAGATTGCAGATACTCTTTAGTCTATAATCCTCAGGCTAACGGTCTAGCTGAAGATTTCAATAAGACCTTGATGAAGATTATAAAGAAAACAATATCCAGAAACAAAAAAGTCTGGCACGAAAGGTTGCACGAAGCTCTCTGGGCGTATCGAACAACGTTCAAAATGGCTACGAATACAACACCATACATGTTGGTATTCAGCACAGAAGCAGTGCTTCCCTTGGAAATAGAACTCCCTTCTATACGAGTAGCTGTTCGATATGAGCTGATAGATGAAGAAAATGCTCATCTTCGGCTTGAGGAGCTCGATGCCCTCGACGAAACTCGTCTTATAGCGCATCAAAATCTGGAGGCTTATAAGGCAAGGATGACACGGTCATACGAAAGTCTGATCAGGATGAGAACATTCCGCCAAGGCGAACTCGTACTAGTTGTCAAAAGACCAATGATCCCCAATCGTGCAAAATAAGGAAAATTTGAGCCGAACTATGAAGGCCCATACATCATAGACAAAGTCTACCAAGGTGGAGCCTACCTGCTCATAGATATGCATAGTGAAAGACCCTTCTAACCAATAAACGGCCGATTCCTCAAAAAATACTACGCTTGATGAGTCATGACTTCGGTCTATGATAGATGACGACGCTCGTGTCCGCTCGCTATCTTCCTAAGTCAGAACTCTTAGAGTAGTATGCAAAGAAACTTCGTCGCCTCAAACATGGCAATAAAGGACCGAGAATTCCTTAAACTAACTACCCGCCTCAAATATGGCGATAGTGGACCGAGAAGTCCTTAAACTAACCAAGGACCGAGAAGTCCTTAAACTATCTATCCGCCTCAAACACGGCGATAACGGACCGAGAAGTCCCTAAACTAACAAAGGACCAAGAAGTCCTTAAACTAACTATCTGCCTCAAACATGGCGATAACAGACCAAGAAGTCCCTAAACTAACAATGGACCGAGAAGTCCTTAAACTAAAAAAGGATTGAGAAGTCCTTAAACTAATTATCCGCCTCAAATATGGCAATAAAGGACCGAGAAGTCTCTAAACTAACAATGGACCGAGAAGTCCCTAAACTAACTATCCGCCTCAAACATAGCGATAACAGGACCGAGAAGTCCGTAAACTAACAATGGACCGAGAAGTCCCTATTCTAACTATTCGCCTCAAACATAGCGATAACGGACCGAGAAGTTCCTAAACTAGCAATGGACTGAGAAGTCTCTAAACTAACTATCCGCCTCAAATATGGCAACAATGGACCAAGAAGTCCCTAAACTAATAACGGACCGAGATGTCCCTAAACTAGAACCTCGCCTCATATATGGCGACAATGGACCGAGATGTCCCTAAACTAAAATTTCGCCTCAAACATGGCGATAATAGACCGGAATGTCCCTAAACTAGCACATCGCCCCCAAATATGGTGATATGCTCCCTTGAGATCTGGAAATCGAAGTCCTAACGGTGAAGGTTGCAACTCAAGTCTCACTGACTGCATAGCTACTCCAGTCATAAAGCCACCCTCAAAACCGGGCAAACAGGTGGGTCACCTACAGCAAAACTACTTTCGAGAGTTTCGCCATTAAGAAAACGGTATGTCCACAAGCAAAATGGGCACGGATGAAAACCCGAAAGGGCGCCGTGAGTAAAAATAGCAGGACCGCCGGCGAGTTTGTGAAAACCCGAATAGGGCACAAACTCATAAAATAGAAAAAGTCATGTGCATTTGCAAGGTCCTCTCGACCTTGTGAGGAGAAAATTCCTACGTGAGATCGTTACGACCCACAAAGGAGCAGCACATTTAAGAGTCCTCATGATTCCTAAGGAAAAATTACACTTACGGGATCCTCACGACTCGTAAGGAGAATTACCCTTATGAGACCCTCACGGCTTATAACAATCAAAGCCTTAAGCTACAGGGATCTGAACATGTTCTTAAGCCGCCATATCCTCCATGTTGCCCTACAGGCGGTCCAATATTGACCCCTGTATACAATCCACGGGCACGAATAAATACTCCCTTACCAAGTTCTACCAATGGCCAGAAATGTCTCCGTATGGTGAACGACACTTGTTAGTCCTCTCGACTTATAAGGAGAAAACACTCCTGCAAGATCCTTACGACTTACAAGAGAAAATATCACTTAGGAATCCTCATGATTCCTAAGGAGAAAATACACTTACTAGATCATTTCGACTCGTAGGGAGAAATACCTTTATGAGATCCTTACGGCTCATAAAATCAAAACCTTTAGCCGACAGGATCTTAACTCTGTTTGCTAAGCCATCTTTGTTCGAACCAATAAAAGCAAATGATGATTCGCTCATAGCAATATCCCAGTTGCAGCGATATTGATGCCTAAACAGGTGTCGAAATCCAAGTCCTTTCACGGTAAATGATGATTCGCTCCTGGCAATATTCCAGTCGTAGCGATGCTGATACCAAGGTTAGTATCTGATTCCAAACTCGTAATAAAAAACAGCAGCGAGTAGAAGAAAAAAATGCATATGAAATAGCCGAAATGATTGGGCAACTTGCAATAAAAAGCAGCGAGTAAAAATATAAAAAACAGCCGAAATATTTGGGCAACGCATAATAAAAAGCAGCGAGTAAAAATATAAAAAAATAGCCAAAATGTTTGGACAACTCGCAATAAAAAACAGCGAGTAAAAATATAAAAAATAGCAGGAATGATTGGGCAACGTGAAAAAAAGCCGGAATGATTGGGCAATCGCGACTTTCGTGATATGAAAAGTTGAAAAGATAGAGCATCACGACAATAAAAAAATATAAAATAAAATAAAATTTTCTCTGCCCTGTAAGTAGGTCCATATTGACTCTTGTACACGATCCATGGGCACAAATGAAAGAAAAGGAATCATACTTCCCACCAGGCTTCGTCAAAGGGAGAGTCAGATCTTGACGGCAATATCTACAGCCTAGAGATCAGCTCGATGATTTTCTCATTCCAATAGGGTGCAGCAGTGACGTCAACAAAGCTCTAAAGAGCCAAATCAAAATGGAGCAACGGTAAAATCCTAGCTCCTACTCGGCGTTCCTTCTCATTCCAGCAAGATGCAGACGCAACGTCAACAAAAGATCCAAGGGTCGAGGCAAAAATGGAGCCATGGCAAAATCCTAGCTCCAAGTCTTGATGGTACATATATAACCTAAAGAATATCCCAGCGTTCCTTCTCATTCCAGCAGAATGTAGACGCAACGTCAGCAAAACACCCAAGGGTCGAAACCAAAAATGGAGTAACGGCAAAATCCTAACTCCAAGTCTCGACGGCGCATATACAACCTAGAGACCATCCCGACATTCCCCCTCATTTCAGCAGGATGCGAATGCGGCTATCAAATGAAGTTGGAGCAATGGTATATTCCTAGCTCCGGACTTCAATTGCAATACATACAGTGTTAGTTGTATGTATGCCCTAGAGGCCAGTATTGTACAGATGATGTATATTATATTGGTTGCTTGGACATATATAGAGATGACTTTCTTGCTCGATATGATAGTATGCTATCTGGTTACTCTTTATCTTAACATGTACACTTGTCTCTTTAAACTGTCTTATAGTTACATGTTGGTAAAGCCCTTAGGATGTGTACTTGACTACCTGGACTATGATGCAGATCATACTAGTGGGGACATGGTAGTCCATAAGTACATCCTTCAAGGTCCCTAGTCGTAGGTGTATCGAGACGGGGCATCGATATACCAGTGTAGACTAGCGTATACGCTTCTCGACCCATGAGATGGGCGATGGATGATCCTATATCCATTGGTGTTTGACATCAGAAATGGTATATGGGTGCTCAGTGGAGACTGGGTACACTGGACGGACTCGCCGAGAACTCCCAGATGGTATTATACCTCACGTCAGATGGCAGTTCTCAGGTGACACTTGTGCAGGTTAGTCTGTAGACCCGAGATCGTCATAGAGTCTTGTGTGATTCCCACTGTGATTTGATCTCCACCTTACCACGTCCATGAGGGCGTGCAAAACGGTGGTCTTTGGGCACAGTCCCGAGTCACATGGAGGCAATGAGCGATAGGAGGGGTTTCGTCTCTCCCGGTATTGGGGGTTGATGTTGCACTGTGCTCGATTGGCCGTAACAGGGAAGTCCCTGGCCAGGGCTGATCAGAGATTTGCTGGTAAGTGTTACCAGTAGTTTCTCGACCCGTTATGAGCCTCACATCGGCACGACTTATCGGTTATTGGGGTCTGACGTATACCACCCCTAGACTTGATATGCGACATATCAGACGAACAGACCGGACTGTACGGTAAGTGTTACTGGTTGGATTCACAGGAGTGTGAGCGGGCTAGCTCGTCGATCTTCTGATCGCTCAATACCCGGATGGCCGTTATGTTTAGCAGACCGCTTGCGGCTTGTGGGTGCTTGATATGATCATCATCTGCTACCGGCGTATTGACGAGTCTTTAGAGTCCTACACAGAGGTTTCCTGGCTCAAGCGAAACGAAATAGGAGTGCATATGAGATATGTGCAGGACCGAGAATGATGCGTGTATGTGATACCGTATTCCATTCTCGCGATGGATGTATCGATTGGTTATATTCGATATAACCTAGATATCGAATCAAGAATTGATTCGATAAGCCGATACATAGGATACTAGTCGGTTATATGCGATATGACCGGATCGTTAAATCAAGTGTTGATTTAATGATTTAATGTATAATTATATATTTGATATATTACTTTGCATTAACTAGTATTGGTTCATTTTAAATGGATTTTCTCACTTGATGTGCAAGAAGTATATGTGATATACTTTTGTGCACATATTTGTATCATGTTTGATGATACTTGATCATGTGGTTAAGTGTAAAGGATTAAACTATGGTTAATTTAATAATTAGGGTTTTCCATATTCATTTATTTATTTATTTGTTCATTTATTTATTTGGAAATGATTTAGATAAGAATGGTGGCTTTATTTGTTTCTAGTTGAAGCTTCATGAAGCTTTGACTTCTTAACTATTCTTGTCTTCATGCTTAACCCTAACCCATCCAAGTAACCATGGTCTATTCTCTACACTCTACTATGGTTAGCTTATGATAAGTATTGGTTTATTTTTCATTTTAGAAAAACACTTATCATATTCTTTCTTCTTCTTGATCTTCTTCTTCGAGATAGAAAGCTTGATGCCATCAATGGCAACTTGAGATCTAAAGTGAGAAATCCAATTCTAAAGTGAACCCACCTTCTATTTCTTCACGCTCTACCTCTTGCCAAATTGTTTTGGGTGTTTTCTTCACAAGTTTCACAACTTTGTGAAGTTAGAGCTTGAACTTGTGATGCCTCGACGTAGATCATCTTCGGCACGAAGCCGAGGACCTAGTCCGCCCATCTCTCCGATCAAGCCGACGATTGAGTCCGGGATTTGAGATGGACAGCGAGAGGACGCTTACATGGAGCCAAGGAAGTGGATATCCGGATCTACAAAGGTTGTAGCTTCTTATCTTTATTTAAGTTGTTAACTAGATTCATATATCGCCTAAACTTCTAGTCAACGATCTAGTCTAGGGTTTCTCGGCACCGTAAAATTTGAAATTGGCATGGTTGATGCCTTGTGAGACCTCTATAGTGTGCCTAGGAACCCTACAGTGGTATCAGAGCCTAACTAGAGCCTTAGGCGAAGTCTAGACGACGTTTGAAACTCGAATGAACCCGAAACCCTAAAACCCAAGTGCTCTCTGGACTTTTTCTAAAATCTGGGATTTTTCCATATTAAAAATGCTTAAAAAATTCAGCAGGGAAATCTAAGAATTACGATGCAAAATTTATCCAATGAACAGTAAATTGTGCGGCGGAACCGCGGCAGAAGCTTGGCTTCTGCGGCGGTTCCGCGGCAATGTGATGACATCATCACTCCTGTTTTGCACAGTAATTACTATTTTATTATGCTGAATTTTCTGGGAATTTTTATTTTGACTCAATAGTTGAGTGTTCTGGGGTTGTATTGGGAATCGACGATTCGATCGGGTTATCAAATCTTGTCTATGTGGCTTTCCGGATAACTTTAGAATATGTTAAAAAGTTCGACCGGATATAAATACCCAACTTTTTCCCTGCCGGAAAATTTCCAAGTGTTGGATTTTTCTGTGGTTTAATGACGTTCTAAGTAGTGCAAGTAACGCGATGGTCCCTCTAGAAGACAACAAATCTTAACTCGATTATGTGACCGTCTTGAACTGCCCTTTGAACCTTCGGGTTTGGGGCAGTACGGCGTGCCACATGTGAGGCGTTGGCTTGACCCTTCTACGGCTGGACCGTTGGTACTGAGGCATGAAGTGAATGTCGTTGAACCTATTTCATGTGTTGGACGGTTTTGGGAAAACTTGGGTGTTCGAATGTTCGATCGGAAAGTTTAATATTTTCTATTTATCTGGAATGGGATACAATAATTGGAATTCACAAACAGTTATGAGATAACTGAATGAATGTTATAAATCTAGCGGTTTAGTTTCATTTGATATTGAAAAGAGTTTTCGATAATGAGACTAAAATGCGGGGTTTATAACTGTTAGGCATGTGATGTCTAAGTATTTCATTTGATTAGGCATGTGATGTCTAAAGAGGTTGCGGATTCCAACTGTTGTAGTTTTACACTTTCTTTTCTGTGACCGTAAGTGTAATATGTGATATCGCCGGTTTCGTTGCTATATGTCAACGACAATTGGGATACGCATGTTTACTTACGTTGATGACATGTGATGTTATGTGTTGCTGGATATGTTATATTGGATTGTCGTGTTTGAATAGCCGGGGGGTTTTTATGTGAGATGAGTGTTTTTTATTTTTCATTCATGTAAAAACTTGTATGTAATATTCTTTTATTGGGGCACTTCCAGGTTGCGGAAGTTGTCACCTTTTGTATATTATTTTCTTTTCCGCATTAGGATAGACCCAAGGAGGGGAGCACAAGTAACCGGGTTCTGGGGTTCAGTGGGAGACCAACTCGAGGAGTCGAGTCCGGGTCTCCTAACCCTAGAATTGGCAGGGTTGCTTGCCGCTCTCGTAGGGGTCTAGGGGTGTGGGATTAGCTATTCATCACGACCGTGGAATCCGTGTTTTATACTAGCTCGTATTGAAAACACGGACGTCCTAGTATATCCAATATTTCATATGTTTCTTCTGCTGCGATATCTGTGATGTGATCATGTGTTGTTCTGTGATAGATACAGTATATAGTATATATGATATATTATATAGACGTTACTTATGTTTTACACCCGCGCTAGCCCTGCCCTGCTCTGTCGTTAGTTACCTAACCTAACGGTGCACGAGGGGACATCGAGGCAAATGCGGATGGCATAAGTGTACGTCGTATTTATCTGTGATGTTTAGGTATTTAAATGATGGGACTTCATTAATGTGATTAATGAAAGAAAAGAAACCTAAGATGTTGTAGAATCAAATTTTAAACAAAACAGGTAGCTACAGTTCTTGCTTTGCATAGCGGTATATATGATATACCCTGCACCTTATTCGATGAGGAAAGGACCGAGATCCCTTCACCGGGAGTGACTCCTTTAGCAATAACTGGCAGATGCTACACACTCGGTTTGATTTTTGATTGCTTCTATAGTTTCTGCTTTGCACAGTGATATATATATGATATATCCCGCACCTCATTCGACGAGGAAAGGGCCGACGATCCCTTCACCGGGAGTGACCCCTTTAGCAAAACTAGAAAAGCCTCAAAATCACTCCATTTTTAAAACTTCATTTGATCCTACAACGATATCAAGTTCATTACGCAATAGGTTTTCAGAAAAACCTGTCGTAGCCCTCCGTCATTTCAGATAAGAACTGTTTAGTATTCGTGCTGCGTTTGTTGGCCTTTGTCAAGGCGTAGTGTGCGGTAGCTGAATAGTGATTATCTGCTTATGCATATGATGCAGATTGTTTCAGGGTAGTCGTACGACCTTGTTGGCCTTTGTCAAGGACCGTGCGGGTGGGTTTGATTCAATCAAGAAATGACGGGTTAAACTTGACTAGCATGCTATGATTTGTTGGCCTTTGTCAAGGTCATAGGACGCTAGGGGCAAAATATTATCGGGAATTTCAAGTGTTGAAATTTGCAATGAGATTGCATACCTTCTATGAGATAGTTGGATCCCGATACCTACTGCGAGTAAGAGTTACTCCTGGGAGAGTTATACACATTACAATTAGCCGATCAAGTAGGTGTCTAGAAAGGTGTCAACGGGGTTACGCCTCTGGGAAAACGAGGTTTACATTAATTAGGTTCGTGCGAAAGCACGGGGGACCTCCCTCAAAGTACCGACACGGGCCTGGCTGAAAGATTGGCGAACTTGTAGTGTGTAATTAATCCCGGCTAGTCTTTCCTTTTAGGGTTTGAAGGAAGATTTGATAAAAACCAGTGGGAGCCATCCTGATTAGATAAGATAATAACCAATCTGATCTTGCACGAGCATACGCTAAAGTGTTTTCTTCTCTCTCTCTCCAGGTAGCGACCATTTCATGCCCTAATAAAGATAATAATATGGATGTATTGACCGAACCCGCATGTTATACTGTGCTGGGGAACGTTGGTTCCGTTCTTTCTTATAAGAGTTATAGGAATGAACAGGATATAGGGGAATACCAGGATTCCCATGCCACCCGAATGAAGAAAGTACATGATGATGCATTTTCTTCGGGTGTGTTCGTTACAGAGAACTGTTTCTCCATTTGCCCTACGTCCTGGGTATTAGATACCGGGTCAGGATCCCATATATGTAATCAGTTACATGGGCTTAGAAAAGGTAGAGAACTTGGAGAAGGTGATAAAGATATTAGAGTTGGAAATGGTGCAATTGTTGCAGCTAAGACTGTCGGGGAATATCACCTTGTATTACCAACTGGTAATACATTGGTTCTGAACGAACGCTATTACATGCCGAACCTGATATGCAACATTATATCGGTTTCTTTATTGAGTAAAGAGGGATATAATTTTGTATTACAGGACAATGTTATGAACATTTTCCGTAACCAAAAGTTGGTTGGATCAGGCACGTTGTGCAATGGCATTTATGTTCTAAATCAATCAACAGTTCTGAGCATAAAAAACACACACAAGAGGAAGAGTTCAGAACTGAACGAATCCTTCTTGTGGCATTGTAGACTGGGTCACATCAATGCGACACGACTGGCTAAGTTGCATAAGGATGGATATTTAAATCCGTTTGAATTTTCATCTTATGACACTTGCCAGTCATGTCTCAAAGGCAAGATGACCAAAACTCCGTTTACAGGACACGGAGAAAGAGTTACTGAACTCTTAGGACTGATACATAGTGATGTATGCGGTCCTATGTCTACACATGCCAGGGATGGTTCTTCATACTTCATTACATTCACTGACGATCTCTCTAGGTTCGGGTATGTGTTCCTGATGAAACACAAATCAGAAGCTTTTGAGAAATTTAGAGAATATAAACAGGAAGTTGAGAACCAAACCGGAAAAAGTATTAAAATCCTCCGATCTGATCGAGGAGGTGAATACTTGAGCAATGAATTCCTGGACTTCCTAAAAGAGAATGGGATTCTCTCTCAGCTGACTCCTCCATATACACCACAGCACAACGGTGTATCAGAACGGAGGAACCGCACCCTATTAGATATGGTGCGCTCTATGATGAGCACAGCTGAGTTACCTATTTCCTTCTGGGGATATGCGCTGGAAACAGCAGCATACCTATTGAATCAAGTTCCAACTAAATCTGTACCTACCACACCATATGAGATATGGAGTGGGAAGAGACCATGTCTTAAACGGGTTAAGATATGGGGTTGCCCGGCCTATGTCAAAAGGCAAAATCCGGACAAGCTCGAGGCACGGTCAGTTCTATGCAAGTTTGTGGGATATCCCAAACATTCATATGGATATCTTTTCTACCATACAGAGGAACAAAAAGTGTTTGTTTCTCGACATGCCACCTTTTTAGAAAAGGAATTTCTTGCAAAAGAAATTAGTGGGGATATGGTAGAACTGGAAGAAATTCCGGCTACACAAACTCAAACTGAAGATTTAGTGGAACCAGAGGATTCAGCAGATCCCAATGAACCTCAGCCTCTCCGCCGATCTAGTAGGGTTCCTCGCCAACCTGAGAGATGCTACGGTTTTCTCATGGATGGTGGAAGCGAGGATTGCATCATGGAGGATGATGACCCAACTAGCTTCGAGCAGGCCATCACGAGTAGGGACTCGGTGAAATGGCTGGATGCTATGCGGTCCGAGATGGAATCCATGTACACCAACAAAGTATGGACTTTGGAAGTTGCTCCTGAAGGGGTAAAACCCATTGGGAGCAAATGGATCTTCAAGAAAAAACTTGGTGTAGATGGGAAAGTGGAGACATTCAAAGCTAGACTTGTAGCAAAGGGTTTTCGTCAAAGACCAGGTGTGGACTATGACGAAACTTTTTCTCCAGTGGCTATGCTTAAATCCATCCGGATCATGCTTGCCATCGCTGCATACCATGATTACGAAATCTAGCAAATGGATGTTAAGACCGCCTTTCTAAATGGTGATTTAGAAGAGTGCGTGTACATGACTCAGCCAGAGGGCTTCGTAGACAGTGGGAGCAGGGGAAAGGTGTGCAAGCTGCTTAAATCCATTTATGGATTAAAGCAAGCATCGCGGAGTTGGAACATCTGCTTTGACGTCGTTATCAAAGAGTTTGATTTCGTCAAAAACCTAGATGAACCTTGTATCTACAAGAAGGTAGCAGAGAGTAAGGTTGTCTTCCTCGTATTGTACGTGGACGACATACTCTTGATAGGAAATGATATTCCTATGCTGCAATCGGTCAAGCTCTTCTTATCACAAAGATTCTCAATGAAAGATCTTGGTGATGCCTCCTGCATATTGGTGATAAGGATCTATAGCGATAGATCCAAACGGATATTGGGATTGTCCCAATCCAGGTACATTGACACCATACTAAAGAGGTTTAGTATGGAAGAATCCAAGTGTGGGAACTTGCCCACGATCTCTGGAGTCACTCTCTCCAAAGAGATGTCTCCCAAGACTGATTTGGAGAGAGCTCGCATGCAAGGGATACCCTATGCTTTGGCTGTAGGCTCTATCATGTATGCGATGCTATGTACCAGACCCGATGTAGCATACTCACTAAGTATAGTGAGCAGGTATCAAGCTGATCCTGGAGAGAGTCACTGGACAGCTGTGAAGAGCATTCTCAAGTACTTACGAAGGACTAAAGAGATGCTCTTGGTGTATGGTAATGGAGAACTCCAAGTGGAGTCCTTTACCGATTCAAGCTTCCAGAGTGATAAGGACGACTCTAAGTCGCAGTCGGGATTTGTCTTTACCCTTTACGGAGGGGCGGTTAGCTGGAAGAGTTCCAAGCAGGAAACCGTGGCAGACTCGACGATGGAGGCTGAATACATCGCTGCCAACGATGCTGCCAAAGAGGCTGTCTGGATCAAGAAGTTCATTACTGAACTTGGAGTGGATCCATCCATTGAGCATCCAATACCTTTGTATTGTGATAACAATGGAGCGGTGGCTTTGGCCAAGGAACCCAGGTCCCATCAGCGATCCAGGCATATTCTGAGGCGGTATCACCTGATCCGGGAGATAGTTGATCGCCGGGAGATCGAGGTCAGGAGGGTTGACACGAAGAACAACACGGCGGATCCACTCACGAAGGCCATTCCCCAGATACAGTTTGAGAGACTCTTCGGGATGCTCGGTATGCGATACTACAGCAGCTGGCCCTAGTGCAAGTGGGAGATTGTTAGTTGTATGTATGCCCTAGAGGCCAGTATTGTACAGATGATGTATATTACATTGGATGCTTGGACATATATAGAGATGACTTTCTTGCTCGATATGATAGTATGCTATCTGGTTACTCTTTATCTTAACATGTACACTTGTCTCTTTAAACTGTCTTATAGTTACATGTTGGTAAAGCCCTTAGGATGTGTACTTGACTGCCTGGACTATGATGCAGATCATACTAGTGGGGACATGGTAGTCCATAAGTACATCCTTCAAGGTCCCTAGTCGTAGGTGTATCGAGACGGGGCATCGATATACCAGTGTAGACTAGCGTATACGCTTCTCGACCCATGAGATGGGCGATGGATGATCCCATATCCATTGGTGTTTGACATCAGAGATGGTATACGGGTGCTCAGTGGAGACTGGGTACACTGGACGGACTCGCCGAGAACTCCCAGATGGTATTATACCTCACGTCAGATGGCAGTTCTCAGGTGACACTTGTGCAGGTTAGTCTGTAGACCTGAGATCGTCATAGAGTCTTGTGTGATTCCCACTGTGCTTTGATCTCCACCTTACCACGTCCATGAGGGAGTGCAAAACGGTGGTCTTTGGACACAGTCCGAGTCACATGGAGGCAATGAGCGATAGGAGGGGTTTCGTCTCTCCCGGTATTAGGGGTTGATGTTGCGCTGTGCTCGATTGGCCGTAACAGGGAAGTCCCTGGCCAGGGCTGATCAGAGATTTGCTGGTAAGTGTTACCAGTAGTTTCTCGACCCGTTATGAGCCTCACATCGGCACGACTTATCGGTTATTGGGGTCTGACGTATACCACCCCTAGACTTGATATGCGACATATCAGACGAACAGACCGGACTGTACGGTAAGTGTTACTGGTTGGATTCACAGGAGTGTGAGCGGGCTAGCTCGTCGATCTTCTGATCGCTCAATACCCGGATGGCCGTTACGTTTAGCAGAACGCTTGCGGCTTGTGGGTGCTTGATATGATCATCATCTGCTACCGGCGTATTGACGAGTCTTTAGAGTCCTACACAGAGGTTTCCTGGCTCAAGCGAAACGAAATAGGAGTGCATATGAGATATGTGCAGGACCGAGAATGATGTGTGTATGTGATACCGTATTCCATTCTCGCGATGGATGTATCGATTGGTTATATTCGATATAACCTAGATATCGAATCAAGAATTGATTCGATAAGCCGATACATAGGATACTAGTCGGTTATATGCGATGTGACCGGATCGTTAAATCAAGTGTTGATTTAATGATTTAATGTATAATTATATATTTGATATATTACTTTGCATTAACTAGTATTGGTTCACTTTAAATGGATTTTCTCACTTGATGTGCAAGAAGTATATGTGATATACTTTTGTGCACATATTTGTATCATGTTTGATGATACTTGATCATGTGGTTAAGTGTAAAGGATTAAACCATGGTTAATTTGATAATTAGGGTTTTGCATATTCATTTATTTATTTATTTATTTATTTATTCATTTATTTATTTGGAAATGATTTAGATAAGAATGGTGGCTTTATTTGTTTCTAGTTGAAGCTTCATGAAGCTTTGACTTCTTAACCATTCTTGTCTTCATGCTTAACCCTAACCCATCCAAGTAACCATGGTCTATTCTCTACACTCTACTATGGTTAGCTTATGATAAGTATTGGTTTATTTTTCATTTTAGAAAAACACTTATCATATTCTTTCTTCTTCTTGATCTTCTTCTTCAAGATAGAAAGCTTGATGCCATCAATGGCAACTTGAGATCTAAAGTGAGAAATCCAATTCTAAAGTGAACCCACCTCCTATTTCTTTACCCTCTACCTCTTGCCAAGTTGTTTTGGGTGTTTTCTTCACAAGTTTCACAACTTTGTGAAGTCGGAGCTTGAACTTGTGATGCCTCGACGTAGATCATCTTCGGCACGAAGCCGACGACCTAGTCCGCCCATCTCTCCGATCAAGCCGACGATTGAGTCCGGGATTCGAGATGGACAGCGAGAGGACGCTTACGTGGAGCCAAGGAAGTGGATATCCGGATCTACAAAGGTTGTAGCTTCTTTTCTTTAGTTAAGTTGTAACTAGATTCATATATCGCCTAAACTTCTAGTCAACGATCTAGTCTAGGGTTTCTCGGCACCGTAAAATTTGAAATTGGCATGGTTGATGCCTTGTGAGACCTCTATAGTGTGCCTAGGAACCCTACATACAGTATAGAAGTCTTACAGATGTCTATCCAACTTCAACAAAGAATCGGCACGAAATTGTCAAAACAAAAAAATGAACCAACAGCATACTCCCAGTTTCGGGTCTCAACGGCAACTCATATAAATCCTAAATGACCATCGGAGATTATCCCACACCAGAGCGGAGTGGTTATGACTCATCGGGGCTCCAAATTGAGCCAACCTCAAGTAAAAAGCGTTATCGAAAATTATTAACGTTTGCTCTTCCGACGGTAATATGACCTAAGGAGATTACTTGAAGACGTCTTGTCCAGCTCCCGAAAGGATCAGAGACACGACAGTCGCGGGGCTACTCGAACAACAGCTTGAAGACCGCATATCAAGGAATATGATCGGTACGCATTTGGCGTGTCGTGTATTTGAGTTCTAAAGTTAACCGCAATGAGGACGGTATCGCTTTGCAGCTAGCCGCGATAAGTATGGGTCGTCCGCAGGGAGACAAAGTGTTTTAAGTTCTTGTTTTCACGAGTTAATGCGCGAGGCGGAAGTGTTCGTATCTACCCTATGTGTATATATGCAAAGTAAATGGTTGTTAGGATTAGATAGGATAGTGTAAGTTAAGGAAATCCGTACTCAATCCTTTGAGCCAGGCTCGACCACTAAAGCTAGAGCAATCGGCAAAAACGTGGATTAGGGTGCTTAAGCACGGTATTTGTGAAATCTGGCTTATTAACCCTTGTCCGTCCGTTCTTATCGCTTACTTTCACCTCCAGCCAATCCGAACGCAACCGGTCGCGGTTAGGAAACACCGATACCTTGGTAGGGTAGGATACCTAACGGAGCGCTTGTGTAAGATTTGGGCGGAGTTTAATGGAAAAGATCGGAAAAAGGAAATGAGAAAGGAAATCTTAACTTACAAAACCAATCTTTTTCCTAACAACACCAATTTTCACAACCACTGCAACAATAAACAAAAAGAGCAAAGAAAAGATAAACAAAGAAAAGAAAAGAGCATAGCAAGAAAGTAAATCCCATGATAATTAAATTGTAAGTAAGTAAAGAGCAAGTATTGAAAGGGCAAGTAAGTAAAAGAGCAAGAATGAAATACTAAGAACCATAGAACAAAATGAGATCATTATTATGTCCAAGTGATACAACCTTGAGTTCAATAATCTAATCTTAAACTTGCAAGCTCAATGAAGAGGTTGCAAGATCAAGAGAAGGCAAGGAGCTCAAGGGAAACTAAGCTATGTACAAGAAAGAAAACAAAAGAATATGAAGTGTTGAACAAAACTTGGACAAACTTGGACTAGAATTGGACTAGAATTGGACTCCCTCTCCCTTGCTCACTGGTCTGTATTTATAGGCTCAGAAAAAGATTAAACAAGTAATAAAAATAAGATTATGTGGCAGCAAGGGAGAGACAGAAGAAATATGGGGCCCATTGGAGCTAGGGGGCCGGCGAGCTCGGTCTTATTGGGAAAGTGGCCGGCCAAAATCCGAGCTTCTTGTCTCGTTTTAGTTGTGTGGTCTTGTGTGCTCTCCAATATCACTCTGGTGCTGCTTGTTTTGTCTCTATGAATTTGGTCTGCACTCATGGATTTGGAGGGAAACTTGCTGCTATACATCACATCTTTTTGCATTAAACACACATCACATCACTAGCACAAGCTGTGTGCCATGGGCAGCCCCCCCTCTAGGTCCATGAACCAACAAGCTAGTGCACACACTTATATGTGTTGTACCATTTAGGTAAAAAGTGTGCAAACATGCATGTTGCAAAAAGAAACTCATGAAATATTAGTCGGTTTCCAGTTCCGGTTGCAGTGTCGGCTCACAAACGTTATATTCATGATTTTGAGTGTATTTCCAGTATTTTGTCACGGATACCTGTAATCTGTAATTACTGAGCAGACACTGTTAATAGTACCGATATATACAAAAAATAGATAATGAATGAGTGGTATTAAAATGAAGTTTTCTGTGATGAACAAATACCCCCAAACTTATCTTTTGCTCGTCCCGAGCAAAACAAAAAATCCTAACCTCACTTTCGCAGGGAAAACGATTGCACTGAGCTCATATAATAAGCCGTTAAACTTCTAGGTGTCCCTAGTAGAAGGAGTGTTGTCTCCTGAGGGTTTTTAGCAGATTATACCCACAAAATCCCGTCAAGCTAATTTCATAAGTTAACGTCGATTCTACTTCTACAGTTTAGTATCTAGGTTAGAAATTCTATCATCCTAAGTTAGAAATATCCAACCCTTATGTTTCACGCCTCCAATTTATTCAACCTCAGATCCAATAGAATACGTTTTTACAGTTTAGAAAGATCTCGGTATCTCCTGAGTTTTTTGCTTCTAAAAGTGCGGTCTTAAAACAGTGATTTTTATCAACTTTACAGAAAACATAAGTTTTATTCTTTATACCTATCTTTCCTCCAAATATCGATTGTATACCGCTATGTGTGTGTAAAATATCACCCCTATACTCAAGAATTCAATTCAAGCTATAGTACCCTTGCCCTAATACCTAATACCATTTCTTTTTCGTTTAATGATGGACGGATTTGCTCACATACCTTTCATGCGACTATTAATGATTCTTGAGGCACTAACAGCCGATTACTGAATATGTGAGCTTAAAGTGTAAATAGCAGTTTCCAGGTCTTGACTTTATTTATTTATTTATTTATTTTTCTTTTTCAAGACCGAATATATTTTTCAATGATGCTCTTTCGGTGGTTAGTTTTAAATACCGTTTTTTCTTTCATACTAGGTTTTCAGGCAAGAGTATTTCTAGGTATACTCTACTATCCCAAGTTTCAAGGTGCGTGTATGTGCAGTTTTGTAGGGTATATACTTTCTAAATTTGAACTTAAGAATAGAAACTATTTTTCAGACTTATCCTTCAGTAAAGTTTCAATACTTTCCCTTCATCTCGATTTAACTCAAGAACTGAACTCAAGATTACTTACTTCTATAAAAAATCTGCAAGAACGTATAATTACCAAGGTTAAACAAAATGAGGGTTATTTTTAGGGTTTTCAATTCCTAAGCCTAGAATTTAGTTATTTCTAACGCATCAACTAAACTTTCGGAATAAAAATCTAAGTTACCCTATTAGCTAACTAGACGACAAAGTTTATAGTTTTGTAAATTTTTTTCGATTTTTGTGGGTTTTTAAATAAGTATGCAAATGCAAAATATACATATGAATGCGAAGGAAGAAAGCTTACCGAGCACACCCCAAACTTAAACTTGACAGTGCCCTCACTGTCAGGCTACACCAAGAGGGTCAAAATTGTTGGTGCTCCCTAAAAACAAATTATATACAAAACAAAACCAAAAATATGTACACCAAAAAGATCCCCCCAAACTTAAGTGAAACAGTGTTGCCACTGTTAAACGTTGAAGTTCAGAGTGGGGGGGAGAACCGTTTCAATCTATACAAGGCCTTACATAGGCCAAAAGTTAGCACCAACCATTCAAAAAATTTATCGCTATAATGTGCCGGTTGGTGAAAGAATGTGGAGAGGAAATAAATGGAGAATACGCGAGACCGTATGGGGATAGAAGCGGAATACGGTCTTGGTGGAGGAGGAGAATGGAGGAAGGGAGAAAGAAATGGAATACGAACTTGAGGGTGGTAATGGAGTGAATAGATTAATACAATTTGTAATGACCGATGTGTAAAAAGCGATTGTACTAATCTATCAACCTGTCGAGAAATTGGGTAAAATCCCTCAAGATTCATGAGAAAACATGGGTACGCCGAACTTGGTAAACCAGACACAGGAAATGAAAGTGATATGGTGTCTTGCAAGGTCGGAACGATGGAAAGGATGGAAGGAAGTGATTGAGGATGGTTATCGGTTAAAGGTTCAAGAGGGTGTACACAGTTAATGAAAGGGACATGATAAATTGGAAAATCTGACTCATCAATAATAACCGATTCATCCTCAAAACTATCCTCAAAAGTCTCCTCAAAATTCAGCT
The DNA here is from genome assembly GCA_030015575.1 of Agapanthus africanus. Lineage (NCBI taxonomy): Eukaryota > Viridiplantae > Streptophyta > Magnoliopsida > Asparagales > Amaryllidaceae > Agapanthus > Agapanthus africanus. Next base: position 238,140,023 of record CM057338.1, read on the forward strand.
TATCCATGCATTTATCATCAATATCAAGACGCATATGAAGTTCGGAAAAGACAGTTAATGACCCGGGATGATGTCCACACGAAACTGAAAGGACATGATGAATTGGTGAAAAAAACTCATCCAAAACAGCGGGATCATCATCCAAAATATTCCCAGCGTCGATATCCTCAATCAAGTGAAAATCAATTTTCTCAGACGCCTCCTCAAAAGCATGGATTTCAATCAATTCAGGTTCTAGAGCGGAGGTGTAGAGATCAAAAGGATTGGGATTGGTTTCACTTGACACGGTCCCTTCACAATCGGGTAAATCAAACACTACAAAGTCGCACAACTCATTAAACGTTCTATCTTCAATAGGTGAGTCATTTGGAACGCTCGATAGACTTTGAAAACCGGAGTTGTGAGATTCAATTTGCAATTGGTAGTTTTTATTTTGAAGGGTGTAATGCTCACTCTCGCTACTCAAATTCTCAAACTATCCTATCGCCTTATCATATATTGGAAAATTTGGAGCTAGTTGGAAACTAGCTACCGGGTCACTAGGTTGTATGAGGGTCGCCATAAACGCATTCAAATCCAGCATCTGTTGGCATGACGCTACTCGAAAGTCTTCTAACGACTGTTCCAGACTAGACATGGGTTGTGAAGGGGTTTCAGTAAAATATTCAAAGTTGTTTGGATACTGAAAACTCCTAAAAGGCTGTTCAGAAGCAATGTCTAGGGAATGTGTAAAAGTCGAGTAGGATTGATAGGAATTGAATGGTTGGACAGGAGTAAGATCAACATTCGGATAAGAAGGTGAATGAAATTGTTGATCAAAAGAATTTGCAGTGGTGAAAGGAGTGAAAGATCGGTTGCGGGATTGTTCAATTCAGTCAGCAATGGACATAGGTCGACTCGCAAAAGGGTTATCAACGTAAGGAAGTGGTGAAGGTTGAAATGGTTGATACGAAGTGGATTGAGGAGTCCAATTGTTTGTCCTAGACGTGTATATGCAATCTTTCAAAGAAATTTTGGGCATGGAGGGGTCGTTCTAAGTTCGACCAAACCAAGAACCGTAAGAAGTAATGTCTGGTTATGGGTACCAAAGTTCGGCAAGAGTTTTTCCAGGCTGGGTACCCATGATATGAAGAGAAGAAAGAAAATAAAAGGAGTGGAGAGAAAAAAGAATGTGAATTTTTTTAGTTAGTTATCAACAAAAGAATGAAATATGCACACAAAAAAGAATCTGGACAAAAAAAATCACGACACAATACTACACACCTAATCGGTCTAGGGTTCACTTAGGTCAAATAGATCTGCTCAAGAACTTGATTGTTGAAGTAAAACTGTGTCGAGAAACAGGCTCAAGATATACTGATCACGAGGCCAGGTAAGTGCAGAGATAAGGGGAAGTTTTCCGACGCTTTCGCGAAAGTCCTTAATTAGATAACCCTTTCTCTTTTGGCAATTTCGCCGTGAACACTTTCTTAGACACCCCGTAAACAATATACCGTTAAGCGGTGTTCTAAACACAGTTAACTTCTCCTAGTGAGTGCGAAGTCCTTAAAAGCTTAAAGTCTAGTTTCTTTTAAAAATTTTGTGCGTAAACATTATGCTCAATTTCGTGATTTGTGGGCCACGGAAAAGCTGATGAAATCCTTTAACGTATGTTGTGGGGTTCGCTTGCCCTTAAGTCCGTATTAATGAATGCAATGCACAAATCAATGAAAAAGAATTATTCAAATAATCAAACAATCGTTTTTTATATTAAGCACGGCACTGCAACAAATACGGGTTAGTCAATTTTAGCGTTTGACAGTGAACTTGCAAAGAATCCTGCAAAGATAGAATAGTGGATGCGTCGGATTTGAGAAGAAGGTGTTAGTAAAGTACGTGTTAGTTATATATATGCCTTAGAGGCCATTGTTGTACATATTATGTATATTATAGTGGATGCTTGGATATATATAGAGAGGACTTTCTTGCTCGACATGATAGTATGCTATTTGGTTTCACTTTGTCTTAACATGTTGACTTGTATTAGTTTACTATCTTGCTCTCACATGTTGATAAAGCCCTTAGGATATGTACTCGACTACTGGGACTATGATGAGATCATACTAGTGGGGCCAGCATAGTCAACGAGTACATCCTATAATTTTTCCTAGTCGAGGGTGTATCGAGACAGGGTATCGATACACCAGAGTAGATTAGCGTATACGCATTTTGACCCATATGATGGGCGATGGATGATCCCATATCCATTGGTGTTTGACATCAGAGATGGTGTATTGGTGCTCAGTGGAGACTGGGTACACTGAACGGACTCGCCGAGAACTCCTAGATGGATTTATACCAATCGTTAGATAGCAGTTCTCTGGTGACACTGGTACAGGTTAGTCTGTAGACCCGAGATCGTCATAGAGTCTTGTGTGATTCCCACTGTGCTTTGATTTACACCTTACCACGTGCAAAACGGTGGCTTTTGGGTTCAGTCCCGAATCACATGGAGGCAATGAGCGATAGGAGGGGTTTCGTCTCTCCCGGTATAGGGAGTTGATGTTGTGCTGTGTTCGATTGGCTATAACTGGAAGTCCCTGGCCAGGGCTGATATAGAGTGCTACTGGTAAGTGTTATCGGTATTTTCTCGACCTGTTATGAGCCTCACATCGACACGACTTATCGGTTACTGGGGTCTGACGTTTACCAGCCCTAGACTAGATATACGACATATCAGACGAAGAGACCGGACTGTACGGTAGTGCTACTGATTGGATTTACAGGAGAATGTACAGGCTTGCTTGTGTAAGTCTACGCTAGCGCCCCGGCCGTCTACAAACGCCAAATGCGGAACAAAAACTTTTAAACTGGCGCTACCGTATACTTTAACCCGGATCTGCCATTATTGCTAAACTAACAAACTGTAAAGAGTGTAGAAAGGTTATACCGAACGATCCGAGTCCTTCGTTCTTTAACCATCATCCCATGCTCCGTTGCGGCTGCTCCGATCTCTTCGATCTCCGATCTGCTCGTCCAGGTGGCACCACATCACTGATTCTTTAAACGGGCTCCCGCCTCTGACTCGAGGCAACTCGGTCGTCAAGTTTGCTAGAAGAGACGACCAAGAATGATGTAGAGAATGAGTAGATGACTTTGTCTCACTTCGTCCAAGTCCGTGGACGATCGGTTAATGAAGTTGCCATTTTATCGGGTGATGGAAAATGAAAGAGATAATGAAATTTCCATACACCCTTAACCATAGTCTTTTCTCTCCAAAAATGAAATCAATCTCTCTCTCTCTCACAAAGAATGGCCGGCCACTATAAGTAGAAGAGGGAGGTGATGGTAGGAGCAAGGAGGGGGTGACCATAAAGGAATGAAACTTATCTTGATCATTAAAGAAAAACAATGAGTCACTAAGATACAATGAATCAAAACAACCTTAGTCATCAAGCATTAATGGCACCATTAATGCACTAATGACTCACCAATCCTAGTCACCTCATCTAGATGCTTCTAGAACACTGACTCACCTCAACAGAAGAAAAGATAAATCCGTCTTTAACCGAATGTTAAAAGACGGCTGATAGAAAACTGGAAACTGGCAACTTCCAAAAGTGATCCTGAAACGACTTTCAGGATAACCCCATAACTGTATAAATATACCCGCATTTGTATTACGACCGAATACAAATGCAACTGAGACAAAGATATTATACCTACTCAATATAATACTCGGATCCGGCTTAAACCAAAGCCGACCAGTATCAACTGCCCGAAAACTGACACGTGCGTAAACGCACGTGCATTTTCCGAACCCTGCCATAAAACCATACGGCCTCTACAACGTTTCGCCCGAACTTGGGAAACTGTCTGTGGGGGACTCTAATGACTCGTCAGTACCCTGGCAGTGGGTTTAACCACAAACCGTCAGCGGCACTAGCTATGCGTAACGGCTGCCCATGGACTGACCTTAAGGGAGGCCGATGAGCGAACTCAAGGGAGGCCGATGAGCGAACTCATCCGAAAACCCTACTGAGCCTAACAGTGACAATGTATATACAGTCCGGTCCGTTCGTCAATGAGTATCGCATATCCGCCTAGGGGGCTAGTAACGTCAGACCCCCAGAAGCAGTATAAGTCGTGTCGGAGTGTAGCCCAAAAACACCCTGAGATACTACTGGAGTACCTACCAGTAAATCTCCTGCCATGGCCATGGACTTTGTGTAATGGCTCTCCTAGACACAGCACGACCTCGCCCCCAATACCGGGAGAGACGAATCCCCTGCCGATCCGCTCACGTGCCTCCATATGGCTCGAGACTGTACCCAAAAGCTACCTGTTTGCACGACTCCTTTGAGCCGTGGTAGGGTAGAAATCAAAGCACAGTGGGAACTCACACGAGACAAATGACGACCTCAGGTCGATGAACTAACCTGTACACATGTCACCAGGGAACTGCTATCTGACGATAGGTATAGTACTAACTAGCAGATTCCCGGCGAGTCCTGTACGGTGTACTCATAACCCAATGAGCACCTGTATACATCTTAGGTGATCCAACTGACACCAGTGGCTTGTGAGACCGGCCACCGCCCCTCGTCGGGGTCTCGACTGTATACACTAGTCTACTCCGGAGTATCGATGCCCTGTCTCGAAACTCCCATGACTAGGGACCACAATTAAGGATATGCATATAAACTACCCAACTCTCACGTATATGATCGCCATCATACTGTTGGTAGTAAAGCAAGATCCTAAAGGCTCTATCAAAGTGTAACATGCAATCAGTCACCTGAACATGTACACGACTGATAAAGGCAAACCAGATAGCATACTATCATCTCGAGTAAGACTGTTCTACCGGTATAGGTCCTCCGCAATCATTGCAATCACGTACCTGCGATCCAATAATTGACTATGAGGTCACTATCTCCAACAGCTTGTTGATCTTCTGATCGCTCAATATCTGGGTGGATGTTACGTTTAGCTGACCGCTTGCAGCTTGTGGGTGTTTGATATGATCATCACCTACTGCTGGCGTATTGACGATTCTTTAGAGTCCTACACAGAGGCTTTCTGGCTCAGGCAAAACGGAGTAGAAGCACATATGTGATATGTGCGGGACCGAGAATATTATGATATGAGATACCGTATTCAATTCTCGCGATGTGAGATATCGGCCGGGTATATGTGATATAGCCGGGTCATCAGATCAAGTGTTGATTCGATGAACTGATACAGATTATACTAGTCGGTTATTTGAGTAATAGCCGGATTGTCAGATCAAGTGTTGATTCGATAATTTAATGTAAAATTATATATGTGATATATTACATTATGTTAACTAATATAAGCTCGCTTTATTGATTCTTTTTCTCACCGGATAATACATTGATATATATGCGATATATGTTAATTGTATTATTTTTTTTGTTACAAAAATATATTATATATGTGATATATAATATTGTAACTAGTTATGATTACAAATGAAATATGTTTTGTGGGGTTTAAACAAGTTAGGGTTTTGATTTGGGTTAGCTTTTTCATGTAGCTTCATGAAGCTTTCTTTTGTTTTTTATTAAGATATTTTGTGTAGATATTTCTTAACCCAACCCAAAACCCTTTACCCTAGTTTATTCTCTACAAGGGTTAAGCCTTCATTCTTAACCCATGGTTGGATTTGTAACCACAAAAATAATTCATTATTCATCACAAAAAAGATTATCTTCTTCTTCTTCATTCTTTTGAAAGAAAACCTTCACTAGCTTTCATTTGTGATGAATATGTGTGAGAAATTGAAAACAAGAGAGAGTATAATTCCTAATTCATCATCCTCATCTATTCTAGCCACTTAGATTAGAGTGTTCACTTCTCTAATAAGTTGTTTAGTGAAGTGTAAGATTGGGTTAAAGATTATTCATGGTAGATCATCTTCGAATAGGAAGACTTCAAGCAAGTATGGATCCTTCGGCTTGTGGAGCCTCTCTAGAGTCCGGAAGTTCATGGATCGCGGCGAAGGGACCACTACTCGGAGCTTATAAAGCGAAGGAATGGACTACAAAGGTTGTAATCTCTCTCTCTTAGATATAAAGTTGTTTACTTGCTATGTTAACCCTAATTCTCTAGTTAAGATCTTGGTTAGGGTTTGTTTAGCACCCCAAAAATTGTAAAGTAGCATGATTGATGCTTGACAAAACCTTCACAATGTGCTATGCTAACTCCACAGTGGTATCAGAGCCTAGCTAGAGCATTAAGTGACGCGTAGACGAAGTTAAAAGTCCGATCGAACCCCGGAACATGTTTTTTGACCCCCTCTCTGGAAATTTTTTTAAAACTTGGTTTTTTCCGTATTAAAAATACTCAGAAAAATAAGTAGGTGATTCTATGGATATCTGTGAAGTACGACTCCCTGAATCAATCAATTCACCGCGGAACCGCGGCCAAACCAAGCTATTGGCGACGGTTCTGCGGCCGAACATGAGGATTCAAGGATCGTACTTCAAGAGGTTATCCGTAGGTATTACATTATGCTTCTGGGAATTTTTAATTTTACTCAAGTGTTGAGTTTTCTGGAGATCTTTAGAATTCGTTGTTTCGATCGGAAAGTTTAATATCGTTTAGTTTTTCGGGTAATTTAGAACGTGTTAAAAGGTTCGAACGGATATCATTAACTCTCTTCTTCCCATGTCGGAAAATTTTCAAGTGTTGGATTTTTCCTGAGTTTAAAACTTTCGGGAAATCATGTAAGCATATCTGTGGACCCTCTAGAAGAACGTAAGCTTAACTCGATTATATGGCCGTCAAAACCGCCACTGAACTATATGGTTTGTGGCAGTTCAGCGTTGCCACATGTGAGGCGTTGGTTTGACCCTTCTACGGCTGGTTCATAGCTGCTGTGACATGTTCTGGGACTTTTTGAACTCCGCTCAAGTGTTGAGCTATTTGGGAAATCTTGGGTGTTTGTTTATTCGATCGGAAAGTTTAACATTGTCTATTTATCTGGAATGTGATACAATATGTGGAATTCATATAGTTAGGCATGAAATGCGAAGTATGTGATATTTCGGATTCAAGATGTCTAAAGTGATTGTGGATTCCAAATGTTGTTGTTTTACACTTTCTTTTCTGTGACCGTAAGCGTAGTATGTGGTGTATCGTCGGCTTCGTTGCTATACATCAACAATAATCGGGATACGCATACTTGCTTACGTTGATGATATGAGATATTATGTGTTGCTGTAATATGTTATATTAGATCGTTGTGTTCTGAATAGCCGGGGGTTTTATGTGAGATGAGAATTTTTCTTTTTTCTTCCATGTAAAATTCAGTGTATGTAATATTCTTTTATTGGGGCACTTCCGGGTTGAGGATGATGTCACCATTGTATATTATTTACTTTTTCGCATTAGGATAGACCCGAGGAGGGGAGCACAAGTAACCGGGTACTAGGGTCTAGTGGGAGGCCATCTCGAGGAGTCGAGACCGGGTCTCTTAACCCTAGAATTGGCGGTGTTGCTTGCCGCTCTCGTAGGGGTCTAGGGATGTGGGTTTGGCTATTCATCGCGACCATGGAATCCGTGTTTTATACAGGCTCGAAATAAAACACGGACGTCCTAGTATATCCAATATTTCATATGTTATCTTCTGCTTCCATGTTCTGTGATGAGATCATATTACTGCCTGAGACGAATGCTTATACTATATATATGATGATATATAAATATTACTGCTTTCGTTTCTTCTGTGATGCTTAGGAAGCATAACTGATGGGATTTATTAATGAGATTAATAAAAGAAAAGAAACCTAAAAGATGTTGTAGAATCAAATTTTCAAAAAGGGTAGCTACAGTTTTTTGCTTTGCATAGTGGTATATATGATATACCCTGCACCTTATTCGATGAGGAATGAGCCGAGATCCCTTCACCGGGAGTGATCTCTTTAGCAAAACTGGCAGATGCTATAAACACACTGTTTAGTTTTTGATTGCTTCTATAGTTCTTGCTTTGCATCGTGGTATTTGTGAAATATCCTGCACCTTATTCGATAAGGAAAGAGCCGAGATCCCTTCACCGAGAGTGACCTATTTAGCGAAACTAGAAAAGCCTAAAAAAACACTCCTTTTCAAAATCACTTGTTTCTACAACGATATCAAGTTTATTACGCTCATGGTTTTCTGAAAAACCTGCGTAGCCCTCCGACATTTCAGATAGATATTACTTAGTATTTGTGCTACGTTTGTTGGCCTGCGTCAAGACGTAATGTGCGGTGGCTAACTAGTACTTATCTGTAACATGAGATGTGATTGGATTAGGGTAGTCGTACGACTTTGTTGGTGCGTCAAGGGTCGTACGGGTGGGTTTAATTCAATCAAGAAATGTACGGGTTGAACTTGACTAGCGGACTATGGTTTGTTGGCCTGCGTCAAGGTCATGGGACGCTAGGGGTAAAAGTATTATCGGGAATTTCAAGTGTTGAAATTTGCAATGAGATTGCATACCTTCTGTGAGATAGATGGATCCCGATACCCACTGCGAGTAAAAGTTACTCCTGGGAGAATTTTACACAGGACAATTGGCCGATTAAGTAGGTGTCTAGAAAGGTGTTTATAGGATTATGCCTCTGGGAAAATGAGATTTGCTTTAATTAGGTCCGTGCGAAAGCACGGGGAACCTCCCTCAAAATACCAACACTGGCCTGGCTGAAAGATTGCCGAACTTGTAAGGTGTAATTAATCCCGGCTCGTCTTACCTTTTAGGGTTTGAAGGAAGATTTGATGAAAACAGTGGGAGCCATTAATAACCATTCTAATCTTGCAAGAGCATACGCTAAAGTGTTTTCTTCTCTCTCGCTCCAGGTAGCGACCCTGTCAGGCCTTAATCAAGATAATAATATGGATGTATTGACTGAACCCGCTTATTATACTGTGCAGGGGAACGTTGGTCCCGTTCTTTCTTATAAGTGTTATAAGACTGAGCTGGGAATAGGAGAATATCTGGATTCTAACGCCGCCCAAACGAAGAACAAGCATGCTGATGCATCTTCTTCAGGTGTGTTAGTTATCGAGAACTGTTTCTCAGTTCACTCTACGTCCTGGGTATTAGATACCGGATCGGGATCCCACATATGTAATATATTACGTGGGCTACGTAAAGGTAGAGAACTGGGAATGAGTGATCATTCCGTAAGAGTAGGGAATGGTGCAGATGTTGCAGCCAAAGCAGTTGGCGAATATCACCTTGTGTTACCAAATGGTAATACATTGGTTCTGAACGAATTCTATTACATTCCGACCCTGATATGCAATCCTATATCAGTTTCTTTATTGAGTAAAGAAGGATATAATTTTGTAGTACAGGATAATGTTATGAACATATTCCTGAATCAAAAGTTGATAGGATCAGGATCGTTAAATAATCGCATGTACGTTCTAAATCAAACTACAGTTCTTAATATACAGAACACACACAAGATGAAGTGTTCAGAAATGAATGAATCCTATTTATGGTATTGTAGACTAGGTCATATCAATGCGACACGGTTAGCTAAGTTACATAAGGATGGATATTTGAATCCGTTTGCATTATCATCTTATGAAACTTTCCATTCATGTCTCAAAGGCAAAATGACCAAAACTCCGTTTAGTGGACACGGAGAAAGAGTTGTGGAACTCTTAGGACTGGTACATAGTGATGTATGCAGTCCCATATCTACACATGCCAGGAACGGTTCTTCCTACTTCATTACTTTCACTGACGATCTCTCGAGATACGGACATGTGTTCCTGATGAAACACAAGTCTGAAGCTTTTGAGAAATTCAGAGAATATAAGCACGAAGTAGAGAACCAAACGGGCAAAAGTATTAAAATCCTTCGATCTGATCGAGGAAGAGAATACTTGAGCAATGAGTTCCTAGACCATCTAAAAGAGAATGGGATTCTCTCTCAGCTTACTCCTCCTTATACACCACAGCACAACGGTGTATCGGAGCGGAGGAATCGCACCCTATTAGATATGGTGCACTCCATGATGAGCACTGCTGAGTTGCCTATTTCTTTTTGGGGATATGCACTGGAGACAGCTGCAGACCTATTGAATATGGTTCCCACCAAATCTGTGCCAACCATTCCATATGAGATATGAAAAGGAAAGAGACCATATCTTAATTATGTTAGGATATGGGGTTGTCCGGCATATGTGAAAACACAAAATCCGGACAAGCTCGGGGCAAGGTCCATTCTGTGTAAGTTTATTGGATATCCAAACATTCGCGCGGGTATATCTTCTACCACACCAAGAAACAAAAGGTGTTTGTTTCTCGGCATGCTACCTAGAAAAGGAGTTTCTTGCAAAATAAATTAGTGGCTCTGAGGTAGAACTGGAAGAAGTTCCAGCAACACAAACTACGACAGAAGATTTAGTGGAACCAGAGGATTCAGTAGTCCCCGACGAACCCCATCCTCTCCGCTGATCAAGCAGGGTTCCTCATCCACCTGAGAGATACTACGGTTTTCTCATTGATGGTGGGAGTGAGGATTGCATCATAGAAGATGATGACCCGACTAGCTTCGGGCAGGCCATCACGAGTGGGGACTCTGTGAAGTGGCTGGATGCAATGCGATCTGAGATGGAATCCATGTACACCAACAAAGTATGGACTTTGGAAGTTGCTCCTGAAGGGGTAAAACCCATTGGGAGCAAATGGATCTTTAAGAAGAAACTTGCTGTAGATGGAAAAGTTGAGACTTACAAAGCTAGACTTGTTGCAAAGGGTTTTCGTCAACGACCAGGTATGGATTATGACGAAACCTTTTCTCCAGTGGCTATGCTTAAGTCCATCCGGATTCTACTTGCCATTGCTGCATACCATAACTATGAAATCTGGCAGATGGATGTTAAGACCGCCTTTCTAAATAGTGATTTAGAAGAGTGCGTGTACATAACTCAGCCAAAGGGCTTCGTAGATAGTGGGAGCAGCGGAAAGGTGTGCAAGCTGCTTAAATCCATCTATGGGTTAAAGCAGGCATCACGGAGTTGGAACATCTGCTTTGATGTTGTAGTCAAAGAGTTTGACTTCATCAAAAACGTAGATGAACCTTGTATATATAAGAAGCTTGCAGAGAGTAAGGTTTTCTTCCTCGTATTGTACGTCGATGACATACTCTTGATAAGAAATGATGTTCCTATGCTGCACTCAGTCAAGATCTTCTTGGTGTATGGTAACGGTGAACTCCAGGTGGAGTCCTTTACCGATTTGAGCTTCCAGAGTGATAAGGACGACTCTAAGTCGCACTCGGGATTTGTCTTTACCCTCAATGGAGGGGCGGTGTGTTGGAAGAGTTCCAAACAAGAAACCATTGCAGACTCGACGATGGAGGCTGAATACATCGCTGCCAACGATGCTGCCAAAGAGGCTGTTTGGATGAAAAAGTTCATCACTGAACTTGGTGTGGTTCCGTCCATTGAGCATCCAATACCTTTGTGTTGTGATAACAATACAGCTGTGTCTTTGGCCAAGGAACCCAGGTCCCATCAGAAGTCCAGACATATTCTGAGGTGGTATCACCTAATCCGGGAGATAGTTGATTGCCGGGAGATCGAGGTCAGGAGAGTTGATACGGAGGACAACACCGCGGATCCACTCATGAAGGCCATTCCCCAGATACAATTTGAGAGACTCTTCAGGATGTTGGGTATGGGATACTACAACAGCTGGCCTTAGTGCAAGTAGGAGATTGTTAGTTATATATATGCCCTAGAGGCCATTGTTGTACCTATGATGTATATTATAGTGGATGCTTGGATATATATAGAGAGGACTTTCTTGCTCGACATGATAGTATGCTATTTGGTTTCACTTTGTCTTAACATGTTGACTTGTATTAGTTTACTGTCTTGCTCTCACATGTTGATAAAGCCCTTAGGATATGTATTCGACTACTGGGACTATGATGAGATCATACTAGTGGGACCAGTGTAGTTAACGAGTACATCCTATAACTGTTCCTAGTCGAGGGTGTATCGAAACAGGGCATCGATACACCAGAGTAGACTAGCGTATACGCATCTTGACCCATATGATGGGCGATGGATGATCCCATATCCATTGGTGTTTGATATCAGAGATGGTGTACGGGTGCTCAGTGGTGACTGGGTACACTGAACGGACTCGCCGAGAACTCCTAGATGGATTTATACCAATCGTCAGATAGCAGTTCTCTGGTGAAACTGGTACAGGTTAGTCTGTAGACCCGAGATCGTCATAGAGTCTTGTGTGATTCCTACTGTGCTTTGATTTCCACCTTACCACGTCCAAGAAGGCGTGCAAAACGGTGGCTTTTAGGTACAGTCCCGAATCACATGGAGCCAATGAGCGATAGGAGGGGTTTCGTCTCTCCCGATATAAGGAGTTGATGTTGTGCTGTGTTCGATTGGCTATAACTGGAAGTCCCTGGCCAGGGCTGATGTAGAGTGCTACTGGTAAGTGTTATCAGTAGTTTCTTGACCTGTTATGAGCCTCACATCGACACGACTTATCGGTTACTGGGGTCTGACATTTACCACCTCTAGACTAGATATGCGACATATCAGACGAAGAGACCGGACTGTACAGTAGTGTTACTGATTGGATTTACAGGACAATGTACAGGCTTGCTTGTAGATCTTCTGATCGCTCAATACCTGGGTGGCTGTTACGTTTAGCTGACCGCTTGCAGCTTGTGGGTGTTTGATATGACCATCACTTACTGCCGGCGTATTGACGATTCTTTAGAGTCCTACACAGAAGTTTCCTGGCTCAGGCAAAACGGAGTAGGTGCACATATGTGATATGTGCGGGACCGAGAATATTACAATATGAGATACCGTATTCTATTCTCGCGATGTGAGATATCGGCCGGGTATATGTGATATAGCCGGGTCATCGGATCAAGTGTTGATTCGATGAACTGATACAGATTATATTAGTCGGTTATTTGAGTAATAGCCGGATTGTCGGATCAAGTGTTGATTCGATAATTTAATGTATAATTATATATGTGATATATTACATTACGTTAATTAATATAAGCTCGCTTTATTGATTCTTTTTCTTACCGGATAACACATTGAATATATGCGATATATGTTAATTGTATTATTTTCTTTTGTTACAAAAATATATTATATATGTGATATATAATATTGTAACAAGTTATGATTACAAATGCAACATGTTTTGTGGAGTTTAAACAAATTAGGGTTTTGATTTGGGTTAGCTTTTTCATGAAGCTTCATGAAACTTTCTTTTGTTTTTTGCTAAGATATTTTGTATAGATATTTCTTAACCCAACCCAAAACCCTTTACCCTAGTTTATTCTCTACAAGGGATAAGCCTTCATTCTTAACCCATGGTTGGTTTTGTAACCACAACAATAATTCATTATTCATCACAAAAAGGATTATCTTCTTCTTCTTCATTCTCTTGAAAGAAATGCTTCACTAGCTTTTCATTTGTGATGAATATGTGTGAGAAATTGAAAACAAAAGAGAGTATAATTCCTACTCCATCATCCTCATCTATTCTAACCACTTAGATTAGGGTGTTCACTTCTCTAATAAGTTGTTTAGTGAAGTGTAAACTTGGGTTAAAGATTCTTCAAGATTGATCATCTTCGAATAGGAAGACTTCAAGCAAGCATGGATCATTCGGCTTGTGGAGCCTCTCTAGAGTCCGGAAGTTTATGGATCGCGGTGAAGGGACTACTAGTCGGAGCTTATGAAGCGCAGGAATGGACTACAAAGGTTGTAATCCCTCTCTCTTAGATGTAAAGTTGTTTACTTGCTATGTTAACCCTAATTCTCTTGTTAAGATCTTGGTTAGGGTTTGTTTAGCACCCCAAAAATTGTAAAGTAGCATGATTGATGCTTACTAAAACCTTCACAAGGTGCTATGTTAACCCCACAGTACGTACCGATAAATTTTCGGGTTAAGAAACCCCCGTTGAAGTTAAATCCGAATGGCTTGGAAAGTTCGCTTGCACGGGTCAAACTACCCGGATCTTTGGCACTGTACTTCGCAATCACCTTAACATTAAATGTACACTTTGCTCCACACGATCGCAGTTTGCAAATCCGTAAAAATCTACAAATGCCGGAAAAACGGATTTTAGTGCGAAAAAACGATATGAATACCCAAATACCCGCACACTAAAAATTTTAAAAAACAAGCAATAAAAATGGAACAAAAACAGAACACTAGAGCCCAGAGAAGAAACTGGAGGCAAAAGGGGATGATAAGGCCGGGGAGCTCGAATTTTTGGTGTGTGTCGCTGGTTTTCTTATGGAATGTGGCCTCCAAATTTCTACAGAGATCTCAGTGTTCCACTAGTATCTCACTAGTATTGTTTATCTTTTCTGTTTAGATCCAAACTGGTAGCAGGTCAGAAGTCCAGAGAACAAAAATGTTAGCAATGTTAGTTTTTTTTGTTTTGGTTTTTGAAATTTTTTTTGATGGTGTTAGAGGATATTAACAAGATTAATCCGAAATAACAAGAATAAAAACGTTACCGTTTCCCCGGTAACGACGCCATTTGATCGGCACGCATTTGGCGTATCGTGTATTTGAGTTCTAATGTTAACCGCAATCAGGACAGTATCGCTTTGCAGGTAGCCGCGATGAGTACGGGTCGTCCGCAGGGAGACAGAGCGTTTTAAGTTCCTGTTTTCACGAGTTAATGCACGAGGCGGAAGTGTTCGTATCTACCCTATGTGTATATATGCAAAGTAAACGTTTGTTAGGATTAGATAGGATGGTGTAAGTTAAGGAAATCCGTACTCAATCCTTTGGGCTGGGCTCGACCATTAAAGCTAGAGCAATCGACAACAACGTGGATTAGGGTGCTTAAGCACGGTATTTGTGAAATCCGACTTATTGACCCTTGTCTGTCCGTTCTTGTCGCTTGCTTTCGTCTCCGGCCATTCCGAACGCAACCGGTCGCGGTTAGGAAACACCGATACCTTGGTAGGGTAGGGTGCCTAACGGAACGCTTGCGTAAGGTTTGGACGGGGTTTAATGGAAAATATCGGGAAAAGAAAATGAGAAAAGAAATCTTAACTTACAAAACCAATCTTTTTCCTAACAACACCAATATTCACAACCATTACAACAATAAACAAAAAAAGCAAAGAAAAGAAAAGTGCATTGCAAGAAAGTAAATGGCATGATAATTAAATTGCAAGTAAGTAAAGAGCAAGTAATGAAAGGGCAAGTAAGTAAAAGAGCAAGAATGAAATACTAAGAACCATAGAACAAAATGAGATCTTTATTATGTCCAAGTGATACAACCTTGAGTTCAATAACCTAATCTTAAACTTGCAAGCTCAATGAAGAAGTTGCAAGTTCAAGAGATGGTAAGGAGCTCAAGGGAAACTAAACTATGTAGAAGAAAAGAAAACAAAAGTGTATGAAGCGTTGAACAAAACTTGGACAAACTTGGACTAGAATTGGACTAGAATTGGACTCCCTCTCCCTTGCTCACTAGTCTGTATTTATAGGCTCAGAAGAAGATTAAACAAGTAATAAAAATAAGATTACGTGGCAGCAAGGGAGAGACAGGAGAAATATGGGGCCCATTGGGGCTAGGTGGCCGGCGAGCTCGGTCTTATTGGGAAAGTGGCCGGCAAAAATCCGAGCTTCTTGTCTCGTTTTGGTTGTGTGGTCTTGTGTGCTCTCCAATATCACTCTGGTGCTGCTTGTTTTGTCTCTATGAATTTGGTCTGCACTCATGGATTTGGAGGGAAACTTGATTCTATACATCACATCATATCTTTTTGCATTAAACACACATCACATCACTAGCACAAGTTGTGTGCCATTGGCAGCCCCCTTCTCTAGGTCCATGAACCAACAAGCTAGTGCACACACTTGTATGTGTTGGACTATTTAAATAAAAAGTGTGTACACATCTATGTTGCAAAAAGAAACTCATGAAATATTGGTCAGTTTCCAGTTCCGGTTGCAGTGTCGGCTCACAAACGTTATATCCGTGATTTTGAGTGTATTTCCAGTATTTTGTCACGGATACCTATAATCTGTAATTACTGAGCAGACACTGTTAATAGTACTGATATATACAAAAAATAGATACTGAATGAGTGGTATTAAAATGCAGTTTTCTGTGATGAACAGAATACATCAGCCAACGCGGCGGTACCACGGACTAAAACTCTAGTACCACAAACTCAACGGACCTCTGTCGTAAAGAATGGGGGTTATCTACATATAACGTTAGGACAAGTTTGCCTGTAAACCCAAGGAAGGTAAACTAAAAACACTCCGAAATGAGTACATAAATTAGAGACTCCGAAAAGAGTGAATAAACTACAAACTCCGAAATGAGTACATAAACTAGAGACTCTGAAACGAGTGAATAAACTACAAACTTCGAAACGAGTACATAAACTAGAAACTTCGAAATGAGTGAATAAACTACAAACTCCGAAATGAGTGAATAAATTACAAACTCCGAAACGAGTACATAAACTATTTCGCGCCAGATCAAGACATCAAGAAACAGAAAGGCGCAACTCATAGACCTCGGGGTTTAGAACTACATTTCTTAAGGATCGAGATCTGAGTTGACGATAGGTGACGATGCTTGTGTCCGCTCGATATCTTATCAGATCAAAATTCTAATAAAAATTGTGTATGCCAACCCGAAATTGGCCATATGCTATGCTTTACTTCACTCACGGGTATACCACCATGAGCAACATAGTAGTATATATGCAGAGGCAAGATACCCATGTGGATATGTACTGGAAAAAACAACATTATTCAACAGTCAACAATAAAGAAGCACATTTAAATAAGTAGTTTATTCTGCAGGAAACAGATCACCGAACACGGGATCAAAAGTAGAAGGGTTTACAAAAGTAAGAATAAAATTTTCTAAAACCCTCTCTGCCTTCTCCACCATGTCGAAGTGGTGGTCTTCACGAGGAGTTACTCCCCATCGGTCAGCACTGTGCCCATCAGCAAAGGCAGACATGATGGCCTGCTGAGCCCGTATCTGGCTTAACAACTGAATAGAACGATCCCTTGGAGGCTGGGTAATCAGATGTGCCTCATGAAAGCACTCGATCTTGTCCTCCGCCACATCGAGTATCGCCGGAGTCATCTTCGCTGGATGAGGGGGGATGTCAGCAAGCACGGACGAGAAGATCAACCGGAGCCAAATAGAGCCGATAGGAAGAGAGACCCTCTACGAGCCAGAAGCTCATACATCACAGTGTCACATTAGTCATCTGTAAGGATGGGATCCACTAAATGCGCAGCAAAACGAGGGACAATTCTCTCGATTGGTACCTCCCACAGATGCCGACGAGCATGCGGATGATTGCAAGCCATAACTCTTGGTTTGTTAAAAATGGTTCTCTCCTTGTGAAGGAGGAGGAAAATATAGATTCAGATTATAAAGAGGAGCATTCAAGTCTAGGCACAGAAAATGTTGTGCATGGTGGCGCTATTTCCAAGGCCTGACAAAAAAGGCATGGGAAAAGAAAAAGTTGACTCATGGGAATCAGAGCAAGAAGGTGAAACGATTCCCTCAGCAGCGCCTCACGTGCATGACACGTGCGTGCCAGCGCCGATTCTTTGCAGGATTAGAACCTGTAGCAGCGCCTCACGTGCCGTCGTTAGTTCAGAATTTAAATCCTGTAACAGCGTCCAATGTATATGACACGTGAGCGTCGGCACTAGTTTATATATATATATATATATATATATATATATATATATATATATATATGAATAACAACACTTCACGTGAGGTATATATGAGCATTGGCACAAAGAGAAGGGTTTTTTTTATTCATACTTCGAAGAAATTTATACATTGGTGATAAAAAAACATCATCAGAATATTTACAACTGCAAGACGCTGAATTCCTGACACAGGTTCATGAACTTAGAGGCAAGTTTGAGTAAAGTGCTTCTAACTTCATTGACCATCTTCTTATGCATTTTCCCACGAATGCAAAAGTCGGGATCGCCGCCGATGTCGTCCATCCTCTGATACGCGGATATTATCGTCTTCTGTTGGAAAACGCGATGCAAAACAGTGACATGATCATTTCTCCGCTTCTTTAAGATCGGGCCCATCAGATATATTGAATGCATCTTGTCTTCAGTATCATCAAGTGCCTTGAGTGGCATGGCCTCATCAAGCTCAGGAAGTGCTTCCTAAATCGACCCAACGACAATCTTCAAAAGGGCAGAACGGCGGGGAAGCAATCGACCGTTGTAATTGTCGAAGCGACGCATCACCTCAGCGCATTGGGCGTCAGTAAACTCCTGGCCCTGACAGCGGCCTTAGACGTGAATGTCATCATAAGAGATAATCTTTTCAAGATTATACAGATGAGAAGCCATAGCACTTAAAAAAAGGGGTTAATTTTTGACATAATGATGATGCATGCATTCATTGTAGGAATCCAAAGGGATTTTCATTTAATGAAAAAATTTCCTCGAATAGTGGAGTTCAAGCCTCCCAATATTCTCGGAAAAAAAAAAGAATGAGTTCTACAGCAGATTCAAATCTGCAAGAAAAACACTAAAAAGAAAATAAGAAAAGGCAATAAAATTCCCAAAAGAATTTTCAAAGAAATTTTCTCAGAGCTAACTCTGTAGAACAAACTGGAATTAGAAAATCCTAGAAATCCCCACTGGAAATGTAATTAAATTCCAAACAACACCCAAAGATCAAAGTCACTAACAGGGCAAAACCTTAAAATCTCTAAGACCCATGGTCTACTCAACTGAGAGTTTTAAGATCTCTGAGAGATCTTTCCAAGAAAAGAGCCAAGCTCTGTTAATAGGTTAAAAATCCCAGACAAAAAAGAGTCTCTTTTAGGAGAAAAATGGTCATAATCCTTACCAATTTTTTTAAACAGAGTTAAACTCTAAGGGTTTCTTTGGGCAGAGATCTATGATTTGAGAAGAGAATTAAATTCTTAAGGAAGAAGAAAGAGGATGACGAAACAGTAGTCATCTCAAGGGCCAAAGACCCTATTTATAAGACATGAAGGGACGGTTCAACTCTCCAGAAGATCGAACAGTGGAAAAGGTGACACAGTTGCACCTACGTGTAAGCCACGTGAGAGTAACGGTGGGGGCATTTGTTTCCCCAATATATTTAACCTAATAAAAGAGCAAAGCTCTATTGAATTTAATGAGGCAGAGCCTCATGTGCTCTCCACGAGGGTGCCAGCGCCAGAGCCAATGTTATAGGATTAGGTCCTATGGTGGCACCTCACGTGCTCCTCACACGGGCGCCAATGTGCAAAGCACAGAAGAGTTCATTATATAAAAGTTAAACTCTTAGATGGCACCGCACGTGCTCCTTACATGGTTGCCAGTGTGCAAAGCACAGAAATACCAATCTTAGGAATTAAATTCTTAAGTAGTGCTCATGTTTACAACACGTGAGCGCCAGCGCCCAGGTAGAATTAAATTCTAAAATATTCTCTTTTAAACAGAACCATTGGATTAAAAATCCAATAGAGATGATAAATCATCAAAATAAAGAATTAAATTCTGTTGGAAGAAAACAATTCCCAAATCTTCTAAAAAAAGAAAGATACTCTTGGTTGGATCAAAGATCCAATTATAGAATAAAATTCTCTCAATCCTTCTAAATAAGAAAGATTGCTCTCTATAAAATAGAGAACTCTTGAATTAAAAATCCAATGGTGATTAAAAAATCACCATTTTATAGAATAAATTCTGTATATGGGAAAATATTTTTCCAATCTTATTAAAAACAAAAATTATATTCTGTAAAAACAGAAGTTCTTGGATCAAAGATCCAATGGTGGGTAAAATTCCCCAACTCAATTTTGAGTCCGATTAAATCAATTGGAATCCCTCAATGAGATATTTTCTCAGAATTAAGTAACAAAGTTGCCTCCACTATATACAGGACCCGAGACTTCAATTCTCATATAAAAAAACCCCATAAGCTTATGAAAAATACAGAAAGCTTCTGAAAAACAATAGAGAATTCAATTCTCAAAGAAGAGTTTCATTCTCTAAACCTTAGGTAAAGAAAAGAGATCAAAATATCTCCATTACCTACAACATCATATCTAAGAGTTCAACCTTTTTAAAAAATAAACGTGAATTTAGTTCTTTCTCAGGATCTGAGATCCACAAGACAAGTCTCCCATAAGTTGAGAATTTAATTCTTATCGGAAAGATCCTGTTCTTAAGAATCAAAGATTCAGGGAAGAAAAAATTTAAAGAGAATGAATATGGAGTCCATAACACTCTAGGAACTCAGTTCTTTCAAATCAAGAACTTAGTTCTTAAAGAACATGATCCCAGATTCTCAAAATAATGATTTTGGTGATCGTTAATGGTCAAAATACCATTATCAGAGATTTAAGTTCTCTAAAAATATCAACAGAGATTAGAACTCCATATAAAAGAAACCAGCGCCTCACGTATTTCCTACATGGGTGCCCCTCTTTAACAGCGCCTACCGCCTCATGTGAAACACACGTGGGGGCTATATAAAAAGCGCTTTGCACTTCACATACAGCCAAAACGGCTGAGTGCTTATCACTAATTGGGCAATGCCCAGCGTCGCATGTGCTCCCTACGTGGGCGCCACAAAAATAATAAGAGTGCTTAGCACACCATAAAAAGCCAAAATGGCCGAGTGCTTAGCACTGATTGGACAGCGCCCAGCGCCTCACGTGTTCCTCATGTGGGCCGCACCAAGGGAAAAAAGAAAAGAAGAGAGAAAAGTGCTTAGCACTCCACATACAGCCAAAATGGCTGAGTGTTCAGCGCTCATTGGGTGGCACCCATAATTAAATACTTCACATGCCACCCATGTGAGTGTCAGAGCGTCAAATAAGTACTTAGCATTTTTGCATAAAAAAAGGGGCTGAACAAACAGAGCCCAAATAAGTGCTTAGCACTTTTGAATGAAAAAGAAAAAGAGTGGGCAGATTAAGCCCAAATTGGCTATGTCTCTGAAGTTTCTTGCAGCTGAGCCCAAATACTCTTTTGATAGATCTTAAGTAAAAATGATCCATAAAAACATTGTTAAACTGATCTTAGTCTCAAACATGATTAATGATCTCTCATTGATAATATCCGAAATGATATTCATCCCTTATATCCTAAGGTAATCTTAGTCTGAAATATGACTAACGATTCTAAGGTCCACCATAACCCCTTTTCCCCTCAAATATGAGATTTGGTTCAAGGGTACATCTTTCCATACCTTTGATCTATTTTAATTCCTCAACGTCTTCAGAGAGGTGGCGGGTCCCGACAATCAATAACTCCTTTCGTCATACATTGATGCACTTCTAAATTGACGTGCACACCTCAGAATCTCTCCTCAAATATGGTGACATTGGCCTCAAACATGGCGATAATAGACCGTGATGTTCTTAAACTAAAATAATTAGGCCCAAATGCTCATATGTTTTAAGTCGATCTTAATCTCAAATCAAATTAACGGACCTTAAATAAAACAAATCCAAATCTAAGATATACGGATTTGGACTAATCCGCGCCCTACTGATGACGACATAAACTAATCTGCGTATACAATCCACGGGCAACCAAAACAAACAAAAATACACGCGACACAAAGTAAACTTCCGGAGCAGGAGAAAGTGGTTATCGTAATGCGGTAACGTAATTAACTGCAGGGGCTTGCGCCTGCAAGGAAGAGCGTCCCCACAATAAAAAAAACCCTCATAAAATGATGGTGAATCTGATAAAGTCTGCTACAACGGCCGCGTCTGTCCAAACCTCCGATATTTGGTGCCATAAATCAACTTGGTATCTTTGGAGAGGTGGACGGATAAATCCAAATAGCATCTGCCCCCAGAATTCAGGCCAGAAGTCCCAATGTCTCGGTCCATCTTCCAGCGGAGAACAGGTGGTTTGTTCAACTTCGTCCTAATATCGTTATTCAGGAAATGAGCACAGAAACACGTGACTTCTTCCAGTAGATAACCTTACGCAATCGAACTTTCAGGACGATACTTGTTGTGGATATAGTATTTTAAAGTTAACAGATATCTGTTGAAAGATTATAGATATTAATTTACCACGATGATTGATTGATCTTTTCTTGTGTGTTCTATGATGTTCTACTTACCGCAATCAAAATGGTGTTAGTTGTAATTAGCCGCGATGAGTACGTGTCGTCCACAGAGAGATGGTATGTACGTTCTTGTTTTAAACGAGTTATGTCAAAATGTTTAAGAGTGTTTGTTCTATCCGATATGATATGTATTATGTCCAAGAGAGCATATTAGGAGTTTGGATTAGGTAGTCAAATTAGGAATCCTCGTATTCTTCCGTTTGTGACACTTTTAAAATTGATGTTAGAGTAATCGGAAACAATGTAGATTAGGGTGCTTTAAAAGGGTACTTGCAAGTTGTCAGCCATTACTAAGTTCGTTTTAATTGATCCTTGTCCTTTCATTCTTTGCTTATAGTTATAGTCTTCGATCAAGAAATGTAACTATTCGTCTATTAGGATCACAACTATTATGTTGGATTGAGCGCCTAAAAGAGAGAGGTAGACATGGATCAAAGCACTTATCTACATGCGAATGTGCATAAGAATGAGCGGTGGTAAATGCAATGTTCTTATATAAACAATACCCCCAAACTTATCTTTTACTCATTACGAACCATTTTATTTTCAAAGAAAAATAAAAACTTCTAAGCTCACTTTCGTAGGCGTCACGATTTCACTTAGCCTGTGTAACAAGCCGTTAAACCTCTAGGTGGCCCTAGAGGAAGAGTGTTATCTCATGAGGGTTTTCTGCAAATTATACCCAAAAAATCCATCAAGCTAGTTTCATGAGATAACAGTCGATTCTAATCCCAAGCTTCACTATCTAAGCTAGAAATTCTATCATCCTAAGCTAGAAATATCGAACCCTTATTTTTTCACGCATCACTCTTTATTTAACTTAACTCCTATATGTCTTTACATGCTCGTGTGATAGCGTCGTTTTGCCTTAAGAGTTTCGATTAAAGTCCTCATACTTTCCATAAAGATTCAAGAGTATCTCGCCAGTTGTAAGGTCCTAAGATCTCTTGAGATTACATCTACAGCTGGTCTCGAATTTAGGATTTTATCATTTCTATCAAAGGACTAAGTCTTATTTTTCACTCCACCTTTCACCCGTCTTTGTTTATACACACCTACGTGATCGTGCGTAATAGTATTTTAATCTTGTAGCTTCAATTTAAACTTTTATATCTCCGTCATCTATGTTTTGCACTCGAAACTCGTTCCAGCCAATATTATTCTCCTACAATGAACCGCGAGGAATTATAACTTGGAGAGAATACTTGCTTGAGTTGCTTTATTAGGATAGCTTTAAATGGCACCAGCTATACGTAACGGCTACCCAGGTGTTGAGCGAAAGGAAGCCCGATGAGCAAACTCATCCGTATCCCTACTGAGCCTGTTTGTGACAAACTCCGTACAGTCCGGTCTGTTCGTCTAAGAGTATCGCATATCAGGTCTAGAAGGTGGATAAAGTCAGACCCCTAATAACGCGATATTTCATGTCGGTGTAAAGCCCATCACCCACTGAGAAACTACTGATCCAAGTCAGCAATTCTCGTCTATGCACAGCGTGACATCTACCCCCAATACCGGAGAAACGAATCCCCGATGATCCACTCACTGCCTCCATGTCACTCAGGACTGTATCCAACCAAAACCTATTTTCACGCCTCCTTTCAGCTATGGTAGGATAGTAATCAAAGCACAGTGGGAACAAACACGAGACAAATGACGATCTCAGGTCGACAGACTAACCTGCACTCATGTCACGTGAGAACTGTTATCTGACAATAGGTATAATACCATCTAGCATATTCCCGGTGAGTCCATCCAGTGTACTTACTTCCATTGAGCACCTGTATACTATCATAGGTGACCAACTGACACCAATGGCTTGAGAGACCGGCCACCACCCCTCGTCAGGGTCTCGAAAAGTATACACTAGTCTACTCTGGAGTATAGATACATGGTCTCGATATTTTCTTGACTATGGACATTTAAGGATGTGCTTATGGACCACTAGCTCCCACATATATGATCGCCATCTTAATGCTAGTAATTAAGCAAGAATCGTATAGGCTCTATCAATATGTAATAGTGATATATAATACCACATAATGCATGTACATGATGATAAAATCAAACCAGATAGTATACTATCATCTCGAGTAAGACTGTTCTACCCATATAGGTCCTCCCTCAATCATTATAATTATCATCATAATTGCCTGCCTGCGATTACAATAATTAACTTGAAGGCACTATATCCAATAGTTGTTACCAGAAAATGGTTTAGGAGGCTTACCGGTCTCCGTCTTGCCATTGAACATTTCTTCATTCATTCTGAATCTATGAGATATAGGCAAGAAATGTCAGAGACCCATATAAGATTTTTTCCAGCTAACTTTTAAAATGTCCTAGAGGAGGGGTGAATAGGACCGGTATATATAAAGAGTTGAGGAATTATAAAGAAATGTCTAAAAATTAAAACTTATTACTCAAATCAATACAAGTTGCGGAATTATAATGACTAATAATAAAACACAACAATAACAATAGATATAAAGAGTTAGAAAATGCAAACTCAGTAGAATACCGACGATTGATAACAAAGTTCGATACCGCAGTACCTAGTCTCTGCCTAGAACTCTCCCTAGGAACTATTCACTAATCAACTCTTCTTAAGGTAAAAAACCTTTACAACTTGATGGACCACCTCCACCGGCTTTACAACTGATGGACCACCTCCACCGGGTAATCTTTTTAAGCCTTGGATCAAATATTTACAACTGATGAAGTAAACTTAAATCTTACTTCTAATATTTGTTTGTATGCTTTTTGAAGAAAGAAGTAAAAAATGAAGCAGCTTCCTAGATTTTTGTTCAAGTGTTCTAGTTTGGAAAATTGTTCAACCATATTGATAATAACTTAAATTAAACAAAACATAAATTAAAAGAGAAAGATATAAAGAGATCTAGATACCTAAAGATATAGAGATCAAGCAATGATTCCAATGGACTTGAGAGACTTTAACGCATTTGAGAGGGATACATGATCAATTGAAAAATTATAACATCAAAAACCTATGATTTAAAACCAATCATTTAAAAGATGCTAATTCATGTTACTTGCAAAACCCCTTTTGTATAAGCTTTCAATATTATGCAAGGAAAATTATAAGTCGATGCCACGCATCCCACGTGTTCGCGGGGAGGCGGAGTTTGCAAAAACGATTTTTATAAGCTTTGTAACATCGACTAAACTCCAGGATCGATACTAAACTTTAACTAACCGATAAGCTTTGAGATTTAACTACTATGTCAGAAAGTTATACCTCAAGTTCCTGTCCTTCTTGTTCATCCCGCTGCCCTTCTTCTCGTCGTGAGCTCCTCTTAGGGATAATGGATCACGCCTCCTCGTCGGCTTCTCAAAGTCGTAGAAGATCCACCCGAGAGTTCCAACCTTGAGCTTAACCTCCAAGAAAAGGTAACTAGGTCACTTGGTGTGCTAAACTAAGTAGCCTAGGATGAGTAGAGAGTGTTAAAGGATTTAGTTATATCTCAAACTCTAGAATTCTCAACTCATGAGACAATTAGGGTTTGCTTGAGGAAGATGAAGAGAGAGCTTGAGAGGAGAGAGAATGTGTTTGTGATAATGAATATAATATCTTGAGCATGGAATCTATTTTAACTCTAATGCAAGATAAAAATATCTCTCACAAATATCACAAAATATCTAAGTCTTATATTTTCACAAGGGTCCAAAAGAGTCAACATGATACCATGCCCAATTTCACTAAAATACCATGAAGTTTTCCCCTCTTAAATATCCACCTCATTAAGCATTTAACCTAAAATGCTAAAACAAATAATGAGGTTTAATTATCTTAAGCATACTTGAATAATTACAAGAATGCCCCTCGCATCCGTATATATATACCCGTATCCGTATTTTAAGAAACACGAATACAATGCAATATAACTAAATCAATAACCAAATACTAGGATCCGGCTTAAACCAAAACCTACTAGTATTGTCCGCCCGAACATCATATGTGCACAAGTACACATGAGTGATCGAACCCTGTCGTAAAACCATACGACCTCTACTCGTTTTGTCCGAATCAGGGAAACTCTCTGTGTGGGACTCTAAATACTCGACGGTACGCTGGCAGTGGATTTAACCACAAGCGCGTCAGCGGTACTAGCTGTATATAATGGCTACCCAGATATCTGTCGACAAGAAGGCCGACGAGAAAACTCATCCGTAGAGTCTGGTCTGTTTGTCTAAGAGTATCGCATATCGGGCCTGGGGGTGGTAAACGTCAGACCCCTAATAACGCAATAAGTCATGTTGGAGTGCAGCCAAAAACACCTTGAGAAGCTACTGAAATCCCTACCAGCAAATCTCGCTTGCCCTGGTCAAGGATTTTATGTAATGGCTTTCTGAATCACAGCGCAACATCAACTCCTAATACCGGGAGAGACGAATCCTATCTAACCGCCACTTCCTTCGAGCGCTTCGGGACAGCACCCAAGTACTACCTGTTTACATGACTCAATAGAGCCGTAGTAGGGTAGTAATCTAAGAACAGTGGGAACACACTTGAGACGAAGTAGCAGTGTCATGTCAACGGACTATGCTGTACTCATGTCACTTGGGAACTGCTACCTGACGATAGGTATAGTACCAACCAGCAATTCATTATGAGTCCATCCAGTGTAACTCATAATCCAATGAGCACCTGCATACTATATCCAGTACGACATACTGATGGCTGTAGGACATACCATCTTCCTTGCTGGGATGAGAAGCGTATACACTAGTTTACTCTGGAGTATCGATGCCCTGTCTCGATAATCCTACGACTAGGGACCTTTATAAGGATGTGCTTGTAGACTACCGAACCCTTACTAGTGTGACTGCCATCACAACGCTGGTAGTCAAGCAAAGATCGTAAGGGCTCTACCAATATATATTAGCGATACGTCAAGAGAAATATATACACATATTAAGATAGATACAAACCAAGTAGCATACCACCATATCGAGCAAGACTGTTATAAATCTGTGCATATATCCCAACCTTCCAAAATGTAATATACAAACTAGTACTTTACAATAATGGCCGCTAGGGCATATTACACTAACAAAAATATCATCAAAAACTAACTTTTGACGATAAGCGTAAGACTCTCTTGCACGAATCCATCAATGTGGAAGCTATCCATACCCGACACATTTTTATGAGGGATAATTCAACCATACATATTCATAATTTTGACCAAATGTTCAACCTTCCTTCTAAACTAGGATTTCAAAAATAGGGTTTCTATTCAAGTGTTCAATGTTGACAATTGTTCAACAATATCACTACTACAGAGTGCGTCTTCGGTAATGGTTAGAACTGTTACCATATCCCATTTTGGTAACGGTTTTAATTGTTACACAACCGTAACAAAAAACACTGTCACTAGAAGTATGGTAACGGTTTCAACCGTTATGATATACCTAATAAGGTAACGGTTGGAACCGTTACCATATATGTTGTCGTTGCAAATTTGGTAATAGATATATGAAACATATCAGAGGGACCGCCTCTCTGGTAATGGTTATAACCATTACCATATATATGGACATCATTTGATAACGGTTATAACTGTTACCGTATATGTTGTCGTTATATAATATAACTGATATCTGATATGTTTCAGATATCAGCTCCTAGTTAACCGTTACCAAATGATATGATAACGGTTAGAACCGTTACCATATATGAATTGGTAACGGTTGTAACCGTTACCAATTTGAACATGTTTATTTTAAAAATCTAAAATCCCCGCATCTCACGCACGCTGCTTTCATTTATAACCAACAATATATAATAATAATATCACCAAATCTCATGCAATTATAATAATCAAGAAGTATTATGATTCGAATGCACACAATTATAATAATCAATAAATCGTACACAATTATAAACAAAATATATATATATATATATATATAATCAATAAATTAACAAATCAAATGTTTACATCTATGGTCGTTAGGATGATCCACCTTTATCTTCCTGTGATCTGAACATACTCCCTATCTCATATCGGATGGCCCGCCGAATGGAATCCTCATTCTTCTGCGTCAGCTCCTTGACCCACGCCGTAAGCGTATGCAGCTGCTATTGCGTCTACTGATGAACATGCTGCCACTGCACCATCTGCTCTAACTGCTGCATCATCCGCTCGCGGAGCTGACGAATCTCCTCCGCCGACACAGCTGCCGAATCAGCCCGTGTCTGGGTCACGGCGTACTCGTGGACGGCCGCATGTTTCAAAAATATTCGGTGGGCCCCAGGACCACCCCGTGCTCATAGCCACCGTGATGCCCGTTGGATAGCGATTCCATGACAGGGACAATGGCGGTAATCGAGTCGTCGGGGCCAAGTCTTAAGGCGTCCTTCCTCTCTTGGAACTGGCTCTGTAAAGAATATGTATATATATAGACACGTGTTAACTTAAAATACATAATCGACTTGATTATATGAAGATTATCATATACTTTCCGGTGCCCTTGTGTAATGTGGTCTACCCCTTGGCAGTAGTGTAGTTGGCAGGGTATTTCTGTTTCTGCGATAAAATTAGCATTTATTTTAATAACGAATTTGCGATAAAGAAAACATATTTTCTTAAACGTCGAAATATTCACGATGTGCCATTGTGCACTGGCCTGTGTGCGCTTCCCTTAGACCGAGACAGCGCGGCCTCTCACGCCGTTGTTCCGGTTCTGCTTGTTGTGAAACGATACCAACTTGCAAATATAAAGAAAATTATATTATATTTCAGAATATAATTTTGTTTACTGCCGAAGATGGGTCTGAGGCGTCGGGAGGACGTTTAGCCTGAATACGGGGGTAGATGTTATTTGGAACATATCCATCTACCTCTCCAAATATACCAAGTTGATTTATGACACCATATATCGGAGGTTTGGATAGATATGAGCGTTGTAGCGTGACCTATCAGATTCTCCCTCATATGGGTGGGGTTTTTGATTATGGAGACGTTCTTCTCTGCAGACGTAAGCCCCTGCAGTTAATTACGCTATCACATTGCGATAAAAACTGTCACCTTCTCCATAGATATCATTTCGTGTCATGTTATATTTTTTTATATATGGTTGTCTTTGGATTGTGTACGGAGACTAATATATATCACCACTCGTAAGGCGCGGATTAGTCCAAATCCATATATTAGTTTTAGGGTTTTGAACATAGGACATATATCTCATATAAATGAAGTCCATCAGTTCATGGGATATATAGGTTTGATCTAAGAATCGTTAGTCGTATATCGGACTAAGATCGACTTAGGAACAGTGAACATATAGGCTCAACTGAGCATCAGATCATATATGAATACTATACGGTAGTCAATATGGAGACAGTCCGTAGGGTTAAACATATTAGTTTAAGGACATCACGGTCCATGGGAGATATGGATGGAAAATGGCTTGTTTATGCCCATGGATTGTATACAGGGATCAATATGGAGATCAGCCATAGGGCCAAACGTATTAGTTTAAGGATATCACGGTCCAATATTAGTTTAGGGACATTTCAGTCCATTATTAGTTTAGGAACGTTTCGGTCCATCTTTCATCTTATACGCATGTGTATATGTTACGTGGCGAAGTGAACGATGGCGACATAAGATGCGTCCAATATTGGGGTGCGATTCAATTTGAAGGCATTTATATTTTCTTCAAAGATATACATATACATATATGTATAAAGCTGGAACTCAATATGAGATTTGAATCTATATGGGATGCATATCAATATAAGATATGCACATTAATATGAAAGTGCATAAATATAAGGTGTATCAATATGAGGATTAGGACATTTCCTATTTTGATAAAATTTCATATCTTTCATCAAGTTGGAACGAGGAGTTGTTGGTTGTTGGGATCCGCCGCCTTTCTGATGACGTTGAGGAATTACGATGTATATCAGAGGTATGAAAAGATGTACCCATGAAAAATCATTAGTCATGTATTTGACTAAAATCATTATAGGTATCATGGATGAAAGATCATTGGTCATATATCTGACTAAGATTAATATAGGTATCATGGATGAAAAATCATCAGTCATATATTCGACTAAGATCAACTTGGATGATATGGATGAAAGATCATTAGTCATATATCCGACTAAGATCAATATGGATGAACGATGTTGTATATGAGACTAAGATCAATATGGGTAGTTGATCATTAGTCGTATATAGGACTAAGATCAATTTGGACATCATTGATATGTTGATCAATAGATCGTATATGAGAAACAAAAGCTTCTATATTTAGTTTATTTTAATTAAGTAATCAAGCAAAGGCTTGCTATCCATGTGTGCATGTATATGTGAAATGCACATGTACATGTATCATTTTTAATGAGGGTGCGCATGTGCATATCATGTGGGCTGCGCACTTGCTTATGATCAGGGACTGCACACGTGTATATCATGTAATGTGCATTTCTTATGGTTGGGGTTGGGGGTTGCGCACGTGCATATCACGTGGTTGCACACTTGCTATCAGTCATGAGGGTTACGCGCGTGTATATCACATGGTTGTGCACTTATTATCAGAAGTATTATTTTATCTAAATGCTTATGTGCGCACTTCTGTATGGGCAAACCTTTTTTTAAATACGACCTAAGATAAAATGCGCACCATTCGTCAAAATGCTATGTTGCGCATCTATATGGGAAAATTGTTGACTTTCAAAAAAGTAAAGGATTTCAATGAAGCAAAAGCTTCAAACTCATGTCTTTCGTTCTTTTTGGATGCATGCGCATCGCACGTGCACATTTAGAGAGCACCATTGGCGTTTGTGCCCTTGCGCAATTGCATAAGGTGCGCTCATTAAGGAAAGCTTAAATTTTCAAGTGAAGCGTATGCTTCTATTTAGTGAAATCTAGGCTTCAAAAGGAAGATGAAGGAGGGATTGTTGGTCGTTGGGATCCACCATCTTTCTAAAGACGCTGAGGAATTACAACACCGTACATCGTAAGGGTAGAGAAATGTACTCTTAAACCAGTTTTGTTCATCAGGCTAAAGAACATGTTGGAGCAGTATCTCTTGAGATGTCAGAAAGGCTTCTTTTTGCTTAGTACATGTGTGTCGCACGTGGTGCACTTGATAGATGTACACTTAAACCAGTCTTGTTCATCAGGCTAAAGAACATGTTGGAGCAGTATCTCTTGAGATGCCGGAAAGGCTTCTTTTTGCTTAGTGTACGTGTGCCGCACGTGGTGTAGAGAGATCCACCACCTCTTGTCTATTAGGATGACAACTATCATGTAAGATAGAGCGCCTAAAAGAGAGGTACGTTTTCTTAGATGAAGTTCAATCTAAATATGTTACGCAAAGGGAAAAATAAGAGATTTTTTCATCGGACGAATTACCCTCTCCTTACCCTTAACAAGTGAGAAATTACTCACTCATCATTAAAATTATAAATAAAAAAAAAGAGAAATAGAAGAGAAGATTGGTGAAGATAATGAAACCTAACTACTTGGATTAACATCCATTGAGTATCATCGCTTCAAAAATGAAATTATGGAAGAAGGATAAAGAAAAATCAAGAAAACAAAAACATCTATTTTATCAAATCAAAAACAAGCTATCTAATAAATTTAAAGAACATGAAATAAAATTGCAAGATAATAAAAGAACAAGAAAAAACCTTTATTGCAAGATAATAAAAACTCTCATTTTCATTCATACAACACTCAAAAATAAAAAAGCTCTTACAACTTCTTTAATGGCATACAAGAAGAAGAAGAGGCTAATAAAAATCTAATTATACTCCTAGTTTAACAAAATTTAGCCTAAGGTATGATCCCCCTAAGTGCTTCTGATCTGATCTATTTATAGGCTCTCAAAAATACGTTTAGGTCTATTTTCTGAAGCAATGTACAATGACCAAAACACCAAAGAAAAATCATCATTGATGACGATATTGGGACAGCTGATCCGCCGCCATTTTCTCTTACATCACCACTAATCAACCGCCAAATTTTGGAATTAGTGTTCCTATTTTTTGTGTGATCTTCTGATGTTTGATTCTTCTGTTTTTCCTTCTAACATTTATAAAATTCTCAAGAATGTTTCGTGGATAATCAGTAGTCCAATGTTACGACTAATTTTGTCTTCTTATGACATCACATCTCCTTTTAATCCCTTTGAAATTTGTATTTTTCTTTTCTCGTGCTTCATGTTGTCTGAGACACAAATGTCCGCTACACTTGTATTGTCTCTTGAACTGGTAGATGGCACCTGATGAATTTTAGTGGTTGAAATCCATATTTTATCTGTTTATCGGCCATCTGTTCTGAAAGCGTCATTTTTGTAGATAATGTGTGGGATTTGCGTTGTTCTGAACTAAATACTTCTGAAAACCTATAACCTGAAATCATATAGTAGACATTGATCGAAAGCACCTAACTACATGCGAATGTGCATAAGAATGAGCGGTAGTAAATGCAATATTCTTATATAAACAATACCCCAAACTTATCTTTTGCTCGTCCCAAACAAAACCATTTTATTTTTAAAGAAAAACAAAATGTTCTAAGCTCACTTTCATAGGCGTCACGATTGCACTTAGCCTGTGCAACAAGCCGTTAAACCTCTAGGTGGTCCTAGAAGAAGAGTTATCTCATGAGGGTTTTCAGCAAATTACACCCAAAAAATCCGATCAAGCTAGTTTCGTAAGATAACAGTCGATTCTAATCCAAAACTTCAGTATCTAAGCTAGAAATGCTATCATCCTAAGCTAGAAATATCGAACTCTTATTTTTTCACTCCTCACTCTTTATCTAACATAAGCACCTATACGTCTTTACGTGCTCGTACGATAGCGTCGTTTTTCCTTAAGAGTTTCGATTAAAGCCCTCATACCTTCCCTAAAGATTCAAGAGTATCTCGCCAGTTTGTAAGGACCTAAGATCTCTCGAGATTACATCCTACAGTTTGGTCTCGAATTTAGGATTTTTATCATCTCTAACAAAGGACTAAATCTTATTTTTCACTCCACTATTCACCCGTCTTCGTTTATACATACCTTCGTGATCGTGCGTATTTTAATCTTGTTGCTTCAATTTATACTTTTATATCTCCGTCTTCTACTTTTTTGCACTCGAAAGTCGTCCCAGCCAAAAAATTATTCTCCTACAATGAACCACGAGGAATTTTAAGTTAGAGAGGACACTTGCTTGACTTGCTTTATTAGGCTAGATTTCAACGGCACCAGCTATATGTACCGGCTATTCAGGTATTGAGCAAAAGGAAGACCGACAAACAAACTCATCCATACACTTACTGAGCCTGTTTATGACAAACTCCGTACAGCCCGGTTTGTTCGTCTTAGAGTATCGCATATCAGGTCTAGGGGGTGGATAAAATTTGACCCCTAATAACGTGATATTTCAGGTCGTTGTAAAGCCCATCACCCATTGAGAAACTACTGATCCAAATCAATAATTCTCGTCCATCTTGACCAAGGATTTCTGGTGATGGCCACCCGTGCACAGTTCGACATCTACCCCCAATACTGGGAGAGACGAATCCCCGACGATCTGCTCACTGCCTCCATGTGGCTCGGGACTGTACCCAACTAAAACTTTTTTGCATGACTCTTTTGAGCCGTGGTAGGATTATAATTAAAGTACAGTGGGAACTCACACGAGACAAATGACGATCTCAGGTCGACAGACTAAGCTATACTCGTGTCACCTGAGAACCTCTATATGACAATAGGTATAATACCATATAGCATGTTCCTAGTGAGTCCGTCCAGTGTACTCACCTCCAGTGAGCATCTGTATATTATTTTAGGTGATCAACTTACACTAATGGCTTGTAAAACCGGCCACTGCCTCTCTTAAGGGTCTCAAAAAGTATACACCAGTCTACTCCAGAGTATAAATACATAGTCTCGATACTCTCTCGACTAGAGACATTTAAGGATGTGCTTATGGACCTCCTAACTCCCACGTATATGATCTCCATCATAATGTTGGTAGTTAAGCAAGAATCGTATGGGCTCTATCAATATGTAATAGTGATTTGTAATACCACATAATGCATGTACATGATGATAAAACAAATCAGATAGTATACTATTATCTCGAGTAAGACTGCTCTACCCATATAGGTCCTCCCTCAATCATCATAATCGGCTGCATGCGATTACAATAATTGACTTGAAGGCGCTGTATCCAACAGTCGTTACCAGAAAATGGTTTAGGAGGCTTACCGGTCTCCATCTTGCCATTGAATATTTCTTCATTCCTTCTGAATCTATGAGATACAGGCAAGAAACGTCGGAGACCCATATAAGATTTTTTCCCCACTAACTTTGAAAGTGTCCTAGAAGAGGGGTGAATTGGACAATATCTAACAATTAAAATTTTATTGCTCAAAACAATACAAGTTGCAGAATTATAATGAATAATAATAAAACACATAAATAACAATAGATATAAAGAGTTAGAAAATGCAAACTCAGTAGAATATCGGCGATTGATAACAAAGTTCGATACCGCAGTATCTAGTCTCTGCCTAGAACTCTCCCTAGTAACTATCCACTAATCAAATTTTCTTAAAGTGAAGAAACCTTTACAACTTGATGGACCACCCCTACCGGCATTACAACTAATAGACCAT
This sequence comes from Agapanthus africanus, assembly GCA_030015575.1. Taxonomy (NCBI): domain Eukaryota; kingdom Viridiplantae; phylum Streptophyta; class Magnoliopsida; order Asparagales; family Amaryllidaceae; genus Agapanthus; species Agapanthus africanus. The sequence goes on from CM057338.1 coordinate 238,174,846, forward strand.
CTCTACTGAGTAATCTTTTTAAGCCTCGGATCAAACATTTACAACTGATGGAAGTAAACTTAAATCTTACTTCTAATATTTATTTGTATGTTTTTTTTATGAAAGAAGTTAAAAATGAAGCAACTTCCTAGATTTTTTCGTAAAGAAAACAAACACAAAAGGTGTTTTTTTAATAGTAATATATTATTACTTTTTGGAAGTAATAAAGAGAAAGATTAAATAATCCATTCTTTTTCTTGGTCCTTGTGCTCCATGTTTACTTCACATCCAAAATGAGGGGAAGAAAATTTTGGAAGTAACCATACCACATAGAATCCATCTTATCACCATGAACTAACTTCCAAACTCTATTTTCGTTAACAAAACAACCAAAGTACAGGAAGTAAGCCATGTTACTTCCGTGCAAAAAAACATGCCCTAAGATGAAGAAATCTTACAACTTGATGGACCCTTTCCACCGGATTTACTACTGATGGACCATTCCCATCAGGTAATCTTTTTAAGGCTCAGATCAAATCTTTACAACTTGATAGACCACCTACAGTGGGTAATCTTTTCAAGGATTAGATCAAACTTTTACAACTTACACTTTTATATAACCAAAGTAAAATAAAAAAAACTCCTAATCTCGTATATGAATGAACACAATTTTAAATCAAGAGAATTAGGGTTTATATATTTCACAAGATAATGCTCTTTTGATCTCAAAAAATAATTGATAAAGGATTTTAGAACAAGATTCAAGTTTTGCAAAGCCAAATGATTAAAAAAAGCTTTTAGAAAATGCTTTACAAAAGGTAAAATCGAAAGCTTTCATAAAACCCAAATGGAAAAATAAATCTGGTGACGATCTAGGGTTTCGAAAACTTGACTGATGAAGATGATGATCAACTTGAGCAAGAGAGATGATTAATAATCTATAGAATTCTACGTCTTTTAATTTGACCAAGGCATTATTTAAAATATTGGGAAAGAATCCCACAAACATGGGAAAAATTGGTCAATATAAAACCTGAGATTTCAAACGGTCGGAACTTAAGCCAGCTCAAAAATATCATGAGCCATCTCAACATCTCAGAAGATAAATTCATCAATCAAAATAAATGTTGAGACGGCTCAAAATGGACATGAGCTGTCTTCAGCAAACAGAGACTTAAATATGTTAACCAAGACAAGTGTTGAGAAGGCCCAAACATGGCATGAGTCGTCTCATACACACAAAGACTTATGCATCAATGAAATCAAGTGTTGAGCCGGCTCAAACAAGACATGAGCCGTCTCATACACACAAAATGTAAATATGATGATTCAAGTACTTTGTGAGACGACTCAAAGTGTGATTGAGCCAGCTCATGGAGACAGAATGCAAATGAATATCCAAGAGGATATGTGAGATGGTTCAAAACATTATGAGCCGGCTCAAGACAGATATATCAGATATTTAAGGGATTTTGAAGATTTTTAAAACTGGATGACTCATACGAGATACCTATGACTCAATAAAGAGAAATACATGAATTACACATATTAAGCATGTTCTCTGAGTCGTTTTGAGTCTTCATCTAAATCCATGTCCTTTCGATTCTACGTCTTGTTAATCTAAGTCTTCATGTCCTTTATGCTCTTCGATATCGCTATACTTGTTATTTTTCCTCAATATTGATCTATTTGTTATATCTCTCACACTGAAAATATATAACTCAACTATAAACATCGTCAGTGTGTAAAATAGTTAAATAATGTTTTATATAATATCAAAACTAAGGTGAGTAGATGTTACCCAATAAAGTCAACAATTTTCCCCTTTTTGATATTTTACAATATACGATTTTGAGACATAACCAAATGTAAGAACCAATGAAAAACAATAAAACCCACCCACCCCACCCACCCCGAATTCAATATCCATATAGATAAGCATAAATTCAAGTTTTATACCAATATTGATTTAGAAAAACAAAAAAAAATCCATCTGAAAGTTTGAAAGTCATGTGTGCACACCAATATCAATAAAAAAAATGTCGTAAAAATCCTGTAAATCATAATCTTTCTTCCTTTTTTTGTCGAAAATCAAAAAGAAATAAATGAGTTATATAACGACAATAACAACATGCATACCAAGAATAAAATTAAACCATGCACATCATGATATCATATCCATATCGCAATATCAAAATCATAACCATCACCGTATCAGTCCGGTAAAACTGAGACGCCAACCTCAGCAATCAGAAAGTGGCTTTTTTGAAAACATCCATATCTACATCCATAACATCGAAATCAAAATATCATAACCACCATCACAACTAAAATATTCATATCATAAAAAATATTATAACCATATCCAAAAAAAAATCTTATCGATTCATCACAACTTCAAAATAAAAAATACCACATCCATTTCCAACATCAAATCCCAAAACAAAATACTAATGTTTCAAAAACACATAACTATGCTTCAATGTATCGTAGTGACTGAAGCACTAAGGCGCGGGAGCATCCGGATCATGTGAAGTCTTGGTAGAAGTAGAAGGGACAACAGAGGGAATGGGAAGGAACATAGCAGAACGAGGAGGATTCACATCAAAGAAACTAGCAATAAAAGCTAAGACTCTGTTCTCTTATTCAATTTTCCTATTAGAGAGACGGGCTTCAAGGACATCTATCTTATGAGGAAGACGCCATTCAACATCAAAAGTAATATGAGTAGGAGCCGTAAGAGAAATAGAATTATTGATGTGAGGAGGAGCATCATTGGAAATAGGATTCGAGTGTGGAGAAGGATCATCAGTGTGATACGGAGCATCATTGGGGGGGGGGGGGGGGGAGGTGAGGAGGTGCTGAAGTAGACGTCTCGGGATCCAAAACGGGGTCCGACCTGGAAGGTGAAGAGTGAGAATCAACAACATCATCAGCAGCAACAGAATCATTAGAAGAGATATTCATAAACGTCGCGTTACGCTGAGTGAAGGGTTTATCGGAGGTCTTGGTTGGGAATTTGCTAACGGAAATATCGAAGTGATCAAGAATTTTGGTAATGATTTTTCCGTAGATGAGGGTGTTGCGAGCTTTGACAAGAGTAACGACCTAAATTTCCTATACCTTCGTATCATCTTTCTTCAATAAGATATTGTATTTATTTGTTTTGGTATTTTCCGTATATATTATTTTGTAATCCTTCATCTATTTTCCTATCATATTATTTTCCAAAACTCCAATCAAATCTACTATTCTTTTTATTAAACCCAAGCCCAAAACTTCTTTCTTCATTTTCTTCTCGCTTCCCTTCTCGAATTGTAGCCGAACTCCTGCTCATTTCTTCTTTTCTTTTTTATTCCTGCAGCCCAAAGCCTACATCCATTCTTATATCTCCTTCATTTTCTTAATCAAAATTCTAAACTGTTCATTTCGCCGTCCCCTTAATTTTTCCTCTTCTTATTTAATTAAAACTCATAACCTATTAAAACCCCACTTCAACTTCTCCCCCCCATGAAACTGACCCTTCACTCCTCAAAACCGATATCCTCCCTCTCTAACCCCTCCCCCTCCTCCCATAACCAAACCCCTCCCCCCACCCACTCTATAGAGAGAGGTTAATGAAGGAAAGATGCCATAAGAGGGAATTGCCTCCCATGGCGTCGGAAAAATACATCCTCCACCAGTTTTTTCGACGATCGGCATCCATCATGTCTATCTTTATCATCTAGGATGTGGATACACCAAATTTCATGTGATTATACAATTTTTTCACCGTTGATTTAGTTGGTACAAAATTAATGGTTTTGACAATAGAACCTTTTACATTGCTAATCAACGGTGAAAAAATGGTGGAATCACATAAAATTTAGTGTATGCACATCTTAGATGATAACGATGATGATGATGGATGCCTATCGTCGAAAAAAATGGTGGAGGTTGTATTTTTTTCGATACCATAGGAGAAAAACCCCTCCTATGGCCTCTTTCCTCTATTATTCTCTCTCTACATATATATAATAACCACACTCACACACTCTATATATATATAACCCCCAGTCACACACACACGCTCTCTCTCTCTGTATATATATTAACTTTTTGTTCCCTCACTCTCTCTCTCTCTCCATATACATATAAACAAATTCATACCCACGTACACAATCACTCTCTCTCTCTTTCTTCCTACCAAACCAAGGACGAATCTCTCCCTTCACTCTTTTTCCCTCCCCATCGGCCGAGAAACCCCCGTTGAGGTTGTTATTAAGAACAACAGCCGCAACGTTACCAATAACATCAACAACCCTTGACCTTCGACAACGCATTCAACGCATTACGGCCGAGAAACGAGACTCCAAGGGTAGGCCCAAGTCCACGATCGTTTCGTTGCCTTCGGATCTCCGTTCCGTCGTTATTTTGATTTTTGCGAGAGACGGTGTTCGACGAAATGCCGCAATGAAAATTCCATCGTACATCATATGTGTGTGTGTGTGTGTGTTTTTCTCCCTTAAAATATATTGAATATACTCCAAATTCCAGTTTATAGTTAACTTTCATACTGAAATATTCATTAATAAATCACATTTAAGAAATCTACTGGGTTGTAAATCATTATATAATATAATTACTATTACTAAACCTAGAGTGTAGATGAAGGGATACCAATATGAAGTAAAGATGAGTCCCATATGAAGTACAATAATATTGCTTAAATCAGAGGGTCTGTTGAAAAAGCAAGAACTCTTGGGGGTGCTATTGATAATTGTCAAGACTTGTTTTCTTCTTATGCATGCATGTATGTACTATTTGTCAATAACTGCAACTGCTATTTTATTTCTGCAATAATCGAATGAATGGTGTCTCATTTTTTAATTACCAACTAAGGTGTTCTCTCAGATATGGAAACGTCCTGATTAAATTGCAGTTGTTAATATCACACGGCTAACGAGCTATCCCACACGCACTTGAATCCTAAATCCGTTAAAATTTATATTAATCTTAAAGAATTAGCCTTGCACAAGAATACTCTCAAGTTTTAAAAATAGAATTTAACCCTTAATCCTTTCCTTTGCAATATTCGGCTTTACAACTCTCGTTAGGAGAACCCGTTTATAATTGGTGCAGGTTATCGCACATTGTGGAGTTTACTGGAGTAAGATGCGGAACTCTTCACGGAGATACGGTCTCGAAAGGAAAAAAATATACGGTTTTAAAGAAAACAAACAATTTCTATAAAATCTAAAATAAAAGAAAAGATAGCAAGTTATGGTAATTTGGGTTATCACTATTTTCTAAATAATTAAAAGCAATTTTTTAATTAAACTTTTTAAGAAAATACCCTCAAGTTTCCAAAAGATAGATTTTTCATAAAAATTCCATAACCTTTTAAAAGGTAGGTTTATCATTAAAATACCATAAAAACCTAAAATATATTTTTAATAAAACCCCTTGACATTCTAATTAATCTATTCTTACCTAAAGCACCATCGAGGTTATTTTGAAAATAGAATATTTACATTAAACCCCCTCGAGAATTTAAATGTTTATTTTACATAATACCTCTAAGTTATAAAAGACATCTTTCACATAAATACCTTATAATTTAAAAGACCAGTCTACGTTACGTATTTAGATTGTAGACTGGTTTGAGTGACGTCTTCTCTCTAGACCTTAGGGAGCCGAAGACAATGATGCACCACTTGTCTCTCTCTAAATGTAAATCGTAATTTCAGGGAAATCAAATCGCATAGAACTCGAAGGAGAACGAGAACTTGAAAAATTGAACTTGACTTGAACCGTAACTATATACTTGAACTTGATATGAATACAGGAACGCAATATGTACACTTGAACTGATTTAAATCGAACCATGAATACAATTGACATTACTACATGATCCTTGGCATGAACATAATCTTGATATTATACATCACCTTTTGTATTCATGAATTCGATCAAGACTCGTAACATTAATCATAGATTATTATACGCGGGGTATTGGGGTAGTTTAAGTATGAATCCGACGGAATCTCATGAGTCCCATTATTATAAATAACGTTGCTGTGGTACCGGGCTGAAACAGTACAAATAACGTTGTTGTGATACCGGGCTGAAACGGTCCATCACGAGTTCACGAATAAAGGCCCGTGTTTTCAAGCCCCTGGATGATAGCCTGTTGGGTTTGTAAATATTTCGATAAAAATTGAAGTCGCGTTACTTTTGGGCCTGTGTTTCCTTACCCCTGGACGATAGATTTGGGTTTGAGAATACTCTTGAGATTGTTGATATTCACACTTGAACTGACGCTAGAATAAATTGCCTTGTAAAGATCTCTTAAGACACTGACATTCACTTCATATTCACTATACCTACAGTACACAGCCATGGTATACTTGTTTGCTATGATCAAGTTATATTGTCATACTTACATAGTTTCCATTAACATTACCATGTTATACTTATTCATGTTTCATTTCCATTCATACGGTATCACATGTTGATTGATCGTTTGAAAAGGTGTAGGTTGTAAAGTTAACCGCAATCAAGACAGTGTCGCTAGTAGCTAACCGCGATGAGTACGGGTTGTCCGTAGAGAAACGTGAACTTTTTTCTTGCTTTAAACGAGTTGATGAAAGATTGGTTGATTGGTTGTAGATCTATTTGAAACGGATGTAAAGTTTATAAAGAATGGGCTTGTAGGGTTCATAAGACTTGGTAGTAATTGATGAATAATTAAAAATAACTTCTTTTATCTTTTAATAGTTTAAAACTAGATCAATAGTGATGAGTGTATATTAGGATTTTTGGAAGAAACTAGGGTTTCCCCACTATTAACCCTTATCCTTGCATTGATCTCTATTCAAGTCTAGCTCTTGTCAAAGCAAGTGTTAAACAGATCTCAAATCATGGTCGTGACTATCAATAAATTCGTAGCGTACCCGATAAGAATGTTAATATTTGTTTTGCTAAAGTTTATAGACTTTAAAATTTATAAAAGAAATTAAATGATTTTCTCATCCATTGATCTACCCTAGCCTACGAACCCTAACAAGTTAGGAATTACTCGCTCATGATTTGAGATTTAGAAGAAAGGTTAAAGAATGAAAACATGGTTAAGATGCAGAAATTAAATGCGGAAATTAATTGCAAAATAGACTAATAAAAATACTATCTTTATTAATCAACTATTGCATTTACAAACTTTGAAGGTAGATTACAAGAACCCTAGTTTTTGCTCTCGATCTCTATCTTATTGGAAGTAGATGACCAGCTGATGATCACTCGGATGCGTGGATCACTTTCGACCTCTTGATCTCTTCGGGTGATGATTTTGAATGTGAAGTTCTCGGTCCTATATATAGTCCCAAAACCAGAAACCCTATATACTATAAGTGAATATATGCTGTTACAATGAAATCACCAAAACCTCTCATCAGATGGCTCTAGAACCGCCGCGGAACCGCCACATATAGGCCTGTTTGGCCACGGTTCTGTCGCGGTTTGGTGGCCTCTGTGTTTGGGATTTTTTGTGCTATTTTATCTTGATGGTTGGAGATCCTTTCGATATCTAGATTCTGAAAATAATACTCTGAGTCTCTGTCGTTGCTAGATCTTATGATTTACTTCAATATTTTGGCAGATTTGATTCCGAAATCTTAATTTATCTCGGATCTCTTGGATTGCAGACCTGATCTAATATCTGCATAATATCTCAAATCAAAGTGCTAGTAGTATTTGGTATTTTTGAGATATTATCCTAACCATTTTATATGATATTGTATCTTAAGAATATTGATTAGAAATATTTGATATGATCTGCATATTTTAATTACTAATATTTCATATAAATATTATATGCATGTATTTTCTCTCATTATGTTAATTATAATGTAGAAATTAATAAACTTTTTACACATAAACTCTCTTATGTTCTATAATTACAATAAACACCTTTTAGTACTTAACAATAATAGGGAAAATGTTCATTCAAATGTGCAATATTTTAGACTAATCAAATACCTCCAAACATAACTTTGATCGTCCCGAGCAAACAAGTTATTAAAAAGAAGAAGAAAAAAAGAAAAATCTAGCACACTTTCGTAGGCAACACGATTGCACTGAGTAAGTGCAACAAGCCTTTAAACCTCTAGTTGTCCCTGGTACGAGAAGTGTTGTCTCCTGAGGGTTTTCAGCGGATTACACGCACAAAATCCCATAATAAAAGAAAGATGATGAAAATTACATACAATGATAAAGAACATATAAAAAAAAGAACTTGAAAATAAAAGTTTCAAACTACACTAGCTTTTTAGTACCCACGAGCCCTTTCTTAATAGTCATGAAAAGATGTCAGAAATCATATTATCTCTCAATAAAACATCTTCTTTAGTCTTCCTCCCTACCTTTCTTCCAGATATCGATCATATATCCCTACGTGTTTGTAAAAAACATCTCTACACTTAGAGAATTCAATTCAAGCTATCATACTCTTATCCATCTTCCTTAGTACATTTTAGTCGGTGAATGTTTCAGATGGAATTGCTCACACATTCTTCATGTGAAAGTTAATACTTCTTGAGGTACTAACCAACCGATTACCAAATGTGCTCACTCTTTTAGACGTAATTAGCAATATCCTAATTTTGCAACACCTAAGCCTTAGCAGTGGCTCCTAAACTAGTTGGTCTAAGGCGCTAGGTGATAAGGCACCCTCGCTATATTTTTTTATGCTTCCTTAAGTAATTACAAAACCAGTGTTCATTTTTCTTCACCATTTTTTTTATATTTTGTTGATTTATATACTTTTTTTTTCTTCATACTAAGACTTTTAGACACGAGCATTTCAAGGTATCCTCTACTATCCCAAGTTTTAAGATATGTGCAAGTGCGTATAATAGGGTATCAACGTTCAGATGTTTGGATTCAAGAATATGGAATATTTTTCAGACTTATTTATATCCACAGATTAGTGATTTCCTTCTTCTTACTAACCCTTGAGATAACAGCTCATGACTACCTATTACTAGATTCGTTTTAAAACCTCTAATTTTCTTGCTTTTCTTGAATCTCTTCCTATCTTTCATATGCATTTTTCACTTCCTAACATTTATTATCAAAAAAAATTGTGCTATTATTTAGTATAATGCAAAATGATGCGTGAATAAGCATAAACCTCCCCTAAATCTATTTGCAGCAGTGTCTTCACTGATGATATCTTTAAGCTTAAAAACCTGTAGATTTGGGAGGAAAAATTCTCAATTATTAGCAAAAGGGGACAAAATGTTAATGACAGTGAAATCCTCCCCCAAACTTATTTTGGCTTATAATTTTGTAAAAAAAAATTCTTTTCTTTTTAAGAGACACCCCCCCAAACTTGAGTAAAACAGTATTAAGCATTTAAAAAATTAAAAGGGGGGGTAAAATTATTGGTCTATGCAAAGTTTTACAAAAACCAAAACTCAATACCAACCATTCAAATATTTTATCGATGTAACAACATGGTTGGTAGAAGATCATAGACGTGAAGAAGTGAGGAGATAAGAAGCGGAATCGATCGGGTTTACGTCTCGGTTGGTAGGGACGAAACAATGATGATGAACGAAAATTAGAATATGAAAGATAAGGAGTAGGTGGAATATTCGCATTCTCGTACTTGATAAGAAGAAAGGGTGGCAGTTCAACTTCTTCGGGTGAAGGTTGATTCATCACAACATCCATGTATTTTAGGAATACGAGTTTTCCGGCGAAAATGTCTTCAAAACTTTCATCAATGGTCTGAGTAATAATTTTATCAATATCTACATTGATGGAATATATAGATTCACAAGGACGGTTGAAAGTTCCAAGATCAGTCTTATGCGTACCAAGATTCAAAACACTCAATTCGTCAGAAATTTTAAGGGTAGAAAATTCGAAATGATCGTTTCCTTCCTTCTCAAAACAGTCTAAATTGAGTGATCTTGTAAGAATCATAGAACTCGAAATATCGGAATGTGATTCATCAAAATTCAGTGTAGTTGAAAGAAGATTAGAAGAGCCAAAGAATGTGGGTGATGAAATGGATGAACAAATTTGGGTGTGAAGTATTATTGAACCAGATGTGGAAGATGAAGGCCGGATATCGTTCTGCTTATTGGATATGTCGGTGATAAGAATAGGATTAGTTAATTGTACAAGAAGATATTTGTAGTCAATAGAAAGGACATGATGGGCAGGAGAATCCAACTCATCCAACATAACGGGTTCATTTTCAACGAGATTCTTATCATCGCTCTCACTAACACCTTCGGTCAAATCAAACGAATAGGTATTTAAGAATTCATAAATTATACTATCCTTAATCGATAAATCACTTAGTTCATTTTATGGAGTGTAGTCGAATAAGGATCGGTTTGATTTGAAATGGTGTCGAGCTCTTTTTCACACTCACTATTAGCAAAGTCAAACATGATATTCTCGGACACCTTATTACTTAGACTATGAAGTGGTTGAACATCGAATATATTCGGTTAGGGTGCAGGATAGAAGGCGTCGAGATCAAATGAATTGGTTTTGGTTTGACTTTGAGGGCTCTCTTGATCTTTTTCACTACTCAATTCCAACTCTACTTCAAGACTGGACATGGATTGTGAAGAAGTTCCAATGAGGGATTCTCTTTGAACCGTGGAACTTTCTAATTCATTTTCAGAAGCACTGTCCAGATAAAGCGAAGAAGATGAGTATGGTTGGGAACTGTCTAATTGTTGGCAACGGACAAGTTCAACATGTTCAGCAATTGACATGCGTTTATGATTTGCCGCATTAGCTTGAAGATAAATGTTAAGAAAAGATGCCCTTAATTATTGGCTACGGACGAGTTCAATATGTTCCACAATCGACATGCGTTTCTTATTTGTCCTATTAGCCTCAAGATAAGCGTCAACATGAGAGAGTGTGGAGGTTTGGTACTGTGGATAAGAATTAAAAGGGTGAACCCAAGTTTCATAACCAGGATTAGGATTAACATTGTGATATGAAGAATATTAAGATTGGTTGGTTAGTTGGCGACTGGCAATTGCTATTTATTCAGCAATGATCATGGGTGTAAAAGATGTCATATTCGCCTCAAAACGAGTATCAATATTTTCATAAGGGAATGATGGTGTTTGTTGTCCTAACGGTTTTGGACTAGTGAAAGGATTGAAACTTTGGTTTTCAGCCTTCGCAATATGCTCAGCGATGGACATGCGTTTTGAAGTTCCCTCACCCGCCTTAAACGGATTATCAACATAAGAAGATGTGGAATTTTGATGCGGTTGATAGGACCTTGAGTGAGGTATCCAACTATTTTTTTCCACTTGCTCTATCCTATCTCTTAAATACATGGTAGAGTCGGATTTTATACCGAAGCAGTTACGAAAACAAGATATATCTTGTTCTGGATAGTAAAGCTCGGAAAGAGTTCGTCTATTTGGGTTACCCATTATAAGAAAAGAGGGTAAAATGATTTAAGCTCTTATTGGATTTTGGAAATTATTTTGCTTTGAAAGAGAGACTTGAGGCTTGACTCAAAAAATCACAGAATACACAATTAATCCCTAGAACTAGGGTCTCCTAGGTCAAGTCACTAGACTGCTTCTAGACTTCCAAAGGACAAGTCGTAGGATCAATCCTCTACCACCTCTTTATCACTCTTGTGGTCAGATAAGTGTCAGATAAGTGGGAGGTATCCGCTCTACGAATCACTGAAATAGCTGACCTAATTAAGTAACCATTTTCCTTAGTCACATTTGCTTAGACACCATAAGAAAAATACAGATAAGTGATAGATTACCTACGACCTTGCTCTATCCTAATTTGAGCGCGACGGTCCTTAGAGGCTTGGTTTAGATATTTTTTAATTAATGTAAGGTGAAACTATGCTCGTTTTGCGATTTGTGGGGCCTAGGAAGGGTGATGAAATCCCCACCTAATCTGAATTTAGGTTTATCTCCCCTTAATGTCCATTTTAGATATTCAAAACAAACCAAAATCGAAAACACGCAAAAAGATTTTTGAGCTGCGATATTTGCAAAGAATCCTGCAGTCAAAATCAGATTATTAGAGTTTTAAAGGAGAGAGAAAGATATGAAGAAATTACCTGAGGATTTTGGGAGCCCAATTCCACTAAGCCGCTGTGATTCCGCCGCCAATTCCTTCTTTTAGCCGTGGTTCCGCCGCACCGTGGAGGGTTTTCTTGCTGAATTTTCTTCAGAGCACCCTTATGCTTCTCTGGGATATGGTGAAATTATCTAACTCTCTGTTGGCTTGTTCCAGTTACTCTAGAATCTCATACAAAACTCACACAATAATCGTTAAATACACAAGCTTGCCGGATTTTATAAGAAATCAACCCGAATAATAAAGAAAAAATTACGACCGTTTCCCTGGCAACGGCGCCATTTGATTGATCGTTTGAAAAAGTGTAGTTCGTAAAGTTAACCGCAATCAAGATCGTATCGCTAATAGCTAGCCGCGATGAGTATGCGTCGTCCGCAGGGAAACGTGAACCTTTCTCTTGTTTTAGACGAGTTGATGAAAGATTGGTTGTAGATCTATTTGAAACGGATGTAAAATTTATAAAGGATGGGCTTGTAGGGTTCATAGGACTTGGTAGTAATGGATGAATAATTAAAAATGACTTCTTTAATCCTTTAATAGTTTAAAACTAGATCGATAGTGATGAATGTAGATTAGAATTTTTGGAAGAAACTAGGGTTTCCCCACTATTAACCCTTGTCCTTACATTGATCTCTATTCAAGTCTAGCCCTTGTCAAAGCAAGTGTTAAACAGATCTCAAATTATGGTTGTGACTATCAATAAATTGGTAGCATACCCGATAAGGATGTTAACATTTGTTTTGCTAAAGTTTATAGATTTTAAAATGTATAAAAGAAGTTAAATGATTTTCTCATCCATTGATCTGTCCTAGCCTACGAACCCTAGCAAGTCAGGAATTACTTGCTCATGATTTGATATTTAGAAGAAAGGTTAAAGAATTAAAACATGATTAAGATGCAGAAATTAAATACAGAAATTAAATGCGGAAATTAATTGCAAAAAAGACTAATAAAAATACTACCTTTATTAATCAACTATTGCATTCACAAATCCTTTGTAGGTAGATTACAAGAACCCTAGTTTTTGCTCTCGATCTCTATCTTATTGGAAGTAGATGACTAGCTGATGATCACTCAGATGCGTGGATCGCTTTGGACCTCTTGATCTCTTCGGGTGATGATTTTGAATGTAAAACTCTCGGTCCTATATATAGTCCCAAAACCAGAACTCTAGATGCAATAAGTGAATACATGCAGTTACAATGAAATCACCAAAATATCTCATCAGATGGCTCTAGAACTGCCGCGGAACCACCGCATATAGGCCTCTTTGGCCGCAGTTCTGCCGTGGTTTGGTGGCTTCTGTGTTTGGGATTTTTTGTGCTATTTTATCTTGATGGTTGGAGATCCTCTCGATGTCTAGATTCTGAAAATAATTCTCTGAGTCTCTGTCGTTGCTAGATCTTACGATTTGCTTCAATATTTTGGCAGATTTGATTCTGACATCTTGATTTATCCTGGATATTTTGGATTGTAAACCTGAGCTAATATCTGCACAATATCTCAAATCAAAGTGTTAGTAGTATTTGATATTTTTGAGATATTATCCTAACCATTTTATATGATATTGTATAATAAGAATATTGATTAGAAATATTTGACATGATATGCATATTTTAGTTACTAATATTTCATATAAATATTATATCCATGTATTTTCCCTCATTATATTAATTATAATATAGAAACATATGATAATAAACTTTTTACTCCTAAACTCTCATATGTTCTATAATTATAATAAACACCTTTTAGTACCTAACAATAATAGGGAAAATGTTTATTCAAATGTGCAATATTATAGACTAATCACATGTCATCCTACATATTCACTTATATACATTCACATCACACTTTTCTTGGAGACTTACCGAGCGCAAGTTTACTGACGGGAATTCCACCTATTTTTATGTTAGTGATATATGCCCTAAAGGCCATTATTGTATAGTACTGGTTTGCATATTACATTTTGGAAGCTTGGGATATACACAGATATGATAACAGTCTTTCTCAAAATGGTAGTATGCTATTTAGTTTGATTCTACCTCAATATATGCATATATTTCTTTTAGCATATCGCTTATACATTGGTAGAGCCCTTAGGATATTTGCTTGACTACCAGCGTTGTGATGGCAGTCACACTAGTGGAGGCTGGGTAATCTATAAGCACATCCTTATACAGGTCCCTAGTCATAGGATTATCGAGACGGGGTATCGATACTCCGGAGTAGACTAGTGTATACGCTTCTCATCCCAGCAAGGAAGATGGTCTGTCCTACAGCCATTAGTACGTCGTACTAGAGATAGTATACATGTGCTCATTGGGTTATGAGTTATACTGGACGGGCTCGTTGGGAACTACTGGTTGGTATTATACCTATTGTTTGTCGCCGAAAACAGAGACGGACCGCGTAGGTCGTCTTGCCTGAATTTGGGGACATATGCTATTTGGGTTTATCCGTCCACCTCTCCGAAAATGCCAAGTTGATTTATGGCACCGTGTATCGGGGGTTTAGACGGATGCGGTCATGGTAGTAGACTTCGTCAGATTCCCCCTCATTGTGAAGGTTTTTTTTATAGTGGGGACGCTCTTCCCTGCACGCGCAAGCCCCTGCAGTTAATTACGTTATCGTTTCGCGATAACCACTTTCTCCTGCTCCAGAAGTTCACTTCGTATCGTGTGTGTGTTTTATTTTTGGTTGCCCGTGGATTATATACGGAGACTAATTTGTGTTGTCGCCTGTAGAGCGTGGAATAGTCCAAATCCGTATATTCTTAGATTTGGGTTTGGTTTGATTTAAGGATCGTTAATCTCGTTTGAGATTAAGATCAACTCAAATTTTTGTTAAGGATATGTTAGTCCAATTTGAGACTAAGATCTACTTAACGGGGGTTTTAGGATCATTCAGATCCAACAAAAGAGTATTTGGGCTCTATTGTTTTAATTTAAGGACGTTAAGGTCCGTTGTTAGTTTAAGAACGTTTCTGTCCGTTGTCGCCATGCGCGCACATATATTTGTTATGTGGCGGAGGCAATGGTTTGTATGGGATGCACCCAGTTTGGGGTATGGTTTGATTTGGGGTGTACACGTCAGTTTGGGCCGTGCACCGAAAAGCTGTTGGTTGTCGGGACCCTCCACCTCTTTGAAGACATTGAGGAATTAGAACGACATATATCAGAGGTGTAGAGAGATGTACCCTTGGACCAGAATCCTGTTTTTGAAGAGTTGCGTTGGACTATCCAAGAATCATTAGTTTTTTCGAGATGGATTACTTGAATATGTGAACCTTTGGACTCAGCTTAGTAGAAAATTTGAGCTAAGCCACTAAGACTTTGGCTAATTTGGACTCAGTCCACTTGGTCTTTTCTTTTCTTCAAAAAGTGCTGAGCACTTGTTTGGGTTCTGTTTCTTCAGGCAACCCCTTGCCTCTTTTTTTATGACAGTGTAGAGCACTTCTTTGGGCTTTGATACCAATATATAATCATATGGGGTATGTAGTCATGGGCGCTGCTCAATAAGTGTTGAAGACTTTGCCTGTTTTTGTCTTTATCTGGAGTGCTGAGCACTCTTTATGGCACCCACGTGCAATGCATGTGAGGCGCTAGACGCTGAATGATGAGTGTCAAGCACTTTATGTTCTGTGGCGCCCACGTGAGAGTCATGTGATGCGCTGGGCGCTGAGCGCCAGCCGCTGAGTGCTAAGCACTTTTTATTTTATAGCGCCCACGTTAGGGGCATGTGGGACGCTGGGCGCTGAGCGTCAGCCACTGAGTTCTAACCACTCTTTATTTTATAGCGCCCACGTGTGGGACACGTGGGGCGCTAGGCGCTGAACGCCGTCCACTGAGTGCTAAGCACTCCTGATTTCTATCTCTTCTTCTTTTTTTGAATGATCCACAGGATTTTTATCTACTTTTATTTACCTAAAATTTCCAAGAAGAGAGTTCTTCTTCCTCGAAAATTTAATTCTCTGTTCTTTCGAAGCTTTCTTTTTTTTTTAAAAACTTATGGGGTTTTTTCTTCTTCTTTTTTTCTAGACTTGAAGTCTTGGGTCCTTTATATAGTAGATGCAGGTCTGTTGATTAGCAGAAGAAATCACTCATTGAGAGATCCTAATTGATTTGGGGATTTTACCCACCGTTGGATCTTTGATTCAAAGACTTCTGTTTTACAGAAAATATTTTTCTTGTTTTTAACAAGATTAGGGAAATATTTTTCCACAAAAAATTTATTCTGTAGATCAGTGATTCTTTAATCACCATTGGATTTTTAATCCAACGGTACTCTGTTTTACAGAGAGTAATCTTTCTTGTTTAGAAAGATTTGAAGAATATTTCCTCAACAGAATTTAATTCTTCATTCTGATGGTTTATCATCTCCTTTGGATCTTTAACCATCGGCTTTGTTTAACAGAGAGTAGAATTTAATTCTACAAGGAGCCGGCGCTCACATGCTATACACGTGCAGCGCCAATAAGAGTTTTTTAACTCTGGCGCTAGCGCCCTCGTGGTAAACGTGAGGCGCTGCCTCTTGAGTTTTGAACAGAGCTTTGCTCTTTAACTCTGGCGCTGGCGCCCTCATGGAAAACACGTGAGGCGCTGCCTCTTGAGTTTTGAATAGAGCTTTGCTCTTTAACTCTGGCGCTGGTGCCCTCATGGCAAACATGTGAGGCGCTGCCTCTTGAGTTTTGAACAGATCTTTTCTCTTTTATTGGGGAAACAAATGCCCCCTAACGCAGCGCTCACGTGGTTCACACATGAGTGCAGCGGTGGCATCTTTTCCGCCGTAGGATCTTCTCGGAAGTGGAACCGTTTCCTTATGCCTATAAGTAGGGCCTTTGGCCCTTGAGATGACTGATGTTCATCTTCTTTTCTTCTTCTTTCTGAGAATGCAATTCTCTTTCCAGAGCTTAGATCTCTGCCCAAGGAAACTCTTTTAGAGTTAGAACTTTGTCCAAAAATTTGGTAAGGACTATGGTCGAACCCATTAACAGAGCTTTTCTCTTCTTAGATCGTAGATCTTAAAAATATATTTTAGGGTTTCTTAACCCGTTAGTCAGAGCTTTGCTCATCTTTCATGAAGAACTCTTAGTGTTTCTAGGATTTTTCTTTCAGATCTTAAAGATCTTGGGGTTTTACCCTATTAAAAAGCTTTGCTTTTAAGGGTTCTGGTAGATTATCCCATTGTTTTACAGAGCATGGCTCTAAAAAAACTTGGGGAATTTTATTCCCTTCTTAATTTTCTGACAGATATGAAATCTATTTGCAGAGCACAGCTCTCGAGGGAGTTTAACTCAGTCCAATGATATTTCTCATTAAATGAGAATCCTTTTAGGATTCTATTCTTAATGAGTGACTGTCCCATCAATGATGGGGCGCCACCTTAATTTTTTGGGCCCCTCTTTTTCCTACTGTAACGCAGTGCAAAAATTTTGAGTCTCAAAGAACGTTAAAGTTCTGATTCCTGAATCATAACACCAATAGCTAAACCTTCTCCTTTTGTGCAAGTGCAATGGCCTTCGACTTTTCCTTCCCTTCTGTATGTTCAGAGAGCGTCTTTTCCGACGCGCCCATGGATCGAGAAGTCTTCACACTTATTAAAGATCATGACCCGGAGCAGAAGTCTCTTCACTTGTGGGGGTCGTGGTATAATCAGATTATTCGGGGTCGGCGCAGTTTTTCTTGTGCAGCGCCCTCAGAGCCAATTTCAGCAATTTATTACGCCGATTCTCCTCAAGTGAATTATGCCGTAGAAGAGGTCAACTGGACTTCGGAGGGTCGCCTTCAGCTCTCTATGGCATCAATACCCGTACAGCCGCCGATGGCTTGGATATTTTGGGGCGGCGCATATGTTAAGGCAAGTCGCGTCCTTGGGGACAAGTCTATATGATAGGGTTGACTCCTCGCCAATCAGCCGGTTACCTGCAGTGGGCCCGGTATATCTTGTCGGCCAAGAAATCGCTGCTGTTGAAACTTGGGCTATATCCTGCCATATATGCATCCCTTTTCCAATATCCCGCACCTCATGTATGGTAGGTTAATGCTTTTCTAGAATAGTGGAACATCCCAACCTATACATTTCTTCTATCAGACTGAGAGGTTTCAATTTCTTTGAAGGAGTTTGCAGAAATCTCCGGCTTACCCGTCAGAGGAGAACATTACGAGGAAATACTTCCCCTGACGAGTACATCTTTGCCACCAAATCACTGGTGATGGGCCTTACTCTGGAAAATGCTGTTCAACACCGGTTCCTAAGCCTAATCAAGGTGTTGATCATTTATGAGAGTTTGTTCTTAGAGTAGGGAGGGCACGAAGTTGGCTTTACGGATTTCATCGCCCGCTTTCTTCACCTAGACGTTTTGTCAAAACAAGCCGTAAAGTTCGCTAAGCTTGATGACCCGTTCGGTTTCGGTTTGGATAACCTGCCGACGGTAGAAGCGGATTTGAAGAATATTTTATTCCAGACATTCCGGTCATCCCTTTTGCAGAGCTCGCTGCTCCAGACGTCGATGAAGAGACGTTCTTTCTGGGGTTCATCGGCCTGTGGTTGAGTTGGTTTGTGCTTCCGACGCATCCTCGCTATATGAGGCCATCTGTTTTTTATCCAGCCCACCACATAATTGCAGGGACGCGTGTGGCATGTTCCCGCCAAAATTTTGGCTCAAAACCCGCTCCGTATAAAATAATAACAATAAATAAATAAATAAATAAATAAATAATAATAAAGGAGAATATCTCCCTTTCAGAGCAAAACTCTGTTCAAATCCCAGGGCGGGAAATGAAGCAATACTTATGTTTCCCCAATCAGAGCAAAGCTCTGTTTTAAAAGATAATAAAAATCAAATCTTAAAATAAAGAAGCAACGTTTCAGCTAAGTTGCGCTCTGCGCTGCGCGACACGTGTCAGCGCAGTTGCGCTAGCGCAGATGCGCTGCGTGACACGTGGCAGTGCAGTTGCGCTAGCGCAGTGGCGCTGCGCTCTGCGCTGCGCGACACGTGTCAAGCGTAGGTGCTCTTGCGCCAAACAGAATTAAAATTGCAGTAAAATCTTTCTCAATCTTGTTAAAAACAAGAAAATTGCCTTCTGTAAAACAGAAGCCCTTGGATCAAAGATCCAACGGTGGGGAAATATCCCCAAATCACTTAGAGAAAGATCTCTTTTAACCAACCTAACAAACAAATTGGCACTATATAAAGGCCCCTAGACTCCAAGTCTAAAATATACAGCAACAACAGAGATACAAAAAACACAGAAACAAAGAGAGAACTCCGCTAAAGAATTTTGAGAAGAATTCAGAAAGGAAAAAGAAGGTAAAACTTTTATAAAAAGAAAAATTTGTTCTGAATAGATCATTGATCTAAGAACAAGATCAAGGATCTTCAATAAAAAAATATAATAAATAATAAAGGCATTGCCTTTTTTTTATGAACCATCGGTTCTGGAATCTTAAAGATTCTTTTCTTTGATCCAAAATTGGATCAAGGTAATTAACAGTGCCCGGCACTTGTAAATCTGCACCGTTGTGCTCTTGGGTTGGCGCAAGCCACTAGAGAGCGCCACGTGTCGGCCTCAGAACAAACTGCGCTATGCGCTTCCAAAACAGAGCATTGCTCTCTTAACTTGGCGCACTGCACCAGAGCGTGCCACGTGTCAGCTCCGGAACAACTTGCGCTATACGCTATGTGCTTCCAAAACAGAGCATTGCTCTCTTAAATTGGCGCACTGCACCAGAGCACGCCACGTGTCAGCAGCGCAACAGCGCTGCGCACTGTGCTTGCGCTCACCAGAGCGTGACACGTGTCACCCACACATGAGTTTGCGCCTTGCGTTCCTCAATTGGTGCAAAGCGCCTGACAAGCCACGTGGGGAACTGTTAGAACATTTAATGCAGCGCATTATTAAAGGGCAAAGCCCAATTAAGAGCTCCAATGGACCAAAACAAATGCTCTGCATTATTAAAGAAAAGGGGCAGAGCCTAAACAAAGGCCTAATAGGCCAAATGCAAATGAAATGTTGAACACCTTCAATTGGACTTAGCCCAATCATAGCCATAAGTCCTCAAATTAAATTAACCGAGCACAACTGCTCCCTTAAATCAATTTACATCCGGTTCAAGGGTACATCTCTGAACTCCTCTGACACTTATCGTTGTAATCCTTCAACAACGTCAGAGAGGTGACGGGTCCCGACGGTCACAAATAACATGGACCACTACGTCCCTAAACTGGAACAATGGACCTCCATGTCCCTAAACTGGAACATGGACCACTATGTCCCTAAACTGGAACAATAGAGCCAATTGCTCTCCTGTCGGATTTAAACGATCCCGTTAAATTGATCTTAGTCTAGAAATTAGACTAACGTATCCTTAACAAACGTTTAAGTTGATCTTAGCTTTAAATATGGCTAACGTATCCTTAAACCAAAATCTTCAAACATATTTTAGTCCCAAATCGGACTATAGATCCCCTAATCAACTTTGGTTCAAGGGTACATCTCTGAACTCCTCTGACACCTATCGTTGTAATCCTTCAACGACGTCAGAGAGGTGACGGGTCCCGATGGCCATACATTAAATGGACCACTACGTCCCTAAACTGGAACAATGGACCCCCATGTCCCTAAACTGGAACATGGACCACTATGTCCCTAAACTGGAACAATAGAGCCAATTGCTCTTTTGTCGGATCTAAACGATCCCGTTAAGTTGATCTTAGTCTGGAAATTAGACTAACGTATCCTTAACAAACGTTTAAGTTGATCTTAGCCTCAATACGGCTAACGTATCCTTAAACTAAAACCCCAAACCCAAATCTAAGAAAATACGGATTTGGACTAATCCACGTCCTACGGGCGACAATATAAATTAGTCTCCGTATACAATCCACGGGCAACCATAAACAAAACAAAAACACACGACACAAAGTGAAATTCTGGAGAAGGAGAAAGTTGTTACCGCGAAACGGTAGCGTAATTAACTGCAGGGGCTTGCGCCTGCAGGGAAGAGCGTCCCCATAATCAAAAACCCCTCAGACGAGGGGGAATCTGACGAAGTCTGCTATATCGGCCGCATCCGTCGAAACCTCCGGTACACGGTGCCATAAATCAACTTGGCATCTTCGGAGAGGTGGACGGATAAAACCAAATAGCATCTGCCCCGAATCCCAGGCCTGTAAACATCCACGTCTCTGCCGCCGTTCGGAGGGGAACAGATTCTGGCACGCCCGGTGGGACCTTTTCCTCTTTCCACTCCACACTTCGTGTGTCGTGTTTTTCCCGCGATCAAATAATCACGGTGTATATGTTTTTGGTTGCCCTTAGGGGAGTGGATATTGAAGCCGGCATTTCGTCTCTATGAAGAATGGCATTTGCTACCACCCCAGCAACTTAGGCTCTGTCATATCCGGCGTAGTCAAGTATGGGTCACTTGCAGCCTCAAATCTCTGCAATCCGGCTCTTCAAGAAATCAACGGGATTCTTTTTGGGTCGATTCTCCTACCTCCCACCCTCGGTGCCTCAACGCCGATGGAGGAAGCCCAGAGGATGTCTGTCAAGCAGCAGCCTTGCCGACGGAATGGGTCCTCAAACAACTGGCACATGCCAAAGATCAAAATCGACGCAGGGGGAAGAATATTCAAGCTGTTCAAGAAATCAACAGGCTTCGAACTGCACTAACTGCAACAGCAACTCTCGCTCTGTCCCATCTGGAGGAGTAACCTACGGGCCCCAAGCGACCTCCCTTTTCACTATACCAGTGGAGCAGGCAACTCAAGCCACCACTAGGCTATTCTTCGGGACCATGCTCCCGCCAACGAGCTTCAGCGCTCCTGTACCATCGTAAGAAGCTCCCAAGAAGTCGTTCTTTCATCGCTCCTGTGCTTATCTACTCCTTACTCTGCACACACAAAAATTGTGATAAGAAAAGAGTAAAAAGTGAAAAAAATTATATTTAAAAGATAGGAATAGTTTAAGAAAAAAAAGAAAGTTAGATGTTTTCTTAAATGAAACTAGTAATAAGTAGCTATGAGCTGTTATCCCAAGGGTTAGTAAGATGAAGGAAATTACTAATCTGAGGATAAAAATAAGCCTGAAAAATAGTTCCTATTCTGAAAGCCGAACAGTTGAACGTTGATACCCTACTATACGCACTTACACACATCTTGAAACTCGGGATAGTAGAGGATACCTTGAAATACTCTTGTCTAAAAGCCAAAGTATGAAGGAAATAATAAATGGAAAAGAAAAGATAAATGGTGAAAAGAAAAATGAACACTGGTTTTGTTATCACCGAGGCAAAAAAAATATAGCGAGGGTGCTTTATCACCCAGTGCCTTAGATCAACTGGTTTGGGAGCCACTGCTAAGCTTTAGGTGTTGCAAGATGAGGAAAAACGCCTAATTAGCAAGCACATGAGTAATCGGTCGGTTAGTACCTCAAGAAGTATTAACGGTTGCATGAAGAATGTGTGAGCAAATTCCGTCTAAATATCTATTAAAAAGTACTAAGGTAGATGGACAAGAGTATGATTGCTTGAATTGAATTCTCTGAGTGTAGGGATGTCCAGTTCACACACGCAGGGGTATATGATCAATATTTGGAAGAAAGATAGGAATGAAAACTAAAGGCGATGTTTTATTGAGGGATAATGTGATTTCTAACATTTTTTCATGACCATTAAGATAGGGCTCATAGCAACTGAAAAGCTGGTATAATTGAAAACTCTTATTTTCAAGTTCTTTCTTTTATAGTTCTTATCTTCATATAACTTTCACCATCTCTCTTTTATTATATGATTTTGTTGGTGTAATCCGCTGAAAACCCTCAAGAGACAACACTCCTCCTACTGGGGATATGCCACTGGCGCCGAGTAAGGAAGGTTGGAGGAAACTCTCATTCTGGACTGATTCCGCCAACTTCAACCGCCCTCGAAGATTCCTTAGGCGCATTATGGGCACAAGAGAACGACCAAGGGAAAGAAAGAGCTCTCTATTACTTAAGTCGAGTTCTCCTGGGGGCAGAAAGCAATTATTCTCCCATCGAAAAGCACTGTGTAGCATTGATCTTCGCGATAAAAAAGCTCAGGCACTATGCGTTGGCCCATGAAGTTCGTCTTATATCGAAGGCAGTGAAAGGCCAGGCCATCGCCGATTTCCTCGCTGAACATTCAATACCGGCCGATTCTCCCTTGAATTGCGAACTTCTAGACGAACAGGCGTTCGACACGATCGACGGAAGTGGTACCCGATGGAAGTTTTTTTCGATGGAGCATCCTCCATGAAGAAGCGCAAACAAAGCACGCCGATAATCAAATCGGGAGTGGGCTTTATCTTCGTGACCCCGCAAGTAGGGATAATGCGATTCGCCTTCTCCTTAACAGAGTCGAGGACGAACAAGGAGGCCGAATACGAAGCTTTGATAGCAGGCCTCGAGATTGCCATCGACATGGGAATTGAAAACTTCCTCATATACGGAGACTCCCAACTGGTCATTAGTCAAGTTAATGGCGACTACCAACAGGGCAAGTTCGCGCTGTACGAAAACTGGAAGGTGAGCCCGCCACAATCACATGCTCCGAAAAGGGTGGACACGCCGGGGGCATCATGCTCATTCATAGGGAAGGCCCCATAGACCGAAAAGTCAGTAAACTAGAAATTCGCCTCAAATACGGCGACGGTGGACCGAAACGTCCTTAAACTAATGATGGACCGCAATGTCCTAAAACTTGCAAATGACCGAAACGTCGTTAAACTACTACCAACCCGCGGCACCCCCAGGCTGACGTGGTAAAAAAAAACGGTATGTCCATAAGCAAAATGGGCACGGATGAAAACCCGAAAGGGCTCCGTGAGTAAAAACAGCAGGGCTACCGGCGAGTCTTATGAAAACCTGAAAGGGCGCAACCTCGTTAGAAAAAAGAATAAACATAATAAAAATAAAAAAACGGTATGTCCATAAGCAAAATGGGCACGGATGAAAACCCGAAAGGGCTCCGTGAGTAAAAATGGCAGGGCTACCGGCGGGTGTTTGTGAAAACCCGAAAGGGCGCAATCTCATTAAAAAAAACACTTACAGTGTCCTCTCGACCTTGTGAGGAGAAAACACCTGCGTGAGATCCTTACGACTCACAAGGGAACAATACACTTAGGGACCCTCACGATTCCTAAGGAGAAAATACACTTGCGAGATCCTCACGACTCGTAAGGAGAACTCTCTTATGGGACCCTCACGGCTCATAAGATTTGAAAGTCTTAAGTTACAGTGGCCTGAACCTGTTCTTAAGCAACTCCCACAACCTTCGATAATGCCCTATAAGTGGTTCAATACTGACCCTTGTATACAATCCACGGGCGCGAATAAATATTTCCCTAACCGAGTCCCATCCGTGACTAGGGATATGTCCGTATGGTGAACAACCCCTATAAGTCCTCTCGACTTATAAGGAGAAAACCCTTTTGTAAGATCCTTACGACTTACAGGGGAACATACACTTAGGAATCCTCACGATTCCTAAGGAGAAAACACACCTACGAGATCCTCACGACTCGTAGGGAGAAATACCTTTATGAGACCCTTACGGCTCATAAAGTCAAAAGCCTTAGTCGACAGGATCCTAACCCTGTTTACTAAGCCACCTTTGTTTGACATCGACAAAGGCAAATGGTGATTCGCTCTTGGCAATATTCCAGTTGTAGCGATGCTGATGCCTAAGTTGGTATCAAATTCCAAGTCCTTTCATGGCAAATGATGATTAGCTCCTGGCAATATCCCAGTTGTAGCGATGCTGATGCCTAAACCGGTATCAAATTCCAAGTCCTTTCATGGTAAATGATGATTCGCTACTGGCAATATTCCAGTTGTAGCGATGCTGATGCTGAGATTGGCACCAGACTCCAAGTTCCACACTCGCGATAAAAAATCAGCAAGTTAAAAATGCATATGAAATAGTCGAAATGATGGGGCAGCTTGCAATGAAATCAGCAAGTAAAAATATATGCATACAAAATAGCCGAAATGATTGGGCAACTCGCAATAAAAAGCAGCGAGTAAAAATGTATGCATATAAAATAGCCGAAATGATTGGGCAACTCGCAATAAAAAGCAGCGAGTAACTATAAAATAAACAGCCGAAATGATTGGACACCGCGAAAAATAGCCGAAATGATTGGGCAATCGCGACCTTCACGATATAAAAGCTGAAATGATAGAGCATCGCGGAAATAAAATAATAAAATAAAAAAAAATGAATGAAAATTTTGCCCTACAGGTGAGATCACATCAATCCCTGTATACAATCCAGGGGCACAAACAGAGAGGGAACCATACCTTCCTAACAGGCTCCATCAGAAAGCGAAGCCAAATTTCGACGGTTCATGGACAACCTAAAGACGATCTCGACATTTGTCGCAATATTGCAGACACAATGTCAACAAAGGAAGCAAAGGAAGATCCCTAGCTTCAGGGTCTCGACGTCAACATCGACAACTTAGAGATCACCAACGGCGTTTCTCCGCACTCCAACCAGATGCAGACATGACGTCAACAACCGACCTCAGAGTCGCAACGAAACGGAGCCATGACATAGTCCCTAGTTCCAAATCTTAACGGAAATATCTACAGCCTAAGAATCAGCAACAACGTTCCTTCGCAGTCCATCAAGATGCAGATACAACGCCAACAAAAGACCTCACGGTCAAAACAATGCGGAGTGACGGAAAAATCCTAGCTCCACCTCAGCATTCGTCTCGTTACAGCAGACGCAATGTCAACAACGGCGTTCCTTTGCAGTCCAGCAGGATGCAGATTCAACGTCAATAAAAGACCCCATGGTCAGCAAAACGAAGCGATGGCAAAATCCCAGCTTCATCTCAACAATCGTCTCGATACAGCAGACGAGATGTTAACAACTGCGTTCCTTCGTAGTCTATCAAGATGCAGATACAACGCCAACGAAAGACCCCATGGTCAAACAAGCGGAGTAATGGCAAAATCCCAGCTCCACCTCGGCATTCGTCTCGATACAGCAGACGAGATGTCACGACAGCGTTCTTCCTCCAACAGGATTCGGACGTGACAAAGAAAACGAAGCGAAAGCCAAATTCCTAGCTTCAAGGTCTTAACGGCGAGTCATATAAAGCCTGAAAGACAACTGGAGATCATCTTACACCAGTGCGGAATGGTCACCACTTTGACGTTCGTCTCGACACAGCAGACACAACATCATTAAACAGCGGAGCCACGGCAAAGTCCCTAGTTCCAAACCTCGACGGTTCACAAGCAACCTAAAGACAACCGCGACATTCGTCTCGATACAGCAGACGAGTTGTTACCCCAGCGTTCTTCCTCCAGCAGGATTCAGACGCGACAATTAAATAAACGGAGCCACGGCAAAATCCCTAGTTCTAAATCTTGACGGTTCACCAGCAACCTAGAGACAACCGCGACGTTCGTCTCGATACAGCAGACGAGTTGTCACCCCAGCGTCCTTCCTCCAGCAGGGTTCAGACGCGACAATCAAACAAACGGAGCCACGGCAAAATCCCTAGTTCCAAATCTCGACGGTTCACCAGCAACCTAGAGACAACCGCGACGTTCGTCTCGATACAGCAGACGAGTTGTCACCCCAGCGTCCTTCCTCCAGCAGGGTTCAGACACGACAATCAAACAAACGGAGCCACGGCAAAATACCTAGTTCCAAATCTCGACGGTTCACCAGCAACCTAGAGACAACCGCGACGTTCGTCTCGATACAGCAGACGAGTTGTCACCCCAACGTTCTTCCACCTGCAGGGTTCAGATGGGACAATCAAACAAACGGAGCCACGGCAAAATCCCTAGTTCCAAATCTCGACGGTTCACCAGCAACCTAGAGACAACCGTGATATTCGTCTCGATACAGCAGACGAGTTGTCACCCCAGCGTTCTTCCTCTAGCAGGGTTCAGACGTGACAATCAAACTAACGGAGCTACGGCAAAATCCCTAGTTCCAAACCTCGACGGTTCACCAGCAACCTAGAGACAACCGCGACATTCGTCTCGATACAGCAGACGCGATGCCAGCAAACGAAGCAAAGGCCAAATTCCCAGCTTCAGGGTCTTGACGGCAACTCACATAAAACCTGAAAGACTATCGGAGATCATCGCACACCAGTGCGGAGTGGTTATGACTCATCAGGGCTCTCCAAAATGAGCTTAACCTCAAGTAAAAAGCGGCATGGAAAAATTCCTAACGCTTGCTCTTCCGACGGTCAAACTGCCAAGGAGGATTGCTTGAAAACGTCTTGTCCAGCCCCCGAAGGGATCAGAGACACGGCAGTCGCAGGGCTACTCGAACAGCACGATTGCTTATCGAGGAATATATCAGCTATTGCGACGGTACGACGGCCAAAACCTTAAGTACCACAGACCCTAACGGACTTCTGTCGTAAAGAGCAGAGGTTAACTGTGACGTTAGGATATTCTTGCGAGAAATGCTCGATTCGTCTCGACTTGTGAAGAAATTGATGTCTTTGTGAGAACTTCTTGATGCGGCTCAACTCGTAAGATAAAGCCTTAGGCAGTAAGGATTAAAAAACCTGTTTCCTAAGCACTGAGACCCTGCAAGTTGGCCCAAAACGGTCTCTTGCATACTATCCATGGGTCTCACTTTCCCAACTCGAATCTCGATAAGGAAGGAAACAACCGCTTACGGGTCCTCTCGACTCATAAGAGGGAAAATTTTCTTATGAGATCCTTACGACTTATAAGAGAAAACACACTTAGGGATCCTCACGATCCCTAAGGAGAAAATACACTTACGAGATCCTCTCGATCCGTAGGGAGAAAATTCTTTATGAGACCCTCACGACTCATAAGGTTGAAAAGTCTTAGGCTACAAGGACCCTAAACTTGTCTCCTAAGCCCTCGATTCCCTGGCTACTCATAACTTTGCACTACTTCACCATGTACATACTTACGTGGGCAAAGTAGTGGGGGGCATTTGTTCCCGCCAAAATTTTGGCTCAAAACCCGCTCCGTATAAAATAATAACAATAAATAAATAAATAAATAAATAATAATAAAGAAGAAAATCTCCCTTTCAGAGCAAAACTCTGTTCAAATCTCAGGGTGGGAAATGAAGCAATGCTTCTGTTTCCCCTAATCAGAGCAAAGCTCTGTTTTAAAAGATAATAAAAATCAAATCTTAAAATAAAGAAGCAACGTTTCAGCTAACTTGCGCTCTGTGCTGCGCGACACGTGTCAGCGCAGTTGCGCTAGCGCAGATGCGCTGCGCGACACGTGTCAAGCGTAGGTGCGCTTGCGCCAAACAGAATTAAAATTCCAGTAAGATCTTTCTCAATCTGTTTAAAAACAAGAAGATTGCATTCTGTAAAACAGAAGCCCTTGGATCAAAGATCCAACGGTGGGGAAATATCCCCAAATCACTCAGAACAAGATCTCTTTTAACCAACCTAATAAACAAATTGGCACTATATAAAGGCCCCTAGACTCCAAGTCTAAAATATACAAT
This sequence comes from Agapanthus africanus, assembly GCA_030015575.1. Lineage (NCBI taxonomy): Eukaryota > Viridiplantae > Streptophyta > Magnoliopsida > Asparagales > Amaryllidaceae > Agapanthus > Agapanthus africanus. The sequence continues at coordinate 238,203,469 of CM057338.1, forward strand.
AACAACAGAGATACAAAAACACAGAAAAAAAGAGAACTCCTCTAAAGAATTTTGAGAAGAATTAAGAAAGGAAAAAGAAGGTAAAACTTTTATAAAAAGAAGAATTTCTTCTGAATAGATCATTGATCTAAGAACAAGATCAAGGATCTTCAATAAAAAATATAATAAATAACAAAGGCATTGCCTTTTTTTTATGAACCATTGGTTCTGGAATCTTAAAGTTTCTTTTCTTTGATCCAAAATTGGATCAAGGTAATTAACAGTGCCCTGCACTTGTAAATCTGCACCGTTGCGCTCTTGGGTTGGCGCAAGCCACCAAAGAGCGCCACGTGTCGGCCTCAGAACAAACTGCGCTATGCGCTTCCAAAACAGAGCATTGCTCTTTTAAATTGGCGCACTGCACCAAAGCGCGCCACGTGTCAGCTCTGGAAGAACTTGTGCTATGTGCTTCCAAAACAGAGCACTGCTCTCTTAAATTGGCTCACTGCACCAGAGCACGCCACGTGTCAGCAGCGCAACAGCGCAGCGCACTGCGTTTGCGCTCACCAGAGCGTGACATGTGTCACCCACACATGAGTTTGTGCCTTGCGCTCCTCAATTGGCGCAAAGCGCCTGACAAGCCACGTGGGGCACTGTCAGAACATTTAATGCAGCGCATTATTAAAGGGCAAAGCCCAATTAAGAGGTCCAATGGACCAAAACAAATGCTCTGCATTATTAAAGAAAAGGGGCAGAGCCCAAACAAAGGCCTAATAGGCCAAATGCAAATGAAATGTTGAACACCTTCAATTGGACTTAGCCCAATCATGGCCATAAGTCCTCAAATTAAATTGACCGAGCATAACTGCTCCCTTAAATCAATTTACATCCGGTTCAAGGGTACATCTCCGAACACCTCTGACACCTATCGTTGTAATCCTTCAACAACGTCAGAGAGGTGACGGGTCCCGACGGCCACAAATAACATGGACCGCTACGTCCCTAAACTGGAACAATGGACCTCCATGTCCCTAAACTGGAACAATAGAGCCAATTGCTCTCCTGTCGGATTTAAACGATCCCGTTAAGTTGATCTTAGTCTGGAAATTAGACTAACATATCCTTAACAAACGTTTAAGTTGATCTTAGCCTTAAATATGGCTAACGTATCCTTAAACCAAAATCTTCAAACAGACTTTAGTCCCAAATCGGACTATAGATCCCCTAATCAACTTTGGTTCAAGGGTATATCTCTGAACTCCTCTGACACCTATCGTTTTAATCCTTCAACGACGTCAGAGAGGTGACGGGTCCCGATGGCCATACATTAAATGGACCACTACGTTCCTAAACTGGAACAATGGACCCCCATGTCCCTAAACTGGAACATGGACCACTATGTCCCTAAACTGGAACAATAGAGCCAATTGCTCTTTTGTCGAATCTAAACAATCCCGTTAAGTTGATCTTAGTCTGGAAATCAGACTAACGTATCCTTAACAAACGTTTAAGTTGATCTAAGCCTCAATATGGCTAACGTATCCTTATACTAAAACCCCAAACCCAATTCTAAGAAAATACGGATTTGGACTAATCCACGTCCTATGGGCGACAATATAAATTAGTCTCCGTATACAATCCACGGGAAACCACAAACAAAACAAAAACCCGCGACACGAAATGAAATTCTGGAGAAGGAGAAAGTTGTTACCGCGAAGCGGTAGCGTAATTAACTGCAGGGGCTTGCGCCTGCAGGGAAGAGCGTCCCCACAATCAAAAACCCTTCAGACGAGGGGGAATCTGACGAAGTCTGCTACATCGGCCGCATCCGTCCAAACCTCCGATACACGGTGCCATAAATCAACTTGGCATCTTCGGAGAGGTGGACGGATAAAACCAAATAGCATCTGCCCCGAATCCCAGGCCTGTAGACGTCCACGTCTCGACCGCCGTTCGGAGGGGAACATGGCCGTTGGGATCGCAGGGCTATCTCATCTATATCATGGCCTGAGCTTAGCGGCAGACACTACTCAGCCGGGGGTAAAGCCCGTACATCTTCCGTTACACTACTTCACGTCGTGGATCGAGATGCATGTGCTAGGTGCTTTAGGTGTTCAAAAACGACCCTGCTTCTACGACAGCTACAACTATCTTCGGGTCATGTATCAGGTTGACGCTTCTGTGTCAGACCCGTTGCAGCGAAAGACTCGACGACTGGTCCTCCGTCCGCGCATGGTCGGGGACAGCATGACCTTTTCGATAGAGTCTTGACTATCACCAAGGAATCTACCAAGGTGGTGCAACTGCTGTGTGACACTTTCGAAGACGGGGCTTCCACGTTGAAGGCTCGGAAAATCTTGCACTTGTATTCTATTACGCCGGGCTTTTTAGTGTTCAGGCAAAACGCCTCGGCACAGTTCATGAGGTACAACCCGCACCACTTCGCTCAACATTCGGGTTACTGTAGGGTTGCTAGGCACGCTCACAAGGGTCTACGAGGCATCAACCATGCCCGATTAAAAATTTAGCCGTGCGGAACAACCCAAAGCCGGATCTTTAAACTAGAGTTTATGCGAAACTAAGCATGTTAAACATTTTAACACTAAGTGAGAGGGATTACAACCTTTGTAGATCCGGTCCTTCACTTCTAAAGCTCCGTGTTGACGTCCCTTCGCTGCGATCATCGAGATCCCGGACTCTTGTGACGGTTTCCTCGGAGAAATGAACGGGCTAGCTCGTTGACTTCGAGGCCGAAGATGATCTACGTCGAGGAGACCCAAACTCAAGCTCCATCTTCACTAGGTCATGAACTTTGTGAAGAGAACACCCTAAACTAAATGGCAAGTAGTAGAGGATGATGAAATAGGAAGTGGGTTCACTTTGGATTTGGATTTCTCACTCTATTTCTTCACTTGAAAATTTCTAGCAAGCTTTTCTTGTTTTTTTTTTTGAAGAAGAAGAAGAAAAGAAAAGAATAAGAATTATCTAAAAAGAATAATCAAGTGAAGTCTATCATAATGCAACCATGGGTGAGTTAACCTTTGTAGAGACTAAACCGTATTTTGAGTTAATGGTTTGGTTAATAAAAATCTTATGCAAAACAAAATGAGTGGACTTTGTCAAAGATGCTTAAAAGCTTCATGAAGCTTCAAGCCATAACAAAGAAAGCCACCATTTTGTTTTACCAAAATAAATAAAAACCTAAACCATTATCTTAAATATAGTGTAAGTCATACACACACCCAAGTTTGCATGTATTATCAATCTTGATACAAACTAATGCACAAACATATATCACATATACAACTTGTGCACATAAAGTGAGAAAGTCAATCTTAAGTGAACAAATACTAGTTAATGTAAAGTAATATATCAAATATATAATTATACATTAAATCATTAAATCAACACTTGATTTAATGATCCAGTTATATCGCATATAACCGACTAATATCTAGTGTATCAATATATCGAATCAACACTTGATTCGGTAACCCGGCTATATCTCATATAACCGACCGATGATACAAATCGTGAGAATAGAATACAGTATCACATACTGGTATTATTCTCAGTCCCGTACATATCTCATATGCGCTCCTATTTCGTTTCGCTTGAGCCAGGAAAGCTCTGTGTAGGACTCTAAAGACTCGTCAATACGCCGGCAGTAGGTGGTGATCATATCAATCACCCACAAGCCGCAAGCGGTCTGCTAAACGTAACGGCCATCCGGGTATTGAGCGATCAGAAGATCAACGAGCAAGCCTGCTCACACTCCTGTGAATCCAATCAGTAACACTTACCGCACAGTCCGGTCTGTTCGTCTGATATGTCGCATATCTCGCCTAGGGATGGTAAACGTCAGACCCCAATAGCTTGATAAGTCATGTCGATGTAAGATCCATAACAAGCGTGAAACTACTGCTAACACTTACCAGTAAATCACTGCAACCCTGGCTAGGGATTTCCAGTTATGGCCAGTCGAGCATAGCGCAATATCAACCCCCAATACCGGGAGAGACGAATCCCTTCCTATCGCTCATTGCCTCCATGTGAATCGGGACTGTACCCAAAAACCACCTGTTTGCATGACTCAACAGAGCCGTGGTAGGCTGGAAATCAAAGCACAGTGGGAGACACAGAAGACTCTATGACGATCTCGGGTCAACAGACTAAGCTGTACCAGTGTCACCAGAGAACTGCCATCTGACGTAAGGTATAATACCATCTGGGAGTTCTCGGCGAGTCCGTTCAGTGTACCCAGTCTCCACTGAGCACCCGCATACCATCTCTGATGTCAAACACTAATGGATATGGGGTCATCCATCGCCCATCACATGGGTCGAGAAGATATACGCTAGTCTAATCTGGAATATCGATGCCCCGTCTCGATATTCCCACGACTAGGAACATTGAAGGATGTACTCATGGACTACCCAGGCCCTACTAGTATGATCTATATCATAGTCCTGCAAGTCGAGTACACATCGTAAGGGCTTTATCAATATATAACAGAGAGACAGTAAGTATACATGTTAAGATAAAGAGCAACCAGATAGCGTACTATCATGTCGAGCAAGAAAGTCCTACCTATATATGTCCCAGCATCCACTACAATATACATCTTATGTACAGTAATGGCCTCTAGGGCATACATATAACTAACAATCTTCTACTTGCACTAGGGCTATCTGTAGCAATGGTTGCAGTATCTCATACTTAACCATCCCATAAAAGTCTCTCTCTGGGAAAAGACCTTTGTGAGTGGATCCGCTGTGTTGTCTTCTGAGTCTACTCTCCTAACCTCGATCATCCTGGAGATCAACTATATCCATGATCAGGCGATACTGCCTTGGAATATGTCTTGGTCATTGATGGGACCGTGGTTCCTGGGTCAAAACTACACTTCCATTGTCTCACAATGGTAGGAACCTAGTTCATCTCATGAACTAATATACACCCAAACTTCCTCTTTGGTAGTATCCTTGATAGCGATGTCACCAGCCTTTATCATCTAGTTTGCCACGGTATCTAGTTTGGAACTCTTCCAACATACCGTCCCTGCTCTGATGGTAAAGCCAATGCCTGCGACTGACATTCAGTCGTCCTTATCACTCTGGAACCTTTCCAGTGATTCTCCCCAGGATCGATCGATACTATCTCACTACAACAAGTGATTATGCTAACATCCAATTAGATCTATCTCATAGATCCAAAACCCAGGATTTAGGAGGTATCACTTTGATCCTATATGGAGAATCTTTGTGATAAGCGGAGATTGACCGAGCGTAGCATAGGAAACTCCTTCCCTATCAAGAGTATGTCATCCACGTACTCTACGAAGATCACCACCATACTCCCTACTACCTTTTTGTATATACAAGGTTCATCTACCATTTCGATGAAGTCAAACTCTTTGACTACCACATCAAAACAGACGTTCCAACTCCGCGATACCTGCTTTATCATATGAAGCATCTTGCACACGTTTCCGCTGCTCCCACTGTTTACGAAGCCCTCTGGCTGTGTACTTATAGACGTTCTCTTCTAAAACATCATTTAGAAAAGCAGTCATGACACCCAACCACCAGATTTCGTAGTCATGGTATGTAGCAGTGGCAAGTAGGACCTGGATGGACTTAAGCATAGCTTTGAAAGTCTTAACTTTTCCATGTACATCAAGTAATCTTCTCAAGATATACTTGCTCCTGATAGGGATTTAACCCTTCAGATAAAGCAACCAAAGTCCATACTTTGTTGGTGTATAAGGATTCCATCTCAGATCACTAAGCATCCAGCCATTCTTACAGAGTCCCACTCCCGATGGCCTGCTCGAAACTAGTTGGGTCATCATCTCATGATGTAATCTTCGCTCCCACTGTCATAGAGAAACCGAAGTATCTCTCGGGTGGGTGAGGAACCCTACTAGATCGGCGGAGAGGCTGAGGTTCGTTGGAAACTATTGAATTCTTTGGTTCTACCAAATCATCAGCTGCAGTTTTGTATAGCTGGAACTCTTTCTAGTTCTACCTAATGACCACTATTTTCTTCACAAGAAATTCCCTTTCACAAAGGTGGCATGCTGAGAAACAAAACATTTTTGTTCCTTGGTTAGGTAGAAGATATTCCCTTGCGTATGCTTGGGATATCCAACAAACTTCCACAGATCTGACTTTTCCTCGAGCTTGTCCGGATTTTGCTTTTTAGACATAGGCCAGACAACCCCAAATCTTAACAAACTTAAGATATGGGCTCTTCCCTTTCCATATCACATATGAAGTGGTAGGCAACTGATTTGATTTGAACCCTATTCAATAGGTATGCAGCTTCTCAAGTGCATAACTCTCAAAAGGAAATAGGAAACTCAGTAGTACTCATCATAGAGCACACCATATCACATAGGGTGCTATTGCTCCGCCCCAATATACCATCGTGCTATGGTGTATTCGGAGGAGTAATGCCGAGAGAGAATCTCATTCTCCTTTAGAATAGTCCAGGAATTCCTTGCTCAATTATTCTCCTCCTTGATCTCATTAAAGGACATAATACTTATACCCGTATTTTGGTTCTCTACTTCTAACTTATATTCTGTGAATATCTCAAAAGCTTCGAACTTGTGTTTCAACAGGAACATATGTCTGAATCTTGAGAGATCATCAGAGAATGTAATGAAGTACAAAGAACCGGTCTTGACATGTGTAGACATGGGACCTTCATACATCAGCATGTATCAATCCCAAAAGTTTACTAACTCTTTCTCTGTTTCTAATAAACAGAGTTGTGGTCAGCTTATCTTTGTGACATGACCGGCAAGTTTCACAAGATGTAAATTCAAACAGATTTAAATATGCATCTAAATGTAACTTAGCTAGTCGTGTCGCATTGATATGACCTAGTCTACAATGCCTCAAGAAGGATCCGTTCATTTTTGAACTCTTCCTCTTGTATGTGTTCTTTATACTAAGAACTGTAGTTTGATTTAGAACGTCAATGCTTTTGGATAACGTACCTGAACCGATCAACTCTTGATATAGGAAATTTTTAAAACATTATCCAACAATACAAAATTATATCCTTTCTTTACTAATAAAGAGACTGATATGATGTTGTATATCAGGTTCGGTATCCAATAACATTCATTCAGAATCAATGTATTCTGGTAATATAGGGTGATAGTGACCAACAGATTTGGCTGCAACACTTGCACCGTTTCTATCGCATGAAACATATCACCCGTTCACAGTTCTCTACCTATCTGTAGCTCATGTAACAGATTACATATGCGGGATCCTGATCCGGTATCACATACCCAGGACGTAAAGGATACCGAGAAACAGTTCTGTGTAATGAACACACCCGAAGAAGATGCATCAGCATGCACTTTCTTCGTTTGGGCGGCATGGGAATTCTGGTAATCCCCAATTTCCTGCTCTGTCTTATAACAATTATAAGTTGGAGCGGGACCAACGTTCCCCAGCTCTGTATAACAAGCGGGTTCGGTCAATACATCCATATTATTATCTTGATTAAGGCGTGACATGGTCGCTACCTTGAGAGAGAGAGAGCAGAAAACACTCTGCGTACGCTCTTGCAAGATTAGATTGGTTATATATTTTATCTAATCAGGATGGCTCCTACTGTTTTTATCAAATCTTCCTTCAAACCCTTAAAAGGAAAGACTAGCCGGGATTAATTACACTTTACAAGTTCGTCAATCTTTCAGCCAGGCCAGTGCCGGTACTTTGAGAGAGGTTCCCCGTGCTTTCGCACGGACCTAATTAAAATAAACCTCGTTTTCCCAGGGGCGTAACCCCGTTGACACCTTTCTAGACACCTACTTGATCGGCTAATTGTAAAGTGCAAAACTCTCCCAGGAGTAACAATTACTCGCAGTAGGTATCAGGATCCAACTATCATATAGAAGGTATGCAATCTCATTGCAAATTTCAACACTTGAAACTCCCGATAAAGGTTTTTACCCCTAGCACTTATGACCTTAACTATGGTCAACAAATCATAAGCACTAGTCAAGTTCTACCCGTCATTTCGTGATTAATTAGACCCACCCACATGACCCTTAACTAAGGTCAACAAAGTCACGCGACTATCCTAACTAATCGCATCATATGCGGTGTAGGAAGACATCACTTAGCTACCGTACGCTGTGCCTTAACTAAGGTCAACAAACACAGCACAAATACTAAGTACTCTACTTTCTAAAATGACGGAGGGTTGCGGATGGTTTTTAAGAAAACCTTTAACGCTTTGAACTTGATCTCGTTGCGGAATCAAATGGTTTAAAATGGAGTGTTTTTTAGGCTTTTTCTAGTTTCGCTAAAGAGGTCACTCCCGGTGAAGGGATCTTGGCTCTTTCCGCGTCGAATAAGGTGCAGGATATTCACAATACCACTATGCAAAGCAAGAACTAGAAAAGCAGTCAAAAGACAAACCGAAGGTTGTAGTATCTGCTGGTTATTGCTAAAGAGGTCACTCCCGGTGAAGGGATCTCGGCTCTTTCCTTATCGAATAAGGTGCTAGATGTTCTACAAGGAACACCGCTATGCAAAGCAACAACTAGAGCTACCTAATTTTTGAAATTCAATTCCATAACATCATTTAGGTTTATTTTTCTTTCATTAATCTCATTAATGAATGTCCCATCATATAAGTCACCTAAACATCACAGATAAATACAACGTACGCTTATGCCATCCGCATTCGCCTCGATGTCTCGTCTGCACCGTTAGGTTAGGTAACTAACGGCAGAGCGGGGCAGGGCTAGTGCGGGTGTAAAACATAAGCAACGTCTATATAATATATCATATATACTATATACAATATCTATCTGAACATATCACATCACAGACCACGCAGCAGAAAATAACATATGAAATATTGGATATACTAGGACGTCCGTGTTTTATTTTGAGCCTATATAAAACACGGATTCCACGGTCATGATGAATAGCCAATCCCACACCCTTAGACCCCTACGAGAGTGGCAAGCAACCCTACCAATTCCAGAGTTAGGAGATCCGGACTCGACTTCTCGAGGTGGTCTCCCACTGGACCCTAGAACCCGGTTACTTGTGCTCCCCTCCTGGGTCTATCCTAATGCGGAAAAGTAAATAATATACATCAACGGTGATATCTTCCTCAACCTGGAAGCGCCCCAAATAAAAGAATATTGCATATAAGTTTTTACATGAATGAAAATGAAAAACTCTCATCTCACATAAAAAACCCCGGGCTATTCAATACACGACGATCCAATATAACATATCCAGCAACACATAATATCTCATATCATCAACGTAAGCAAGTATGCATATCCCGATTATCGTTGATGTATAGCAACGAAGCCGGCGATACACTACATACTACGCTTACGGTCACAGAAAAGAAAGTGTAAAACTACAACAGTTGGAATCCGCAACCTCCTTAGACATCTCATGTCTAACCAAATGAATTCCTTAGACATCGCATGCCTAAACATTATAAACCCCGCATTTTAGTCTCATTTATCGAAAACTCTTTTCAATATCTAGTCGGGCAATTCAACAAGATTCCTGACATCCTGATCGAATGCTCGTCGCAAACTTTAGTAGACGGCCGCACCCCCGGATGCCGTCGACGAAGTGCACTAAGGCGGAACACCGCAGCCGCGAGCACCCGAACGGATGCTTTTGGCGACGGGGTTCTCCTACAGTCACTTGGTCGGGACTATGGGGCATGGCTGTTTATTAAGTTTACCCGGCGAGTATCCGCGTACGCTACGTGTTTGCGACGGACTTTTGATCACATCAAAATTCCGTGGCAACCGATCATCTGAGACTAAACTGCTATATTTATAACATTCAAATTAGCTATCTCATAACTACATATGAATTCCAAATATTGTATCACATTCCAGATAAATAGACAATGTTAAACTTTCCGATCGAATTATCAAACACCCAAGTTTTCCCAAATAGTTCTCAACACTTGAAATTAGTTCTAAAACATCCATCACATGCCACAGTACCAGTGGTCCAGCCGTAGAAGGGTCAAGCCAACGCCTCATATGTGGCACGCCGTACTGCCACAAACCCTAAGGTTTAGAGGCGGTTCAAAACGATCACATAATCGAGTTAAGGTTTGTTTTCTTCTAGAGGGTCCACCGCGTTACTTGCACGACTTAGAATGTTCTTAAACTACGAAAAAATCCAACGCTTGGAAATTTTCCGGCAGGGAAAAAAGTGAGTTATTGATATCCGTTCGAACTTTTTAACACGTTCTAAAAATTACCCAGACAAACTAAACAAAGTTAAATTATCCGATCGAATCAACGAGTCCCCAATACAACCCTAGAAAACTCAACACTTGAGTGGAATTAAAAAATTACCAGAACAAAATGACAAGAAAGGACCTAATAATAAATATATGAAGTTCCAGAGACTAATTCAAAATTTTGGCCGCGGAACCTCGGCCAAACCAAGGGTTTGGCGGCGGTTCCATGGCCGAATGAGCGAATTAGTGGGCCGTACCTCAAAGTAATTCTTAGTTTTTCCTGCTTGTTTTTCAGAGTATTTTTAATTTAGAAAAAAATCACATTTTCAAAAAATGTCCAGAGAAGGGTTTAATCGGGGTTATCCGGGTTCGATTGGACTTTAAACTTCGCCTAGACATCGCCTAAAGCTCTAGCTTATCTCTGATACCACTGTAGGGTTGCTAGGCACGCTCACAAGGGTCTACGATGCATCAACCATGCCCGATTAAAAATTTAGCCGTGCCGAACAACCCAAAACCGGATCTTTAAACTAGAGTTTATGCGAAACTAAGCATGTTAAACATTTTAACACTAAGTGAGAGGGATTACAACCTTTGTAGATCCGGTCCTTCACTTCTAAAGCTCCGTGTTGACATCCCTTCGATGCGATCATCGAGATCCCGGACTCTTGTGACGATTTCCTCGGAGAAATGAACGGGCTAGCTTCGTGACTTCGAGGCCGAAGATAATCTACGTCGAGGAGACTCAAACTCAAGCTCCATCTTAACTAGATCATGAACTTTGTAAAGAGAACACCCTAAACTAAATGGCAAAAAGTAGAGGATGATGAAATAGGAAGTGGGTTCACTTTGGATTTGGATTTCTCACTCTATTTCTTCACTTGAAAATTTCAAGCAAGCTTTTCTTTTCTTTTTTTTTGAAGAAGAAGAAGAAAAGAAAAGAATAAGAATTATCTAAAAAGAATAATCAAGTGAAGTCTATCATAATACAACCATGGGTGAGTTAACCTTTGTAGAGACTAAACCCTAGTTTGAGTTAATGGTTTGGTTAATAAAAATCTTATGCAAAACAAAATGAGTGGACTTTGTCAAAGATGCTTAAAAGCTTCATGTAGCTTCTAGCCAAAACAAAGAAAGCCACCATTTTGTTTTACCAAAATAAATAAAAACCTAAACCATTATCTTAAATATGGTGTAAGTCATACACACACCCAAGTTTGCATGTATCATCAATCATGATACAAATTAGTGCACAAACATATATCATATATACAACTTGTGCACATAAAGTGAGAAAGTCAATCTTAAGTGAACAAATACTAGTTAATGTAAAATAATATATCAAATATATAATTATACATTAAATCATTAAATCAACACTTGATTTAATGATCCGTTTATATCGCATATAACCGACTAATATCTAGTGTATCAATATATCGAATCAACACTTGATTCGGTAACCCAGCTATTATAACCGACCGATGAGACAAATCGCGAGAATAGAATACAGTATCACATACTGGTATTATTCTCGGTCCCGCACATATCTCATATGCGCTCCTATTTCGTTTCGCTTGAGCCAGGAAACCTCTGTGTAGGACTCTAAAGACTCGTCAATACGCCGGCAGTAGGTGATGATCATATCAATCACCCACAAGCCGTAAGCGGTCTGCTAAATGTAACGGCCACCCGGGTATTGAGCGATCAGAAGATCAACGAGCAAGCATGCTCACACTCCTGCGAATCCAATCAGTAACACTTACCGCACAATCCGGTCTGTTCGTCTGATATGTCGCATATCTCACCTAGGGATGGTAAACGTCAGACCCCAATAGCTTGATAAGTCATGCCGATGTAAGGTCCATAACAAGCGTGAAACTACTGATAATGTTAGTGTATATGCCCTAAAGGCCATTACTGTATCATACTAGTTTGTATATTACTTGATGGAAGCTTGGGATATTCACCTTGTATAAACAATCTTGCTCAATATAGTAGTATGCTACTTGGTTTGTTTCTACTTCAATGTGTACTTGTGTTTATTTCAGTATATCACTCATACGCATTAGTGGAGCCCTTAGGATCTTTGCTTGATTACCAGCGTTGTGATGGCAGTCACACTAGTGGGGGCTGGGTAATCTATAGGCACATCCTTATACAGGTCCCTAGTCGTAGGACTGTCGAGACAGGGCATCGATACTCCGGAGTAGACTAGCGTATGCGCTTCTCATCCCAGTGTGGGAGATGGTCTGTCCCACAGCCATCAGTACGTCGTACTGGAGATAGTATACGGGTGCTCGTTGGGTTACGAGTACACTGGACAGGACTCGTCGGGAACTGACAGGTTGGTATTATACCTATCGTCAGTTATCAGTTCCCAGGTGACATGAGTACAGCTTAGTCCGCTGACTTGACACTGACACTTCGCCTCGAGTGTGTTCCCACTGCACTTTGATCACTACCCTACCACGGCTCAAAGGAGTCGTGCAAACAGGTGGTGGTTGGGTGCAGTCCCGAAGCACTTGGAGGCAGTGACGGTTAGACAGGATTCGTCTCTCCCGGTATTGGGGGTTGACATCGCGCTGTGTCTAGGAGAGCCATTACACGAGTAGTCCCTGGCCAGGGCAAGCGAGATATACTGGTAGGTTTCCAGTGTTATCTCAGGGTGTTTTGGGCTTCACTCCGACACGACTTGTACCGCTATTGGGGGACTGACGTTTTACCGCCCCCTAGGCCCGCCATGCGATGTATCAGACGAACAGACCGGACTGTACGGAGAATGTCACATTCAGACTCAGTAGGAGTTCAGATGGGGTTTCACCTCGTCAGCCTTCTTGTCGACATCTACCTGGGGACCGTTACGCACAGCTAGTGCCGCTTGCGGTCTGTGGTTAAACCCACTGCCAGCGTAGTGTCGAGTCTTTAGAGTCCCACACAGAGGGTATTCGCCTCTGGGCAAAACAGAGTAGAGGTCGCATGGTTTTGCGACAGGGTTCGTTCTCATCCGCGCACTTGTGCACGTTTGGAGTCCGGACGGATTATACTGGCAGGCTCTGGTTTGAGCCAGATACTGGTATATGTTTTGGGGGTTGCTTTTATCTCTTGGTATTCTTGTTCCTCGGAACGAGAATGCAGGTGTGTATGCACAGTTGCTTGAGGCGGAGAATGAGGTTTTTCATTAGGGTTTCGGATCGGGTGCGTATGCACAGTTGACAGTTATCATTTTCCAAACCCTAATGGATTTATATATTATCTATTAATAATAGTAATTAAATGAGAATTATGTTATGGTTGATTTTTTGTTGACTTGTTGACCTTGGTTGACTTGTTGACCATTGACCACCATCATGCTTTGAAAGATCCTCCTTGATTCATGCTTACACTTCATTTAAAGAAGCATGATAGTGGTCATTCCAAAATTACCATCAACTATTCTTATTTTAATTATTATCATTTAGATAATTCTTTTCTTTTGCAATATGGTTGCAAGAAAGAAATAATTGAGCTCATTCTATCATAACTTCTCTCTCTCCTCATTTCATCTTCTTCTTCCTTTAGCAAAGAGAAACCTTCTCATGTGTTGAGATTCATTCTCTTTAGAAAGAAAAGCACACCCTAATCACTCTCTACTCATTCTAGGATGAAGGTTTAGCAAGCCGGAAACCCTAGTTCACTCAAAGATCGAGGAAGAGCCCAAAGGTCGAGCCTTCGAGGTGGATCCATCTTCGACGGGAGAAGGCGACGAAAAGAGAACCATCAACCTCTACAAGGTTTGAAGAAGAAGGAGTTCAAGTTTAGGTATAACCATCTTCCATAGTAGCTAACTCTCTTTAGCTTGTATACTAGTTTTAGTTTAGACAACGATCCCGACCTTGTTTAGTCCATGTTGCCTCTTGCGATAAAAATTCGTTTTTTATACCGTTTCCGCCTCCCCGTAAGCACCGGGGGTCGCAATATGGACTTACAGTGGTATCAGAGCCTAACTAAACTTAAACTAGCTTGGTAGTGAAGTGTAACGAAGTTCGGAACCGAAAAATCACAAAACCGGAAAACCAAAACCCTAAGTTTCTGTTGAAATTTTTTCTGCTCAAAATGAAAAACTTTATACTTGTAAATTCGTCTCAGGGTTTTCTAAGAACACCCAAGAAAAACGATAGCATGATTCATCAAAAGCGCCGCCCTTCCGCGGCCTCACCTATTCATCTGGCCGCGGAACCGCCGCTGTTTGGTGTCATCTTTGCATCGTTTTTCGTGCAGTGTTCTTCTGTGTTGGTTTTGGGATTTTTAAAATATATTATATGTACCCAGATTTTCCAGAACTGAAATTCACTTTTGGGGTCCTATAATTCCGTATTTTTTCCGAACTTCACTGCACTTTGGCTATGTTGGTTATATCTGTGATGTTTGCATGTATTGAACGTCGGCTAATCGCTATAAGTCGATTAGTCGGGGTTATACATGATCTGTGATGTACTGGAATGTGTATATGAATGTGTTGGACTGTCGCGGGTGAATAGCCGGGGTGGATGTGAGATGAGCTTTTGTTTTTCTTTCATTCATTGTAAATGTAAATTGATGTAATAATATTATTTGTTTGGCCGCACAACCGGGTCGGGGTTGTAGCCGTCATTGTATAATTCTTTTTACTGTTTTTGCTCCTAGGATAGACCCATGGAGGGGTGCACAAACTACCGGGTTCTTGGCGGGTAGTTTGCCGCACCCGTAGGGGTCTTGGGTAGGGTATTTGGCTATTCACCGCGACCGTGTTATCCGCTTTTCGTTTCAGGCTCGAAAGGATTGCGGATTGCTAGTATATCCAATGTATTCATCTGTGATCTGTAATGTCTATCATTGCTTTCTATTTAGGCGTTGCTTATGTTTTACAGCCGCGCTAGCCCAGCCCCCGCTCTGTCGTTAGTTAAGTAACCTAACGAGTGATGACGGGACCCCATGGCGAATGCGAATGGCATAAGCGTACGTCATATTTTGGTTGTTTTCTGCAATGGTAGGAACTAAATGATGGGACGCATTAAAAGAACTAATGCAAGAATATCACGCATTAAAAGAACTAATGCAAGATAATAAACCAAGTTTAAGTCGATGGAACACTTTCGAAAAACCACTCGGTTCTTTTCAAAACTAACTTTTAAATGCGGAGCTTGAGCCACTCCTTCTAAAAGCTATCTCGTTCCAATCGATTATATCAAGTTCACTACGTTCACGGTTTCGCCAAAACCATCCGTAGCCCTCCGTCGTTTCATATGAATATTCAACAGTATTCAAGCTGTGTTTGTTGGCCTTAGTCAAGGCACAGTGTTTGGTAGCTGGTGGGTATTCATATGTTGCATAGATAGAATGCGTTGGTTTGGGACAATCGTATTGCCTTGTTGGCCATAGTCAAGGGTATATACGGGTGGGTTCAAATTAACCTGGATAACGACGGGAAGAACTTGACATGTGACTTATGATTTGTTGGCCTTAGTCAAGGTCATAAGAGCATGGGGCAAAAATCCACATCGGGAGTTTCATAAGTACTGAAACTTGCTAGATTTGCATACCATTTGGAGTGTGATGATTATGGTAGGATTCCTTCATTTTCGTCACGCGATGATATTTGGATCCCGATCCTACTGTGAGTATATGCTACTCCTCGGGAAATTTCTCACTAAACGATCAATGCTATAAACCTAGTAGGTGCCTAGAAAGGTGTTAGCGGGGCTACGCCCCCAGGGAAAAGAGGTTCTTAAATTAAGGAACTTCGCGAAAGCGTTGGAAAACCTCCCTCGAAGTACCGACACTGGCCTGGCTGAACGGTTAAGCAAGTATTGTACGGTGGGATTGATCCCGGCTAATTCTTCCTTTGTGGTTTGAGGAGGGATTCGAGAGACAGTGGGAGCCATCCTGTTTAGACAAATTAAAAACCATTCTAAACTTGCAAGAGCATCGTGCTAAGTGTTTCTTCTCTCCCCCTGCAGCGACCAAATCGAAATGACTGGACTTAAGTTACTTCTAGATAAAAACATATTGACAGGGCCAAACTACAAAGATTGGCTCAGGAATGTCAAATTGGCAATCTCTTACGACAAGCTGGGGTATCTTCTTACCACCAAAGCTCCCCCCGTCCCAGGTCCCACCTCCAGCGTCGCGGATAAGGAAATCCGTAAGACTTGGGAGATTGACAGCGCGAAGGCCAGATGCCTCGTACTTGCCTCGATGGACAACGACCATCAGAGGAGGCACGAGAATATGGATTTGGAATCCATATTTCTTCATACAAAAGAACTGTATGGAGAGCAGTCTCGTATCGCAAGATACGAAGTGTCGAAGAAGTTATTTTCGACTAAGTTGGCCGTCGGATCATCGGTAGCGGACCACGTGCTTAAGATGATTGGCTACACTGAGGAGCTCGCGGAACTTGGGACCACGTTGGACAGTGAACTTTATACGGATATAATTCTCCAGTCCCTTCCATCCACTTACGCCCAGTTCATACTGAATTTCAACTTGCAAGAAAAGGAAGTTGAACTTTCAGAACTCCTCAACCTGCTGAGGAGTGCAGAGGGCACCCTACAGAAGGGTAGGGATACATCCACTTTGTTTGTAGGAGGATCTTCTTCTTCTAGGTCCAAGGCGAAAGCCAAGGGAAAGAAGAGGAAAGCCCCCGCCAAACCAAGGGGCGGTGTTAGTAAAGTAGGTACGAAGGGAAAGGAAAAGGCAACAAAGATAGCGGGGAAGCTTGTTGGTAAAGAGGAATGCTTCTATTGTCACAAGAATGGACACTGGAAGAAAGATTGCAGGGCTTGGAAAGCCAGGACACAGGAACTGAAGCAGGTTGCGGCTTCAGCTTCAGGTGTGTATGTTATTGAAAACTGTCTTTCTATAAACTCTACTTCCTGGGTATTGGATACCGGATCAGGATCTCATATCTGTAATTCTTTGCAGGCGTTGAGAAACCGTAGGTTTTTGAAGGCAGGTGACATGACCCTCAGAGTTGCGAACGGAGCTAGCATGGATGCTAAAGCCGTGGGGGACTATCACCTGGGAATGACAGATGGGCATGTTTTGGTTTTGTGTAATTGCTTTTTTGTACCCAACGAAACTTGTAATATCATTTCTGTATCTTTGGTTTCTAAAGAAGGTTATGAATTTGCGTTTGTAAGTAATGTTGTAAACATTCACCTTAATCAAGTTCTGATTGGGTCAGGTACACTGAGCAATGGTATATACGTATTAAACCAACCACAGATTTTCAATGTCCAGAATACACACAAAAGAAAGTCTCCAGATATCAATCAGGCTTTCTTATGGCATTGTAGACTGGGTCACATCAATGAGACACGGTTGACTAAGTTACATAAAGAAGGATACTTGGATCCGTTCGAGTATCAGTCTTATGCCACTTGTGAATCTTGTCTTATGGGAAAGATGACAAAGACTCCGTTCACTGGACACGGAGAAAGAGCGAGCGAGCTCTTGGGACTCATACACAGTGACGTGTGTGGTCCAATGTCTACACATGCCCGAAGCGGTTATTCATACTTCATTACTTTCACAGACGATTTCTCTAGGTATGGACATGTCTTCTTAATGAAGCACAAATCCGAGGCCTTTGAGAAATTTCGGGATTATAAGAATGAAGTTGAAAAACAAACAGGCAAAAGTATCAAGATCCTAAGATCGGATCGAAGTGGTGAATACTTGAGTGCCGAGTTCCTGGACTATTTAAAAGAGAATGGTATTCTCTCTCAGCGTACTCCTCCATACACTCCGCAACATAACGGTGTATCAGAAAGGAGGAATCGAACCCTATTGGATATGGTTCGTTCCATGATGAGTAAGGCTGAGTTACCGCGATCTTTCTGGGGATATGCACTAGAAACAGCTGCACATCTCTTGAACCAAGTTCCTACTAAGACTGTGCCTACCACACCATATCAGATGTGGAGTGGGAAGAAACCCTGTCTTAAAGCCTTTAAGACATGGGGATGTCCGGCTTTTGTAAAAAAGCAGCATGCGGACAAGCTCGAGGCACGCTCAGTACAATGCAAGTTTGTGGGATACCCAAAGAACTCCAAGGGGTATCTATTCTATTACGCAGAGGAGCAAAAAGTCCTTGTTTCTCGTCATGCCCACTTCTTGGAAACTGAGTTTTTGGAAAATCAGATAAGTGGGAGCGCAGTAGAACTGGATGAAGTTCCAGAACCTCAGACTATTACTGAGAGCTTAGTGGAACCAGAGGGTTCAAAAGAACAGAACATTCCTATGCCGCTCCGCAGAAGTAGTAGGCAGTCTCATCCGCCCGAGAGATACTACGGTTTTCTCATAGACGGGGATAGAGAGGATTGCATCATAGACTATGATGAGCCTACTAGCTTCCAGCAGGCCGTTCAGAACATTGACTCGGTAAAATGGCTGGATGCAATGCGGACCGAAATGGAGTCCATGTACACCAACAAAGTATGGACGTTGGACATTGCTCCAGACGGGGTAAAACCCGTAGGATGCAAGTGGATCTTCAAAAGGAAGATTGGTGTAGATGGACAGGTTGAGACCTATAAAGCTAGACTTGTAGCAAAGGGTTTCCGTCAAAGACCTGGCTTGGACTATGACGAAACCTTTTCTCCAGTGGCTATGCTGAAATCCATTCGGATCCTTCTTGCCATTGCTGC
Source organism: Agapanthus africanus (assembly GCA_030015575.1). Classification (NCBI taxonomy): domain Eukaryota; kingdom Viridiplantae; phylum Streptophyta; class Magnoliopsida; order Asparagales; family Amaryllidaceae; genus Agapanthus; species Agapanthus africanus. The sequence goes on from CM057338.1 coordinate 238,222,389, forward strand.
CTTCCACGATTATGAGATTTGGCAGATGGACGTAAAAACCGCTTTTCTAAATGGAAGTTTAGAGGAGTGTGTCTATATGGATCAGCCAGAGGGTTTCATTCAGAGTGGGAGCAGCGGAAAGGTGTGCAAGTTGCTTAAGTCCATCTATGGACTGAAGCAGGCATCGCGGAGTTGGAACATCTGTTTTGATGAGACGGTCAAGGAATTTGACTTTATCAAAAATCCAGATGAACCATGCATCTATAGTAGATTTGTAGCGAGAACTGTAGTATTCCTTGTTTTATACGTGGATGACATTCTCTTAATAGGAAATGACATTCCTATGCTACAATCTGTCAAGGGTTTCTTGTCACACAGGTTCTCCATGAAAGACCTGGGTGATGCCTCTTACATCCTGGGGATCCGGATCCATCGTGATAGATCCAAGAGGATATTAGGACTTTCACAGTCCAGGTACATCGACACCGTACTGAAAAGATTCAGTATGGAAGATTCCAAGCGCGGTAACCTACCGGCTTGTCACGGGATCACCCTCTCTAAAGAGATGTCTCCCAAGACTGATTTGGAGAGGGATCGCATGTCTATTATACCCTACGCTTCTGCGGTAGGCTCTATAATGTATGCGATGTTGTGTACCAGACCGGATGTAGCTTATGCACTGAGTGTAGTAAGCCGGTATCAGTCAAACCCTGGGGAGAAACATTGGATAGCGGTAAAGAACATTCTCAAGTACCTGAGGAGGACTAAGGAGATGTTCTTGGTGTATGGCGGAAAAGACCTCCAGATTGAGGCCTTTGCTGACTCCAGCTTCCAGAGTGACAAGGATGATTCCAAGTCCATGTCGGGTTTTGTCTTTACCCTCAATGGAGGGGCGGTGTGTTGGAAGAGTTCCAAACAGGAAACCGTTGCAGACTCGACTATGGAAGCGGAATACATCGCTGCATCTGATGCCGCAAAAGAAGCTGTCTGGATAAGGAAGTTCTTAAAAGAACTTCAGGTGGTTCCGTCCATTGTTGACCCAGTACCTCTGTATTGCGACAACAACGGGGCTATAGCTTTAGCAAAGGAACCCAGGTCCCATCAGAGATCCAGGCACATCTTGAGGCGGTATCACCTGATCAGGGAGATCGTGGATCGCAAGGAGATCGAGGTTCGGAGGGTTGCTTCAGAAGAGAACACTGCAGATCCATTCACCAAGGCCCTACCCCAGACTCAGTTCGAGCGGCTGATCGAGATGATAGGTCTTCGATACGCCAGTACATGGCCTTAGTGCAAGTGGGAGATTGCTAGTGTATATGCCCTAGAGGCCATTACTGTATCATACTAGTTTGTATATTACTTAATGGAAGCTTGGGATATTCACCTTGTATAAACAATCTTGCTCAATATAGTAGTATGCTACTTGGTTTGTTTCTACTTCAATGTGTACTTGTGTTTATTTCAGTATATCACTCATACGCATTAGTGGAGCCCTTAGGATCTTTGCTTGATTACCAGCGTTGTGATGGCAGTCACACTAGTGGGGGCTGGGTAATCTATAGGCACATCCTTATACAGGTCCCTAGTCGTAGGACTGTCGAGACAGGGCATCGATACTCCGGAGTAGACTAGCGTATGTGCTTCTCATCCCAGTGTGGGAGATGGTCTGTCCCACAGCCATCAGTACGTCGTACTGGAGATAGTATACGGGTGCTCGTTGGGTTACGAGTACACTGGACAGGACTCGTCGGGAACTGACAGGTTGGTATTATACCTATCGTCAGTTATCAGTTCCCAGGTGACATGAGTACAGCTTAGTCCGCTGACTTGACACTGACACTTCGCCTCGAGTGTGTTCCCACTGCACTTTGATCACTACCCTACCACGGCTCAAAGGAGTCGTGCAAACAGGTGGTGGTTGGGTGCAGTCCCGAAGCACTTGGAGGCAGTGACGGTTAGACAGGATTCGTCTCTCCCGGTATTGGAGGTTGACATCGCGCTGTGTCTAGGAGAGCCATTACACGAGTAGTCCCTGGCCAGGGCAAGCGAGATATACTGGTAGGTTTCCAGTGTTATCTCAGGGTGTTTTGGGCTTCACTCCGACACGACTTGTACCGCTATTGGGGGACTGACGTTTTACCGCCCCCTAGGCCCGCCATGCGATGTATCAGACGAACAGACCGGACTGTACGGAGAATGTCACATTCAGACTCAGTAGGAGTTCAGATGGGGTTTCACCTCGTCAGCCTTCTTGTCGACATCTACCTGGGGACCGTTACGCACAGCTAGTGCCGCTTGCGGTCTGTGGTTAAACCCACTGCCAGCGTAGTGTCGAGTCTTTAGAGTCCCACACAGAGGGTATTCGCCTCTGGGCAAAACAGAGTAGAGGTCGCATGGTTTTGCGACAGGGTTCGTTCTCATCCGCGCACTTGTGCACGTTTGGAGTCCGGACGGATTATACTGGCAGGCTCTGGTTTGAGCCAGATACTGGTATATGTTTTGGGGGTTGCTTTTATCTCTTGGTATTCTTGTTCCTCGGAACGAGAATGCAGGTGTGTATGCACAGTTGCTTGAGGCGGAGAATGAGGTTTTTCATTAGGGTTTCGGATCGGGTGCGTATGCACAGTTGACAGTTATCATTTTCCAAACCCTAATGGATTTATATATTATCTATTAATAATAGTAATTAAATGAGAATTATGTTATGGTTGATTTTTTGTTGACTTGTTGACCTTGGTTGACTTGTTGACCATTGACCACCATCATGCTTTGAAAGATCCTCCTTGATTCATGCTTACACTTCATTTAAAGAAGCATGATAGTGGTCATTCCAAAATTACCATCAACTATTCTTATTTTAATTATTATCATTTAGATAATTCTTTTCTTTTGCAATATGGTTGCAAGAAAGAAATAATTGAGCTCATTCTATCATAACTTCTCTCTCTCCTCATTTCATCTTCTTCTTCCTCTAGCAAAGAGAAACCTTCTCATGTGTTGAGATTCATTCTCTTTAGAAAGAAAAGCAAACCCTAATCACTCTCTACTCATTCTAGGATGAAGGTTTAGCAAGCCGGAAACCCTAGTTCACTCAAAGATCGAGGAAGAGCCCAAAGGTCGAGCCTTCGAGGTGGATCCATCTTCGACGGGAGAAGGCGACGAAAAGAGAACCATCAACCTCTACAAGGTTTGAAGAAGAAGGAGTTCAAGTTTAGGTATAACCATCTTCCATAGTAGCTAACTCTCTTTAGCTTGTATACTAGTTTTAGTTTAGACAACGATCCCGACCTTGTTTAGTCCATGTTGCCTCTTGCGATAAAAATTCGTTTTTTATACCGTTTCCGCCTCCCCGTAAGCACCGGGGGTCGCAATATGGACTTACAGATAACACTTACCAGTAAATCACTGCAATCCTGGCCAAGGATTTCTAGTTATGGCCAGTCGAGCATAGCGCAACATCAACCCCCAATACCGGGAGAGACGAATCCCCTCCTATCGTTCATTGCCTCCATGTGAATCGGGACTGTACCCAAAAACCACCAGTTTGCACGCCTCAACAGAGCCGTGGTAGGGTGGAAATCAAAGTACAGTGGGAGACACACAAGACTCTATGACGATCTCGGGTCAACAGACTAAGCTGTACCAGTGTCACCAGAGAACTGCCATCTGACGTAAGGTATAATACCATCTGGGAGTTCTCGGCGAGTCCGTTCAGTATACCCAGTCTCCACTGAGCACCCGCATACCATCTCTGATGTCAAACACCAATGGATATGGGATCATCCATCGCCCATCACATGAGTCGAGAAGATATACGCTAGTCTACTCTGGAATATCGATGCCCCGTCTCGATATTTCCATGACTAGGAACATTGAAGGATGTACTCATGGACTACCCAGGCCCCACTAGTATGATCTACATCATAGTCCAGCAAGTCGAGTACACATCCTAAGGGCTTTATCAACATGTAACAGAGAGACAGTAAGTATACATGTTAAGATAAAGAGCAACCAGATAGCGTACTATCATGTCGAGCAAGAAAGTCCTACCTATATATGTCCCAGCATCCACTACAATATACAACTCATGTACAGTGATGGCCTCTAGGGCATACATATAACTAACAGTTACAATCAGGGTGTTCCTCTCGAGGCATTCTTAGTCGAGCCAGTCGCTATGGAAGAAGGTATTCGCAGCGCGCTGCACCACTTTATGCGATTAAATACGTGGTCCAATTTTCTCACCAATGAGCCGAGCTATGTGCTGAAAGCTTCGAACGCTTACGTGGCGTGGTATAAGCATGCGACGGGTGCTGTTATCAGGGAAGAATGGCGATTATTGCTCAATCACATGGATGCAGTCCCCGCTGGTAATCTATCTGTCCCCTTAAAGCGACGGACTGCCGTTCGTCCTTCCTTGAGGGAAATTACTACAGCCGTAGTCTCTTGAGTCTTCCCTGAGAGGTTTTAATCCGATGTTCTCGTAACTGCGGTAGCCATGGTATCCCCAGAATCTGGCGCTGGTACGAAAATCGGGACCCGCCGCCCGAAAATGCCTGTCAAGCGCACGCTCTTGTCTTCGGCCGCTGGTGTCCGTTCGCAGGAAAAGAAGAAGTCTTTATTTTCTGCCGATGTTGTATTCGTCCAGGAGCCACATGCTCCCTAAAGCGAGGGCTTGTTCAAATATGGTACCAACGATGGTTTTTTCGAAACGCTTGCGACCGATACTGATCTACAGGCTGCCCTCGCAGCTTCCGAGCGACTAGCTCGCGAGGAAGCTGCATTGATCTCTATCGCGGAGTCAGGTATTCTGCAGTTATATTCTTCTGCGTCTATCCCTTCTCTTTTTATTATGCTTCTATTAGCGCTCTCTTCTTCAACAGGTATTTCTGCCGAAGAGACTCTCACGGCTTCCCTCAGGACGTTCGAGGAGGAAGAGAGGCTCCGTGCTTCTTTGGGCTTTGGTATAATTCGTTTCATTACGTCTTTACTCTTTTTTTATTCGTGATCTGACCCTTTTCTTCACCCTGTTGTAGGAACTACCGTAATTCAGGTCATTCCAAGTGCAGTGCCATTCCCAAGTGGCGATGCATCAAAGCTTCTAGAGCCAGCGACTATGGCCACGGCTTTCCTTAAGTCACCGCAGGAGGCATCGCTGAAGTAGCCGATGATGGACGCCGTAGCGGCTCCGGAGGCAGAGCTCGGTTCGGATGACGACGTTCCCATGTTGGAAGTCTTAAGGAGGTCAGTTCTCATTGCTCAGACTGAAAGGAACCACAGGAAGCATGCGGCGAGGGAACGCGATGCCGTTTTGGCCACAGGTGCGGGCTCAAGCAGTATTCCGCCTGCTGACACTCTTTCAGCGGATGTTCCCCCTTCCCTGTCTACCGCCTTTAGACAGGTTGCACATGCTGCTCGGGAACAAACTGAAAATCTACTTCAATGTAACGTAACGCCCAGTTTTTATTAGAACTCGGTCCTCGAATTCTGACATACGTATTTTCTTTTACACAGGGTCGAGTCCTGGCAATGGTATGGTAGGTGAAACGCTGACGATTACAGAGCCCGAAGTGACCACTCTTTCTCGGGAATCTGGGACTATCCAGACTGCTGCTCTTTCTCCTTATGGCTCCTTGGTATCGGCGGGTGTCGCAAGCATTACGACGGCCCTCGTCGAGTCAGGGGATGAAGCTATGGGTGCAGAATCTATTCCCCCGAGAGAGAGTGAAGAAGTCGTTATACTTGGTGACGCTTCCGGCGCGGTTTCGGTCTTTGATCTATCAGGTAGTCCTTGGGTTGTTGTTGTCAAGCTTTTCTATCCTGTTAAGCCCTTTTAATGATATTCCGTTTGTCTTGAGCATAGGCGCGGTAAACCCTGAGGCTATGCCGTCTGAAGAAGTGTCGCCGGCCGCTGTTTTGACGATCGCTGTCCCTTCGCTTTCTTCTGCGCCTCCTTAAATCTTGGAAGGCATGGGTTTCTCACTTATTAATTTTACTGTGGATACAATCCTCCTTGTATTGACTGTATGTCGCAACTCTACAGGAGTACTTTTCGACCATTTGTACCAGGTGTTAAACCCGCATTTTCCTTCCAGTCGGAAATCATTCTACCTTCTGGTATTGGTCAGTATATTCTTCAGCTAATGTTTCTTCCCCCCTTTTTTTATGAGTTGACTTATTGTTGCTAAGCCTTCCTTAACACAGTATCACAGGTCGGGGGAGGAGACGAAAAAATAGCCACGCCTCCGGTACTCCCCATTCTTCTGCCTGCCACAGTCGGTATGATAGATTCCATCCCTTATGTGTTTTCTTCGTCTCCCGAGTCGAAATTTGACCGTAATTCATTTTGCAGCGTTTACACCGGGTCCAGCTCCTTTTGAGTCTCGCATTCCAATGCCCGCGGGGCCCTTCGCTAAACGCACATCCTCCAGGGGCGCCGTGAATAGCTGGTGAATGTTAAGCGAGTTTATCGAAGATCTCAATGCTGAGGCCCTCACTTCTGCTAAGGATTTTGCCATTGAAGTCAATCCAATGCTGGAGACACTCATGAACTTCCATAATGAAGATCTCGTCGGTTCTTTGGTTGATTATTGTAGGAAGATCGAGGATTGCCTGCACGAGATTAAGCTCAAGCGACTTGCTCCTAAGGTGTTGGCCTTGAATTCTCAGCGGGCTGCATGGGTCGAGCATAGTGTTCCTTTCATTCGCCATTTTGAACTTGAGGCGGCCCTTAGACGAAAGGAACATGAGGCAGCCTCCAGCGAATCCGTCCGGTTGCGCGCCCAGCTCGAAGTGAATGCTGCGCAGTTAAAAGCTATTTTCGACAACCTCCAGCGATGTATTTCGGACGGGTTGACGCTAAGGTGAAAGCTTGACTTCACCGAGCGGGTGACACAGGACTGCAAAGCTGCCATGCTAGAAATTGATGAAAAGATTTCATCCTGTTTGCACTAATGGACTCAAATTGAAGCAGAGTTGGCAGCTGTAGCTGACCACGAGCAAGGATTGAGAGGAGCGTGCGAGCGGCTTGTCAATTTGTTGAAGACGCCTCCTCCTTAATAACTGTCATTGTACCTCTTTTCTTGTACTGGCTGTAAACTTATGATTCATGAATAACATGTATTCATTTTGATTCTTTTATGAAATGTATCTTGTATTCACTTGAATTCATGAATAAAAGGCATATTTTATTTCATACTGGCATTTCTCTTTTCTTCGATGTCTTGATCTAGTGTGAAGTAGTTTATATACTCATTTCGGAGTTTGTTGTTTATTCATTTATCTCGGAGTCTCTAGTTTATAAACTTTTTTCAGAGTTTGTAGTTTACCTTCCTGAGGCTTGTAGGTAAACCTGTCCTAACGTCACAGTTAACCCCTGCTCTTTACGACAGAGGTCCGTTAGGGTCTATGGTACTAGGGTGTCCGTCGTACCGTCGCGTTGGCTGATGCATTCCCCTATATACAGACTTTACGCTGCTGTTCAAGTAACCCCGCGATTGTCGTGTCTCTGATCCCTTCGGGGGCTGGACAAGACGTCTTTAAGTAATCTCCTTAGGTCATATTACCGTTGGAAGAGCAAACGTCAAGAATTTTCCATAACGCTTTTTACTTGAGATTAGGCTCAGTTTGGGAGCCCCGATGAGTCATAACCACTCCGCGCTGGTGTGGGATGATCTCCGATAGTCTTTTAGGTTTTATTTGAGTTGCCGTCAAGACCTTGAAACTAGGAATTTGGCCTTCGCTTCGTTTGCTGGCATTGCGTCTTCTGTAACAAGACGAATGTCAAGATTGTCTCTAGGTTGTCTATGAACCGTCGAGATCTGGCTTGGAACTAAGGACTTTTCTATAGCTCCGTTTGTAGCCTCTAGGTTGTTGGTGAACCGTCGAGGCTTGGAACTAGGGACTTTGCCATGGCACCGCTTTGTTGACCCTGGGGTCGCTTGTTAACGTCGAGTCTGCATCCTGTTGGAATGAGAAGAAACGCCGTTGTTGATCTCTAGGCTGTCTGTGAACCGTCGAGATTTGGAACTAGGGACTTTGCCATGGCTCCGCTTTGTTGACCCTGGGGTCGCTTGTTGACGTCGTGTCCACATCCTGTTGGAATGAGAAGAAATGCCGTTGTTGATCTCTAGGCTGTCTGTGAACCGTCGAGATCTGGAACTAGGGACTTTTCCATGGCTCCAGTTTGTTGACCCTGGGGTCGCTTGTTGACGTCGTGTCTGCATCCTGTTGGAATGAGAAGAAACGTTGTTGTTGATACGGCGTCCGCTGTGACGAGATGAATGCCGAGATGATCTCTAGGTTGTTTGTGAACTGTCAAGGCTTAGAATTAGGGACATTGCATGGCTCCGTTTTGTTTCAACCCTAGGGTCTTTATTGACGCCGCGTCTGCATCCTGCTGGAGTGAGAAGAAACGGCGTTGTTGATCTCTAGGCTGTCTGTGAACTATCAAGACTTGGTTCTCCCTTTGAGAGAGTCTAGTGGGAAAATATGGTTCCCTTTCCGTTTGTTCCCATGGATTGTATACAGAGATTGATGTGGACTCACCTGTAAGGAAAAAGTTTCATTTTTTTAATTTCTTTCGCGATGCTCTATCATTTCAGCTTTTTATATCGTGAAAGTCACGATTGCCCAATCATTTCGGCTTTTTATCGCGGTGCCCAATCATTTCGGCTATTTTTCTTTTTACTCGCTGCTTTTTATTGCTTGTTGCTTAAACATTTCGGCTATTTTTATATGCGTATTTTTTTTGCTCGCTGATTTTTATTGTGAGTCGCCCCATCATTTCGGCTATTTTTATATGCATTTTTTTTGCCCGCTGATTTTGTTGCGAGTATGAAACTTGAGATCTGATACCATCAGCACCGCTATGACTGGAATATTGTCGGGAGCGAATCATCATTTTCCATGAAAGGACTTGGAGTTTGATATCTGTTCAGGCATCAGCATCGCATCAACTTAGATGTTGCCAAGAGCGAATAATCATTTGCCTTTGTAGATTTGAACAAAGGTGGCTTAGCAAACAGGGTTAAGGTCCTGTCGACTAAGGCTTTTTGACTTTATGAGCCATAAGGGTCTCATAAAGGGTTTTTTCCCCACGAGTCATGAGGATCTCGTAGACGTATTTTCTCCTTAAGAATCGTGGGGATTTCTAAGTGTGTGTTCTTTTATAAGTCGTAAGGATCTCATAAGAGTATTTTCCCATTATAAGTCGAGAGGACTTACAAGTGTCGTTCACCATATGAGGACGTTTCTCGTCATTGATAGGACTTGGTGGGGAAACGCTTATTCGTGCCCGTAGATTGTATACAAGGGCCAATATCGGACCGCCTGTAGGGCAGCGTGTGGAATATGACGGCTTAAGGACATGTTTGGATCCCTTAAGATTTTGAATCCCGTGAGCCGTAAGGGTCTCATAGAGAGAGTTCTCCTTACGAGTCGAGAGGATCTCGTCAGTGAAAATTTTACGAGATTGCGCCCTTTTAGGTTTTCACAAGGTCGTCGGTAGCCCTGCTATTTTTACTCACGGCGCCCTTTTGGGTTTTCATCCGTGCCCATATCTCTTGTGGAAGTACCCCTTTTTTCCCCTCTGTTCGCTAATGGAACTTAACGGGATTTGAGTTGCAGTCTTCGCTGCTGGGACTTGTGAACTTGAATTCCACTATCACCGTGTTTGAGGCGACGTACTTAGCTTAAGTACATCACGGTCTATTGTTAGTTTAGGGACATCTCGGTCCGTTGTCAGCTTCGGGGCGAAGTTTTGCCGGATATTACTTATAGAGTCTTGACTCAGGAAGACAGCGAGCGGACACGAGCGTCGTCATCTATCATTAACCTGAGTTGTGACTTGTCAAGCGTAGTATTTCTTAAGGAACCGGCTGTTTATTGGCCGGAAAGGTATTTCTCCATGCATATTCATGAGCAAGTAGGCCCTACCTTGGTAGACTTTTTCTATGATGTATGGACCCTCATAGTTCGGCTCGAATTTCCCCTGCTTTGCATGGTTGGGGATCATAAGTCTTTTGACAACTACCACGAGTTTGCCTTCGCAGAATGTTCTTGGACTAGTTAGTCTTTCGTATGAACGCGTCATCCTTGCTTTGTAAGCTTCCACGTTTTGCTGCGCTATGATACGAGTTTCATCGAGGGCATCGAACTCCTCAAACCGAAGATAGGCATTTCCTTCATCCGTCAGCTCGTATTGAATTTCTGCTTGTAGATAGGGGAACTCTATCTCTAAGGGAAGTACCGCTTCCGTGCTAAATACCAACGCGAATGTCGTTGTATTCGTGGCTGTTTTGAACGTGGTTCGATAAGCCCAGAGAGCTTCATGCAGTCTTTCATGCCAGTCCTTTTTATTTCTGGACACCGTTTTCTTTATGATCTTCATCAAGATCTTGTTGAAAGCCTCAGCTAGACCGTTAGCTCGGAGATTATAGACCGAAGAGTATCTCCAATTTATATTATGCCGCTGCGCGAATTAGCTGATCTTATGGTTTCTGTATGCCGACCCATTATCCGAGACTATCCGCCGCGGAGTACCAAACCGGTAGATGACATGTGTCCTGAAAAAATGGAGGATGTTCTCCGTCTTCACTTCCCTTAACGGCACTGCCTCTGTCCACTTAGAGAAGTAATCGGTTGTTGCCAATATGAACCGATGTCCTTTGAATGATACTGGTTCGATGGGCCCGATTATATCGGTTCCCCACATTTTGAACGGCCAGCTAGCCAATGTTGGGTGTAGTGGATTTGGATGCTGGTGGATGAAGTCCACGTGAATTTGGCACGAGTGACATTGTTTCGAATATTCGAGGCAGTCATAAATCATCGTGGGCCAATAGTAACCCATTTTCTTGATCTTCAACTTCATCTTTGATCCGGCTTGATGAGAATCGCAGAGTCTGTCGTGAGTTTCTTGGACAACCCTTTTTGCTTCTTCTGGACTCAGGCATCTCAGCCACAGACAGTCAAATGATCTCTTATATAGAGTATCATTGACGAAGTCAAACGATAGAGCTCGTTTCAAGAGTTGGTGTCTTGACGACGTGTCTTCGGGTGTTTGATGGGATTTGAAGTAGTCTATGAAGACTTCTCTCCAATCCTTAGCCTTTTCTTCGCCTTCTATTTGGCAGGCTACTTTTTTGGTCGCTTTCTTTCTTTCAGACGACTCCGGAGATATTTCTGCTGGCACGAGAATCCGACGGCTTTGCACAATGATCCTTACGTCATCGAGATTCTTGTCGGCCAGTTCTTTAGTGAGTTTGGCTAATGCATCCGCCTTGCTATTTTCTGCACGCGGAATGCTTTCCAGAATGTAAGAGGAGATTTGTGTCAGCAATTACTGCACTCTCTCGGCATATTTTACCAACTCCGGTTTACACGTCTGATAGTCGCCATTTACTGGGCTAACGACTAGCAGGGAGTCTCCATATATGTGGAGGTTTTCGATTCCCATGTCGACAGCAATCTCAAGACCCGCTATCAAAACTTCGTATTCAGCTTCATTATTTGTCATCGGCTCTGTTAAGGAAAGGGCAAAACGCATTATTCCTTCTTGCGGAGTCACGAAGATGAGGCCTACCCCGGCTTTGATTATGGGGGTGCTTTGCTTTCTCTTCTTCAGGTAAGATGCTCCGTCGAAATAGAGTTCCTATTGGACATTATTTTCTTCCTTTTTCCCTTCGATTGTATCGAACGCGTGTTCGTCTGGCAATTCACAATTTAAGGGAGAATCGGCTGGTATTGGATGCTCAGCGAGAAAGTCAGCGATGGCCTGGCCTTTCACTGCCTTGAGGGGTCGATGTGTTATCGAGAACTCAATCAAGAGGAGGTCCCATTTGACCAGCCTTTCCGTTAGTATTGGATCTTGACATCAAACATTTGAGAGGGTCCACTTTTGATATAAGATGGACCTCATGTGCCAAGGCATAATGTCGAAGCTTTGTTATCGCGAAGATCAGTGTCAGGAAGTGTTTTCGATGGGGGAGTAGTTGTTTTCTGCCCCCAGAAGAACTCGACTCAAATAGTAGAGAGATCTTTCCTTTCCCTGGTCGTTCTCCTGTACCTATAGCACGCCTAAAGAACCTTCGAGGGCTGTTGTATACAGGATAAGGGGCTTTCCCTTAACCGGAGCGGTCAGTACCGGTGGGTTCTGCAGATATTGCTTTATTTGGTCCAGTGCACTTTGGCATTTATGACCCAAATGAACGGGGTACCTTTCTTCATCAAATGGCTATAGGGGCAACATTTTCCGGAGAAGTTAGCTATGAACCGTCGGATATACGCGAGCTTCTCTTGGAGAGAACGCGGTTGTTTGAGAGTTCTTGGCGTAGGCATTTCCATAATCGCCTTGATTTTTGATGGGTCTATTTCAATGCCTCAGTATCGTATGATGAAGCCTAGGAATTTGCCTGAGTAGACTCCAAATGTGCATTTCAGAGGGTTCATCTTCAAGTTATATTTCTGAAGACGCTGGAACACTATTTTCAAATACTCCTAGTGCTCCTCATACGATTTGCTTTTCACCACGAGATCATCGATATAACATTCGACAATCTCGTATATGAGGTCATGAAGATCTTCGTCATGGCCTTCTGGTAGGTAGTGCCAGCGTTCTTCAGACCGAAGGGCGTCACTTTATAGCAAAATATGCCCAGCGGAGTCTGGAAGGCAGTATGATTTTGGTCTTCGGGATGCATCTTTATTTGATTATACCTCGATGATCCATCCATGAAGGAGAAAACCACATGGGTAGACGTGTTATCGATCATCATCTCGTTAACAGGTACTGGGAAGTCATCTTTCGGACAAGCTTTATTGAGATCCCGAAAGTCTACGCAGATGCGTACTGTCCCATTTTTCTTCATCACCGAAACGATATTAGCGATCCGGTCAGGATATTGAACTTCTTGGATGAAGCCGGAGTCAATTAGTTTCTTAACTTCGGCGTTGATACCCATCTCGAGCTCGAGCCGCATTCTTCTTAGCGCCTGTTTGATTGGCTTGATGTCTGGTGATATCGCCAGTTTATGCACCGCCATTTCTGGATCTAGTCCCGGAATCTCGGAATAGTTCCATGCGAAGCAGTCATTATATTGCATAAGTACATTCTTTAGTGTGGCCACCTGTGTTTTAGACAACAGCTCACTAACGAACGTTGGCCTTGGATCGTTTTCCGTCCCTAAGTCAATTTTCTTCAAATTGTCAGCCGTGGTGTGTATCCCATCTTCCAGCTCTTCTGGCACCGGTGGAAATTCTGAGATCACCTCGTCCTCATCCTCATCTGCGAAGCAGTGGGAAAGATCGTTCATATTCTCATGCTCCCCCTCCTTTGAGAATGTTATCACGTGGCAGGTACGAGTTCGTTTCCAAGCTCAATGTTGATCTGGACTTACCCTAACAATATAGGTTGCTTTTGGCTCATGTTTTCATGGTAGGGTTATCCTCCAACTGTCGGATAGAGAAAACCTACCTTGGTGATACTGGTCTTCAACCATGTCTTTGAAGGTGAAGCAGTCTTCAAGAAGATGTCCTATTGCTCGGTGGTAGGAGCAATAAGCCGGGTGATGGACCTCGTTTATTTGTTCGGGGTGTCGAGACTCCAGCAGCTTCATGATGTTTAATGACAAGGTCGAATATTTTTCTTGTCTTATCTCGAGGGAAAGAATATTTCCGACCCATCTTCTTCATAAAAGACGGGTTCCAGCTGACTTTTTCTCGATCGCATGTCTTAATGGATCTGCTTCGCTGTTTTTGAATGTCATTCTCGTTATTCACCTTGTTGTTGCCTCTGCGTCGGACTTTTCCCTTGCCACGAGAGCGCACAGCAAGCTGAGGGTGAAGGGCATCATAGTCTTCTCTTTCCGCAGACTGCTGAGTGAGACGCTGCGTCCTGGTCTTCTCGTAAATGGCTATTTCGCGGCTGTGGTCATCCCAAACCTTCTGACCTGCTTCCCTTATTAGCTTGTCAATCTGTTCTTCGAATGACGGACTTGGTATTCTTACGACGGGATCTCGCTCTGGTTCAATATTAGCGCTATCTGGAAAAGCATTTGCTTCTCCACCGGAGTTATTGATGACATGGCAACCATGGAATCGCTCCCGTTTCTTGGACCGAACATATCCAAGCCCGGTTGTCTCCATCCTCCCGTTGGGCATCTTTCGCTGAGTCCCGGGGATGTCCCAAATCTTGTTGTAGAACTGGGCTTGTCGCGCGGTTTTCTTGAAGGGTACGCCTTAGCATCTTAATAGCCTTTTCAATCCCTCTGCGTAATATCTGGGCAGAAGGATTGGTTGGAACCTTTCAAGCGCAAGTTCGGCACCATGCCATACTTCTCTTTCTATTTTAGTCTCTGTAGATTGATAGAAGAGGATCGTCTTTCATCTCTCCGCCTATGAGGGACGTAGAAGGTCTGCAGCTCTTGCACGCTGTATGTATCGAGCGCATCAAGTTCCCTGTAATACCACTGTGGAACCATGGTGATTTGCAAGCTCTGATCAGCTCTCGTAATGGTTTGTGCTGACGGACGGACGGAGAATACTACGTCGGTCTCGTTCTTAGAGTCACTGCTGAAGACCAAAATAGGAGTTGATGGTCCTAGCCTGTTGCCTTGCGGTTGCCCTGAGTAGACTATCTCTTCATCCTTCTCGGTATTGCTCCCAAAGATCGGAATAGTGGCGACGGCTTTTTGTCGGTTTTCGGGTTTACGACATCTTTACGTGTCTTCGAAGTCTGGTAGGAAGTACTTGGCGTCTTCATATTTGCGGAATTCAATTATGGAGAATGGGTTTATCTCCCCTGTAACGGTGTACTCGAGGCCATCTTTGAAATACTTCATACACGGGTGTTGTATAGAAGGGATGGTATTGTACTTATGTCACCAAGGCTGGCCGAGCAGAGCGTTGTAGCAAGTCTTGGCGTCGATGACATGAAATTTGATGTCAGTGACGAGCATCCTAAAGAATAATGTCAATATTACGGACCCCGGTGTCCATGATGACTACAAGTCAAAACCGGAGATGGTAATCTTGTCCCGAGCTAGGTGCTGAACGTTCATGCAAATCTCCTTCAAGACCTTTACATCAAGAAGGTTGACGGAGGACCCGTTGTTGACCAAGATCTTCCCTATCTTGATGTCATGGCAATACCCGGTGACATATAGAGGACGGTTGTACTCGCACGTTCCGAGGAGGAGATCTTCATCGCCGAATGTGATGCCAGGTGTATGAACCTCTGCCAGCTCGTCCTTTATCTTTTCTTCCGCGAAGAAAGCTTGGAACTGATCAGACTCTTGTAGTGCCTTGATCAGGGAATCCCATGCCTCTTTGGACAGGAGGAGAGCATCCAGTATGCTCAGTTGTGATGGTATCTTCCTCAAATGTTCCAGGACATCTTAATCCACCTTGTTTTTCTTAGGCGGATCCTTGGCTGCGAGCTCTTTGACGACTCTATCGTCGAGGGCAATTTCATCAGGGACTTTCTCTTTCCCCTTGTCTCTTTTGTTAGAACCCTCGCTTGTAGGCCCGAGGTTCTTTTTAGGCAACGTACGGCTACGCAGCTGAATGTTCTCGCAGTTCTTCACCTCTTCTTCTTTTCCAGAGGTGGATTCTTTGAAGAGAGGGCCGAGGGTTATTTCTTCTTTAGAATTGCTCCCGAATGTAAGAACTTAAGATTTTCCTTTTGTCGAAATGGTATCAACCATATGACAGTTGCCGGTCGTTCCTTCACGCTCGTCTGTCGCGCTTCTTTGTTGTCGACGAGCTTCGCGCTTCATCCATTTGAGGTGTTGTCAGTGGCAACGTATCCTTGCTACCACATCATGAAGGCGCTGCACTCTTCGGTGGGGTATATGACCCTCCGATGGTATAAGCAGTAGTTCGGATGTACACCCGCTTCGTCGAGGCACGTATTTCCGGGAGTATTTCCTTTGAAAGGCGGCAGCTTCATTCCCATTGACATGGTTTTGGCGAACCGTTTTCCCGTCTTAAACCTGCCTTTGTCTGCCGTGGGTGTGCTTTGATCTGGTTTAAGTACATTGTGACTCTTCCTCGCCGCAGCTTCTTCATCCTGGAGCCAACGCTTAGCCTTTTCGTATATGGCCGTTTCACGTTCTTGTTCAGTTTTGCTCTTTTAAAGGGCTTCGTTTAGCAGCCTGTTAATTGGATCTTCTGACAGCTTCAGGGATTTTGGCGCTAGTCCTGCCCCTAGTTCCTCTGCGTTGCTTTTCGACGCTGAGGGAGCTTCTTCGTCTTTTAACGAAAAGTGAGAGATCATGTGGCAACTCGCTACATAATTCTCGGGTTCTTCTGACGAGTCGTTTCCTTCATCAATGTCACTGTCTCCGTTCTCAAGGATATGGTTGAGAAACTTTTCGAGAGTGACTGGGGTCCGCACCTTCTGATTGTACTCCTCCAGCGCATCGATGTATTTTTGTAGATCCGTGCGCTTGTTATCGTACTTGGCAGGCTACACATGCTTCTTGGTCTTCTTTCTCTTCGAAGACTTTGAAGGATTGATCAGGGTGTTTTGCCTATCGTTAGTAGTTTTCGGTGTTGGGCACGGTTTAAGTATTCTCTCAATGATCTCAAGCTCCAGCGGGCTTTTCCACCTGCTCGCCAGATACGCTTAAAGGTCTTTCAGCATTCTTTTAGTTTGCTGAAAGGACAACCTCCCACGGGGCTTCTTCTACAAACGAGCATGATGCCCCCAGCGTGTCCACCTTTTTAGGAGCGTGCTTCTTGTTGGGTTAGCCTAGCACCACATGAAGGGTTTAGAAGCATCACATGAACCAAAAGTGGAGTCTTTAGGGTGCTAAGTTAACGAACAAAGAATCGTTCCTAGAATCAATTAGGGTTTCAAATTTTTCACATCATCATATGAAAGAAATGCTAGGGTTTAGAGAGTGCAACCTTTGTAGCTCCCTACGCTAGACTCCTCGGCTACTTGGGGTTTGAAAAAGCTCCGCTTGAACTCCTCGAGGTCACCGATGATCCACCCGGAGTCCGCTTTGTCCAAGCTTGCAACTTTATCCGATCAAGTGAACGAAATCAAGCTAACACTCTAAACAAGTGGGCTAGACTTGTTTAGAATGGTGTTGTGGTTCTCTTTCTCACTTCAAAATCCAATCTTGATGAGTATATTTCTCACTACAAAGAACTAGAGAGCAAAATTAGAGAGGAAGAAGAAGATGATGGCAATATGAGAAGATGATAAGTTCAAGTCTAAAAAGAAAATAGAAAATATATCAATATATATTTTCCTCTTCTCATATCAAACCATGGTTAGGATATTATTGAACTTGAGTTAAAAACACAAAAGGAAAAGTAACCCATGGTCAAATGGTGGGTGAGAATGGTTAGGTCAAGAGAAGAGTGTAGAAACAAATCAATAATGACCATTTTGCTTTTTCCCTTTTTGTTTTAAATCAAATGCAATTTAATCCATAAATAAAACCATGGTGTGAGTCTTATATTGCCACCATTTTCATGTATATACAACCATGAAGGATGTATGTATGTATGTATGTGTATATGTACATCCATATGTGCATGAATCAATAAAGAAACTATACATGCATGCATACATCCATCATACTCAAGAAAGGATTTCAAGTGAGAAGCTAATGGTTAAATGATAAATCAACACTTGATTTATCAATCCGGCCATATCACATATGACCCCTACCAAAAGCAAGCCGCCCGACCAATATACGGTATCTTATACGCGCATTTTAATCAGGTCCATGCGCATATCGCATACGCGCACCACAACGTTTCGCCTGGACTAGGAAACTCCATTGTGGGACTCTGAGACTCGTCAATACGCCGGAAGTGGGTGATGATCATATCAAGCACCCCCAAGCCGCAAGCGGTCAGCTAAACGTAACGGCCACCCGGGTATTGAGCGATCAGAAGAGAACAAGCGAACCTGCTATAACTCCCGTCGAGCCAACCGGCAACATTTCCCGTACAGTCCGGTCTCCTCGTCTGATATGTCGCATATCAAGTCTAGGGGTGGTAAAAGTCAGACCCCAATAACCGATAAGTCGTGCCGATGTGAGACTCATAACGGGTCGAGAAACTACTGGTAACACTTACCAGCAAATCTCTGAATCAGCCCTGGCCAGAGACTTCCCTGTTACGGCCAATCGAGCACAGCGCAACATCAACCCCCAATACCGGGAGAGACGAAACCCCTCCTATCGCTCATTGCCTCCATGTGACTCGGGACTGTATCCAAAAACCACCGTTTTGCACGCCCTCATGGACGTGGTAAGGTGGAGATCAAACCACAGTAGGAATCACACAAGACTCTATGACGATCTCGGGTCTACAGACTAACCTGTACAAGTGTCACCTGAGAACTGCCATCTGACGTGAGGTATAATACCATCTGGGAGTTCTCGGCGAGTCCGTCCAGTGTATCCAGTCTCCACTGAGCACCCGTATACCATCTCTGATGTCAAACACCAATGGATATGGGATCATCCATCGCCCATCTCATGGCTCGAGAAGCGTATACGCTAGTCTACACTGGTATATCGATGCCCCGTCTCGATACACCTACGACTACGGACCTTGAAGGATGTACTTATGGACTACCATGTCCCCACTAGTATGATCTGCATCATAGTCCAGGTAATCAAGTACACATCCTAAGGGCTTTACCAACATGTAACTATAAGACAGTTTAAAGAGACTAGTATAAATGTTAAGATAAACTGCAACCGGATAGCATACTATCATATTGAGCAAGAAAGTCATCTCTATATATGTCCAAGCATCCAATATAATATACATCATCTGTACAATACTGGCCTCTAGGGCATACATACAACTAACAATCTCCCACTTGCACTAGGGCCAGCTGCTGTAGTATCGCATACCGAGCATCCCGAAGAGTCTCTCAAACTGTATCTGGGAAATGGCCTTCGTGAGTGGATCCGCTGTGTTGTTCTTCATGTCAACCCTCCTGACCTCGATCTCCCGGCGATCAACTATCTCCCGGATCAGGTGATACCGCCTCAGAATATGCCTGGATCGCTGATGGGACCTGGGTTCCTTGGCCAAAGCCACCGCTCCATTGTTATCGCAATACAAAGGTATTGGATGCTCAATGGATGGAACCACTCCAAGTTCAGTAATGAACTTCTTGATCCAGACAGCCTCTTTGGCAGCATCGTTGGCAGCGATGTATTCAGCCTCCATCGTCGAGTCTGCTACGGTTTCCTGCTTGGAACTCTTCCAGCTAACCGCCCCTCCGTAAAGGGTAAAGACAAATCCCGACTGCGACTTAGAGTCGTCCTTATCACTCTGGAAGCTCGAATCGGTAAATGACTCCACTTGGAGTTCTCCGTTACTATACACCAAGAGCATCTCTTTAGTCCTTCGTAAGTACTTGAGAATGCTCTTCACAGCTGTCCAGTGACTCTTTCCAGGATCAGCTTGATACCTACTCACCACACTTAGTGAGTATGCTACATCGGGTCTGGTACATAGCATCGCGTACATGATAGAGCCTACAGCCGAAGCATAGGGTATCCCTTGCATGAGAGCTCTCTCCAAATCAGTCTTGGGAGACATCTCATTGGAGAGAGTGACTCCAGAGATCGTGGGTAAGTTCCCACACTTGGATTCTTCCATACTAAACCTCTTTAGTATGGTGTCAATGTACCTGGACTGGGACAATCCCAAAATCCGTTTGGATCTATCTCTATAGATCCTGATTCCCAATATGCAGGAAGCATCACCAAGATCTTTCATTGAGAATCTTTGTGATAAGAAGAGCTTGACCGATTGCAGCATAGGAATGTCATTTCCTATCAAGAGTATGTCGTCCACGTACAATACGAGGAAGACAACCTTACTCTCTGCCACCTTCTTGTAGATACAAGGTTCATCTGGGTTTTTGACGAAATCAAACTCTTTGATAACGACGTCAAAGCAGATGTTCCAACTCCGCGATGCTTGCTTTAATCCATAAATGGATTTAAGCAGCTTGCACACCTTCCCGCTGCTCCCACTATCTACGATGCCCTCTGGCTGAGTCATGTACACGCACTCCTCTAAATCACCGTTTAGAAAGGCGGTCTTAACATCCATTTGCCAGATTTCGTAATCATGATACGCAGCGATGGCAAGCATGATCCGGATGGATTTAAGCATAGCCACTGGAGAAAAGGTTTCGTCATAGTCCACTCCTGGTCTTTGACGAAAACCCTTTGCAACAAGTCTAGCTTTGAAAATCTCCACTTTCCCATCTACACCAAGTTTTTTCTTGAAGATCCACTTGCTCCCAATGGGTTTTACCCCTTCAGGAGCATCTTCCAAAGTCCATACTTTGTTGGTGTACATGGATTCCATCTCGGACCGCATAGTATCCAGCCATTTCACTGAGTCCCCACTCGTGATGGCCTGCTCGAAGCTAGTTGGGTCATCATCCTCCATGATGCAATCCTCGCTCCCACCATCCATGAGAAAACCGTAGTATCTCTCAGGTTGGCGAGGAACCCTACTAGATCGGCGGAGTGGCTGGGGTTTATTGGGAACTACGGAATCCTCTGGTTCCACCAGATCTTCTGTTGCAGCTTTTGTAGCTGGAACCTCTTCCAGTTCTACCTTATGACCACTAATCTCTTTTTCAAGAAATTCCTTTTCTAAAAAGGTGGTATGCCGAGAAACAAACACTCTTTGTTCCTCAGGGTGGTAGAAGATATACCCTTGTGAATTCTTAGGATATCCTATAAATTTGCATAGAACAGACCGTGCCTCGAGTTTGTCCGGATTTTGTAGTTTGACATAGGCTGGACAACCCCATATCTTAACATAGTTAAGACATGGTCTCTTCCCTTTCCATATCTCATATGGAGTGGTAGGCACAGATTTGGTGGGGACCATATTCAATAGATGTATGGCTGTCGCAAGCACATACCCCCAGAAGGAAATAGGTAACTCAGCTGTGCTCATCATAGAGCGCACCATATCTAATAGGGTGCGGTTCCTCCATTCTGATACACCGTTGTGCTGTGGTGTATATGGAGGAGTCAGCTGAGAGAGAATCCCATTCTCTTTTAGGAAGTCCAGGAATTCACTGCTCAAGTATTCACTCCCTCGATCAGATCAAAGGATTTTAATACTTTTTCTGGTTTGGTTCTTGGCTTCTTGTTTATATTCTCTAAATTTCTCAAAAGCTTCAGACTTGTGTCTTATCAAGTACACATGTCCGTATCTTGAGAGATCGTCAGTGAATGTAATGAAGTACGAAGAACCATCCCTGGCATGTGTAGACATGGGACCGCATACATCACTATGTATTAGTCCTAAGAGTTCGGTAACTCTTTCTCCGTGTCCCATAAACTGAGTTTTGGTCATCTTGCCTTTGAGACATGACTGGCAAGTGTCATAAGATGAAATTTCGAACGGTTTCAAATATCCATCCTTATGCAACTTAGCTAGTCGTGTCGCATTGATGTGACCCAGCCTACAATGCCACAAAAAGGATTCATTCAGTTCTGAACTCTTCCTCTTGTGTGTGTTTGTTATGCTCAGAACTGTTGATTAGTTTAGAACATAAATGCCATTGCACAACGTGCCTGATCCAACCTACTTTTGGTTACGGAAAATGTTCATAACATTATCTTGTAATACAAAATTATATCCTTCTTTGCTCAACAAAGAAACCGATATAATGTTACATATCAGGTTCGGCATGTAATAGCATTCGTTCAGAACCAATGTATTACCAGTTGATAATGCAAGGTGATATTCCCCGACAGTCTTAGCTGCAACAATTGCACCATTTCCAACTCTTATGTCTTTATCACCTTCTCCAAGTTCTCTACCTTTCCTAAGCCCATGTAACTGATTACATATATGGGATCCTGACCCGGTATCTAATACCCAGGACGTAGGGCAAATGGAGAAACAGTTCTCTGTAATGAACACACCCGAAGAAAACACATCATCATGTACTTTCTTCATTCGGGTGGCAAGGGAATCCTGGTATTCCCCTATGTCCTGTTCAGTCCTATAACTCTTATAAGAAAGAACGGAACCAACGTTCCCCAGCACAGTATAACATGCGGGTTCGGTCAATACATCCATATTATTATCTTGATTAGGGCATGCCATGGTCGCTACCTGGAGAGAGAGAGAAGAAAACACTTTAGCGTATGCTCTTGCAAGATCAGATTGGTTATTATCTTATCTAATTAGGATGGCTCCCACTGGTTTTTATCAAATCTTCCTTCAAACCCTAAAAGGAAAGATTAGACGGGATTAATTACACCCTACAACTTCGTCGATCTTTCAGCCAGGCCAGTGTCGGTACTTTGAGGGAGGTTCCCCGTGCTTTCGCACGGACCTAATTAAATTAAACCTCATTTTCCCAGAGGCGTAACCCCGTTGACACCTTTCTAGACACCTACTTGATCGGCTAATTGTCCTGTGTAAAACTCTCCCAGGAGTAACAATTACTCGCAGTGGGTATCCGGATCCAACTATCTCATAGAAGGTATGCAATCTCATTGCAAATTTCAACACTTGAAATTCCCGATAATGTTTTGCCCCTAACGTGCTATGACCTTGACGAAAGCCAACAAACCACAGCCCACTAGTCAAGTTCAACCCGTACATTTCTTGACTGAATTAAACCCACCCGTACGACCCTTGACGAAAGCCAACAAAGCCGTATGACTACCCTAATCCAGTCGCATCATATGCAGCAGATAAGCAGCACATAGCTACCGCACACTACACCTTGACGAAAGCCAACAAATGTAGCACGAATACTATATGCAACTTATCTGAAATGACGGAGGGCTACGACAGGTTTTTATGAAAACCTATTGCGTAATGAACTTGATATCGTTGTAGAATCAAGTGAAGTTTTGAAATGGAGTGATTTTGAGACTTTTCTAGTTTTGCTAAAGGGGTCACTCCCGGTGAAGGGATCGTCGGCCCTTTCCTCGTCGAATAAGGTGCGGAATATATCATATATATCACTGTGCAAAGCAGAAACTATAGAAGCAATCAAAAGTCAAACCTAGTGTGTAGCATCTGCCAGTTATTGCTAAAGGGGTCACTCCCGGTGAAGGGATCTCGGCCCTTTCCTCATCGAATAAGGTGCAGGGTATATCATATATACCGCTATGCAAAGCAAAACTGTAGCTACCCTTTTTATTTTAAAAATTTTGATTCTACAACATCTTTTAGGTTTCTTTTATTTCATTAATCACATTAATGAAGTCCCATCATTTAAGTTACCTAAACATCACAGATAAATACGACGTACACTTATGCCATCCGCATTCGCCTCGATGTTCCCTCGTGCACCGTTAGGTTAGGTAACTAACGACAAAGCAGGGCACGGCTAGTGTGGGTGTAAAACATAAGTAACGTCTATATAATATATCATATATAATATATACTGTATCCATCAGAACATATCAAATGATCACATCACAGATATTGCAGCAGAAACATAGATATAATGTGGGATATACTAGGACGTCCGTATTTAGTATTTAGCCAACAATAGAAAATACGGATTCCACAGTCGCGATGAATAGCCAAGCCCACACCCTGGACCCCTACGAGAGCGGCAAGCGACCCTACCAATTCTGGAGTTTAGGAGACCCGGTCTCGACTCCTCGAGATGGCCTCCCACTGAACCCCAGAATCCGGTCACCCGTGCTCCCCTCCTTGGGTCCATCCTAATGCGGAAAATTAAATAATATACAACACAGGTGGTATCGACCTCAACCTGGAAGTGCCCAAAATAAAAGAATATTACATTACATTTGAATTTACATGAATGAAAATATAAAACTCTCATCTCACATAAAAAAACCCCGGCTATTCAATCGCAACAATCCTGCACATCATATCTCAGCAACACATAATATCTCATATCATCAACGTAAGTAAGTATGCATACACCGATTGTCGTTGACGTATAGCAACGACAATCGGTAAATACATACTACACTTACGGTCACAGAAAAGAAAGTGTAAAACTGCAATATTTGGAATCCACATTCTCTTTAGACATCGTAAATGCGGAGTATCTCATACCTCGTATTTCATGTCTTATAATATGAATTCCACACATTGCATCACATTCCAGATAATTAGACAGTATTAAAGTTTTCGAACGAACGATAAAATACCCAAGATTCACTAAAGCTCAACACTTGAGCGGAGTTCAAAAACCCGGAGTGTGACACAGTGGTAGCGGTCCAGCCGTAGAAGGGTCAAGCCAACGCCTCACATGTGGCACGCCGTACTGCCCCAAACCCTAAGGTTCAAAAGGCAGTTCAAGACAGTCACATAATCGAGTTAAGGTTTGTTGTCTTCTAGAGGGACCACCACAAACAAACTTGCACGTATTTCCGAAAGATTTTAAACCCCGTGAAAAGTGAGCAAATGATACTCGTTCAAACACTTCACTACTTTCTAATTTACCCGGAAAAGTCACGAAATCAAAATTCCGATCGAATCGACGAGTCCACAACCATCTCCAGAATTTTTCAGCACTAAATACAGATTAAAAATACCCTAAAAAATATACTAGCAGAAGTAAGCATTATAGCATAAAAATTATACAGTGATTGAGGTGTACGGCCGCGGAACCGCGGCCTAAGCAAGCTTAGGCCGCGTTTCCGCGGCAGAAAAAACTGATCATCGAAATATTTTTATACCGTAATTCTTAGTTTTACCTGCTGAATTTTTTACATATTTTTAATTCTGAAAATAACCAGATTTTGAAAAAAGTCCAGAGAGCACCCAAAAAGCCGTATTTTCGGTTCGATCGGAGTTTTAACTTCGTAAAGGTGTCGCCTAATATTCTAGGTCGGCTCTGATACCAATGTTGGGTTAGCCTAACACCACATGAAGGGTTTGGAAGCATCACATGAACCAAAAGTGGAGTCTTTAGGGTGCTAAGTTAACGAACAAAGAATCGTTCCTAGAATCAATCAGGGTTTCAAATTTTTCACATCATCATATGAAAGAAATGCTAGGGTTTAGAGAGTACAACCTTTGTAGCTCCCTAAGCTAGACTCCTCGGCTACTTGGGGTTTGAAAAAGCTCCGCTTGAACTCCTCGAGGTCACCGATGATCCACCCGGAGTCCGCTTTGTCCAAGCTTGCAGCTTTATCCGATCAAGTGAACGAAATCAAGCTAACACTCTAAACAAGTGGGCTAGACTTGTGTAGAATGGTGTTGTGGTTCTCTTTCTCACTTCAAAATCCAATCTTGATGAGTATATTGCTCACTACAAAGAACTAGAGAGAAAAATTAGAGAGGAAGAAGAAGATGATGGCAATATGAGAAGATGATAAGTTCAAGTCTAAAAAGAAAATAGAAAATATATCAATATATATTTTCCTCTTCTCATATCAAACCATGGTTAGGATATTATTGAACTTGAGTTAAAAACATAAAAGAAAAAGTAACCCATGGTCAAATGGTGGGTGAGAATGGTTAGGTCAAGAGAAGAGTGTAGAAACAAATCAATAATGACCGTTTTGCTTTTTCCCTTTTTGTTTTAAATCAAATGCAATTTAATCCATAAATAAAACCATGGTGTGAGTCTTATATTGCCACCATTTTCATGTATATACAACCATGAAGGATGTATGTATGTATGTATATGTATATGTACATCCATATGTGCATGAATCAATAAAGAAACTATACATGCATGCATACATCCATCATACTCAAGAAAGGATTTCAAGTGAGAAGCTAATGGTTAAATGATAAATCAACACTTGATTTATCAATCCGGCCATATCACATATGACCCCTACCAAAAGCAAGCCGCTCGACCAATATACTGTATCCTATACGCGCATTTTAATCGGGTCCATGCGCATATCGCATACGCGCACCACAACGTTTCACCTAGACTAGGAAACTCCATTGTGGGACTCTGAGACTCGTCAATACGCCGGCAGTGGGTGATGATCATATCAAGCACCCCCAAGCCGCAAGCGGTCAGCTAAACGTAACGGCCACCCGGGTATTGAGCGATCAGAAGAGATCAAGCGAACCTGCTACAACTCCCGTCGAGCCAACCGGCAACACTTCCCGTACAGTCCGGTCTCCTTGTCTGATATGTCGCATATCAAGTCTAGGGGTGGTAAACGTCAGACCCCAATAACCGATAAGTCATGCCGATGTGAGGCTCATAACGGGTCGAGAAACTACTGGTAACACTTACCAGCAAATCTCTGAATCGGCCCTGGCCAGGGACTTCCCTGTTACGGCTAATCGAGCACAGCGCAATATCAACCCCCAATACCGGGAGAGACGAAACCCCTCCTATCGCTCATTGCCTCCATGTGACTCGGGACTGTACCCAAAAACCACCATTTTGCACGCCCTCATAGACGTGGTAAGGTGGAGATCAAAGCACAGTGGGAATCACACAAGACTCTATGACGATCTCGGGTCTACAGACTAACCTGTACAAGTGTCGCCTGAGAACGGCCATCTGACGTGAGGTATAATACCATCTGGGAGTTCTCGGCGAGTCCGTCCAATGTACCCAGTCTCCACTGAGCACCCGTATACCATCTCTGATGTCAAACACTAATGGATATGGGATCATCCATCGCCCATCTCATGGGTCGAGAAGCGTATACGCTAGTCTACTCTGGTATATCGATGCCCTGTCTCGATACACCTACGACTAGGGACCTTGAAGGATGTACTTATGGACTACCATGTCCCCACTAGTATGATCTGCATCATAGTCCAGGTAGTCAAGTACACATCCTAAGGGATTTACCAACATGTAACTATAAGACAGTTTAAAGATACTAGTATACATGTTAAGATAAAGTGCAATCAGATAGCATACTATCATATCGAGCAAGAAAGTCATCTCTATATATGTCCAAGCATCCAATATAATATACATCATCTGTACAATACTGGCCTCTAGAGCATACATACAACTAACACTTCTTCGGTGGTCCACCCTCTAGTTTTCAGATAGCGCAAACTTGCCTTGTTGGTACCGTCCTCGACCCAATTTTTGAAGACATAGCAATCCTCAATTGTGTAGTCCAATACTCCATGGTAGGAGCAGTAGTTGGGACTGTTGGCGTCACCAGGCTGTAGTGGATGTCTCGGATCCGGTAGAGTGATGAGTCTGTTGCGCATCGTCGGTTCGAACAGTCTCCTCGTTTTATCACGAGGAAATGAGTAAGGACATCCTAGTTTCTCTTCGAGGGACCAGCGCGGGCGCGCGTTGCTTTGGCGAGCAGCCGGTTTCTGATTGCTCGGTTGTTGTTGAGTGTTGGCAACAAAGGCCGCTTTCCCTTTGCCCTTTACATTCCGAGGATCCATTTTTGAAGAGGACGGTGTTAGTCCATGTTGCATGCTCGCACAACTCTTGTGATGCGGCGGAAGTGATAAACGAAAATTTTCTTTGCATACAACACGCACTTTTCTAAGATCTTGTCTAAACCATAACTAGAAAACCCTAACTAGAGATCTTATCTACTATGTTAGGGATTAACCTCGATGATCCGGTCCTTCGGGTCTTCTTTGATGATCTCCTTAGCTCCTTTGATGTTGTCGATGTGCTCGATCTCCGGCCACCCCAAGACCTAGATGATCCACGCGAGAGTTGTCATGCAAGCTAAAACCCTTCTCAAGAGCTAAACCTCACTAGGATGATGTAGAGATTAGCGTATTGGATTATCTTTGATCCTTGGCTTTTGATTCACATCTCATGTGAGTGTTAAAGTAAGGAAGAAGAAGGAGGAGAGAAGAAGAAGTGAGAAAGAGTTTTTCATCATGAGAAAAATTCAAGCATGGAAATTAGATATATTCAAATAGAAATAATTGAAGCATGGAATATAAAATTAGCACCATACTTCAAGAGTAACTCCAAAAGATTAAAATATAAAACAACCCATTCTCACAACCATGCTTGGACTTTCTAATTTCCACCTCATTTATTCATTTTCATAAAATAAATAATGTATTATGAGGTGGCATCTTCTAGAAGGTATTCTTGTAACAATTACAAGAATACCCCTCCTTCGTATACCGTATCCCGTATACCGTATACCCATATCCGAATTCCGAAAAATACGAATACCAATAATCTAATATTTTAATACCGGTATCCGGCTTAAACCAAAGCCTACCAGTATTATCGTTCCGATTATTATTCCTGTAACAATTACACGAACATAATCGAAACCCTGCCGCAACACCTTACGGCTGCCGTAACAACTTACAGCCTCTACATCTTTCGCCTGAACGAGAGAACCCTCTGTGTGGGACTCTAAAGACTCGACAGTACGCTGGCAGTGGGTTTAACCACAAGCACGTCAGCGGCACTAGCTGTGCGTAACGGCTACCCAGATACATGACAAAAAGGTGGCCGACGAGCGAACTCATCACAACCCCAACGAGCCTGCAAGCAACACTTACCGTACAGTCCGGTCTCTTCGTGCCCCCAGGTACATGTCTCAAGTTTTTCTGGATTCTGCTTTTTCACATAAGCCGAACAACCCCATATCTTAATTCTTTTAAGAGATGGTCTCTTCCCATACCATATCTCATATGGAGTAGTAGACACGGTTTTGGTCGGAACCCTGTTCAATAGATAAATCGCAGTCTCCAATGCGTGCTCCCAGAATGATATTGGTAACTCAGCATCACTTATCATAGATCGTACCATATCTAATAAGGTGTGATTCTTCCTTTCCGATACTCCATTGTGCTGTGGTGTGTACGGAGGAGTGAGCTGAGAGAGAATCCCATTCTCTTTTAGGAAATATAGAAACTCTGAGCTTAGATACTCACCTCCTCGATCTGATCGAAGTTTCTTGATACTTAGGCCTGTTTATTTTTCTACTTCAGATTTATACTCCTTGAACATTTCGAAGGCTTCAGAATTATGTTTCATCAAGAACACATGTCCAAATCTTGAGAAGTCATCAGTAAAGGTTATGAAGTATGAAAAACCACCTCTTGCATGTGTAGACATTGGTCCACATACATCACTATGTATGAGGCCTAAGAGTTCAGTAGCTCTCTCTCCGTGTCCAGTAAACGGAGTTTTGGTCATTTTACCTTTGATGCAAGACTGGCAAGTCGCATAAGATTTATATTCAAACGAATTTAAATATCCATCTTTATGTAGCTTGGTTAGTCTTGTTTTTTTAATATGACCAAGTCTACAATTCCAAATGAAAGCTTCATTTATGTCTGAAACCTTTCTTTTGTTTGTGTGTTGTATGTTAAAAACTGTATGTTGGTTTAGGACGTATATCCCGTTATTTAATGTAACAGACCCAATCAACTCTTGATTAAGGTTAATGTTCATAACATTAAATTGCAATACAAAATTATATCCAGCATTGTCCAACACCGATACAGATATAATATTACATAACATAGAGGGTACAAAATAACACGGGTTCAAAACCAATATACAACCCGACGGCAAACCAAGATGATACTCTCCTACTGCTGTAGCATGTACTGAGGAACCATTCCCAACCCGGAGAGTGTGATCATCTTTCTTCAAAAACTTGCTATTTCTCAGCCTCTGCAGACAATTGCAGATGTGAGATCCTGACCCAGTATCTAATACCCAGGAAGCAGAGTTAACTGAAAAACAGTTTTCTATTACAAACACACCTGAAGTAGAAGCTTCACCCTGCTTATTCTTCTTGAGGTCGGCCAAGTATCCAACACAGTTTCTCTTCCAGTGCCCGGTCTGGTAGCAGTGGAAACATTCCCCTCGTCCTGTCGCAACAGCCCCTTTCTTGTCCCTTCCCGGTGCCTTTTTCACTCCGCCTCTCTGCTTGATGGGATTCTTCTTCTTCTTTCCCTTTCCCTTGGATTTGGCTTTTGGGACGAAGGAAGAAGATGGCCCAGCAAAAAGAGCGGGAGTTTTGG
Organism: Agapanthus africanus; assembly: GCA_030015575.1. Taxonomy (NCBI): domain Eukaryota; kingdom Viridiplantae; phylum Streptophyta; class Magnoliopsida; order Asparagales; family Amaryllidaceae; genus Agapanthus; species Agapanthus africanus. The sequence goes on from CM057338.1 coordinate 238,252,302, forward strand.
CTACCTTTAGTATGCTCTCTGCACTCCTCAACATATTGAGGAGTTCAGGCAAAGACTTCTCCATGTTGTGCATGTTGAAGTTTATAATGAATTGAGCAAAGGCAGGGGAAAGGGACTGTAGAACAATATCAACATACTGCTCGTTCTCCATGGCCCAACCCAGGTCCTCAAGTTCTTCGATAAGTCCAATCATCTTCAATACATGGTCACTTACAGACGTGCCAGCAGCCATTCGCATCTGAAACAACTTTCGAGATGCCTCGTATCGGAGAGTACGAGATTGCTCTCCATACAACTCCTTTGTATGGAGAAAGATGGATTGAACATCCATCTTCTCGTGCTGCTTCTGATATTCATTATTCATAGAAGCAAGCACGAGGCACTTGGCTGTGGCGCAGTCTATATCCCATGTCTTGCGGATTTCTTTATCTGCAACTGAAGAATCAGGGACTGGGATAGGAGGGGCTAGAGTAGTCAAGACGTATCCGACCTTATCATAGGTCAGGGCCATATTCACGTTCCTTAGCCAATCTTTGTAATTCGGTCCCGTGAGTTTATTTTTGTCTAATAAAAGCTTAAGTCCCGTCATAGGTATCTGCTATTAGGGGAGAGAGAAGAAGACACTCAGCGATTGCTCTTGCATAATTAGATAGGTTATTAATCTTATCTACCTGATGTCTCCCACTGCTTTTTATCAAATTTTCCTTCAAACCTTTTAAAAGGAAAACTAGCCAGGATTAATTGCAATCTACAAGTTCGCTAACCGGTCGGCCAGGCCAGTGTCAGTACTCCGAGGGAGGTTCCTCGTGCTTTCGTACGGACCTAATTAAAATAAACCTCGTTTTCCTAGAGGCGTAACCCCGTTGACACCTTTCTAGACACCTACTGGATTAGCTAATTGTAAAGTGCAAAACTCTCTCGGGAGTAACCTTTACTCACAGTGGGATCGGGATCCAACTATCATATAGAAGGTATGCAATCTCATTGCAAATTTCAACTCTTGAAATTCCCGATATGATTTTTACCCCTAGTGTCTTATGACCTTAACTATAGTCAACAAATCATAAGCACTAGTCAAGTTCTACCCGCCATTTCAGGATTGATTTAGACCCACCCGCAAGACCCTTAACTATGGCCAACAAAGTCATGCGAATGTCCTAATCGATCGCATCAAATGCTTTATAGGAAGACATCAATTAGCTACCATACACCACGCCTTAACTATAGTCAACAAACGTAGCACGAATACTAAGTACTCTGCTTCCTAAAATGGCGGAGGGCAACGGATGGTTTTTGTGAAAACCTTTGACGTTTTGAACTTGATATCATTGTAGAATCGAGTGAAAAGAGTGGTTTAAGCTCCAGTTTTAAAAAATCGAATGGTTTTGTTGTATCTTTCTAATTTTGCTAAAGAGTTCACTCCTGGTGAAGGGATCTCGGCTCTTTCCTCATCGAATGAGGTGCAGGATATTCATGAATACCACGATGCAAAACAAAAGTTAGATCAACTATAAATACAATAGAGTTCTTTATAACATTTCTTAGTTTCGCTAAAGGGGTCACTCCCGGTGAAGGGATCTCGGCCTTTTCCTCATTGAATGAGGTGCAGGATATTCAAGAATACCACAATGCAAAGCAAAAGCTAGAGTTACCCATTTTAAAAAGTTTGATTCTACAACATCTTTAGGTTTCTTTTTCTTGACATTAATCACATTAATACTGTCCCATCATTTACGTTTCCTAAACATCATAGAAAAGAAATGAAAATAGAACGTACGCTTATGCCACCCGCATTCGCCACGGGCCCCGTCATGCACTGTTAGGTTACTTAACTAATGGCAGAGCGGGGGCTGGACTAGCGCGGGTGCAAAACATAAGCAACGTTTATTATATATCTCATATATAAATATAGCCATTTCAGATCACAGATGAATACATTGGATATACTAGGAATTCCGCATTTCATTCAATCCTTAATGAAAGACAGGTTCCACGGTCGTGATGAATAACCAAACCCCACCCTAGACCCCTACGGGCGCGGCAAACTACCCGCCAAATTCCCGAAGTGAAGCAACCTCCCTCCACAAAGTGAGTAGGCCACTCGGCACTTCGAGAACCCGATAGTTTGTGCACCCCTCCTTGGGTCTATCCTAGGAGCAAAAACAGTAAAAAGAAATTATACAACGGTGGCTACAACCTCAACCCGGATGTGCCCTACAAAATAATATTACATTGCTTTTTACAAATTATATTGAATGAAAAAAAAGAAAAACCGCTCTTCTCACATCCCCCGGCCATTCATCACGATGATCCAACATATTCATATACACATACCATCTCATGATATCATTACAGAAGTGTGCAACCCCGACTAATCGACTTATAGCAATTAGTCGATGTTTCAAACACACATCGAAAAACAACAAACCCGATTAGCCAATCACTTAGAATTTCGATCGATAATTTTAAACCATGCCAACACTTAATATGTTCCATCACATAAACAACTTTGTGAAAATTCCAGATATCCCAGAAACACTGTTTCCTAATATAAGCAAACTGCTGAAAAACGAGTCAACTCGGCCACGACTCGGCCTCGGATCGGCGGCCAAACACTGAGTTTGGCCGCGGATCTGCGGCTTTCCTGGCGAGTTAGTGTCTCGTTTTTCTACAGTGTGCTTAGAAAACCCTGCATGTATTTTTAAGGCCACATAAATAATTTTTTGAACACTTTAAAAATCGACAGAAAACGGGGACAGAAAATGTGTTTTTTGGGAAAAATGCATCGTTCGAGTGGCTAACAATCTAATTATGGTTTAGTTAGGCTCTGATACTATGTTGGTCCATGTTGCAGGCTCCCACAACTCTTGTGAGGCGGCGGAAGTGATAAACGAAAATTTTCTTTGCATACAAGACACACTTTTCTAAGATCTTGTCTAAACCATAACTAGAAAACCCTAACTAGAGATCTTAACTACCATGTTAGGGATTATACCTCGAAGATCCGGCCCTTCGGGTCTTCATTGATGATCTCCTTGGCTCCTTTGATGTTGTCGGTGTGCTCGATCTCCGGCCACCCCAAGACCTAGATGATCCACGCGAGAGTTGTCATGCAAGCTAAAACCCTTCTCAAGAGCTAAACCTGTTAGTTATATGTATGCCCTAGAGGCCATTACTGTACATAGGATGTATATTGTAGTGGATGCTGGGACATATATAGGGAGGACTTTCTTGCTCGACATGATAGTATGCTATCTGGTTGCTCTTTACCTTAACGTGTACACTGATTGTCTCTCTGTTATATGTTGGTAAAGCCCTGAGGATGTGTACTTGATTACCTGGACTATGATGCCGATCATACTAGTGGGGACATGGTAGTCCATAAGTACATCCTTCAAAGTCCCTAGTCGTGGGTATATCGAGACGGGGCATCGATATACCAGAGTAGACTAGCGTATACCTTCTCGACCCATACAGATGGGCGATGGATGATCCCATATCCATTGGTGTTTGACATCAGAGATGATATACGGGTGCTCAGTGGAGACTGGGTACACTGGACGGACTCGCCGAGAACTCCCAGATGGTATTATACCTTACGTCAGATGGCAGTTCTCTGGTGACACTGGTACAGAGTAGTCTGTTGACCCGAGATCGTTATAGAGTCTTGTGTGGTTCCCACTGTGCTTTGATTTCCACCTTACCACGTCCAAGAGGGCGTGCAAAACGGTGGTTTTTGGGTACAGTCCCGAGTCACATGGAGGCAATGAGCGATAGGAGGGGATTCGTCTCTCCCGGTATAGGGAGTTGATGTTGCGCTGTGTTCGATTGGCTATAACCGGAAATCCCTGGCCAGGGTTGCTGAGATTTACTGGTAAGTGTTACCAGTAGTTTCTCGAAATGTTATAGACCTCATATCGACACGACTTATCGAGCTATTGGGGTGTGACGTTTACCACCCCTAGGCGAGATATACGACATATCAGACGATCAGACCAGACTGTACGGTAAGTGTTACTGGTTGGATTCACTGGAGTGTGAGCGGGCTTGCTCGTCGATCTTCTGATCGCTCAATACCCGGGTGGCCGTTACGTTTAGCAGACCGCTTGCGGCTTGTGGGTGTTTGATATGATCATCACCTGCTGCCGGCGTATTGACGAGTCTTTAGAGTCCTACACAGAGGTTTCCTGGCTCAAGCGAAACGAAATAGGAGCGCATATGAGATATGTGCGGGACCGAGAATAATGCGTGTATGTGATACCGTATTCTATTCTCGCGATGAATGTATCGATATGGTTGTATGCGATATAACCTAGTTATCGAATCAAGGATTGATTCGGTAAGGCGATACATAGGATACTAGTCGGTTATATGCGATATGACCGGATCGTTAAATCAAGTGTTGATTTAATGATTTAATGTATAATTATATATTTGATATATTACTTTGCATTAACTAGTATTGGTTCACTTTAAATGGATTTTCTCACTTGAATGTACAAGTTGTATATGTGATATACTTTTTGTGCAAATGATTGTATCATGTTTGATGATACATGTTTACTTGGTTAAGTGCAAAGAATTAAACCATGGTTAAACTAATGATTAGGGTTTTGTTTATCCATTACTTATTTATTCATTTATTTATTTGTTTATTCTTTTTGGAAAATAATAAGCATAAAGAAAAATGGTGGCTTTCTTTGGATGCATGTTGAAGCTTCATGAAGCTTTAACTAAGTGACCATTTTGTCTTCATGCTTAACCCTAACCATTCCTTCTAACCTTGATTTATTCTCTACACTTGAGCATGGTTGCCATATGATAAGTATTCTTTTATTTTCTTTTTGAGAATAACTTATCATAATATTATCATCTTCTTCTTCTTCTTCTTCAAGAAGAAAACCTAGACTTCATCAATGGTGACTTGATGAAATGAGTGAGAAATCCAATTCTAAAGTGAACCCACTTCCTATTTCTTCATCCTCTACCTCTTGCCAATTAGTATAGGGTGTTTCCTTCACAAGTTTTCATGGCTTGGTGAAGGTGGAGCTTGATCTAGTGATGCCTCGACGTAGATCATCTTCGGCATCGTCGTCGATGACCTAGCCCGCTTTTTCTCCGATGAAGCCGATGCTAGAGTCATGGTTCGATTTGGACAGCGGAGAGGACTGCATCATGGAGCTATGGAGGTGGAGAACCGGATCTACAAAGGTTGTATTTCCGTTCCTGTAGTTAAGTTGTTAACTAGTTTCTTTTGTCGCCTAAAATTCTAGCCAACGATCCGTATTAGGGTTTCTCGGCACCCGTAAAAATTGAAATTGGCATGGTTGATGCCTTGTGAGACCTCATTAGTGTGCCTAGGAACCCTACAGTGGTATCAGAGCCTAGCTAGAGCCTTAGACGATGCGTAGACGATGTTAGAAACCCGATCGAACCCCGAAACCCTAACTTTTAACCCTCTCTGGACTTTTTCTGAAAAAGTGGTTTTTTCCAAATTAAAAATGCTTAAAAAATTCAGCAGGAAATTCTAAGAATTACGGTGCAAAAATTACCTAATGATCTGTCTAAAGCGCGGCGGATCCGCGGCATTAGACGCCTATTGCGGCGGTTCCGCGCCCATTTAGTCTCTTCAGTCAACCATTTTTCCACAGTAACTTCTTTATTTAAATGCTGAGTTTTATTGGAATTTTTAATATTTATTCAAGAGTTGAATTTTCTGGGGTATTTTGGGAGTTCGCAGATTCGATCGGATTATCAGACTTTGTCTATGTGGCTTTCCGGATATTTTGGTATATGTTAAAAAGTTCGACCGGATGTAAATACCCAATCTTTCCCCTGCCGAAAAATATCCAAGTGTTGGATTTTTCTGTGGTTTAAGGACGTTCTGAGTAGTGCAAGTAACGCGATGGTCCCTCTAGAAGACAACAAACCTTAACTCGATTATGTGACCGTCTAGAACTGCCCTTTGAACCTTCGGGTTTGGGGCAGTACGGCGTGCCACATATGAGGCGTTGGCTTGACCCTTCTACGGCTGGACCGTTGGTACTGAGGCATGAACTGGATGTTTTTAAACTTGTTTCATGTGTTGATCTGTTTCGGGAAAACTTGGGTGTTTGGATGTTCAATCGGAAAGTTGAACATTTTCTATTTTATTCGGAATGTGATACAATAATTGGAATTCACAATAAGTTATGAGATAACTGAATGAATGTTATAAACATAGCAGTTTAGTCTCACTTGATCGGTTGCCACGGAATTTTGATGTGATCAAAAGTCCGTCGCAATCACGTAGCGTACGCGGATACTCGCCGGGTAAACTTAATAGACAGCCTCACTCCATAGCTCCGACCAAGTGACTGTAGGAGAACCCAGTCGCCGAAATCATCCGTTCGGGTGCTCGCGGTAGCAGTGTTCCGCCTTGGTGCACTTCGTCGACAGCGTCGGGGGTGCGGCCGTCTACTAAAGTTTGCGACGAGCATTCGATCAGAATGTCGGAAATCGTGTTGAATTGCCCGACTTGATATTGAAAAGTGTTTTCGATAATGAGACTAAAATGCGGGGTTTATAATTGTTAGGCATGCGATATCTAAGTAATTCATTTGGTCAGGCATGCGATGTCTAAGGAGGTTGCGGATTCCAACTGTTGTAGTTTTACACTTTATTTTCTGTGACCGTAAGTGTAATATGTGATATCGCCGGTTTCGTTGCTATATGTCAACGACAATTGGGATGCGCATATTTACTTACGTTGATGACATGTGATGTTATGTGTTGCTGGATATGTTATATTGGATCGTCGTGTTTGAATAGCCGGGTTTTTTTATGTGAGATGGGTGTTTTTTCTTTTTCATTCATGTAAAAACTTGTATGTAATATTCTTTTATTGGGGCACTTCCAGGTTGCGGAAGATGTCACCGTTTGTATATTATTTACTTTTCCGCACTAGGATAGACCCAAGGAGGAGGGCACAAGTAACCGGGTTCTGGGGTCCAGTGGGAGACCAACTCGAGGAGTCGAGTCCGGGTCTCCTAACCCTAGAATTGGTAGGGTTGCTTGCCGCTCTCGTAGGGGTCTAGGGGTGTGGGTTTGGCTGTTCATTGCGATCGTGGAATCCGTGTTTTATACTGGCTCGTATTGAAAACACGGACGTCCTAGTATATCCAATATTTCATATGATTCTTCTGCTGCGATATCTGTGATGTGATCATGTGATATGTTCTGTGATGGATACTTTATATAGTATATATGATATATTATATAGGCGTTACTTATGTTTTACACCCGCGCTAGCCCTTCCCCGCTCTGCCGTTAGTTACCTAACCTAACGGTGCACGAGGGGACATCAAGGCGAATGCGGATGGCATAAGTGTACGTCGTATTTATCTGTGATGTTTAGGTTTTTAAATGATTGGACTTCATTAATGCGATTAATGAAAGAAAAGAAACCTAAGATGTTGTAGAATCGAATTTCAAAAATAAAACAGGTAGCTACAGTTTTTGCTTTGCACAGCGGTATATATGATATATCCTGCACCTTATTCGATGAGGAAAGGACCGAGATCCCTTCACCGGGAGTGACTCCTTTAGCAATAACTGGCAGATGCTACACACTCGGTTTGTCTTTTGATTGCTTTTAAGAGTTTTTGCTTTGCACAGTGATATATGTGATATATCCCACACCTCATTCGACGAGGAAAGGACCGACGATCCCTTCACCGGGAGTGACTCCTTTAGCAAAACTAGAAAAGCCTCAAAAACACTCCATTTTAAAATCATTTGATTCTACAACGATATCAAGTTCATTACGCAATAGGTTTTCAGAAAAACCTGTCGTAGCCCTCCGTCATTTCAGATAAGTTGTATATAGTATTCGTGCTGCATTTGTTGGCTTTCGTCAAGGTGCAGTGTGCGGTAGCTATATGCTGCTTATCTGCTGCATACGATGCGATTGGATTAGGGTAGTCGTGCGGCTTTGTTGGCTTTCGTCAAGGGTCGTGCGGGTGGGTTTAATTCAATCAAGAAATGTACGGGTTGAACTTGACTAGCGGGCTATGGTTTGTTGGCTTTCGTCAAGGTCATAGCACGTCAGGGGCAAAATATTATCGGGAATTTCAAGTGTTGAAATTTGCAATGAGATTGCATACCTTCTATGAGATAGTTGGATCCCGATACCCGCTGCGAGTAAGAGTTACTCCTGGGAGAGTTTTACATATTACAATTAGCCGACCAAGTAGGTGTCTAGAAAGGTGTCAACGGGGTTACGCCTCTGGGAAAACGAGGTTTACATTAATTAGGTTCGTGCGAAAGCACGGGGGACCTCCCTCAAAGTACCGACACTGGCCTGGCTGAAAGATTGGCGAACTTGTAGTGTGTAATTAATCCCGTCTAGTCTTTCCTTTTAGGGTTTGAAGGAAGATTTGATAAAAAGCAGTGGGAGCCATCCTGATTAGATAAAATAATAACCAATCTGATCTTGCAAGAGCATACGCTGAGTGTTTTCTTCTCTCTCTCTCCAGGTAGCGACCATATCACGCCTTAATCAAGATAATAATACGGATTATTGACCGAACCCGCTTGTTATACTGAGCTGGGGAACGTTAGTCCCGGTCCAACTTATAATTGTTATAAGACATAGCAGGAAATTGGGGATTACCAGAATTCCCGTGCCGCCCAAACGAAGTAAGTGCATGCTGATGCATCATCTTCGGGTGTGTTCATTATATAGAACTGTTTCTCAGTATCCTTTACGTCCTGGGTATGTAATACCAGATCAGGATCCCAGATATGTAATCTGTTACATAGGGCTACAGAAAGGTAGAGGACTGAGAACGGGTGATAAGTTTCATGAGGCAGAAAACGGGGCAAGAATTGCAGCCAAGTCTGTTGGTCACTGTCACCCTGTATTACCAATACATTGATTCTGAACGAATGTTATTAGATACCGAACCTGATATACAAAATCATATCAGTCCCTTTATCAGTAAAGAAATGATAAAATTTTGTATTGTTGGATAATGTTTTGAACATTTCCTATATCAAAAGTTGATCGGTTCAGGCACGTTATCTAAAAGCATTGATGTTCTAAATCAAACTACAGTTCTTAGTATACGGAACACACACAAGAGGAAGAGTTCAGAAATGAACAAATCCTTCTTGAGGTTTTGTAGACTAGGTCATATCGATGCGACCCGACTAGCTAAGTTGCACAAAGATGCATATTTAAATCTGTTTGAATTTACATCTTGTGAAACTTGCCAGTCATGTCACAGAGATAAGATGACCATAGCTCTATTTATTGGAAACAGAGAAAGAGTTAGTAAACTCTTGGGATGATACATGTTGATGTATGGCAGGTCCCCTGTCTACATATGCCAGGACCGGTTCTTTGTACTTTATTACATTCTCTGATGATCTCTTTAAATTCAGACATATGTTCCTGTTGAAACACAAGTCCGAACCTTTTGAGATATTCACAGAATATAAGTTAGAAGTAGAGAACCAAAATACGGGTAAAAGTATTATGTGCTTTGATGAGATCAAAGAGGAGAATACTTGAGCACGGAAATCCTGGACTTTTCTAAAGGAGAATGAGATTCTCCCTCAGCATTACTCCTCCGTATACACCATAGCACGATGGTATATCGGGGCGGAGCAATAGCACCCTATGTGATAAGGTGTGCTCTATGATGAGTACTACTGAGTTACCTATTTCCTTTTGTGGGTTATGCACTTGAGAAGCTGCATACCTATTGAATAGGGTTCCAATCAAATCAGTTGCCTACCGCTTCATATGTGATATGGAAAGGGAAGAGCCCATATCTTAAGATGGTTAAGATTTGGGGTTGTCTGGCCTATGTCTAAAAGCAAAATCCGGACAAGCTCGAGGAAAGATCTGTTATGTAGAACTGGAAATGTTCCAGCTATACGAACTACAGCAGATGATTTGGTAGAACCAAAGGATTCAGTAGATTCCAACGAACCTCAGCCTCTCCGCCGATCTAGTAGGGTTCCTCACCCACCTGAGAGATACTTCGGTTTCTCTATGACAGTGGGAGCGAGGATTGCATCATGAGATGATGACCCAACTAGTTTCGAGCTAGCCGTCAGGAGTGGGACTCTGTAAGAATGGCTGGATGCTTAGCGATCTGAGATGGAATCCTTATACACCAACAAAGTATGGACTTTGGTTGCTATATCTGAAGGGTTAAATCCCCATCAGGAGCAAGTATATCTTGAGAAGATTACTTGGTGTAGATGGAAAAGTTGAGACTTTCAAAGCTAGACTTGTTAAAGGTCTACATCATTGACCAGGTATGGATGATGATGAAACCTTTTCTAAGGAGCTATGCTTAAGTCCATTCAGATCCTACTTGCTACGGCTACATACCATGACTACGATATCTGGCGGTTGGGTGCCATGACTACTTTTCTAAATAATGATTTAGAAGAGAACGTCTATAAGAACACAGCCAGAGGACTTCATAGACAGTGGGAGCAGCGGAAACGTGTACAAGATGCTTTATAGGATAAAGCAGGTATCGCGGAGTTGGAACATCTGTTTTGATGTATTAGTCAAAGAGTTTGACATCATCAAAATAGGAGATGAACCTTGTATAAACAAAAAGGTAGTAGGGAGTATAGTAACGATCCTCGTAAAGTACGTGGATGACATACTCTAGATAGGGAAGGAGTTTCCTATGCTACGCTCGGTCAATCTCCGCTTATCACCATGATTCTCCATATAGGATCAAAGTGATGCCTCCTAAATCCTGGGTTTTGGATCTATGAGATAGATCTAATTGGATGTTAGGATTCTCACTAGTTGTAGTGAGATGGTATCAATTGGTCCTGAGGAGAATCACTGGAAGTGTTCCAAGGTGATAAGGACGACTGAATGTCAGTCACAGGCATTGTCTTTACCCTCAGTGGAGGGACGGTATGTTGGAAGAGTTCCAAGATAGATACCGTGACATACTAGACGATTAAGGCTGAATACATCGCTACTTAAGATGCTACCAATGAGGTTGTCTGGGTATATATTAGTTCATCAGATGAACTTAGTTCCTTCCATTGTGTGACAATGGAGTTGTGGCTTATGCCAAGGAACGTCCGTCCCATCAGTGATCCAGACATATTCTAAGGCAGTGTCACCTGATCGTGGAGATGGTTGATCTCCAGGGGATCGAGGTTAGGAGAGCAGACTCAGAGGACAACACGGCGGATCTACTCACGAAAGGCCTTTTCCCAGAGAGAGACTTTTATGGGATGGTTGTGTATGAGATACTACAACCACTGCTATCAGATGGCCCTAGTGCAAGTGGGAGATTGTTAGTTATATGTATGCCCTAGAGGCCATTACTGTACATAGGATGTATATTGTAGTGGATGCTGGGACATATATAGGGAGGACTTTCTTGCTCGACATGATAGTATGCTATCTGGTTGCTCTTTACCTTAACGTGTACACTGATTGTCTCTCTGTTACATGTTGGTAAAGCCCTAAGGATGTGTACTTGATTACCTGGACTATGATGCGGATCATACTAGTGGGGACATGGTAGTCCATAAGTACATCCTTCAAAGTCCCTAGTCGTGGGTATATCGAGACGGGGCATCGATATACCAGAGTAGACTAGCGTATACCTTCTCGACCCATACAGATGGGCGATGGATGATCCCATATCCATTGGTGTTTGACATCAGAGATGATATACGGGTGCTCAGTGGAGACTGGGTACACTGGACGGACTCGCCGAGAACTCCCAGATGGTATTATACCTTACGTCAGATGGCAGTTCTCTGGTGACACTGGTACAGAGTAGTCTGTTGACCCGAGATCGTCATAGAGTCTTGTGTGGTTCCCACTGTGCTTTGATTTCCACCTTACCACGTCCAAGAGAGCGTGCAAAATGGTGGTTTTTGGGTACAGTCCCGAGTCACATGGAGGCAATGAGCGATAGGCGGGGATTCGTCTCTCCCGGTATAGGGAGTTGATGTTGCGCTGTGTTCGATTGGCTATAACCGGAAATCCCTGGCCAGGGTTGCTGAGATTTACTGGTAAGTGTTACCAGTAGTTTCTCGAAATGTTATAGACCTCATATCGACACGACTTATCGAGCAATTGGGGTCTGACATTTACCACCCCTAGGCGAGATATACGACATATCAGACAATCAGACCGGACTGTACGGTAAGTGTTACTGGTTGGATTCATTGGAGTGTGAGCGGGCTTGCTCGTCGATCTTCTGATCGCTCAATACCCGGGTGGCCGTTACGTTTAGCAGACCGCTTGCGGCTTGTGGGTGTTTGATATGATCATCACCTGCTGCCGGCGTATTGACGAGTCTTTAGAGTCCTACACAGAGGTTTCCTGGCTCAAGCGAAATGAAATAGGAGCGCATATGAGATATGTGCGGGACCGAGAATAATGCGTGTATGTGATACCGTATTCTATTCTCGCGATGAATGTATCGATATGGTTGTATGCGATATAACCTAGTTATCGAATCAAGGATTGATTCGGTAAGGCGATACATAGGATACTAGTCGGTTATATGCGATATGACCGGATCGTTAAATCAAGTGTTGATTTAATGATTTAATGTATAATTATCTATTTGATATATTACTTTGCATTAACTAGTATTGGTTCACTTTAAATGGATTTTCTCACTTGAATGTACAAGTTGTATATGTGATATACTTTTTGTGCAAATGATTGTATCATGTTTGATGATACATGTTTACTTGGTTAAGTGCAAAGAATTAAACCATGGTTAAACTAATGATTAGGGTTTTGTTTATCCATTACTTATTTATTCATTTATTTATTTGTTTATTCTTTTTGGAAAATAATAAGCATAAAGAAAAATGGTGGCTTTCTTTGGATGCATGTTGAAGCTTCATGAAGCTTTGACTAAGTGACCATTTTGTCTTCATGCTTAACCCTAACCATTCCTTCTAACCATGATTTATTCTCTACACTTGACCATGGTTGCCATATGATAAGTATTCTTTTATTTTCTTTTTGAGAATAACTTATCATAATATTATCATCATCTTCTTCTTCTTCTTCAAGAAGAAAACCTAGACTTCATCAATGGTGACTTGATGAAATGAGTGAGAAATCCAATTCTAAAATGAACCCACTTCCTATTTCTTCATCCTCTACCTCTTGCCAATTAGTATAGGGTGTTTCCTTCACAAGTTTTCATGGCTTGGTGAAGGTGGAGCTTGATCTACTGATGCCTCGACGTAGATCATCTTCGGCATCGTCGTCGATGACCTAGCCCGCTTTTTCTCCGATGAAGCCGATGCTAGAGTCATGGTTCGATTTGGACAGCGGAGAGGACTTCATCATGGAGCTATGGAGGTGGAGAACCGGATCTACAAAGGTTGTATTTCCGTTCCTGTAGTTAAGTTGTTAACTAGTTTCTTTTGTCGCCTAAAATTCTAGCCAACGATCCGTATTAGGATTTCTCGGCACCCGTAAAAATTGAAATTGGCATGATTGATGCCTTGTGAGACCTCATTAGTGTGCCTAGGAACCCTACAAAACCTAGATATCAAGTTTGCTAAAAATGGTCACTAGGATGATGTAGAGATTAGTGTATTGGATTATCTTTGATCCTTGGCTTTTGATTCACATCTCATGTGAGTGTTAAAGCAAGGAAGAAGGAGGAGTGAAGAAGGAGGGAGAAAGAGTTTTTCATTATGAGAAAAATTCAAGCATGGAAATTAGATATATTCAAATGGAAATAATTGAAGCATGGAATATAAAATTAGCACCATACTTCAATAGTAACTCCAAAAGATTAAAATATAAAACAACCCATTCTCACAACCATGCTTGGACTTTCTAATTTCCACCTCATTTATTCATTTTCATAAAATAAATAATGTATTATTAGGTGGCATCTTCTAGAAGGTATTCTTGTAACAATTACAAGAATACCCCTCCTCCGTATACCGTATCCCGTATACCGTATACCCGTATCCGAATTCCGAAAAATACGAATACCAATAATCCAATATTATAATACCGGTATCCGGCTTAAACCAAAGCCTACCAGTATTATCGTTCCGATTATTATTCCTGTAACAATTACACGAACATAATCGAAACCCTGCCGCAACACCTTACGGCTGCCGTAACAAATTACGGACTCTACATCTTTCGCCGGAATGAGGGAACCCTCTGTGTGGGACTCTATAGACTCGACAATATGCTGGCAGTGGGTTTAACCACAAGCACGTCAGCAGCACTAGCTGTGCGTAACGGCTACCCAGGTACATGACGAAAAGGTGGCCGACGAGCGAACTCATCATAACCCCAACGAGCCTGCAAGCAACACTTACCGTACAATCCGGTCTCTTCGTCTGATACGTCGCATATGAAGTCTAGGAGTGGTAAATGTCAGACCCCAGTAACTTTATAAGTTATGCTGATTTACGGCTCATAACAGTTCGAGGAACTACCGATAACACTTATCAGTAAACCTCGAGAACCCTGGCCAGGGATTTTGGTGTTATAGCCGATCAAACATAGCGCGACATCAACTCCCTATACCGGGAGAGACGAAACCCCTCATATCGCTCACTGTCTCCATGTGATTCGGGACTGTACCCAAAGTCCACCTGTTTGCACGACTCAATAGAACCGTGGTAGGGTGGAAATCAAAGTACTGTGGGAACAACACAAGACTCTATGACGATCTCGGGTCTACAGACTATCCTGTACAAGTGCCGCCTGAGAACTGCTATCTGACAATTGGTATATATACCATCTAGGAGTTCTCGGCGAATCCTGTTCGGTGTACCCATTCTCCAATGAGCACCTATGTACAATCATTGATGTCAAACACCAATGGTTGTGGAATCAACCATCGCCCCACAGGGTCAGGAAACGTACACACTAGTCTAACTTGGTAATACCGATGCCCTGTCTCGATATACCCTCGACTAGAAACTATTAAAAGATATGCTTATAGACTATCCAGGCCCCACTAGTATGATCTCATCATAATCCTGGCAGTCAAGCATAATCCTAAGGGCTTCATCAACATGCATATAAAGATATGAAATATAACACAAGATGAAGATAAACCAGATAGCATACTATTATTTCGAGCAAAGATTGTTTCTGTACATATACATGCCTATCATCCTATACAATACAGGCCTTTAGGGCATACATATCTAACAGACGGCCCATGGCCCATCCGGTCCATTTGGGCCAGCTTGTCGATCAAAGCCTGGAAAGTTGTTGACTTGAAGAACATCATAAACTGGGATACAGTCACGTGAGGATCGAGGGTCCCTACAAACATACCCACGGTAGGAGCTTTTTCTATGCATTGTTCGCATTTTGACCATAGATTCTGCCATCGAATTGCGTAGTGAACCCAGGTCTCTCCTGGCTTCACCCGGGCATTGATTAGTGCCATGATCGGGGTACGCTCGCTTGCACTTGCAAACAGCTGCGTGAATAGTAGCTCCATTTCTGTGAATGTTTTGACGGAGTCATTTGGGAGCTCGGAGTACCATTCAAATGTTGTTTCCGACAAGCTGCTAACGAACTAGTGAAGCAGCAATTTGTCGTCGCCTCTAGTATTGCCGCATAAAGCTCTGAACTGGGCGACGTGTTGATGCGGGTTACCTGTCCCCTTATACATGTGGAACCTGGGGATCATATACCCCGGTGAGTATTTGATTTGATCGTACTAGCCTGGGTACGGTCGCCCGGTCTTGATGACTTGGCCAGCCGCTTCGCTTGCCTGATGAGCTCGTATTTGCTGAGCTATGTAGTCATCGAGGGTAGCCTTAGAGATCGTCTCCTCCCTGGCCGTTGATAAAGCTGGAAGAGGGTTTGATGTTTTCCCCCTGTCGTACTCGATAATTATCGGCGGGTCTTCAGTTGGAGGTTCTGGCCGAATAATCATTCCAACCATGTCCTGGAACAGAAGCACCATCTGCTTTATATTAGCAGCCTGTTCCGCGGCCTCCTTATCCTTTCTCTTCAACACCCTTCGCAAGAATTCCGTATCTGTCTCTTGCTCTTGGTGCTGTTCAGACGCTGTTTCCGGGCTTTCTTTCTGCCCGGTGAGTGCTGCCATTTTCATCAGCATCTTCTGGAGCTTTTGTTGCTGCTCCTGAGCTTTCTTCAACGACCGAGTTTGCGGTCGATGAGCCACAGAAGCACGACTCTTCTCTTTTCCAGAAGCCATGTACACCGTGTGTACAATCATGCACCCAGACTTGGGGCTGTTAGTGTATATGCCCTAGGGGCCAATATTGTATCATACTAGCTTGTATATTACTTAATGGAAGCTTGGGATATTCACAGTTGTATTAACAGTCTTGCTCAACATAATAGTATGCTACTTGGTTTATATCTATCTTAATATGTGTATATGTTTCTTTTAGCATATCGCGAATACATATTGATGGAGCCCATAGGATCTTGCTTGACTACAAGCGTTGTGATGGCAGTCACAGTAGTGGGGGCTGGGTAGTCTACAAGCACATCCTTTTTCAGATATCTAGTCGTAGGATTATCGAGACAGGGCATCGATACTCCAGAGTAGACTAGTGTATACGCTTCTCATCCCAGCAGGGGAAATGTTCTGTCCTACAGCCATTAGTACGTTATACTGGAGATAGCATGCAGGTGCTCGTTGGGTTACGGGTACACCGGACAGGACTCATAGGGAACTGTTGGTTGGTATTATACCCGTCGTCAGTTAACAGTTCCTAGGTGACATGAGTACAGCATAGTCCGTAGACTTGACACTGCTGCTTCGCCTCGAGTGTGTTCCCACTGTTCTTAGATTGCTACCCTACCACGGTTCGACTGAGTCGTGCAAACAGGTAGCAGTTGGGTGCAGTCCCGAAGCACTTGGAGGCAGTGGCGGTTAGATAGGATTTGTCTCTCCCAGTGTTGGGGGTTGATATCGCGCTGTGTTTTGGAGAGCCATTACGCAAGGTCCCTGGCCAGGGCAAGCGAGATTTACTGGTAGGTTTTCCAGTAGCTTCTCAAGGTGTGATGGGCTTCACTCCGACACGACTTATACCGCTTTTAGGGGACTGACGCTTGCCGCCCCCCAGGCTCGATATGCGATAGTCTTAGATGAACAGACCGTACTGTACGGAGATTGTCACATCAGACTCAGTAGGAGTTCGGATGGGTTTTCTCATCGGCCTTCTTATCGACATCTACCTGGGGACCGTTACGTACAGCTAGTACCACTTGTGGCCTATGGTTAAAACCACTGCCAGCGTAGTGTCAAGTCTTTAGAGTCCCACACAGAGGGTTTCCCTGCTTCAGAAGAAACGATATAGAGGTCGTATGGTTTTACGACAGGGTTCGGACATATACGTGTACTTTTGTACGTGTGATGTTCGGACAGATTATACTAGCGGGCTTTGGTTTAAGCCAGATTCTAGTATTGGATTATTGGATTTATGCAGTCTCAGTATATCCGTGTTTTTCATAAATACGGATGGGAGGGGCATTCTCGTAATTAGTCAAGAAGTTTCTAGAAGAAAGGTGACTCATTTAGTTTTAATTCATTTGTGAATTAAACTTAATGAGGTGGAGAGGTGATGTGTAATTTTCATTAATTGCACCATGAGTCATGAGGTGATTCACCTCAAGATAATTAATGAAGCATGGTTGATGTTTTAATATATTATTGTTTAGATATTTTCATGCTTCATGATATTATCCAGATGACTTAGATTCAATTCATAATAACAAACACATTCTCTCTCTTCAAGCTCTCGTCTTCTTCATCCTAACCCTAATCCTCTCATGTGTTGAGAACTCTAGGGTTAGAAAGACTAATAGATCCTTAATCTATCTCTATATTCTCTAGGTCACTTGGATTAGCAATCCTAGCCACTTAGTTACCTCAAGTTAGAGGTTAAAGCTTGAAGAAGGACTCTCGGGTGGATCTTCTATTATATCGAGGAGGCCGACGAGGAGGTGAACAACAAGAACAAGAAGGACTAGTATCTTGAGGTATAATCATCTATCATAGTAGTTAACCACTTCTAGACAGTTTGTTAGTTAGGGTTTAGCAAAGATCCGTTTGATAGTCAATGTTACTTTGAACAAAATGATTGTTTTACCTATTCCGCCTCCCCGCATCTTGTGGGGTGTGTAACGTTGACTTACAGTGGTATCATAGCCTAACTAAACCATAACTAACATGTTAGCAAAGTCTTTAAAAATTCGATCACAATTTAATCCCGAAAAAACGACATTTTCACCAAGTTTCCGCCGATTTTAAATTGGGGTCGAAAATTTTTTCAGGGACCTTTAAAAATACAAACAGGGTTTTTTAAGAATTGTGAAGAAATTTGGGATCGTGACTCGTCAAAACCACCGCGGAACCGCGGCCGATCCAAGCGATCCGCTGCGGATCCGCGGCCGAGTTGACACCGAGTCAACTCAAATTTGCTCAGTTATTCTTTTGTATTGATGTTGGGTTTTCTGGGATGTTTTGTTTCTGCTCAGGTTTTATGTGCACAGAGAATTATTTGGAGTAGATTCATATGCGGTGCTTGATCGAAATTCTAAGAACTTTGGCTAACTGGATTATATCTGTATTGTGATTAATGTGTTCGTAAACCTCCCCTAATTGCTATATGTCGGTTAGCAGGGGGTTGCACATTTCTGTAATGGTTACTTTATGTTTGTGGATATGAACTTATTGGATTGTCGTGAATGGATAGCCGGGGATATGAGATGAGTGTTTCTTTCATTCAAATGTAAATTGCAATTTGTTGTAATATTCTTTTGCGGGGCACATCCGGGTTAAGGTTGTAGCCACCGTTGTATTATTTCATTTACTGTTTTATGCTCCTAGGATAGACCCAAGGTAGGGTGCACAAACTACTGGGTATTTTGAAGTGCTTAGTGGCCTACTCACGTTGTTGAGGTAGACCGCTTCACTTCGGGTACTTGACGGGTAGTTTGCCGTACCCATAGGGGTCTAGGGTTGGGTTGGCTATTCATCACGACTATGTAATCCGTCTTTCATTGCAGGCTCAAAGGAAATGCGGATTCCTAGAATATCTAATATGTTCATCTGTGATCTGGAATGCCTATTCTTGCGTCTGACGAATGTACAATATCTATATATGATATCTAGTAGGCGTTGCTTATGTTTTGCATCCGCGCTAGCCCAGCCCCCGCTCTGTCGTTAGTTAAGTAACCTAACGGGTGAATGACGGGGCCCAGTGGCGAATGCGGATGGCATAAGCGGACGTTGTATTTCGTTGTTTTCTGCAATGATAGGTTAATTGATGGGACGTATTATATTAAATGCAAAGAAAATAAACCAAAGTTGAATCGTTGGAACAATTTAAAAAGAAACCACTCGGTTATTTTAAATACAACAGATTTTTAATTGCGGAGCTTAAACCACTCCTTTTAAAAAGCTATCAGGTTCCTTCGATCATATCAAGTTCACTACGTTCATGGTTTCGCCAAAACCATTCGTAGCCCTCCGTCATTTTATTTTGGTATTCAGTAGTATTCAAGCCATGTATTTTGACCAACACAAAGGCATAGTGTTTGGTAGCTGCTGGGTATTCATTTGTTGTATAAATAGATGAGTTGGTTTGGGACAGTCGTACTGCCATTTGGCCAACGTCAGGGGAATGTACGGGTGGGTTCAAATTAACAAGATAATGATGGGTAGAACTTGACATGTGACTTATGATATTTTGACCAACGCCAAGGTCATAAAAGCATGGGGCAAAAATCCATATCAGGAGTTTCTAAAGAAACTGAAATTTGCTAGAGTTGCATACCATTTGGAGTGTGATAATTTTGGTAGGATACCTTCAGCTTTATCACACAATGATATTTGGATCCCGATCCTACTGTGAGTATATGCTACTCATCAGGAGATTCTTTCACTTAACGATCAATGCTATAAACCAAGTAGGTGTCGAGAAAGGTGTCAGCGGGGCTAAGCCCCTAGGGAAAAGAGGTTATTTAATTAAGGAACTTCGTGAAAGCGTCGTAAAACCTCCCTCGAAGTACCGACACCGGCCTGGCTGAACAGTTAAGCAAGTATTGTACGATGAGTATAGTCCTGACAAGTTCTTCCTTTTTGGTTTGAGGAAGGATTCGAGAAACAGTGGGAGCCATCTTGCTTAGATAAACTAAAAACCACTCTAAACTTGCAAGAGTATCATGCTAAAGTGTTTTCTTCTCTCTCTCCTAATTGCAGCGACCAATAACAAGACGGGCCTTAAGTTATTATTAGATGAAAATATTTTGACAGGGCCAAATTATAAAGATTGGTTCCGAAATATCAAGATGGCAATAACCTATGAAAAATTGGGGTATGTCCTTACTACTAAGGCCCCTGCCGTTCCAGGTCCAGAATCCAGTGTCGCGGATAAGGAAATCCGCAAAACCTGGGAATTAGACTGAGCGAAGGCCAAATGCATCGTGCTTGCCTCTATGGATAATGAACATCAGAGGAGGCACGAGAATATGGATCTTGAATCCATATTTCTCCACACCAAGGAACTGTATGGAGAGAAATATCGTATAGCTAGATACGAGACCTCGAAGAACTTGTTTCAGTCGAGATTGGCCGTCGGATCATCTGTAGGGGAATATGTCCTTAAGATGATTGGCTGTATTGAGGAGCTTGCGGACCTCGGGACAACATTAGAGAACGAGCTGTATACGGACTTAGTTCTACAGTCCCTTCCTTCCACCTACGCCCAGTTTATCTTGAATTTCAATATTCAAGATAAAGAAGTTGAACTTCCAGAACTCCTTAACATGTTGAGGAGTGCAGAGGGCACCTTGCAGAAAGCAAGGGAAACACCCGCTATGTTTGTTCGTGGTGCTTCCTCTTCGAGGTCCAAGGCAAGGGCCAAAGGAAGGAAGAAGAAGGCCGCTACCAAACCGATAGGTGGTGTTGGTAAGGTGGGAGTCAAGGGAAAGGCAAAGGTTGCGGTGCCGGTAGTAGCAAAGGACGAGTGCTTCCACTGTCATAGGAAAGGCCATTGGAAGAAGGATTGCAAAGCTTGGATTGCCAAGAACCAGGACCCGAGGCAAGTTGTGGCTTCGGCTTCAGGTGTGTTTGTAATTGAAAATTGTCTGTCAATCAACTCTACTTCCTGGGTATTGGATACCGGATCAGGATCTCATATATGCAATTTATTGCAGGCACTGAGAAGCCGTAGATTGCTGAAGACTGGTGATATGACCCTGAAAGTTGCGAACGGAGCGAGAGTGGATGCTGTGTCCGTAGGGGATTATCACCTTGGATTCACGAGTGGACATATTTTGGTTTTGCACAACTGTTTTTGTGTACCTAGTTTAACGTGTAATATCATATCAGTATCGTTGTTATCAAAAGAAGGTTATGATTTCACGTTTGTAAGCGATGTTGTTAACATCCACCTTAATCATGGTTTGGTTGGGTCCGGTACACTAGATAACGGTATATACGTGTTAAACCAATTGCAAATTTTCAATGTCCAGAACACACTAAAAAGAAAGTCTCCAGATATAAATCAGGCTTTCTTATGGCATTGTAGACTAGGTCACATCAATGAGACAAGGTTAACTAAGTTACATAAAGAAAGATACTTGGATCCGTTCGAATATCAATCTTATGCCACTTGTCAATCATGTCTCAAAGGAAAGATGACAAAGACTCCGTTCACTGGACACGGAGTAAGAGCGAGCGAGCTCTTAGGACTCATAGACAACGATGTATGTGGTCCAATATCTACACATGCAAGAAGCGGTTTTTCATATTTCATTACTTTTACGGATGATTACTCTAGGTATGGATTCATTTTCTTGATGAAACATAAATCCGAGGCCTTTGAGTAATTCCGAGAATATAAGAATGAAGTAGAAAACCAAACCGGCAAAAGTATCAAGACACTGAGATCTGATCGAGGTGGTGAATACTTAAGTGCCGAGTTCCTGGGTTACCTAAAAGAGAAAGGAATTCTCTCTCAGCTTACTCCTCCATACACTCCACAACACAACGGTGTATCGGAGAGACGGAACCGAACCCTATTGGATATGGTACATTCCATGATGAGTAATGCTGAGTTACCGCGATCTTTCTGGGGTTATGCACTAGAATCAGCTGCATATCTTTTGAACAGAGTTCCTACCAAGATTGTGCCTACCACACCATATCAGATGTGGAGTGGGAAGAAACCCTATCTTCAGTATCTTAAGATATGGGGATGTCCAGATTTTGTTAAAAAGCAGCATGCGGACAAACTCGAGGCACGCTCAGTACAGTGTAAGTTTGTGGGATATCCAAAGAACTCCAAGGGGTATTTTTTCTATTACGCAGAGGAACAAAAAGTTTTTATTTCTCGTAATGCCCATTTTCTAGAACATCAGTTTTTAGAAAAGGAAACAAGCGGGAGCACAATAGAACTGGAAGAAATTCCAGAACCACAAGCTACTACTGAAAGCTTGGTAGAACCAGAAGTTTCAGAAGAACATGACATTCCTGCACCCCTCCGCAGGAGTATTAGGCTGTCTCATCCGCCTGAGACATACTATGGTTTTCTCATAGACCGGGATAGAGAGGATTGTGTCATTGATAATGATGAACCTACTAGCTTCCAGCAGGCCATCCAGAGCGGCGACCCAGTAAGATGGCGGAATGCAATGCGGACCGAGATGGAGTCCGTGTACACCAACAAAGTATGGACTTTAGACTTTGCTCCAGATGGGGTAAAACCCATAGGATGCAAGTGGATCTTCAAAAAGAAGATTGGTGTAGATGGATAGGTGGAAACCTATAAGGTTAGACTTGTTGTAAAGGGTTTTCGTCAAAGGCCTGGCTTGGACTATGACGAAACTTTTTCTCCAGTAGCTATGCTCAAATCCATTCGGATCCTTCTTGCCATTACTGCCTTCCATGATTATGAGATCTGGCATATGGACGTAAAGACGGCTTTTCTAAATGGAAATTTGGACGAGTGCGTCTATATGGATCAACCAGAAGGTTTCAATCAGAGTGGGAGCAGCGGGAAAGTGTGCAAGTTGCTTTAGTCCATTTATGGACTAAAGCAGGCATTGCGGAGTTGGAACATCCGTTTTGATGAAAAGGTCAAAGAATATGACTTTATCAAAAATCCAGGTGAATCATGTATATATAGTAAGATTGTAGCACGAACTGTCGTATTCCTCGTCTTGTACGTGGATGACATTCTCTTGATAGGAAATTACATTCCTATGCTACAATCTTTCAAAGGATTCTTGTCACACAGGTTCTCCATGAAAGACATGGGTGATGCCTCTTACATTCTGGGGATCCAGATCTATCGTGATAGATCTACGAGGATGTTGGGACTTTCACAGTCCAGGCA
This sequence comes from Agapanthus africanus, assembly GCA_030015575.1. Taxonomy (NCBI): domain Eukaryota; kingdom Viridiplantae; phylum Streptophyta; class Magnoliopsida; order Asparagales; family Amaryllidaceae; genus Agapanthus; species Agapanthus africanus. Next base: position 238,275,687 of record CM057338.1, read on the forward strand.
TATCAACACTATACTGAAAAGATTCAGTATGGAAGATTCTAAGCGCGGTAATTTACCGGCTTGTCACGGAATCACCCTCTTCAAAGAGATGTCTCCCAAGACTGATTTGGAAAGGGATTGCATGTCGATTATACCCTACGCTTCTGCGGTAGGCTCTATAATGTATGCGATGTTGTGCACCAGACCAGATGTAGTTTACGCACTAAGCGTGGTAAGCCGGTATGAGTCAGACCCAGGGGAGAAGCACTAGATAGCAGTAAAGAACATTCTTAAGTACCTGAGAAGGACTAAGGATATGTTCTTGGTTTACGGAGGAAAAGACCTCCAGATCGAGATTTTTGCTGACTCCAGCTTCCAGAGTGACAAGAATGACTCCAAGTCTATGTCAGGTTATGTCTTTACTCTCAATGGAGGGGCGGTGTGCTGGAAGAGTTCCAAGCAGGACACCGTTGCTGACTCGACGATGGAAGCGGAGTATATCGCAGCTTCTGATGCCGCAAAATAAGCAGTCTGGGTAAAGAAGTTCTTAACAGAACTTCAGGTGGTTCCATCCATTGTTGATCCAATACCTCTGTATTGTGACAACAACGGAGCTATAGCTTTAGCGAAGGAACCCAGGTCCCATCAAAAGTCCAGACACATCTTAAGGCGGTATCACCTGATCAGGGAGATCATAGATCGCTGGGAGATCGTGGTCCAGAGAGTTGCTACAGAGGAGAACACTGCAGATCCATTCACAAATGCCTTACCTCAAACACAGTTCGAGAGGCTATTCGAGATGATAGGTCTTCGATGCGCCAGTACATGGCCCTAGTGCAAGTGGGAGATTGTTAGTGTATATGCCCTAGGGTCCATTATTGTATCATACTAGCTTGTATATTACTTAATGGAAGCTTGGGATATTCACAGTTGTATTAACAGTCTTGCTCAACATAGTAGTATGCTACTTGGTTTATATCTATCTTAATATGTGTATATATTTCTTTTAGCATATCGCGAATACATATTGATAGAGCCCATAGGATCTTGCTTGACTACCAATGTTGTGATGGCAGTCACACTAGTGGGGGCTGGGTAGTCTATAAGCACATCCTTTTTCAGGTCCCTAGTCGTAGGATTATTGAGATAGGGCATCGATACTCTGGAGTAGACTAGTGTATACGCTTCTCATCCCAGCAGGGGAAATGGTCTGTCCCACAGCCATTAGTACGTTGTACTGGAGATAGTATGCAGATGCTCGTTGGGTTATGGGTACACCGGACAGGACTCGCATGGAACTGTTGGTTGGTATTATACCCGTCGTCAGTTAACAGTTCCCAGGTGACATGAGTACAGCATAGTCCGTAGACTTGACACTGCTGCTTTGCCTCGAGTGTGTTCCCACTGTTCTTAGATTGCTACCCTACCAAGGCTCGACTGAGTCATGCAAACAGGTAGCAGTTGGGTGCAGTCCCGAAGCACTTGGAGGCAGTGGTGATTAGATAGGATTCGTCTCTCCCGGTGTTGGAGGTTGATATCGCGCTGTATTTGGAGAGCCATTACGCAGGGTCCCTGGCCAGGGCAAGCGAGATTTACTGGTAGGTTTTCCAGTAGCTTCTCAAGGTGTGATAGCTTCACTCCGACACGACTTATACCGCTTTTAGGGGACTGACGCTTACCGCCCCCTAGGCCCGATATGCGATAGTCTTAGACGAACAGACTGTACTGTACGGAGATTGTCACATCAGACTCGGTAGGAGTTCGGACGGGTTTCCTCATCGGCCTTCTTATCGACATCTACCTGGGGACCGTTACGTACAGCTAGTACCGCTTGCGGCCTATGGTTAAACCCACTGCCAGCGTAGTGTCGAGTCTTTAGAGTCCCACACAGAAGGTTTTCCTGCTTCAGGAGAAACGATATAGAGGTCGTATGGTTTTACGACAGGGTTCGGACATATGCGTGTACTTGTGCACGTGTGATGTTCGGACATATTATACTAGCGGGCTTTGGTTTAAGCCAGATTCTAGTACTGGATTATTGGATTTATGCAGTCTCAGTATATCCGTGTTTTTCGTAAATACGGATGGGATGGGCATTCTCGTAATTAGTCGAGAAACTTCTAGAAGAAAGGTGACTCATTTAGTTTTAATTCATTTGTGAATTAAACTTAATGAGGTGGAGAGGTGATGTGTAATTTTTATTAATTGCACCATGAGTTATGAGGTGATTCACCTCAAGGTAATTAATGAAGCATGTTTGATGTTTTAATATATTATTGTTTAGATATTTTCATGCTTCATGATATTATCCAAATGACTTAAGATTCAATTCATAATAACAAACACATTCTCTCTCCTCAAGCTCTCATCTTCTTCATCCTAACCCTAATCCTCTCATGTGTTGAGAACCCTAGGGTTAGCAAAACTAATAGATCCTTAATCTATCTCAATATCCTCTAGGTCACAAGGATTAGCAATCCTACCCACTTAGTTACCTCAAGTTAGAGGTTAAAGCTTGAAGAAGGAACTCTCGGGTAGATCTTCTATTACATCGAGGAGGCTGACAAGGAGATGAACAACAAGAACAAGAAGGACTAGTATCTTGAGCTATAATCATCTATCATAGTAGTTAACCACTTCTAGACAGTTTGTTAGTTAGGGTTTAGCAAAGATCCGTTTGATAGTCAATATTACTTTGAACAAAATGATTGTTTTACCTATTCTGTCTCCCCGCATCTTGTGGGGTGTGTAACGTTGACTTACAGGGGCGTTTGGATCCCTCACTTTTGGGATTTGCCGCCGGCAGTGGGAAGTTCTCCGGCCTTCTCTTTTTGTGAGAAGTCAAAATCGAAGGAGCCATTGTGACCGGCGCCTGTGTGGAGGAAGTCCCTCGCTGTATGGTGGAGGGATGGTCTTCCTCTTAACGAGCCTTCATTTTCTTTAATCGGCAAGAGTGGTCTTTATTGATCACAGAATCTTGGACTTTCCGCCAGACCCTATGGATTCGGGAGGACAGCCGCTGAGGGGCTGCTCCGTTTTTGCATGCGTCGTGTTTTCTACAGGCAGAGGAGACTTCTTCAATACAGCGGTTGAAAAGTTCTTCCGCACCCTCCTTAATGGTTCAAAGTTGTTCCCAGTTGGAACAGCAACGCCAACTTCCAGCGTTGGAGCTGGTGGAGTAAGTCCAGATGGAGAGTTGCCCCCATCTTTCTTCATTCGGCGCCAGTGGCGACGTCGAGCATGCCTTGTAGATGGGATTGCCTTAGTCATAGGAGTGGCTTCGTCATGCCCCCTGCTCTGGTGAAAAGCTACTGCTGGTGCCATCCTGTTGAAGACCGGCGTCCGTTGAGAAGGGACGGTCAATCTTTTGAAGGCCGATCTTCTGGTAGGGAGGCAGTCTTGATGACTTCGCTGGAAGTAGGAGTTGGAACGAACAACTCCTACCGATACTTTAGTAGGAGAAGTCCCTCTGACGACTTCACCCTCCGGAGCTGGAACGGCTATCCGTTTCGGGATAACCCCTTCGGGTATTGCGAGCCTCTTTGCGGGCCCACTTTGGCTTTGGCTCAACCTGTTGAAGACTGAGGTGGCAAACTTGGACGACCCGTTGAGAGGGGCTGTGGTGGTTTCAAGCCGATCGAAAACCGACTTCTTTGGAGCCTCCTGTGATGGCATTGGGGCGCCAAAGCTTGTTGGCGGGTGCGTGGTCCCGAAAAAAATCCAGTGGTGGCCTGAGTCACCTGTTCCACTGGCATTGAAAAGATGTGGGCCGCATTTGGCCCGTATGTCATTCTTCCAGCGGGGATGGAGCGGGAGTTGCTGTTGCAGGTGCACTTGGAAGCCAGCGATCTTCTTTTCTCTGAACAGGAGTAAGACACCAAATCTTTGTACCTCGAATCCAAGGGCAACCATAGTAAACCGCGATTTGTTCGCGAACACAACACATGAAGTGTGGAGTGAAAAGAGGAAAAGGTCCCACGGGCGTGCCAAAATCTGTTTACCGCCGAAAACAGAGACGGTCCGCGTACGTCGTCTTGCCTGAATTTGGGGACAGAAGCTATTTGGGTTTATCCGTCCACCTCTCCGAAGATTCCAAGTTGATTTATGGCACCGTGTATCAGGGGTTTGGATGGATACGGCCATGGTAGCAGACTTCGTCAGATTCCCCCTCGTTGTGAGGGGTTTTTTATTGTGGGGACGCCCTTCCCTGCAGGCGCAAGCCCCTGCAGTTAATTACGTTATCGCATCACGATAACCAATTTCTCCTGCTCCAGAAGTTTATTTCGTATCGTATGTGTGTGTTTTATTTTTGGTTGCCCGTGGATTGTATAGGAGACTAATTTGTGTTGTCTCCCGTAGGGCGTGGATTAGTCCAAATCCGTATATACTTAGATTTAGGTTTGGTTTGATTTAAGGACCGTTAATCTCGTTTGAGATTAAGATCAACTCAAATTTTTGTTATGGATACGTTAGTCCAATTTGAGACTAAGATCTACTTAACGGGGGTTTTAGGATCATTCAGATCCAACAAAAGAGCATTTGGTCTCTATTGTTTTAGTGTAAGGACGTTACGGTCCGTTGTTAGTTTAAAAAGGTTTCGGTCCGTTGTCTCCATACGCGCACGTATATTTGTTACATGGCGGAGGCAAGGGTTTGTAAGGGATGCACCCAGTTTGGGGTATGGTTTGATTTGGGGTGTGCACGTCAGTTTGGGCCGTGCACCCAAAAGTTTTTGGTTGTCAGGACCCTCCACTTCTCTGAAGACGTTCAGGAATTACAACGACATTTATCAGAGGTGTAGAGAGATGTACCCTTGGACTAGAATCCTGCTTTTGAAGAGTTGCGTTGGACTATCCAAGAATCATTAGTCTTTTCGAGACGGATTACTTGAATATGTGAGCCTTTGGACTCAGCTTAGTAGAAAATTTGAGCTAAGACACTAGGACTTTGGCCAATTTGGACTCAGTCCACTTAGTCTTTTCTTTTCTTCAAAAAGTGCTGAGCACTTGTTTGGGTTCTGTTTCTTCAGGCAACCCCTTGCCTCTTTTTTTTATGAAAGTGCAGAGCACTTCTCTGGGCTCTGATACCCATATATAATCATATGGGGTATGTAGTCATGGGCGCTGCTCAATAAGTGTTGAACACTTTGCCTGTTTTTGTCTTTATCTGGAGTGTTGAGCACTCTTTATGGCGCCTATGTGCGAAGCACGTGAGGCGCTAGGTGCTGAATGATGAGTGTCAAGCACTTTATGTTCTGTGGCGGCCACGTGAGGGTTACGTGAGGCGCTGGGCGCTGAGCGGCAGCCACTGAGTGCTAAGCACTCTTTATTTTATAGCGCCCATGTGAGGGGCACGTGGAATGCTGGACGCCAGTCGCTAAGTGATAAGCACTCTTTATTTTATAGCGTCCACATGAGGAGCACGTGGGGCGCTGGGCGCTTAACGCCGCCCACTTAGTGCTAAGCACTCATGATTTCTATCTCTTCTTTTTTTTTTCATGATCCACAGGATCTTTATCTACTTTTATTTACCTAAAATTTCCAAGAAGAGAGTTCTTCTTTCTCGAGAATTTTATTCTCTGTTCTTTCGAAGCTTTCTCTTTTTTCTTTAAAGCTTATGGGTTTTTTTCTTCTTCCTTTTTTCTAGACTTGAAGTATTGGGTCCTTTATATAGTAGAGACAGGTCTGTTGATTAGTTGACGAAATCACTCATTGAGAGATCCTAATTGATTTGGGGATTTTACCCATCGTTGGATCTTTGATCCAAGAACTTCTGTTTTGCAGAGAATATTTTTCTTTTTTCTAACAAGATTAGGGAAATATTTTCCCACACAGAATTTATTCTATAGATCAGTGATTCTTTAATCACCATTGGATTTTTAATCCAACGGTACTCTGTTTTACAGAGAGTAATCTTTCTTGTTTAGAAAGATTTGAGGAATATTTCCTCAACGGAATTTAATTCTGCATTCTGATGGTTTATCATCTCCGTTGGGTCTTTAATCCAACGGCTCTGTTTAACAGAAAGTATAATTTAATTCTACAAGGCGCCGGCACTCACATGTTGTGTACGTGATGCGCCAATAAGAGCTTTTTAACTCTGGAGCTGGCGCCCTCGTGGCAAACACGTGAGGCGCTGCCTCTAGAGTTTTGAACAGAGCTTTGCTCTTTAGCTCTGGAGTTGGCGCCCTCGTGGAAAACATGTGAGGCGCTGCCTCTTGAGTTTTGAACAGAGCTTTTCTTTTTAACTCTGGCGCTGGCGCCCTCGTGGCAAACACGTGAGGCGCTGCCACATGAGTTTTGAACAGGGCTTTGCTATTTTATTGGGGAAACACCTATCGTCAGGTGGCAGTTCCCAGGTGACATGTATATAGGTTAGTCCGTTGACTTGTCATTCATCTCACGTGTGTTCTTACTGTACTTAGATCACTATCCTACCATGGCTCAAATGAGTCGTGCAAACAAGTAGTGGTTTAGTGCAGTCCCGAAGCACTAGGAGCCAGTAGTGGTTAGATAGGATTCGTCTATCCTGGTATTGGGCGTTGATATCGCGCTGTGTTCGGAAAGCCATTAGACAAAGTCCCTAGGCAGGGCAAGCGAGATTTATTGGTAGTTAATCCAGTAGTTTCTCAGGGTATTTTGAGCTCTTCCCCAGCATGACTTATTGCGCTATTACGGGTCTGATGGTTACCACCCCCTAGGCCCGATATGCGAGTATCTTAGAGGATTAGACCGGACTGTATGGAGATTGTCACAGATAGGCTCAGTAGCAGTTCGGATGAGTTTTCTTCTCGGCCTTCTTATCGATAGATACCTGGGTAGCCGTTACGTGCAGCTAGTATCGCTGACATGCTTGTGGTAAACCCACTGTCAGCGTACTGTCGAGTCTTTAGAGTCCCACACAGAGGGTTTCCCTGCTTCGGGCGAAACGATGTAGAGGCCGTATGGTTTTACAGCATGGTTCCGACCATATACGTGTACTGGCTGCACGGATGATGTTCAGACGGATAATACTAGTGGGTTTTGGTTTAAGCCAGATCCTAGTATTATATTATTGGATTATTTTCATCTCTTTGTATTCGTATTTTTTAGAATACGAATACGGGTATATATATACGGTGAGGGGTATTCTTGTAATTTCATAAGAGTGCTTCTAGAAAAAGACACCTCATTTATGCTTAATCCATTTAGTTAAATGGATAATGAGGTGGAGGTATGAGGTATTATTAAGGACATGATTGAAGCATGGCTACTTGGGTGACTCATTGTTTTGATGACTATTGAAGCATGGTTGATTTATTATTGATATTATATGCTTCATTATCATCAACCCTTAGCCATTATTCATCATCATTCTCAACATAACACTCTCATCTCTCTTGAGCTTTCTTCTTCTTTCTCAAACCCTAAACAATCTCATGAGTTGAGAAGCCTAGGGTTATTGAGACAAATTAATCCATAATCATTCTCTATATCTTCCAGACTATCTATTTTAGTGAACTAGGTACCCTACTTACCTCGGTTTAGAGGTTGGAGCTTAAAGTACATACTCTCGGATGGATTGTCTTTGACGCAAGGAGGCGACGATTCTAGCTTGATCCGATCTTCGAGAAGTTAAAGAAGAGGAGGAGAAGAAACCCAAAGGACGAGGTTCTAGGAGGTTTAAAACTCTTCATAGTAGTTAAACCTCCAAGTAGTTATAGTTTGTTAAGGTTCCGTAAAGATTCTGAAGTTTAGTCAGTGTTGCGAGCTTTGTAAAAATCGTTTTATATAAATTCCGCCTTCCTGCGAACCCGCACGAAAAATTCAGAGCCTACTAAACCTTAACTAGCTAGTTAGCAAGTAGTTAGAAATTCGATCGACGAAAAATTGCAAAAAATCAAAATTTCAAGTCATGCTTGCTGTCGATTTTTAAAACTGTTCAAAAAATTATTTCAGTGGGCTTTTGTAAGAACACAGAAGAAAAATGAGTTCATAGTTCCCCAATTCCACCATGGAACCGTGGCAAAGAAGTTTATTTGGCTGCGATTCCGCGGCCAGGTCAAGGCCGACTCGGTCCAATTTTCTTCTGTTGGTCTTAATTGTGAATTATGTTTTTTTGGCATATGTGGTTTCTACCCAGAATTGTTTGTGTACTAGTTTATACATCGGGTAAACACGGATTTGTTTATCGATCAAAATTCTAAAGTTCTTGGCTATTCATGATTCTGTGTTTGTATATATGATGCTAAACGTCTGGTAATCGCTATATGTTGATTAGTAGGGGTTGCACATATCTGTATTGTAATGGTTTATGGATATGAAGTATTGGATCGTCGTGATACAGTAGCCGAGGGATGTGAGAACAGTGTTTTTCTTTCATTCATGTAAATTTGTAATTGATATAATATTCTTTTGTGGGGCACATCCGGGTTGAGGTTGTAGCCATCATTATATTATTTCATTTATTTTTTCTTGCACCTAGGATAAACCCAAGGTGGGGTGCACAAACTACTGGGTTCTTGAAGTGTCAAGTGGCCTATTCATCTCATTGAGGGAGTTTGCTTCGCTTCGGGAATTTGGCGGGTAGTTTGCCAAACCTGTCATGCCCCGCTTCCCAGTGTACGGCGAAGTGGGCGCGACGAGGTCCGCTACGTATGTACTCAGAAGTACATACGCTAAGCGTAGCTAAGCAATATAGAAATAAATACACAAGAGACAAGAATATAAAAGGAACAACAACTTTTATTTATTAACATTCTTTGTACAATACATGAAAAGAAAATACAACTGAAATAAAGATGCCTAAACAATGGCATAACAGGAAATGAAAAGTACTGAAAAGAAAAGTGTATAATGAAATTATACTGCAGGTTCTTCGGCAAATTGCTCCAAGTCTTCTTGTGTTGACTCAACTTCTGCCGGGTCCAGGTCACCTGACGACATTCAAAGAAGAGAGAAACATAATGTCGTCAGTGAACAGATCGCTCGGTAAGTCCCAAAGGTAAGAGGGATGTAGAGAAGACAGAATAAGAAGATACATTTTTAAAGTGTAAGCTGTTGTTGTAATGTTATGTTAACGCTGTTGTTTGTAGTTTGGTACAGAAAGATGCCAGTGTATACGAGGGGGGTCTCTATATGCTAGAGACCAGGGCAAACGGAAAGTACAAGGAACCATTAAGCCACGGTACAACAGCAATGGGATTCAGGTTAGGTGTCTTAATCTGACCACCTCGTGCCACCTTTAACATCTTCCGTACCAATCTACCCCTTAACCCCGTAGTGTTTTAACATTATTGTTGTATTGTATTGTGTAAGTTGGGTGACTGACCAAAACCATGATATCAGTAAACGGATTGTAACTGCATAATCAGGTAAATGGAATAACGGGTAATGGATGTATATCCATAGTTTGATTCAGTCAAATTGAATAGATTGTTAACTGGATTCAGGGATTCATGTATTCATATTGAGTTGGAATATTAAGAAATATATAGATTGACTTGAATCATATTCAAGTCAGAAATAATCAGACTCAAACCCGAGTCAGACTTAAAGAAAGATAATTTGAAGTTCTATAATTGTTAAGGTCCTTATTGTAATTTATAGAACTTGAGGGGGTTTTATGTAAAAAGTACTTTTGTATAGTTTTCAAAATACACCTCAAGAATTTATTATTCGTCTTTATAGTTATAATGAGTGTGGATTTTATTTGTGTTATTCTAGTGAATATATCCTAATAAAAGTATTAATTTATAATATTGATTTATTTGAAATACATGGTATTTAAATGTAACTTTTAATCTTGTAATTTTTAGAAAAAGGTGGAAACTTTATCTTCTAATAAAATAAGTGTTTAAATGATAAATATATATATTAATACAAGAATAATTTAGAATAACTATTTTATTTTCCAAAAATCTCATTTTTCTTAAATGTCGTATTTCAAACCTTTCGAGACCGATTGCTCCTTGCGGAGGTCTGAATCTCGCACTACTAGCCCGCGGGTGCACGATGAACCGTACTATCCCTAACGGGTTCCCCAAAGGTAGGTTGTAGCAGCGCTTTGCAAAGATTTAATAAACACTATTCATTTAGAAAAACGGTTTTATAAATATAAGGTATTTATTTGAAAAGTGTAATTTTCCGTAATTTAGATTCTAGGGTTTTCTAAGCCAACTAGCCTATTTCTAAAAGGTCTAAACGACAAGTCGTTAGAAGCCTCAAATCGCCTCTTCACCGCCAATTATGGCCAGGTAAGTACAAGTGAGGAGGGAGAGATCCGCTCACGAATCGTGAGGCGGGCCTTTTAATGTTACCCAAGCTCACTTGTCTAGCCTAGACACCACAAAGTCAGGTTAGATAAACGATCGATGTCCACAACTTATCGTATTTTCCTAGTAAGAACCATTTACTAAAAAGTGTAACAAATCTAAAATCTTTAAGAATGGTTTTATGAAGATTATGGTATGTTAATGTAAAGTCTTGTATTTTCGTATTCTAAATTTTGATGATATTAATTAGGGTTGTATTTGCGTGTGTGTGGAGGTAGGTCATTACCTCGTGACTTATTTTAAGGTATTGGAAACTTTAGGGGTTAAACATGATAAATTAAACATGAGGGTATTTAAGTGTAAGAATACGGTATTTGTAAAAGTTATCATTTCATGTGTGAAAACTCATTCAAATTGATTTTTACAAGTTTAGTGGTCAAGATGAACATGTTTAGGAATGAGGGAATTGATTAGAAGAAGAAAAATAAACTTTATGGTATTATTGTGAAAAGAATACGATATTACAAGAAAGCTATCATTTCATGTGAGAAATTTTGTCCAAATTGATTTTTATGTGATTAATAGTCATCATGAATATGTTTGGGTATTATAGAATTGGTGACAAGTGAGATTTTGTAGAAAAACCGAATCGGAAATCGATTTGTTCCGATTTCCGTCGGGTTTCATAATTCCGTATTTTAAAAAATAGAAAAGAGAGAAGAATGGGACTTACGGGTTTCAAACTCTTCTAAAGAGTATAGAGGAGTAAGAGAAAAGGCCGAGCTGTTGTTTCGTCGCCGGTTGCTTCAAAGAACGTCGCCGGAATCCATCAGCGCTTCGCCGTGGACTCGGTTTCAAAACACACTTTTCTTGTGGAAATTTAAAGAGAGTAATTCTAAGGTTTTGGAATGAGAAGGTAGGGGGTAGGGGGTCTATTTATAGGGTAGCTAGGATAGGGTAAGTGAAAGGTTTTATTTATTAAAAAATTATAAAAAAATTAAATAAAAAGCATTAAAAATTTGTATTAAATTGGTTGTATTTAACATTTGAGAACCGATCTAATAAATTGGAGTTAACAGGGGGTTTCAGAATACCAAAAGTCACACTTTTGCTGTTGGGACCCCGGCCGTCCGACCAACTCCGGCCGGCGGCGCCGGCCGGCCGAGTTGACTGATCCCGGCCGGGTTCGGCAACGGTTGGGTGCGGGGTTCTCCGACTAAGACTTTGGCATACTCCGTTTTTGGGGTTCAGTTCAATATTTGGGAGTTATGGCCTGTGGACTATTGGGCTTCCAAGAATTTTTAAAGAAAAATAAACTAAGAATAATGTGGGGCATGGGATTCGAACTCTGGTGGCTTGGTTCAGCAGTGCAAGGTATTACCAATGAGCTACAAGCTCCTTCTTGTAATTATTGTAGGGAAATAGATAGTTAAAGTGTTATTAGCAACATTAATACTCCAAGTATACTTCAAATTTAAATCAAATTTAGGTATACAAAAATTGGAGTTGTTACAGCACCCGTAAGGGTCTAGGGTGGGGTTTGGCTATTCATCACAACCGTGGAATGCGTCTTTCGCCAAGGCATAGTGATTGGTAGTTAATTTCTACACGTCATTTGGGACAGTCGTACAGCTATTTTGGCCTTCGTCAAGGGTTTATATGGGTGGGTTCAAATTAACCTGGACAATGACGTGTAGAACTTGACTTGCGAATTATGATATTTTGGCCTTCGTCAAGGTCATAAGAGCTTGGGGAAAAAATCCACATCAAGAGTTTCTAAGGAAATTGAAACTTACTAATATTGCATACCATTTGGAGTGTGATGATTTTGGTAGGATTCCTTTAAGGTTGTCACACGATGATATTTGGATCCCAATCCTACTGTGAGTATCCGTTACTCTTCGGGAGAATTTTTCACTTTGCAATCAATGCTATAAACCAAGTAGGTGTCTAGAACGGTGTTAGCGAGGCTACGCCTTCAGGGAAAAGAGATTATTTAATTAAGGAACTTCGCGAAAGCGTTGTAAAACCTTTATCGAAGTACCGACACTAGCCTAGCCGGAAGGTTAAAGCAAGAATTTCAGGGTGCGATTAATCCAGACTAATTCTTCTTTTATGGTTTGAAGGAGGATTCGAGGAACAGTGGGAGCCATCCTTTTTAGATAAACTAATAGCCAATCTAAACTTGCAAGAGTATCATGCGTAGTGTTTCTTCTTTCTCTCATAATTACAGCGACCAAATATGACCGGGCTTAAGTTACTGCTAGATAATAATAAATTGATTGGGCCAAACTATAAAGATTGGCTAAGGAATGTCCAGATGGCCATTACCTATGACATGCTGGACTACCTCTTTACTACCAAAGCCCCCGCCATCCTAGGTCCTGATTCCACTATCGCAGATGTTGAAATCTGTAATACATGGGAAAAAGACAGTGCGAGAGCCAAGTGCCTCGTGTTAGCCTCAATGGATTATGAACACCAGAAGTGGCACGAGAAGATGGACTTAGTTTCCATCTTCCTCCATACTAAGGAATTATATGTAGAGCAATCTCGTATCGCAAGATATGAGACCTCGAAGATATTGTTTCAGGCGAGGTTGGCTGTCAGGTCATCTGTAAGGGACCACGTCCTCATGATGATTAGCTATATTGAAGAGCTCACGGACCTTGGGACCATATTGGAGAACGAGTTTTATACTGACTTTATTCTACAGTCCCTTCTCTCCACCTACGCCCAGTTTATCTTGAATTTCATCATTCAAGGGAATGAAGTTTCACTTTCAGAACTCCTTAACATGTTGAGGAGCACTGAGGGCACCTTGCAGAATTCCAGGAAGACACCTGCTCTGGTTATTGGGGAATCTTCCTCTTCTAGATCCAAGGCGAAAGCCAAGAGGAAGAAGAAGAAGACCTCCACCAAGCCGAAAGGCGGTGTCAGTAAGGTAGAGGAAAAGAGTAGGGCAAAAGTTTCGGGACTAACAGTAGGGAAGGAGGAATGTTTCTATTGTCACGGGAAAGGTCATTGGCAGAAAAACTGCAAGGCTTGGAAAGCCAAAAACCAGGATTCGAAGCACGTTGTAGTTTCGGCTTCAGGTGTGTTTATGATTGAAAACTGTCTGTCAATTAACTCTACTTCCTGGGTACTAGATACCGGATCAGGATCTCATATCTGTAATTTATTACAGGCTCTGAGAAACCGTAGAGTTATCAAGGTAGGTGATATGACTTTCAGGGTTGCTAACAGAATGAGCGTGGACGCTGTATCCATAGGGGAATATCACCTAGGATTGACAAGTGGGCAGATTTTGATTTTGCGTAACTGTTTTTGTGTACCTATTCTGTCTTATAATATCATTTCTGCATCTTTACTTTCTAAAGAAGGTTATGATTTTACATTTGAAAGCGATGTGGTCCACATCCACCTTAATCAAAATTTGATTGGGTCAGGTGAACTAGATAACGGTATATACATATTAAATCAAGCTCGGGTTTTCAACGTCCAGAACACACTCAAAAAAAAGTTTCCAAAATTAAATCAGGCTTTCTTATGGCATTGTAGACTGGGTCACATCAATGAAACACAGTTGACGAAATTACATAAGGAGGGATATTTGGATCCATTCGAATATCAATCTTTTACAACTTATTAATCATGTCTCAAAGGAAAGATGACAAAGACTCTGTTCACTGGACACGGAGAAAGAGCCACTGAGCTCTTGGGACTCATACACAGCGATGTGTGTGGTCCAATGTCTACACATGCAAGAAATGGTTATTCCTATTTCATTACTTTTACGTATGATTTCTCAAGGTATGGACAAGTATTCTTGATGAAACATAAATCTGTGGCCTTTGAGAAATTCTAAGAATATAAGAATGAAGTGGAAAAATAAACTGGTAAAGGTATCAAGACACTTAGATGTGATCGAGATGGTGAATACTTAAGTGCCGATTTCCTGAATTACTTAAAAGAGAATTGAATTCTCTCTCAGCTTATTCCTCCATACACACCTCAACACAATGGTGTATCGGAAAGGCGGAACAGAACCGTAATGGATATGGTACGTTCCATGATGAATAACGTTGAGTTGCCGCGATCCTTCTGGGGTTATGCACTAGAATAAGCTGCATATCTTTTGAAAAAGATTCCTACTAAGTCAGTGCTCACCACACCATATCAGATGTAGAGTGGAAAGAAACCCGATCTTCAGTATCTGAAGATATAGGGATGCCCAACTTTTGTAAAAAAGCAGCATGCGGACAAGCTCGAAGCATACTCAGTACTGTGTAAGTTTGTGGGATACCCAAAAAACTCCAGGGGATATCTTTTCTATTACGTAGAGGAACAAAAGGTCTTTGTTTCTCAGCATGCCCACTTTTTGGAAACTCAATTTCTTGAAAAAGGAATATGCAGGAGCGCAATATAACTGGAAGAAATTCCAAAACCATAAGCTATTACTGAAAGCATGGTGGAACCAGAAGTTTCGAAAGAACTGGACATCCTGCGCCACTCTGCAGGACTAGTAGGTAGTCTCATCCGCCTGAGAGATACTACGGTTTTCTCATAGACGGGGATAGAGAGGATTGCATCATTGACGATGATGAGCCAACTAGCTTCCAGCAAGTCATTCAGAGCTGAGACTCGGTAAAATGGCTGGATGCAATGCGGACCGAAATGGAGTCCATGTACACCAACAAAATATGGACATTGGATATTGCTCCAGAAGGGATAAAAGCCGTAGGCTGCAAATGGATCTTCAGAAAGAAGATTGGTGTAGATGGACAGGTTGAAACCTATAAGGCTAGACTTGTTGCAAAAGGTTATCGTCAAAGACTTGGTTTGGACTATGATGAAACCTTTTCTCCAGTGGCTATGCTTAAATCCATTCGGATCCTTCTTGCCATTGCTGACTTCCACGATTATTAAATTTTGCAGATGGACGTAAAGACTGCTTTTCTGAATGGAAATTTGGAAGAGTGTGCTTATATGGATCAGCCGGAGGGTTTCATAGAGAGTGGGAGCAGCGGAAGAGTGTGCAAATTGCTTAAATCCATTTATAGATTAAAACAGTTATCACGAAGTTGGAATATTTGTTTTGATGAGACGGTCGAGCAATTCGACTTTATCAAAAATCCAGATGAATCATGCATTTATAGTAAAATTATAGCGAGAACTGTGGTATTTCTCGTCTTGTACATTGATGACATTCTCCTAATAGGAAATAACATCCTATGCTACAATCAGTCAAAACGATTCTTGTCACAAAGGTTCTCCATGAAGGACCTGGGTGATGCCTCTTACATTCTGGGGATCCAGATCTATCGTGACAGATCTAAACGGATGTTAGACTTTCACAGTCAAAGTACATCGACACCATACTGAAAAGATTTAGTATAGAAGATTCAAAGCGCGGTAATATACCGGCTTATCACGGAATCATCTTCTCCAAAGTGATGTCTCCCAAGATTGATTTGGAAAGGGAGTGCATGAGTATTATACCTTACGCTTCTGCGGTAGGCTCTATAATGTATGCAATGCTATGTACCAGACCAAATGTTGCTTATGCACTGAGCGTGGTAAGAAGGTATCAGTCAAACCCTAGGGAGAAGCACTGGATAGCAGTTAAGAACATTCTCAAGAACCTGAGAAGGACTTAGGAGATGTTGTTGGTGTACGGCAGAAAAGACCTCCAGATCGAGGCCTTTGCTAACTCCATCTTCTAGAGTGACAAGGATGACTCCAATTCTATGTCGGGTTATGTCTTTACCCTCAATGGAGGGGCGGTCTGTTGGAGGAGCTCCAAGCAGGACACCGTTGATGACTTGACGATGGAAGCGAATTATATCGCTACTTGTGACGACGCAAAAGAAGCAGTCTGGATAAGGAAGTTCGTAATAGAAATTCAGATGGTTCCATCCATTTTTTATCTAATACCTCTGTATTGTGACAACAACGGGGCTATAGATTTCAGGTCTTATCAGAACTCCAGACATATCTCGAGGCGGTATCACCTGACCAGAGAGATCATTGATCGTCGGGAGATCGAGGTGTAGAGAGTAGACAGAGAGATCAAGGTGCGGAGAGTAGACACGGAGAACAACACTGTAGATCTACTCACAAAGGCCATCTCCCAGACGCAGTTCAAGAAGCTATTCGAGATGATGGGTCTGCGATATGCCAATACATGGTCTTAGTGCAAGTGGGAGATTGTTAGTGATATATGCCCTATAGGCCATTATTGTATAGTACTGGTTTGTATATTACATTTTGAAATATTGGAATATACACAGATATAATAACAGTCTTGCTCAAAATGGTAGTATGCTACTTGGTTTGATTCTACCTCAATATGCGCATGTGTTTCTTTTAGCATATCGCTTATACATATTGGTAAAGACCTTAGGATCTTTGCTTGATTACCAGCGTTGTGATGGCAGTCACACTAGTAGGGGCTGGGTAGTCTATAAGCACATCCTTATACAGGTCCCTAGTCGTAGGATTATCGAGAGGGGGCATCGATACTCCAGAGTAGACTAGTGTATACGCTTCTCATCCCAGCATGGGAGATAGTCTGTCCCACAGCCATTAGTACGTCATACTGGAGATAGTATACAGGTGCTCATTGGGTTATGAGTTATATTGGACACACTCGTTGGGAACTGCTGGTTGGTATTATACTTATCGTCAGGTAGAAGTTCCCAGGTGATATGTGTATAGGTTAGTTCGTTGACTTGACGTCACTATTCGTCTCGAGTGTGTTCCCACTGTACTTAGATCACTACCCTACCATGGCTCAAATGAGTCGTGCAAACATGTAGTGGTTGGGTGCAGTCTCGAAGCACTGGGAGACAGTAGTGGTTAGATAGGATCCGTCTCTCCCGGTATTGGGGGTTGATATCACGCTGTGTTCGGAAAGCCATTACACAAAGTCCCTGGCCAGGGCAGGAGAGATTTACTTGTAGGTACTCCAGTAGTTTCTCAGAATGTTTTGGGCTCTTTCCCGGCACGATTTATTGCGCTATTAGGGGTCTGACGGTTACCACCCCCCTATGCCTGATATGTGAGTATCTTAGATGAACAGAATGGACTGTACGAAGATTGTCACAGATAGGCTCAGTAGGAGTTCGGATGAGTATTCTCATCGGCCTTCTTATTGACAGATACCTGGGTAGCCATTATATGCAGCTAGTACCGCTGACGTGCTTGTGGTTAAACCCATTGCCAGCGTACTGTTGAGTCTTTATAGTCCCACACAGAGGGTTTCCCTGGTTCGGGCGAAATGATGTAGAAGCAGTATGGTTTTACGACAGGGTTCCGATCATATACATGTACTGGCTACACGGATGATGTTCGGACGGATAATACTAGTGGCCTTTGATTTAAGCCAGATCCTAGTATTATGTTATTGGATTATTTTCGTCTCTTTTTATTCGTATTTTCGGAATACGAATACGGGTATGTATATACGGTGAGGGGTATTCTTGTAATTTCACAAGAGTGCTTTCAGAAGAAGACATCCATTTGTGCTTTAATCCATTTAGTTAAATGGATAATGAGGTGCAGGTATGAGGTGTTATTGGACATGATTGAAGCATGGCTACTTGGGTGACTCATTGTTTTGATGACTATTGAAGCATGGTTGATTTATTATTGATATTAATGCTTTATTATCATCAACCCTTATCCATTATTCATCATCATTCTCAACACAACACTCTCATCTCTCTTGAGCTTTCTTCTTCTTCCTCAAACCCTAAACACTCTCATGAGTTGAGAAGCCCAGGGTTATTGAGACAAATTAATCCATAATCATTCTCTACATCTTCTAGGTTATCTAGTTTAGCGAACTAGGTATCCTAATTACCTTGGTTTAGAGGTTGGAGCTTGAAGTACATACTCTCGGGTGGATCGTCTTTGACGCAAGGAGGCCGACGATTCTAGCTTGATCCGATCTTCGAGGAGCTAAAGAAGAGGAGGAGGAGAAGACCCGAAGGACAAGGTTCTATGACGTATAAACTCTTCATAGTAATTAAATCTCCAAGTAGTTATAGCGAGTTAAGGTTTCGTAAAGATCCTGGAGTTTAGTCGGTGTTGCGAGCTTTGTAAAAATCGTTTTTTTTGTAAATTCCGCCTCCCCACGAACCCACGGGGTGCGCGACATCAACTTATACTTTATTTTTTTTGGAATGTTCATCAGATAATCTAGAGACTAAGGAGGTGGAACCGACTCTAGAGGACTACGACTAGTTCGCAGCACAAGCCAATCTTTAGTTTTCTTTCCATCATTCCTTTTCCAATAAGCCACATGTTTAGGCTTTTATATTTTTGTTTCTCATTCAGACTTTTGTAATCAGTTTGAAAGTTGTGAAGTTTGAATGTAAATTTTTTGTTAGAAATTTCAGCTTCATTCTTATTCTTGTGTCATTTTATATTGCTTATATACGCTTAGCGTATTTGTTTCGAGAAAAGACCTTTTCGGAATAAATACGTTACGGGCTTGTCATGTGCCTGTTTCCGTCTTTTGGGAAATGGGGCATGACAACTAGATTCCACATGTGTTTGCAAAGGAATAGTGGTAGGTTGACACGAAGTTTCTTAAGGATGCAATAAGTTAGAAGTTTGTAACAACCGGTATATTTTGTATGATGCCTTTGGAAGAATGCAAAAACCAAGAATTTTTGCTATAACCCAGGCACGTGAAGTCAAAGAATCCGAAAGCTTAGAGTCAACAAATGTCGCATTGTTGTGGATCAAGAGTGAAGCAGTCGCAGGACTTTCGTTTTCCGGATACAAAGGAAATAATGAAAGATTAAACTCATATATATCTAGACCCTCATTCGAAATATGCAAGATAGTGCTCAAAATATTTGGATCAAAAGTAAAATCACGATAGAAATAAGAACTAAGTGATTCAGGAGATTGGGGATCACAAGTGAGATTTGCAAACACACATCTGACGACATATAGGTACGTCAAACAATCAAGCGATAGAAAGTCTGTCCAACCATGGTACTCAAACAAGGACCGGATGTTTCATTCATCTAACCTTTCGAAATAAATCATGGATCTCATTAACACTTTGCGAGTTAAATTTTTCTTAAAGATTTCAAAGTGGCCTCGCTTATGATAATGGGGATCAAACAAACGAGAAAGTGTATGAAAAATAGTAAGCATAAACGACATAGGAACAGTAGATGTAAAGGGTGCATGTGTCGAAGAAGGAGTAGATATCGACGAACGAAGGTTACCTCTGGCTTTAATTATAGGTTTAGGGGGCTTCTTCATGAGTTGCTTAGTATTTACGCCACCGGTGCCTGGGGTGAGTAATATGCGCTTGGATTGCCGCGGCAAAGCTTCATTGCGTCCTTCAAAATTAGAAACGACGTCGATTAAGAGTTTCTTCGCCTTTGATGCTATGAATCCAGTCGAAAGAGAGTGAATCAAGTAGCTAGATGAGAAACAACGAGAATGAGAAACAACGAGAATCTTGTAAACAAGATGAGGGAAATCGATCGAAATCGAAGGTTTTTGGTCTAAAATTGAAGAATTTTGAGTGTTCGGTTTTCTGTTTGAGGGAACGAGACGGCTCAAATGAGAGAAAGAAGTGTGGGGCCGTCTATATAAAGCATTGAAAAATGATGGAAAATTAGGTTGAGACGGCTCAAAGTTTATTTAAGCCGGCTGAAGCAACCAGAAACTCAAACAGACAAAGGTCCAATTTTAAAGATGGCTCAACATGAGTTTGAGTCGGCTCAACAACAGATATCTTCAAATGTCAGAAAATGTGTTAGGGAAATAGCTTTTGAGACAGCTTATGCTTGGTTGAGACGACTCAAATGCTAAAAACTGACATATCATGAAATTTAATCATAATCTCGTTCGTTTATCGACTTTTCAGCATTGGAGACATAATAAAAACTAATATTAAGTTTTGAAAACCATTTTAACATCAAAACTCATTGAAAACATGATATCGATCGTTTAATTTCATTTCTCACTTGATGAATCGACTGCCCTATGAAGGATTCCTTAAACATCTCAGCTAGATTCATGAATATGATTAGTTTTAAATAACATAATCTACAACTAGGTTGTCCTAAAAGGGTTGCAGATACTGTATGACAAAGTAAACTTAGAAGTTACTATAGATCACATCAAAACACATCGAAATCTAAGAAAATATTGTGTATATAATCTCATCTTTCATAAAATCATTTTCCAAACAATTAAACAAGATTTAAATCTCACAAATCAATTCAAAATACAATGAAATCATACATCTATATCTATCAAATTCAGGGATCCTTGAATTATAGCAAAGCGAGTCTTATCCAAGAGTTTGGTAAAAATATCTGCCAATAGAAATTCAGTTGGCACATATTCAAGAATAATATCACCCTTGTGATAATGATTGCGCAAATAGAGATAGCGAATATTGATATGCTTAGTCTTTGAATGTTGGTCCGCGTTTTTAGTTACATTCATAGTACTAATGTTGTCGCACAAAATTGAAATTTTTGAAAAATATTCATCATGATCGTTTAAAGTATATTTCATCCAAAGTTTTCGCACAAAATTGGAACTTCTTGATTAACTCTTTTGTGTATTTCTCTTGGTTTATGAAAACTCCGTCTTTAGTTTGCCCTATTTGGAGCCCAAAAATAGCTCAATTCGTCCATCATACTCATCTCGAACGAGCACAAAAATAGCTCAATTCTTCCATCATACTCATCTCGAACTCATCCTGCATAGACTTGGCAAACTCTTGACAAAGACTTTCATTAGTGATCCAAAAATAATATCGTCTATATAAATTTACACTAACAGAATATATTTATCAAAATTTTTTGTAAAAAGTGTTTTATCAACAATCCTTTTTGAAAAACCGACATTTAGTAAAAATGCACTTAGATACTCATACCAAGCTCTAGGAGCTTATTTGAGATTGTATAAGGCTTTGTAGAGTTTAGACACATGATTTGAGATTTGATGATTTTCATAACCGGGAGGTTGTTCCACATACATTTCCTCCTCTATTTTACCATTCAAAAACACACTCTTTACATCCATTTGAAAAAAAATTAAAATTCTTGTAACAAGCATAAGCCAATAGAATTCGGATGGCTTCAAGTCAGGATATGGGAGCGTGCGTCTCCTCATAATCAATTCTTTCAACCTGTCTATAACCTTGAGCAACTAGTCGCGCATTGTTTCTAACCACTTTGCCGGAATCGTCAAGCTTTTTCCTAAACACCCATTTAATACCCACTTAGTACCAACAACAGATCTATCGTTGGATCTGAGCACAAGTTGCCAAATTTTGTTCCTTTCGAATTGTATTAACTCTTCTTGCATAGAAAGAATCTAATCATTGTCTAACTTGGATTCTTTAAAAGTTTTAGGTTCAATTTTGGAAATAAAATCCAAGTTTAGACTGCTAAGAAAATTTGAAGAACAAGTAATAAATCTCTGTTCTACGTTACCAATGATTTGCTCTTTTGGATGATCGTTCTTGAGATGTCAATCCTTATAAAGCTCATGATGTACTTCAATAGTTTGTTCGTCTTCCTTTGGATTCTCCGCAGTATCATCCTTTATGTTCACTTCTTGCATTCCTTCTTCTGTATCTGCATCATCAAAAGTAGCACTTTTCTTGACATGAATGTTGGACTCATCAAAATTTATATGAATACTTTCTACTATAGTTTGAGTCCTTTTGTTAAATATGAAGGGTTCCCTACCACTCGAGGGCGCAGCAGAGGCATGATGCAATCAAAAAATCAAGTCAGCTCGAGCGAACCGCAACCAAAGAATCGTCCAAACACCTAAACTAGCAAATTAAACATGAAATGTTGAGAACATACAACCTTTGATGTGTCACCAATGGTGAACTTAGACTCCTCATCGGCTCCTTGAGATAAAGGAACGAACTTGGTGAAGACCTCCCATGGCGAAGATGATCCACCTGAGGGAAACCGATCCAAGCTCCAACCGACGCTCCAAGCTCGCTAGGAATGGAGTGAGGGTGATGTAGGGAGTTTTCCACTAATCCTTTACTCTCATTTCGAAACCCAAGAGAGCAATGAAGAAGGAGGAGGAAGGAGATTAGAGTTCACTAATGGAAAATGGCTAAGTGTTAGAATTGTTGAAAGAGTGCTCTTTTATAATGAACCATACAAAAATATGTCACAACAATTTGCAAATATAATATTAGAGCCCATCTCTCTCAACATTACACACTTTCCACCTTACCTTTACCTCATTTCCTTGAATATTCATAAATGAATATTCATAAATGAGGTGTCTTCCTTCTTAAAGGTATTTCATATAAATACGGAATACAACCCCCAGTATTCGTATCGCTACATATGTAGGATTCCCAGGCACACTAATGAGGTCTCACAAGGCATCAACCATGCCAAATTCAAATTTTACAAGTGCCGAGAAACCCTAATACGGATCGTTAACTAGAATTTTAGGCGAAACAAGCAACTAGTTAACAACTTAATTAAGGTGAACGGAAATACAACCTTTGTAGATCCGGTCCTCCACCTCCATAGCTCTGTAATGAAGTCCCCTCACTGCGATCATCGGATCCCGGGCTCTAGCGTCGGCTTCATCGGAGAAATGGGCGGGCTAGGTCGTCGACTTCGATACCGAAGATGATCTACGTCGAGGCAACACAAGATCAAGCTCCAACTTCACCAAGTCAAGAAACTTGTGAAGAAAACACCCTATACTACATGGCAAGTGGTAGAGGATGAAGAAATAGGAAGTGGGTTCACTTTAGAATTGGATTTCTCACTCTTTTTCTCAAGTTGCCATTAAAGGTTGCAAGCTTTTCTTCTTGTTGATGAAGAAGAAGAAGAAGAAAGAATATGATGAGTATTTCTAAAATTAGAAATAATATGATACTTATCATAATGGCAACCATAGTTAGGTGTAGAGAATGAACCATGGTTAGGTTGAATGGTTAGGTTAATGGAAACAAACAAAATGGTCAAGCTTTCAACACTTCATGAAGTTTCATGAAAGAAACAAAATAAGCCACCATTTTATTTATCTTTCAAAATGAATAAATAAATAAATGAATAAGTAAATAAACAAAACCCTAACCATTAACACAACCATGGTTTAATCATACACACAAACTATCATGTATCATCAAACATGATACAAACTTGTGCACAAAACTATATCATATATACAATGTGCACATCAAGTGAGAAAATCCATTTTAAGTGAACCAATATTAGTTAATGTAAAGTAATATATCTAATATATAATTATACATTAAATCATTAAATCAATACTTGATTTAACGATCCGGTCATATCGCATATAACCGACTAATATCAATAGTAACAACTTATTGAATCAACAGTTGATCCGATAACCCGGCTATATCGCATATAACCGATCAATGTTACAAATCGTGAGAATCAAATACAGTATCACATACTGGTATTATTCTCGGTCCCGCACATATCTCATATGCGCTCCTATTTCGTTTTGCTTGAGCCAGGAAACCTCTGTGTAGGACTCTAAAGACTCGTCAATACGCCGGCAGCAGGTGATGATCATATCAAACACCCACAAGCCGCAAGCGGTCTGCCAAACGTAACGGCCACCCGGGTATTGAGCGATCAGAAGATCGACGAGTAAGCCCGCCCACACTCCTGTGAATCCAACCAGTAACACTTACCGTACAGTCCGGTCTCGCCGTCTGATATGTCGCATATCTCGCTTAGGGGTGGTAAACGTCAGACCCCAATAGCTCGATAAGTCGTGTCGATATGAGGTCTATAACAGTTCGAGAAACTACTGGTAACACTTACCAGTAAATCTCAGCAACCCTGGCCAGGGATTTCCGGTTATAGCCAATCGAACACAGCGCAACATCAACTCCCTATACCGGGAGAGACAAATCCCTTCCTATCACTCATTGCCTCCATGTGATTCGGGACTGTACCCAAAAACCACCGTTTTGCACGCCCTCTTGGACGTGGTAAGGTGGAAATCAAAGCACAGTGGGAACCACACAAGACTCTATGATGATCTCGGGTCAACAGACTACTCTGTACCAGTGTCACCAGAGAACTGCCATCTGACGTAAGGTATAATACCATCTGGGAGTTCTCGGCGAGTCCGTCCAGTGTACCCTGTCTCCACTGAGCACCCGTATATCATCTCCGATGTCAAACACCAATGGATATGGGATCATCCATCGCCCATCTGTATGGGTCGAGAAGGTATACGCTAGTCTACTCTGGTATATCGATGCCCCGTCTCAATACACCCACGACTAGGGACCTTGAAGGATGTACTTATGGACTACCATGTCCCCACTAGTATGATCCGCATCATAGTCCAGGTAGTCAAGTACACATCCTAAGGGCTTTACCAACATGTAATAGAGAGACAATCAGTGTACACGTTAAGGTAAAGAGCAACCAGATAGCATACTATCATGTCGAGCAAGAAAGTCCTCCCTTTATATGTCCAAGCATCCACTACAATATACATCCTATGTATAGTAATGGCCTCTAGGGCATACATATAACTAACAACATATACGCAGAACCGTATTAAAATACGAATAGCAAAAAGAGAGAAAATGTATAGTGAACAATAATACTAGAATATATATATTATTAAATGAACTTGATTTAATAATCCGGTTTAATTTTAAGCCGGCTAGTATTATCAACCGTCCTATTAAAGTCTGTATAGCCTGTAAAATTTAATCGGACAACTGCACGTACCGACGTACGGCCTCTATATCTATCGCCTCAACCGAGAAAACTCTCTGTGTGGGACTCTAATGACTCGACAATACGTTGGCAGTGAATACCAGATAAATCCATAACTATAAGCACATCAGTGGCACTAGTTGTACATAACGGCTACCCAGGTATATACCAAAAAGTGTCAAAAATCAAGTCCGTCTATATCCTACTGAGCATGAATGTGACAATCTCCGTACAGACCGGTCTCTTTGTCTAAAAGTATCACATACCGGATTTAGCGAGTGGATAACGTCAGACCCCTAATAACTTGATAAATAGTGCCGGAGTCAAGCTCATCACCAACCAAGAAACTACTAAACTCCTATCAGTATATCTCATCCACCATGACCACGAATTCATTGAAGGGTTGCGGCAGCGCCCCGGCCATCAAAACGTGGCCAAAATGCGGAACAAAAATTTCTGAAACCGGCGCTACCGTTACCCGATTCACGGATCGACCTTAAACCCTAAACTAGCAAGCTAACTAAGAGTTAGAATCATTATACCGAGTTGATCCGAGTCCTTCAGTCTTCATTTCAAGCTCTTAGCGGTTCTTTGACATGGTTTGGTTGCCGGTCATCCTCCATCTCCGATGATCCATCCGAGGGAAACGGCGCAAGCTCCAGCTTCGACAAACGAGGCAACCGACACTCCAAAGTTGCTAGCGATGGAGAATGGGGGTTTATGAAAGTGTCACTACAATTTTCTCTCAACTCTTGTGCTCATGGGAGCAACCATAGAAGATGAATGGAGTGAGTATACTTTAGCATGAAGAACTAATGAAATGGCTAAGTCTTTTGTGAACTTGAGAGAGTGAGAGAGTGGGCTAGCTTGTGTAATGAATTAATCAACCAAATAAAAAAGAGAACCCCCATCAAGGAAGTGTCCGGCCCCCCTCTCTCCATCACCCAAAAAAATATCATTTTCTTTTAATCAAATAAACAATTCACACTATACTTTGAACCATGCTTTGTTCCATGTTCGTGCCACCTCACACCCTCCACCTCATTTATAAAACAAATGAATTTCCATAAATGGAAAATCATATAAATGAGTTGGCATCTTCTAGAAGCTATTCCATAGAAAATACGGAATACTTCCCGGTACATGTATCGAAATACATATACGCGTATTCGTACAAAAATACGAATAGCCAAGAGAGAAAACGAATAGTGAACAATAATACTAGAATACGTATATACAAATACATATATAAATTATTAAATCAAAACCCGATTTAATAATCCGGCTTAATCCTAAACCGCTAGTATTATCAACCGTCCGATTAAAGTCTGCGCAGCTTGCGCACATATTTAATCGGACACCGTCATGTACACCATATCGCCTGAACCGTGAAAAACCCTTTGTGTGGGACTCTAAAGACTCGTCAATACGCTGGCAGTGGGTTTAACCACAAGCACATCGGCGGCACTGACTGTACGTAACGGCTACCCAGGTATTGAGCGAAAGGGAGGCCGACGAGCAAACTCATCCTGAACCCCTACTGAGCCTGACAGTGACAGTATCCGTACAGTCCGGTCTGTTCGTTTAAGAGTATCGCATATCGAGTCTAAGGGGGTGGATAAAGTCAGACCCCTAAAAACGCGATATTTAGTGTCGGTATAAAACCCATCACCACATGAGAAACTATCGATCTTGGATCGGTAATTCTCGTCCACCGTGGCCACGGATTTATGGTGATGACCATCCGTACATAACGCGACATCAACCCCCAATACCGGGAGAGACGAATCCCTGATGATCCGATCACTGCCTCTATGTGGCTCGGGACTGTACCCAAGTAAAACCTGTTTGCACGACTCCTTTGAGCCGTGGTAGGGTAGTAATCAAAGCACAGTGGGAACTCACACAAGACAAATGACAATCTCCGGTCGACAGACTAACCTGTACACATGTCACCTGGGAACTGCTATCTGACAATAGGTATAATACCAACTATCAGGTTCCCAGCGAGTCCGTCCAATGTACTCATAACCCAATGAGCGCCTGTATACTATCTTAGGTGAACAAATTAACACCAATGGCTTGTGAGACCTGGCCACCGCCCCTCGTCGGGGTCTCGATCAGTATACACTAGTCTACACTGGAGTATCGATGCCCAGTCTTGACACTCCTACAACTAGGAAAATTTAAGGATGTGCTTATAGACCCCAACTCCCACATATATGATCGCCATCATAATGTTGGTAGTCAAGCAAGAATCCGATGGGCTCTATCAACATGATGATAAAGACAAACCAGATAGCATACTATCATCTCAAGTAAGACTGTTCTATTGGTATAAGTCCTCACTCAATCATCATAATCATAAGTCCGCGACTATGATAATTGCCTTGAGGGCACTATAGCCAACAATCTCCCACTTGCACTTAAGGCCAATTATTGCGATGTCGCATACTCACAGCCCGTGTGATACCAAACACCCAACTTCTCTACTTATCAGTTTCGCAAAGCCCGTTTGCGAAACTAATGCGTTCGAGAAATAGCCTCAGTGAGTGGATCCGCTCTAATGTTTTTTTCTGTATCTCTCTTAATCTCAACATCGCGGAGAAAGATATCTTCCGAAATAAGAAATACTTGTCTTAGAATTTGTCTGGATATCTGATAGGACCCAGTTCACAAAAAAAACTCCAATTCCAGAAAACTTCCTAGACTGTATCGTCCACTGAATTTAATCAGTATTCTGCGCCATGCCTTTCCTCAGTATCCGCTTGGACCACCTGTCCAACATACTGTCCCTCAAAGGAGGGAAAACTATAACTCTGACAGTCACTCTGTCATCCAGGTCACCTTGGAAGACTGAAATGATAACTGTCTCCTGAAGGAGGCTGCCGTTACCATATCGCAAGAACATCCATTTATGTTTAATAACTTCTTCCCAATGTTTCTCCAGAATTGGATTAATATATCTTCTTATTTCATCTAGTGCAAAAGCAATATCTGGTGTGGTACTCGACATTTCATGATTAACTCAATTTCCTAAGCAGTGATATGCTAATCATGCAGATCCCTCTCCCCTTTAGTCTGTAAGACACCTTTAGAGAGGGTGACTCCATCACCTGCAGGTACCCCACCATGCCAGGAGTCGTCCATTCTAAAATTCCTTTAGAATAATGTCAAAGCACCCAGATTGGGATACTTCTTAAATCTAGATCTAAAACCATAGATCTAGTATCCAGAAACCCTTATATTATATCCATATCCTGTGTGGAGAAACAACTTTGTGACAACCATAGTACAACCGATCATAGTACAGTAATATCTCTTCCTATCAAGTGCATGTCATACCAATACCTGGACATCACTCCCTACCACCTTCTTACCAGATCCATCTCCCATTCTGATGAAGTCAAAGCCTATGACTGTCGCATCAAAAATAAATGATTTATTTCCGCTATACTTGCTTTAGCCTATAAATAGACATAAGCTACTTGCCTACTATGCTTCCGCTGCTCCCACTGACTACAACAACCCTCCGGCAAAGTCATATACACGTACACTTCCAAAACTAGTTTAGAACGACGCTATACTCATCCTCCTGCCAGGTCTTATAGTCTAGAACAGCAGCAATGGCAAGTCTGGGTAAACAAGAACCTCCCTATCACCGTCTCTGAGAAGACGAAGTACCTCTCGGGTGCCTGAGGTTACCCACCAAATCTGCGGAGTGGCTAATGGAACATCAAATCTAATTGAATTCTTAGGTTCTATTAAATTTTCAGTGATCGTTTGTGGTTCTGGAATCACTTCCAGTTCTATAATACTCCTACTTTTGTTTTCTGAAAAAAATCCATTTTACTAAAACTGTGGGGAGTCAAGAACAATATAAATATTGATCTTCCTGATGGTAGAAAGTTAACCCTCGTCAAAACCCGGGATAACCCACAAACAGCCATTACTAATACGTGCCTTGAGTTTATCCGGATTCTGGTTTTAAGCATCAGCCTGACAACTCCCTATACCTTAACATCGTCAAGATATAAATTGATTCTATATATATCTGATATAGAAACAAAAGAACTAATTTAATTGGAACCAGATTCAAAAACATGCAGCTGTCTCCAGTGTATACCAACCAAATGGAAAAAGGACAATCAACATTACTCATCTAGGAGTGCATCCATATATGAGTAACCCGAAAGAGAAGCAAGTTCTTAAAACCATTACTATTAACTGAATACAAAACACAAGTATCTACATTTTCGACTTCCTCGAAGAATCCTGATACTTACAATAAATGGTTCTCTACTTTATTCTTATACCTATAACTTTTCAAAATCCGAACCTTGCATTTCAACGAAATACATGTCTAGAATCAGAGAAGTTATGAGTAAACAGAATACAGTACGAGTACCAACCCCATTGTCCTAATGGACATTGGACAACATACAATACTTTGTATAAGTCATCTGAGTTCAATAACTCAAACTCTTTGCGTCGTAGGTTGAAAAACTGTACTATGGTTAAGAAGAATTATACCGCCGTTGTCACCAACTGATATGGGTAAATGTCATAGACACAATTTCAAAAAGTTATATCTCACTTTATAAAATAAACGTACAGATATATCAGTTTGAAATTGGTGCATAATAACGGATATTCAAAACCAAATATTTTCCATCCGGCAAAATGCAGATGATTTTCTCAAATATCACCAATTACAATGAATTCCGATATAATGAGGATGTAATCACCCAATTCCCAATATCTTTCTCCCACTCACCATCTGTAATGGCATACAGATGTGAGAAACTGATCTGATAAATACATACCCTGGAGTTAGATTCTTATTGGGAAAACAGTTTTCAATTAACATCGCAAAGTAAAACTGAAACATGAAAAATGTTT
Organism: Agapanthus africanus; assembly: GCA_030015575.1. Classification (NCBI taxonomy): domain Eukaryota; kingdom Viridiplantae; phylum Streptophyta; class Magnoliopsida; order Asparagales; family Amaryllidaceae; genus Agapanthus; species Agapanthus africanus. The sequence continues at coordinate 238,305,576 of CM057338.1, forward strand.
CAAAAGGGTTAACTGGTATTTCTAGTAACGCCTCTTCTACTATCCTGATTCATGACAGTAACCATATACTATACCTGTCTTCATTCCAATCTCTTTATCATGTCTTTACTTATTTCCTCCTATACACCTTCTTTAGGCTAATTGGTTTTCTTCTTTCCCTACCCTTCGGCACCAGCCTAAGGTTTGGAAAAAGACTATCCAATAAGCGTAATAGGTGTACTCTCCTAATCTTAGGAGCCCTCGCAACCTGAGAGAAGGTAATGGGAAAAGACATCTGAATAATCCTATCCAATTTCTCTTGAACCGGAAACCATCCTCGAATCTGGAACAAATTCCTTCGAGTTTGTATGTAACTATACGATGGCATATCCAATGGAAGTGGATATCCATAGTGATATGGAGTGTTTTAGAGAAAAGAAAAGTGGATGTAGGAGTAGCAGGGGTACACACGGTCTTTGTCGTGAATGATGGTGATCGCAATTTCCTTTGCCATTATTCTAATCCCTTTATATGTCTTTACTTATTACCTTCTGTACACCACAGTTAAGCTTGTTGGTTTTCTTCCTTCCTTACCGTTCGGCACCTGCCTATGGTCTGGAGGAAGACTATCCAATAAGCTTAATAGGTGTACCATCTCCTAATCCTAGGAGCCCTCACAACCTGAGAGAAGGTAAAGAGAAAAGATAACCGAATAATCCTATTCAATCTCTTCAGAACCAGAATCCATCATCGAAAAAGTTCCTTCGAGTTCGTATGTAACTATACGATGGATTTATCCAATGGAAGTGGATGTTCGTAGTGATACGGGGTGTTCTGGAGAAATGCAAAGGTGATGTAGAAGTGGCAATGATATATGCGACACCGTGACATTCCAAAAGCCAAAGTGTTTTAAGAAGGTTCGGTTTACTTGGTTTCATGAGTTTTAGTCAAAGGTTGGGTCATAGTCGCAGCCAGAGAGAGAGAGAAGAAACACTCGGCGTGCACTCTAATCTAGATCAGAATGGTTAATCATTTTATCTAATCTGGATGGCTCCCACTGTTCCCTCGAATTCTTCTCCAAACCTAAAAGGAGAATTAGTCGGAATCACCCGAGGAGTAATCCTACTCATCGGTGGAAACCGGGATCCAACTATCATCGCATAATAACTTGATGGAAGACACTCAAGTCACCACACTCCAGAAGGTATGCGCAAGCCTGGCAAGTTTCTTGTATGTTTGAAACTCCCAATATGTGTTTTTACCCCTAGGACCCATGTGACTTTGACACAGTCAACATATCAAAGGGTCCTAGTCAAGTTCAACCCGTCATTTTCTTGATTGCATTAAACCCATCCGTACGAGTCCTTAACACAGTCAACATGACCGTACGGCTGTCCTAACCAATCCACATATCCATGCGACAGAAAAGCATTACAAAGCTATCGCACACTACGCCTCGGCAATGCACGACATACGTAAATCGAATACTAAGCAATACTAATATGAAATGACGGAGGGCTACGGCTGGTTTTTGGCGAAAAACCTTTAACGTAATGAACTTGATATCGTTGAAGGAATCCAAGTGGTTTTTACGAATATATAGTGGCGAAAACTTTTGCTAAAGAGGTCACTCCCGGTGAAGGGATCTTGACTCTTTTCTCGTAGAATGAGGTGCAGGGTATTCCAAACTGAATACCACGATGCAAAGCAAAAATAATCGACTATAGTAAAGTTATTACGTTGACGCAAACTTTTACCCAAGGGGTCACTCCCGATGAAGGGATCTCGGCCCTTGCCTCGTCGAATGAGGAGCAGGATATTCCCAATCGAATACCACTGTGCAAAGCAAAAGAGAACGTCTGTAATATCAGTTTTTAAAAACTTGGTTCCAACAACATCATATATAGGTTTGTTTTATCCTTACATTGATAAGAATCTATGCAGCCCCATCAATTAATCACACCAGAAAAGAACGAAAATAAAATGTACGTATATGCCATCCGCATTCGCCACTGGGTCCCGTCATCACCCGTTAGGTTACTTAACTAACGACAGAGCGGGGACTGGCTAGCGCGGGTGCAAAACATATAGAACATCTACTAGTATATATAAATATATATATAATATTCGTCCCAGGCATGATATAAAGCAACATCACAGAAACATCACAGAAGCAACACAGAATGGTGGATAATCTAGAGCCCCGGGTTTCACTTGAGCCGCAAGTGAGACCCGACGTTCCCTGTCGTGTGGATAGCATGTGCAATGAAACCTAGAACCCTATGAGCGTGGCAAGTCACCCTCCAAAACCAGAAGTGAGGCAGCCCCCTTCAGCAACGTGAATGGACCACCCAGCACTTCACGGAATCCGGTAACTTGAGCACCCCTCCTGGGTCACCTATACCCCCTACGAGTGCGGCGAATAGCCCGCCAATTCTAGAGTAAGGTCCCCTCCGTCCCAACGCCATGAGTTGCGAACCAGTTGCCCTCTAGAACCCGGCTATTCGTGCACCCCACCACGGGGCAATCCTAGTACAGAAAAAAAAATAATATACAAGGGTGACATCGACCTCAACCCGGTCGTGCCCCAAAAGAATAATATACAAATTGGCAGTGACGGCAGTCTACATGTCGGACGCTCGCCCCGCAATATCAAATGTATAAATGAAATTAAACTGTACTAATATTGCACTATAGCTATCCACCACGACGATCCAACCAACATCACAACACAACACAGAACATCAACGTGAATGTCACGTTCGCAAACTTGTCTAAAAGAACATATAGCAGCTAGACGGGTTTACCGATCAAATAACATTCATGGTCGCAGATAGAAATATATGTACTGTTAAACGCACACTTAAATTATCGATCGAATAAATTCCAAATTGGCCCCAATAGCAAAAACAGCACTGCAAAGAAAACTGGGCCAAAACAGAATATCACAAAAATCACAATTCTAAGTAAATGAGCTACAGAAAAAATTTGGACGCCCGTTGCCACTAAATAGCCGTGGAACCGCCGCCAATAGGGGCTAAGTGCGGCGGTTCCATGGCGCTTTAGAGGAATCATGAGCCCAAAATTTTTGTGTACCCATAAAATTGCCTGCACGGATTTTTAAGATGCCTGAAATAATTTTTTGACCACTTTTGAAAATCGACAGCAAACCCAAAAATAAAATCGTGATTTTGGTAAATTCCGTCGATCGATCTTTTAAGCACGTTTAAATAAGCTAGTAAGGGGTTTAAAGGGTGGCTCTGATACCATGAAGGGTTGCGGTAGCGCCCCGGCCATCAAAACGCGGCCAAAATGCGGAACAGAAATTTCTAAAACCGGCACTACCATTACCCGATTTACGGATCGACCGTAAACCCTAAACTAGCAAACTAACTAAGAGTTAGAATCATTAAACCTAGTTGATCCGAGTCCTTCGGTCTTCATTCCAAGCTCCTAGCGGTTCTTTGACGTGGTTTGGTTGCCGGTCTTCCTCCATCTCGGATGATCCATTCGAGAGAAACGGCGCAAGCTCCAGCCTTGACAAACAAGGCAATCGACGCTCCAAAGTTGCTAGTGATGGAGAGTAGGGGTGTATGAAAGTGTCACTACAATTTCCTCTCAACTCTTGTGCTCATGGGAGCAACCATAGAAGATGAATGGAGTGAGTATACTTTGGCATGAAGAACTAATGAAATGGCTAAGTCTTTTTTGAACTTGAGAGAGTGAGAGAGTGGGCTAGCTTATGTAATGAATTAATCAACCAAATGAAAAAGATAACCCCCATCAAGGAAGTGGCCGGCCCCTCTCTCTCCATCACCCAAAAAATATCATTTTCTTTTAATCAAATAAACAATTCACACCATACTTTGAACCAAGCTTTGTTCCATGTTCATGCCACCTCACACCCTCCACCTCATTTATAAAACAAATGAATTTCCATAAATGGAAAATCATATAAATGAGGTGGCATCTTCTAGAAGCTATACCGTACAAAATACGGAATACTTCCCGGTACATGTATCGAAATATATATTCGCGTATTCGTACAAAAATACGAATAGCCAAGAGAGAAAACGAATAATGAACAATAATACTAGAATATGTATATACAAATACATATATAAATTATTAAATCAAAACCCGATTTAATAATCCGGCTTAATCCTAAGCCGCTAATATTATCAACCGTCCGATTAAAGTCTGCGCAGCGTGCGCACATATTTAATCGGACACGTTCATGTACACCATATCGCCTGAACCATGAAAAACCCCTCTGTGTGGGACTCTAAAGACTCGTCAATAAGCTGGCAGTGGGTTTAACCACAAGCACGTCAGCGGCACTAGCTGTGCATAACGGCTACCTAGGTATTGAGCGAAAGGAAGGCCGACGAGCAAACTCATCTTGAACCCCTACTGAGCCTGACAGTGACAGTATCCGTACAGTCCTGTCTGTTCGTCTAAAAGTATCGCATATCGAGTCTAAAGGGGTGGATAAAGTCAGACCCCTAACAACGCGATATTTAGTGTCGGTATGAAACCCATCACCACCTAAGAAACTATCAATCTTGGATCGGTAATTCTCGTCCACCGTGTCCACGGATTTATGGTGATGGCCATCCGTACACAACGCGACATCAACCCCCAATACCGGGAGAGACGAATCCCCGACGATCTGATCACTGTCTCCATGTGGCTCGGGACTGTACCCAACTAAAACCTGTTTGCATGACTCCTTTGAGCCGTGGTAGGATAGTAATCAAAGCACAGTGGGAACTCATACGAGACAAATGACGATCTCAGGTCGACAGACTAACCTGTACACATGTCACCTGGAAACTGCTATCTGACAATAGGTATAATACCAACTAGCAGGTTCCCGGCGAGTCCGTCCAGTGTACTCATAACCCAATGAGAACCTGTATACTATCTTAGGCGAACAAACTAACACCAATGGCTTGTGAGACCTGGCCACCGCCCCTCGTCGGGGTCTCGATCAGTATACACTAGTCTACACTGGAGTATCGATGCCCAGTCTTGACACTCCTACGACTATGGACATTTAAGGATGTGCTTATAGACCCCAGCTCCCACACATATGATCGCCATCATAATACTGGCAGTCAAGCAAGAATCCTATGGGCTCTATTAACATGATGATAAAGACAAACCAGATAGCATACTATCATCTCAAGTAAGACTGTTCTATCGGTATAGGTCCTCACTCAATTATCATAATCACAAGTCCGCAAGTATGATAATTGCCTTGAGGGCACTATAGCCAACATTCATGGTGATAGCCAACTGAACATAGCGCGATATCAACTCCTAATACCAGAAGTGACGAATTCCTGAAAATCGCTTACTACCTCCATGTGGCTCGGGACTGTACCCAACTAAAATATGTTTGCACAACTCCTTTTGTAACACCCTAGTTTGGTTATAGTACTTTTAGATTTACCATAATATTGTTTCTATTGATAAAACTATTCCTATAATTTTAGAATTTACTTTATGTCATGAATGGCTTGTTGCTAATATGTTTATATTATCTTTTGGTGTATATAATTGTGATATGATAATTTTCAATTTTAAGTAATATATGTTAATTCATTAGTGGCAACAAATTAAATAAATCAATATATATAATTTTCCTATCTTATCAACAATTACATCTCCTTAATATAATAAAATCTTTAACTAATCAACTAATTTAACCAATCTATATATACACACATATATTAACTTCATCATATATAATATCATAAACATATCTCTTTTTCTCTCTCAATTGATTATTCTTTCTCTCTCCAATCTTAAAATCTCCCCTCTCAATCCATTTATACAAATTCCACAGATTACATCTCTCTCTCTCTCTCTCTCTCTCTCTCTCTCTCTCTTTAACTGCTATATTTCCCCTCTCTCATATACACACATCTCTCCCTCCTCTATTTCTTTTAAAAACCTATAAATATATTTCCCCTTATAAATTTCATCACAATCATCTCTCTCTCCTCTATATCTCATCTCTCTCCCTGCCCCGCAACCCAGCACCGCTGGCCACTCCCCTCTCTCTCCGAAATCTTTCTTCAGCGCCATCTCTCCCTCTCTCGGCCTCTTCTCCTCACCATCCAACCTCGACCCGACCATAAGCCACGCCTCCAACAACCTTAACTCAATACGACCACCATCACCACCTTCAAACCCATCTCCTCTTCACCGCTACCCTCATCTCCACATCCATTGCCACCTCACAACCGCCGTCACCTCCCTTGATCATTGTTGGATATAGTGCCCTCAGAGTCAATTATTGGATCGCAGGCACGTGATTGCAATGTGATCGCACGCTTTTGGCGTGTCGGATGTTCAAAGTTCTAAAGTTATAACCGCGATCAGGACGGTGTCGCTATGTAGCTAGCCGGTTGAGCACGGGTCGATCCACAGGGAGATGGTTGTATGTCCGTTCGAGTTTTAGACGAGTCAATGAAGAATTTGTATATGTTTGTTCAGTTCTATCCTAAGTGTTATATGCAAGTATAAAGTTGTTAAGAAAAAGATACGAAAGTGTAAGCTAAGGAAATCCGCACTCAAAACCTTTGAGCCGAGTCTTGACTAATTGAAGCTAGAGCATCGGCAACAACGTGGATTAGGGGATTTATGCACGGTATTCGTGGAATCCGGCTTATTTACCCTTGTCCTTCCGTTCTTGTCTCTTGCTTTCGCCTCCGGCCAAACTGAATGCAACCGGTCGCGGTTAGGAATCACCTTTACCTTGGTAGGGTATGGTGCCTAACGGAGCGCTTGCGTAACGTTTGGGCGGAGTTCATAGGAAAATAATGGGAAAAGGAAATGAGCAAAGAAACATTAACTTACAATATCGTATTTATTCTTAAGAACAACATATTACAACCATTCACAAAACGAACCAAAAAGAGCAAAAGATAAGATAAACAAAGAAAAGAAAAGATTACAAACAAGTAATTAAAAGTGCATGAAAGTAAAGCAAGGTAATAAAAAGCAAGAAAGAAATAAGCAAGAAAATTACAACAAGAACCATAGAACCAAATACAAGATATGGGTTCAATAACCAAATCTTAAACTTGCAATCTCACTTAAGAGGTTGCAAGATCAAGAAAAGGCAAAGAACTCATGGAGAATGAAGCACAAAAGAGAGAACAAAATGATACAACCCCTTGAGATGAATGACCAAAGCTTAAACTTGCAAGCTCACTTAAGAGGTTGCAAGATCAAGTTAAGGTAGAGAGCTCAAGGGGGAAGCTAAGCAAAAGAATGATACAAAAACCCTCATCTTCATTTAACATCCACTCAAAAGCTCTCACAACAATTTCATGGAGGAAAGAATGAAGAAGAAGAAGAAGAAGAAGAAAACTAAAAACTAATAAGAAGTGGGCATGAAAAAGAACACCCTTTGGCTTGGCAAGTTCTGGGATATTTATAGGCAGCGTTCTGAAACCCTAGGGCCAAATTATGACCCAATATGAAGTTCCCAAACTACCCTTGAAAAATAATCAATTGCGGGGTCCACATGGCCGCGGATCCGCGGCCTAAGCGCGCTTATGCCGCGGAACCGCGGCCGTATTAGGGAGTTGGGCCATGCGATTTGGTGGGTTTTCCTGGTTTGTGGTCCTCTTCAGTGTGGTATAGTACTTTTCTCAGAAGCTCTTCACAATTCTTCCAGAATTTCAGTTGATCAAAAGGTGATGTGATGTGGATCTTTTGCTATAATTTCATCGAGCTCCGCATAGATTTCTTGGATTTTGTGTTGACATTGATTTGCCATTTTGTCACTTAAACAGGTGTGTGGCAACATACGGATAGAAAGCGGAGACCCGTGTTTTATCTGTTGTTGGCAGTAATCCGGAATTTGTCGTACTTTTCCATGATATTCACTATTTAGAGCTGAGACCGGTATCCTGCAATTATGTAGCAAACACTGATTACAAGCACCTGCCAATAAACAAACGAGCGTAAGAATGGGCGGTATAAAATGCAATATTCTGGTATGAACAAATACCCCCAATCTTAACTTTTGCTCGTCCCGAGCAAAACCAATTATTCACAAAAAAGTCCTAACCGCACTTTCGCAGGGAACGCGGTTGCACTGAGCTCGTGCAACAAGCCGTTAAAGCTCTAGGTGTCCCTAGTAGGAGGAGTGTTGTCTCCTGAGAGTTTTCAGCGGATACTACCCACAAAATCCGGTCAAGCTAGTTTTGCAGAATAACTATGATTCAAACCCTAAAGTTTTGTTTCAGAAAATAACAAGTCTATTATCCTAAGTCTAGATTATCGAACCTTTATTTTTCACACCTCGCTTCTTATTTAACTTAAGATTTTATATGTCTTTACGTGCAATGTAAATAATGTCGTTAAGTTCCAGAAGGATCGATTAAAGTTATCATGTCACACAATAAAGCCTAGATAAAAATTTTAAAAGGATCACATAAGTTTTATAAAGAGTTAAGCTTTTTTCAAGCTTCGTTTTCCAGTAAAGTTTCAACTTCAGAATTTCTATCTTCCCTAACAGGAAACTAGGTCTTATTTTTCACTCCACCTTTTTCTTGTTTTCATTTCATACACACCTCTGTGAATGTGCAATAGTCTTTATCATAGAATAAAACCTTCATATCTCCGCTAGAAATATTTTTTATAAAAACCTGTCTTTTGTCAAGATTATTCTCACACAAAGAACCGTTAGGAATTTTAACTCGGAGAGAACACTTGCTTGACATTGTTTTAAACTGGACTTTCTAGGCTTCTTAACGAGCTTTGGGCCAATGCACCCAAACCAGTTGGCTTTAGGGCATTAGGTGTAGAGACACCCCAGCGGACTTAATTACTCAAGTTACCTAGGCCCAAAAACAAAAGACAATTTAGCGTGAAAATCATGATGATTCAATACGAACAGAGATATAACCGGCAGTTCAGTTATTTTTTAAAAGACGTGTTTAGTGGGTTCGGTGTGTAATCATTCCAATCAAGTTCCAGATGGGTTATTTTTCAGAATTAGTTCCAATTAAGACATCAATAACATTCCTTCATTTTCGCTTCACTTCATAAACTATTCTTGATATTACTTATTTCAGAACAAACCTATTTGATCCTCAGAAAATCATTTATCCATTTAAAAGTTTTTTAGACATAAAAGACTTGTCATCTAATTTTCAAAACTCACGACATGTGTAGTGTGATGTAAAGACGTATATCAGCTATAGTTAACTTCAAAGGAGAGTTATCTTTCAGGTTTTCAAAATCTAAAAATAAGATTTAGTTATTCTTATCTTATCAAACAAAACCGTCGAAATGTTGAATCAAAGTTCTCCCACTAGCTAACTAGACAAAAAGTTTTTATGTTTTTAGAAAATTTTCTGATTTTTATGGATTTTTAAATAGGTATGCAAATACAAAATATACAAATAAATGCGAAGGTAGAAAGCTTACCGAGCACACCCCCAAACTTAAACTTGACAGTGCCCTCACTGTCAGGCTACACCAAGAGGGTCAAAATTGTCGGCTCTCTCCAAAAGAAAATTTTATACAAAACAAAAAGAAAACCAAAAAAGATATATACAAAAAAGGGTTCCCCCCAAACTTAAATGAAACAGTGTTTCCACTGTTTAAGCGGTGAAGTTCAGGATTAGGAGGAAAGAAAACAGTTTCAAACTATACAAGGCCTTACATAGGCCAAAAGTGAGCACCAACCATTCAAAGATTTTATCGCTATAATATACAGGTTGGTGGAAGAAGGCGTAGAGAAAAGAGAGGGAGAATACGCGAGACCGTATGGAGATAGAAGTGGTATACGGTCTAGGTATATGAAAAGAAGAATGGCGGAAGGGAGAAAGAAGTGGAATACGAACTTGAGGGTGGAAATGGAGCGAATAAATTAGCACAATTCGTGATGACCGATGTGTAAAAAGCGATTGTGCTAATTTATTAACCTGTCGAGAAATGGGGTCAAATCCCTCAAGATTCGTGAGAAACCATGGGTACGCCGAACTTGGTAAACCAGACACTGGAAGTGAAAATGATACGGTTTCTTGCAATGTCGGAACAATGGAAAGGATGGAGGTAGGTGATTGAGGAAGGTTATCGGTTAAAGGTTCAGGAGGGTGTACACAGTCAATGAAAGGAACAAGATGAATTGGAAAATCCGACTCATCAATTAAAATTGGTTCATCCTCAAAAATATCCTCAATAGTCTCCTCAAAGTTAAGCACATCCATGCGTTTATCCTCAAAATCCAGACGCATATGGGGTTCAGGAAAAACATTTAATGACTCGGGATGATGAATTGGAGAGAAAAACTCAGCTAAATCTACGGGTTCATCATCCAAAATATTCCCAGCGTCAATATCCTCAATCAAGTGAAAATCTATATTCTCAGACACCTCAACAAAAGCATGGATATCAATCAATTCAGGTTCTAAGATGGAGGTGTAGAGGTCAAAAAGGTTGGGTGCGGTTTCACTCGAAAGGGACCCTTCACAATCGGGCAAATCAAACACTACAAGATCACACAACTCATTATCTGTTCTATCTTCAATTGATAAATCATTTGGGACACTCGATAGACTTTCAAAACAGGAGTTGTGGGATTCAAGTTGAAACGGGTAGGTTTGATTTGGAAGGGTATATGGCTCACTCTCTCCGCTCAAATTCTCAACCTGTCCTACCGCCTCTTCATACATTGGAAAATTTGGAGCTAGTTGAAAACTAGCTACCGGGTCACTAGGTTGTATGAGGGCAGCCATGGAAGCATTCAAATCCATCATCTGTTGGTACGACGCTACCCTAAAGTCTTCCAATGACTGTTCCAGACTAGACATGGGTTGTGAAGGGGTTTCAGTAAAAGATTCAAAGTTGTTTTGGTATTGGAAACTCCCAAATGACGGTTCAGAAGCAATGTCTAGGGAAGGTGCAAAAGTTGGGTAGGACTGGTAGGAATTGAATGGCTGGACAGGGGTAGGATCAACATTTGGATACGAAGGTGAATGGAATTGTTGATCCCAAGAATTTGAAGTGGTGAAATGAGTGAAAGATCGGCTATGAGATTGTTCAATACGTTCCGCGATGGACAAAGGACGACTTGCAAAAGGGGTATCAACATAAGCGGGTGCGGGAGGTTGAAAAGGTTGATACAAAATAGAATGCGGCGGGCAAGTGTTTGTCCTAGACGCGTCTATGCGATCTTTCAATGACATTTTGGGCATGGAGGGGTCGTTCGATATTCGGCCAAAGCAAGAACCGTAAGAAGTAATGTCTGGTTATGGGTACCAAAGTTCGGTAAATGTTTTGCGAGGTGGGGTACCCATGATATGAAGAGAGAAAGAAAGAAAGGCAGAGAAAAGGAGGGGAAAAAGAATGTGATTTTTATTTTTATTTTTTAATTAATTTTTTAGTTAGCTATTAACAAAAGATTGAAATATACACACAAAAAGAATCTGGACCAAAAACAATCACGACACAAAAATACCACACACCTAATCGTTCTAGGGTTCACCTAGATCAACTAGACCTGTTCCAGAACTTGATTGTCGAAGTAAAACTGTGTCGAGAAACGGGCTCAAGATACACTGATCACGAGGCCAGGTAAGTGCAGAGATAAGGGGAGGTTTTCCGATGCTTTCGCGAAGGTCCTTAATTAAATAACCCTTTCTCTTTTGGCGGTTTCGCCGTTAACACTTTCCTAGACACCCCGTAAACAATGTACCGTTAAGCGAGGTTCTAAACACAGTTAACTTCTCCTAGTGAGCGCGAAGTCCTTAAGGCTTAAAGTCTAGTTTCTTTTAAAGTTTGTGCGGGTAAACGTTATGCTCAAGTTCGTGATTTGTGGGCCACGGAAAAGGCGATGAAATCCTTTACCGTATGTTGTGGGGTTCGCTTTCCCTTAAGTCCGTATTAATGTATGCAATGCGCAATTTAATAAAAATTCTATAAAGAATCAAACAATCGTATTTTTTTAGTTTAAGCGCGGCACTGCAACAAATACGGGTTAGTCAATTTTTAGCATTTGCTAGCGAACTTGCAAAGAATCCTGCAAAGAATAGTATATTGGATGCGTCGGATTTGAGAAGAAGGTGTTTAAGAAATACGTACCGTTAAGTTTTTGGGTTAGGAAACCCCCGTTGAATCAATTCCGGTAAACTTGAAAAGTTCGCTTGCGTGGGTCAAACTTCCCGGATCTTTGGCACTGTACTTCGTAATCACCTTAACCTTGAACGTACACTTTGCTCCCCACAATCGCAGTTTGCAAATCCGCAAAAATCTGCACACTTGCACACAAAAATGATCAAAAATAACAAAAAGATTTTTTTTATTTATAAATATATACAAAAAGAATATTAACCCGAATAACAAGAAAGAAAATACGCTACCGTCTCCCCGGCAGCGGCGCCATTTGATCGCACGCTTTTGACGTGTCGGATGTTCAAAGTTCTAAAGTTATAACCGTGATCAGGATGGTGTCGCTATGTAGCTAGCCGGTTGAGCACGGGTCGATCCACAGGGAGATGGTTGTATGTCCGTTCGAGTTTTAGACGAGTCAATGAAGAATTTGTATATGTTTGTTCAGTTCTATCCTAAGTGTTATATGCAAGTATAAAATTGTTAAGAAAAAGATACGAAAGTGTAAGCTAAGGAAATCCGCACTCAAAACCTTTGAGCCGAGTCTTGACCAATTGAAGCTAGAGCAATCGGCAACAACATGGATTAGGGGATTTAAGCGCGGTATTCGTGGAATCCGGCTTATTTATCCTTGTCCTTCCGTTCTTGTCTCTTGCTTTCGCCTCCGGCCAAACCGAATACAACCGATCGCGGTTAGGAATCACCTTTACCTTGGTAGGGTAGGGTGCCTAATGGAGCACTTGCGTAATATTTGGGCGGAGTTCAAAGGAAAATAACGGGAAAAGAAAATGAGCAAAGAAACATTAACTTACAATATCGTATTTATTCTTAAAAACAACATATTACAACCATTCACAAAACGAACCAAAAAGAGCAAAAGAAAAGATAAACAAAGAAAAGAAAAGATTACAAACAAGTAATTAAAAGTGCATGGAATTTAAGTGCATGAAAGTAAAGCAAGGTAATAAAAAGCAAGAAAGAAATAAGCAAGAAAATAACAACAAGAACCATAAAACCAAATACAAGACATGGGTTCAATAACCAAATCTTAAACTTGCAAGCTCACTTAAGAGGTTGCAAGATCAAGAAAAGGCAAAGAACTCATGGAGAATGAAGCACAAAAGAGAGAACAAAATGATACAACCCCTTGAGATCAATGACCAAAACTTAAACTTGCAAGCTCACTTAAGAGGTTGCAAGATCAAGTTAAGGTAGAGAGCTCAAGGGGGAAGCTAAGCAAAAGAATGATACAAAAACCCTCATCTTCATTTAACATCCACTCAAAAGCACTCACAACAATTTCATGGAGGAAAGAATGAAGAAGAAGAAGAAGAAAACTAAAAACTAATAAGAAGTGGGCATGAAAAAGAACACCCTTTGGCTTGGCAAGTTCTGGGATATTTATAGGCAGCGTTCTGAAACCCTAGGGCCAAATTATGACCCAATATGAAGTTCCCAAACTACCCTTGAAAAATAATCAATTGCGGGGCCCACATGGCCGCGGATCCGCGGCCTAAGCGCGCTTATGCCGCGGAACCGCGGCCGTATTAGGGAGTTGGGCCATGCGATTTGGTGGGTTTTCCTGGTTTGTGGTCCTCTTCAGTGTGGTATAGTACTTTTCTCAGAAGCTCTTCACAATTCTTCCAGAATTTCAGTAGGTCAAAAGGTGATGTGATGTGGATCTTTTGCCATGATTTCCTCAAGCTCCGCATAGATTTCTTGGATCTTGTGTTGACATTGAGCTTTGTGCATGAAAATGACATTGATTTGCCATTTTGTCCGTTAAACTGGTGTGTGGCAACATACGGATAGAGAGCGGAGACCCGTGTTTTATCTGTTGTTGGCAGTAATCCGGAATTTGTCGTACTTTTCCATGATATTCACTGTTTAGAGCTGAGACCAGTATCCTGCAATTATGTAGCAAACACTGATTAAAAGCACCTGCCTATAAACAAACGAGCGTAAGAATGGGCGGTATAAAATGCAATATTCTGGTATGAACACAATGATTGAGGGAGGACCTATACCGGTAGGACAGTCTTACTCAAGATGATAGTATGCTATCTGGTTTGTCTTTATCATCGTGTACTATTTTAGGTGACCTTACAGGTCGCTATTACACGTTGATAGAGCCCTTAGGATTCTTGCTTGACTACCAGCAGTATGATGGCGATCGTATACGTGGGAGCTGGGGTCTATAAGCACATCCTTAAAAGGTCCCTAGTCGTGGGAGTTTTCGAGACAGGGCATCGATACTCCGGAGTAAACTAGTGTATACAGTCGAGACCCCGACGAAGGGCAGTGGCCGGTCTCACAATCCATTGGTGTCAGTTGGATCACCTAAGATGTATACAGGTGCTCATTGGGTTATGAGTACACCGGACAGGACTCGCCGGGAACATGCTAGTTGGTATTATACCTGACGTCAGATAGCAGTTCCCTGGTGACATGTGTACAGGTTAGTTCATCGACCTGAGATCGTCATTTGTCTCGTGTGAGTTCCTACTGTGCTTTGATTACTACCCTACCACAGCTCAAAGGAGTCGTGCAAACAGATTTTAGTTGGGTACAGTCCCGAGCCACATGGAGGCAGTGAGCGGATCGGCAGGGGTTTCGTCTCTCCCGGTATTGGGGGTGAGATCGCGCTGTGTCTAGGAGAGCCATTACACAAAGCCCTCGACCGAGGCAGGAGATTTACTGGTAGGTATTCTAGTAGTATCTCAGGGTGTTCTGGGCTACACTCCGACACGACTTGTACCGCTTTTGGGGGTCTGACTTTTACCAACCCCCTAGGCCCGCCATGCGATACTCATTGACGAACGGACCAGACTGTACGGATATTGTCACTGACAGGCTCAGTAGGGTGTCAGGATGAGTTCGCTCATCGACCTCCCTTTTGGTCAATACTTGGTAGCCCGTTACGTACGGCTAATACTTCTGACGTACTAGTGGTTAAATCCACAGCCAAAGTATTGACGAGTCTTTAGAGTCCTCCACAGACAGTTTCTCAAGTTTCGAGCGAAACGTTGTAGAGGCCGTATGATATATGGCAGGGTTCGATCAAATACGTGTGGTATTGCACGGATCATGATCGGACGGATCATACTAGTGGGCTTTGGTTTAAGCCGGATCTTAGTATTAGATTTGTTGGATTACTTTAGTCTCATTCCATTCGCGTTTAGTCGGAATGCGGATGCAGGTATGTATATACAGGTGAGGGGTATCCTTGTGATCCGTCACGAATTTACTTTAGATGTTGCCGTATCTTTTTATTGTTGCAAACATTTGGATTAATGTTTGTTAATGGAAATTGTGAGCTAGATTTCATCATAACATGCATTAAATGTGACATGGACACATTAGTGACTCATGGTCTCTTTTTATATGTTAATGTCACATTATATGATGTTTTTGGATTGAAATGATGAGAGAGGAAAGAGAGGGGCAGCCAAGGTCATGGGTGAGCTCTCATATGATTCTAGACTCTCTCTCACTCTTATGATTCAATCACAAGAAAAGAAAAGAAGAAAAAACCTTCTCTTCTTCTTCTTCTTCTTCTTCTTCTAGCTTATATTCTCCATTAATGGCAACACCTCTAACCTCCATCCAAATCCATGGATGCAAGAGACAAAGTGATCACAAACATTCTCTACAACACTTTGGACACGTCGGCTAGCACACTTCGTGCCCGAGTTGCTTCGGATGAAGCGGGAGCCCGTAAAAGGACTCGTAGATGTGGTGCCCTTTCCGACGAGGAGATCAAGACCGGAGATGCCGCAAGGAGCTTGGGATGGTGGCCAAAGACCGAAGGACACGGATCGATCGGTATAGCTTTCCAACCCTCTCTCTAGATTACTAGTTGTAGGTTAATAGTTCGATCCGGGTTTTAACCATACGATTGCGCCGGTTTCCAAGTTTAGAAAAATTTTCGTTTCCGTATTTTAGCCTCGGAAAGACGGCCGGGGCGCTACCGTAGTCTTACATGGTATTAGAGCCACGCCATTAACCTTTACTAGCTTGCTCTAGCGTGTTTAGAACTTCGATCGAACGAAATTTTCAAAAACCGCGTTTTCCATTGTTCAGTTTCTGTCGAAATTTTTCTGTTGTCAAAATTATTTGGTGTATTGCAGAAAATCAGGCAGGGTTTTTTAAGAGAACTGAGAAAATTTGGTGGGCTGATTTCACTGTAGCGCGGCGGATCCGCGGCTGTAACCACGTTTTGGCCGCGGATCCGCGGCCGTACTGTAGCCACAGTGCACCAAATTTCTTCAGTAGGTCTCTGACTTGGAAAAGGGGTTTCTGGTAATTTTTGTTTGGGCCCAGATTTGTCTGAGTACTGGGTATTATGCTTGGGGCCCACTTCGGGAAACTTTGTCGATCAAAATTTTTAAAACATGTTAGTTCACAGTATTTACATTATATCTGCGACCGTGAATGTCATTTGATTGGTAAATCCTATCTAATTGCTATAGCTCTTTTAGACAGATTTGCGAACGTGCCATTCACGTTGATGTTCTGTATTGTGCTGTGATGTTGCGGATTTTTCGTGGTGGATAGCCTGGATGCAATGTTAGTACAGTTTGGTTATTTATGTACATTTGATATTGCGGGGCGAGCATCCGACATGTGGACTGCCGTCACTGCCTGTTTGTATATTATTCTTTTGGGGCACGACCGGGCTGAGGTCGATGTACCCGTTGTATATTTTACTTTCTGTACTAGGATTACCCTACGGAGGGGTGCACGGGTAGCCGGGTTCTAGAGGGCAACGGGCCCGCATCTCATGGCTTTGAGTCGGAGGGGGCTTCACTCTAGAATTGGCGGGCTATTTGCCGCACTCGTAGGGGGTACAGGTTGACCCAAGGAGGGGTGCTCAAGTTACCGGATTCCGTGAAGTGCTGGGTGGTCCATTCACTTTGTTGAAGGGGGATGCCTCGCTTCAGGTTTTGGCGGGTAACTTGCCGCGCCCGTAGGGGTCTAGGATTTCATTGCACAGGCTATCCACACGACCAGGGGAACGTCGGGTTTCAGTAGCGGCTCTATGAAACCCGGGGATCCCGGTTATCTGTATTGTTCTGTGATGCTTATTACTCTCTGTGATGTTGCATTTTATCACGCCTTAAGCGAATATTATATATTGATATATATACTAGTAGAGGCTGTATATGTTTTACACTCGCGCTAGTCCAGTCCCCGCTCTGTCGTTAGTTAAGTAACCTAACGGGTGATGACGGGACTCAGTGGCGAATGCGGATGGCATATACGTACATCGTATTTTCGTTCTTTATTGGTGTGATCAATTGATGGGACTGCATTGATTCGGATCAATGTAAGCTAAACAAACCTATTCTGATGTTGTTGGAACATTTTTTCAAAAAGCTGTTATTGCAAGGACGTTCTCTTTTGTTTTGCACAGTGGTATTCGGTTATGAATATCCAGCACCTCAGTCGACGAGGCAAGGGCCGAGATCCCTTCACCGGGAGTGACCCCTTGAACAGAAGTTTGCGTCAGGGTAATAACTTCACTATAGCCGATTACTTTTTGCTTTGCATCATGGTATTCAGTTGGAATATCCTGCACCTCATTCTACGGGGAAAGAGCCGAGATCCCTTCACCAGGAGTGACCTCTTTGGCAAAGGTTTTCGCCACTATATATTTTTTTAAAAGGTTATGCGGTTCCTTCAACGATATCAAGTTCATTACGTTAAAAGTTTTTCGCCAAAAACTAGACGTAGCCCTCCGTCATTTCTTACGGGTATTATTTAGTATTCGTGGTGCATTTGTTGACTCCGTCAAGGCGTAGTGTACGGTAGCTAAGTGGTGCTTGTTTGTAGCATGGATATGGGATTGGTTAGGACAGTCGTGCGGCCTTGTTGACTCCGTCAAGGGCACGTACGGGTGGGTTTAATGCAATCCAGAAAATGACGGGTTGAACTTGACTAGGACTCTTTAATTTGTTGACTCCGTCAAGGTCACTTAGGTCTTAGGGGTAAAAACACACATCGGGAGTTTCTAAAGAAACTGAAACTTTCCAGGCATGCGCATACCTTCTGGAGTGTGGTGACTTGAGTGGATTCCGTGAAGTTATCATACGATGATAGTTGGACCCGATTCCCACTGATGAGTTGGTTTACTCCTCGGGTGATCCCGACTAATTCTTCTTTCAGGTTTGGAGGAGAATTTGAGGGTACAGTGGGAGGTTTCCTGATTAGATAAAGTGATAACCATTCCGATCTAGGTTAGAGTGCACGCTGAGTGTTTCTTTTCTCTCTCTCTTTGACAGCGACCATGACCCGACCCGTGACTATGACTCAGTGACCAAGTTAACCGAACCTTCTTAAAATACTGGCTTTTGGATTATCAGAGTTGCATACCTCATTGCCACTCCTACTTTTACCCTTTTCTCCATAACACCCCGTATTATTACGAACATCCACTTCCATTGGATAAAACCATCGTATGGTTATATACGAACTCGAAGGAACTTGTTCCAGATTCAAGGATGGTTTCTGGTTCTGGAGAAAATGAATAGGACTATTCAGTTGTCTTTTCCTTTTACCTTCTCTCAGGTTGCGAGTGCTCCTTAGATTAGGACGGTACACCTATTACGCTAATTGGATAGTCTTCTTCCAAACCATAGGCAGGTGCCGAACGGTGGGGAATGAAGAAAACCAATTAGCCTAACGGTGGTGTACAGAAGGTATCAAGTAAAGACAAATAAAGGAATTAGAAAGAGGGCAAAGTAAATTGCGACTACTATTCACGACCAAACCAAGTATTTCATTACCACTCCTACATCACCTTTGTATTTCTCCAGAACACTCCGTATCACTACGAAGATCCACAGTTTATTGGATACTCCATCGTATGGTTATATACGAACTCAAAGGAACTTGTTCCAGTTCGGGGATGGATTCTGGTTCAGGAGAAATAGGAAAAATGTTTTATTCAGATGTCTTTTATCTTCACCTTCTCTCAGGTTACGAGTACTCCTAGGATTAGGAGAGTACACCCATTATGCTTATTGGATAGTCTTCTTCCAAACCATAGGCTGGTGCCGAACGGTAGGGAAGGAAGAAAACCATTTAGCCTAAAGGGGTGTACAGAAGATAATGACTAAAGACATATAAAGGGATTTGGAGAGATGGCAAAGAAATATACGGTTACAGTTGTGAATCTGGATAATGGAAGAGGCATTACTAGGAATACCCGGATAACCCTTCGAAACATTTACATGTTTCAGTTTCACTGTGTATTGTTAAAAGAAAACTGATTTCCCAATTAGTCCTTGCTCCAGGGTATGTATTTACCGGGTTTGATTCTCACATCTGTATGGTTTACAAGATGATGAATGGGAGTAAGTTATTGGGAATTGGGTGATCATCCTCATTATATCGGGATTCGTTGTAATTGGTGATATTTGAGGAAATCGCCTGGGTTGTTTGCCGGACGGCAAATATTTGGTTTTGAATATCCGTTGTTATGCACCAATTTCAAATTGATATATCTGTACATTTATTTTTATAAAGTGAGATATAACTTTTTGAAATTATGTCCATGAAATTTATATATATTAGTGGATGGTTACATAAGGAGCATTAAATAACGGTGTAATTCTTCTTAACCATAAGTACAATTTTCAACCTACGACACATAGGGAATGAGTTATTAGACTCAGGGGACTTATACAGAGTATTGTATGTTGTCCAGTGTTCATTAGGACAGAGGGGTTGGTACTCGTACTATATTCTGTTTACTTGTGACTTCTCTAGTTCTTACACATGTGTTTCGTAGAAATACAAGGTCACAGTTTTGAGAAGTTATAGGTATATGAATAAATTAGAGAACCAGGTGTTGCAAGTATCGGGATTCTTCAAAATGATCAAAGATGTAGATACTTGTGTATGGTATTCAGTTGATAGTAATGATTAAGAGAACTTGCTTCTCTTTCAGGTTACTCATATCTGGATGTATTCCTAAGTTGAGTAATGCTGATCAACCTCTCTCCATTTAGTTGACATGCACTGGAGACAGCTGCATGATTTGAATCTGGTTCAAATTAAATTAGTGCCTCTGTTTCTATATTGGATATAGAACGATTCATATCTTAACGATGTTAAGGTACGGGGAGTTGTCCGGCTTATGCTTAAAACCAGACTCTGGATAACTCAAGGCACGTTTCTGTAATGGCTGTTTGTGGGTTGACCCGGGCTATGACGAAGGTTGACTTTCTACCATCTGGAAGATCAATAGTGATATTGTTCTTGACTCGCCACGGTTTTAATAAAAATGGATTTTTTCAAAAAACAATAGTGGGAGTATGGTAGAACTGGAAGTGATTCCAGAACCACAAACGATTACTGAAAATTTAATAGGACCTAAAGATTCAATCTGGTTTTATATTCCATTGGCCACTCCGCAGATATGGTGGGTAGCCTCAGGCACCCGAGAGGTACTCCGGTAGCCTTAAGAACGGTGACAGGAAGGTTCTTGTTTACCCAGACTTGCCATTGCTGTTGTTCCAGAATGTGAGACCCGGCAGGAGGATGAGTATAGCGTCGTTCTGAACTAGCATTAGAAGTGTACATGTATACGATTCTGCCAGAGGGTTGTCGTAGTCAGTGGGAGCAGCGGAAGCATTGGTGGACAAGTAGCTTATGTCTATTTATGGACTAAAGCAGATATAGCGGAGATAGATCATCTATTTCTGATGTGATAGTCATAGGTTTGACTTCATCAGAATAGGGGATGGATCTGTTAAGAAGGTAGTAGGGTGTGATGTCCTAGTATTTGGATGACATACACAGAGTAGGAAGTGATATTCCTATACTATGATCGGTTATACTTTGGTTGTCACACAGTGGTTTCTCCACATAGGACATGGATATTATATCAGATATTCTGGTTACTAGATCTATGGTTTTAGATCTAGATTTGGGTAATTTCCCAATCTGGGTACTTAGACAGCATTCTACAGGTGTTTTAGAATGGACGACTCCTGGCACGGTAGTGTACCTGCAGGTGATGGAGTCACCCTCTCTAAAGGTGTCTTATAGACTAAAGGGGAGAGGGATGTGCATGATTGGCAGATCACTTGCTTAGGCAATTGAGTCAATCATGAGATGTCAAGTACCACACCAGATGTTGTTTTTGCAGTAGATGCAATAAGTGGATATTGATCCAATCCTGGAGAAACATTCGGAAGCAGTTTTAGAACATAAGTGGATGTTCTAGGGATATGATAACAACAGCCTTTTTCGGGAGACGGTTATCATTCCAGGCTTCCAAGGTGTCCTGGATGACAGAGTGACTGTCAGAGTTGTAGTTTTCCCTCTGACGAGGGGCAGTATTTTGGACAGGTGGTCCAAGCGGATACTGAGGGAGGTATGGCGCAGGATACTGATTGGTTTCAGTTGACGATACAGTCTAAGAAGTTTGGATTTGGAGTTCGTTTATGAACTAGGTCCCATCAGATATCCAGACATATTCTAAGACAGGTATTGCTCATTTCGGGAGATGGCTTTCTCCGTGAACTTGAGATAAAGAGAGAATAAAAAGAAATATCAGGGCGGATCCACTCACTGAGGCTATTCCTCGAACGCAATGGTTTCACAAACGGGTTTTGTGAGACTGATTAGTAGAGGAGTTGAGTGTTCGGTATCACACGGGCTGTGAGTATGCAACATCGCAATAATTAGCCTTGAGTGCAAGTGGGAGATTGTTGGATATAGTGCCCTCAGAGTCAATTATTGAATCGCAGGCACGTGATTGCAATGATTGAGGGAGGACCTATACCGGTAAGACAGTCTTACTCAAGATGATAGTATGCTATCTGGTTTGTCTTTATCATCGTGTACTACTTTAGGTGACCTTACAGATCGCTATTACACGTTGATAGAGCCCTTAGGATTCTTGCTTGACTACCAGCAGTATGATGGCGATCGTATACGTGGGAGCTGGGGTCTATAAGCACATCCTTAAAAGGTCCCTAGTCGTAGGAGTTTTCAAGACAGGGCATCGATACTCTGGAGTAGACAAGTGTATACAGTCGAGACCCCGACGAAGGGCGGTGGCCGGTCTCACAAGTCATTGGTGTCAGTTGGATCACCTAAGATGTATACAAGTGCTCATTGGGTTATGAGTACACCGGACAAGACTCGCCGGGAACATGCTAGTTGGTATTATACCTGACGTCAGATAGCAGTTCCCTGGTGACATGTGTACAGGTTAGCTCATCGACCTGAGATCGTCGTTTGTCTCGTGTAAGTTCCCACTGTGCTTTGATTACTACCTTACCACGGCTCAAAGGAGTCGTGCAAACAGGTTTTAGTTAGGTACAGTCCCGAGCCACATGGAGGCAGTGAGCGGATCGGCAGGGGTTTCGTCTCTTCCGGTATTGGAAGTGAGATCGCGCTGTGTCTAGCAGAGCCATTACACAAAGCCCTCGGCCGAGGCAGGAGATTTACTGGTAGGTATTCTAGTAGTATCTCAGGGTGTTCTGGGCTACACTCCGACACGACTTGTACCGCTTTTGGGGGTCTGACTTTTACCAACCCCTTATGCCCGCCATGCGATACTCATAGACGAACGGACCGGACTGTACGGATATTGTCACTGACAGGCTCAGTAGGGTGTCAGGATGAGTTCGCTCATCGACCTCCCTTTTGGTCAATACTTGGTAGCCCGTTACGTACGGCTAATACCTCTGACGTGCTAGTGGTTAAATCCACAGCCAAAATATTGACGAGTCTTTAGAGTCCCCCACAGATAGTTTCTCAATTTTTGGGCGAAACGTTGTAGAGGCCGTATGATATATGGCAGGGTTTGATCATATACGTGCGGTATTGCACGGATCATGATCGGACGGATCATACTAGTGGGCTTTGGTTTAAGCCGGATCCTAGTATTAGATTTGTTGGATTACTTTAGTCTCATCGCATTCGCGTTCAGTCGGAATGCAGATGCAGGTATGTATATACAAGTGAGGGGTATCCTTGTGATCCGTCACGAGTTTACTTTATTATTGCAAACATTTGGATTAATGTTTGTTAATGGAAATTGTGAGCTAGATTTCATCATGACATGCATTAAATGTGACATGGACACATTAGTGACTCATGGTCTCTTTTTATGTGTTAATGTCACATTATATGATGTTTTTGGGTTGAAATGATGAGAGAGGAAAGAGAGGGGCAGCCAAGGACATGGGTGAGCTCTCATATGATTCTAGACTCTCTCTCACTCTTATGATTCAATCACAAGAAAAGAAAAGAAGAAAAAGCCTTCTCTTCTTCTTCTTCTTCCTCTAGCTTACATTCTCCATTAATGGCAACACCTCTAACCTTCATCCAAATCCATGGATGCAAGAGACAAAGTGATCACAAACATTCTCTACAACACCTTGGACACGTCGGCTAGCACACTTCGTGCCCGAGTTGTTTCGGATGAAGCGGGAGCCCGTAAAAGGACTCGTAGATGTGGTGCCCTTTCCGACGAGGAGATCAAGATAGGAGATGCCGCGAGGAGCTTGGGATAGTGGCCAAACCGAAGGACACGGATTGATCGGTATAGCTTTCCAACCCTCTCTCTAGATAGCTAGTTGTAGGTTAATGGTTCGATCCGGGTTTTAAGCATACGATAGCGCCGGTTTCCAAGTTTAGAAAAATTTTCGTTTCCGCATTTTGGCCTCGGAAAGACGGCCGGGGCGCTACCGTAGTCTTACAATCATCATCCTCATCGTCGTCTCCTCCGACTTCGTACCACTATCACTGATCCCACCTTCGACTCCTTCAAGCACCACGACCATTGCAGACACCTCCTCCTTCTTCTTCTCCGCACCACCATCACCGCCACTGCAGCCATCTTCCCTCGCCGGCGACTTCATCCTACTCGACCAACCCCATCACTCAAGCACTATCTCCCCTAATTACGGCCACCTCCATCATCGTCGCCGTCGTCTCAACTCCAAAACCCATGACAAAACCCTTGCTGCAACTCGCCATCGCCTCGTCGTCACCTCGCAGCACCCAGATCACCCAGGCTAAAACCTAGCACCACCACCCTCTACCTGAGAACCCATCACAGCAACCCCAGCAAACATCGCCTCTTCGTCACCATAGGAGCGATCCAAACACCATAGCCGAGCCTTCAAGCTTGGATTTTGCGTCGTATCGTCGTGTTTTACTCGTCTCCGAGGAAAGTATTCTTGCTCTTTATTTTTGTCGATGCAATATCGGCGATTCATCAAATATATTTTTTACTTACATTGTTCGAATAAAATTATGTTAGTTCACAAATTTTATATCGTTATAATACATAATCATATGTTAATAATGCAGTAAAGTTGATGGAAATAAATCAAGCATGGATCTATAATGAAATATAATTAAATACAAATAAAGTTCGAAAAATGTTAATCTATCTTATTTATATATATATATATATATATATATATATATATATATCTTACTAGCCAATTAAGAAAATATAATTAGTATATCTATATTATGGTTAACATAATGGTATAGATAATATTTGAGACTTGTACTATTCACAAATTTGTACTATTCACAAGCTTGTACATCACTTACATGCGATTACTATTACTTGATAACGACCGTATTTGACATGCAATTACTATTACTCTAGACTACTTATTTAAAAATGAGATCTCTAATTAGAATGTTGAATTACATGCCATGACATAATCTATACTGTTTACAAGTTTCATTTCTATATAATTAACATGATATTATAAGTTCTAATCTATTCAGTATTCTTAATTAGTGATTCAGTTATTACAATATTAGATATGAATATGCAGGGTATTGGGGTAGTTTGAGTATGCATTCGTAAAACATGATCTCAGGAGTCTTATGTCGGTAGCTCATACTGGGCTATATCGGTCGCTTGTTATTACAGCTCATACCGGGCTATTTCGATTGCTTGTTATTACAGCTAGTATCAGGCTATATCGGTCGTTTGTTACTACAGCTCGTACCGGGCTATATCGGTCACTTTTTCATTTCACATTTGGGCCCGTGTTTTCTTGCCCCTAGGACCTTACTCTTGGGTTGGGAATACTCCTGCAGAGCTTGACGTACATACTCGAATTGACGATATGATAGATTACTCTTTTAGTGACCAGTTAGGATATGACCTGACGACTCGACATGTTTACATATCTGTTTCATATTATTACTATATATATATATATATATATATATATAAACATATGCACACAGGCTTCACTATACTCAAATATTCATGTTATCACACCATATACACACACTTTTACGTTGAGAACTTATTGAGATGTTCTAACATCCCTGAGATTTGTCATCTCAGGTTTAGAGACGGATTTTCAGGCTGAGCAGGATCAGAGCGGTTATCAGAAGTTTACAGAAAATCGGTAGCCTATAGGTTTATTTCTTTTCAATTAATATTTAGCATATGCACCCCTTGCGGGACATTAGGATTTATGTGTCTTTTTCGGATCTTGTGTTATTTCGATCCTATTGTATCATAGCATTATTTTTGCATCTTCTTTTATCTTAAGAACCTATTGCTAGTATTCTTTGTGGTTTCGTTGCAGCATGATTATCAGTGTTATCTATTCTGTTTTGCACATTATCTTAACAGGTTTAGTGAGACAATCTTTATGTGACTATAAAAGGATCTTTCCTTACCGAAGGTGGCACGGTTGGCCTTTATTACTCTCTGTATTTCTGTGTTTTGGGAAGCGGGGCGTAACACCTTTGAGCCATGGTAGGATAGTAATCTAAGTACAGTAGGAACTCGTATGATACAAATGACGATCTCAGGTCAAAAGACTGACTGTACTCATGTCATTAGAGAACTGCTATCTGACGAGAGGTATAATACCATCTAGAAGTTCTCAGCGAGTCAGTCCAGTGTACTCACCTCCAGTGAGGACCTGTATACTATCTTAGGTGACAAAACACCAATGTCTTGTGAGACCGGCCACTACCTTTTGTCGGGGTCTAGAAACGTACACACTAGTCTACTCCGGAATATCGATGCACAGTCCCGATACTCCCTCAAATAAGGACATTTAAGGATGTGCTTATGGACTATCCAGCTCTCACATATATGGTTGCCATCATAATACTAGTGTTTACCACCAAAAACAGAGATGTACTGGGTTAAGACGTTTTGCCTGAATTTGGGGGCAGATACTATTTGGAATATATCTGTCCACCTCTCTGAAGATACCAAGTTGATTTATGACATCATATATCGAAGTTCTGGACAGATGCAACCGATGTAGCGTGACTTATCAGATTCTCCCTCTTTGAGGGGTTTTTGATTGTGGGGATGCTCTTCTATTCAGGCGTAAGCCCCTGCAGTTAATTACGTTATCGCATTGCGATAACAGCTTTCACCTGCTCCAGACAGATCACTTCGTATCGTATTATATATATTGTTTATTATGGTTGCCCATGGATTGTATATGGAGATCCGTTTATGTCGTTGCTTGTAGGGTGCGGATAAGTCCAAATCCGTGTGTGTGTGTGTGTATTATAAATTTGGGGTCAAACTTAGGACGCAAATCTCATGTAAACGAGGTCCATCAG
Organism: Agapanthus africanus; assembly: GCA_030015575.1. NCBI lineage: Eukaryota > Viridiplantae > Streptophyta > Magnoliopsida > Asparagales > Amaryllidaceae > Agapanthus > Agapanthus africanus. The sequence goes on from CM057338.1 coordinate 238,332,294, forward strand.
TTCGAAATATGTCATCTGAAGATCGTTAGTCATCATTGAGACTAAGATCAACTCAGGAATATGGTTAAGATTCATTAATCATATTTTGGATTAATATCAACTTAACAAATATGGATTAAGGATCTTTATTCATCATTGTGACTAAGATCATTTAGGTTTATTGATATTTTGATCAATATATTCCAGATGATAAGTGAGAGTTTTGATACTTAATTTAATTTTAAATAAATACTCAAACAATAGTTTGTTGTTCAAGTGTGCAGGTGCTTATGGAACGCACATGCCATTTTGTTTATTTGAAAAGAGTGTGCACATGCTTTGCATGTGGTTACAGACTGTTTTGAATCAGAATGTTGTGCACATGTATATCACATGGCTCACATTTGTTATAGTTTCTTAATTATATCTGCGCATGTATGTATATGCGGATGTATTTAGCAAGTCAACATGCATATTACGTGATGTATTTAGCAAGTCAACTTGCACATCATGGGTAGTTTTCAACAAGTACGCACGCGTGTATATCACATGACGCACATGTCTTTATAAGCGGCATCTAACAAGTGCGCACACGTAGATATCACGTGATGTGCATGCCTTCATAAGTAGTATCCAATAAGTGCGCACACATGGGTATCACATAATGCACACATCTTGAGAAGCATTATTTTCAAAAGAATAGCAATTTTAATTAACCGCGCACTAATTTGGGCGCGCACTTGTTTCCATCAGAAAGCAGAAGCTCCCACCAAGAAGCAAAGGCTTATGTTTTATGTTCTTTTCTTCTTCTTTTATCTTTCCAAGAAGCGAAAGCTTCAATGTTTATCTTTTTTCAAGTCATATGCATGCGTTTTATGGTGCACATCTTATTTTTCTTGGATCTTAGAATTAATCTCTCACAAAAGTATAAACTCTATGAACAAGGGACGGACCTTAATATCATTTAATTTTTTAATAGCGAATCAATAGATTCGAAAGAGAAGTAAATGCTTCTATCAAAAAGCAAAGTCTTTTTTAATGGAGTAAAAGAGAATTATTGCTCTTTATTTTTACCTTGCGCACTTTTTGCTGAAGAAGAAAAAGACATGAGATTTTTTCAAGCTTATGGGGTGGTTTCATGATTTTGATTTCTTCATCTAAGGCTCCTATTTATAGGAGAGAAGAATTTAGAGTTTGTTTGATTTGTTTTGGTTTGTTTTAATCTTAATCTGATTTTAGATTGATTTAAAAAGATTTAATTGATTTATATCAATTAAGGATGACATGCTACCGTAGGATTTTTGATCTCAAATCAATTTAGTTTGATTTGTTAAATTCGTTTTAAGAGAAAAGATTTTGTTTCTTTGTTTAGAAGCATCTGCTTTGTTAGAGCGGCTGTGCACTTTATGATAGTGCGCTCGTGTATTGCACGTATTGGTGCGCACCTGTTGATTCGTTAGCACACCTATTGATTCATTAATAGGTGCACAGTTGGACGCATCTGCTATAGCATGTTGGCACATTGCATGTATCGGTGAGCACTTGTTGATTCCTGTTGATTTATTAATAGATGAGCACATAGCACTTAAAATGTTTTATTATCGGTGCACACTTAGCACTTAAAATATTTTAATAAAACATTTTTATTAATTTTCTGCAAAAAGAAAGCTTGAAACTTTGTGAACTGCATTTGGAGTAGCATTCGTGTCCGCAGGTGCAGACATACGCAGCTCAGCTCAGCTCGGCACAGCACGGCGGTTACAGCACGCACGTATGGTTTCACTATATCCTCTTTCATCGGTCTTAATGCAATAAAAGATGGAAATGTTATATAAACACTTCACAATTCTTTGGTGTGGCCAATGTGGGACTAAAATACATCCCTTCTTATGAAAGAGTTTTGCTTAAAGCTATACTTGTATCACACGTTTACTCATAACTTTTGATTCTGGAGGAGTTATGAGGCTCATAATATATCAAATCGAAGCCCTTTTGAAGAAGCTTTCGATTTCATTATAATCTTCCTGATTCACATTTAGGAATATGGCAAAACATAGTCCGGAAAAAACTACTTACATTCCCTTGAACATATCGAGGCCACTTGATACTTTGGGGTTATTTTGTGCTTTTTTCTGCTTGTATGTTGCGCTTGCACTTGATATGAATGCCTAAATTTTAGCGGGAACAGCTGGTAGTCAAGCAAGAATCCTACGAGCTTTATCATTATGTATTAGCGATATGTAATACAAAGTAAAACGTATACACTTAATGATAAAGACGAACCAAATAGAATACTATCATCTCGAGTAAGACTGTTCTATCTGTATAGCTCTTTCTTCAATTATCATAATCGCCTAACTGCAATTATAATAATTTCCTTGATGGCACTATATCCAACAATCTCCCACTTGCACTTTTGGCCAATTTTTGTGGTATTACATACCCACAGCCGTGTGTTACCGAATACCCCACTTCTCTACTAATCAGTTTCGCAAAACTCGTTTGAGAAACTTCCGGGTTCGAGAAATAGCTTCAGTGAGTGAATCTACTACAATGTTCCAACTTTATCTCTCTATATATCTTAACTTCACGGAGATTGTTCATCACTAAAAACTGCATTTTATTACCGCTCATTCATTATCTATTTTGTTATATATCGGTACTATTAACCAGTGTCTGCTCAGTAATACAGATTACAGGCGTTCATGATAAAATACTGGAAACTCACTCAAAATCACGAATATAACATTTGGAAGCCGACACTGCAAACAGAAAAGAAAACCGATCATTGTCCAAAGAGTTCTTTTTGCAAATAGATATGTGCACACAATTTTGGTCCAACACAATACAAGTGTGCACATAGACCATGGAAGGGCTACCTAGGCTACATGACATGATGAAATGGCACAAGTGGGTGTGACATGCATTAAATGCTATAAGATATGATGTGATTTGAAGCATCAAGTTCCCTCCAAAACTACTGAGTATAATCCAAGCTCTATAGAGAAATTTAGCAACACCAGGGTCATATGGAGAAGCATACAAACCATCACAATAAATACAAGCATTCTTCCTCGGTTTTAAGATGGCCACATGCCCAGAAATTCCGAGCCGGCCGGCCCCATCTTCCCTGAAGAACCCCAGTTTTTTATGGTCTCTCTCTTGCTGCCACGTCACCTTATTTTTATTACTTGTTTAATTTTCTTTTGTGCCTATAAATACCAGGCCAAGGGGAAAGGGGAAGGGATACTTTTTGCTCTATTTTTGTTTTAGAACTCTTGTAATTTGCTTTCTCTCTAAACTCTTGAGCTCTTTCCACTTTGTCTTGATCTTGCAACTTCTCCATTGAACATGCAAGCTTAAGGCATAGGTTCTTGACTTCAAGAATAGTTGTATCTTGTTGAAATTCAATAAAAGTTCTCATTTCATTGCATATGACTTTCCTTCTACATATTTTGAACTTGTGAATTCATTACTTTACTTTGATCTTGCAACCTCTTTAGTGAGCTTTCTGTTAGTGTATATGCCCTAGAGGCCATTACTGTATCATACTAGTTTGTATATTACTTAATGGAAGCTTGGGATATTCACCATTGTATAGACAATCTGCTCAAAATAGTAGTATGCTACTTGGTTTGTGTCTACTTCAATGTGTGTACATGTGTTTCTTTTAACATATCGCCTATACACATTAGTAGAGCCCTTAGGATCTTTGCTTGATTACCAGCGTTTTGATAGCAGTCACACTCGTGGGGGCTGGGTAATCTACAAGCACATCCTTATGCAGGTCCCTAGTCATTGGACTATCGAGACAGGGCATCGATACTCCGGAGTAGACTAGAGTATGCGCTTCTCATCCCAGCACGGGAGACGGTCTGTCCCACAGCCGTCAGTACGTCGTACTTGAGATAGTATGCGGGTGCTCGTTAGGTTACGAGTACACTGGACAGGGCTCATCGGGAACTGTTGGTTGGTACTATACCTATCGTCAGTTATCAGTTCCCAGGTGACATGAGTATAGCTTAGTCCGTTGACTTTACACTGTCACTTCGCCTCGAGTGTGTTCCCACTGTACTTTGATTACTACCCTACCACGGCTCAAAGTAGTCGTGCAAACAGGTAGTAGTTGGGTGCAGTCCCGAAGCACTTGGAGGCACTGACGGTTAGATAGGATTCGTCTCTCCTGGTATTGGGAGTTGATATCGCGCTGTGTCTAGGAGAGACATTACACGTAGTCGTCTCTGGCCAGGGTAAGCGAGATACATTGGTAGGTTTCCAGTGTCATCTCAGGGTGTTCTGGGCTACATTCCGACACGAATTGTACCGCTATTAGGGGACTGACGTTTACCACCTCTCTAGGCCCGCCATGCGATATTCTCAGATGAACAGATCGGACTGTACGCAGATTGTCACAGACAGTCTCAGTAGGAGTTCGGATGGGTTCGCCCCATCAGTCTTCTTATTGGCATCTACCTGGAGGCCGTTACGTACAGCTAGTGCCGCTTGCGGTCTGTGGTTAAACCCACTGCCAGCGTAGTGTTGAGTCTTTAGAGTCCCACACAGAGGGTTATTCGCCTTTGGGAAAAACAGAGTAGAGGTCGCATGGTTTTGCGACGGGGTTCGTTCACATCTGTGCACTTGTGCACGTTTGGTGTCCGAACAGTCATTGCTTGCGGGCTCTGGTTTGAGCCGGATCCTAGTATATGTTTTGGGGTTAGTTTTATCTCATTGTATTCGTGTTTCTCGGAACACGAATGCGGGTATGTATGCACAGTTGACTGAGGCAGAGGCAGAGGATTCTCATTAGGGTTTTGGTACGGGTGTGTATGCACAGTTGACGGTTGTCATTTTCCAAACCCTAATGAACATGTGAATTATGATTAATAATGTTAATTAAAAGGAAATTGAGTTATGGTTAGGGTTGTTGACATTTTGACCAAGGTTGACTTGTTGACCAAGGTTAAAATTTTGACCATCATCATTTCAAGCAAAGATACTCTTTGATCTTTGCAAAACACATTAAATGTGAAATGATAATGGTCATATCAAACCAACCATCACCTTTTTCATTTTGATTAATATTGTTAATTATTAATTCACATATATGTGATATGGTTGTTATTTTCATATCATAATCTCATTCTCATTCTCTCTCATCCTTTGCTCTTCATCTTCCTTTAGCTCAAAGAAAATCCTTCTCATGAGTTGAGAACCATTTCCTTGGAGATAAAACACCAAAACTCATCTCTACTCATCCTCAGGTTGAAGGTCTAGCAAGCCTAATACTTTAGTTACCTCAAGATCGAGGAAGGAGCTCAAGGTAGAGACCCTCAGGTGGATCCATCTTCGGCAAGAGAAAGCGACGAGGAGAGAACCATCCGACCACCACAAGGAGTCCAAGAGAAAGAGTTCAAGTTAAGTTATAACCCCCTAACCGAGTAGGTAAAACTCTTGTTAGTTTCTAGTGTGTTGTTTAGCAAAGATCCGGGTTTTATAGTCCATGTTACCTAGACCCAAAAAATCGTTTTTACCGTTTCCGCAAGCCCGAAAGAAACGGGAGAGGTAACGTGGACTTACAGTGGTATCAGAGCCTAGCTAAACATACACTAGCATGTTAGCAAAGTATCTAGAATTTCGATCGGACAAAAAACCGCAAAACACCCCGGAAAAATGAACTTTCTGTCGATTTTATTTTCTGCTCAAAAAATAATAAATCATGTACTAAAAATCGGCTCAGGGTTTTTATAGAACACCTAAGAAAAACGATCCAGTGAATCGGCCAACTCACCGCGGAACCGCGGCAAGAGCATGCTCTTGCCGTGGATCCTCGGCCGAGTTGACTCGGCCGTGAGTCGTTTCTCCTGCAATGTTCTTATATTGGTATTTTGTGATTTTTAGGATGGTTTTTTTCTGCCCAGAATTTCCAGAGAACAAATTTGTTTTTGGGGTGGTTACAAATCCGTATTTTGATCGATTTTCTGTAGACTTTGGCTAATGGGTTATATCTGTGATGTTATATATGTATTGAACGTTTGCTAATCGCTATACGTCGATTAGTGGGGGTTATACATATCTGTGTTCTGTAATGTTGATGGTTTGTGTATATGAATTCGTTGGATTGTCGCGGATGAATAGCCGGGGGTTGTGAGATGAGATTTTTCTTTATCTTTCAATTCATGTAATATGTAATTTGATGTAATATTATTTGTATGGCCGCACATCCGGGATGAGGTTGTAGCCGCCATTGTATAATTTCTTTTTACTGTTTTTGCTCCTAGGATAGACCCAAGGTGGGGTGCACAAACTACCGGGTGTCTCGATGTGCCGAGTGGCCTACTCACGTTGTTGAGAGAGGTTGCTTCACTTCGGGTACTTGGCGGGTAGTTTGCCGCACCCGTAGGGGTCTAGGGTGGGGTATTGGCTATTCATCGCGACCGTGTAATCCGCTTTTCGTTACAGGCTCGAACGAAATGCGGATTCCTAGTATATCCAATGTATTCATCTGTGATCTGGAATGGCTATCATTGCATCTGACGAATGTATATATCTATATATGATATCTATTTAGGCGTTGCTTATGTTTTGCATCCGCGCTAGTCCAGCCCCCGCTCTGTCGTTAGTTAAGTAACCTAACGGGTGATGATGGGGCCCCGTGGCGAATGCGGATGGTATAAGCGTACGTCATATTTTCGTTGTTTTCTGCAATGGTAGGATTAAATGATGGGACACATTAAATTAATGCAAGAAAATAAACCAAGTAAAAGTCGTTGGAACACTTTCAAAACCACTCGGTTCTTTTCAAAAACCAACTTTTAAATGCGGAGCTTGAACCACTCTTTTTAAAAGCTATCTCGTTCCATCGATTATATCAAGTTCACTACGTTCACGGTTTCGCCAAAACCATTTGTAGCCCTTCATCATTTCAGTTAAATATTCGGTAGTATTCAAGCTATGTATTTTGACCTACGCCAAGGCATAGTGATTGGTAGCTGCCGGATATTTATCTGTTGCATAGATAGATGCGTTGGTTTGAGACAGTCGTACTGCCATTTTGGCCTACGTCAAGGGTATGTACGGGTGGGTTTAAATTAACCTGGATAATGATGGGTAGAACTTGACATGTGACTTATGATATTTTGACCTACGCCAAGGTCATAAGAGCATGGGGCAAAAATCCACATCGGGAGTTTCAAAAGAAACTGAAACTTGCTAGCGTTGCATACCATTTGGAGTGTGATGATTCTGGTAGGATTCCTTCAGTTTTATCACGCGATGATATTTGGATCCCGATCCTACTGTGAGTATATGCTACTCCTCGGGAAATTTCTCACTTAACGATCAATGCTATAAACCAAGTAGGTGTCTAGAAAGGTGTTAGCGGGGCTACGCCCCCAGGGAAAAGAGGTTATTTAATTAAGGAACTTTGCGAAAGCGTTGGAAAACCTCTCTCGAAGTACCAACACTGGCCTGGATGAACGGTTAAGCAAGTATTGTACGGTGAGATTGATCCCGACTAGTTCTTCCTTTTTGGTTTGAGGAGGGATTCGAGAGACAGTGGGAGCCATCCTGTTTAAACAAACTAAAATCCACTCTAAACTTGCAAGAGCATCATGCTAAAGTGTTTCTTCTCTCTCTCCTAATTGCAGCGACCAATCGACATGACCGGACTTAAGTTATTACTAGTTAAAAATATACTGATAGGGCCAAAGTACAAAGATTGGCTCAGGAATGTCAAAATGGCAATCACTTATGACAAGTTAGGGTATCTCCTTACCACCAAAACTCCCCCTGTCCCAGGTCCCACCTCCAGCATCGCGGATATAGAAATCCGTAAGACATGGGAGATTGATTGCGCGAAGGCCAAGTGCCTCGTGCTTGCCTCTATGGACAATGAACATCAGAGGAGGCACGAGAATATGGACCTGGAATCCATATTTCTTCATACAAAAGAACTGTATGGAGAGCAATCCCGTATCGCCCGATACAAAGTCTCGAAAAAGTTGTTTTTGACGAGATTGGCCGTCAGATCATCGGTAGCGGAACACGTGCTTAAGATGATTGGCTTCATTGAAGAGCTCGTGGACCTTGGGACCACGTTAGAGAACGAGCTCTATACGGACTTGATTCTCCAGTCCCTTCCTTCCACTTACGCCCAGTTTATCCTGAACTTCAACTTGCAAGGAAAAGAGATTGAACTTCCGGAGCTCCTCAACATGTTGAGGAGTGCAGAGGGCACCCTACAGAAAGGTAGGGAAATATCCACTTTGTTTGTAGGAGGATCTTCCTCTTCTAAGTCCAAGGAGAAAGCCAAGGGAAAGAAGAAGAAAGCCCCCGCCAAACCAAGGGGCGGTGTTAGTAAAATGGATGCGAAGGGAAAGGCAAAGGCAACAAAGGTAGTGGGAAAGCTTGTGGGAAAGGAAGAATGCTTTTACTGTCACAAGAGTGGACACTGGAAAAAGGATTGGAGGGCTTGGAAGGCCAGAAACCAGGATCCGAAGTAAGTTGCGGCTTCGGCTTCAGGTGTGTATGTTATTGAAAACTGTCTATCAATAAACTCTACATCCTGGGTATTGGATACCGGATCAGGATCTCATATCTGTAATTCTTTGCAGGCACTGAGAAGGTGTAGGGTTTTGAAGGCAGGTGATATGACCCTCAGAGTTGCAAACGGAGTTGGCATGGATGCTGAGTCCGTGGAGGACTATCACCTGGGATTGTCAGATGGGCATGTTTTGGTTTTGCGTGATTGTTATTTTGTACCCAATGCAACCTGTAATATCATATCTGTATCTTTATTATCTAAAGAAGGTTATGAATTTGCATTTGTAAGCAATGTTGTAAACATTCACCTTAATCAAGTTTTGATTGGGTCAGGTACATTAAGCAATGGTATATACGTATTAAACCAACCACAGATTTTCAATGTCCAGAATACACACAAAAGAAAGTCTCCAGAAATAAATCATGCTTTCTTATGGAATTATAGACTGGGTCGCATCAATGAGAGAAGGTTGACAAAGTTACATACAGAAGGATATTTGGATCCGTTCGAATATCAATCATATGCAACTTGTCAATCCTGTCTCAAAGGAAAGATGACAAAGACTCCGTTCACTGGACACGGAGTAAGAGCGAGTGAGCTCTTGGGGCTCGTACACAGCGATGTGTGCGGTCTAATGTCTACACATACACGAAGTGGTTATTCTTACTTCATTACTTTTACGGATGATTTTTTAAGGTTCGGACATATCTTCTTAATGAAGCATAAATCTGAAGCCTTTGAAAAGTTCCAGGAATACAAGAATGAAGTAGAAAAACAAACAGGCAAAAGTATCAAGACACTAAGATCTGATCGAGGTGGTGAATACTTAAGTGCCGAGTTCCTGGATTACTTAAAAGAGAATGGAATTCTCTCTCAGCTTACTCCTCCATATACTCCGCAACATAACGGTATATCGGAGAGACGGAACCGAACCCTATTGGATATGGTACGTTCCATGATGAGTAACGCTGAGTTGCCACGATCATTCTGGGGATATGCGCTAGAATCAGCTGCATACCTTTTGAACCGAGACTGTGCCTACCACACCATATGAGATATGGAGTGGGAAGAAACCCTATTTTCAATATCTGAAGATCTGAGGATGTCCAGCTTTTGTTAAAAAGCAGCATGCGGACAAACTCGAGGCATGCTCAGTACTGTGCAAGTTTGTGGGATACCCAAAGAACTCCAGGAGGTATCTTTTCTATTACGCAGAGGAACAAAAGGTCTTTGTTTCTCGTAATGCCCACTTTCTGGAACACCGGTTCTTAGAAAAGGAAATAAGTGGAAGCGTAATAGAACTGGAAGAAGTTCCAGAACCACAGACTATTACTGAAAGCTTAGTAGAACCAGAAGGTTCGAAAGAACAGGACATTCCTGCACCGCTCCGCAGGAGTAGTAGGCAATCTTATCCGCCCTAGAGATACTACGGTTTTCTCATAGACGGGGATAGAGAGGATTGCATCATTGATTATGATGAGCCGACTAGCTTCCAGCAGGCCATTCAGAGCGTTGACTCGGTAAAATGGCTGGATGCAATACGGACCGAAATGGAGTCCATGTACACCAACAAAGTGTGGACTTTGGACGTTGCTTCAGATGGGGTAAAACCCGTGGGATGCAAATGGATCTTCAAAAGGAAGATTGGTGTAGATGGACAGATCGAGACCTATAAGGCTAGACTTGTTGCAAAGGGTTTTCGTCAAAGACCTGGTTTGGACTATGACGAAACCTTTTCTCCAGTGGCTATGCTAAAATCCATTCGGATCCTTCTTGCCATTGCTGCCTTCCACGATTATGAGATTTGGCAAATGGACGTAAAGACCGCTTTTCTAAATGGAAATATAGAGGAGTGTGTCTATATGGACCAGCCAGAGGGTTTCATTCAGAGTGGGAGCAGCGGAAAGGTGTGCAAGTTGCTTAAGTCCATTTATAGACTAAAGCAGGCATCGCGGAGTTGGAACATCTGTTTTGATGAGACGGTCAAAGATTTTGGCTTTATCAAAAATCCAGATGAACCATGTATCTATAGTAGATTTGTAGCACGAACTGTCGTATTCCTCGATTTATACGTGGATGACATTCTCTTGATAGGAAATGGCATTCCCATGCTACAATCTGTCAAAGGATTCTTATCACACAGGTTCTCCATGAAAGACCTAGGTGATGCCTCTTACATTCTGGGGATCCGGATCCATCGTGATAGATCCAAAAGGATATTAGGACTTTCACAGTCCAGGTACATCGACACCATACTGAAAAGATTCAGTATGGAAGATTCCAAGCGCGGTAATCTACCGGCTTGTCACGGGATCACCCTCTCCAAAGAGATATCTCCCAAGACTGATTTGGAAAAGGATCGCATGTCTATTATACCCTACGCTTCTACGGTAGGCTCTATAATGTATGCGATGTTGTGTACCAGACTAGATGTAGTTTATGCACTGAGTGTGGTAAGCCGGTATCAGTCAAACCCTGGGGAGAAGCACTGGATAGCGGCAAAGAACATTCTCAAGTACCTGAGAAGGACTAAGGAGATGTTCTTGATGTATGGCGGAAAAGACCTCCAGATTGAGGCCTTTGCTGACTCCAGCTTCCAGAGTGACAAGGATGATTCCAAGTCCATGTCGGGTTTTGTCTTTACCCTCAATGGAGGGGCGGTATGTTGGAAGAGTTCCAAACAGGAAACCGTTGCTGACTCGACAATGGAAGCGGAATATATCGCTGCATCTGATGCCGCAAAAGAAGCCGTCTGGATGAGGAAGTTCTTGAAAGAACTTCAGGTGGTTCCGTCCATTGTTGATCCAATACCTTTGTATTGCGACAACAACGGGGCTATAGCTTTAGCGAAGGAACCTAGGTCCCATCAGAAATCCAGACACATCTTGAGGCGGTATCACCTGATCAGGGAGATCGTGGATCGCCAGGAGATCGAGGTTCGAAGGGTTGCTTCAGAAGATAACACTGCAGATCCATTCACAAAGGCCTTACCCCAGACTCAGTTCGAGCGGCTGATCGAGATGATAGGTCTTCGATACGCCAGTACATGGCCTTAGTGCAAGTGGGAGATTGTTAGTGTATATGCCCTAGAGGCCATTACTGTATCATACTAGTTTGTATATTACTTAATGGAAGCTTGGGATATTCACCATTGTATAGACAATCTTGCTTAAAATAGTAGTATGCTACTTGGTTTGTTTCTACTTCAATGTGTGTACATGTGTTTCTTTTAACATATCGTCTATACACATTAGTAGAGCCCTTAGGATCTTTGCTTGATTACCAGCGTTGTGATCGTAGTCACACTCGTGCGGGCTGGGTAATCCACAAGCACATCCTTATGCAGGTCCCTAGTCGTGGGACTATCGAGACAGGGCATCGATGTAAGTCCATAGTAGAGCCCCGGCCGTCTAACAGACGCCAAATGCGGAACAAAAACTTTTTACAAACTGGCGCTATCGTGTACCGTAACCCGGATCTACCATTAAAGCTAAACTAACAATTTACAAAAGGGTAGAAACGTTATACCGAATGATCCGAGTCCTTCGGTCTTTAACCATCATCCCACGCTTTATTGCGGCTGCGCCGATCTCCTGAATCTCCAGTCTTCTCGTCCAGGTGGCACCACATCGACGGATCTTTAAACGGGCTCCCGCCTCTGAACCGAGACAACTCAGTCGTCAAGTTTGCTAAAAGAGACGACCAAGATGAAGTAGAGAATGAGTAGAATACTTTGTCTCATTACGTCCAAGGCTATGGTCGAACGGTTAATGAAGTTGCCTTTTGGAATCGGGTGAAATGAGAAAAGAGGCTTATCTAATTTCTATGAGTCCAAAACAATATCAATCTTTTTTCAAGCAACCATAATGCTTCACCAAGTGGTTGGCCGGCCACTTAAAGGAGGAGAGGGGGTGAGTGTAGGAGAGGAGTGGTGACCACAAGCAATGATCATGAAAGAAACAATGAGTCACAAATACACCTAGTATGAATGCAATCAATGCATACATTGAACCTTAACCCTTAGTCATCAAGCATTAATTGCTCCATTAATGCACTAATGACTCACTAGCCTAGTCACCCTCTCTAGAACCTTCTAGAACACTGACTCACCTCATCAAGAAAAGATAAATCCGCATTTTAACTGAATGTCAAAATACGGCTGATAGAAAACTGGAAACTGGAAACTTCCAAAAGTGATCCTGAAACGAATTTCAGGATAACCCCGTATAAGTATAAACATACCCGCATTTGTATTACAACCGAATACAAATGCAACTGAGACAAAGATATTATATCTACACAGTATAATACTCGGATCCGGCTTAAACCAAAGCCAACCAGTATTATCTGCCCGAAAAATGACACGTGCGAAAACGCACGTGCTTTTTCCGAACCTTGCCATATCACCATACGTCCTCTACAACGTTTCGTCCGAACTTGGGAAAGTGTCTGTGGGGAACTCTAATGACTCATCAACACACTGGCACTGGGTATAACCACTAGCACGTCAGAGGTATAAGCTGCACGTAACGTTTTGCCTATGTATTGATTGGAAGGGAAGCTGACGAGCGAACTCATCTATAAATCCTACTGAGCCTGACAGTGACAATGTATATACAGTCCGGTCCATTCGTCTAAATAGTATCGCATATCGAGTCTAGGGGGTGGATAAAGTCAGACCCCTAATAACGCGATAAATCGTGTCGGCATGAAGCCCATCACCACCTGAGAAACTACTGATCCAAATCAGTAATTCTCCACTACCTCGGCCGAGGATTCCTTGTGATGGCCACCCGTGCACTGCGCGACATCAACCCCCAATACCGGGAGAGACGAATCCCCGACGATCCGCTCACTTGCCTCCAATGTGGCTCGGGACTGTACCCAACTAAAACATGTTTGCACAACTCCTTTGAGAGTGGTAGGGTAGTAATCTAAGCACATTGGAAACTCACACGAAACAAATGACGATCTCAGGTCGATGAACTAACCTATACACATGTCACCAGGGAATTGCTATCTGACGATATGTATAATACCAACTAGCAGATTCCCGGCGAGTCATGTCCGGTGTACTCATAACCCAATGAGCACCTGTATACATCTTAGGTGATCCAACTAACACCAGTGGCTTGTGAGACCGGCCACCGCCTCTCATCGGGGTCTCGACTGTGTAGGGTTCCTAAGCACCCTAATGAGGTCTCACAAGGCATCAACCATGCCAATTTAAAATTTAAAGGGTGCCGAGAAACCCTAGAACGGATCGTTGGCTAGATTTCTAGGCGAAAAGATAACTAGTTAACACTTAACTATAAGAATCGGAAATACAACCTTTGTAGATCCGGTGCTCCACCTCCATAGCTCCACAATGAAGTCCTCTCGCTGTCCAAAACAAATCCCGGGCTCTAGCGTCGGCTTCATCGGAGAATAGGCGGGCTAGGTCATCGACGACGTGCCGAAGATGATCTACGTCGAAGCATCGCTAGATCAAGCTCCACCTTCACCAAGCCATGAAAACTTGTGAAGGAAACACACTCTACTACTTGGCAAGAGGTAGAGGATGAAGAAATAGGAAGTGGGTTCACTTTAGAATTGGATTTCTCACTCATTTTCACATTCCACCATTGTTGGTAGAAAGCTTTCTTCAAGGTTGAAGATGAAGAAGAAGAAGATGAATAATATGATAAGTATTTTTCAAAAAGGAAATAATAAGAATACTTATCATAATGTAACCATGGTAATGTGTAGAGAGTTAATCATGGTTGAATGGAATGGTTAGGGTTAAGCATGAGACAAAATGGTCACTTGGTCAAAGTCTTCATGAAGCTTCATGAACAAAACAAAACAAGCCACCATTTTCTCATTTGCTTTTCTTTTTCCAAAAGAATAAATAAATGAATAAAATGAATAAGGAAATAGTAAACCCTAACCATTTCATTAACCAAGGTTTAATTCTTTACACTTAACCAAAAAGCATGTATCATCAAACATGATACAAGCATGTGCACAAAATCATATCGCATATGCAATGCGCACATCCGAGTGAGAAAATCCATCTTAAGTGAACCGATACTAGTTAATGCAAAGTAATATATCAAATATATAATTATGCATTAAATCATTAAATCAACACTTGATTTAACGATCCGGTCATATAGCATATAACCGGCTAGTATCCTATGTATCGGCTTATCGAATCAATCTTCGATTCGATAACTAGGTTATATCGCATACAACCATTCGACACATTCATCGCGAGAATGGAATACGGTATCACATACACGTATTATTCTCGGTCCCGCACATATCTCATATGCGCTCCTATTTCGTTTCACTTGAGCCAGGAAACCTCTGTGTAAGACTCTAAAGACTCGTCAATACGCCGGCAGCGGATGATGATCATATCAAACATCCACAAGCCGCAAGCGGTCTACTAAACGTAACGGCCACCCGGGTATTGAGCGATCTGAAGATCGACGAGCAAGCCCGCTCACACTCCAGTGAATCCAACCAGTAACACTACCGTACAGTCTGGTCTGATCGTCTGATATGTCGCATATCTTGCCTAGGGGTGGTAAACGTCAGACCCCAATAGCTCGATAAGTCGTGTCGATATGAGGTCTATAACAATTTGAGAAACTACTGATAACACTTACCAGTAAATCTCAGCAACCCTGGCCAGGGATTTCCTGTTATAGCCAATCGAACACAGCGCAACATCAACTCCCTATACCGGGAGAGACGAATCCCCTCCTATCGCTCATTGCCTCCATGTGACTCGGGACTGTACCCAAAAACCACCGTTTTGCACGCCCTCTTGGACGTGGTAAGATGGAAATCAAAGCACAGTGGGAACCACACAAGACTCTATGACGATCTCGGGTCAACAGACTACTCTGTACCAATGTCACCAGAGAACTGCCATCTGACGTGAGGTATAATACCATCTGGGAGTTCTCGGCGAGTCCGTCCAGTGTACCCAGTCTCTACTGAGCACCCGTATATCATCTCTGATGTCAAACACCAATGGATATGGGATCATCCATCGCCCATCTGTATGGGTCGAGAAGGTATACGCTAGTCTACTCTGGTATATCGATGCCCCGTCTCGATACACCCTCGACTAGGGACTTTGAATGATGTACTTATGGACTACCATGTCCCCACTAGTATGATCCGCATCATAGTCCAGGTAGTCAAGCACACATCCTAAGGGCTTTACCAACATGTAACAGAGAGACAATCAGTATACACGTTAAGGTAAAGTTCAACCAGATAGCATACTATCATGTCGAGCAAGAAAGTCCTCCCTATATATGTCCCAGCATCCACTACAATATACATCCTATGTACAGTAATGGCCTCTAGGGCATACATATAACTAACAATCTCCCACTTGCACTAGGGCCATCTGTAGCAGTGGTTGTAGTATCTCATACTCAACCATCCCATAAAAGTCTCTCTCTGGGAAAAGGCCTTTCGTGAGTGGATCCGCTGTGTTTTTCCTCTGAGTCTACTCTCCTAACCTCGATCCCTTGGAGATCAACCATCTCCATGATCAGGTGATACTGCCTTAGAATATGTCTGGATCACTGATGGGACGGACGTTCCTTGGCATAAGCCACAACTCCATTGTCTCACAATGGTAGGAACGTAGTTCATCTCATGAACCAATATACACCCAGACTGCCTCTTTGGTAGCATCTTAAGTAGCGATGTATCCAGCCTTAATCGTCTAGTATGCCACGGTATCTAGCTTGGAACTCTTCCAACATACCGTCCCTTCCCTGAGGGTAAAGACAATACCTGTGACTGACATTCAGTCGTCTTTATCACCCTGGAACACTTCCAGTGATTCTCCCCAGGATCAATTGATACCATCTCACTACTACTAGTGAGATTCCTAACATCCAATTAGATCTATCTCATAGATCCAAAATCCAGGATTTAGTAGGTATCACTTTGATCCTATATGGAAAATCATTGTGATAAGCGGAGATTGATCGAGCGTAGCATAGGAAACTTCTTCCCTATCAAGAGTATGTCATCCACGTACTCTACGAGGATCGCCACCATACTCCCTACTACCTTTTTGTTTATACAAGGTTCATCTACCATTTTGATGATGTCAAACTCTTTGACTAACACATCAAAACAGACGTTCCAACTCCGCGATGCCTGCTTTATCAGATAAAACATCTTGCACACGTTTCCGCTGCTCCCACTGTTTACGAAGCCCTCTGGCTGTGTACTTACAGACGCACTCTTCTAAATCATCATTTAGAAAAGCAGTCATGGCACCCAACTGCCAGATATCGTAGTCATGGTATGTAGCCGTGGCAAGTAGGATCCGGATGGACTTAAGCATAGCTACTTGAAAAGGTTTCATCATTATCCACGCCTGGTCAATGACGAAAACCTTTAACAAGTCTAGCTTTGAAAGTCTCAACTTTTCCATGTACACCAAGTAATCTTCTCAAGATATACCTGCTCCTGATGGGGATTTAACCCTTCAGATATAGCAACCAAAGTCCATACTTTGTTGGTGTATAAGGATTCCATCTCAGATCACTAAGCATCCAGCCATTCTTACAGAGTCTTACCCCCGATGGCCAGCTCGAAACTAGTTGGGTCATCATCTCATGATGCAATCCTCGCTCCCACTGTCATAGAGAAACAGAAGTATCTCTCAGGTGGGTGAGGAACCCTACTAGATCGGCGGAGAGGCTAAGGTTCGTTGGTTACTACTGAATCCTTCGGTTCTACCAAATCATCAGCTGCTGTTTGTATAGCTGGAACCTTTCCAGTTCTACATTACAGACCTTGCCTCGAGCTTGTCCGGATTTTGCTTTTAGACATAGGCCGGTCAACCCCAAATCTTAACTAACTTAAGATATGGGCTCTTCCCTTTCCATATCATATATGAAGTGGTAGGCAACTGATTTGATTCGAACCCTATTCAATAGGTATGCAGCTTCATAAGTGCATAACTCCCAAAAGCAAATAGGTAACTCAGAAGTACTCATCATAGAGCACACCTTATCATATAGGGTGTGATTGCTCTGCCCCGATATACCATCGTGCTATGGTGTATACAGAGGAGTAATTCTGAGAGAGAATCTCATTCTCTTTTAGAATAGTCCAGGATTTCCGTGCTCAAGTATTCTCCTCCTTGATCTCATCATAGGACATAATACTTATACCCGTATTGGTTCTCTACTTCTAACTTATATTCTGTGAATATCTCAAAAGGTTCAGACTTGTGTTTCAACAGGAACATATGTCTGAATCTTGAGAAATTATCAGAGAACGTAATGAAGTATAAAGAACCAGTCCTGGCATGTGTAGACAGGGGACCTACATACATCAACATGTATCATCCCAAGAGTTCATTAACTCTTTCTCTGTTTCCAATAAACGGAGCTATGGTCATCTTATCTCTGTGACATGACTGGCGAGTTTCACAAGATGTAAATTCAAACTGATTTAAATATGCATCTAAATGTAACTCTAGCTAGTCGGGTCGCATTGATCTGACCTAGTCTACAATACCTCAAGAAGAATTCGTTCATTTCTGAACTCTTCCTCTTTTGTGTGTTCCATATACTAAAGAACTGTAGTTTGATTTAGAATGTCAATGCTTTTAGATAACGTGCCTGAACCGATCAACTTTTGATATAGGAAATGTTCAAAACATTATCCAACTATACAAAATTTTATCATTTCTTTACTAATAAAGAGATAGATATGATTTTGTATATCAGGTTCGGTATCTAATAACATTTGTTCAGAATCAATGTATTCGTAATACAGGGTGACAGTGACCAACAGACTTGGCTGCAACACTTGCCCCGTTTTCTGCCTCATGAAACTTATCACCCGTTCTCAGTTCTCTACCTTTCTGTAGCCCTATGTAACAGATTACATATCTGGGATCCTGATATGGTATCACATACCCAGGACGTAAAGGATACTGAGAAACAGTTCTGTATATTGAACATACCCGAAGATGATGCATCATCATGCACTCTCTTCGTTTGGGCGGCACGAGAATTCTGGTAATCCCCAATTTCCTGCTCTGTCTTATAACAATTATAAGTTGGAGCGGGACCAACGTTCCCCAGCTCAGTATAACAAGCGGGTTCGGTCAATAATCCGTATTATTATCTTGATTAAGGCGTGATATGGTCGCTACCTGGAGAGAGAGAGAAGAAAACACTCAGCGTGCGCTCTTGCAAGAATAGATTGGTTATTATTTTATCTAATCAGGATGGCTCCCACTGCTTTTTATCAAATCTTCCTTCAAACCCTAAAAGGAAAGACTAGCCGGGATTAATTACACACTACAAGTTCGCCAATCTTTCAGCCAGGACAGTGTCGGTACTTTGAGGGAGGTCCCCCGTGCTTTCGCACGAACCTAATTAATGTAAACCTCGTTTTCCCAGAGGCGTAACCTCGTTAACACCTTTCTAGACACCTACTTGATCGGCTAATTGTAATGTGTAAAACTCTCCCAGGAGTAACTCTTACTCGCAGCGGGTATCGGGATCCAACTATCTCATAGAAGGTATGCAATCTCATTGCAAATTTCAACACTTGAAATTCCCGATAATATTTTGCCCCTAACCTCCTATGACCTTGACAAAGGCCAACAAACCATAGGATGCTAGTCAAGTTCAACCCGTCATTTCCTGATTGAATTAAACCCACCCGCACGGCCCTTGACAAAGGCGAACAAGGTCGCACGACTACCCTAACTCAATCTGCATCATATGCATAAGCAGATAAGCACCAGTTAGCTACCGCACACTGCGCCTTGACAAAGGCCAACAAACGCAGCACGAATACTAACTACTACTTATCTGAAATGACGGAGGGCTACGACAGGTTTTTCTGAAAACCTATTGCGTAATGAACTTGATATCGTTGTAGGATCGAATGAATTTTGAAATGGAGTGTTTTTGAGGCTTTTCTAGTTTTGCTAAAGGAGTCACTCCCGGTGAAGGGATCGTCGGTCCTTTCCTCGTCGAATGAGGTGCGGGATATATCATATATATCACTGTGCAAAGCAAAAACTCTTAAAAGCAATCAAAAGTCAAACCGAGTGTGTAGCATCTGCCAGTTATTGCTAAAGGAGTCACTCCCGGTGAAGGGATCTCGGTCCTTTCCTCATCGAATAAGGTGCAGGATATATCATATATACCGCTGTGCAAAGCAAGAACTGTAGCTACCTGTTTTATTTTGAAATTCGATTCTACAACATCTTAGGTTTCTTTTATTTCATTAATCACATTAATGAAGTCCAATCATTTAATGTACCTAAACATCACAGATAAATACGACGTACACTTATGCCATCCGCATTCGCCTCGATGTCCCCTCGTGCACCGTTAGGTTAGGTAACTAACGGCAGAGCAGGGCAGGGCTAGCGCGGGTGTAAAACATAAGTAACGTCTATATAATATATCATATATACTATATAGTGTATCTATCACAGAACATCACATGATCACATCACAGATAACGCAGCAGAAGAATCATATGAAATATTGGATATACTAGGACGTCCGTGTTTTCAATACGAGCCAGTATAAAACACGGATTCCACGGTCGTGATGAATAGCCAAACCCACACCCCTAGACCCCTACGAGAGCGGCAAGCAACCCTACCAATTCTAGAGTTAGGAGACCCGGACTCGACTCCTCGAGTTGGTCTCCCACTGGACCCTAGAACCCGGTTACTTGTGCCCTCCTCCTTGGGTCTATCCTAGTGCGGAAAAGTAAATAATATACTAAGGGTGACAACTTCCGCAACCTGGAAGTGCCCCAATAAAAGAATATTACATACAAGTTTTTACATGAATGAAAATGAAAAATACTCATCTCACATAAAAAACCCTGGCTATTCAAAGACGACGATCCAATATAACATATCCAGCAACACATAACATCACATGTCATCAACGTAAGTAAATATGCACATCCCAATTGTCGTTGACATATAGCAACGAAACCGGCGATATCACATATTACACTTACGGTCACAGAAAAGAAAGTGTAAAACTACAATAGTTGGAATCCGCAACCACCTCAGACATCGCATGCCTGACCAAATGAATTACTTAGACATCGCATGCCTAACAATTATAAACCCCGCATTTTAGTCTCAAAATTGAAAACACTTTTCAATATCAAGTCGGGCAATTCAACAAGATTCCCGACATCCTGATCGAATACTCGTCGCAAACTTCAGTAGGCGGCTGCACCCCCGACGCCGTCGACGAAGTGCACCAAGGCGGAACACCACTGCCGCGAGCACCCGAACGGATGCTTTCGGCAACGGGGTTCTCCTACAGTCACTTGGTCGGGGCTATGGAGTGAGGCTGTCTATTAAGTTTACCCGGCGAGTATCCGCGTACGCTACGTGATTGCGACGGACTTTTAATCACATCAAAATTCCGTGGCAACCGATCAAGTGAGACTAAACTGCTATGTTTATAACATTCATTCAGTTATCTCATAACTCTTTGTGAATTCCAATTATTGTATCCCATTCCGGATAATTAGAAAATGTTAAACTTTTCGATCGAACAGTCAAACACCCAAGTTTTCCCGATACAGCTCAACACATGAAATAAGTCTAACAACATTCAGTTCGTGCCTCAGTACCGACGGTCCAGCCGTAGAAGGGTCAAGCCAACGCCTCACATGTGGCACGCCGTACTGCCCCAAACCCGAAGGTTCAAAGGGCAGTTCAAGACGGTCACATAATCGAGTTAAGGTTTGTTGTCTTCTCGAGGGTCCATCGCGTTACTTGCACTACTTAGAACGTCGTTAAACTACGGAAAATCCAACACTTGGAAATTTCCCGACAGGGGAAAAATTGGGTATTTATATCCGGTCGAACTTTTTAACATATTCTAAAATTTATCCGGAAATCCACACAGACAAAATTTGATACTCCGATCAAAACACCGAATCCCCAAAACAACTCCAGAAAATTCAACTCTTGAATAAATTTTAAAAATACCCAGAGAACTCAGCACCTGAAACAATGAATTACTGTGCAAACAGTTAGGGCTGACGTCATGATTCTGCCGCGGAACCGCCGCATAATCTAGGCTTATGCCGCGGTTCCGCCGCCGTTTACACTGTTCATTCAAAAAATTTTGCGCCGTAATTCTTAGATTTCCCTGCTGAGTTTTCTGCATATTTTTAATTTGGAAAAATCCACGATTTTAGAAAAAGTACAGAGAGCAAGTTTAGGTTTTGGTTTTCGGGTCGTTCGGACTTCAAACTCCATCTAGATTTCGCCTAAGGCTCTAGCTAGGCTCTGATACCATTGTAGGGTTCTTAGGCACCCTAATGAGGTCTCACAAGGCATCAACCATGCCAATTTAAAATTTAAAGGGTGCCGAGAAACCCTAGAACGGATCGTTGGCTAGATTTCTAGGCGAAAAGATAACTAGTTAACACTTAACTATAAGAATCGGAAATACAACCTTTGTAGATCCGGTGCTCCACCTCCATGGCTCCACAATGAAGTCCTCTCGCTGTCCAAAACAAATCCCAGGCTCTAGCGTCTGCTTCATCGGAGAATAGGCGGGCTAGGTCATCGACGACGTGCCGAAGATGATCTACGTCGAAGTATCGCTAGATCAAGCTCCACCTTCACCAAGCCATGAAAACTTGTGAAGGAAACACACTCTACTACTTGGCAAGAGGTAGAGGATGAAGAAATAGGAAGTGGGTTCACTTTAGAATTGGATTTCTCACTCATTTTCACATTCCACCATTGTTGGTAGAAAGCTTTCTTCAAGGTTGAAGATGAAAAAGAAGAAGATGAATAATATGATAAGTATTTTTCAAAAAGGAAATAATAAGAATACTTATCATAATGTAACCATGGTAACGTGTAGAGAGTTAATCATGGTTGAATGGAATGGTTAGGGTTAAGAATGAGACAAAATGGTCACTTGGTCAAAGTCTTCATGAAGCTTCATGAACAAAACAAAACAAGCCACCATTTTCTCATTTGCTTTTCTTTTTCCAAAAGAATAAATAAATGAATAAAATGAATAAGGAAATAGTAAACCCTAACCATTTCATTAACCAAGGTTTAATTCTTTACACTTAACCAAAAAGCATGTATCATCAAACATGATACAAGCATGTGCACAAAATCATATCGCATATGCAATGCGCACATCCGAGTGAGAAAATCCATCTTAAGTGAACCGATACTAGTTAATGAAAAGTAATATATCAAATATATAATTATGCATTAAATCATTAAATCAACACTTGATTTAACGATCCGGTCATATCGCATATAAGCGGCTAGTATCCTATGTATCGGCTTATCGAATCAATCTTCGATTCGATAACTAGGTTATATCGCATACAACCATTCGACACATTCATCGCGAGAATGGAATAAGGTATCACATACACGTATTATTCTCGGTCCCGCACATATCTCATATGCGCTCCTATTTCGTTTCGCTTGAGCCAGGAAACCTCTGTGTAGGACTCTAAAGACTCGTCAATACGCCGGCAGCGGATGATGATCATATCAAACATCCACAAGCCGCAAGCGGTCTGCTAAACGTAACGGCCACCCGGGTATTGAGCGATCTGAAGATCGACGAGCAAGCCCGCTCACACTCCAGTGAATCCAACCAGTAACACTACCGTACAGTCCGGTCTGATCGTCTGATATGTCGCATATCTTGCCTAGGGGTGGTAAACGTCAGACCCCAATAGCTCGATAAGTCGTGTCGATATGAGGTCTATAACAATTTAAGAAACTACTGGTAACACTTACCAGTAAATCTCAGCAACCCTGGCCAGGGATTTCCTGTTATAGCCAATCGAACACAGCGCAACATCAACTCCCTATACCGGGAGAGACGAATCCCCTCCTATCGCTCATTGCCTCCATGTGACTCGGGACTGTACCCAAAAACCACCGTTTTGCATGCCCTCTTGGACATGGTAAGATGGAAATCAAAGCATAGTGGGAACCACACAAGTCTCTATGACGATCTCGGGTCAACAGACTACTCTGTACCAGTGTCACCAGAGAACTGCCATCTGACGTGAGGTATAATACCATCTGGGAGTTCTCGGCGAGTCCGTCCAGTGTACCCAATCTCTACTAAGCACCCGTATATCATCTCTGATGTCAAACACCAATGGATATGGGATCATCCATCGCCCATCTGTATGGGTCGAGAAGGTATACGCTAGTCTACTCTGGTATATCGATGCCCCGTCTCGATACACCCTCGACTAGGGACTTTGAATGATGTACTTATGGACTACCATGTCCCCACTAGTATGATCCGCATCATAGTCCAGGTAGTCAAGCATACATCCTAAGGGCTTTACCAACATGTAACAGAGAGACAATCAGTATACACGTTAAGGTAAAGTTCAACCAAATAGCATACTATCATGTCGAGCAAGAAAGTCCTCCCTATATATGTCCCAGCATCCACTACAATATACATCCTATGTACAGTAATGACCTCTAGGGCATACATATAACTAACAGACTGTATACACTAGTCTACTCTGGAGTATCGATGCCCTATCTCGAAACTCCCACGACTAGGGAAACTTTTAAGGATATGCTTACAGACCCCAGCTCCCACGTATATGATCGCCATCATACTGCTGGTAGTCAAGCAAGAATCCTATGGGCTCTATCATCATGCAATAGTGAACTAAAGCATGTATACGATGATAAAGACAAACCAGATAGCATACTATCATCTCGAGCAAGACTGTGATATAGGTATAGGTCCTTCCTCAATCATTGCAATCACGTACCTGCGATCTAATAATTTACTTTGAGGGCACTATCTCCAACAATCGATACTCCGGAGTAGACTAGCGTATGTGCTTCTCATCCCAGTACGGGAGACGGTCTGTCCCACAGCCGTCAGTACGTCATACTTGAGATAGTATGCGGGTGCTCGTTAGGTTACGAGTACACTGGATAGGACTCATCGGGAACTGTTGGTTGGTACTATACCTATCGTCAGTTATCAGTTCCTAGGTGACATGAGTACAGCTTAGTCCGCTGACTTGACACTGTCACTTCGCCTCGAGTGTGTTCCCACTGTACTTTGATTACTACCTTACCACGACTCAAAGGAGTCGTGCAAACAGGTAGTAGTTGGGTGCAGTCCCGAAGCACTTGGAGGCAGTGACGTTTAGATAGGATTTGTCTCTCCCGGTATTGGGATTTGATATCGCGCTGTGTCTAGGAGAGCCATTACACATAGTCGTCCCTGGCCAGGGCAAGCGAGATACACTGGCAGGTTTCCAGTGTCATCTCAGGGTGTTCTGGGCTACACTCCGACACGACTTGTACCTCTATTAGGGGACTGACGTTTACCACCCCCTAGGCCCACCATGCGATATTCTCAGACGAACAGACCGGACTGTACGCAGATTGTCACAGACAGGCTCAGTAGGAGTTCGGATGGGTTCGCCTCATCAGTCTTCTTATCGGCATCTACCTGGGGGTCGTTACGTACAGCTAGTGCCTCTTGCGGTCTGTGGTTAAATCCACTGCCAGCGTAGTGTCGAGTCTTTAGAGTCCCACACAGAGGGTTATTCGCCATTGGGCAAAACGGAATAGAGGTCGCATGGTTTTGCAACGGGGTTCGTTCACATCCGCGCACTTGTGCACGTTTGGTGTCCGGACAGTCATTACTAGCGGGATCTGGTTTGAGCCAGATCCTAGTATATGTTTTGGGGTTAGTTTTATCTCATTGTATTCGTGTTTCTCGGAACACGAATGCGGGTGTGTATGCACAGTTGACTGAGGCGGAAGCAAAGGATTCTCATTAGGGTTTTGGTACGGGTGTGTATGCACAGTTGACGGTTGTCATTTTCCAAACCCTAATGAACATGTGAATTATGATTAATAATGTTAATTAAAAGGAAATTGAGTTATGGTTAGGGTTGTTGACATTTTGACCAAGGTTGACTTGTTGACCAAGGTTGAAACTTTGACCATCATCATTTCAAGCAAAGATGCTCTTTGATCTTTGCAAAACACATTAAATGTGAAATGATAATGGTCATATCAAACCAACCATCACCTTTTTCATTTTGATTAATATTGTTAATTATTAATTCATATATATGTGATATGGTTGTTATTTTCATATCATAATCTCATTCTCATTCTCTCTCATCCTTTGCTCTTTATCTTCCTCTAGCTCAAGGAAAATCCTTCTCATGAGTTGAGAACCATTTTCTTGGAGATAAAACACCAAAACTCATCTCTACTCATCCTAAGGTTGAAGGTCTAACAAGCCTAATACTTTAGTTACCTCAAGATCGAGGAAGGAGCTCAAGGTAGAGACCCTCAGGTGGATCCATCTTCGGCAAGAGAAGGCGACGAGAAGAGAATCATCCGACCACCACAAGGAGTCCAAGAGAAGGAGTTCAAGTTAAGGTATAACCCCCTAACCGAGTAGGTAAAACTCTTGTTAGTTTCTAGTGTGTTGTTTAGCAAAGATCCGGGTTTTATAGTCCATGTTACCTAGACCCAAAAAATCGTTTTTTACCGTTTCCGCAAGCCCGAAAGAACCGGGAGAGGTAACGTGGACTTACACTTTCAAGCTTAAAGTTTGGTATTTTGATTTCACAATTGCACAGGATTAAAAGCATAAGTGAAGGAATTTGCACATTTTATCGGTTCTCTCTCTGTCTTTTCTTTTCTTGCTATTTCTTATTATGTTGCCTTACTCTTTTCCTTTTTATTTTGTTGCTGTGAATATGTGTGACTAATCTATTTACTTATTAAGGGTGAAATATTGTTAGTTTGTGTTAGGAGATATGTTTGCTAAAAACCTTAACTTTGCAATTGAAACTCCGAGCAAACCACTCGCAATTTTGCTCCGATAGGCACCCTATCCTACAACGGTAGTGGTGAATCCTAATTGCGACCGGATTGCAAGTGGTTTGCCGAAGGCTAAGGTCAAAAGATAACAAAGGAAGGACAAGGGACAAGGAATACGGATTTAGTGGAAAACCGCAAATACCGTATTTCAAGTTCCCTAATCCACGTTGTTGCCTAATGCCTCAGTGTCAATATCAAAATTGGGTCTATAAGGAATCGGCAAACATTATCCTCATGCAAGCTAACCTAAAACTACTCTTAACAAGTCTTTTTATTAAACATAACATTGTTACAACACTTAGTATAAACAACAAACCAAAACACGGTATTAACTCGTTAAAACAAGCCTAAAAACCTACCATCTCCCTGCGGACGACCCGTACTCATCACGGTTCGCTATACGTGGCACCATTTTTTATTATGGTAATTTCAAAATTCTTTCTAAATACGACACGACAAAAACGTATCAATCAAATGGCGTCGTTGCCGAGGAGACGGTAACGCTTTTACACTTGTAGTCTCAGGTTAATTTGTGCATATTTTGTACAAAACTAACTTTCTAACACATTCAACGGATAAAACCATTCTTTTTAAACCGACATGAAACCTACCAATTTTTGTTCTCTGGATTTTTAACCTGCTAGCACTCTGAATCTCAACAGAAAAATTAAGCAAGAACATTGAAACACTAGTAGAATACTGAGACACCAGATGAAATTTGGAGCCCCAACTCCATAAGAAGACCGGCGGCATACCCTACAAATCCAAGCTCGCCGGCCCCCTTGCCCCCATTTGCCTCCAATTTCTTTTTTGTGCTCCAGTGTTCTGATATTGTTCCAATTTGATTGCTTGTTTTCTCAAATTTTTAGTGTGCGGGTATTTAGTCATTCATATCGTTTTTTTGCACTAATAATCCGTTTTTTCCGACATTTTCAGATTTTATGGATTTGCGAACTGCGATCATGGGGAGCAAAGTGTACATTCAAAACTAAGGTGATTACAAAATACAGTGTCAAAAATCCGAGTAGTTTGACCCGCGCAAGTGAACTTTTCAAGCTACTTGGATTCATTTCAACGGGGGTTTCTTAACCCGAAATCTTATCGGTACGTATTTCTTTAAACACCTTTCTTCTCAAACTCGACGCTCCAATATTCTTGTCTTTGCAGGATTCTTAGCAACATCATCGCAAAAGCCAAGCAAAACTAACCGTATTTGTTACAGCGCCACATTTAAAGTAAAAAACAAATTAATTGATTGTTTGAAAGCAAAATTTTGTTGATTTTCGTATTGCATCATTAATACGGACTTAAGGGGCTATAACACCAATCCATATTGGGTGGGGATTTCATCACCCTTCCTAAGACCCCAGAAATCACTAATTGCATACATATCACCTCAAGCTTAATAAAAAATATCTAGACTCGGCCAATTAAGGACTTGTCGCGCTCGATAGGACAAAGGAAGATTGTGGGCATTCGGTTGTTTATCTAAACATGACTTTTGTGGTACCTAGGCTAGACAAGTGAGAAGGTAATTTTAAAAGGACCGTCTCACGGTGATTCGTGAGCGGAACCTCCTTACCTCACTTATGCTTACCTGGCCACAACTGGCTGTAAAGAGGCGATTTGAGGGATTATCTCACAATTTGTCACTTTGGAATAGTTAGGAGCAGGTCTAGTGGACTTAGAGGACCTTAGTCTAGGTGTTGATTGTGCATTTGTGACTATGCATTTGTGATTGTGTTTGCTGAACTGTCATTTCATTTTTCCATTCTTACAAAACAAACACAAAATTCACCATTTTTATCACCTTCACCCAATTTTTTCTACACATTCGTTTTCTTACCCTCACATTCTACGCTTTGACTATACTAAACTCGTTTAGTGTATGTCCACTTGGACTAGGGACCCTAGTGCCCGTTTAGTCCGCGTTTCATTAGTCGCTACGGACTACGCGATTGACACCGCAGTCGAAACTCCTTCCAGGCCTCTTTCAACCTTACCTTTGCCGGCCAACTCCGACGTTGACCATGATTCTGTCCATACTTCTTCACCTTCACTTTCACCAGACTCATCTTCCGAGATGTCAGGATTTCCCCCTAACATCCCTTTACTTACCCCGGGAATTATTCCACCTCCATTAGGTGCGAATAACCCGCGACCACCTCTTGTTGAAGCGCTACAGTGAATTGCGCTCCAAGATCGATTATATCCTACCTGCGCCGCACTCCCTACCTATCTTTCACTTCCACCAGCCAATGGGGATAATTTCAAAATTAAGCCCCAATTCATCAACATGTTGCCCAAATTTCACGGGCTTGAATCCGAAGATGCCTATATCTTCATCAATAAATTCTAAAACGTTTGTGCGGTGATGATGACAACCCAACTGTCTGATCATGCTATACGGCTACGAGTCATTCTTTTCACTTTATGCGACCTTGCTGAAAAGTGGCTATATAGCACCGCATCCCACTCGATAACCAGTAGGGACGAGTTTGTGAAAGCGTTTCTTAAGAAACTCTACCCAAATCATAAGACCATAAGGATTCGAAACGAAATTAACCAATTTTCCCATCTTCCTACTGAACCTTTTTAGAAGTGCTTTGACCGATACAAAGACTTTCTTGTTCAGTGCCCTCATCACAGTATTGAGAAATGGCAACTTTGCCAAACCTTATACGAGAGCATGAATCCAGCAACTAAGCAGTTGTTGGAAACCATTTGTCAAGGTCATTTCCTATCCAAATCTGACGAGGAAGCTTAGCAATTCTTCGATGATCTTGCGGAACAAACGCTTCAATGGGAGAGTACCAGACCGAGCACTTCTTCTTCTTCTTCTTCTACTTCTTCCGGTCAGTCTAGGGCAGGCATTCATCAACTCGATATCTCAATCGAAATGAAGGCGGAGATGACTGCAATCACGCGAAAACTAGAAGCAATTGAGAGCAAGTTTTCATCTCCTTCCTTCCCCTGCTCTTCCCCCTCGTACCATTTGCGCTTGTTGTTCGGATCCATCTCATTTGACCGAAGAGTGTCCTTATAATCCACCATCTCAAGGATAGGATCAGGTTAATGCTGCATTTCAGTAAAGACCAAGAAACAATCCATACTCTTCCGCATACAATCCCGGTTGGAGGAACCACCCCAATTTCGCTTGGAATCAGAACCAGTGTTCATTCGAAAATATTGCACTTTCAACACGACAATTTCCTTACGCTTTCTAATCATCTAAAGGTGTTTGGTATAAATATAGCACATATTAGCAATTCGTCTATAAAATATCAAATAACATGTGTTATACATTATAACCGGCATTATGAAGGAAATTGTGAGTAAATATTACACGCATAATATTTTGTATCTCAACATTCTTCATTGAGATTGTGTGCAGAAGATTATTCAGGTCAGATATCGGAATCGAAATTTCGCCGACAAAATACAGCAAATTATAGGCTTAAAATCTGGCAGAGATTTAGAAAGGATAAAAAGATTCCAGAAATCAGAAGAAGACCCAAATGCCAACACCAAACAACCACAGAAATATGATGCATCAAGCTCACTATAAGGCCACGGAATCGCGGCTGATTCAGCCCGATCAGCCGCAGATCCGCGGCCGAGTTAGGTCTTCGGCGGTCCAAAGTTATCCAGAGGCTTCCTCGTAACCTCCTAGCTTCCTGAAGACACTTCGAACTTCCTAGCTTACTCCAGAAACTTCCCTACAACAGCCAAGCTTCTCATGCAAGCTTGATAACTACCTAGCTTCTTTTAGAAGATTAACCTAGCTTCTAGGGGAATATTGAAAGAGCTATAAAAAGGGATCTAGGGCTTCATTGTAAAGGTTGTTGGTTGTTGAACATTGAGCCAATTCATTACACAAGTTGAGTGACACAACTTGTGATCAAAACACCAAATCCAAATCAAGATCCAATTCCAAATCAAGAATCGTTGAGAACAACATCAAGCGAAGACATCGAAGATCCTTTACGCGAAGCCGATCATCATCAAGAGCGTGAGATCCTCGACAGGTCCAAGTCTTACGAAGATCGAGCGAAGCGAATTTCGACGGAATTAGTTACCTCTTCAAGGGAGCGATCGAGAGCAATTCTTGTAACCTCGGATAGAGGGAAAGTATAATTAGACATCGATTTAATAAAGGTGATCATTTGTTAATTCTAGCTTTCTTTATATTCTCGTATTATGAAATTCCTAATTCTTGATTCTTTTATTTTCATGATGCGTGAGTGAAATCTCCGCTTGTTAAGGATTCGATTGAATTTGGAAGATCAATTGGTGATGAAATCCTAAACTAGTCTTAAGTCTTATGAGAATTATGAACTTTAGGAAAACAAATCATCAATGACCAAATTTATAGTGAGATCACCATTCTTGATAATTTCATTACAATTCAGGAATTAAATGATTGATGATTCTCTTTGCTAAAGGCTAGATTTGAATGATAATTAATGAAAAGACAAGGGATAGTGAAGGAGAAACCTTAGTTTCTTCAATAGATCCCTAATCTTCATTCATCGTCATCGTTCTAGCTATAATTCATCAATAGATAAGATTAGTCATTTTTAGTATTCATCATTACTACGATTTCCTATCGAATCCTACAAGCTATTCTACATATTCTTGATAACTAAAATTGATTTGGACATTTTCTTGATTTCTAATTCTTGAACATTTTCTTGATTTTCTTGAAATAACATCTTAATTAAATCTTGATTCATCTTCTTGAATTTTCTTTACTATTTTCTTTCGACTCATCTAAACTAAGATCGAATAAATACACGAATCTCTGTGGACGGTCCGTTCTCATTAACGAGCTATATCGACACCGTTATTGATTGCGGTTATAAATTCTTTGATTGTGAAAACATTTTTTTCAAAACACGTCAAAAGAACGATCAATCAAATGGCGCCGTTGCCGGGGATGCGTGCGTAATTTGTTCGTTCTTGCTATTTGAGTTGAAACATTATTATTCCATCAAATTTCAAATCAAGATCACTTCATGTGCTTAACGATTAGTGTTTGAATTTTTGCGAGGGAATCTGGAATCATTGTACTGAGGAAATCAAGATTCAGAGACTTTCTGAAGACTCTAGAGGAGCATAGGAAGCTGCAGTAAAAATTTGAACACCTAAGTCCTCCTTGCCACCGCGGAACCGCGGCGGTTTGGGTTTTTTTGCGGCGGTTCCGCCGCCGTTTAGGTGACTCAGAGCCTCAAACTTCTGTGGTATATTCTCTGTTCTCTCCTCTTCTCTCTGATCTTGTCCAATAATAATTTTCTGCAGGATTCTTTGCAAAAAATACGCAGCGCTGCTAAAAAATAAAATTCTTGTTGCGTTTCTTGAAATTGGTTGTTTGTGCATATTTTAACACGGAAATTAAGGGCAAAGACCAAATTCAGATTAGGTGGGGATTTCATTACCCTTCCTAAGCCCCGCAAATCACAAAACTAGCATCCGCATCACCCTCATTAATTAAAAAATATCTAGACAAGACTCTAAGGACCGTCGCGCTCAACTAGGACAGAAGAAGGTCGTGGGTAATCTATTGCTTATCCGCATTTTTTTTGTGGTGTCTAAGGCAAGTGTGTCTAAGGCAAGTGGTTACTTAATTAGGCCCGCTACTTACGTAGCGGAGAACCTCCCACTTACCTGTCACTTACCTGGCAATAGAAGGGATAAAAAGGCAGTAGAGGATTTATCCTGCGATTTGTCTTCTAGAATTCTAGGAGCGGTCTAGTGACTTCACCTAGGTGACCGTAGATCGAGGGTTGATTGTGCATTTTTGTATGATTTTTCAAAATCCGTCTTTTTCAAAACAAACACCAAACCAACTTTTCTCTAATTATCACTTATGCTGCCACTTGTGCTAAACCGTTTAGTGCATGCTCGGCTGGATATGGGATTCTAGTGCCCGTCTTGTCCGCGTTTCTCTTATCGACTCCGAAGTCGGTATTTCTACATTTTCTTTTTCCCCACAACCCACCACGACCGAGATGGATGGATATCCATCAAATTTCAATAACACCACTCTGCCACCGCCCGCAGGTGTGCATAATCCTCCGCGCATTTCTCTCCAAGAGAGATGCTACCTACACGTGGTCCTCTTCCTACTTGTCTTTCTATTCCACCAGCCAATGGGGATAATTTCGAAATTAAACCCCAATTTATCAAACTGTTGCCTAAATTTCATGGTCTTGAGTCTGAAGACGCATACGTTTTTATCAAAAAATTCAAAAACGTATGTGCTATGATTGGCACGTCACAACTGTCTGTGGATGCTATGCGTTTACGTCTTCTCCCGTTTACTTTGTGCGATTTAGCCGAGGAGTGGCTTTATAACACAACCGCACACTCTATTGCCAAATGGGATGAATTCGTTGCAGCATTCCTTAAAAAATTTTATCCCAATCATAAGACCACCTGTGTTCGGAGTGAAATCTATCAGTTTACCCAACTTCCCAATGAACTATTTTGGAAATGCTTTGAACGGTTCAAGGATCTTCTTTTACAATGCCCTCATCACGGAATCTCTAGATGGGATCTGTGTCGAATTATCTATGAGGGTATTGATCTCACGACAAAACAGATGCTTGAAATCATGTATCAATGTTAATTCCTGTCTAAAGATGATGGTGAAGCTTAAAAATACATGGTAGATCTTGCCCAAAACACTTTACAATGGGAAAGTGTTAGTCACCCATCGTCTAGGGAAGGTATCAATCAGCTTGATGTTTTCGTCGTAATGAAAACCGAAATGGTCGCAATACAAAGGAAATTCGACGATATAGAAAACAGAATCTCTTCAGCCTCCTTAAACCAATACACACTTCCCAAAACTGTGTGTGGTTGCTGTTCCAACCCATCATATTTGACGGAAGAATGTCCTTTGAATGTACCATTTTAAGGTCAAGAACATACTAATGCTGCTTTTCAGCAACGACCTGGAAACGATCCTTCTTCTTCCACATATAATCAAGGTTGGAGGAATTACCTTAATTTTGCTTGGAACCAACACCAAACTCAAAATACGGTTCCAAACCAAAATAATTTTCAAAGGGTCCCTCCACAACAACAGCAACCACTATAACTGAGTCATCACCCTTTTCAATCGCAACAATTACAAAACCCGGTCAACAACTTTGATCCTTCTTCTGCCGGTACCGATAAACCCTCTGCACTTGACATGTTCATTGCACATTCCATGCGAACGAATGATATTTAACGTCTTCTATCCAAACGTTAGTGCAAAATACCGCATCCCACGGTGAGAGTATAAAATCGATAGAAGCACAAATTGCACAACTGACTGCAGCAATGAGTGCTAGAGAGAAAGGGAAACTTCTAGCTCAACCCCTACCTGATCCTGGACCCTCGCATTATAATAATGTGAGTGATATTACCATGTTGAGATCTGGAAGAGTACTGAATAACCATGCGGGTGAACAGATTGAAACAGATAATGAAACGATCATTGAAACCCCAGCTTCCACTTCTACTTTTTACCCTACTTCGTCTACTCCACCACCTTCTTGCGAGCCTATTCTTCGTTTTCCCCAAGGCTCGAACCCTTAGCCCACTTCTTCTAGTCCACCTCAGACGATCCCCACTCCAATTCTGGGATCGATTCCACACCCACAAACTTCTCCACAAATGTTGGACCCAACACTTATTGATAAAGCTCCATTTCCAGATAGGTTGAGGCCCAACAAACCTAACGCACAAATGGAAAAAATTGTGGAAATGTTTAAGCAAATTAACATAAATATCCTTCTCCTAGATGCTATACAACAAGTCCCAATTTATGTAAAAAATCTCAAGGACTTGTGCACTAGGAAGAGGAAGACTCAAGTGCCGAAAAAGGTGTTCATGTCGAGTAATGTAAACACAGTTTTTACCCAACAATTACCTAAGAAACGTAAGGACCCTGGCTGTCCTACAATTTCTATTTCTATTGGGGGTAAAAATATTAACCGTGCTCTACTCGATCTCGGCGCTAGAGTTAACCTGCTTCCATACTCGGTTTACGAGCAGTTAGGTATCCGAGAGTTAAACCCCACGCACATAACTCTATAGATGGCTGATAGATCTATCACCCACCCTAGGGGTGAGCTTGACGATATGTTGATAAAAGTCGGGGAATTTATATTCCCTGTGTACTTTATTGTTCTAGATACACAGCCTGTAGCGAACCCACAGAACCAAATTCCGGTGATTCTCGGTCGACCCATTTTGGCTACTTCCAACACTGTAATCAATTGTTGAAATGGATCTATGAACCTATCCTTCGGGAATAAGTTAATTGAGCTTAATATTTACAAGTTGGGAAGTCAACCCTCCGAAGCTCATGCTCGAGTATGTTCTGTCGAATTAATAGATGTCGACAGCAGCGAATTTGACCAGCTTCACGATACTGATCCAGACTCTTTTCATACGTTGTTATTTGACCCAATTATGTATTATACACATACGGACCCTTCTTTTGAGTTGTCTGAGTCAACATCTAACGTTGATGATGAACCTTTTATGGAGTCTGGGTATCATTCCGTTCTTTCAAATGAGAATATTCTTCGGGATATCGATGGAAGCTTTGAAGAAATTTTCGCTGATGAACTCGAATTTCTAGAAAACACGGGTGTTGTGATGTATCAACTCCAAAACAAAGAAATTGAACCACCACCCCTTCGTTGTATCAATAAGAAGAATGCGAGTAATCCATCATTATCATTGTGTCGTCTCTCCAGATTGAATCGCATACCCTTTCTTTTACACCACTTATCTCTTCCCCACTTCTTCCTGGCTCTGTATAACATGTTCCTCCACCAACCGGTGCATTTCATCGATAAAATTTTCGAATGGTTGGTGTTGACTTTCGGTCTTTGTAAGGCTTTATATTGACCAAATTACTTTACCCCCTCTTATGATTATAAAAGCTTAATATTGTTTAACTCAAGTTTGGGGGGGTTTATATTTTTGGCTCTTGAAAATAAAGTTGTCCTCAAAATTATGAGCCAAAAATAAGTTTGGGGGAGTTTTTCACGTTCATATATTCTTGTCCCCATTAATAATTCCCTCCCAAGTCTACAGGTTTTTGAGATTTAACAGATGACAACAGTGAGGACACTGCTGTAAACAAGTTTGGGGGAGGTTTGTGCTTATTTACGCATAACTTTGCATATCACTTTGCATAAGCACAAAACATATAAAAAAAATTAATAAAAGTTTAGAAAGTGAAAAATTACATTTACAAAGATTGGAAAAGTTTAAGAAAACCAAGAAAGTTAGATGTTTTCTTAAACGAAACTAGTAATAAGTAGTTATGAGCCGTTGTCCCAAAGGTTAGTAAGATGAAGGAAGTCACTAATCTAAGGATAAAAATAACTCTGAAAAATAGTTTCTATTCTGAAAGCCAAACATTTGAATGTTGATACCCTACTATATGCACTTACACACGTCTTGAAACTCGAGATAGTTGAGGATACCTTGAAATGCTCTTTTCTAAAAGCCAAAGTATGAAATAAAGAATAAATGAAGCATAAAAGATAAGATGGTGAAGAAAAAATGAACAATGGTTTTGTAATCACCAAGGCAGCAGAAAAAAATATAGCGAGGGTGCTTCATCACCTAGTGCTTTAGACCAGCTGGTTTGGGAGTCACTGCTAAGCCTTAGGTGTTGCAAGACGAGGAAAATATTAATTACGCCTAACATGTGAGCACATTTAGTAATCGGTCGGTTAGTACCTCAAGAAGTATTAACGGTCGCATGAAAAATGTGTAAGCAATTCCATCCAAAATATTCACCGACTAAAAAGTACTGAGGTAGACGGACAAGAGCATGATAGCTTGAATTGAATTCCTTGAGTGTAGGGATGTCCTTTACACACACGTAGGGGTATATAATCGGTGTTTGGAAGAAGATAGGAATGAAAAATAAAGACGATGTTTTATTGAGAGATGATGTGATTTCTAATATCTTTTCATGACTATTAAGATATGGCTCATGACAACCGAAAAGCTAGTATAAGTTGAAAACTCTGATTTTCAAAGTCTTTCTTTTATAATTCTTATCTTTATATGTAACTTTCACTGTCTTCCTTTTATTAAGGGATTTTGTGGGTGCAATCCGCTGAAAACCCTCAAGAGAGAACACTCCTCCTATTAGGGACACCTAGAGGTTTAAAGGCTTGTTGCACGTGCTCAGTGCAATCGTGTTTCCTACACAAGTGTACTAGTTTGTTTTTCTTTTTCTTTTTCTTTCTCTTTTTCTTTTCTCCTTCACCTGAATAAAAGAAGTTTGCTCGAGACGATCAAAATTAAGTTTGGGGGAATTTGTTCAGTCGAAAATATTGCACTTTCAACACGACAATTTCCTTACTCTTTCAAATCATCTAAAGGTGTTTGGTATAAATATAGCACATATTAACAATTCGTCTGCAAAATATCAAATAACATGTGGTATACATTATAACCGGCATTATGAAGGAAATTGTGTGTAAATATTTCACGCATAATATTTTGTATCTCAACATTCTTCATTGAGATTGTGTGCAGAAGATTATTCAGGTCAGATATCGGAATCGAAATTTCGCCAACAAAATACAGCAAATCAAAGGCTTAAAATCTGGCAGAGATTCAGAAGGGATAAAAAGATTCCAAAAATCAGAAGAAGCCCCAAATTCCAACACCAAACAACCACAGAAATATGATGCATCAAGCTCACTATAAGGCCGCGGAACCGCGGCCGATTCAGCCCGATCAGCCGCGTAGGTCTTCGGCGGTCCAAAGTTTTCCAGAGGCTTTCTCGTAACCTCCTATCTTTCTGAAGACGCTTCGAACTTCCTAGCTTACTCCAGAAGCTTCCCTACAACAGCCAAGCTTGTCATGCAAGCTTGATAACTACCTAGCTTCTTTTAGAAGATTAACCTAGCTTCTAAGGGAAGATTGAAAGAGCTATAAAAAGGGACCTAGGGTTTCATTGTAAAGGCTGTTGGTTGTTGAATATTGAGCCAATTCATTACACATGTTGAGTGACACAACTTGTGATCAAAACACTAAATCCAAATCAAGATCCAATTCCAAATCAAGAATCGTTGAGAACAATATCAAGCGAAGACATCGAAGATCCTTTACGCGAAGCCGATCATCATCAAGAGCGCGAGATCCTCGACAGGTCCAAGTCTCACGAAGATCGAGTGAAGCGAATTTCGACGGAATTAGTTACCTCTTCAAGGGAGCAATCGAGAGCAATTCTTGTAACCTTGGATTGAGGGAAAGTGTAATTAAACGTCGATTTAATAAAGGTGATCATTTGTTAATTCTAGCTTCCTTTAAATTCTCGTATTATGAAATTCCTAATTCTTGATTCTTTTATTTTCATGATGTGTGAGTGAAATCTCCGCTTGTTAAGGATTCGATTGAATTTGGAAGATCAAATGGTGATGAAATCCTAAACTACTCTTAAGTCTTATGAGAATTATGAACTTTAGGAAAAAGAATCGTCAATGACCAAATTTTTAGCGAGATCACCATTCTTGATAATTTCGTTACAATTCGGGAATTAAAAGATTGATGATTCTCTTTGCTAAAGGCTAGATTTAAATGATAATCAATGAAAAGATAAGGGATAGTGAAGGAGAAACCCTAGTTTCTTCAATAGATCCATAATCTTCATTTATCGTCATTGTTCTAGCTATAATTCATCAATAGATAAGATTAGTCATTTTTAGTATTCATAATTGCTACGATTTCCTATCGAATCCTACAAGCTATTCTACATATTCTTGATAACTAAAATTGATTTGGACATTTTCTTGATTTCTAATTCTTGAACATTTTCTTGATTTTCTTAAAATGACAACTCAATTAAATCTTGATTCATCTTCTTGAATTTTCTTTACTATTTTCTTTCGACTAAT
Organism: Agapanthus africanus; assembly: GCA_030015575.1. Lineage (NCBI taxonomy): Eukaryota > Viridiplantae > Streptophyta > Magnoliopsida > Asparagales > Amaryllidaceae > Agapanthus > Agapanthus africanus. Next base: position 238,370,671 of record CM057338.1, read on the forward strand.
CTAAAATAAGATCGAATAAATACACAAATCTCTGTGGACGATCCGTTCTCATTAACAAGCTACATCGACACCGTTATTGATTGCGGTTATAAATTCTTTGATTGTGAAAACATTTTTTTCAAAACACGTCAAAAGAATGATCAATCAGCCAGCATCAATTCGAAGGCCACAACAACTTCCAGAGGCCTCCTCCTCCTCAACAACAAGCTCAGCAACAAACTCAACAACAATTTCAGCAGCCCTTCCAACCCCAACCCTTTTAAAATCCGACGAACAACTTTGCACCCTGCAACGATTCTTTTCCCCAAAACAACTTTGTTCCGTCAAACAACGATAAGGTTTCTTCGCTAGAACGGAGTCTGGAGGCATTTGTAAAGCAATCGACTCAATCTACCGCCAACATCCAGTCTTCTATTCAGTCTCTGGTGCAACATACTGCTGCACACGGGCAAAGCATCAAGACCATCGAAGCCCATATTGCACAGCTGAACATGGCATTAAGCGAGCGAGTGAAAGGGAAGCTTCCACCTCAACCACTCCCAAATCCTGACCATCCACATAATGTACATGTTGCTCTTGAACAACAGAACCATAATGTGTGTGCCGTGACGACATTGAGATCTGGAAGGATGCTGCACAACAACATTGGCATACGGATAGATGATGACACACCGGCCGTTTTTTCTTCTCCATCTTCTTCTTCTTCTTCTTCTTCTGAGCCTATTCTCCATTCTTCAAAAGGCTCCTCTTCTTCTTTTGCTGCTCCGAACGGATCCACTTCTCACTCTACTCAAACTCCAATTTTGGGATCTGTTCTAACTCCACAATATCCTCCAGAAGCATTGGACTCAACCAATCTAAAAAACGTTCCATTTCTAAACCGGTTGAGGTCCAAGAAACAAAATCAACAAATGGAGAAGGTTCTGGAGTTGTTCAAGCAGGTTAACATCAACATTTCCCTCTTATATGCAATCCAGCAAGTCCCGTCTTACGCAAAAATCTTAAAGGACTTGTGCACTAAGAAGAGGAAATCTCAGGTACTAAAGAAGGTTTTCTTAGCTAGTACCTTGAGTGATGCTCTTACCCAAACTTTACCTCAAAACGGAAGGACCCTGGTTATCCTACGATTTCAATAACCATTGGGGATAAGAACATCAACCACGCTCATTTGGATCTTGGCGCCAATGTTAACCTGCTTCTGTATTCTGTATATGAGCAATTAGATGTAGGAGAGCTGAAACCCATACACTGTACTCTTCAAATGGCCGACCGATATATCACCCATCCTAGAGGTGAGCTAGAGGATATGTTAATAAAAGTTGGGAATTTCATATTCCCCGTTGACTTCATTGTTTTAGATACACAACCTGTAGCTAACCCTCGGAATTAATTTCCGGTGATACTCGGTCGCCCATTCCTTACAACTTCAAATGCTGTGATCAATTGTCGAAATGGTTCGATGAACCTATCTTTTGGCAACATGACAATTAAACTCAACATTTTTAGGTAAAGGAATCATCCATCCGAACCAAGTGCTCATATACTCGATGTTTGTTCCATCCAGGAGATCACCCACGAGGACTGTGAATTTGAGGAATTCTTGTTTGATCATAGTGATCTTGACGCCACTAGTACGTTCCTCTTTGAACCTGCTGCTGCTTCCGCTCCCGACAATGATTACAAGTGCTTCACGTATTCAAACGATCTTGGCTTGTCGCCACCTGAGTTTGAATCTTTCGAATTTTCGAATACGTTAGTTGAACCATCCAACTCGGTCGCATACACTCACTTTGAGCCCCTGTTGGAATCTTTCGAGTTCGAGATATTTTCTCTGATCCAGCCATCAATCGTTTCACCTCTGACGCTCGAACTCAAGCCTCTGCCGTCTCACCTCAAGTATGTTTACTTAGGTGAGAATGAGACCCTCCCTATCATCATCTCGGCTTCTCTAGCTCTAGAGCAAGAAAAAACCTTCTTACGATCTTGCAATCCAATGGGTAAGCTTTCGGCTGGACGATGGCGGATATCAAGGGGATTAGTCCCCTGATCGTTGAACATCACATTCACCTGATGGATGATGCCAAACCAGCTAGGGATCCACAGAGGCGATTAAATACAGTCATGAAGGAGGCTATGAAGAAGGAAATCGTCAAATGTCTGGATAGTGGTATCATTTACCCTATCTCAGATAGCCAGTGGGTCAGTCCTATACACGTTGTCCCTAAGAAGTTGGGCATTACGGTCATCACAAACGAGGCGAATGAGTTGATCCCTACTCGCACCCAGACTGGGTGGCGAGTATGCATTAATTATCGAAAACTGAACGCCGTAACGCGGAAGGATCACTTTTCGCTACCATTTATTGACCAAATGCTCGAAAGATTAGCTGGACATGAGTACTACTGTTTTCTGGACGGCTACTCGGGCTACAACCAGATTCCCATCGCCGAGAAAGACCAGACAAAACCACGTTCACCTGTCCTTTCGGCACATTCGCATATCACCACATACCCTTTGGGCTATGCAATGCTCCCGCTACCTTTCAGCGGTGTATGATGGGAATTTTCTCTGACATGGTTGAGAAATTTTTGGAGATATTCTTGAATGATTTCTCCATCTTTGGCGATTCTTTCGACGAGTGTCTGCAACATCTTGACGCTGTCCTTACCCGATGTAAGGATAAAAACCTCACTTTAAACTGGGGAAAATACCACTTCATGGTACGTGAAGGTATTGTCCTAGGACATATCATTTTGAGGTTGACAAAGCAAAGATTGAAGTCATTTCCAATCTACCTCCTCTCGGATGCGTCAGAGATATCCGTGCTTTCCTTGGCCATGCTGATTTTTACAGACGGTTTATCAAGGACTTTAGCAAGATTGCTAGACCCTTGACTCTTCTTCTGGCCAAAGATACCACATTCGACTTCGACTCGAGCTGTTTGACTGCTTTCGAATCACTAAAAAGCTCACTCACCTCTGCTCCCGTTCTTTCTTCACCTGACTGGACGTATCCCTTTGAGATTATGTGCGATGCATCATACTTTGCTATCGGTGTGGTCCTAGGATAGCACATCGATAAAATGCCGCACGTAATCTACTATGCAAGCTGGACCCTGAATGACGCCCAAATGAATTACGCAACAACCGAGAAAGAGTTCTTGGCTGTTGTGTTTGCTTTAGAAAAATTCAGGCCTTATTTGATCGGCTCTCCAGTCATTGTCTACACCGATCATTCAGCTCTGCGACATCTTTTTGCGAAAAAGGATGTAAAATTTCGGTTAATATGTTGGATCCTCTTACTTCAAGAATTTGGCCTTGTCATTAAGGACAAAAGAGGATGTAAAAATGTAGTAGCCAATCATCTTTAACGACTTCCTTCTTCGTCGACGCTTCCTCTCCCAATCGACGACACTTTCCCTGATGAACAACTCTTGACGATATCTTGTGAACCCTGGTTCGCAGATATTGTGAACTACCTGGCAACTGGACTCATACCTGACGATTGGTCAAGTCAGGACAGACTTAGATTTTTATCCCAAGTAAAACAATTTTACTGGGACGAGCCCTACCTGTTCAAGTACTGTCAAGACCAAATCATCCGCCGGTGTGTTTCGGAAAATGAATTCAATATTGTGTTGTCTTTTTGCCACGATCAAGCATGTGGCGGGCACTTTGGCTCAAGAAATACAGCTGAGAAAGTCTTGCAATATGGGTTTTACTGGCCATAACTCTTCAAAGATGCCCACAATTACTGCAAGACTTGCTCCCGGTGCCAACATTTGGGCCGGATTTCCAGGTGAAATGAGATGTCGCTCCAACCAATCTTGGTTGTTGAGATGTTCGATGTTTGTGGAATTGACTTCATAGGCCCGTTTCCCAACTCTTTTGGGAACCTGTACATTCTCTTGGCTGTTGATTATGTCTCTAAATGGGTCGAGGCAGTTCCAAGCCAGACTAATGACAACAAGGTTGTCATTAAATTCCTTAAAGAAAACATCTTTTCCCGGTTCGGGCACCCTCGCGCTATCATTAGCGACAATAGGACTCATTTCTGCAATAGGTCTTTTGAAGCCTTATTGCGGAAATACTCAATCAATCATAAGCTATCCACACCCTACCACCCCCAAAAAAGTGGGCAAGCCGAAGTTTCAAATCGGCAGATCAAGCAGATTCTGGAGAAGACGGTTTCCAAGAACCGTAAAGATTGGTCTTTGAAATTAACCGATGCTTTTTGGGCATTTCAAACTGCTTATAAGACTGATCTTGGCATGTCTCCTTATCGGCTTATTTACGGAAAGGCTTGCCACCTCCCTTTGGAAATCGAACATCATGCTATTTGGGCGATCAAAGAGCTAAATCTCAATCTTGAAGACACGGGCAGCTATCGTAAGCTGCAACTGAATGAACTGAACGAGCTTCGGGATGAGTCTTACGACAACACGGTTGTTATAAAGAACCGAACGAAGGTGTTTCATGATAAACACCTTATGCGCAAAACCTTCACGCCTGGACAATAGGTACTTCTTTATAACACCGGACTCCATTTCCATCCCGGTAAACTTCGATCTCGCTCGAAGGGGCCTTTTCTTGTGCGGTGTGTGTACCCACACGGTGCTGTGGATTTGGAGAATCCGAAGGACGGTTCGTTTTTCAAAGTAAACGGACACAGACTGAAACCGTACCTTAGCGCAGAACCATCAGAGGAGCTCCCGATCTTGCAGGAGCCGGTTTACCCTGCATAATCTTCCTCTGTTTACCACCAAACTTCGGTTATCCAGCCAAAAATAGTGGAGACACTGTTTCAAATAAGTTTGGGGGTATATATATACTATTTTTGGTATATATATATCGGTATTCTTGTCCGATGCATATCCATTTTTGATGAGCAATCTTGTTTGGTGATGCTCAGTCTTTGTTCATACAATACAATTAAAAAAAAGAAAAAGAGGAGAACCGTCGCTTTTGACCCTCCATCTATTTTTACCCTCTTGATGTATATTGACGATAAGGGCACTGTCCAGTTTAAGTTTGGGGGTACGCTCGGTAAGCTTTCTCCCTTCGCATTTATTTGTATATTCTGCATTTGCATACATATTTAAAAACCCATAAAAAATCGAAAGTTTTTTGCAAAAATATAAAAACTTTGTCATCAAGTTAGCTAGTAGGAGAACTTAGATTCGATATTTTGACGGTTTTTTTTTAATAAGAAAGGAACAACCAGATCCTATTGTTAGATTTTGAAAGCCTGAAAAATAACCCTCCTTTGAATTTAACTGTAGCTATTATACGTTTTTACATCACACTACACGTGTCGTAAGATTTGAAAATTAGATGACAAGTATGTTATGTCTGAAAACTTTTAAATTGATAAACTAATTTTTTGAGAATCAAATAGGTTTGTTCTGAAATAAATAATACCAAGAATAATTTTGAAAGTGAAGTGGATATGAAGGGATATTATAGATACCTTAATAGGAACTAATTCTGAAGAATAACCCATCTGGAACTCGATTGAAATGATTACACACCTGATCCACAAAACACGTCTTCTATCCCCAAAAAAATAATAATTGAACAACTGGTTATATCTCCGATCGCGTTAAATCGTTATGATTTTCACGCTAAAATTGGTCTTTTGTTTTAGGGCCTAGGTAATTTGAGCAATTAAGTCCGCCGGGATGTCTCTACACCTAATGCCTTAAAACCAGCTGGTTTGGGAGCATTGGCCCAAAGCTCGCTAAGAAACCTAGAAAGTCCAAATTAAAACAAAGTCAAGCAAGTGTTCTCTCCGAGTTAAAATTCCTAACGGTTCTTTGTGTGAGAATAATCTTGACAAAAGACATGTTTTTTATAAAAATATTTTTAACGGAGATATGAAGGTTCTATCCTATGATGAAGACTATTGCACATTTACAAAGGTGTGTATGAAACGAAAATAAGTAAAAGGTGGAGTGAAAAATAAGGCCTAGTTTCCTATTAAGGAAGATAGAAATTCTGAATTTGAAACCTAACTGGAAAACGAAACTTGAGAAATACTTATCACTTTATAAAACTTGTGTGATCCTTTTTAAAGTTTTTATCTAGGCTTTATTTTGTGACATGACAAACTTTAATCGATCCTTTTGAAATTTAACGACACTATTTGCACTATACGTAAAGACATATAGAATCTTAAGTTAAATAAGAAGCGAGATGTGAAAAATATAGGTGCGATATTTCTAACCTTAGGATAATAGAATTGCTAGCTTTAAAACAAAACCTTAGGGTTAGAATCATAGTTATTTCGCAAAACTATCTTGACGGGATTTTATGGGTGAAATCCGCTGAAAACGCTCACGAGACAACACTCCTCCTACTAGGGACACCTAGAGGTTTAAACAGCTTGTTGCACAAGCTCAGTGCAACCGCGTTCCCTGCGAAAATGAGGTCAGGATTCTATTTTGTTTTTCTCGAGAAAAGCAAAAGATATGTTTGGCGGTATTTGTTCATCACTAAAAACTGCATTTTAATACCGCTCATTCGTTATCTATTTTGTTATATATCGGTATTATTAACCAGTGTCTGCTCAGTAATACAGATTACAGGCGTTCGTGATAAAATACTGGAAACTCACTCAAAATCACGAACATAACGTTTGGAAGCCGACACTGCAAACAGAACAGAAAACCGATCATTGTCCAAAGAGTTCTTTTTGCAAATAGATATGTGCACACAATTTTAGACCAACACAATACAAGTGTGCACATGGACCATGGTAGGGCTGCCTAGGCTACATAACATGATGAAATGGCATAAGTGGGTGTGACATGCATTAAATGCTACAAGATATGATGTGATTTGAAGCATCAAGTTCCCTCCAAACTACTGAGTATAATCCAAGCTCTATAGAGAAATCTACCAACACCAGAGTCATATGGAGAAGCACACAAACCATCACAACAAATACGAACATTCTTCTTCGGTTTTGGGCCGGCCACATGTCCAGAAATTCCAAGCTGGCCGGCCCCATCTGCCCTAAAGAACCCCGGTTTTTTATGGTCCCTCCCTTGCTGCCACATCACCTTATTTTTATTACTTGTTTAATTTTCTTTTATGCCTATAAATACCAGGCCAAGGGGCAAGGGGAAGGGATACTTTTTGCTCTAGTTTTGTTTTAGAACTGTTGTAATTTGTAATTTGCTTTCTCTCTAAACTCTTGAGCTTTTTCCCCTTTGTCTTGACCTTGCAAGTTCTCCATTGAACTTGCAAGCATAAGGCTCAGGTTCTTGACTTCAAAAACAGTTGTATCTTGTTGAAATTCAATAAAAGTACTCATTTCATTGCATATGTCTTGCCTTCTACATATTTGGAACTTGTGAATTCATTGCTTTACTTTGATCTTGCAACCTCTTTAATGAGCTTGCAACTTTAAAGTTTGGTATTTTGATTTCACAATTGTACGGGATTAAAAGCACAAGTGAAGGAATTTGCACGTTTTATTGGTTCTCTCTTTGTCTTTTCTTTTCTCGCTATTTCTTATTATGTTGCCTTACTCTTTTCATTTTTATTTTGTTGTTGTGAATATGTGTAAGTAATCTATTTACTTGTTAAGGGTGGAATAGGTTAGTTTGTGTTAGGAGATATGTTTGCTAAAAACCTTAACTTTGCAATTGAAACTCCGAGCAAACCACTCGCAATTCTGCTCCGATAGGCACCCTATCCTACCACGGTAGCGGTGAATCCTAATCGCGACCGGATTGCGAGTGGTTTGCCGAAGGCTAAGGTCAAGAGATAACGGAAGGACAAGGGACAAGGAATACGGATTTAGTGGAAAAACGCAAATACCATAGTTTAAGTTCCCTAATCCACGTTTTTACCTTTTGCCTTAGTGTTAATATCAAAATTGGGTCTATAAGGAATCGGCAAATATCATCCTCATGCAAGCTAACCTAAAACTACCCTTAACAAGTTTTTTATTAAACATAACATTGTTACAACACTTAGTATAAACAACAAACCAAAACATGGTATTTACTTGTTAAAACAAGCCTAAAAACTTACCATCTCCCTGCGGACGACCCGTACTCATCACGGTTCGCTACACGCGACACCGTTTTTTATTGCGATAATTTCAAAATTCTTTCTAAATATGACACGACATAAACGTATCAATCAGAGATCAATAATCTCCCAAACTGAGCGATACCCCGCCTCAAGAATTTTTCTGGATACTTGATGGGATCAAGTTCATAAATGAAAAATTTTATCCAACAAATTTCTTGGGTTGTATTCTCTGCTGAGTTATAATCAGCGTCCTGCACCTTGCCTGCCTCAATATCCCTATTGGAACCCTATCCAATATGCTGCTCCTTAGAAGAGGGCAAACTCAAAACTCTGATAGCATCTCTATCATTCAGGTCACCTGGGAAGATAGAGTCGGTAACCGCCTTCTATAGGAGGTTGCCATTACCACACACCAATAACGTCTTCATATGTTTTTCACCGCTTCTCTTTGTTTCTCCAGGATTGGATTAATATCCACTTACTATAGCAAGTGCAAAAGCAATATCTGGTCTGGTACATAACAGCACGGGATTGACTCGGTTGCCTAAGCAAGTGATATGTCGTTCATGTCAGTCCCTCTCCTCATTGGTCTAGAAGACATCTCTTCAGAGAGGGTGACTCCATCATCTGGAGGTAGACCACCATGTCATGAGTCGTCCATTCTAAACCACTTTAAAATGTTGTCCAAGTACCCGAATTGGGACACTTTCCAAATCTAAATCTAGTTACCAGAATCCTTGATATATTATCCATATCCTATATGGAGAAACACCTTATGACAACCAAATTTTGACCCATTGCAGTATAGGAACATCACTTCCTATCAGGAGTATATCATCCATATACCAGGATAGTATTCCCTACAACCTTCTTATTAGGTTCATCCGTTATTTTAATAAAGCCAAACACTATGATTATCACATCAAAACAGATGATCCGTCTCCACTATGCTTGCTTCAGTCTATAAATAGACATAAGCAACTTGCACACCTTCTGCTGGTCCCACTCACTACAATAACCCTCTGCCAGAATCATATAGACGTGGACTTCTAAATTCTCATTTAGAAAAACGTTATAATCATCTTCTTGCCAGATCTCATAATCATGAATAGTAGCAGTGGCAAGCCATATCGGTATGGATTTCAGCGTAGACACTGAACTAAAGGTTTCATCACAATCCACACTGGGTATTTGATGAAAAATCCTTTACTACAGGTCTAGCCTTATTAGATTACCACCTTTCCACCTGCACTGATCTCGAAAGATCTACTTTCTCCTAATGGGTTTTACCCTTTCAGGAGCACCCAGCAAATTCCATAATTTTCTGAAGTGTGTGGAGTACAACTTGAATATACTGCATCTGGTCACCTGGAAGTTACCACTTCCTATGACTTGTTGATTACCATAGGGCTATCATAACCATGATACTGACCTCCCTGTCACCGTCTATAAGAAAACCGAATCATCTCTCAGGTGACTGATTTTACTTACTAAAATCTGCGGAGTGGCTAAGGTTTGTCAGTTCCAATTGAATTTCCAGTTTTTACTAAATTTTCAGTAACTGTTTGTGGTTCTGGAACCACTTCCATTTCCACCATGCTCCCATTAGTTTCTTTTACAAAAAGATTCCTTTTATAAAAAGGTGGCTCTCAACTAGAGAAAAGGTGAAGTAGGAGAGACAACAGAATTATAAAATCCAAATTCTTCAGAACCAATGGCCACTCTCGACTGAAATAATTTCTTCAAGTGCGTATGTAACTATACAATGGTTGTTCCAAGCAATATGGATCTCTGTAGTGACATAGAGTGTTCTAAAGAAAGTAAAGGGATAATAAGAGTGGCAGGGATATATGCGACTTTTTCGTGAATCGTGACAATCCAAAACCAAAGTATGTAAAATGGTTCGGTTAACTTGGTTTATGAGGTTTAGTTTAAGGTTAATCATGATTGCAAACCAGAGAGAGAAAAGAAACACTTAACGTGCACTCTATCAAGATCAGATTGGTTAATCACTTTATCTAATTAGGATGGCTCCCACTGTATCCTCAAATTCTCCTTCAAATCCTAAAAGTAGAAATAGTCAGTATCATGTATACCTTAATAGTTCGCTAGTAGTTCAGCTAGGTCAGCGTTGGTACTCTGAGGGAGGTCCTCCATGCTTTTGCATGGACCCAATTTAATAACCCTATTTCTGCAAAGGTATAAGCTCGTTAACACTTTCTAAACACCTAATAGGTTAGCTAATTATGAAGTAAAAATCTTCCGAGGAGTAATACCTACTCATCAGTGTGAATCAAGACCCAACTATCTTTGTGTGATAATCTTGACGAATATCGACCAAAATTACCACACTCCAGAAGCTATGCTCATACTTGGTAAGCTCCTTTATATTTGAAACCTCCGATATGATTTTTCCCCTAAGACCCAAGTGACCTTAATTGAGCCGACATATCATCAAAGAGTCCTACGCAAGTTCAACCCGTCATTATCTTGATTGCATTAAACCCACCTGTACGAATCCTTGACTGAGCCAGAATAACTGTACAACTATCCTAACCAATCGCATCACTATACAACAGAAAAGCACTACATAGCTACTGAACACTACGTCTCGGCTGAGCATGACATACGTAGCACAAATACTAAGTAATACTGATCTGAAATGATGGAAGGCTACGGCTAGTTTTAGGTGAAAAACCTTTAACATAATGAACTTGATATCATTGAAGGAACTCAAGTGGCTATGAAAAAGAGTGGTTTAGGCTCCGCATTTTAAAAAGAGTGGTTTTGAAGAAAACCGAGTGGTTATAGTAACATAAGCTTTTGCTTAAAAGTGAACTCCCCGTGAAGGGATCAAGGCTCTATTCTCATCGAATGAGACTCGAGATATTCCTAACCGAATACCTCTATGCAAAGCAAAAAATATAACTATAGATTTTAAAATTTGATTCCAACAATATCATTTAGGTTTATTTTCCTTGCATTAATCATATAATGTAGTCACATCATTTAAGTTTCTAAGCCACACCAGAAACAACCAAAATAGCATGCTTTATATGCCATCTGCATTCGCCACGGGATCCCGGGTTTTCACCGTAAGGTTACTAACTTACGGAAGGATAGAGACAGGGCTAGCGCGGTTGCAAAATATATAGAAATATATATATATATATATATATATATATATCATCACAGGCATGTAAAAATATCACAGGCATACGACAAACAAAATGGAATAGCGGATAAATTAGGAGCCTTACGTTTCAATTGGGTCACAAATAAAATGCGATGTTCCCCGGTCGAGTGGATAGCCTGTACAATATCGATCCTAGACTCCTACGAGTGCGGCAAGCCATCTGCCAATTCTAGAAACTGGATAACTCACCCTCAATATTATGAGTCAGTCACCCGCCGCTTTCTAAAATCCGGTGGGCACTCCTATTGGATGTATATGTCCTAGAGGCCATGATTGTATATTACATATGGATACTTAGGATATATATGCACAATACAATAGGGGTTGAATAAATATTAACACTTACGCAATACTCCTGGGTAGCGGCGTCGGGGTATCGAAGCTCGCCCGTGGCAGGATCTGTCGAGGTGCCATGGACGGCAAGATATGCAGACAGCACGCTCGGTGTACCACCTTACGCCAGGGTCTGAGCTCTCTGCAATATTAGAAAATAACTCTTAATATTAGATATATTAGAAAATAACTCTTAATATTGCATTATATCACAAAGGCCGGTCTATTGTAATTTACCGATAACTCTATGGCACGAGTAATATTCCTCGAGCCACCTGTATAAGTGGGGCGACCCCTCTTCACCGACTTCCTATTCTCTATATTTTGAGCGGCCTGTTTCTACACAACACATTCACATTTAGTTTTCTAATTAAGCAACACAAAAAAATAAATTATATACTAAATAATGAATTACATTTAAAATACATACATGTTTGCGTTGGGAGTCGAAATATTCGCACAATAGAGACCATGTCTCTACGTCGACTCTCGCAAAGGCCGGAGTGGATAGGAGGGCCGCTCTCTCTGCCTTGGGGGTCGCCATCCACAGGGAGTAGCAGTCGGTCTTCAGCTCATTCCTGTTGTATCGGACCTTCGTCTGCATGTTCTTCATCAGGCCATTGTACAGAGCATGAAGATCAAGCACCCTCCCAGGGTGATCAGGGTCGGGTACAGGCTGAAAATCGTAATCCAACTGAAAATACAAAAAACATTGTTATTAGATTGCAAGTGTTAATAATAAATATATTGGATAAATCAAATGAAAATATATATTAATATCCGAGCCTGATCCCAGAAGAGGGCGAATGAGCGCCGGTGCTGGTCGCCCCACTCAACGTGAAGTGGATAGTTCTTTACGAGCCGGCTCTCATCCCCCATATACCGGCCGAACCTCTCGGCATGATCGCCGATATAGCGATAATCAGGGGTAAAAAAGAAGGGGAATGCTGCCTCTTCCTATCTCTGTCGGGCCTCAGCCTGTGGGACTAATTCGGGCCTCGAGTCCCCCTCTGGGGATAGGGAGGCCCTGCGTCTGCAAGAAATATCAAGACAATCAATATTAAGAAAAAATTGTATTAAGAAATTAAGGTTTAACGAAAATTGAAGTGTGATGTATACCTCCGGTGACTAAAGCACGAGCCTGGGCCCGGGCAGCAGCACGAGCGGGATGATAGTTCCTCCGGTGAGGAACAGCCGGTGTCCCGGATGCGGACGCATCCCCTCCAATTAGAAAATAAACATTGACGCTAAATTTCCATGAAGTTCATATTTATTCTTTAGAGGATATGTAAAATGAATAAATATTTTATATTTATTCATACTAACTTACAGACTGAGCGGAGGGTACGGAAGTGGTGGGAGTGGCCCCTGCGTCAGATGTGGACGCACCACCTATAATTAGACAATTAAAAATAGATTATATAAGTAATTGCAAAAAAAATGTGTAGATCAATAATATAACATTCTAAATCAATATGCATGCATTATAGGATTTTAAAAATAATATCCGATTTTTGAAATCGTGTGGCCCTACGGTTGCACAAAAAGAATGTGTTAATAATAAATATATTGGATAAATCAAATGAAAATATATATTAATACCCGAGCCTGATCTAAGAAGAGGGCGAATGAGCGCCGGTGCTGGTCGCCCCACTCAACGTGAAGTGGATAGTTCTTCACGAGCCGGTTCTTATCCCCCATATACCGGCCGAACCTCTCGGCATGATCGCTGGTATAGCGATAATCAGGGGTAAAAAAGAGGGGGAATGCTGCCTCCCCCTAGCTCTGTCAGGCCTCAGCCTGTGGGACTGATTCGGGCCTCGAGTCCCCCTCTGGGGATGGGGAGGCCCTGTGTCTGCAAGAAATATCAAGACAATCAATATTAAGACAAAGTTGTATTAAGAAATTAAGGTTTAACGAAAATTGAAATGTGATGTATACCTCCGGTGACTAAAGCACGAGCCTGGGCCCGGGCAGCAGCACGAGTGGGACGATAGTTTCTCTGGTGAGGAACAGTCGGCGTCCCAGATGCGGACGCATCACCTCCAACTAAAAAATAAATATTGACGCTAAATTTCCATGAAGTTCATATTTATTCTTTAGAGGATATGTAAAATGAATAAATATTTTATATTTATGCATACTAACCTACAGACTGAGCGGAGGGTACGGAAGTGGCGGGAGTGGCCCCTGCGACAGATATGGACGCACCACCTATAATTAGACAATTAAAAATAGATTATATAAGTAATTGCAAAAAGAATGTGTAGATCAATAATATAACATTCTAAATCAATATGCATGCACTACAGGATTTCAAAAATAATATCCCGTTTTTGAAATCGTCTGGCCCTACGGTTGCACAAAAAAAATGTGTAGATCAATAATTGCAAAAAGAATGTGTAGGGGCAACTGTCTGGCCCTACGGACTAATCCGTAGGGACAAAATAAATCTGCCCCTACGGATTTCATTATCCGTAAGGGCAACCCCCTATTTTAGTAGTGTGAGAAAGCTGCAGAGAAGAGGGGGGCATCTAAGGTTGTCTTGGAGATGAGGATGGCTAACTCAATCTCTCTCTTTTCTTATGATAATTATCTAGTCTCATTCATATCTCCTTCTTCTTGCTCTTGAGATTTTTTCGTTTGGAGAAAAAGAAAGAAAACTTGAGAGAGAAATTAGTGAACCGTTCTCTACATCTTCTTCCTCTTACTCTTCTAACAAATTAGTGAGAGTTAGTTACTTCACAAGCATACTCACTTAGTGAAGTTGTAGCTTGGTTTGGGCTAATCTTAAGGTGGATCATTTTTGACAAGGAGTTCTTCATTCAAGCTTGATCTTTATCAAGTGGAGACTAGCTTGGGTCTTTCCTTGGGCGAGAGAACACGCTACAAAGATTGCAGCCACTAAAACCCTTTGTATAATTTTCATTTTGATGTTCAAATTTAGGTCTTTTGGGTTGATGTAACCCCCTAGAACTTAGGTACAGTATAAGGATAGTATTGGTTTATTTATTTTGCTCAAGTAATATTATTACTATTTGGAGTTTAATATTTGTTTGTTAATGTATTAAAAACAAATCTTGTAAATCCCTTTAAATCTTTAACAGTTTGGAAGGGAGGAGTTTTGTGCAATTTTCCTAGTATCGTATATATACAAACCCATCTCTCTCTCCAAGGATTATCTCTCTCACCAATATATCTATCTCTCCTTTAAATCTACCCTAGCCGACCCTGGAACCCACTCCTCTTCCTACTTCCGCAGCCATCTTCCCTCAACTCACCACCTCGACTCCACCAACGATGCCTCGCCTTCATTGCAGCCCTATCCTCCTTCAAATGCTATCGCCCTCGTTTTCATCACCGCGTTGCCAACACCCTTTCTCCTTCGTTGCCCCCTTGCCTTCACACCAAAACCCGAGAGCCATCATCACCTTTCTTCACCGGAGCCTCCAAACCCACGCCTTCACCCTCGTCTCCATCAACTCCTTCCTATTCCCTTCAACCTAACCGACATGAGCAACCCATCACCCTAACCGTCTCTTAAAGCATCGCAACCTTCTTCTTCTTCTCCAAAACAGCCGGCGTCTCTTCCTTCAAAAACCAACCCCATCGCCATCTTCCTCTCTCTGATCAAACTGCATCACCCATCTCCAACGACTCAACCCCGACACCATCGCCGACTCCATGCAACCCTCGAATCCACCATCTCCATCTCACAACATCCAAACTGAGACAGCAACCCAGATCCCAAGCTAAGACCCAACTCCAGTCATCACCTCGTCGATTGAACCGCCGTCTTCTCCATCACCTGCACTTGGTCCAAACCCGAACCCTAACCTGGACCGAGCACACCTCTGGTGGCCGAGACCCCTGCTAACTGAGCCGAGATCAAATTCTAGACCTTGCAACTTGTCGTGTCATTGTCGTGATCGTCGACGAGGCAAGTATTCGAATACTTGCTTTAACATGCTATTTACTGCAAAGCCTAATCTTACCGTAAAACTATTGCTATATTTATTAGTTCATTATAATTTATGAGATATGTTAATTAATATTATATCATAATCTTAACAAAAGATTATCTTAATATGTTTGAATCATACTACTACATGATAATAGCATGGAAATACATGTTTCTACTACTTGCACGTTATATCTGACCTGTTACATATTATCTATATAACTTATGACATGTTTTACTGTTTAAATACATCATACTACAATCAACACACATATTTATCATCGGTAATAAATAGCTGCATATATATCTTGTAAATTATTTCGCCATCATGGCTATAAATAATATTTAACTGCATTGACCATGACTCATAAACTATAGATACATACTAAGAACATTATATTCTAATATTGATATCGATTTAGTTCACTCATAGTTATTCATTGATTAGGATTTTCATGTTCCTGTCATTGTATTGCTATTGCAACATATTAACGTACATGTCACATAATATTTTTCGATATACTAACAATCCTGATATTGACTTGATTGACCTAACCTGTTGTATTGATAGATATGACTTGTACCTGTTTGATTCTTGAGTTGGCATTAGAAAACAACTAGATCGATATCTGACATGAACATGAGACATGGACATCTGTATTCTGGTCATTAGAGACATCTGTATTATGGTCCAAAGGAGGTGACATCTGCATTATGGTTCATGAGATACATCTGAATTATGGTCAAGTGAGACATCTATCTTATAGTCAAAAGACATCTGAATTATGGTCAAGTGATACATCTGTCTTATAGTCAAAAGACATTTGTATTATGGTCACAAGGACATCTGTATATTGACATGCATATATTTGACTTATGACATACCTTATCTATCTGGAATATGATATGAGAAAAGATTGCATTAATTGGTTTTAAATACCTATAGAATAGATAACTTAGCAACATGGATCCATAGCATACATATGACACAATTGTCTGTTTACCTTGACATGATATATTATTTTGTTTTATTTATACATGTTCCATCATAAAAAAAATACCTTTTGTTTAAATACAATCAGGTGGCGCCTCACGTGAAAGACACGTGAGCGCCGGTGCCAGTCTCTAATAGGATTAAATTCAATAGCAGCGCCTCACGTAAAACACACATGAGCGCTGGCGTGCAAAACATGTGGATGCTTGATTAAATCCTATTGCAGTGCCTCACATGATACATGCGTGAGCGCCGGCGTGCAAAGCATGTGGATGTCTGTTTATGTGTAAGAATTAAATTCTTGAGTGGCGTCCACGTGCACAGTATGTGAGCGTCAGCGTCCAAATCAAAGCGGGTTGAATTAAATTCTACATGGGAAATATTTGCCTAAAATCTGGGGATATTCTCTGCTAAACACAGTCGTTGAATTAAAAATCCAGTGGTGGTTAAAAATTATATGATGAGAATTAAATTCTATTAGGGGAAAATATCTTCCTGATCTTTCTAAATGAGAAAGATATTCTCTATTAAATAGAGAGCCGTTGGATCAAGGATCCAATGATAGAATTAAATTCTATTTTGGGAATATATTTCCCCAATCTTTCTAAACAAGAAAAATATGCTCTGTTAAACAGAGAACCCCTGGATTAAAAATCAAATGGTGATTAAAAATCACCGTTTAATAGAATTAAATTCTATATATTGGAAAATATATTCCTGATCTTGTTAGAAAACAAGAAAATATATTCTGCTAAACAGAATCATTGGATCAAAAATCCAACGGTGGATAAAATCCCTAAATAATCTTTGAGACCAATTAAATCAATTGGTATCTCTCAAATGAGAGATTTTCTCAAACCGATCAACAGTTTGCAATCCCTATATAAAGGACTTGAGACATCAAGTCTACAGAGAGATACACATAGAGAGAACCCCCATAAATTTCTGCAAACAAAAAGATAGAAGTTGCAACTGAGAATTTAATTCTCTCGCTGAAGAAGATTTTCCTCCTTTCAAACCCTAGGTAAAGAAAAAGAAAAAATTAAATACATCTCTTTTTCCTAGTACAAGTAAAAAAAAGGGTTTAACCCTTCATAAAAGAACTTAGTTATTTCTCTAGATTTACGATCTGTAAGACAAATCTCCCACAAGTTGAGAATTTAATTCTCACCGGGAAGATTCTGTTCTTCAGACTCAAAATCTAGAGGAAAGAACTAGAAAAAAGTGAAAAGAGAGAAAAGAAACAAATTTCAGGAATTTAATTCCTCTGAAAACTGGGTTTAACCCTATAAAGAACTTAGTTCTTATAATAAAGAACAAAAGAACTTAGTTCTTAAAAAACCTATCCTAAATCTCTAAAACAGAGATCTTGGTGATCATTAATGAATAAAATTGCCATTAGAAGAGATTAAATCTCTAAAAGAAAAAACTCAGCGTCTCACGTGCTTCCCACATGAGCGCCCAAAAATATAAACTCAGCGCCTTACGTGCTTCCTTACTGAGCGCCTAAAAATATGAGCTCGGTGCCTCACATGCTTCCCACGTGAGCGCCCAAAAACATAAGCTCAGCGTCTCGTGTGCTTCCCATGTGAGCGCCCAACAAACAAATGCTCAGTGCCTCATGTGCTTCCTACGTGAGCGCCAGAGTAACAAATAAGTGCTTAGCACTTCTGGAAAAGGGAAAAAACCCAAGATCGAGCCCAAATTAGCTAAGTCTCTAAAGTTTGCTTGCAACTGAGCCCAAATGCTTTATTGTAGGATCTTAATAAAATTTAATGATCCTTAAAATATTTCTAAGTTGATCTTAGTCTCAAAATAAGACTGACGTATTCTTAGTTAAAATAAATTGAGCCCAAATGCTAATATATTTAAGTTGATCTTAATCTAAAAACAGATTAACGGTTCTTAAATAAAACAAAATATCCTTGAATTGAAGGAATGCATACAATCTAAGTTCAAACCCCAAATCACGAGTTTACAATTAGAGTCGTTACATTCTACTCTCCTTACAAAATTTTCGTCCTCGAAATTTAAAATTACATAAGGACTAATTTACAGATAAGTAAGGGTATCTTGCACGCATGTCATCTTCTCGCTCCCATGTTGATTCTCCTGGCGAATCTTTTCTCCATATCACTCGGACCAAGTTTACTTCCTTGTTCCGAAATGACTTTACTTTTCGGTCCAGGATTTCAACGGGTTGTTGCTCACAAGTTAAGTCTGTCTGTACAATGAGTTTGGAGTGATCAAGGATGTGGCTGGGGTTGCTTACATATTTTCGAAGCTGGGATATGTGGAACATATTGTGCACTCTTTCCAATGAGGATGGAAGTGTCAAACGGCATGCCACTTCTCCGACTCGTTCGATAATGTCGAACGGTCCTATATATCTCGGACTGAGCTTACCCCTCTTGCCAAAGAGAATTACTCCTCGGTTTGGAGAGATCTTCAAGAAAAAATGATCTCCAAGTTGGAACTCTATGTGTCGACGCTTTGCATCAGCCCGGTGTTTCTGTCGGTCTTGGGTTATGCGCGTTCTTTCCCTGATCGTGCGAACTATATCCACAGTTGCCATGAACATCTCTGGTCCAAAGAGTTCACGATCTCCGATGTCATCCCAACTTAGTGGTGATCAACACTTCCTTCCATATAGAGCTGCAAACGGTACCATTCCAATACTCGCCTGATAACCGTTGTTGTATGAAAACTCCACAAGATATAGGTGATCTTCCCACGATCCTCCGAAGTCTAACATACATGCTCATAGCATTTCTTCTAGAATCTAAATCGTTCTCTCAAACTGTCCATCTGTCTATGGATGGTAAGCTGTGCTGAAGTTCAGACTCGTTCCCGGGCTAGCTTGCAGACTCTGCCAAAACTGCGATCGGAATCTGGTGTCACGATCGGAGGCGATGCAAACTAGTACTCCATGTAATCTCACGATCTCCTGCATGAGTTCATGGGTATCAAAAATATTACATCTTGAGGTTAAATCTTACATTAGATTCATGCTTACCTCCATGTACTTCTTTCCTAGTGTCTCGGTAGATTGGCCAACTCGAAAGGGAATAAAATAAGCCGACTTGGTGAGTCGATCCATAATAACCCATAATGCATCGTTACCTTTCGTGTCGCGAGGAAGTGCAGTCATGAAGTCTATGGTGATGTATTGCCATTTCCATTCTGGGATAGGTAACGGTTGAAGTAAACCAGCAATTCTGTGATGTTCATCCTTCACTTGCTGACACACCAAACACTTGGCTACACTTCTGGCTACTTCGCGCTTCATTCCATGCCACCAGTAATGTTGTCGTAGATCTTTGTACATCTTTGTACCACCAGGGTGTATTGAGTAAGGAGAGCTGTGAGCTTCTTTTATCAACTCTTCCTGAACAGACATTGTGGTACACACAACCTGCTTTCATATTTCAAAGATCCGTCTTCGTGGATGATGAAGTCTGTTTGCAGTCCACTTTCTATTTATTCTCGAATCTTTTGCAGCTTGGTATCACCTGCTTAAGCTGCTTTGATCTGATTGACAATAGTAGATTAAACTTGTAAGTTCATCCACTCTGAAGTATTACCTGGCATAACCACTTCTATATCCATCCCGTGCAATTCCTGCTGTAGCTTCCACTGTGGTGAGATTCATTGATAATGGCTGGCAATTAAGTGCATCAGGAACTACATTCACCTTTCCTGGATGATATTGTAGGTTGATGTCGAAGTCCGCCATAAGTTCTAGCCATCTTCTCTGCCGCATATTCAACTCCATATGAGTAAATACATACTTCAGAATTTTGTGGTCTGAGTATATGTCCACTTGTTCTCCAAGCAGATAGTGGGCTCCTTCCCCCCCCAAAAAAAACAAACTTTCCCTTTCTTTGGTCCCCATCAGTGGTTAGTTTTGGCGCCAAATCTTAAGTGCAAAGATAACGGCTGCCAACTCCAAGTCATGTATTGGATAGTTGCGGTCATGAATCTTCAGCTATCTTGATGCAAAGGCTATAACTTTTCCATGTTGGTGTAGAATGCATCCTAATCCCTTACCGGATACATCGCAATGCATAACAAATCCTCCAGATTGGTCCGGTATTACGAGAATAGGAACCGATGTCAATCTTGACTTGTGTTCTATAAAAGCCTGTTCACATGTTTCTGACTACACGAATGCTTCATCTTTACGGGTGAGCTTGGTCAGGGTGTTCCAATCTTCGAAAATCCTTCTATAAATCTTCGGTAGTATCCTTCAAGTCCCAAGAAACTTCGAATATCCTTCGCCGTCTTTAGTATCGGCCATTCGCTGACAGCTACCACTTTAGCTGGATCTACTGAGATTCCTTCGCCCGAAACAATGTGTCCGAGAAATCCAACTTGATCTAGCCAAAATTTGCACTTGCTGTACTTGGCATAGAGTTGATGATGTCGCAAAGTCTCCAGGACAATCCGCAAATTCTCAGCGTGCTCTTTCCGATTCTTTGAATACACCAGGATGTCGTCGATAAAAATAACAACAAACCTGTCTAGGTACACTCGGAAAACCTGGTTCATCAGATTCATATATATAGCAGGTGCATTGGTCACTCCAAATGGCATCACAAGAAATTCATAATGACTATAGCGAGTCCTGAAAGCCGTCTTCGGAATATCAGACTTTTTGACCTTCGCCTAATAATAACCCGAATGAAGATCTAGCTTTGAGAAAACACAAGACCTACTTAGCTGATCGAATAGATCATCGATGCACGGTAATGGATACTTGTTCTTTATCGTCACTTCGTTCAGAGCTCGGTAATCTATACACATTCTGTATGAACCTTCATTCTTCTTCACAAGCTAAACTGGAGATCCCCAACTTGAAGTACTGGGACGAATCCAGCCTTTCTTCAGAAGTTCATCCAACTGAGTACGGATCTCCTTCAATCCTTCAGGGCTTAACCGGTACGGAGCTTTGATCACCGGTTGTGCATCAGGTACTAAGTCAATACTGAATTCAAGAGCTCGATCGGGAGGAAAACCTGAGATGTCTTCAGGGAATATATCCTCAAACTCTCGAACTACCTCGGGCTTGTCTTCTTCCGCTTGTATTGTTGCAATCACTGTCTTTCTTGGTTTATCCTTATAGATGCTAGGTTCTAGAGTACGGTCTCCACTCTTGAAATAAAAGAACAGATGATCTGGTATCTCGAACACTACCCTCCTTTGACAACAGTCGATGGTAGTGAAGAAAGTTCCCAGCTAGTCCATTCCCAAGACTACGTCGAAATTCGGTATGTCTAGCACCTTGAAGTCCGCATAAAATTCTCTACTGCAAAAGAACACTAGACACATATCGTATCCCATAGTTGCCTTTAGAACGTCGTTCCCTGAACTGACATTCCAGCCGGATACGAGCGGTTTAACTAGAATCATATGAGTTCGGACAAACCGTTGCGACATAAAGTAATGTGATGCTCTAGTATCAAAGAGTACTAAACCAGGTAGGGAGGCTACTAAGATTGTACCTAAGTTGTGTGGGATATGTTTAGGTATAGGAAAAGAATATATTGATGTATAAAGATTGAAAAGATTTGAATATGGGGAGTTACAAGTGATGACTTGGCCGGTGGCTTCAGCTTCTTCCACAGTCATCGTGAAAGCCTGACGCCTAGGTGCATTCCTCCTTGCCAGAGGCACATTCCTCTGTCCGTTTCTCTGTCCTTGAGGCATGTTCCTCTGTTCCTGATGAACTGACGAGGAGGCTGTGCAGGAGGTCCATGAGGAGGTGGAGCAGGTATGGCTAAGCGAGGTATAGGAGCCTGAATAGCTGGCCGCTGCGGAAAAGTGATCGCTGGTCGGGGTGCGGAAGCTGAGGTGAGACGATGTGGGCAAGCTCCGATGGCATGAGTAGATGCGCCACAAAATAAGCACAGACCATTCTCTTGCCTGCAGTCCTTTGCCGGGTGTCCATTCTTTTTGCAATAGAAGCAAAAGTCTGGACTAGGCCGGTTAAATGGTACTCCCGGTCTTTTGGGTATAAAGTAGGCCTGGAAGAGACTCCTCCTTCCATCTGGGTGGCAGAGTGTTTCATACCGGCAGCCTGATCTTTGCCCTTCTTCTTCACTACCATCTCATATCGTCGGGCACCCTTCAGCGCAAGATCATGGGTTGGGAAATCCCCTGTAGCTAATGCAACTTGGATTTCCGGGTCCAACCCTTGCTGAAATCTTCGAGCCCGGATCTCAACAATCGGGATCAGGTATGCCGCAAACCTATTACGGTCTTGTTTTAGCAGTGTAGTATGTGATATCAAGAAATTTGAATATTGAGACATATCTTACCTGCTAAGCATGGTAAACTCAGTATCATATTCATCCACAGATTTGCTCTACATTAAGCCTTGTTGCAAATGGATAAACTGTTGTTCCATGTCGAAACGGGCAATCTCGGGGAATATTTCGCATCGAACATATCGCAAAAAGTCCTCCATTTGATCGGTTAGGTGATTCGGATTTCTTCAACCTTCCACCATACTCTAGCGTTGTCAGTGAATTGAAACTTAGCAACTCTCACCCAAGCAATCTCTGGCACTTGTGCTGCTGCCAGGTCATCTTTAATGGACTGAACACATTCCTCTGCCTCTAGTGGGCTCTCTTTCCCAGAAAAGTGCTTAAGGTGCAATGCCCGGAATTGCTTGACTCTTGGTGCCTCAGCTTCAGGGCGGCGCAAAAGGATAAAAGTCTGCTGCTGCTGACCCTCCAAGAGGCTCTTTATCTCCTCAAACAGTACCGTCTGCTCATTGATAGGAGCTGTAACGATAGGTGGTAGTGGCAGAGGGGGTGGTGTGGTGTTGCTGTTGACATTGGTACTCGTGTTGTTTTGGGAATCCATAATCTTGAAAGAAAATGAAGGGATAGGATAGATTCAAAAGATTAAAAATGTAAGGAATGTTTAGTTGCTAATTCTTATAATTCTTATGATATATTGCTTAGGATTCCATGCAGAACTGACCTGCAAGGGCCGCCAATAAAACCTGTCATGCCCCGCTTCCCAGTGTATGGAGAAGTAGATGTGACAGGCCACGACGTCTTTACTTAGAAGTAAACACGTTAAGAGTAAATAAACAATATAAAAGAATACACAAGAATAACAAGAGATGTAGTAATAATCATCAACTTTTTATTAATATCCATTCTTTACATTACAACTGATTTGAAAAGGAAATGTACAATGATAAAAGTAATGCCTAAACAGTGGCATACAATTGAAAAGGAAATAAGTACAAGTAAAACTAAAAGTCTAGCTTCTCTGTGAACTGATCCAAGTCCTCCTGGCTGGGCTCGGTCTCCTGAGAATCGGGTCCTTCTGACGAACAATCCAAAGAAAGAAAGAAAGAAATAGGAATGTCGTTAGCGAACTAGCGCTCGGTAAGTCCCAAAGATAGGCTAGAATAGAACAAGTAAAGAGGAGAGAATTGGTAATATAAACAGATATATATTTGTTATACCAACTAGTTATTTGTAGATTGGTACAGAATATATCAGTGTACACGAGAGGAGTCCAACTATCCCGTGGACTATGGTAACATGTAAGTACAAGGCCCCGTCAAAACCCATGGGACAACGGCACAGGATGTTCATGTAGGTGTCTTTTAGTGTCCATCATCGTGCCACTTTTAATATATTTTGTACCAATCTACCCCTTTAAAACCCCGTAATGTAAATTGTATAAATTGTAGTTATCGGACTTACCGAGACCATGGATATAAGTTATTCATGTAAACGGTTTCAGGATGTATCAAGTAGGCATGTAATCAAGTCAAGATATAGCCATTGTTCAGTCAAGTCAAGTCATGTTGATATTGATCTTGTTCTGGTATTCAGGTTCAGGTTCAAGTAGTCATGTTTGGTATATTAGATTCATGTTGAATTGGATTCATATTTGGATTGGACTCAGATTGATTTGGACTCAGTCTTGAGTCAAACACTTAAAAACTGATTTAGATCCTGATTAGGTTTAGGAGTTATCGGTAACTACTGCACATGGACGGCAGAATTTGTGCCTTTTTTCAAGACAATTACCGTTGATAATTCCGTTAAGTTTTTCTATTTTAAATAGGCAAGCACTCACTTTTTCCGTCTCCCTAGGGCTCAAGAGAATTGATCCCGCTTAAACCTATATTTACTAAAGTTCTTAAATGTAATTTATATAACTCGAGAGGGTTTTATGAAAAATATTTTATACACTTTCAAAATAAATCTCGAGTAATTATTTATTGTATTTAGGTTTTCATGGATGTAACTTTAAGATTTGAGATATTTTGATGAATATTAACTTAGCTTAAATAGCTCATGGTATTTAAGTGTAAAACTTATCTTGTATTGATACTTGATGGTATTTTGGTAAAATTTTTCATTTTTTTATCTTTTTAGAAAACATGGAATTTTATTATATCTTGAAAATATGTGTTTTGATAATATTTATATATTTATAAAAATTAATTTTATTATTAAATAGAAAATATTGTTTTTCTTAAAAGTCGTATTAAAATTCTTTGAGATCGGATGCTCCGTGAGGAGGTCTGCATCTCGCTCTACTAGCCTGAGGACGTGCGATAATCCGCACCATCCAATAGTGGGTTCCCCAAAATGGGTTGTACAGGCATAATCGCAAAGAGTTTAATAATACAATTCAAAGAAAAATCAGTTTTTATAGTTCATGGTATTTAAGTGAAATATTGTATTTGCCACGAAATATGTTTCAAAGAGAAATCGTGCTATATTAATATGTGTGTATGTGAGGGATAAATCATCACCCCATGAAGTTTCTAAAGGTATGCTAAGAAAAATGTTTAAAAGATGACGTATATAAAATTCATGGTATTTAACTATAAAAGTTTATTTAAAGTTATTTAACATGGAGTTTTAGAATGAAAATTGTTTCTAAATATTAGTTTAATGATTAACAATTCAAGGTATAGAATATGAATGGGTAATGCTTAATAAAAGATGTAGTTTCAAGGGTTTTAGAAACAAATATCGGTATAACTCTACTTACCGACTTGTTTTATCGATATATTTTATAAAAAGAGACTTTTTTAAGTATAAAGAGAAGAAGGGTGTAACGTTTTAAAAATCGTTTAGACTAATTGTTTGATAACTAGTAGTACAACTTGTGTTTTCCGTAAAACCTAGTTATCATTATTTTTTTTCATATAAACATAATTATATCTATTTTAAGTATGTAATTGTTTGCATGAATGTTTAACTAGTTACTTATTTAGTTGCTAGTTTACTTAAATATTTTCCTTAATTATTTATTTTTTAAATATTATTTTAATCATGCACTTACACACTAAATTAGTGTTAATTACAAGTTAATATGGGTTAATACATTTTTATGCACCATGACACAACTAAACACTTATTGTAACATGTTGTTTTCAAAAAAAATTTAAGACGGTTGTAGGCTTATGTAGAAAAGATAAAGAAAAAAATAAAAGAATTAATAAAAGAGAATGAAAAGAAAAAGAAGTATAGTGCATTAAAAGAAGTATGGTGTGTAGGGGGGAGTATGGTCACCTCTCTCTCACTCACCCTCACTCTCTCCTCTCTAGTTTCAGCCACATCCTGCAGCAGCCCCCACCACTTCTTCATCTTCTTTTCATCTCAAAAACCCCACAAAACTCATTCAAAATTCCACAAAATTAACTCTAATTTCTAGTTAAATCATCACAAGACTTTCTTTACCTAAACTAAGCTTGGATCTTGAAGCAAGTTAGCGTTTTGGGTGGCCGAAGCAAGTTAGCGTTTTAGCCGAAGCAAGCAAGCTAGCAAGTTTGATATTCCAAAATCTTTAAGGTGTAAAACCAAATCCTAGTCTTTTTTGTTAATATTTGCTTTAATCAAAATTTAATTAGTTGTTAATATAGTTTAATTGCAAGATTAGATTTTAATAAGAAGGGTTTGGGTTAAAGTTAAGGTTTTTATCACTTAATTAGATTAGCTAAGTGTAGTTAACATCTAATGGCTTTATCAAATATAATCTAGTTGTTAAACTTGCTAATCTTTACTTTTAAATTGTCTAAATTAAGTGTTTATGCAATTTAATTGCATGCTTAGTGTGTTTAGGTGAGATTAAAATTAGTTAATAATCGTGTGGCTTAATTAAAATATTTAAGTGTGATTGTGGCTGCTAGGTTTGCTAAAACACCTAGGTTTGCTAAAATACCCTATTGTTGCTTCTAGGTTTTTTAAAGGAAATAGGTTTAAGTTAAATTTGAGCTTGTGATGATTTACAACTATTTTCCTAAAATTATTTAGCGTTATGTCTTGTGCGATTGGTATGATTGGATTCTAGAATTGGTGTTTGCTACGCATAGCAATCCCTAGTTGTGGTTTGTGGCGATATCACGCGCGTTTTGTGCACCAAGTGCACACACGTCTAGCTAGTATACATTGGTTGTCTTGTATCGTTGTGTGTCCACGTCTATTTAAATGTCTGTCCTCTTATATACTATTTGTGGGGTGATAGGATCGATCGCGGAGACGTCAAATGCGGCACGAAAGGGCAAGGCGGTGATTGGATTCGACCAGACGAGACATTCCTGTGGGTAGATCTAACATCTACGGGGGAATCACCTATGACGTTAAGCACCGAGGGCTTGATTCATTAAAATAAACATTATTCTTATATGCAACATATTGATATTGCATGATTACCATTTGCACATCCTATTATCTGTTGTTCATTGTTATATCATTAATAGGACACTGCACCATTTCCGATGATGCATATGTCACACGTACACTTACTGGCCGGCTCACACACATCATCATCGGTAATTACCATGTCACGTACACATTAGAAAATGTTACTTCACTGGTATAGTCTACCAGCTGCTAGTTATTATATATTATAATATGCTTGCTCTCATATGCTAGTTTAGATAGTGTATTCCTTACCTAGATGTCGCATGCATTCATATATTTATGTTGTTTATACACTGTTAAGGGGCTTTATGCCGAAGTTCATTGTTCTCTTGCTGATTCATGATTATGGGACCTCAGTATTTTTAGAGATTTCTGGATTTGGGAAACCGTAAAATAAGTTTGAAAACTTATTATAAAATTAAAAACTTATGCTTCTTTTTTGTATAAAAAGAAAAATGCGGTTTTCCTTCATATGATATTTCATTTCCATGATGAGTTTTCTCGGTTCTAAGTTGTTGTTTTCGAGACCCGATTCGAGAAGTTGGATGATCCGTCTGCGGGTACATGGTGGACCCGGTAAAGTACCCCGGGGCGAGAAATTCATGTGAATGACGATGAGCCTGGCAGGAGGAAGCACTATCTACCGGTGATTGTATAGAAACTCGTCGGATATCTGGAGGATACCGTCCGGAGTTATGAGACCAGATGGATATGCGGGCCGATCCGAGGGATGGCGCCTGAGTTTTGGGATTTTGGGTTGTCGTTGATGGACACCAGATTTCTATAATGTTTATTTTGAGGATGGCTTTGTTTTATTCCACACAGTGGACTTTTATGACATACTTTGCATATATAGTTGTTGTACCCTGATGTAGTTCTTGATTTGGATTCTTGCTGCACCTCATACTGTTGTGCATGTGTTACCATGATTGCATATACATAGGATTGTCGTTTTCGTGCATGCTTGTGATTACATGTACGATGTTATTTATGAGCTGGCAACTCACCCCCAGTGTGCCACAGTGTCTTGCAGGACCGACTCGTCAGTATAGTAGTGGCGGGCATACTTCTTCTTCTGTTACCTTTTGCTTCGACTCGAGGACTTTGCGCATAAGTGGGTTTTTGGGAGGATATTATTTTGTTCCCACCGTGTATATTTATTTTGTATCTAGTACACTCAATCGATCATATGTATATGTGACTTAAACTGTGAACTTGTAAGATGTGTATTTTGCTCTCTGGTGTCGAGCTCAAGTGAGCCGACGTGGTGCTTTCTTATTTTCTTGCTTTTATATGCTTATTTCGCATTATTATGATATATCTTGCATGTGGTTGTGTTCCGCCATTCGGCGAAGAGCTAGCTCCTACTTGGGGATGCCTTTATACATTGCTTTATATATATTCCTTGTTTTGTATCCGTTTGGGGTCAGTTTTTACAAAGGAAACTCTACCGAAATTTTCAGGAAAAAAACCCGGATGTTTTTAAAAATGATTTTGATGCAACTCTTTTGTTAAAAATCAACCTTTTAATTTAAGTTTTCTTCACTTTAATTCATTAAACGGTTTAGATTTCTAGGCTTTGGCTAACTTAGATTACGCTACGCCTCTAGACGTTGCGTGATTTAAGTGCCAGTCACATTCCACATATTCGGGTCATGACAAAGTTGGTATCAGAGTGTTAGTTTTACTTTTCTGAGTGTAGGATGACCCTTGGTATGATGGAGTAGGTGACTTAAGCAGAGTGACGTGGCGTGTGTATGTTCCCCGACATACTTACGACACGGTACTCCGCTTAAGTGACCTTAAGATATATATTTGCTTGTGATCCCTTCCTTGATTCTATATATCCTTTCTTCTCGATTGCAATGAATCTTATCAATTCATGTTCTAGTTGTAGCCACTATGTTGCCAAAGACTACGAGGGCACAGAGAGTTGGCGCCAGAGATGAAGCCAGGGAAGGCTTATTGGAGACTAGGACTGACCAGGCGGTACGCCTATTCTTCAGGAGCAGACTGTTCCACCTTCTCCAGACAGTATTGCTAGGCTAGAGGCAGGTATACAGGATTTACGACAGATGGTGGGATTCTTGGTTGAGGCCAGTCGAGCATAGAGATCAGAGGTTGTTCCACCTACTACGGGGACCATGATTGTACCTACTGCTCAGCCAGTCGTACCTACCGCTACAGAAACTATCGTTGTATCCTTATCAGAGATCATGAGGCTGAAGCCTCCGGTTTTTTACTGGCACCGATACGGCTGAGGATCCACAGTCGTTCCTCGACCGGATATCCAGGATCTGTCGTTCCTTGAGATGCTCCGATGTGAGATCGGTAGAGTTGGCTAGTTTTCGTTTGGAGGGTCTTGCCCAGACATGATGCGAGTCTATGGAGAGAGGCCGAGCCGCAGGCCTTCCTCCCATGACGTGTGATGAGTTCGTGACGCTTTTTCTTGCCTGTTTTCTTCCACAGAGCGTCAGGAATGCCCGAGCTCACAGATTTGAGTCGTTGCGCAAGAATCCTGGTATCACAGTGGTAGAGTATGATATTCAGTTTACCCAGCTTTCCGTATATGCTCAATATTTAGTGGATACTGAAGAGAAGCGTGTCAAGAGGTTCGTGCAAGGCCTTAATACCCAGCTGTTCCTGTCCATTGGCGCCCAGCATTTTGATATGTATGCAGCAGCAATGGACGCATCCCTACTGATAGAGGAGCGTATTTCCAAGACTTCGGTCATTCCGGAACTGAAACGGATTCGTACTGGTGTCCCAGCTCAGAGGCAGTTAGGTAGACACCGCGGCAGACCCCCTCTAGACCGTGGTGTTAGCAAAAGCTTGAGATTAAGCCAATTATATAGATTTTTTCTACAGGGTCAACGACCATCGTTGGAATGTTTGTGGTGTGGAAGTCGGTATCACCGCATCAGGGATTGCACCGTGAGGCACCAGGGCGAGACAACCGTTTCATATGTTACCTTACCACCTTCACCACCTCAGAGGGCTTTGCCTCCTACGCCAGTTATCTCTCCACGATAGACCTATGCTCAGAGGGGTTGTGGTCGTGGCGGTCTTTTTCAGAGAGGACGAGGTGGCAGAAGCAGAAGACAGTTAGTTGCCGGTAGAGGACACGCCCGAGTTTTTGCGTCGACCCCTCAGGATGCGCAGGCGTCAAATGCAGTCGTGACAGGTATTCTTTTAGCGTTTTCTTTCGATGCACGCTTTTTATTGGACCCAGTATCCACACACTTCGTATCAAACTTAGGACGAGACTCGTCCTTGTTAGATGAGCCGCTTGTCGTGATTACCCCAATTGGAGAGTCGTTGGGCACGCGACGTGTGTTTCAATTGAGTACCACTCGTAATAGAGATAGAGATTCATCCGTCGAATTGATCTTTCTTGATAAGTTGAAATTCGACACTCTCCCTGGCTTAGACTAGTGGGCTACTTGCTATGCGTCCGTGGATTGCCATGAAAAGGCGGTCAGATTTTATTTTTCGGTCGAGTCAGTTCTTGTTGTGCAGGGGGACCATAGTGTCGCCCCTCACAGTTTGATTTCTTCTCTTTGCGCTAGTCAGCTTTTGAGAAAAGGATGTCAGGGATTCTTAGCGTATGTACGTGATGCTGGAGCCGCAGAGGTCCCGTTGGACCAGGTTCCGATTTTGAGCGAGTTTCCCGATATCTTTCCTGATGAGTTGTCTGGATTTCCGCCAGAGCGCGATATCAAGTTCTGCATTGACTTGATCCCCGGCACAGGGCCTATTTCTATACCGCCTTATTAGATGGCCCCGACAAAACTTAAAGAGTTGAAGGATCAGTTGCAAGATTTACTGGATTAAGGACTTATTCATCCGAGTGTGTCACCTTAGGGAGCTCATGTTTGTTCATCAAGAAGAAGGACGGCATTATGAGATTATGCATCGATTATCGTCAGTTGAATCGAGTTACTGGGAGGGATAGATATCCTCTACCTCGCATTGACGATTTGTTTGATCAGCTCCAGGGTGCAAGACATTTCTCGAAGATTGACGTACGGTCGGGTTATCATCAGTTGCGGGTTCGGAATGATGACATTCCGAAGACTGCATTTCATATGCGCTACGGGCATTATGAGTTCTTGGTGATGTCGTTCGGGCTCACCAATGCCCCAGCAACGTTTATGGACTTGATGAACCGCATATTCAGGCCTTTTCTTGATCAGTTTATTGTTGTGTTCATTGATGATATTCTAGTATACCCCCGGAGCCGAGAGGAGCATGAGCAGCATTTGTGGATTACGTTGCAGATTTTGAGGGAGTATCAGTTGTTCGCTAAATTCTTCAAGTGTGCCTTTCGGCTTGACAACGTTGATTTCTTGGGTCACGTCGTTACGAGAGATGGTATACGTGTGGACCCAAAGAAGATCGAGGTCGTTCAACACTGGCCTAGACCTGTATCAGTGACGGAAGTTTGCAACTTTTTGGGTTTGGTCGGTTACTACCAATGCTTTGTTCAAGATTTTTCTCGTATAACTGCACCGCTGACCGGGTTGACCCGGAAGGGAGTTCCTTTTCTTTGGACCGAGGCATGCGAGCAGAGCTTTCAGCAGTTGAAGACTCGTTTGACTACTGCGCCAGTATTATCTTTGCCTGCAGGATCAGGCGGTTTTGTTGTTTATTGTGATGCTTCTCGAGTGAGGCTAGGCTGTGTATTGATGCAGCACGGCAGGGCCGTCTCTTTTGCTTCTCGGCAGTTGAAGAAGCATGGGTAGAACTATCCCACTCAAGACTTAAAGATGGCCGCGATGGTCTTTGCACTCAAGATTTGGAGACACTACTTATATGATGAGTCGTGTCAGATATTCACGGACCACAAGAGCTTAAAGTACATCTTTCAGCAGCGAGATCTAAATTTGAGACAGCGTCGTTGGATGGAACTAGTGAAGGACTGCGACTACAATATTCTTTATCATCTGGGCAAGGCGAATGTTGTGGCAGATGCTTTGAGTCGGAGGCCTGGAGGTAGCTTGTCTTGTTTGAGCGCAGTTCAGAGACAGTCGACCGCAGATTGGCAGATTCTATGTGACAGCCAAGTAGAGTTCGAGTTTACTTCAACCGGGGGACAGCTTTCCCATGTCCGTGGACGTCCACAGTTACTTGACCGTATCCGCGAGGCACAATCCGATGACGTTCGTTTGTCAGAGATCATGGAGAAGGTTCGACAGGGCAGAGATTCAGAATTCGTGATCAATGATCAGGAAGTTCTACAATTTGGGACTCGACTGTGTGTGCCAGATTCCGTAGGGCTAAGACGCGAGATCTTAGAAGAGGCGCATCAGTCAGCATACAGTATTCATCTGGGTTCCACCAAGATATATCATGACTTGAGAGATGTCTACTGGTGGGAAGGGATGAAGAGAGACGTCACAGATTTTGTTTCGAGATGCCTGACTTGCCAGCAAGTCAAGGCCGAGCATCAAAGGCCGGCAGGAGAGTTATAACCTTTGCCCATTCCAGAGTGGAAATGGGAGTAGATATCTATGGATTTCATTATGGGTTTACCTTGGAACAACCAAGGGTATGACTCTATTTGGGTGATCGTAGACCGGTTGATGAAGGCGGCTCACATCCTGCCAGTGAAGAACACCTTCAGATTTGTCAATTTGCTCAGATATATATATCGATGAGATTATGAGACTATACGGCATTCTGACTTACATTGTTTCCGACAGAGGCACCCAGTTCACCAGCCGACTATGGCAGAAACTTCAAGAGGTTTTGGGCACCCGATTGAGTTTCAGTACAGCTTTCCATCTGCAGACCAACGGTCTGTCAGAGCGGATCATACAGACTCTTGAGGACATGCTCCGAGCTTGCGTTTTAGATTTCGGTGGTAGCCAGGATCGCCACTTTCCTTTGATAGAGTTTTCCTATAATAACAGCTTCCAAGAGACGATTCAAATAGCACCCTTCGAGGCGTTATATGGGAAGAGATGTCGATCACCAGTTTATTGGACAGAGCTCAGTGAGAGCAGTATTTTGGGACCGCAGCTTGTGCAGGAGACGATAGAGAAGATCCAGTTGATTCGAGATAGGATGAGAGTGGCCCAGAGCAGGCAGAAATCTTATGCGGATAGACGTCATTGTAAACTGGAATTTGCTGTAAGTGATCATGTTTTCTTGCGGGTTTCTCCAATGAAGGGCGTAATAAGATTTGGAAAGAAAGGGAAGCTTAGTCCCAGATATGTGGGTCCTTTCGAGATTCTCGAGCGAGTCGGTGCAGTTGCTTATCGTTTATCTCTTCCACCCAGTTTCCCAGATGTTCACCCCATTTTTCATGTGTCGATACCTCGCAAGTACCTTAATGACCCCTCTCACGCGATTCAGTATCAGAAGATCCAGCTGGAGCGTGATCTTTCCTTCACCGAAGAGCCGATAGTCATTCTGGATCGGTAGATGAAGAAGCTAAGATCAAAGGTCTTACCGTCCGTAAGGGTTCTTTGGCGTAGCCCGAGCAGTGAAGAGGTCACCTAGGAAGCCGAGGACGAGATGAGGAAGAAATATTCCCATCTTTTCGAAGGTATGGGTAGTTAGATTTTAAATTCAGGGACCGAATTCCATTAAGGGGGAAGATTCTAACGCTTTAAAAATCGTTTAGGCTAATTGTTTGATAATTAGTAGTACAACTTGTGTTTTCCGTAAAACCTAGTTATCATTATTTTTTTCTTCACATAAACATAATTATATCTATTTTAAGTATGTAATTGCTTGCATGAGTGTTTAACTAGTTACTTATTTAGTTGCTAGTTTACTTAAATATTTTCCTTAATTATTTATTTTTTTAAAATATTATTTTAATCATGCACTTACACACTAAATTAGTGTTAATTACAAGTTAATATAGGTTAATACATTTTAATGTACCGTGACACAACTAAACATTTATTGTAACATGTTTTCAAAAAAAAATTTAAGATGGTTCTAGGTTTATGTAGAAAAGATAAAGAAAAAAATAAAAGAATTAATAAAAGAGAATGAAAAGAAAAAGAAGTATGGTGCATTAAAAGAAGTATGGTGTGTGTGTGTGAGGTATGGTCACCTCACTCTTACTCACCCTCACTCTCTTCTCTCTAGTTTCGGCCACATCCTGCAGCAGCCCCCTCCACTTCTTCATCTTCTTTTCATCTCAAAAATCCCACAAAACTCATTCAAAATTCCACAAAATTAACTCTAATTTCTAGTTAAATCATCAAAAGACTTTCTTTGCCTAAACTAATCTTGGATCTTGAAACAAGTTAGTATTTTGGGTGGCCAAAGCTAGCAAGTTTGATCTTCCAAAATCTTTGAGGTATAAAACCAAATCCTAGTTTGTTTTGTTAATATTTGCTTCAATCTAAATTTAATTAGGTGTTAATATAGTTTAATTGCAAGATTAGATTTTAAAGAGAAGGGTTTAGCTTAAAATTAAGGTTTTTATCATTTAATTAGATTAGCTAAGTGTAGTTAACATCTAATGGCTTTATCAAATATAATCTAGTTGTTAAACTTGCTAATCTTTACTTTTAAATTGTCTAAATTAAGTGTTTATGCAATTTAATTGCATGTTTAGTGTGTTTAGGTGAGATTAAAAATAGTTGATAATTGTGTGACTTAACTAAGATATTTAAGTGTAATTGTGGCTACTAGGTTTGCTAAAACACCTAGTTTTGCACTAAAATACCCTATTGTTGCTTCTAGGTTTTTTAAAGGAAATAGGTTTAAGTTAAATTTAAGGTTGTGATGATCTACAACTATTTTCCTAAGATTATTTAGCGTTATGTCTTGTGCGATTAGTACGATTGGATTCTAGAATTGGTGTTTGCTACGCATAGCAACCCATAGTCCCCCTAGTTGTGGTTTGTGGCGACGTTGCGCGCGTTTTGTGCATCAAGTGCACGCACGTCTAGCTAGTGTGCGTTGGTTTTCTTGTATCGTTGTGTGTCCGCTTCTATTTAAATGTATGTCCTCTTATATACTATTTGTGCGGTGAAAGGATCGATCACGGAGACGTCAGACGCGACAAGGAAGAGCAAGACAGTGATTGGATTCTACCAGACGAGACATTTACGGGGGAATCGCCTGTATGGCGTTAAGCGCCGAGGGCTTGATTCATTAAAATAAACATTATTCTTATATGAAACATAT
Organism: Agapanthus africanus; assembly: GCA_030015575.1. Taxonomy (NCBI): domain Eukaryota; kingdom Viridiplantae; phylum Streptophyta; class Magnoliopsida; order Asparagales; family Amaryllidaceae; genus Agapanthus; species Agapanthus africanus. Next base: position 238,406,048 of record CM057338.1, read on the forward strand.
CGATATTGCATGATTACCATTTGCACATCCTATTATCTGTTGTTCATTGTTATATCATTAATAGGACACTGCACCATTACCGATGATGCATATGTCACACGTGCAGTTACTGGCCGGCTCACACACATCATCATTGGTAATTACCATGTCATGCACACATTAGAAAATATTACTTCACTGGTATAGTCTGCTAGCTGCTAGTTATTATATATTATAGTATGCTTGCTCTCATATGCTAATTTAAATATTGCATTCCTTATCTAGATGTCGCATGCATTCATATATTTATGCTGTTTATACACAGTTGAGGGGCTTTATGCCGAAGTTCATTGTTCTCTTGCTGATTCATGATTATGTAACCTCGGTATTTCTAGAGATTTCTGGATGTGGAAAACCGCAAAGTATGTTTGAAAACTTGTTATAAAATTAAAAACTTATGCTTCTTTTTTTTATAAAATGAAAAATGCGGTTTTTCTTGATATGATATTTCATGTCCATCATGAGTTTTCTCTGTTCTGAGTTGTTGTTTTCGAGACCCGATTCGAAGAGTTGGATGATCCGTCTGCGGGTACATGGTGGACCCGGTAAGGTACCCCGGGTCGAGAAATTCGTATGGATGGCAATGAGCCTGGGAGGAGGGAGCACTACCTACCGATGATTGTATAGAAACTCGGCGGATATCCGGAGGATATCGTCTGGAGTTATGAGACCAGATGGATATGCGGGCCAATCCGAGGGATGGCGCCTGAGTTTTGGGATTTTGGGGTGTCGTTGATGGACACCAGATTTCTATGATGTTTATTTTGAGGATTTAATCCACACTCCGGACTTTTATGACATACTTTGCACATATAGTTGGTGTACCTTCATGTAGTTCTTGATTTGGATTCTTGCTGCACCTCATACTACTGTGCATGTGTTACCATGATTGCATATACATAGGATGGTCATTTTCGTGCATGCTTGCGATTATATGTACGATATTATTTACTACTCACGAGCTGGCAACTCACCCCTGTTGTGCTATAGTGTCTTGCAGGACCGACCCGTTAGCATAATAGCGGCGGGCATACATCTTCTTCTGTTACCTTTTCCTTCGACTCGAGGACTTTGCTCATAGGTGGGTTTTTGGGAGGATATTATTTTGTTCCCACCATATATTTTTATTTTGTATCTAGTACACTCCATTGACCATATGTATATGTGACTTAGACTGTGAGCTTGTAAGATTTGTATTTTGCTCTCTGGTGTCGAGCTCAAGTGAGCCGACGTGGTGCTTGTAAGTGCACGGTAGCGCCACGGCCGTCTAACAGACGCCAAATGTGGAACAAAAACTTTTTGACTGGCGCTATCGTATACTATAACCCGGATCTGCCATTAAAGCTAAACTAACAAACTACAAAGTGGGTAGAAATGTTATACCGAATGACCCGAGTCCTTCGGTCTTCAACCATCATGCCACGCTTTGTTGCGGCTGCTCCGATCTCCTGAATCTCCAGTCTTCTCGTCCAGGTGGCACCATGTCGACGGATCTTTAAACGGGCTCCCGCCTCTGAACCGAGGCAACTCGATCATCGAGTTTGCTAAAAGAGATGACCAAGATTGATGTAGAGAATGAGTAGAACACTTTGTCTCGTTACGTCCAAAGCTATGGATGAACGGTTAATGAAGTTGCCTTTTGGATCAAAATGAAATGAGAAACTATGCTATCTAATTTCCATGAATCCATAACCTTAATCTTTTTTTCCAAAACCAACTATCATTCTATCAAGAGGGGGCCGACCACATATATGAGCAAGGGAGGGTGAGTGTAGGAGGAGGGAGAGTGATCATTAGCATTAAAGAGAAGAATGTGTCATCTAACACCTTGCATAAATCATTAATGCAAACAAATGATTCATCTAACCTAGTCATCAACTCATTAAATGAACAATTAATGCACTAATGACTCACTAGCCTAGTCACCATCTAGAATCTTCTAGAACCACGACCCACCCTCATGACTCACCCTAGAGACGAAAAGATAAATCCGCATTTAACCGAATGTTAAAGACGGGTGAAAGAAAACAGGAAACTGGCAACTTCCAAAAGCGATCCTGAAACGAATTTCAGGATAACCCCGTAACAGTATAAACATACCCGCATTTGTATTACGACCGAATACAAATGCAACTGAGACAAAGATATTATATCTACACAGTATAATACTCGGATCCGGCTTAAACCAAAGCCCACCAGTATTATCAGCCCGAAATATGACACGTGCGTAAACGCACGTGCATTTTCCGAACCTTAACATAAAACCATACGGCCTCTACAACGTTTCGCCCGAACTTGGGAAACTGACTGTAGGGAACTCTAATGACTCATCAACACACTGGCACTGGGTATAACCACTAGCACGTCAGAGGTACAAGATGTACGTAACGGTTGCCTATGTATTGATTGGAAGGGAAGAGGACGAGCGAAATCATCCAGAAACCCTACTGAGCCTGACAGTGACAATATCCGTACAGTCCGGTCCGTTCGTCTAAGAGTATCGCATATCGAGTCTAGGGGGTGGATAAAGTCAGACCCCTAATAACGCGATAATTCGTGTCGGTATGAAGCCCATCACCACCTGAGAAACTACTGATCCAAATCAGTAATTCTCCACTACCCCGGCCGAGGATTTCTAGTGATGGACACCCGTGCACTTTGCGACATCAACCCCCAATACCGGGAGAGACGAATCCCCGACGATCCGCTCACTGCCTCCATGTGGCTCGAGACTGTACCCAACTAAAACCTATTTGCACGTCTCCTTTGAGCGTGGTAGGGTAGTAATCAAAGCACAGTGGGAACTCACACGAGACAAATGACGATCTCAGGTCGACAAACTAACATGTACACATGTCACCAGGGAATTGCTATCTGACGATATATATAATACCAACTAGCATGTTCCCGGCGAGTCCTGTCCGGTGTACTCATAACGCAATGAGCACCTGTATACATCTTAGGTGAACCATCTGACACCAATGGCTTGTGAGACCAGCCATCGCCCCTCGTCGGGGTCTCGACTATATACACTAGTCTACTCTGGAGTATCGATGCCCTGTCTCGAAACTCCTACGACTAGGGACACTTTAAGGATGTGCTTACAAACCCCAGCTCCCACGTATATGATCGCCATCATACTGCTGGCAGTCAAGCAAGAATCCTATGGGCTCTATCAACATGCAATGGAGAACTAAAGCATGTAAACGATGATAAAGACAAACCAGATAGCATACTATCATCACGAGCAAGACTTTCATATCGATATAGGTCCTCCCTCAATCATTGCAATCACGTACCTGCGATCCAATAATTGACTTTGAGGGCACTATATCCAACAATCTCCCACTTGCACTTAAGGCTAATTATTGCGATGTCGCATACTCACAGTCCGTGTGATACCGAACATCAAACTCCTCTACTAATCAGTTTCACAAAGCCTAGCCTCCGTGAGTGGATCCGCCCTGATGTTTCTTTCTATGTCTCTCTTAATATCAAGTTCGCGGAGAAAGCCATCTCCCGAATCGAGTAATACCTGTCTTAGAATATGTCTAGATATCTGATGGGACCTAGTTCATAAATGAACTCCATATCCAAACTCCTTTAGACTGTATCTATAACTGAACCTAATCAGTTTCAGCACCATGCCTCCCACAGTATCCTTTTGAACCACCTGTCCATAATACTGTCCCTCGTTAGAGGGAAAACTATAACTCTGACAATCACTCTGTCATCCAGGTCACCTTGGAAGCCTGGAATGATAACTGTCTCCCGAAGGAGGCTGCCGTCATCAAATCCGTAGAACATTCACTTATGTTCTAAAACCGCTTCCTTATGTTTCTTCAGGATTGGATTAATATAAACTTATTGTATCTAGTGCAAAAACAACATCTGGTATGGTACTTGACATCTCACAATTGACTCAATTGCCTAAGTAAGTGATCTGTCAATCATGCATATCCCTCTCCCCTTTAGTCTGTAAGACACCTTTAGAGAGGGTAACTCCATCATCTGCAGGTACACCACCATGCCAGGAGTCATTTATTCTAAATACCTTTAGAATACTGTCAAAGTACCCACATTGGGAAACTACCCAAATCTAGATCTAAAACCATAGATCTAGTAACCAAAATGTCAAATATTATATCCATATCCTTTGCGGAGAAACAACTGTGTGACAACCACAGTATAACCGATTGTAGTATAGGAATTTTACTTCATACTCTGTGTATGTAATCCAAATACCAGGACATCACACCCTACTACCTTTTCAACAGATCCATCCCCTATTCTGATGAAGTCAAAGCCATGACTGTCACATCAAAATTAGATGATCTATCTCTGCTTTATCTGCTCAAGTCTATAAATAGACATAAGCTACTTGCCCACTATGCTTCCGCTGCTCCCACTGACCACAACAACCCTCTGGCAGAATAATATATACGTTCACTTCTAAAGCCAGTTTAGAACGACGCTATACTTAACCTCCTGCCGGGTCTCATAGCCTGGAACAACAGTAGTGTCAAGTCTGGGTGAATAAAAACCTTCCTGTCACCGTCCTTGAGGCTACCGGAGAACCTCTCGGGTGTCTGAGGTTACCCACCATATCTGCGGAGTGGCTAATGGAATGTCAAACCTAATTGAATATATAGGTCCTATTAAATTTTCCGTAATCGTTTGCGGTTCTGGAATCACTTCCAGTTCTACCATACTCCCACTACTGTTTTCTGAAAAAATCCATTTTTACTAAAACTGTGGTGAGTCAAGAACAATATCACTATTGATCTTCCAGATGGTTGAAAATCAACCCTCGTCAAAGCCACGGTCAACCCACAAACTGCCATTACAGAAACGTGCCTTGAGTTATCCAGTGTCTGGTTTTAAGCATAAGCTGGACAACTCCCCGTACCTTAACATCGTTAATATATGAACCATTCTATATCCAATATAGAAAATTTGGTACTTATTTAATTGGAACCAGATTCAAACCATGCTTCTGTCTCCAGCGCATATCAACTCAATGGAGAAAGGCTAATCAGTATTACTCAACTTAGGAATCCATCCAATTATGAGTAACCTGAAAGAGAAACAAGTTTCTCAAAACCATTAACTGAATACCAATCACAAGAATCTACATCTTCAATTTCTTTGAAGAATCCCGATACTTGCGACACCTGGTTCTCTACTTTATTCCTATACCCACAACTTCTCAAAACTTAGACATTGTATTTCTACGAAACACCTGTCTAAAAACTAGAGAAGTTACAAGTAAACAGAATAGAGTACGAGGACCTACCCCATTGTCCTTATAGACACTGGACAACATACAATACTCTGTATAAGTCCGCTGAGTCGAATAACTCAAAACCTGTGTATCGTAGATTGAAAACTGTACTTATGGTTAAGAATTACTCCGTTGTTCAATGCTCCTTACCCAACGTATCTGATATAGGTAAATGTCACGGACATAATTTCAAAAAGTTATATCTCACTTTATAAAAATAAATGTACAGATATATCATTTTGAAATTGGTACATAACAACGGATATTCAAAACCAAATACATGCCGTCTGGCAAAAACTCAGGCGACTTCCTCAAATATCACCAATTACAACGAATTCCGTTATAATGAGGATGATCACCTTATTCCCAATAACCTACTCCTACTCATCATCTGTAAAACCATACAGATATGAGAATCATACCTGGTAAATACATACCCTGGAGTAAGTATCTAATCGGGAAATCAGTTTTCCTTTAACAATGCACTGAAACATGAAAATGTTTCATAGGGGTATCCTGGTATTCCTAGTAATGTCTCTTTCATAATCCCATTCATGACTTTAACCGTATATTTCTTTGTCATCTCTCCAAATCTCTTTATCTGTCTTTATTCATTTCCTTCTGTACACCATCGTTAGGCTAAATGGTTTTCTTCCTTCCCTACCGTTCGGCACCAGCCTATGGTTTGGAAGAAGACTATCCAGTAAGCATAATAGATGTACCCTCCTAAACCAAGGAGTACTCGCAACTTGAGAGAAGGTGATGATAAAAGACAACTGAATAATACCTTATTCTATTTCTCCCAAACTGGGAAAAAAGCAAAGGTGAAATAGGAGTGGCGATGAAGTACGCGGTTTGGTCGTGAATGATAACAGTCGCAATTTACTTTGCCCTCTTTCTAATCCCTTTATTTTGTCTTTAGTTATTACCTTCTGTATACCCTACTTAGGTTAATTGGTTTTCTTCATTCCCTACCTTTCGGCACCTGCCTATGGTTTGGAATAAGATTATTCAATAAGCGTAATAGGTGTACTCTCCTAAACTAAGGAGCCCTCGTAACCTGAGAGAAGGTGATAATAAAAGACAACTGAATAAACTAATTCTATTTCTCCTGAACCTGGATCCATCCTCAAAGAAGTCCCTTCGAGTTAGAATATAACCATACGATGGATCTATCCAATGGAAGTCGATGTCCGTAGTAATACGGGGTGTTCTGAGAAATACAAAGGGTAAAAGAAGGAGCGGCAATGACTTATGCAACTTTAGACAATCCAAAATCCAGTATTTAAAGAAGGTTCAGTCAACTTGGTCACTGAGTCATAGTCTAGGGTCGGTCAAAGGTTGCTGCCAAATAGAGAGAGAGAAAAGAAACACTCTGCGTGCACTCTAACCCAGATCAGAATGGTTATCACTTTATCTAATAGGGAAACCTCCCATTGTACCGTCAAATTCTCCTCCAAACCTAAAAGAAGAATCAATCGGGATCACCCGAAGAGTAAACCAACTCATCAGTGGGAATCGGGATCCAACTCTCATCGCATGATAACGTGAAGGAATCCACTCATGTTATCATACTCCAGAAGGTATGCGCATACTTGGCAAGTTTCAGTTTCTTTAGAAACTCCCGATATTTATTTTTTCCCCATGCTCTTATGACCTTGGCGTTAGGTCAAAATGTCATAAGTCACATGTCAAGTTCTATCCATCATTATCCAGATTAATTTGAACCCACCCGCACATGCCCTTGGCGTTAGGTCAAAATGGCAGAACGACTGTCCCAAACCAACTCATCTATCTATGCAACATGTGAATACCCAGCAGCTACCAAACACTATGCATTGGCGTTAGGTCAAAATACATAGCTTGAATACTACTGAATACCCAAAATAAATGACGGAGGGCTACGGCTGGTTTTTGGCGAAAAAACCTTTAACGTAATGAACTTGATATCGCTGAAGGAACCTGATAGCTTTTTATAAAAATATAGTGGCGAAAACCTTTGCTAAAGAGGTCACTCCCGGTGAAGGGATCTCGGCTCTTTCCTCGTGGAATGAGGTGCAGGATATTCTAACTGAATACCGCGATGCAAAGTAACTTGTAATCGACTATAGTGAAGTTATTACCCTGACGCAAACTTCTGCCCAAGGGGTCACTCCCGGTGAAGGGATCTCGGCCCTTGCCTCGTCGAATGAGGTGTAGGATATTCCAACTGAATATCACTATGCAAAACAAAAGGAAACGTTTTTGTAATAACACTTTTAAAACTGTTCCAACAACTGCCAATATATAGGTTTGTTTTATCCTTGCATTGATCAGAATCAACACAGTCTCATCATTTAATCAAACCAGAAAAGAACGGAAAAAAATATACGTATATGCCATCCGCATTCGCCACTGGGTCCCGTCATCACCCGTTAGGTTACTTAACTAACGACAGAGCGGGGACTGAACTAGCACGGGTGTAAAACATATACAACATCTAATAGTATATATACCAATATACAATAATCGCTCCAGGCGTGATAATATGCAACATTACAGAAAAGTAATAAGTATCACAGAACAATACAGATAATCTGGGATCCCCGGGTTTCACAGAGCCGCTACTGAAACCCGACGTTCCCCTGGTCGTGTGGATAGCCTGTGCAATGAAACCTAGATCCCTACGGGTGTGGCAAGTTACCCGCCAAAACCTGAAGCGAGGCAGCCCCTTACAGCATAGTGAATGGACCACCCTGCACTTCACAGAATCCGGTAACTTTAGCACCCCTCCTTGGGTCAACCTGTACCCCCTACGAGTGCGGCGAATAGTCTGCCAATTCTAGAGTGAGGCCCCTCTGCCTCTCAAATCCATGAGATACGGACCCGTTGCCCTCCAGAACCCGGCTATCCGTGCACTCCGTCGCGGGGTAAACCTAGTACAGAAATAAAAATATGTACAACGGGTATATCGACCTCAGCCCGGTCGTGCCCCAAAAGAATATTATACAAACGGGCAGTGACGGCAGTCCACATGTTGGACGCTCACCCCGCAATATCAAATGTACAAATAAATCCAAACAGCGCTATCATTGCACCCTGCTATCCACCACGACAAATCCTCAACATCACAGCACAACACAGAACATCAACGCGAATGTCACGTTCGCAAATCCGTCTAAAAGGACTATAGCAATTAGACGCGATTTACCGCTCAAATGACATTCCCGGTCGGAGATATAATATAAGTACTGCATACTAACAAGTTTAAAATTTCGATCGACAAAACTTCCCTAAGTGGGCCCCACGTACATCTGGTGTACAGTAATAAAATCTGGGCCCAAAGGAAATATTCCAGAGACCACAATTTACAATAAAGAACATACTGTAGAAAATTAGAGCATTGATCCCACAATATGGCGGCGGATCCGCGGCCAAACCCTGGTTTTGGCTGCGGATCCGCGGCCGTACAGTAAGATCACTCGACCAATTTTCACCAGTTTTCTTAGAAAAGCCTGCACAATTTTCTGTGATTCTCAAAATAATTTTTAGACCAGATTTAAAATCGACAGAAACTTTGCACAGAAAAATTGTAGTTTTCGAAAATCCGTTCGATCAATATTTTAAACGTGTTAGCACAAGTTAGTAAAGCTTAATGGTGAGGCTCTGATACCACTGTAAGTGCACGGTAGCGCCCCGGCCGTCCAACAGACGCCAAATGCGGAACAAAAACTTTTTGACTGGCGCTAAAGTATACTATAACCCGGATCTGCCATTAAAGCTAAACTAACAAACTACAAAGTGGGTAGAAATGTTATACCGAACGATCCGAGTCCTTCGGTCTTCAACCATCATGCCACGCTTTGTTGCGGCTGCTCCGATCTCCTGAATCTCCAGTCTTCTCGTCCAGGTGGCACCACGTCGACGGATCTTTAAACGGGCTCCCGCCTCTGAACCGAGGCAACTCGATCATCAAGTTTGCTAAAAGAGATGACCAAGATTGATATAGAGAATGAGTAGAACACTTTGTCTCGTTACGTCCAAAGCTATGGACGAACGGTTAATGAAGTTGCCTTTTGGATCAAAATGAAATGAAAAACTACGCTATCCAATTTCCATGAATCCATAACCTTAATCTTTTTTTCCAAAACCAACTATCATTCTATCAAGAGGGGGCCGGCCACATATATGACCAAGGGGGGTGAGTGTAGGAGGAGGGAGAGTGACCATTAGCATTAAAGAGAAGAATGTGTCATCTAACACCTTGCATAAATCATTAATGCAAACAAATGATTCATCTAACCTAGTCATCAACTCATTAAATGAACAATTAATGCACTAATGATTTACAAGCCTAGTCGCCATCTAGAATCTTTTAAAACCATGACTCACCCTCATGACTCATCCTAGTGACGAAAAGATAAATCCGCATTTAATCGAATGTTAAAGACGGGTGAAAGAAAACAGGAAACTGGCAACTTCCAAAAGCGATCTTGAAACGAATTTCAGGATAACCCCGTAACAGTATAAACATACCCGCATTTGTATTACGACCGAATACAAATGCAACTGAGACAAAGATATTATATCTACACAGTATAATACTCGGATCCGGCTTAAACCAAAGCCCACCAGTATTATCAGCCCGAAATATGACACGTGCGTAAATCGCACGTGCATTTTCCGAACCTTTCCATAAAACCATACGGCCTCTACAACGTTTCGCCCGAACTTGGGAAACTGACTGTAGGGAACTCTAATGACTCATCAACACACTGGCACTGGGTATAACCACTAGCACGTCAGAGGTACAAGATGTACGTAACGGTTGCCTATGTATTGATTGGAAGGGAAGATGACGAGCGAAATCATCCAAAAACCCTACTGAGCCTGACAGTGACAATATCCGTACAGTCCGATCCGTTCGTCTAAGAGTATCTCATATCGAGTCTAGGGGGTGGATAAAGTCAGACCCCTAATAACACGATAATTCGTGTCGGTATGAAGCCCATCACCACCTGAGAAACTACTGATCCAAATCAGTAATTCTCCACTACCTCGGCCGAGGATTTCTAGTGATGGCCACCCGTGCACTGTGCGACATCAACCCCCAATACCGGGAGAGACGAATCCCCGACGATCCTCTCACTGCATCCATGTAGCTCGGGACTGTACCCAACTAAAACCTGTTTGCACGTCTCCTTTGAGCGTGGTAGGGTAGTAATCAAAGCACAGTGGGAACTCACACGAGACAAATGGCGATCTCAGGTCGACAAACTAACCTGTACACATGTCACCAGGGAACTGCTTTCTGACGATATATATAATACCAACTAGTATGTTCCCGGCGAGTCCTGTCCGGTGTACTCATAACGCAATGAGCACATGTATACATCTTAGGTGAACCATCTGACACCAATGGCTTGTGAGACCGGCCATCGCCCCTCGTCGGGGTCTCGACTGTATATACTAGTCTACTCTGGAGTATCGATGCCGTGCCTCGAAACTCCTACGACTAGGGACACTTTAAGGATGTGCTTACAGATCCCAGCTCCCACGTATATGATCGCCATCATACTGCTGACAGTCAAGCAAGAATCCTATGGGCTCTATCAACATGCAATAGAGAACTAAAGCATGTAAACGATGATAAAGACAAACCAGATAGCATACTATCATCACGAGCAAGACTTTCATATCGGTATAGGTCCTCCCTCAATCATTGCAATCACGTACCTGCGATCCAATAATTGACTTTGAGGGCACTATATCCAACAGTGCTTTCTTATTTTCTTGCTTTTATATGCTTATTTCGCTTTATTATGATATATCTTGCATGTGGTTGTGTTCCGAGAGCTAGCTCCCGCTTGGGGATGCCTTTATACATTGCTTTATATATATTCATGCTTTGTACCCATTTGGGGTCAGTTTTTACAAAGGAGGCTTTGCCGAAATTTTCAGGAAAAAAAACCCGGATGTTTTTAAAAATGATTTTGATGCAACTCTTTTGTTAAAAATCAACCTTTTATTTAATTTTTCTGGACACTGATTCATTAAACGGTTTAGATTTCTGGGTTTTGACTTACTTAGATTATGCTACGCCTATAGACATTGCGTGATTTAAGTGCCAGTCACGTTCCACATATTCGGGTCGTTACAAAGAAGGGGGACTTACTAGCTAGACGGAGGGAGGGGAGGTAGAGAAAAAGGGTGGTAGCCTTCGTGGTATCATGGGGTCGCCGGAACTTGTGTAGATCCTCGCCGGAAGTCGTTCTTGGGCTAACTCCACTTCAACTCCACTTGTACTTAGAAAATTTTGATATTTTTGACTAGAATTTTCAGAATGAGGAAGGGATAGGGCATGGAGTTGTATTTATAGTGTGGAATTAGGGTTTTGGAATTGAAAGGATGAATTAAAATGCGTTAAAAAATGGATTAATGGATGAAATTGAAGTCTCTGTTAATTTGCAGAGAAAATAAACGGTATGGGGGTAATAGGGTAGGCCAAAGGGTTTTGTGTGCAAAATACGGGGGCTTTTTCCCTATAGACACCCGCCGTCGCCTGCCCATATGCCAATCTCACCGGCCATTTTGTGGTGTTAGGCTGGTGGATCCTCGACACGTGTCCTATCTTGTGTTAATATAATTTTGCACATATTTGTTTTCTGTCTTTTCATTTCTTATGTGCAGTGCACGTGTAAACTTTTGGACTTCCAAAAAGTTTAAAAGAAAATCAGTAAAAAATATAATATGTGGCTGATTGGATTCGAACACCAGGGCTATGTCACAGCAGTGCAATGCTTTACTAATGAGCTACAAGCTATTTCTTGCTGTTCTTAAACCAAAATAACTTTTAAATTGTAGTCAGGATTGCAAACTCCATTCTGTAAATTAACTTAAAAATTTAAGTACAGTAAAATTAGAGTCGTTACGCTAAAATATACGGATTTGGCCTAATCCGCGCCCTACGGGCGACGACATAAAATAGTCTTCGTATACAATTCACGGGAATCCTTAACAAACAAAATAACACACGACACGAAGTGAACTACTGAAGCAGGAGAAAGTGGTTATCGCAACGCGATAATGTAATTAACTGCAGGGCCTTGCGCCTGCAAGGAAGAGCGTCCCACAATAAAAAAAAACCCTCACAAATGAGGAGGAATTTGATAAAATCTGCTACATCGGTCGCATCTATCCAAACATTCGATATACGGTGCCATAATCAACTTAGTATCTTCGGAGAGGTGGGTGGATATATCCAAATAGTATCTGCCCCCAAATTCAGGCTAGACATCTAAGACCAGTCTTCGGCGGTAAACAGATTCTGGCACACTTGGTGAGACATCTTCCTCTTTCCACTCCACACTTCGTATGTTGTTATCGCGAACAAAATCACGATTCACTACGGTTGCCCTTGGATTCAAAATACTAAAACCGTGTGTCTGGCTCCTGTGCAGAATCAATGGCTTCTCACTGCACTGCTTGCAATAACAAATCCCTCTCCATCCCAACTGGAGGAGTAACGTATGGGCCCAACACGGCCTCCATCTTCTCAATACCGGTAGGGCAGGTCATACAAGCCACTACCGGGCTCTTCTTCGGGACTATGCTCCCACCTCCGAGCTTCGGCGCCTCAACACTACAAAAAGAATCTCCTAGAAGGTCGGTCTTTAATCGGCTGGCGACCATGACGGCTCTTATCTGCAAGCCATCAAACTCTGGTGTCTCAGTCTTCAACAGGCTGAATAAGAACTTAAAAGGGCTCGCAAAGAAGCCCGTGATACCTGAAAGTGCTATCTAAAAATAGTGCTCCGGCGTCTTTGAAAATATAATATGAAGATGAACCCTCTAAAATACACGTTTGGAGTCTCTTCAGGAAAATTCTTTGGATACATCATTCATCACCGAGGCATCAAAATCGATCCCTCAAAAATCAAGGCGATTATGGAAATTCCTTCGCCAAGAACCTTTAAACAACTGCGGTCTCTCCAAGGAAAGCTCACGTATATCCGGCGGTTCATAACCAACCTCTCCAGAAAATATCGTCCCTATAGTCATCTGATGAAGAAGGGGACCTCATTTGTGTGGGATCAGAAATGCCAAAACGCACTAGACGAAATCAAGAAATACCTGTAAAATCCTCCAGTATTAGCCACCCCGGTTAAGTGAAAACCCCTTATCCTATATACAACAGCCTTTGAGAGTTCTCTAGGCGCACTATGGGCACAAGAGAATGATCAAGAAAAAGATAGAGTTCTGTACTATTTAAGTCAACTTCTCCTGGGGGAAGAAAGCAACTACTCCCTCATCGAAAAGTATTGCTTAGTGCTGATCTTCGCAATAACGAGGCTCAGACATTATGTCTTGGCACATAAGGTCTGCCTCATATCAAAAGTGGATCTTCTCAAATATCTGATGTCAAAGGCCATACTGACGTGAAGGCTTACCAAATGGGCCCTCCTCCTAATAGAGTTCTCAATAAAATATCGACCCCTCAAAGCGGTAAAAAGAAAACCCATCACCGACTTTCTCACGGAATATCCGATACCAACTGACTCTCCCCTAAATTGTGAATTGCTGGATGAACACGCGTTCAACGCAGTCGAAGAAGAGAAAGAAGAAAATAATTCATATTGGGAACTTTACTTCGATGGAGTATCTTCATGAAGAGGCGAAAGCAAAACACTCCAATAATCAAAGACACGGTGGGTCTTATCTTCGTGACCCCGCAAAAAGGGATATTGTATTATGCCCTCTCCTTGACAGAACCCAGGACTAATAATGAAGCGGAATATGAAGTATTGATAGCCGGTCTTGAGATCGCTATCATCATGGGAATCAAGAATATCCTCATATATGGAGATTCCCAGCTGATCGTTAGTCAAGTAAACGGTGATTATCAAACATGCAAGCCAGAGATGATAAATTATGGCAAAAAAGTGCAGCAACTGCTGACACAAATTCCTTCTTTTGCCCTGGAAAGCATACCGCAAGCGAAAAACAGCAAAGTGGATGCATTAGCCAAATTAGCTAAAGAATTAGCCAGTGAAGACCTCGATGACATAATGATCATTATGCAAAGCCACAGGATCCTCACGCCAACAGATATATATTCAGAAGACCTGATAGAACTACCCGAAGGAAAAGAAATGGTCGAACAACTATCCCTTCAAATAGAAGATGAAGAAAAGGTCAAGGATTGGATGGATGTCTTCATAGACTACTTTAAGTCCCAACGAACGTTCGAAGATGCGTCATCGAGATATCAGCTCATGAAACGAGCTTTTTCATTTTCCTTCATCAACGATACTCTATATAAAAGATCATCCGACTGCCTATAGCTAAGATTCCTGGGGCCGAAGGAAGCAAAGAAAGTCGTCCAAGAAATACACGGCGGACTGTGCGGTTCTCATCAAACTGGGCCAAAGATGAAGCTGAAGCTAAAAAGAATGGGCTATTATTGGCCCACGATGATTCAGGACTGCCTCAAATATACGAAACAGTGTCACTCATGCCGAATTCACGGGGGCTTCATACATCAGCACCCAAATCCGTTGCACCCGATAGTGGCCAGCTGGCTGTTCGAAATGTGGGGAACTGATATTATTGGCCCTATCGAACCGGCATCGTCCAAAGGACACCGGTTTATATTAGCAACAACCGATTTCTTTTCTAAATGGACAGAAGCAGTACCGTTGAAGAAGGTGAAGACAGAGAATATCCTCCACTTCTTCAAAAACCATGTCATATACCGATTCGGGACTTCGCGGCGGATTATATCGAATAATAGACCAGCTTATAGAAACCACAAAATAAGTCACTTCGCACAGCAACACAAGATAGACTAGCGATACTCGTCAGTTTATAACCCTCGGGCCAACGGTCTAGTTGAAGCCTTCAATAAGTGCTTGACCAAGATTATAAAAAATACGGTGTTCAGAAACAAAAAAAAAGAGTGTCACGAAAGGCAGCATGAACCTTTTTGGACGTACCGAACAACGTTCAAGACGGCCACAAATACAACACCATACGAATTGGTGTTTGGCACTGAGGCGGTACTCCCATTGGAGATGGAACTCCTCTCTTTACGAGTGGCGGTTCAATACGAGCTGACAGATGAAGATAATGCTCATCTTAAGCTCGAAGAGCTCGACGTCCTCGACGAAACCCGCCTTATAGCTCAACAAAATTTAGAGGCTTAAAAGGCAAGCATGACGCGGTCATATGAAAGACTGACCAGGCCAAGAACATTCCACCAAGGCGAACTCGTGTTGGTTGTCAAAAAACAGATGATTCCCAATCGTGCAAAGCGGGGAAAGTTCGAGCCAAATTATGAAGGCAAGTACACCATAGACAAAGTCTATCAAGGTGGAGCTTACCTGCTCATAGATATGCATGACGAACGGCCATTCCGGCTAATAAACGGCCGATTCCTCAAAAAATACTGCGCTTGAAGAGTCATGACTTAGCTCAATGATAGATGACGGCACTTGTGTTCGCTCGCTAACTTCCTGAATCAGAACTCTGAAAGTAGTACCAAAAGATGTTCGCCCCCAAAATACAGCGATAATGGACCGAAATGTCCCTAAACTAATAATGGACAAAGAATTTCTTAAACTAATATTAGAATGCTACGTCCTTAAACTAGCTTTGGAACGAAATGTCATTCAACTAAAATTCGTCCCCAAACAGATGAAAGTTGGACCGAAAAGTCCCTAAACTAATATTGGACCGCTACTTCCTTAAACTAGCCTTGGACCGAAATGTCCTTAAACTAAAATTCATCCCAAATACGGGAATGATGGACCGAAATTTTCCTAAACTAATAATGGATCAAAATGTCCTTAATCAAATATGTTTAGCCCTGCGGTGGATCCCCATATTGATCACCGTATACAATCTACGGGCATAAACAATTCATAACTCTCCCATATCCTACATGATGCAACCCTTCAAAAAAGATTGGGGCCTACAGCGAATGGTGCGTTATCTTATAAGCCGCTTAAAAACGGTATGTCCACAAGTGAAATGGGTACGGATGAAAACCCAAAAGGGCGCCGTGAGTAAAAACAGCAAGGCTACCGGCAAACTAGTAAAAACCCGAAAAGGCGTGAACTAGTTAAAAGAAAACAAAAGATGCACTTTCAAAGTCTTCACGACTTTGTAAGGAGAAAACACATGCGTGAGATCCTTACGACTCACAAAGGTGCAATACACTTAGGAATCCATACGATCCCTAAAGAGAAAATGCACTTACAAGATCCTCGTGACCCGTAATGTCATGTCCCGAAAGTACGAAATATGACCGGCACTTAGACTATGAAACGTCTCGAGGCGTACATAATCTAAGTAAGCCGAAAACCCAGAAATCCAAACCAAGAAAAGTAGTGGGGTGAAGGAAAACCAACTAAAAGCAAGTAGTTTTAGTAGCATAAGCTGAATTATGCGTTTTAAAAAAAACATCAAGTATTTTCTGAAAATTTCGGCTGAGTCTCCTTTGTAAATACTGGCCCCCAAACGGGATACAACATGAATAGTATAAGAAATCAATAAAAAGGCATCCCCAAGCGGGAGCTAGCTCTTCGTCAATCGACGGTCACAATCACACAAGCAATATAGTATACAACGCCAAGGGCGAGAATCAAAACTCAAAAGGAAACTCAAACAGCAAGAAAATCCATAGAAATACAATGCGCGACTCTAAGGTCGAAAGAATAAACATTACTGGTCTCTATCTCTAAAATAAATACATGTTTGGTTGATGGAACTTCTACATACAACAGAATAATAATATACAAGGTATAATGATGGGTACGATACAATTAAACCCACCTACTAGCAAGTCACCCGAAAAGAAGCAGTGCCAGCAAAGCCGTAATGAAACCTGTACGGCAAAACCTGCAAGAACTGTGGCACAACGGGGGTGAGTTGCCAACTTGTGAATAGAATACATCTACGAACAGGAATCGCATGTATGACGCAATCCTAGGTCATACGATCATAATATATAATCCTTAAATATAAAACCTGCAGCCTATAATAATGGCTAGGGTAAATATCTAACCCAAGTGTAATCTCATGTGCCCGTGTCAGTGCCTCAGGTAGCAATAATATCATATGGATGCGGTATGAATGCATGAAAAGAGAATACATGAAACTGAAGAAACTGCTTTCATAACTTAGTGAGATTTTTGTATATTTAAAATGAGGTATCATAATGAAATCAGAATAAACAGTGTCTAGCATCGACACAAAACAAGTATCCAAATATCTCGATATCTTTGTGTCGCAATCTCTGTACCTCAATATCTCAAATATCTCTGTATGTCTCAATCTCACTATCTAGGGCGCCGTCAGTCCAGACCGGCCCCTAATATCCATCTCAAGACCACGACGGTATCCTCCGGATATCCGACGCGTCGGGTAAAATCACCGGTAGGTAGTGCTCCCCTGCCAGGCTCACATCGTCATCACCACGCGCTTCTTGCCCCGGGGTACCTTACCGGGTCTACCATGTACCCGAAACGGTTCATCCGCCTTCTCGAATCGGGTCTCGAAATCCATCAGCAAACTCATGGTGGACGACTCATACATCATGGGAAAACCGCGCTTTTCATTTAAAAAGAGAGAAAAGAAGTTTGTATAAGTTTTGCGGTTTTCCCCCAAATCCAGAAAATCTCATGAAAATCCGAATCCAAAACCTCAATAGCACGTAAAATAGTGAATATATGCTTGAGAATCCATGAATGCAGCATAACAATGAATAACAGTATACATGAAGTGACAAGTAATAACTACAATGTCTAAACTGGCATATAAGGCAAGTACATTAATATCATGTCAAAACTACTATCTAACAAGCTGAGTCAAGCAATAATATTCTCTAAGTGTACGTGACATGGCAATTACCGATGAAGATGTGTGTGAGCCGGCAAGTAAGTGTACGTGGTACATACGCGTCATCGGTAATGGTGCAGGTGTCCTAACAGCATGATATCAACAATAGAACATGAATCATAATGTAAGCAGGCGATGCGGAGAGAACAACAATAATGAGCGGGAGCTAAATACTAAACACAATGATAACTAATCTGCATTTAATAAGATATGAGTTCCACAGTGGTGCCATTTGAAATAATACGAATCGTGGGGTTTTGAAAATAAGGGCTACGGTGTTTTTAAGAAAAGAGACGTCTTTTGAAATATCCGTAGAATCCCTTGACCTGTCTTTCAAAATACCCGCGATCCGTTAGTTTTGAAATAGGTAGGAATCTAACCTAGTCTAACAACTACACTAAACTAAACGGCTGAACTAACAAGCTAACTGAAGGTAAGAAAACCGCATAACATCTGAGTCGATACATATATATATATAAGAGTCGATGATCACACCTCAATAATATCACATCCGATACCATATCTATAATCAGATATTCCCAAGTCAAGAGTGCGGATCAAACATCAATATATAGCTCGTACGTAAATCCGTCGTACGGCATCCCAAATCTGGGTACGGGTCAATAACACATTCATCATATTATTCATCTGGTATCCTCTTTATCAAAGATCATAATCCGGGTGCTGATCTAAGTCTAGTACATTACTGATACCACCTAAGTATGCATGCACGTGTGTGAAACACTACGTCAAAGGACCCGCTACAACGTCATGTCGTATCTCAAATACGAACCCTGCCAAATCACCGATCTCACTGCCTCAAATCAAATCTCATCGACTCATCTCAATCCCAAGTACTATCCTCAAATCCAGTATATGATCACATAGTCCTATACCCATGTGAGCACATAAACATAATCCCATATACGCACATGTAAAAGAAAGGATGTATGCAAGTATGTGCGTGCGTGTGTGTATAGGTGCAACCCCTACTCTAGGGTTTCACAACTACACTAAACCAATCACAGAACACCAAAAGTCCATCTTTATCATCAATCAACTCAAACTACATATAATAAATATATGTGTGTATACGTATTCGTATACATCACCACGAACTGCGGGGGTGCTATACGCCATCCACCCGACTTCTTCCCGAAGATATAAATCTACTCACCTGATCTGAGCTCGCCGGTGCCGACGTCGTCATGCGCTTGCTTGTCGTCTCGAAGTCCACCTGGGGTACCTACATGTCGCCACGTATCGTAACGCATAAAAACTAAATCCGAAATCGAAACGGTATACAAAAACCAATTCGGCACGCGTATCACACATAGGTCAAAACCTATCGTCTACGCATGCAAGAATAGCTAAACCAACCCTCGATGTCGATGTACAAACGTCAAACCATCGAGAAAAATCCAAACACACTCATTTGCACATTCACAAACACTAATTATAATATGAAATAGCTTAAAATTCACAAAAACCCCAAACTCACTTTAAAAGCTATTTTTCCGAAAACCTAGCAAACAAGGTTTACCGTTTTTGTACAAAACATGATGTTTTAACAATTCTAGTGTCCAAGATGATAACTTAATATCTTAATTATGCCACATAAGCATTTACTAGATTTTTAATCTTGCTAAATTACATTAAACCAAAAACTAGTTTGCAATTTTTATCCCATTTCAACCATTTTATAGCAAAAATACACAAACAACAATTTAGCTTGGATTTGCATGATCTAAACTATTAAACAATAACTTATAATGTTAATAATGTGATAAAAACCCTAACCATATTTTAATCTCACATATATATGTATTTCATGAAAACCCTAATTTGCATAAAAAGCTTAATTTGGACATTTTACAAGTAGCGATTTATAATTAGCAACAAGATTAGTTTTATCATTTCATAAGATGATAAATTACACTTGCAACCATAATTACATAATAAAAACCCTAACTTGAATTTCATAAACCCTTACTATATTTTCCAACCATTCAATTAAACCCAAATTATTAACTAATTATGCTTGATTTAAAGTATTCAAACAACAATTTAACAAAAGGTCAAGATTTATACCTCACAAGATTAGAGATCTAGCACCAAAATCTTGGCCTCCAAATTGCTCTCTTTTCACCACAATCCATGCATGATAGGCTAAACTAAAATGGGTAAGAGTTGGATTTGGAATTTGGGATTTTTTTTGATGGATTTTGAGGCAATTTTGATGAATTTTTTTCAAGAGAAATGAGGGGAAAAGAAAGAGGGGGCTGCTGTTGTTGGAGAAGAGGGAGCTCGGCCAGAAATTATGGGAGAGGAGAGAGAGTGAGGTGTGGAAAGTAATTGGATAAGTCAAGGACTCATATCACAAGTCAACACCATTCTCATTTCTTATTGTTTTCATTTTCTTTTCTTTTCTTTAGTCTTCTATTTGCAAAAACAAGTGGGGAAATGAGGGGGGCTGCTGAATTCAGCCTTATTAGGTGAGAAGGTGAGGGTGAGGGTGTGTGTGTGTATATGAGGAATATCAAGTAACATGCAACCATACCCCAATTCTATTTAGCTATTTTTCACCATTTAAGCCTTTTTTCTTCGATATTTTCTAACACCGTTTAACAACTTCATTTCATTTCAAAAACCACATGTTAAAATTTTGTTTAATGTGTTATGATGCACAAAATTTGTTTCAACTCATTCCAATTTGTAATTTTCCCTAATTAAATGTATTAGTGACGGCTTAAAATAATATTAAAATAAATAATTTCGGGAAAAAATTCATAAAATTAGAAATTTTACCAGTGGCTCAATAAACACCAAATACTAGCAATTATATAGCTAGAATATGTATATTTAATTTTATAATAAAGATATATATATTTTGACTTTTTACGAAAAAAAACCCTTATTTTACCGATTTTTCCGAAATTTCACCGAAACGATTTTCAAAACGTTACAATCTTCCCCCCTTAAATAAATTCGGCCCCTGAATTTAAATTAAAACTCCCCCCAAATACTAAAATACCTAAGTAAAACCATCAAGTCGTCGGGGCTCCGAAATCATAAATACATAAAACAAATCGTAGCGCAGCGCATGCGCATGCGCATGAAAAATGAGCATATAACTCAAAATCAAAACTCTGTCAAGCATCCCGCAATCATCGGATTCATGGGGAAGACATCAATGTCAAGATCCAATACGAAAACCAACATGATATACATCATTAAAGCATCTAGAAGCAATGCATGCCAAACCTTTTTCAAATCGCCGCGCGATGTTCGCAACACTGCACAGTGGCGGACGTCTATTGTAAGAAAATAACTATATATATATATATATATATATATATATATCCTTTGTTTAATATGCACGTCCCGCCATTTTGAAAGCAATTTCAGAAGGGTTTCCTTTATAAAATGTTTCGTGTCATCTCGGACACGTAGGTAAATACTGAGACTATAGCTCTTCTTTGGAAATCCCTTCGATAACTATCAATGCATGCAAAAATATACTCAGGTACTGTCCTGTGACTAGTCCTGCTCAGTACTAAACCAAATAGCAAACATCATAAAATATACTGCTCCAACAGAAATCAATCACAAATATATATATGAATACTACGTGCGTCTGGTGCGCACGGAAATCAAAATCCATAAATGTGCCATACATGTGCACAGAAACAACATCTAGGTGCAACGGGTGTGCACCCAACATCGGTCATAGGCAACGTGTGTGCCTGACAGTAAAATCAGTTGCATCTGACATGCACGAAAAATCTCGATTTGGTGCATCTGGTGTGCACCAAAATCGCCTCTCATAACATGCGCCCAACACGCGCGGAAAACCTAAATCAGGTGCATCCATCATGCACGAAATCATGAAATCCAATATCAAGCGCCGAACATGCACAAAATCCAATCAGATGCACAAGGTGCACAAAACAAATATCGAACATCACAATCGAAATCAAAGTCCAGTGCAACTGTGCAAAAGTCGTAAATACGCAGTAGGAGCAACCATGGTATATGAAAACAAATATCATGAAACTCAATCATTAAAATCAGTCATGCGAATAGATCACCCAAAATACTGAAATCAAGTATGGCGGAATAGTCCCGCTCAAGCATATCCTCCAAGAATCTCTGGCCAACTGTCGTGGTCACTCATAGCATGTCTCGTCGACGATCCTGAACCCTGGCCTGCTGGTGTGCGTAACATGACCACTCCTGGGTCCGAGTCTTCTCGTAATTTATTCCAGAAAAGTCCCGTCGAAGTCTATCCTAAATCTCGTCTCTGCCGAACTGTTCTGAAGTCATCGCCCTTTACTATATCTGTTTCTTGTTCCGGAACGGCTGCATACTCATCACGACTCCTTCTGGAATGTACATCCCAGTACACTGCCTCGGCATGCGTATCGCATCTCTGATGTCGGCGGAGTGGAACGTCGTCTCATCAAGATGTCGTACGAACCTCTTACTCCACTTTTCTCCAATGTCGACTGCTTCGGACTCGTCTCGTCGTGGCTGCATGGACTGAGCTCCAACGGCTATCCTCGTATCTGGAGTCTTCCAAGAAATGCATCTCACCACCTAGCATCCGAAGGAAGTCGAACCCTTTGATCGATTCGTCAAAATTTCATAATTCCCCAAGAGCTCAACATCTTGGGTACAGTTCAATAGTATCGAGTACATACCACAGCATCGGTGGTCCAGACGTAGAAGGGCAAACCCCAAGCCTCACTAATAGCGCCGCGGAACTGCCGCAAACCCTAAGGTTCAAAGGCTTTCACACGGTCATTATGTCGAGTTAGGGTTTCATTCTTCCAGAGGGTCCATAAAATTGCCTGCATGTCTTTCCGAATACTTTAAACTTGGAATAATAGGTTTCTGACATTCGATCGCCTCTATCGACTCTCAACGTATCTGCGTGAAGTCGTCTCTAGCTGGAATCAATCTATCTGATGACCTCGCATCGGGGTAGCGAACGAACCACATGTCCTAGTTATTCATCCTCGATGACTAGCGACCTGCTATCATCTCTTAGTACAACTTATACTGCAATAGCTCCAGCATCTGGGGCGATATCTCGTCGTTCGCAGCAACAACTGGCTCACTCATCTGCACGCTGAACAGTGCCTCAATCATCATGAATAAGCAATACATCAACGGTCATCAAAATCTGGTTGGCCTCTTGCAGTGGCCCTATCCTCTGGCGCTTATCTGCACGTCCGAGAAATCTCATAAAAGCGATCCATCAAACGCTCGTAGCTCGAAAACGCAATAAAACGAAGCCTCCCTATCCAATCGTATGTCCCTGGAATCACACCCTGGTCAGTCCTCGTTTCGTGAAGAGCTCGTGCTGATTGCGACTATAGCCGTAGCTCTCCCTGCCCGTAATCGTGGCAGCAAAACCATAACTGGTACCGATGAGGCTAGATCAGGAATGAATATAATACTGAACAAAGAAATGTACATCCTAAGGCTTCTTAAGTGGACTAGCGTATCGTAAGTATGCCGCGGAACATACCCACGGTACGTCACTCTACTTGAGTCACCTATTCCATCAACCAAGGGTCATCCTACTCTCCAAAGGTAAAACCTAACGCTTTGATACCAACTTTGTCACGTCCCGAAAGTACGGAATATAACCGGCACTTAGACTACGAAACGTCTCGAGGCGTACGTAATCTAAGTAAGCCGAAAACCCAGAAATCCAAACCAAGAAAAGTAGTGGAGTGAAGGAAAACCGACTAAAAGTAAGTAGTTTTAATAGCATAAGCCGAATTATGCGTTTTTAAAAAAACATCAAGTATTTTCTGAAAATTTCGGCAGAGTCTCCTTTGTAAATACTGGCCCCCAAACGGGATACAACATGAATAGTATACGAAATCAATAAAAAGGCATCCCCAAGCGGGAGCTAGCTCTTCGTCAATCGACGATCACAATCACACAAGCAATATAGTATACAACGCCAAGGGCGAGAATCAAAACTCAAAAGGAAACTCAAACAGCAAGAAAATCCATAGAAATACAACGCGCGACTCTAAGGTCGAAAGAATAAACATTACTGGTCTCTATCTCTAAAATCAATACATGTTTGGTTGATGGAACTTCTAGATACAACAGAATAATAATATACAAGGTATAATGATGGGTACGATACAATTAAACCCACCTACTAGCAAGTCATCCGAAAAGAAGCAGTGCCAGCAAAGCCGTAATGAAACCTGTACGGCAAAACCTGCAAGAACTGTGGCACAACGGGGGTGAGTTGCCAACTCGTGAATAGAATACATCTACGAACGGGAATCGCATGTATAACGCAATCCTAGGTCATACGATCATAATATATAATCCTCAAATATAAAACCTGCAGCCTATAACAATGGCTAGGGTAAATATCTAACCCAAGTGTAATCCCATGTGCCCGTGTCAGTGCCTCAGGTAGCAATATATCATATGGATGCGGTATGAATGCATGAAAACAGAATACATGAAACTGAAGAAACTGCTTTCATAACTTAGTAAGATTTTTGTATATTTAAAATGAGGTATCATAATGAAATCAGCATAAACAGTGTCTACCATCGACACAAAACAAGTATCCAAATATCTCGATATCTCTGTGTCGCAATCTCTATACCTCAATATCTCAAATATCTCTGTATGTCTCAATCTCACTATCTAGAGCGCCGTCAGTCCAGAGCGGACCCTAATATCCATCTCAAGACCACGACGGTATCCTCCGGATATCCGACGCGTCGGGTAAAATCACCGGTAGGTAGTGCTCCCTTGCCAGGCTCACATCGTCATCACCACGCGCTTCTTGCCCCGGGGTACCATACCGGGTCTACCATGTACCCGAAACGGTTCATCCGCCTCCTCGAATCGGGTCTCAAAATCCATCAGCAAACTCATGGTGGACGACTCATACATCATGGGAAAACCGCGCTTTTCATTTAAAAAGAGAGATAAGAAGTTTGTATAAGTTTTGCGGTTTTCCCCCAAATCCAGAAAATCTCATGGAAATCTGAATCCAAAACCTCAATAGCACATAAAATAGTGAATATATGCTTGAGAATTCATGAATGCGGCATAACAATGAATAACAGAATGCATGAAGTGACAAGTAATAACTACAATGTCTAAACGGGCATATAAGGCAAGTACATTAATATCATGTCAAAACTACTATCTAACAAGCTAAGTCAGGCAATAATATTCTCTAAGTGTACGTGACATGGCAATTACCGATGAAGATGTGTGTGAGCCGGCAAGTAAGTGTACGTGGTACATACACGTCATCTGTAATGGTGCTGGTGTCCTAAAAGCATGATATCAACAATAGAATATGAATCATAATGTAAGCAGGCGATGCGGAGCGAACAACAATAATGAGCGGGAGCTAAATACTAAACACAACGATAACTAATCTGCATTTAATAAGATATGAGTTCCACAGTGGTGCCATTTGAAATAACACGAATCGTGGGGTTTTGAAAATAAGGGCTACGGTGTTTTTAAGAAAAGATACGTCTTTTGAAATATCAGTAGAATCCCTTGACCTGTCTTTTAAAATACCCACGATCCGTTAGTTTTGAAATAAGTAGGAATCTAACCTAGTCTAACAACTACACTAAACTATACGGCTGAACTAACAAGCTAATTGAAGGTAAGGAAACCGCCTAACATCTGAGTCGATACCTATATATATATATATATATATATATATATATATAAGAGTCGGTGATCACGCCTCAATAATATCACATCCGATACCATATCTATAATCAGATATTCCCAAGTCAAGAGTGCGGATCAAATATCAATATATAGCTCGTACGTAAATCCGTCGTACGGCATCCCAAATCTGGGTTCGGGTCAATGACACATTCATCATATTATTCATCTGGTATCCTCTTTATCAAAGATCATAATCCGGGTGCTGATCTAAGTCTAGTACATTACTGATACCACCTAAGTATGCATGCACGTGTGTGAAACACTACGTCGAAGGACCCGCTACAACGTCATGTCGTATCTCAAATACGAACCCTGCCAAATCACCGATCTCACGGCCTCAAATCAAATCTCATCGACTCATCTCAATCCCAAGTACTATCCTCAAATCCAGTATATGATCACATAGTCCCATACCCATATGAACACATAAACATAATCCCATATACGCACATGTAAAAGAAAGGATGTATGCAAGTATGTGCGTGCGTGTGTGTATAGGTGCAACCCCTACTCTAGGGTTTCGCAACTACACTAAACTAATCACAGAACACCAAAAGTCCATCTTTATCATCAATCAACTCAAACTACATATAATAAATATATGTGTGTATACGTATTCGTATACATCACCACGAACTGCGGGGGTGCTATACGCCATCCACCCGACTTCTCCCCGTAAATATAAATCTACTCACCTGATCTGAGCTCGCCGGTGCCGACGTCGTCACGCGCTTGCTTGTCGTCTCGAAGTCCACCTGGGGTACCTACATGTCGCCACGTATCGTAACGCATAAAAACCAAATCCGAAATCGAAACGGTATACAAAAACCAATTCGGCACGCGTATCACGCATAGGTCAAAACCTATCGTCTACGCATGCAAGAATAGCTAAACCAACCCTCGATGTCGATATACAAACGTCAAACCATCGAGAAAAACCCAAACACACTCATTTGCACATTCATAAACACTAATTATAATATGAAATAGCTTAAAATTCACAAAAACCCCAAACTCACTTTAAAAGCTATTTTTCCGAAAACCTAGCAAGCAAGGTTTACCGTTTTTGTACAAAACATGATGTTTTAACAATTCTAGTGACCAAGATGATAACTTAATATCTTAATTATGCCACATAAGCATTTACTAGATTTTTAATCTTTCTAAATTACATTAAACCAAAAACTAGTTTGCAATTTTTATCCAATTTCAACCATTTTATAGCAAAAATACACAAACAACAATTTAGCTTGGATTTGCATGATCTAAACTATTAAACAATAACTTATAATGTTAATAATGTGATAAAAACCCTAACCATATTTTAATCTCACATATATATGTATTTCATGAAAACCCTAGTTTGCATAAAAAGCTTAATTTGGACATTTTACAAGCAGCGATTTATAATTAGCAACAAGATTAATTTTATCATTTCATAAGATGATAAATTACACTTGCAACCATAATTACATAGTAAAAACCCTAACTTGAATTTCATAAACCCTTACTAGATTTTCCAACCATTCAATTAAACCTAAATTATTAACTAAGTATGCTTTATTTAAAGTATTCAAACAACAATTTAACAAAAGGTCAAGATTTATACCTCACAAGATTAGGGATCCTGCACTAAAATCTTGGCCTCCAAATTGCTCTCTTTTT
The DNA here is from genome assembly GCA_030015575.1 of Agapanthus africanus. Taxonomy (NCBI): domain Eukaryota; kingdom Viridiplantae; phylum Streptophyta; class Magnoliopsida; order Asparagales; family Amaryllidaceae; genus Agapanthus; species Agapanthus africanus. The sequence goes on from CM057338.1 coordinate 238,433,667, forward strand.
ACCACAATCCATGCATGATAGGATAAACTAAAATGGGTAAGAGTTGGATTTGGATTTTAGGATTTTTTTTGATGGATTTTGAGGCAATTTTGATGAATTTTTTTCAAGAGAAATGAGGGGAAAAGAAAGAGGGGGCTACTGTTGTGGGAGAGGAAGGAGCTCACCCAGAAATTAGGGGAGAGGAGAGAGAGTGAGGTGGGGAAAGTAATTGGATAAGTCAAGGACCCATATCACAAGTCAACACCATTCTCATTTCTTATTGTTTTCATTTTCTTTTCTTTTCTTTAGTCTTCTATTTGCAAAAACAAGTGGGGAAATGAGGGGGGCTGCTGAATTTAGCCTTATTAGGTGAGAGGGTGAGGGTGAGGGGGTGTGTGTGTGTGTATGAGGAATATCAAGTAACATGCAACCATACCCCAATTCTATTTAGCTATTTTTCACCATTTAAGCCTTTTCTCTTCGATATTTTATAACACCGTTTAACAACTGAAAGGTTCCTAGGCACCCTAGTGGGTTCTCACAAGGCATTGAACATGCCAAATTAAAATTTTTAGTGCCGAGAAACCCTAGACTACGGATCTTTAACTAGATGTTTAGGCGAAATAGAAAGCTAGTTAACAGTTAACTACTATGATACGGATATACAACCTTTGTAGATCCGGATTTCCACCTCCACGGCTCCGCAACGTCATGTCCTCGCTGTCCATCATGAATCCTCGACTCGATCATCGGCTTCATCGGGAAAGCAAGCGGAATAGCTCGTCGGCTTTGTGTCAAAGACGATCTACGTCGAGGTTGCACAAACTCAAGCTCCGACTTCACAAACTTGTGAAACTTGTGAAGTAAACACCCAAAACAACTTGGCAAGAGGTAGAGGGTGAAGAAATAGGAGGTGGGTTCACTTTGGATTTGGATTTAACTCACTAAAGCTCAAGTTGCCATTGGAGTAGCAAGCTTGAAGAAGAAGAAGAAGATGAGCTCTAGAAAAATTATGATAAGTCTTATGATAAAAATTAAAATAAATCAAAAATACTTATCATATCTTGAACTAGGGTTAAGTGTAGAGAATTAACCATGGTCACTTTAGAGGGTTAGGGTTAAGCATGAGGATAAGGATGGTTAGCAAAGTCAAAGCTTCATGAAGCTTCAACTTAAAACAAAAAGAGCCACCATTCTCATCAAATTCTTTTCCAAATAAATAAATAAATAAATAAATAAATAAATGAATATGCAAAACCCTAATTATCAAATTAACCATGGATTAATTCTATACACTTAACATAATGATCAAGTATCATCAAACATGATACAGAAAAGTGCACGAAAGTATATCACATATACAATGTGCAATCCAAGTGAGAAAAATCCGTTTAAAGTGAACCAATACTAGTTAATGCAAAGTAATATATCAAATATATAATTATACATTAAATCATTAAATCAACACTTGATTCAATGATCCGGTCATGTCGCACATAACCGACTAGTATTCAATGCATCGATTTATCGAATCAATGATTCGATAACTAGGTCATATCGAATATAACCATTCGAAACATATATCGCGAGAATGAAATGCGGTATCACATACACGCATTATTCTCGGTCCTGCACACATCTCATATGCGCTCCTATTTCGTTTCGCTTGAGCCAGGAAACCTCTGTGTAGGACTCTAAAGACTCGTCAATACGCCGGTAGCAGATGATGATCATATCAAGCACCCACAAGCCGCAAGCGGTCTGCTAAACGTAACGGCCACCCGGGTATTGAGCGATCAGAAGATCGACGAGCTAGCCCGCTCACACTCCTGCGAATCCGACCAGTAACACTTACCATACAGTCAAGTCTCTTCGTCAGATACGTCGCATATCAAGTCTAGGGGTGGTAAACGTCAGACCCCAATAACCCGATAAGTCGCGCTGATATGAGGCTCGTAACGGGTCGAGAAACTACTGGTAACACTTACCAGCAAATCTCTGATCAGCCCTGGCCAGGGACTTCCCTGTTACGGCCAATCGAGCACTGCGCAACATCAACTCCCAATACCGGGAGAGACGAAACCCCTCCTATCGCTCATTGCCTCCATGTGATTCGGGACTGTACCCAAAGACCACCGTTTTGCACGCCCTCATGGACGTGGTAAGGTGGAGATCAAAGCACAGTGGGAATCACACAAGACTCTATGACGATCTCGGGTCTACAGACTAATCTGTACAAGTGTCACCTGAGAACTGCCATCTGACGTGAGGTATAATACCATCTGGGAGTTCTCGGCGAGTCCGTCCAGTGTACCCAGTTTCCACTGAGCACCCGTATACCATCTCTGATGTCAAACACCAATGGATATGGGATCATCCATCGCCCATCACATGGGTCGAGAAGCGTATACGCTAGTCTACTCTGGTAAATCGATGCCCCGTCTCGAGATACCCACGACTAGGGACCTTGAAGGATGTACTTATGGACTACCATGTTCCCACTAGTATGATCTGCATCATAGCCCAGGTAGTCAAGTACAAATCCTAAGGGCTTTACCAACATGTAACTATAAGACAGTATAAAGAGACTAGTGTACATGTTAAGATAAATGGCAACCAGATAGCATACTATCATGTCGAGCAAGAAAGTCATCTCTATATATGTCCAAGCATCCAATATAATATACATCATCTGTACAATACTGGCCTCTAGGGCATACATACAACTAACAACAACTTCATTTCATTTCAAAAACCACATGTTAAAATTTTGTTTAATGTGTTATGATGCACAAAATTTGTTTCAACTCATTCCAATTTGTAATTTTCCCTAATTAAATGTATTAGTGACGGCTTAAAATAATATTAAAATAATTAATTTCGGAAAAATTTTCAGAAAATTAGAAATTTTACCAGTGGCTCAATAAACACCAAATACTAGTAATTATATAGCTAGAATATGTATATTTAATTTTATAATAAAGATATTTATATTTTGACTTTTTACGAAAAACCCCTTATTTTACCGATTTTTCCGAAATTTCACCGAAACGATTTTCAAAACGTTACACGTAAGGAGAATATACTCTCTATAATACCCTCACGGCTTATAGAATTCAAAATCCTTAAGTAACAGAGATCTGAACCTGTTCTTAAGCCACCAAAACCCCACAATATTTTTATGCCGTACAAGTGGTCTAAAATCAACTCTTGTATACAATCCACAAGCATAAATAAATATATTCCCTGCCAAGTCCTACCAATGGAGAGAAATATCCCCATATGGTGAACAACTGCTTGTAAGTCCTCTCGATTTATAGGGAGAAAATACTCTTGTAAGTGCGACTTACAAGAGAAAACACACTTAGAAATCCCTATGATTTCTAAAAAGAAAACATACCTATGAGATCCTCACGACTCAAAGGGAGAAATACTTTTATGAGACCCTTACGGCTCATAAAGTCAAAAAGCCTTAGTGGACAGGATCCTAACCCTGTTTGCTAACCCACCTTTATTCAAATCAACAAAGGCAAATGATGATTCCCACTTGACAATATCCCAGTTGTAGCGATACTGATACCTAAATAGGTATCAAATTTCAAGTCCTCTCATGACAAATGATGATTCGCTCCTGACAATATTCCAATGGTAGAGATGCTGATACGAAGATTGGTATCAGATTCTAAATCTCTAACTCGCAAAAAATCAGCGAGCAAGAAAAAATATGCATATAAAAATAGCCGAAATGATGGGGAAATTTGTAATAAAAGTTAGCGAGCAAAAAATATATATGCATATGAACAGCCGAAATGTTTGGGTAACTCGCAATAAAAAGTAGCGAGTAAAAAAAATTTTAAAATGTCATAACCGAAATGATTGGGCACCACGAAAAATAGCCGAAATGATTGGGAAATTGCGACTTTCGCAATATAAAAGCTGAAAAGATAGAACATCGTGGAAATAAATAAAAACTATATACAATAAAATCAAAAATTTATGCCCTATAAGTAGGTCCATACTGACTCTTATATACAAGCCATAGGCACAAATGAAAGAAAAGGAATCATATTTACTTTGTCAAAAGAAGAATTGAGACATGATGGCACATCTTGTTAGGTTACGGCAGCGCCCCGACCATCGAAACGTGGCCAAATGCGGAACAAAAAATTTCTAAAACCGGCGCTACCGTTACCCGATTCCCGGATCGACCTTAAACCCTAAACTAGCAAACTAATATAGAGGTTAGAATGGTTATACCGAGTTGATCCATGTCCTTCGGTTTTCGTTCCAAGCTCCTAGTGGTTCCTTGATGTGGTTTGGTTGCCGGTCTTCCTTCATCTCCGATGATCCACCTGAGGGAAACGACGCAAGCTCCAGTCTCGACAAACGAGGCAACCGATGCTCTAAAGTTGCTAGTGATGGACAGTGGGGGTGTATGAAAGTGTCACTACAATTTTCTCTCAACTCATATGCTCATGGGAGCAACCATAGAAGATGAAAGAGGTGATGAAGTTTTGGCATGAGCAACTAATAAAATGGCTAAGTATTTGTGAGAATAAGAGTGAGAGAGTGAGGAAGCTAGTGTTATGATAAATCATGTAATTTACAAAATGAAAAGAACCCCACCATAAAAAAATTGCCGGCCCCTCTCTCTCATCCTCACAAAAACATCCCATTTCATTTTCCAATTAAACAATTGCACACAATACATTGCTCCATGCCTCATGCCACCTCACACCATCCACCTCATTTATAAAACAAATGAATTTCCATAAATGGAAAATCATATAAATGAGGTGGCATCTTCTAGAAGCTATTCCTTATAAAATACGGAATACTTCCCGGTACATGTATCGAAATACATGTGCGCGTATTCGTACAAAAATACGAATAGCCAAGAGAAAATAAATAGCGAACAATAATACTAGAATACATATATATATATATATATACATATGTAAATTATTAAATCAAAACCTGATTTAATAATCTGGCTTAATCCTAAGCCGCTAGTATTATCAACCGTCCGATTAAAGTCTGCGCAGCATACACATATTTAATCGGACACCTATATGTACCAACATACGTGATCTACACCATATCGCCTGAACCATGAAAACCCTCTGTGTGGGACTCTAAAGACTCGTCAATACTCTGGCAGTGGGTTTAACCACAAACACGTCAGCAGCACTAGCTGTACGTAACGGCTACCCAGGTATTGAGCGAAAGGGAGGCCGACGAGCAAACTCATCCTAAACCCCTACTGAGCCTGACAGTGACAATATCCGTACAGTCCGGTATGTTCGTCTAAGAGTATCGCATATCGAGTTTAGGGGGGTGGATAAAGTCAGACCCCTAACAACGTTATATTTAGTGTTGGCATGTAACCCATCACCACCTGATAAACTATCAATCATGGATCGGTAATTCTTGTTCACCATGGCCATGGATTTCTGGTGATGGCCACCCATGCACAACGCGACATCAACCCCCAATACCGGGAGAGACGAATCCCCGACGATCCGATCACTGGCTCCATGTGACTCGGGACTGTACCCAACTAAAACCTGTTTGCACGACTCCTTTGAGCCGTGGTAGGGTAGTAATCAAAGCACAGTGGGAACTCACACGAGACATATGACGATCTCAGGTCGACAGACTAACCTGTATACATGTCACCTGGAAACTGCTATCTGACAATAGGTATAATACCAACTAGCAGGTTCCCGGCGAGTCCGTCTAGTGTACTCATAACCCAATGAGCACCTGTATACTATCTTAGGTGAACAAACTAACACCAATTGCTTGTGAGACTTGGCCACTGCCCCTCGTTGGGGTCCCGATCAGTATACACTAGTCTACACTGGAGTATCGATGCCCGGTCTCGATACTCCCACGGCTAAGGACATTGAAGGATGTGCTTATAGACCCCCAGCTCCCATGTATATGATCGCTATCACAATGCTAGTAGTCAAGCAAGAATCCTATGGGCTCTATCAATACGTACATGATGATAAAGACAAACCAGATAGCATACTATCATCTTGAGTAAGACTGTTTTATCGGTATAGGTCCTCCCTCAATCATCATAATCACCTTCCTGCGATTACGATAATTGCCTTGAGGGCACTATAGCCAACAATCTCCCACTTGCACTTAAGGCCAATTATTGCGATGTCGCATACTCACAGCCCGTGTGATACCGAACACCCAACTTCTCTACTAATCAGTTTTGCAAAGCTCGTTTGCGAAAATGATTGCGTTCGAGAAATAGCCTCAATGAGTGGATCCGCTCCAATGTTTCTTTCTGTATCTCAACTTCGCAGAGAAAACTATCTCCCGAAACGAGCAATACCTATCTTCGAATTTGTGTGGATATCTGATGGGACCCAGTTCACAAACGAACTCCAAATCCAGCAGACCTCCTAGACTGTATTATCCACTGAATTTAATCAGTAACATGCGCCATGCCTTCCTCAGTATCCACTTGGACCACCTGTCCATCATACCGTCCCTCAAAAGAGGGAAAAAACTATAACTCTGACAGTCACTCTGTCATCCAGGTCGCCTTGGAAGCCTGAAATGATAACCGTCTCCTGAAGGAGGCTGCCGTTACCATATCCCAAGAACATTCACTTATGTTCATTAACTGCTTCCCAATGTTTCTCCAGAATTGGATTAATATATTTTTATTGTAGCTAGTGCAAAAACAACATCTGGTGTGGTACTTGACATTTCATGATTAACTCAATTGCCTAAGCAAGTGATATGCTAATCATGCAGATTCCTCTCCCCTTTAGTCTGCAAGACACCTTTAGAGAGGGTGACTCCATCACCTGCAGGTACATCACCATGCCAGGAGTCGTCCATTCTAAAATATCTTTAGAATAATGTCAAAGTACCCAAATTGGGATACATCCCAAATCTAGATCTAAAACTATAGATATAGTAAGCAGAAAACTTGATATTATATCCATATCCTATGTAGAGAAAATACTGTGTGACAACCACCGTATAACCGATTGTAGTATAGGAATATCTCTTCCTATCAAGTGCATGTCATCCTAATACCTGGACATCACACCCTACTACCTTCTTACCAGATCCATCTCCTATTCTGATGAAGTCAAAGCCTATGACTGTCACATCAAAAATAGATGATCTATTTCCACTATACCTGCTTTAGTCTATAAATAGACATATACTACTTTCCCACTATGCTTCCGCTGCTCCTACTGACTACAACAACCCTCTGGCAGAGTCATATACATGTGCACTTCCAAAACTACTTTAGAACGACACTATACTCATTCTCCTGCCGGGTCTTATAGTCTAGAACAGCAGCAATAGCAAGTCTGGGTATACAAGAACCTCCCTGTCACCATTACTGAGAAGACCGAAGTATCTCTCGGGTGCCTGAGGTTACCCACCAAAATCTGCGGAGTGGCTAATGGAACGTTGAAACTAATTGAATCCTTAGGTTCTATTAAATCTTTAGTGATCGTTTGTGGTTCTGGAATCACTTCCATTTCTACCGTACTCCCACTTTTGTTTTATGAAAAAAATCCATTTTACTAAAACTGTGGCGAGTCAAGAACAATATAAATATTGATCTTCCTGATGGTAGAAAGTTAACCCTCGTCAAAGCCCGGGATAACCCACAAACAGACATTACTGAAACGTGCCTTGAGTTTATCCAGATTCTGGTTTTAAGCATCAGCCGGACAACTCCCTATACCTTAATATCGTTAAGATATAAATTGATTCTATATATATCTAATATAGAAACAAAAGCACTAATTTAATTGGAACCAAATTCAAAATCATGCAGCTGTCTCCAATGCATATCAACCAAATGGAAAAAGGCCAATCAGCGTTACTCAACTAGGAGTGCATCCATATATGAGTAACCCGAAAGAGAAGTAAGTTCTCAAAACCATTACTATCAATGGAATACCAAACACAAGTATCCACATCTTCGACTAGTTCGAAGAATCCTGATACTTTTAATAAATGGTTCTCTACTTTATTCTTATACCTAGAACTTCTCAAAATCTGAACCTTGTATTTCAACGAAATACCTGTCTAAAATAAGAGAAGTCATGAGTAAACAGAATATAGTACGAGTACCAGCCCCATTTTCCTAATGGACACAACATACAATACTTTTTATAAGTCCCCTGAGTTCAACAACTCAAATCCTGTGCGTCGTAAGTTGAAAAACTGTAGTATGGTTAAGAAAAATTACACCGCTGTTGAATGCACCTTACCTAATCACCAACCGATATAGGTAAATGTGACAGACATAATATTAAAATGTTATATCTCACTTTATAAAATAAACATACAGATATATCAGTTTGAAATTGGTGCATAACAACGGATATTCAAAACCGAATATTTGCCATCCGGAAAAAACTAGATGATTTCCTCAAATATCACCAATTACAACGAATTCAGATATAATGAGGATCTAATCACCCAATTCCCAATATATTACTCCCACTCACCATCCGTAATAATAGCATACAGATATGAGAAACTGATCTGATAAATACATACCCTGGAATTAGATTCCAATTGGGAAAATAGTTTTCAATTAATATCTCACAGTCAGACTGAAACATAAAAATGTTTCAAAAGGGTTAACTGGTATTCCTAGTATTGTCTCTTCCATTATCCTGATTCACGACAGTAACCATATACTTACCTGCCCTCATTCCAATCCCTTTATTATGTCTTTACTTATTACCTTCTGTACACCTTCTTTAGGCTAATTGGTTTTCTTCCTTCCCTACCATTCGGCACCAGCCTAAGGTTTGGAAGAAGACTATCCAATAAGCGTAATAGGTGTACTCTCCTAATCTTAGGAGCTCTCGCAACCTGAGAGAAGGTAAAGAGAAAAGACATCTGAAAAATCCTATCCAAATTTCTCTTGAACCGGAAACCATCCCCGAATCTGGAACGAAATCCTTCGAGTTCGTATGTAACTATACGATGGCATATCCAATGGAAGTGGATATCCGTAGTGATACGGAGTGTTCTAGAGAAAAGCAAAGTGGATGTAGGAGTGGCAAGGGTATACTCGGTCTTTGTCGTGAAAGATGGTGGTCGCAATTTCCTTTGCCATTATTCTAATCCCTTTATATGTTTTTACTTATTACCTTATGTACACTACACTTAGGCTTAATTGGTTTTCTTCCTTCCCTACGTTCGGCACCAGCCTAAGGTTTAGAAGAAAACTATCTAATAAGCGTAATAGGTGTACCCTCTCCTAATCCTAGGAGCCCTCACAACCTGAGAGAAGGTAAAGAGAAAAGACAACCGAATAATCCTATTCTATCTCTCCAGAACCAGAATCCATCCTCGAATAAGTTCCTTCGAGTTTGTATGTAACTATACGATGGATTTATCCATTGGAAATGGATGTTCGTAGTGATACGGGGTGTTCTGGAGAAATGTAAAGGTAATATAGAATTGGCAATGATGTATGCGACACCATGACATTCTAAAATCCAAAGTGTTTTAAGAAGGTTCGGTTAACTTGGTTCATGAGTTTTAGTCAAAGGTCGGGTCATAGTCGCAGCCAGAGAGAGAGAAGAAACACTCAGCGTGCACTCTAACCTAGATCAGAATGGTTAATCATTTTATCTAATCTGGATGGCTCCCACTGTTTCCTCGAATTCTCCTCCAAACGCAAAAGGAGAATTAGTCGGAATCACCCGAGGAGTAATCATACTCATCAGTAGGAATCGAGATCCAACTATCATCGCATGATAACCTGATGGAAGCCACTCAAGTCTCCACACTCCAGAAGATATGTGCATGCCTGGCAAGTTTCCTGTATGTTTGAAACTCCCGATATGATTTTTACCCCTACGACCTAAGTGACCTTGACACAGTCAACAAATCAAAGAGTCCTACTCAAGTTCAACCCGTCATTATCCAGGATTTCATTAAACCCACCATACGAGCCCTTGACACAATCAACAAGGCCGCACGACTGTACTAATCAATCGCATTAATATGCCACAAACAAGCACTACTTAGCTACCGCACACTACGCCTTGACACAGTCAACAAACGCAGCACGAATACTAAGCAATACTTGTAAGAAATGACGGAGGGCTACGGCTAGTTTTTGGCAAAAACCCTTTAACGTAATGAACTTGATATCGTTGAAGGAACCGAAGTGGTTTTACAAATATATAGTGGCGAAAACTTTTGCTAAAGAGGTCACTCCCGGTGAAGGGATCTCGGCGCTTTTCTCATCGAATGAGGTGCAGGATATTCCAAACTGAATACTACGATGCAAAGCAAAAGGAAACGACTATAATGAAGTTATTACGTTGACGCAAACTTTCACTCAAGGGGTCACTCCCGATGAAAGGATCTCGGCCCTTACCTCATCGAATGAGGTGCAGGATATTCCAAAATGAATACCACGATGCAAAGCAAAAGAGAACGTCTGTAATGTCAGTTTTTTTTTTTAAAAACTTGGTTCCAACAACATCATATATATATATTTGTTTTATCCTTGCATTGATAAGAATCAATGCAGCCCCATCAATTAATCACACCAGAAAAGAACGAAAATAAAATGTACGTATATGCCATCCGCATTCGCCACTGGGTCCCATCATCACCCGTTAGGTTACTTAACTAACGACAGAGCGGAGACTGGGCTAGCGCGGGTGCAAAACATATACAATATCTACTAGTATATATAAATATATATATATAACATTCATCCCAGGCATGATATAAAGTAACATCACAGAAACATCACAGAAGCAACACAGAATAGTGGATAATCTTGGAGCCTCGGGTTTCACTTGAGCCGCAAATGAGACCCGACGTTCCCTGTCATGTGGATAGCCTGTGCAATAAAACGTAGACCCCTACGAGCGCGGCAAGCTACCTGCCAAAACTGTTAGGTCCACGTTACCTCTCCCGGTACTTTCGGGGTTGCGGAAACGGTAAATCAAAATTTTTCTAAACTTTGTAACATGGACCGTAAAAGCCGGATCTTTGCTAAACTAAACTAGCATACATGCAAAGAAGAATTAACTACTCGGCAAAGTGGTTATACCTCAACTTGAACTCCTTCACTTCTTGTTGTTGTTCCTCTTTGATGTTCTTCTCTTCTTGTTCTTCTTCCCATCGCTTGCTCAATGGTTGATCCGGACTTCGGTCACCTCCGCGGCCTCCTAGAGTCGAAGACGATCCACCCGAGAGATGTACACCGAGCTCCACCTCAAGCCGAGGTAACTAGGGCAAGGAGATTGCTAATCTAGAAGCCCTAGGTTGTGTAGAGAGGATGTATGGATGTGTTTGTCAAGTAGAATCCTTTTTCTCTCAACACATGAGATCAAAGGAGAAAACAAGAGGAGGAAGAAGAAGGAGATTTTCTAGCAACCATGGAGCTTCTCATTTCAAGAGAGAGAATGAGAATGAGCAAATGAAAAGCTTAACCAAGAGAAAAGCTAACCATGGTTGCAATAATGCACAAACATTATCATTACAAATCCAATCAAGATAAAGGTGATGGCTACAAATGACATGACCATTATCATAACTAAATAAAAAGAAAACCAAAGAATACTTTAGATCTTCTAAGAAGATCCAAGTCAACTTTGGTCAAATGGTCAACAAAGTCAAGATGGTCAAACGGTCAATGTAATTAGCCATAACAAAATTATCAATGAAAGGATTAGTAAATAATGTCCCCGGCTCATTATGGTTTTGACCAAACGAACTGTCGAAACCCTAATGAGTCCGCCTCAAAATGGTTTTGACCGAATCAACTGTCAAAACCCTAATGAGCCTGCCACATAGTGGTTTTGGCCGAACCAACTGCCAAAACCCTAATGAGGCACCTCCTCCTTCATCGCTCCAGAAAACTGTGCATACACACCTGCATCCGTATTCCGTAGAATGCGGATGCGCAGAAGACAAAACAAATCCATCCGTGCAATACTAGGATCTGGCTTAAACCAAAGCCCACCAGTACTGCCTGCCCGAACATCATACGCACATAAGTGTATGTAAGTGATCGCAGCCCTGCCGTAAAACCATACGGCCTCTACACGTTTCGCTTAGTGCAGGGAAACTCTCTGTGTGGGACTCTAAAGACTCGACACTACGCTGGCAGTGGGTTTAACCACAGACCGCAAGCGGCACTAGCTGTACGTAACGGTCCCCAGGTAGATGTCGATAAGAAGGCCGATGAGGTAAGCCCATCCGAACTCCTACTGAGTCTGTATGTGACAATCTCCGTACAGTCCGGTCTGTTCGTCTGATACATCGCATGTCGGGCCTAGGGGGGCGGCAAGCGTCAGACCCCTAATAGCGGTACAAGTCGTGCCGGAGTGAAGCCCAGAACACCCTGAGATAGCACTGGAACCTACCAGTATATCTCGCTTGCCCTGGCCAGGGACTACTTGTGTAATGGCTCTCCTAGACACAGCGCGATGTCAACCCCCAATACCGGGAGAGACGAATCCTGTCTAACCGTCACTGCCTCCAAGTGCTTCGGGACTGCTCCCAACTACTACCTGTTTGCACGACTCAGAAGAGCCGTGGTAGGGTAGTAATCAAAAAACAGTGGGAACACACTCGAGGCGGAGTGACAGTGTCAAGTCAGCGGACTAAGCTGTACTCATGTCACCTGGGAACTGATAACTGACGATAGGTATAATACCAACCATCAGTTCCCGACGAGTCCTGTCCAGTGTACTCGTAACCTAACGAGCACCCGCATACTATCTCAAGTACGACGTACTGACGGCTGTGGGACAGACCGTCTCCCGTGCTGGGATGAGAAGCGCATACGCTAGTCTACTCCGGAGTTTCGATGCCCTATCTCGATACTCCCACGACTAGGGACGTGTAAAAGGATGTGCTTGTAGATCACCCAGCCCCCACGAGTGTGATCGCCATCACAACGCCGGTAATCAAGCAAGGATCCAAAGGGCTCTACTAATGCGTATAGGTGATATAATAAATAAACACACAAGTACACATTAAAGCAGAGACAAACCAAGTAGCATACTACTATATTGAGCAAGATTGTCTGTACAACTGTGAATATCCCAAGCTTCCATTAAGTAATATACATACTAGTATGATACAGTAATGGCCTCTAGGGCATATACACCAACAATCTCCCACTTGCACTAAGGCCATGTACTGGCGTATCGAAGACCTATCATCTCGATCAGCCGCTCGAACTGAGTCTGGGGTAAAGCCTTTGTGAATGGGTCCGCAGTGTTTTCCTTTGTGTCCACTCTCCGCACCTCGATCTCCTGGCGATCAATGATCTCCCTGATCAGGTGATACCGCCTTAAGATGTGCCTGGATTTCTGATGGGACCTTGGTTCCTTCGCTAAAGCTATAGCCCCATTGTTATCGCAATACAAAGGTATTGGGTCAACAATGGACGGAACCACCTGAAGTTCACTAATGAACTTCTTAATCCAGACCGCCTCTTTTGCGGCATCGCTTGCAGCAATGTATTCAGCCTCCATCGTCGAGTCTGCGACGGTATCCTGCTTGGAACTCCTCCAACATACCGCCCCTCCATTGAGGGTAAACACAAAACCCGAGACAGACTTGCTGTCATCTTTGTCACTCTGGAAGCTTGAATCGGTAAAGGACTCGACCCAGAGGTCTCCATTACCGTAAACCAGGAACATCTCCTTAGTCCTTCTCAGGTACTTGAGAATGTTCTTCACTGCTGTCCAGTGGTCCTCCCCTGGGTCTGACTGATACCGGCTTACCGTGCTCAACGCGTAAGCTACATCTGGTCTTGTACATAGCATCGCATACATTATAGATCCTACCGCCGAAGCGTAGGGTATAGTGCTCATGCGAACCCTCTCCTCGTCAGTCTTAGGAGACATCTTCTTGGAGAGGGTAATTCCGTGCAATGCGGGTATGTTACCGCGCTTGGAATCCTCCATACTAAATCTCTTTAGTACGGTCTCTATGTACCTGGACTGCGAAAGTCCCAATAGTCTCTTGGATCTATCTCTATAGATCTTGATCCCCAGAATGTACGAGGCATCACCCAGGTCCTTCATGGAGAACCTTTGTGACAAAAACAGCTTGACCGATTGTAGCATAGGAATGTCATTTCCTATCAAAAGAATGTCGTCCACGTACAAGACTAGGAATACGACAGTTCGTCCTACAATCTTCTTATATACACAGGGTTCATCTTCGTTCTTGATGAAATCAAATTCCTTGATTGCCTCATCAAAACAGATGTTCCAGCTCCGCGATGCCTGCTTTAATCCATAAATGGATTTAAGCAACTTGCACACTTTTCCGCTGCTCCCACTGTCTACGAAACCTTCTGGTTGATCCATGTAAACGCACTCTTCCAAATAACCGTTTAGGAAAGCCGTTTTAACATCCATCTGCCAGATTTCATAGTCATGGAAGGCAGCAATGGCAAGTAGGATCCGAATGGATTTGAGCATAGCCACCGGAGAAAAAGTTTCATCATAGTCCAAACCAGGTCTTTGACGAAAACCTTTTGCAACGAGTCTAGCTTTATAGGTTTCCACCTGCCCATCTACACCAAGTTTCCTTTTGTAGATCCATTTGCATCCAACGGGTTTTACCCCAGGTGGAGCAATATCCATGGTCCACACTTTATTGGCGTACATGGACTCCATTTCGGATTGCATTGCTTCCTGCCACTTATCAGAGTCCCTACTGATAATGGCCTGCCTGAAACTGGTAGGGTCATCTTCTTCCAAGATGCAATCCTCTCGATCCCCGTCTATAAGAAAACCGTAGTATCTCTCGGGCGGATGAGAAATCCTACCAGATCTGCGGAGTGGCTGAGGTTCGTTTGGGGTTATTGAATCTAGCGGTTCCTCCAAATTTTCTGTTAAAGCTTGTGTTTCTGGAATTTCATCCAGTTCTACCGTGCTGCCACTAATGTTTTTAACAAGAAATTCTTTTTCTAAAAATGTGGCATTTCTTGAAACAATTATCTTCTGTTCCTCTGCATGGTAGAATAGATACCCACTTGAATCTTTTGGGTATCCCACAAACTTACACAAAACTGCCCGTGCCTCAAGTTTGTCTGGGTTCTGCTTTTTGACATAAGCTGGGCAACCCCAAATCTTAATACGTTTAAGATACAAACTTTTACCACTCCATATCTCATACGGAGTCTTAGGCACGGATTTGGATGGAACTTGATTCAATAGATGTGCTGCAGTTTGAAGTGCATATCCCCAGAATGAAAGAGGTAACTCAGCACTACTCATCATGGAGCGAACCATATCCAATAGGGTACGATTCCTCCGCTCCGATACACCGTTGTGCTGTGGTGTATAAGGAGGAGTAAGCTGAGAGAGAATACCATTCTCTTTTAAGTAATCTAGGAATTCCGTGCTTAAGTACTCCCCTCCCCTGTCAGACCGGAGGATCTTGATACTTTTGCCTGTCTGGTTCTCTACTTCGTTTCTGAATTCCTTGAATTTCTCAAAAGCTTCAGATTTGTGTTTCATCAGATACACATATCCGAACCTAGAGAGATCGTCAGTGAATGTGATGAAGTACGAGAACCCACCCCTTGCATGTATAGACATCGGACCACATACATCACTATGTACGAGTCCCAAGAGCTCTGCTGCTCTTTCTCCATGTCCGGTGAACGGAGATTTGGTCATCTTCCCTTTGAGACAAGACTGACAAGTTTCATAAGATGAAAACTCGAACGCATCCAAGAGTCCATCTTTATGCAACTTACTCAGTCTTTTCTCTCCGACATGACCAAGTCTACAATGCCACAAGTAGGATTCATTCGTATCTGAATTCTTCCTCTTGCGTGTGTTTTGTATATTGAGAACTGTATTCTGATTTAGAACGTAGATACCATTAAACAGTGTACCCTCTGCAACCAGTACCTTATCAAGGTAAATGTTCATGATATTCTTTTCAAGAACAAACTTATATCTATCTTTATCGAGTAAAGAAACTGATATGATGTTGCAAACCATGGAGGGTACATAGTAGCAATCGTTCAAAATCATAGTCTTGCCATTTGGCAATACTAGGTGATATTCACCGACGGCTGCCGCATTAACTTGTGCTCCGTTCGCTACTCTGAGCGACATATCACCCGGTGCAACTTTCCTACTTTTTCTCAGTCCCTGCAATAAATTACAGATATGAGATCCTGATCCGGTATCAAGTACCCAGGAGGTAGGGCTGACCGTAAAACAGTTCTCAATTACAAGAACACCTGAAGTAGATGCAAAACCATGCTTCTTCTTCGACTGGGTATCCTGGAAATCCATACTTTCCTCTTTCCCATTCTCATACTCATGACTGTTGTCACAAGTTAGAGCTGAACCATCTTTCCCCAGTCCCGAATAAGAATTCGGTTCGGTCAAGCGATACATTTTGTTATCTTGATTAGGGCGTGAAAGGGTTGCTGCCTGGAGAGAGAGAAAAGAAACACTCAGCGTATGCTCTTGCAAGATTAGATTGGTTTATTAATTTATCTAACCAGGATGTCTCCCACTGTTTCCTCAAATTCTTCTTAAAACCTTTTAAAAGAAGAACTAGCCGGGTTTTAATTCACGTCACAATACTTGCTTAACCTTTCAGCCAGGCTAGTGTCGGTACTTCGAGGGAGGTTTTCCAACGCTTTCGCGAAGTTCCTTAATTAAAGAACCTCTTTTCCCTGGGGGCGTAACCCCGCTAACACCTTTCTAGACACCTACTAGGTTTATAGCATTGATCGTTAAGTGAAATAATCTGCCGAGAGTAAACCAACTCATCAGTGGGATCGGGATCCAACTGTCATTGTGTGATAACCTAGATGGAATCCACTCTAGTCACCACACTCCAGAAGGTATGCTAAATCTGCAAGTTTCAGTTCTTTTGAAACTCCCGATGTGGTTTTTGCCCCTAGGACTCAAGTGATCTTGACACAGTCAACAAATCAAAAAGTCCTAGTCAAGTTCATCCCGTCGTTGTCTTGATTGCATTAAACCCACCTGCATAACCCTTGACACAGTCAACAAGGTTACACAAATGTCCTAACCAATCACATTGTATCCAGCAAATAAGCAACACTTAGCTACCGTTCACTGCGCCTTGACACAGTCAACAAACGCAGCACGAATACTAAGTATAACTTATAAGAAACGACGGAGGGCTACGGCTGGGTTTTTGGCGAAAAACCCGTTAACGTAATGAACTTGATGTCGTTGAAGGAACGTGATACACCTTTTGAAAATATAGTGGCGAAAAGCTTTTTGCTAAAGAGGTCACTCCCTGTGAAGGGATCTCGGCTCTTTCCTCGTCGAATGAGGTGCAGGATATTACAAAATGAATACCTCGATGCAAAGCAAGAATAATCGACTATAGTGAAGTTATTACCCTGACGCAAACTTTTGTCCAAGGGGTCACTCCCGGTGAAGGGATCTCGGCCCTTGCCTCGTCGACTGAGGTGCTGGGTATTCATAACCGAATACCGCGATGCAAAACAAAAATGAACGTCCTTGCAATAACAGCTTTTTGAAAAACTTGTTCCAACAACGTCTTTTAGGTTTATTTTCTTGCATTAGTTCTTTTAATGCGTGATATTCTTGCATTAGTTCTTTTAATGCGTCCCATCATTTAATCCTACCATTGCAGAAAACAACCAAAATATGACGTACGCTTATGCCATTCGCATTCTCCACGGGGTCCCGTCATCACTCGTTAGGTTACTTAACTAACGACAGAGCGGGGGCTGGGCTAGCGCGGCTGTAAAACATAAGCAACGCCTAAATAGTAAAGCAATGATAGACATTACAGATCACAGATGAATACGTTGGATATACTAGCAATCCGCAATCCTTTCGAGCCTGCAACGAAAAGCGGATTACACGGTCGCGGTGAATAGCCAAATACCCCACCCAAGACCCCTATGGGTGCGGCAAACTACCCACCAAGTACTCGGCAGTTTGTGCACCCCTCCATGGGTCTATCCTAGGAGCAAAAACAGTAAAAAGAATTATACAATGACGGCTACAACCCCGACCCGGTTGTGCGGCCAAACAAATAATAATATTACATCAATTTACATTTACAATGAATGAAAGAAAAACAAAAGCTCATCTCACATCCACCCCGGCTATTCACCCGCGACAGTCCAACACATTCATATACACATTCCAATATCAAACACAGATCACAGAGATGTATAACCCCGACTAATCGACATATAGCGATTAGCCGACGTTCAATACATAAGAACATCACAGATATAACCTTTATAGTCAAAGTATATTGAAGTTCGGAAAAATACGGAATTATAGGCCCCCAAAAACAAATTTCTATTCTGGAAAATCTGGGCACATATAATATATCTGAAAAATCCTAAAACCATGTCAGAAACACACTGCACCAAAATCGATGCAGTAACTCACCAACTTGGCCGCGGTTCCGCGGCAAGAGCTTACTCTTGCCGCGGAAGCGCGGCGCTTTGGTTGAGTCGCTGCATCGTTTTTGGTGGTTTTCTTATAAAAACCCTAAGATGATTTTTGGGCTATAACAAAGTTTGTTTTGACCAGAAAAAGTTTTAACAGAGACTCAGATTTTTACAACTTGGTTTTTTTCGATTTTTCCGTTTCGAACTTCGACACACTTTACTACCAAGCTAGTTTATGTTTAGTTAGGCTCTGATACCACTGTTAGGTCCACGTTACCTCTCCCGGTACTTTCGGGGTTGCGGAAACGGTAAATCAAAATTTTTCTAAACTTTGTAACATGGACCGTAAAAGCCGGATCTTTGCTAAACTAAACTAGCATACATGCAAAGAAGAATTAACTACTCGGCAAAGTGGTTATACCTCAACTTGAACTCCTTCACTTCTTGTTGTTGTTCCTCTTTGATGTTCTTCTCTTCTTGTTCTTCTTCTCATCGCTTGCTCAATGGTTGATCCGGACTTCGGTCACCTCCGCGGCCTCCTAGAGTCGAAGACGATCCACCCGAGAGATGTACACCGAGCTCCACCTCAAGCCGAGGTAACTAGGGCAAGGAGATTGCTAATCTAGAAGCCCTAGGTTGTGTAGAGAGGATGTATGGATGTGTTTGTCAAGTAGAATCCTTTTTCTCTCAACACATGAGATCAAAGGAGAAAACAAGAGGAGGAAGAAGAAGGAGATTTTCTAGCAACCATGGAGCTTCTCATTTCAAGAGAGAGAATGAGAATGAGCAAATGAAAAGCTTAACCAAGAGAAAAGCTAACCATGGTTGCAATAATGCACAAACATTATCATTACAAATCCAATCAAGATAAAGGTGATGGCTACAAATGACATGACCATTATCATAACTAAATAAAAAGAAAACCAAAGAATACTTTAGATCTTCTAAGAAGATCCAAGTCAACTTTGGTCAAATGGTCAACAAAGTCAAGATGGTCAAACGGTCAATGTAATTAGCCATAACAAAATTATCAATGAAAGGATTAGTAAATAATGTCCCCGGCTCATTATGGTTTTGACCAAACGAACTGTCGAAACCCTAATGAGTCCGCCTCAAAATGGTTTTGACCGAATCAACTGTCAAAACCCTAATGAGCCTGCCACATAGTGGTTTTGGCCGAACCAACTGCCAAAACCCTAATGAGGCACCTCCTCCTTCATCGCTCCAGAAAACTGTGCATACACACCTGCATCCGTATTCCGTAGAATGCGGATGCGCAGAAGACAAAACAAATCCATCCGTGCAATACTAGGATCTGGCTTAAACCAAAGCCCACCAGTACTGCCTGCCCGAACATCATACGCACATAAGTGTATGTAAGTGATCGCAGCCCTGCCGTAAAACCATACGGCCTCTACACGTTTCGCTTAGTGCAGGGAAACTCTCTGTGTGGGACTCTAAAGACTCGACACTACGCTGGCAGTGGGTTTAACCACAGACCGCAAGCGGCACTAGCTGTACGTAACGGTCCCCAGGTAGATGTCGATAAGAAGGCCGATGAGGTAAGCCCATCCGAACTCCTACTGAGTCTGTATGTGACAATCTCCGTACAGTCCGGTCTGTTCGTCTGATACATCGCATGTCGGGCCTAGGGGGGCGGCAAGCGTCAGACCCCTAATAGCGGTACAAGTCGTGCCGGAGTGAAGCCCAGAACACCCTGAGATAGCACTGGAACCTACCAGTATATCTCGCTTGCCCTGGCCAGGGACTACTTGTGTAATGGCTCTCCTAGACACAGCGCGATGTCAACCCCCAATACCGGGAGAGACGAATCCTGTCTAACCGTCACTGCCTCCAAGTGCTTCGGGACTGCTCCCAACTACTACCTGTTTGCACGACTCAGAAGAGCCGTGGTAGGGTAGTAATCAAAGAACAGTGGGAACACACTCGAGGCGGAGTGACAGTGTCAAGTCAGCGGACTAAGCTGTACTCATGTCACCTGGGAACTGATAACTGACGATAGGTATAATACCAACCATCAGTTCCCGACGAGTCCTGTCCAGTGTACTCGTAACCTAACGAGCACCCGCATACTATCTCAAGTACGACGTACTGACGGCTGTGGGACAGACCGTCTCCCGTGCTGGGATGAGAAGCGCATGCGCTAGTCTACTCCGGAGTTTCGATGCCCTATCTCGATACTCCCATGACTAGGGACGTGTAAAAGGATGTGCTTGTAGATCACCCAGCCCCCACGAGTGTGATCGCCATCACAACGCCGGTAATCAAGCAAGGATCCAAAGGGCTCTACTAATGCGTATAGGTGATATAATAAATAAACACACAAGTACACATTAAAGCAGAGACAAACCAAGTAGCATACTACTATATTGAGCAAGATTGTCTGTACAACTGTGAATATCCCAAGCTTCCATTAAGTAATATACATACTAGTATGATACAGTAATGGCCTCTAGGGCATATACACCAACAAAAACCAGAAGCGAGGCAACCCCCTTCAACAACGTGAATGGGCCACCTAGCACTTCATGGAATCCGGTAACTTGGGCACCCCTCCGTGGGTCAACCTATACCCCCTACGAGTGCGGCGAATAGCCCGCCAATTCTAGAGAAGGTCCCCTCCGTCTCAACGCCATGAGATGCGGACCCGTTGCCCTCTAGAATCCGGCTATTCGTGCATTCCACCGTGGGGAAATCCTAGTACAGAAAATAAAATAATATACAAGGGTGACATCGACCTCAACCCGGTCGTGCCCCAAAAGAATAATATACAAACTGGCAGTGACTGCAGTCCACATGTCGGACGCTCGTCCCGCAATATCAAATGTACAAATGAAATTAAACTGAACTAACATTGCACCATAACTATCCACCACGACGATCCAACCAACATCACAGCACAACACAGAACATCAATGTGAATGTCACGTTCGCAAACCCGTCTAAAAGACATATAGCAATTATACGAGTTGTACCGATCAAATAACATTCACGGTCACAGATAATAATGTATGTACTGATAAACATTTAAACATTGATAAAAACATCGACTTCGAAACACTCCGAATAGCCCCCGAACAACTGATAACATAATATCAAAAATGGGCTAAACAAACAATACCACTGCACCAAGTTTCCAGATACCAAACTATACACCAAAAACGAAGCCAAAACACTACACTAAGGCCGGCCTCACCGGATTTTCCTCAAATGTGCTCGGCCCAATTCCGGCGAGGTGAGCTCGTGTTTAGGGTATGGTCTTCTGGTCACATAAGGAGTCTTCTGCACTTGTTTGCAAAATTTTTTGAAGACTTAAAAATTTCAACAGAGAACAAAAATAGCAGTGCAATGTATTTGGACTGTTTCGATTTCGATGCATTAATATTGTCTAAACTAGCTAGCTAAGGGTTTAAAGGGTGACTCTGATACCATGTTGGGTTACGGCAGCGCCCCGACCATCGAAACGTGGCCAAATGCGGAACAAAAAAATTTCTAAAACCGACGCTACCGTTACCCGATTCCCGGATCGACCTTAAACCCTAAACTAGCAAACTAATATAGATGTTAGAATGGTTATACCGAGTTGATCCGTGTCCTTCGGTCTTCATTCTAAGCTTTTAGTGGTTTCTTGATGTGGTTTGGTTGCCGGTCTTCCTTCATCTCCGATGATCCACCTGAGGGAAACAGCGTAAGCTCCAGTCTCGACAAACGAGGCAACCGACGCTCCAAAGTTGCTAGCGATGGAGAGTGGGGGTGCATGAAAGTGTCACTACAATTTTCTCTCAACTCATGTGCTCATGGGAGCAACCATAGAAGATGAAAGAGGTGATGAAGTTTTGGCATGAGCAACTAATGAAATGCCTAAGTATTTGTGAGAATGAGAGTGAGTGAGTGAGGAAGCTAGTGTTGTGATAAATCATGTAATTTCCAAAATGAAAAGAACCCCACCATAAAAAAATGGCCGGACCTTCTCTCTCATCCTCACAAAAATATCCCATTTCATTTTCCAATTAAACAATTGCACACTATACTTTGCTCCATGCCTCATGCCACCTCACACCATCCACCTCATTTATAAAACAAATGAATTTCCATAAATGGAAAATCATATAAATGAGGTGGCATCTTCTAGAAGCTATTCCGTATAAAATACGGAATATTTCCCGGTACATATATCGAAATACATATACACGTATTCGTACAAAATACGAATAGCCAAGAGAAAATAAATAGCGAACAATAATACTAGAATACATATATATATAAATACATATGTAAATTATTAAATCAAAACCTGATTTAATAATCTGGCTTAATCCTAAGCCGCTAGTATTATCAACCGTCCGATTAAAGTCTGCGCAGCATGCACATATTTAATCGGACACATGTATGTACCAACATACGTGATCTACACCATATCGCCTGAACCGTGAAAACCCTCTATGTGGGACTCTAAAGACTCGTCAAAACTCTGGCAGTAGGTTTAACCACAAGCATGTCAGCGGCACTAGCTGTACGTAACGGCTACCCAGGTATTGAGCGAAAGGGAGGCCGACGAGAAAACTCATTCTGAATCCCTACTGAGTCTGACAGTGACAATATCCGTACAATCCGGTCTGTTCGTCTAAGAGTATCGCATATCGAGTATAAGGGGTGGATAAAGTCAGACCCCTAACAACGCGATATTTAGTGTCGGCATGTAACCTATCACCACCTGAGAAACGATTGATCCTGGATCGGTAATTCTCGTTCACCATGGCCATAGATTTCTGGTGATGGTCACCCGTGCATAACACGACATCAACCCCCAATACCGGGAGAGACGAATCCCCGACGATCCGATCACTGCGTCCATGTGGCTCGGGACTAAACCCAACTAAAACCTGTTTGCACAACTCCTTTGAGCCATGATAGGATAGTAATCAAAGCATAGTGGGAACTCACACGAGACAAATGACTATCTCAGGTCGACAGACTAACCTGTACACATGTCATCTGGGAACTGCTATCTGACAATAGATATAATACCAACTAGCAGGTTCCCGGAGAGTCCGTCCAGTGTACTCATAACCCAATGAGCACCTGTATACTATCTTAGGTGAACAAACTAACACGCATTAAACCCGGCTATATCATATATAACCAATCATATCACACATCACGAGAATAGAATGCGGTATCACAAACACGCATTAATCTCGGTCCTACACATATCATATATGTGCTCCTACTCTGTTTCGCTTGAGCCAAGAAACCTCTGTGTAGGACTCTAAAGACTCGTCAATACGCCGGCAGTAGGTGATGATCATATCAAATACCCACAAGCCGCAAACGGTCTGCTAAACATAACGGCCACCCGGGTATTAAGCGATCAAAAGATCAACAAGCAAGCCTGCTCGTACTCCTACGAATCCAATCAGTAATCCTACCGTACAGTCTGGTCTCTTCGTCTGATATGTCGCATATCACAGCCTGGGGGTGGTATAACGTCAGACCCCAATAGTCTGATAAGTCATGCCGATGCAAGGCCCATAACGGTTCAAGAAACTACTGATAACACTTACCAGTAAATCTCAGCAACCTTGTCCAGGGATTTCCTGTTATGGCCAATCGAGCATAGCGCAACATCAACTCCCAATACCGGGAGAGACGAAACCCCTCCTATCGCTCATTGCCTCCATGTGACTCGGGACTGTACCCAAAAACCACCTTTTTGCACGATCTCTTGACCGTGGTATGTATGGTGGAAATCAAAGCACAGTAGGAATCACACAAGACTCTATGACGGTCTTGGGTCTACAGACTAACCTGTACCAGAGAACTGCTATCCGACGATAGGTATAATACCATCTAGGATTTCTCGGCGAGTCCGTCCAGTGTACCCAGTCTTCACTGAGCACCCGTATACCATCTCTGATGTAAAACACCAATGGATATAGGATCATCTATCGCCCATCACACGGGTCGAGAAGCGTATACGCTAGTCTACTCTAGAGTATCGATGCCCTGTCTCGATACTCCTACGACTAGGAACATTTGAAGATTGTACTTGCCGACTACCCATGTCCCCGCTAGTATGATCTGCATCATAGTCCTGGTAGTCAAGTACTGATCTTAAGGGCTTTATCAACATGTAATAGAGAGACAATCAATGTACATGTTAAGATAAAGTATAACCAGATAGCATACTATCATGTCGAGCAAGAAAATCCTCCCTATTTATGTCCAAGCATCCACTACAATATACATCACATGTACGGTAATGGCCTCTAGGGCATACATATAACTAACAATCTCCCACTTGCACTAAGGTCGTCTGTTGTAGTATCCCAAACCCAACAATATAGCAGTGGTTTTAGTATCCCATACTCAACCATCCCATAGAAGTCTCTCTAGGGGTAAGTCCTTTGTGAGTGGATCAACTGTGTTATCCTTCATGTCTACTCTCCTGACCTCGATCCCTTGGAGATCAGACATCTCCCTGATCAGGTGATACTTGCCTCAGAATATGTCTAGAACACTGATGGGAACGGTGTTCCTAGGCTAAAACCACAACTTTATTATTGCCACAATAGCACTTATTGGACGCTCAATGGTAGGAACCATGTTCATATCATGAACAAGAAATGTACATACAGCCACTTTGGCAGTATCAGTGGTAGCAATGTATTCAGCCTTTATCGTCTAGTATGTCACGGTATCTAGCTTGGAACTCTTCCAACATACCGTCCGTGCACTGAGGGTAAAGACAATGCCTGTGACTGACTCTCAGTCGACTTTATCACTCTGGAAGCTGGAACCAAGAACTTTCTTTTAGTGCTTCTCAAGTACTTAAGAATGTCCTCCACAGCTGTCCAGTGATTCTTCCAAGATCCGATTGATTCCTGATCACTACACCTAGTGAGTCATTTACATCTTGTCTGGTACATAACATCGCATACTCTGATAGAGCCTACTGCCGAAGCATAGGGTATCTCTTGCACACGAGCTCTCTCCAAATCAGTCTCGGAAGACATCTTTTTGGAGAGAGTGATCCATGAGTAAGTGGGCGAACCACCATACTTAGAATCGTCCATACTAAATCCCTTTAGTATGGTGTTAATGTACCTGGATTTGGAACACTCCCAACATCCACTTAGATCTATCATCATAGTTCATAATCCACAAGATGTAGTAGGTATCATCCAAATCTTCTATTGAGAATCCCCGTGATAAGAGGAGCTTGACCGAATGTAGCATAGAAAACCATTTCCTATCAAGAGTATGTTATCTACATACAATACGTGGAAGACAACCTTACTCTACAACCTTCTTGTATATACAAGGTTCATCTACCTTTTTGATGGAGTCAAACTCTTTGACTGTCACATCAAAACAGATATTCCAACTCCACGATACTTGCATTGATCCTGATGGACTTAAGCATAGCTTTGAAAGTCTCAACTTTTCCATTTACACCAATAATCTTCTCAAGATCCATTTGTTCCCAATAGGTTTTACCCCTTCAGGTGCAACATTCAAAGTCATACTTTGTTGGTGTACATGGATTCCATCTTTGATCGCATAGCATCCAGCCATTTCACTGGGTCCCTACTCGTGATGGCTTGCCTGAAGCTAGTTGGGCCATCATCTCATGATGCAATCCCCGCTCCCACTGTCACCGAGAAGACCATAGTATCTCTCAAGTAGATGAGGAACCCTACCAGATTCGCGGAGAGGCTGAGGTTCGTTGGAGACTATTGAATCCTTTGGTTTCACTAAATCATCAGCTGTTAGTTTGTCTAGCTGGAACTCCTTCCATTTCTACCTCATGTCCACTAATTTCTTCACAAGAAATTCCCTTTCTCAAAAGGTGGCATGATGAGAAACAAAACACATTTTGCTCCTCAGTTAGTTAGAAGATATTCCCTCACTAATGTTTGGGATATCCAACAAACTTATACAGATCTGACCTTGCCTCGAGCTTGTCCGGATTTTGTTTTTCAACATAGGCCGGACAACCCATATCTTAACTCTTTTAAGACATGGTCTCTTCCCATTCCATATCTCATATGTAGTGGTAGGCCCTGATTTGGATGGAACCCCATTCAATAGGTATGAATCTTCTTAAGTGCATAACACCCAAAAGGAAACAGGTAACTCAGCAGTACTCATCATAGAGCGCGCCATATCTCATAGGGTGCGATACCTCCGCCCTGATACACCGTTGTGATATGGTGTATACGAAGGAGTAAGCTGAGAGAGAATCTCATTCTCCTTTTAGAAACTCCAGGAACTCCATGCACAAGTATTCACCTCTTCGATCACATCGAAGGACTTAATATTTTTACCCGTCTGATTCTTTAACTTCAAGCTTATATTCCTTGAATTTCTCAAAAGTTTCAGACTTGTGTTTCAACAGGAACATATGTTCGAATCTTGAGAGATGATCAGTGAATGTAATGAAGTATAAAGAATCAATCATGGCATGTGTAGACAGGGGACCTACATACATCATCATGTATCAATCCTAAGAGTTCACTAACTCTTTCTCTGTTTCCAGTAAAAGGAGCTATGGTCATCTTATTTTTGTGACAGGACTGGCAAGTACTATAAGATGAAAATTCGAACAGATTCTCATATTCATCCTTATATAACTTAGCTGGTAGTGTCGCATTGATATGACCTAGTCTACAATGTCTTAAGAAGGATTCGTTCATTTCTGAACTGGTCCTCTTATGTGTGTTCTAGATACTTTGAACCATGGTTTGATTTAGAACTTATATGCTATTATATAACGTGCCTGATCGAATCAACTCTTGATTCAGGAAAATGTTCACAACATTATCCTCTAATACAGAATTATATCCTTCTTTAACTCATTAAAGAACATGATGTAATGTTGTATATCTGGTTCGGTATGTAATAACATTTGTTCAGAATCAATGTATAATTACAAGGTGATATCTGCCAACTGACTTGGCTGCAACACTTGCACCATTCTCTAATACTTAGAGACATATCACCTATTCTCAGTTCTCTACCTTTCTGTAGCCCATGTAACTCTTACATATGTGAGATCCTGATCTGGTATCTCATACCTAGGACGTAGAGGATACTGAGAAACGGTTCTCGGTAATAAGGACACCCGAAGAATATGCATCAACATGCACTTTCTTCGATTGGGTGGCATGGGAATCCGAATATTCTCCGATTTCCTGCTCGGACTTATAACAGTTATAAGATAGCGCGGAACCAACGGTCCCTAGCTCAGTATAATAAGCAGGTTCCGTCAATGCATCCATATTATTATCTTGATTAAGGCGTGACACGGTTGCTACCAGGAGAGAGAGAAGAAAACACTCTGCGTGCGCTCTTATAGGATTAGATTGGTTGTTAGTTTATCTAATCAGGATGGCTCCCACTGTTTTAGTTAAATCTTCCTTCAAACCCTAAAAGGATAGATTAGCCGGGATTAATTACACCATACAAGTTCGCCAATCTTTCGGCCAGGCCAGTATCGGTACTTTGAGGGAAGTTCCCCGTGCTTTCGCACGGACCTAATTAAAATAAACCTCGTTTTCCCAGAGACATAACCCCGTTAACACCTTTCTAGACACCTACTTGATCAGCTAATTGTGATGTGTAAAACTCTCCCAGGAGTAACTCTTACTCGCAGTGGGTATCGGGATCCAACTATCTCATAGAAGGTATGCAATCTCATTGCAAATTTCAACACTTGAAATTCCCGAAAATGTTTTGCCCCTGGCAACTTATGACCTTGTCTAAGGTCAATAAATCATAAGCGCTAACCAAGTTCAACCTGCCATTTCTTGATTGAATTAAACCCACCCGCGCGACCCTTGGATAAGGTCAACAAAGCCGCACGACTACCCTAATTCAATCGCATCATATGCTTGCAGATAAGAACTAATTAGCTACCGTACACTACGCCTTGGATAAGGTCAACAAACGCAGCACGAATACTAAGAATTACTTATCTAAAATAACGAAGGACTACGACAAGTTTTTAAGAAAACCTATTGCGTAATGAACTTGATATCGTCGTAGAATCGAGTAATTTTGAAAAGGAGTGCTTTTGAGGATTTTACTAGTTTCGCTAAAAAGGTCACTCCCGGTGAAGGGATCTTGGCTCTTTCCTTATCGAATAAGGTGCAGGATATTTCATAAATATCACTATGCAAAGCAAAAACTATAAAAGCAATCAGAAGACAAACCGTGTTTGTAGCATCTGCCAGTTTCGCTAAAGAGGTCACTCCCGGTGAAGGGATCTCGGCTTTTTCCTTATCGAATAAGATGCTGGATATTCTACAAGGAATACCGCTATACAAAGCAAGAACTAGAGCTACCATTTTTTTAAACAAGTTTCTACAACATCTTTTAGGTTTCTTTTTCTTTCATTAATCCCATTAATGAAGTCACATCATTAGATGCTTCCTAAGCATCACATATGAAACGAAAGCAGCAATATTAATTATATCTCATATATACAATATAGGCATTCGTCTGAACATATCACAGTGATCACATCACAGAGCAGCAGATGATAACATATGAAATATTGGATATACTAGGATTTCTGTACACGGATTCCACGGTCGCGATGAATAGCCAAACCCACATCCCTAGACCCCTACGAGAGCGGCAAGCAACCCTCCCAATTCTAGAGTTAGGAGACCCGGTCTCGACTCCTTGAGATGGTCTCCCACTGGACCCTAGAACCCGGTTACTTGTGCTCCCCGCCTTGGGTCTATCCTAATGCGGAAAAGTAAATAATATACCTCAATGGTGACATCATCCTCAACCCGGAAGTGCCCCAATAAAAGAATATTACATACAAGTTTTTACATGAATGAAAATGAAAAACTCACATCTCAAATAAAAAAAACCCGGCTATTCAGAACACGACGATCCAATATAACATATCACAGCAACGCATAACATCACATGTCATCAATGTAAGTAAATATGCGTATCCCAATTGTCGTTGACATATAGCAATGAAACCGGCGATACACCACATATTACATTTACGGTCACAGAAAAGAAAGTGAAAAACTACAACAGTTGGAATCCGCAACCTTCTTAGACATCATAAACCCAATGTATCACATACTTTGGATTTTATGCCTAACCAAATGAATTCCTTAGACATCACATGTTTAACAATTATAAACCCCGCATTTTAGTCTCGATATTAAAAACACTTTCCAATAACATGTCGGGTAATTCAACAAGATTCCCGATAACCTGATCGAATTCTCGTCGGAAACTTTAGTAGACGGCCGCACCCCCCGATGCCGTCGACGAAGTGCAGTAAGGCGGAACACCGCTGCCGCGAGCACCCGAATGGATGCTTTTGGCGATGGGGTTCTCCTACAGTCACTTGGTCGGGGCTATGGGGCATGGCTATCTAGTAAGCGGCGAGTATCCGCGTACGCTACGTAATTGCGATGGACTTTTGATCCACATCAAAATTCCGTGGCAACCGATCAAATGAGACTAAACTGCTGGATTTATAAAATTCAAACCAGTTATCTCATAATTTTTTGGATTCCAAATATTGTATCATAATCACAGATAGCTAGACGAAGTTAAACTCTTCGATTGAATAAACAAACGCCCAAAATTTCCCGTGAAGCTCAACACTTGAGCGGAGTTTAAAAAGTACCCAGAAACTGCCACAGCTCCTATGAACCAGCCGTAGAAAGGTCAACCAATGTCTCACATGTGGCACCGCTGAACTACCACAAACTCTAGGGTTTGATGGCGGTTTTGACGGTCACATAATAGAGTTAGGATTCCGTTCTTCTAGAGGGTCCACATAATCGCTTGCAAGTTTTTTTGAAAATTTTAAACTCGGAAAAAATCCAACTCTTGAAAAATTTCCAGCGGGGGAAAAATTGGGTCATTGATATCCGTTCGAACTTTTTAACATCGTCTAAAAAACCCGAATACATGTTAGAATTATGATTACGAAACACTCCGAATTGATTTTGCAGAAAGTTAACATCACATAAAAATTTATCAAAGACAAACAACACCTGAAACCCCAAAACCCAGAGATTGGAACACTGAAAAAATTTGAACCCCAGAATCCAACATGGGGCCGGCCTGCTCGGTTTTCCCCTACATGTGCTCGGCCAAAATTCGAGAAATTGGGTTCAAATTTCTTCTGTGTTCATATTGCATCTCATACAACATTCTGCAGTTATTTAAAAAAAATTGAAGACTTTTTAAAATCGATAGAAACTAAGTTATCGTATCGGGTGTTTCGGAGTAGTTTCGGTTTCGTAATCCTAGCAAACAACGTCTAATTTTCTAGCATGGCTCTGATACCATTGTAAGGTTGCCTAGCACGGCCTCAAGTTTTCGGGAGGCATCTTCCATGCCAATTTTAAAAATTTGCCGTTCTAGCTAACCCTAACCCTAGAATCGCTACTAGAAAATCCGACGAAACATAATGTAAACACTTTATATCTAAAGTGAACAAGAATACAATCTTTGTAGACCGGTCCTTCACTTCAATAGCTCTGTGTAGTAGTCCCTTCGCTGTGATCATGAATTCCCGGACTCTAGAAAGGCTCCCATGAAGAAACGAACAAGCTTGCATCGAAGTCTTCGAGGCCGAAGATGATCTACGTCGAGGAGACACTAACCCAAGCTATCTCTTCACTAATGGTTAGATTAGTGAAGCAAACACCCTAACTAAATGGCAAGTAGTAGAGGATGATGAAATAGGAAGTAGGCTCACTTTAGTTTTTTTTTCTCACACTAATTCTTCACTTGGAAAAAACTTAGCAAGTTTTTTCTTCTTTTTTTTTTTGAAGAAGAAGAAATGAAACTCATCAGAGAGTAAGGTTAGAATTGCAATCATTGGTGAGTAAGTACCATGCCTAACTCATGTAGAGAATAAACCAAGGTCAAGGGTTAAGGTTGGGTTAACAAATATCTTAAGGAATGACAAAAGAGTGGACTTGGTCAATATTCTACAAGCTTCATCCAAGCTTGAAATATTGACTAAGTCTTCACTATTTGTGATAACTTAAGTGATAAATATCAAATCCTAGCTTTAACCCTAGTATGGTATAAGTCTCATACATTTATGTTGCAAGTGTAACCTAGCATGACACAACAATATATATCACATATATATTTTGTGTGCAAATAGAAAACAATACATATATCACATATATGTAAAATGTATCAAATGTGAGAAAAGAAATCTTAAGTGAGCTAATACTAGTTAATGTAATGTGATATATCAAATATATAATTATACATTAAATTATCAAATCAACACTTGATTTAATAATCTGGCTATATCACATATAACCAACTAATATCAAATGTAACATCTTATCGAATCAACACTTGATCCGATAACCCGGTTATATCACATATAACCAATCATGTCACACATCGCGAGAATAGAATGCGGTATCACATACACGCATTAATCTTGGTCCCGCACATATCACATATGTGCTCCTACTCCGTTTCGCTTGAGCCAGAAAACCTCTGTGTAGGACTCTAAAGACTCGTCAATACGCCGGCAATAGGTGATGATCATATCAAACACCCACA
This sequence comes from Agapanthus africanus, assembly GCA_030015575.1. Taxonomy (NCBI): domain Eukaryota; kingdom Viridiplantae; phylum Streptophyta; class Magnoliopsida; order Asparagales; family Amaryllidaceae; genus Agapanthus; species Agapanthus africanus. The sequence continues at coordinate 238,465,702 of CM057338.1, forward strand.
AGGTGCAAGCGGTCTGCTAAACGTAACGGACATCCGGGTATTGAACGATCAGAAGATCAACAAGCAAGCCTGCTCGTACTCCTGCGAATCCAATCAGTAACACTACCGTACAGTCCGGTCTCTTCATCTGATATGTCACATATCATAGCCTGGGGGTGGTATAACGTCAGACCCCAATAGCCTGATAAGTCATTCCGATGCAAGGTCTATAACGGTTCGAGAAACTACTGATAATACTTACCAGTAAATCTCAGCAATCCTGGCCAAGGATTTCCTGTTATGGCCAATCGAGCATAGCGCAACATCAACTCCCAATATCGAGAGAGACGAAACCCCTCCTATCGCTCATTTCCTCCAAGTGACTCGGGACTGTACCCAAAAACCACCTTTTTGCACGATCTCTTGACCGTGGTATGGTGGAAATCAAAGCACAGTGGGAATCACACAAGACTCTATGACGATATCGGGTCTACAGACTAACCTGTACCAGAGAACTGCTATCCGACGATAGGTATAATACCATGTAGGATTTCTCGGCGTGTCCGTCCAGTGTACCCAGTCTTCACTGAGCACCCGTATACCATCTCTGATGTCAAACACCAATGGATATAGGATCATCTATCGCCCATCACACGGGTCGAGAAGCGTATACGCTAGTCTACTCTAGAGTATCGATGCCCTGTCTCGATACTCCTACGACTAGGAACATTTGAAGATTGTACTTGCTGACTACCCATGTCCCCGCTAGTATGATCTGCATCATAGTCCTGGTAGTCAAGTACTGATCTTAAGGGCTTTATCAACATGTAATAGAGAGACAATCAGTGTACATGTTAGGATAAAGTATAACAAGATAGCATACTATCATGTCGAGCAAGAAAGTCCTCCCTATATATGTCCAAGCATCCAATACAATATACATCGCATGTACAGTAATGGCCTCTAGGGCATACATATAACTAACATCTAATACCGCTGACGGCTTGTGGGTGACTGATATGATCATCACCTACTGCCGGCATATTGACGGGTCTTTAGAGTCCTACACAGAGGTTTCCTGGCTCAGGCGAAACGAAGTAGGAGCACATATGTGATATGTGCAGAACCGAGATTAATACATGAATGAGATACCGTATTCTATTCTCGCGATATGTGATATCGATCGGTTGTATGTGATATAGCCGGGTTATCGAATCAAGTGTTGATTCGATAAGTTGATACATATGATATTAGTCGGTTATATGTGATATATCCAGATTATTGAATCAAGTGTTGATTTAATAATTTAATGTACAATTATATATTTGATATATTAATTTACATTAACTAATATTTTGCTCACTTGTGCATTTCTTTTTTCTCACATGTGCACACTTAATATATATGTGATATATATTAAATTGTGTTTTTCTTTTTGTATCATGCTTGATTATACATGTAACATTGGTGTATGAGACTCACACCATGTTTTTAGATTATATATTAGGTTTTTTATTTATCTAAGTAATTCATAATTAGATGGAAATTAGTCATGGCTATGAAGCTTGTAGAAGCTTGTAGTAGCCATTGACTTAGTCAACTAATTTATTTTACATGAGATATTTATTAACCTAACCATAATCTTTATCTATGGTTTATTCTCTACATGAGTTATATGAGATATAATCTCACCCATGGTTGAGATTCACACATGATTCATTCACAACATTATCTCTTCATCTTCTTCTTCATCAAGAGCTTAGCTCTCTAGGTTTTTGAGAGGTGAAGAAAATTAGTAAGAAAATTAATTCTAAAGTGAGCAAAAATCATACTTCATCATCCTCTACTAGATTAGCCATTTAGTTTAGGGTGTTAGCTTCACTAATCCCTAATGAGTGAAGAGGTAGCTTGGGTTGGTGTCTCCTCGACGTAGATCATCTTCGGCCTCGAAGACTTCGTGCAAGCTTGTTCCTTTCATCTTGTGGAGCCGTTCTAGAGTCCGGAAGATCACTACTTATAGCGAATGGACTATTATAAGGAGCTATTGAAGTGAAGGACCGGTCTACAAAGATTGTATTCCATATTCACTTAGATGTAAAGTTGTTTACATGTTGTATTGTCTAATTCTCTAGTTAAAGATTCTAGGGTTAGGGTTGTTTAGCATGGCAATTTTTTAAAATGGCATGGACGATGCCTCCCGAAACCTTGCTGTCGTGCTAGGCATTCCTACAGCTGCATCTCGCTCTACTATCCCCAGGATGTGTGATAATCTGCACCATCCATTAGTGGGTCTCCTAACAAGGGTTGGAGATGCATAATTGCAAAAGACTACAAATACCGCTTTAAAAGAAACCCGGCTTTAAAGTATGTGGTATTTTATTGTAAAGATTATCCTTCAAAACAAAAATATATACAAAAAGGCATCTTGCTTGTTCCCTTATAAAAAAGGGGTAAGGGAAAGTTCCCTACTAAAACAGCCTCGCGTGTTTAACACGTGAGTGCCTATACGCAACACATATAGGCACTGCAATTAAAACAACTGAAAAACTAAAGCAGCTCCACATATTTAACACGTGAGTTTCTATATGCAACGCATATAAGCACTGCAATTAAAACAACTACTAGGCTAATGGAGTCTCACGTGTTTAACACGTGAGTGCCTATATGCAACGCATATAGGCACTGCAATTAAAACAACTACTAGGCTAATGGAGCCTCACATGTTTAACACGTGAGTGCCTGTATGCAACGCATATAGGCATTGCCATGCAAACAAACTATAGGCTAATAAGCCTCACGTGTTAAACACGTGAGCACCAATATGCAAAGCATATAGACGCTGCAATCAAACAGCTGACAAAATAAATAAGCCCCATGATCAGTCGAAAATATTGCATATTTTAACCGGCAATTTCCTTATCATTTGCATCCATATAGAAGTGTACGGTATTCATAATTCACATATTAGAAAATCGGTCGCAAAATATCAGATTACATGTATTCGACCTTAAAACCGGCATTTCTAGGGAAATTGACTGCATTGCATTACATAGCATATTTTCTATATCTTGCAACCCCTGTTTCGAAGTCTGTGCAGGAAAAGAGAAGCTTGGTCGATCATTACAATGCTCGACCATTACAATTGCTCGTAAACTCACTTAACTCAAATCTGGTATCAACACAGAAGAGGAAGTACAAATCTAAACATCAAATAAAGCTACAAACAGCAGTACAAGACCACTGCAGAAGACTCAGATCCCAAGCTCATCAATGCGCGGCGGAAGAGCGGCATATGTAGGGTAAAACGCGGCGGTTGCGCGGCGGTTCCAAGGGTTCAGACTCTCAAATTTCACCAAAACTCCTGTTTCAGTGGATACAGCTCAATAATGCACACAAACTTCCAGAAGATTCCAGATACTTCCACCAGATCAGCAAACACCCAAACTAGCCTAATCTTTCTAGAACTTTCCCTAAACCCTAGCTTAAACCCTAAGCTAACTCCTAACAAACTACTTCTAGAAACTCTTCAACAAACTTTGGGAGGGAAAGTTCTAATTCAAACCTAAACCTAGGGTTTGGGAGTTCTATAAATAAGACCCTAGGCTCATTGTAAAAAAGGATTGAAGTTTAGAAAATCAATCTCTTTCTTCATCCCCTCTTCCTCAAGTTTAGTGAGAGAGCTTGTAGGAAACCCTAACCCTAAATCCAACCACAATTCAAGATCTTGAGTGCAAGCCAAGCAAGATGCCTTCAACCCTTTTATGAGCCGAGCCGATCTTCAATCGGGCAAGAGATCAAAGTAGATCCACGATCCACGGAGACGAGCGAAGCCGAGTCAACGATCGATTTCTTCTTCTTGTAGATTCTTGAAAGAATGTATTGAAATTGTTGATTAAATAAAAGGTGATATTCTTTTATCTTGTTTTCTTTAAATTCCGCATCATGTTATCATTACTATTCTTGAATATTGTCTTTGTGGTGATGTGTGAATAAAACTCCGCTCGTCGGGGAGTCGAAACGACCTTTAGTATGATGATGTAACAAATTTGTAATCGATTCTTGAATCCCACGAGTTTGTAAACCCTAGCAAGTTCAAGAATCGACGACCCAATTCGTTGCGATGCTTTCTTGATCGACATCGCTCGAGATTGGGGAGTTCCGATCGTTTCTCGAAATTGCTAGAGGCTAGAATATAAATGGTATCCTCGAAAGAACAAGGGTTAAGAGATGAAACCCTAATTTCATCAAGAAAACCCTAACTCTCGTTGATCACCATTGATCTAGTATCAATTCTTCGAAGGACAAGAACACGAAACCCTTTAGATTGCATCACGTCTAAAGATCCGATCGATTCCTACGAGCCTCTCTTATATTCTTGATTGTTGATTGGAAATATTATCAAAACAACCGATTCTTGATTGTTTATAGTTTCTTGATTCTTGAGTAAAGAATAGTGACACTCGCATACAAATCACATCTTGAATCATGTTTTCGTTTATTGTTGCTTAACATTTCATTTCAAACGTATCAAAATACAATTGAATTGCACAATCCCTGTGGACAATCCGCACTCATTCATTAACTACATCCGACACCGTGGTTTGATTGCGGTCAATATAATTTTTTGATTGTCGTTACTTTTTACATATACACGTCAGAAAATGAACCAATCAAAATGGCGCCGTTGCCGGGGATCGCGCTAATTCATTTGCATTTATAGTTTGAAGTGAAAGAATTATTACGTTCTACTTCTTGAATTCAAAATTCGTACAAACTCTTACACGTGTGTTGTGATTTGATTGCAAGGTGATCTGGAGCATTCTGTTCTGTGGAAAAATTTGTTTGAATATACCAGAGAGCTGGAGATAGAAAGAGAAGCTCTCTGGTGAAATTGTGTACAGTGAACCCACAATAGGACCGCGGAAGGGCGGCACAAAGCCACAATACGCGGCGGAAGCGCCGCAGCTGTGAGGGATCTCTGGAAAATTTTCCAGCAGGTGATTTCTATCTCTCTCCCCTCTCTCTTTTTAGCTCCAACTAACCCTCTTCTGCAGGATTCTTTGCAAATAAATCGCAGCGCCGCAAAGCAAAAATAAAATTGTGTGTGATTTTGATTTCTTGGTTGTTTGCATTCTAATACGGAAATTTAAGGGGCACGGCCAAATCCAAATTAGGTGGGGATTTCATTACCCTTCCTAGGCCCCGAAAATCGTCAAACTTGCATCCGCATTACCTCCATTAACTAAAAGAAATCTAGAGAAGACTCTAAGGACTGTCGCGCTCAATAGGACAAGAGAAGGTCGTGGGTAATTCATTGCTTATCCGCGTTTTCTTGTGGTGCCTAAGGCGAGTGTGTCTAAGGCTAGTGGTTATTAATTAGGTCCACTGTAGTGGTGGTTCCTTCCCACTTACCTGGCACTTATCCGGCCACAGGGGGACAAAGAGGCAGTGGAGGATTGATCCTGCGGCTTGTCTTTTGGCAGTTAGGAGCGGTCTAGAGATCGGACCTAGGTGACCATTAGATTCTAGGGTTTGTGTGCTGCATTTGTTTTGTCGCATCATTTTTTCAAAATCCGTCCCTTTTTCAAAGCAAGCACCGCATTCATTCATCCCTAATTATAAGTCAACGCTGCCACTTGTACTAACCCTTTTTAGTGCAAGATAGGCTGGACACGGGATTCTAGTGCCCGTTTAGTCCGCGTACCTTTTATCGACTCCAAAGTCGATAATTCTCCATTTACCTTTTCTTTACCCACTACCACACCCACACCGATGGATCCGAATCCATCAAACTTCTTTAACCCTAATCTGCCACCGTCCGTTGGTGCGCAGAATCCTACTCCACCCCACATTTCTCTCCAGGAAAGATGCTATCCACATAGAGGTCCTCTTTCGACCTGCTTATCCACACCACCAGCCAATGGGGATAATTTCGAGATTAAGCCCCAGTATATCAATCTTTTACCCAAATACCACGGACTCGAGACCGAGGACGCTTACGTTTTCATTACCAAATTTGAAAACGTATGCGCAATGATGGGTACGTCTCAACTTTCAGTGGATGCGATGCGTCTACGACTTCTTCCATTTACCTTGTGCGATATAGCCGAGAAGTGGCTATATAACACCACCGCACACTCTATTACGAATTGGGAAGAATTCGTCGCTGCATTCCTTAAGAAATTTTACCCAGTCCAAAAGACGGCTAGAATCCGTAGCGAACTAAACCAATTTGCCCAGCTCCCTGCCGAACCATTTTCAAAATACTTTGAACGTTTCAAGGATCTATTGGTTCAATGTCCTCATCACGGCATCCCGAGATGGGAGCTTTGCCGAATCGTATATGAGGGCAGTAACCCTAGCACTAAACAGAGCCTTGAAAACATGTGTCAAGGTACTTTTATGACCAAAGATGACGGGGAAGCCTGGCGATACTTAGAAGAGTTCGCTGAAAAGTCACTAATTTGGGAGAGTGGAACACAACCATTGAATAGGGGTGGCGTACACCAAATAGATGTGTCCATAGGTGTCCGAGCTGAAATGGCAGCAATGCAAAAGAAGCTCGACGCTATGGAACACAAATTTGCAGCAGCCTCCCTAAACCCAATGTCGCTCCCCAAAACTGTTTGCGGGTGCTGTTCTGATCCGTCACATTTAACGGAAGAATGTCCATTAAACTCTGCGTTTCAAGGTCACGAGCATTCTAATGCCGCATTTCAAAGACCTCGAAACGATCCATATTCTTCCAGTTACAATCAGGGTTGGAGGAACCACCCGAATTTTGCTTGGAACCAAAACCAATCTCAAAACACGGTTCCAAACACGAATCAATTTCAACGGGCTCTTCCTCCACCACAACAGCAACCCCTACAACTCACTCAGCACCCCTACCAGTCACAAAATTTCCAAAATCAGGGCAACACTCCTGCACAGTCTAATCCTATGCAGCCCTGTTCTGACGAGTTCTCTCAATTCACTCAAACCATGAAATCACTTTTATCAAATTTCATGGATGTTTCGACTGAGGTTAGATCTTCCGTCAGTGAAATAAAGAAAAACTCAGCGTCCCAAGCTGAGAGTATTCGCACGATGGAAGCTGAAATCGCACGCTTAAAAGTCGAAATGAGTGCGAGAGAAAAAGGGAAACTTCCCTCTCAACCCCTACAGAATCCTGGGCATTACAATGTAAATGCCATCACTACGTTGAGATCGGGAAGAGTGCTGAACAATCATGTCGGGGAAAATATTGATAATACTGAAAATCATATCAACACCCCGGCTGAGTCTTTCCCACACACACACACTTCACCTTCTGATCCTTCTTCTTCTACCAAACCACCTTCGCACGAGCCTATTCTCCATTTCCCTTTAGGCTCAACACCTTCACCCAACCCTTATAGTTCTCCACAGACGGTCCCCACACCTCCTTTGGGACCTCGTCTACCCCCCTTTCCTTCTCCTGTGATGGACCCCGCGCTTATTGCGAAAGCACCTTACCCGAACCGGCTAAGGGCTAACAGAACGAGTCCTCATATGGAGAAAATTTTAGAGATGTTCAAACAGGTTAACATCAATATCCCTCTCCTAGATGCGATTCAGCAAGTCCCCGCTTATGCGAAGATTCTTAAGGACTTGTGCACTAGGAAGAGGAAGACCCAAGTGTCGAAGAAGGTCTTTATGTCTAATAATATCAGCACTGCTTTTATACCCCAGCTTCCAAAGAAAAGAAAGGACCCAGGTTGTCCTACAATTTTGATTTCGATTGGGGGTAAAAACATAAATCGTGCTCTTTTAGACCTTGGCGCGAGTGTTAACCTGTTACCTTATTCTGTCTATGAGCAATTAGGGATTGGAGAGCTGAAACCTGCTCATTGCACTCTCCAGATGGCAGACCGATCTATCACCAAACCAAGGGGTGAATTAGAGGATGTATTGATAAAGGTCGGGGAATTTGTTTTCCCCGTAGACTTCATTGTGCTCGACACACATCCTGTAGCAAACCCCCGGGGCCAAATTCCGGTGATTCTAGGTCGTCCTTTCCTTGCCACTTCCAACGCCGTTATAAACTGTAGAAATGGTTCAATGAATTTATCATTTGGAAATATGACTATTGAACTAAATATCTATAGAGTTGGAAGTCAGCCATCAGAACCTAGTGCTCATATTTTAGATGTGTGCTCTGTCCATGAGATCGCTCCCGATAGTTGTGGAGCTGAGGATCTTTGCTTTACTGATCTCGATGACATTAGCACATCTCTGTTTGACTTAGCACATGATCTTAGTGAGGACACTTTAGCTACACATGAGTCCTGCACTTCTGACTTTTCTCCACCCGAGTCTGTATCTTTCACAGGCTCTGAGCTTCTTTGTAGATCCAAAAATCAATCTATGACCCTTCCTTCTATCATTTCTCCGCCTGAGTTAGATCTCAAAATTTTACCTTCTCACCTGAAATATGCATATCTTGGTGAGAACGAGTCATTGCCGGTTATCATTTCCGCTTCTCTTGCATCAGAGCAAGAGAATGCCCTTTTATCGGTATTGAGATCTAACAAAGAGGCGTTTGGTTGGAGTATGGCGGACATCAAAGGGATTAGTCCCTTGATAGTTGAACATCATATACATGTGATGGATGATGCCAGACCGACCCGAGAACCACAGAGACGGTTGAATCCCGTCATGAAGGAAGCTGTCATGAAAGAGATCGTCAAATGCTTAGATAGTGGTATTATATACCCCATCTCCGATAGCCAGTGGGTGAGTCCTATACATGTCGTTCCTAAGAAATCCGGCATCACAGTTATCACAAATGAGGCGAATGAGTTGATTCAGACACGCGCCCAAACTGGGTGGCGTGTATGCATCGATTATAGAAAACTCAACGCTGCCACGAGGAAAGACCATTTTCCTCTACCATTTATTGATCAAATGCTGGAACGCTTAGCGGGACGAGAATTTTATTGTTTTATGGACGGATACTCAGGCTACAATCAGGTCCCCATCGCCAAAAAGGATCAAGATAAAACCACTTTTACTTGTCCTTTTGGTACCTTTGCTTACAGTCGCATGCCCTTCGGGCTATGCAATGCTCCCGCTACCTTTCAGCGGTGTATGATGGGGATATTCTCTGATATGGTAGAGAATTTTTTGGAGATCTTTATGGACGACTTCTCGATTTTTGGAGACTCTTTTTCTGATTGCCTAGCGAATCTAGACGCTGTTCTTACTCGTTGCAAAGAGAAGAACTTGACTTTGAACTGGGAAAAATGCCACTTTATGGTCCAAGAAGGAATAGTCCTTGGACATGTCATTTCACAGAAAGGCATTGAGGTTGACAGAGCTAAAGTAGATGTCATTCAAAACCTGCCTCATCCCAAAAGCGTCAAAGATATTCGCTCTTTCCTTGGCCATGCGGGCTTTTATAGGAGATTCATTAAGGATTTTAGCAAAATTGCTAGACCTTTAACACTACTCCTGGCCAAGGATACGACCTTCCATTTTGACTCGGATTGCGAGACAGCTTTCGACTCACTTAAACACTCACTCACTTCAGCCCCCGTTTTATCATCACCAAATTGGGACTACCCCTTCGAGCTGATGTGTGACGCATCTGATTTTGCAGTAGGTGCAGTCTTAGGACAGCACATCGATAAGATGCCACACGTGATTTACTATGCTAGTAAGACCCTGAATGATGCGCAAATCAATTATACAACCACCGAGAAAGAGCTTTTAGCGGTTGTATTTGCATTGGAAAAATTCAGGCCTTACTTAATCGGCTCACCTATAGTTGTGTATACTGACCATTCCGCTTTAAAATATCTTCTGGCGAAGAAAGATGCAAAAGGTCGACTAATACGTTGGATCCTTCTGTTACAAGAATTCGATCTTGTTATCAAAGATAAGAAAGGATGTGAAAACGTAGTAGCTGACCACCTTTCACGCATCGTTTCTTCCCCTGTGACCCTGCCGATTAATGACTCATTCCCTGATGAACAACTCTTGAGCATATCCGCTGAACCATGGTTCAGGGATATTGTGAACTATCATGCCACAGGACTTATACCGAGCGATTGGTCAAAACAGGACAAATATCGTTTTCTTTCCCAAGTAAAACACTATTACTGGGACGAGCCCTATTTGTTTAAATATTGTCCTGATCAGATCATTCGCCGGTGCGTCCCGAATGAAGAGTTCAAGAGTGTTCTTTCATTTTGTCATGATCAGGCCTGTGGGGGTCACTTTGGTCCTAGAAAGACAGCGGAAAAGGTTTTGCAATGTGGATTTTACTGGCCTACCTTATTCAAAGACGCATTTGAGTATTGCAAAACCTGTACACAATGTCAGTATACGGGTAGAATATCCCAGAGGAATGAAATGCCTCAGCAACCCATTCTGGTTGTTGAAATGTTTGATGTTTGGGGCATTGATTTTATGGGTCCTTTTCCCAACTCCTTTGGGAATCTGTACATATTGCTGGCGGTTGATTATGTCTCAAAGTGGGTAGAAGCCATTCCATGTCGCACTAATGACAGGAAAGTTGTCATTAAGTTCTTAAAAGAGAATATCTTTTCGCGATTTGGACACCCACGCGCTATTATTAGCGATAATGGGACACATTTCTGCAACAGATCTTTCGAGACTCTGATGCGAAAATACTCAATCAACCACCGTCTTTCTACACCCTATCATCCCCAAACAAGCGGGCAGGCTGAAATCTCAAACAGACAAATCAAACTTATCCTGGAGAAAACTGTTGCTAAAAATAGAAAAGACTGGTCGACCAAATTGACGGATGCTCTTTGGGCATTCAGAACTGCATATAAGACCGACCTAGGAATGTCTCCATATAGGATAGTTTTTGGTAAAGCATGTCATCTACATGTTGAGATAGAACATAAAGCATTGTGGGCTATAAAAGAAATAAATTTTGATCTAAACCTTGCTTGCACCTTTCGGAAGCTGCAACTTAACGAGCTAAGCGAACTCCGCGATGAAGCTTATGATAATGCTGTAATCACAAAGAATAGGACTAAGGTTTTTCACGATAAAAGCATTTTAAGGAAAACATTTTTACCTGGTCAACAAGTCCTTCTTTATGATTCACGTTTACACCTTCATGCGGGTAAGCTCCGATCTCGTTGGAAGGGACCATTTGTTGTGCGGTCTGTATTCCCGTACGGGGCAGTAGAAGTTAAAAATGTTAAAAACGGCACAGTTTTCAAAGTAAATGGACATAGACTAAAGCCGTATTTTTCCACTGACCCCACGGAGGAGCTCTTGTTCTTACAAGAGCCAGTTTATTTGGATTAAAAATTCCTCCGTCTCATCTTCATATCCTGTATATCATTACATCATCTTTTGAGTGAAGGTGAGTGAAAGATAAGTTTGGGGGAAGTTCTTCACTTATATATTTTGCCCCCACTAATAATTCCCCCCAGATTTACAGGTTTTGTAGATATAGCTGTCGGCAACAGTGAGGACACTGTTGAAAACAAGTTTGGGGGAGGTTTGTGCTTATTTTCGCATCATTTGCATATCATCTGCATAAGCACAAAACATTTCTTTAAAAATCTATAAAAATTGAAAATTTTCAAACCCATAAAAATTTAAAATTTTCAAATATAAAAATAATTTTAATATTTACACTTTTTGTACATAAATAAGATAATAAAAGTTTAGATAGTGAAAAATTGCATCCATGAGATTAGAAAAATTTTAGAAAACCAAGAAAATTAGAAGTTTTCTTATACGAACTAGTAATAAGTAGTTATGAGCCGTTGTCCCAAGGGTTAGTAAGAGGAAGGACGTCACTAATCTGAGGATAAAAATAAGTCTAAAAAATAGTTTCTATTCTGGAAGCCAAACATTTTGAACGTGGCTACCCTGCTATTCGCACTTACACACGTCTTGAAGCCTGGGATAGTATAGGATACCTTGAAATGCTCTTGTCTTAAAGCCAAAAGTATGAAGAAAAAAAATATGTTTTTTAAAGTGGTGAAAAAAAAAAATGGATACTGGTTTTGTTATCACCGAGGGCAATAAAAATATATAGCAAAAGGGTGCTTCTTCACCTAGTGCCCCAAGGTCAACTGGTCTGGGAGTCACTGCTATGCCTGAGGTGGTGCAAGACGAGGAAAATACACCAAGCATGCAAGCACATTAGTAATCGGTCGGTTAGTACCTCAAGAAGTATTAACGGTCGCATGAAAGTGTGTGAGCTCATCGAAAAAAAAAAAAAAAAAAAGGAGTACTGAGGTTGATGGGCAAGAGTATGATAGCTTGAATTGAATTCTCCGGGTGTAGGGATGTCCTTACACACACGCAGGGTGATATGATCGATGTTTGGAATAAAGATAGGAATGAAGAATAAGACGATGTTTTATTGAGGGAGGACGTGATTTCTGACATCTTTTCATGACCATTAAGATAGGGCTCATGACAACCGAAAAGCTAGCTTAGTTGGAAACCCTAATTTTCAAAGCTTTTCTTTTACGATTCTTTTCTTTAAATGTAATATTCATGATCTTGCTTTTATTATTGGATTTTGTGGGTGCAATCCGCTAAAAACCCTCAGGAGACAACACTCCTCCTACTAGGGACACCTAGAGGTTTAAAGGCTTGTTGCACGTGCTCAGTGCAATCGTGTTGCCTACGAAAGTGTGCTAGTTAGTTTTTCTCTTTCTTTATTTTCTCCTTCTCTTTTTAATAAAACATTCGCTCGAGACGATCGAAATTAAGTTTGGGGGTATTTGATCAGTCGAAAATATTGCATATTTTAACCGGCAATTTCCTTATCATTTGCATCCATATAGAAGTGTACGGTATTCATAATTCACATATTAGCAAATCGGTCGCAAAATATCAGATTACATGTATTCGACCTTAAAACCGGCATTTCTAGGGAAATTGACTGCATTGCATTACATAGCATATTTTCTATATCTTGCAACCCCTGTTTCGAAGTCTGTGCAGGAAAAGAGAAGCTTGCTCGATCATTACAATGCTCGACCATTACAATTGCTCGTAAACTCACTTAACTCAAATCTGGTATCAACACAGAAGAGGAAGTACAAATCTAAACATCAAATAAAGCTACAAACAGCAGTACAAGACCACTGCAGAAGACTCAGATCCCAAGCTCATCAATGCGCGGCGGAAGAGCGGCATATGTAGGGTAAAACGCGGCGGTTGCGCGGCGGTTCCAAGGGTTCAGACTCTCAAATTTCACCAAAACTCCTGTTTCAGTGGATACAGCTCAATAATGCACACAAACTTCCAGAAGATTCCAGATACTTCCACCAGATCAGCAAACACCCAAACTAGCCTAATCTTTCTAGAACTTTCCCTAAACCCTAGCTTAAACCCTAAGCTAACTCCTAACAAACTCCTTCTAGAAACTCTTCAACAAACTTTGGGAGGGAAAGTTCTAATTCAAACCTAAACCTAGGGTTTGCGAGTTCTATAAATAAGACCCTAGGCTCATTGTAAAAAAGGATTGAAGTTTAGAAAATCAATCTCTTTCTTCATCCCCTCTTCCTCAAGTTTAGTGAGAGAGCTTGTAGGAAACCCTAACCCTAAATCCAACCACAATTCAAGATCTTGAGTGCAAGCCAAACAAGATGCCTTCAACCCTTTTATGAGCCGAGCCGATCTTCAATCGGGCAAGAGATCAAAGTAGATCCACGATCCACGGAGACGAGCGAAGCCGAGTCAACGATCGATTTCTTCTTCTTGTAGATTCTTGAAAGAATGTATTGAAATTGTTGATTAAATAAAAGGTGATATTCTTTTATCTTGTTTTCTTTAAATTCCGCATCATGTTATCATTACTATTCTTGAATATTGTCTTTGTGGTGATGTGTGAATAAAACTCCGCTCGTCGGGGAGTCGAAACGACCTTTAGTATGATGATGTAACAAATTTGTAATCGATTCTTGAATCCCACGAGTTTGTAAACCCTAGCAAGTTCAAGAATCGACGACCCAATTCGTTGCGATGCTTTCTTGATCGACATCGCTCGAGATTGGGGAGTTCCGATCGTTTCTCGAAATTGCTAGAGGCTAGAATATAAATGGTATCCTCGAAAGAACAAGGGTTAAGAGATGAAACCCTAATTTCATCAAGAAAACCCTAACTCTCGTTGATCACCATTGATCTAGTATCAATTCTTCGAAGGACAAGAACACGAAACCCTTTAGATTGCATCACGTCTAAAGATCTGATCGATTCCTACGAGCCTCTCTTATATTCTTGATTGTTGATTGGAAATATTATCAAAACAACCGATTCTTGATTGTTTATAGTTTCTTGATTCTTGAGTAAAGAATAGTGACACTCGCATACAAATCACATCTTGAATCATGTTTTCGTTTATTGTTGCTTAACATTTCATTTCAAACGTATCAAAATACAATTGAATTGCACAATCCCTGTGGACGATCCGCACTCATTCATTAACTACATCCGACACCGTGGTTTGATTGCGGTCAATATAATTTTTTGATTGTCGTTACTTTTTACATATACACGTCAGAAAATGCATCAATCACCCCACGTGTTGAACACGTGAGGGCACCCCCTACGTAGAATTAAATTCTATTCAATAAGGAACCGTTGGATCAAAGATCCAATGGTGAGTAAGCATAGAATTAAATTTTATTCAGCTTTTTAAATGAGAAATGATATTTTCTGTTAAACAGAAAGTTGGCGGATCAAAGATCCTATGAGTTGGAAAATATTTTCCTTATTTTTCTAAACAAAGAAAGATTGTGCTCCATTAAACCGAGCACCCTTAGATTAAAAATCCAATAGTGATTAAAAGTCACTATTTTACAGAATAAGATTCTACATATGGAATTTTCCCGATCTTGTTAAAAACAAGAAAAATATATTCCGTAAGACAGAAACCCTTGGATCAAAGATCCAACAGTGGATAAAATCCCCAAATCAATTGGAGTCTCTCATTGAGAGATTTCCTAAAACTAATTAACAAACTTTTCTCCACTATATAAAGAACCCGAGACTTCAAGTTAAAAAAATGAGAGACGACGGCAGAGAGAGAGAGAGCTCCCCAGAGACTTAAAGAATATACAATGAGCTTTTGAAGAACAAGAGAATTTAATTATCAAAGAAATGACTTGTTTCCTTAAACACTAGGTAAAGAAAAAACACAAAGATTGTTCTTCGCCTCTCTAAAGGTTTAACCCTTCATATAAGAACTTAGTTCTTTCTCTGGTTGAGATCTGTGGAAGCAGATCTCCCCACAAGTTGAGAATTTAATTCTCATCTGGAAGATTTTTTCATGCAGATTCAAAGCCTATGGGAAAGAATTGAGTTCAAAGAGTTTAACTCTTACAAGAAAAACATATGGGAATTTAATTCCTCTGAAAAATAGGGTTTAACCCTATAAAAATAATTTAATTCTTGCAAAGAACAGAAGGAGAACTTGATTCCTCAACTCAGATGATGATCATAATCTGAGACCTTCCAAACCTAAATCCTAATGACTAGAAATGTCATTAATATGAGATCAAAATCTCCAAGAACCATAGAAGAACTGCCTGGTGATTCGTTAGTGTTTAATACTATAACAAGGCTTCACATGTTTCCCACGCGAGTGTTTAAAAAGAGGAGCAAGGAACACTTCTTAAGACAGTCACGTGTTTTGCACGCTGCCTTTAATCAAGTGCTTAGCACTTCTGTAAAAGGAAGAGGAAATAAAATAAAAGGGCATTGCCCTCATTTAGGGCATCTCACTTGTTTTACACGTGAGCGCTACAAGACCTAAGTTCTTAGCACTTATATAAAGGGAGAGGAAATAAAGCCAAAAGGCAGAACCCAACTTGAGGGCGCCTCACGTGTTTCACACATGAGCGCCACAAGAACCAAGTTCTCGGCACTTAAATAAAAAAGAGGAAATAAATGGGCAATGCTCATAATTGAATGCCTCACGTGTGCCACGTGAGCGCCACAGAACTCTAGTGCTTAACATTATTCCAACGCCCACATGAAATGCACGTGAGCATTGTATGCCTCAGCACTTAGCACTGTTGGGTAATTATAGAGACCCAGACCTATCCCACATTGACTAAGTTCTTCCAAAGTCAAAATCCCTCTGTGCTCATTATTCCCCAAATTGATTTTAGTCCTAAACATTACTAGTGATCTGTCAAATGATGATATCCAAAATGATGTTCATCCCACATCTCCCAAGTTAATCTTAGTCTCCAAAAATGACTAATGATTCTTAGATGACCTACCATGATCTTTCCCTCAAATATGGGATTTGGTTCGAGGATAAATCTCTCTAGACCTCTGATATATGGCGTTGTAATTCCTCAACGTTTTCAGAGAGGTGGCGGGTCCCAACAACCAATTGCTTTCTGGTGCACTTCCCAAATTGGCGTGCACATCCCAAATCAAACTACATCCCAGACTGGATGCATCCCATATCATCGTTGCTCATCCCGTTACGTAACAAATACACGTGTACGCAAGATGGATAATGGACCGAGATGTCTCCCTAAATTAACAACGGACCGTAACGTCCTTAAACTAAAATCTCACCCCCAAATGATGATCAACGGACCGTAATGTTCTTAAACTAAAATCTCACCCCCAAATGGTGATCAACGGACCGTAACATTCTTAAACTAAAACCTCACCCCCAAATGATGATCAACGGACCATAACGTCCTTAAACTAAAACCTCACCCCTAAATGGTGATCAATGGACCGTAATGTCCTTACTCTAAAACCTCACCCCCAAATGGTGATCAATGGACCGTAATGTCCTTAAACTAAAATCTTACCCCCAAATGGTGATCATCAGACCGTAACGTCCTTAAACTAAAATCTTACCTTCAAAATAGTGATCAACAGACCGAAATGTCCTCAAACTAAAACTTCGCCTCCAAAATGGCGATAACGGACCGCAACGTCCTTAAACTATGATCCCAAGACCTTGTTAAGTAGATCTTAGTCTCAAATTGGACTAACGTATCCTTACAAAAAACCAATCGAGCCCCCAATTGCTCGTATACATTTAAGTTGATCTTAATCTCAAACCAGATTAACGATCCTTAAATCAAACCAAGCCCAAATCTAAAATATACGGATTTGGACTAATCTGCGCCCTACGGGCGACGACACAAATTAGTCTCCGTATACAATCCACGAGCGACCAAAAATAAAACAAACACACATGACACGAAGTGAACTTCCAGAGCAGGAGAAAGTGGTTATCGCGATACGGTAATGTAATTAACTGCATGGGCTTGCGCCTGCAGGGAAGAGCATCCCCACAATCAAAAACCCCTCGCAAACGAGGGGGAATCTGATGAAATCCGCTACAACGGCCGCATCCGTCCAAACCTCTGATATACGGTGCCTTAAATCAACTTGGCATCTTCGGAGATGTGGACGGATAAATCCAAATAGCATCTACCCTAAAAATTCAGGCCAAACGTCCTAACGTCCCGGTCGCATCTTTTGGCGGAGAACAGATTCTGGCATGCCCGGTGGGACCTTTTCCTCATTCCAATCCACATTTCGTTTGTCGTGTTCGCGAACAAAATCGCGGTTTGCTATGGTTGCCCTTGGATTCGAGATACTAAGATTTGGTGTCTTATTCCTGTGCAGAAAGAAGAAGTGAACATCAATGGCTTCTAGCTGCACCAACTGCAACAGCAACTCTCGCTCCGCCCTAACAGGAGGAGTGACATATGGGCCCAATGCGGCCTCTATCTTTTCGATGCCGGTAGAGCAGGTGACTCAAGCCACCACTGGATTGTTCTTCAGGACTATGCTCCCGCCAGCAAGCTTTGGCGCCCCAGTGTCACCATAAGAAGCCCCCAAGAAGTTGGTCTTTGATTGACTTACAACCACCACGGCCCCTCTCAACGGGTCATCCAAGTCTGCCACCTCAGTTTTCAATAGGCTAGGCCAGAACTCAAGTGGGCCCGCAAAAGGACTCGCGATACCTAAAGGGGCTATTCCAAAATGAACAGTCATGCCCATTCCTGCTATGAGCAAAGTCATCAAAAGTGCTTCCCCTACCAGAAAGTTGGCCTTCGAAAGACTGGCCGCTCCCTCTCAACGGACGTCGGTCTTTGACAGGCTGGCACCAGCAGCAGCCCCTAATCGAAGCAGGGGGAACGACGGAGCCGCTCCCACAACTGAGGTGGTCCCATCGGCAAGACATGCTCGACGTCGCCACTGGTGCCGAGTAAGAAGAGCTGGGGGCAACTCCCCATCTGGACTTACTCCACCAGCTCCAATGGTGGAAGTTAATGCTGCTGTTCCAACTGGGAACAGCTTTGAACTGCTCAGCAGGGTGCGGGGGAACTCTCCAACCGCGGCGTTGAAGAAATCTCCACTTCCTGCTGAAAATATGAAGCAGGCGAAGACAGAGCATCCCCCTCAGCGGCTGTCCTCCCAAATCTACAGGGTCTGGCGGAAAGTCCAAGATTTTGTGATCAGCAAGAACTACTCTCATCAACCGAAGAAAATAAAGGTTCAACAAGAGGAAAATTATCCCTCCACCATCCAGCGAGGGACTTCTTTCATGTAGGCACCTGTCACAATGGTGACTTCGACTTCTCACAAAAAAAGAACCTCCCACCTCCGGCGGCAAATCCCAAAGGTGATGGATCTAAACGCCCTAAATCTGGGAGCATGATCATGCACACGGTTTACATGGCTTCCGGAAAAGAGGAGAGTCGTGCCTCCATGGGTCATCGGCCGCAAACTCGGTCGTTAACGAAAGTTCAGGAGCAGCAACAAAAGCTCCAAGAGATGCTGACGATAATGGAAGCACTCACCGGGCAGAAAGAAAGCCCGAAAACAGCGTCCGACCAGCACCAAGAGCAGGAGACCGATACGGAGTTCTTGCGAAGGGTGCTGGAGAGAAAGGATAAGGAGGTCACGGAACAAGCGGCTAATATAAAACAGATGGCGCTCCTGTTCCAAGACATGGTTGGAATGATAATCCAGCCAGAACCTCCAGCGGAAGACCCACCGATAATCATCGAAGACGACAAAGGAGAAACATCAAACCCTCTTCCGGCTTTATCGACAGCCAGGGAGGAAACGATCTCCAAGGCTGCCCTTGATGACTACATAGCTCAAAAAATATGAGCTCATCAGGTAAGCGAAGTGGCTGGCCAAGTCGTCAAGACTGGGCGACCGTATCCAGGCTGGTACGATCAAATCAAGTACCCACAGGATATACGATCCCCAAATTTCATGTGTACAAAGGGACAGGCAATCTGTATCAGCACGTCGCTCGGTTCAGAGCTTTATGCGGCAATACTGAAGGCGACTACAAATTGCTGCTTCGCCAGTTCGTTCGCAGCTTGTCAGAGACGGCGTTTGAATGGTACTCGGAGCTCCCAAATAACTCCGTCAAAACATTCACTGAAATGGAACTGCTATTCACGCAGCGGTTCGCCGGCGCAAGCGAGCGCACCCCGATCACGGCGTTGATCAACACCCGGGTGAAGCAAGGAGAGACCTGGGTTCAATATGCAATCCGGTGGCGGAACCTATGGTCAAAATGCGAACAACACATAGAAGAAGCTCCGGCTGTGGGCATATTCGTAGGGACCCTCGATCCACAGGCGACTGTATCCTAGTTTATGATGGTCTTCAAACCGACCACCTTCCAGGCCTTGATTGACAAGCTGGCCCAAATGGACCAGATGGGCCACGGGCCGTCCTCTTCAAAAACGGATCCTCGGAATGTAAAGGGCAAAGGGAAAGCGGCCTTCATTGCCAACACTCAGCAACAACCGGGTGACCCAAAACCGGTTGCTCGCCAAAACAACACGCGCCCGCGCCAATTCCTGGAGGAGAAGCTAAGACGTGCTTACTCATTCCCCCGTGATAAAACAAGGAGATTGTTCGAACTGGCGGTGCGCAACAAACTCATCACTCTGCCGGACCCAAAACGTCCACCGCAGCCCGGTGACGCCAACAACCCCAACTACTGCGCCTATTATAGGATGGTGAGCCACCCAATTGAAGATTGCCACGTCTTCAAAAATTGGATCGAGGACCAGTATCAATGGGGGAAATTTGCGCTTTCTGAGAACTGGAGGGTGAACCCGCCAGAGAGGCACGCTCCTAAAAAAAGTGGATACGCCGGGGGTATCATGCTCATTTGTCGAAGAAGTTCCGTGGGAATTTGTCCTTTCAGCTAAAACCAAAAGAATGCTGAAGGATCTTCAAGCATGTCCGGCGATTTGGTGGAAAAGCCCGTTGGAGCCTGAGATCATCGAAGGGATGTTGAAACCACGTCCCACATTGAAAACTTCTAACGATGGGCAGAACACCCAGGTCAAGCCTTCGACGTCTTCGAAGGCAAAGAAAAAGACCAAGAAGCCCATGCAACCTGACGACAAGCGGACGGACCTGCAAAAATACATCGACGCGTTGAAGGAATACAACCAGAAGGCGCGGGCCCCAGTCACACTCGAAGAGTTTCTCAACCATATACTTGAGAACGAAGATAGTGACGATGATGAGGGAATTGGCTCATCGGGAGAAACCAAAGATTATGTAGCAAGTTGCCACATGGTTTCTCATTCGTCGTTAAATGACGAAAAAACTCCCTCGGCATCAAAAAGCAACGCAGAGGAACTGGGGGCAGGACCGGTGCCAAAATCCCTGGAACTGTCAAAAGACCCGATTGACAGGCTGCTAAACGAAGCCCTTCAAAAGAGCAAAGCTGACCGAGAACATGAAACGGCCATATACGAAAAAGCCAAGCGTCGGCGTCAAGATGAAGAAGCCATGGTAAGGATGAGTCGCAAAGTACTCCACCCAAGCCAAAGCACACCTGCTACAAACAAGAGCAGGATCAAAGCAGAGAAGCGGTTCCACAAAGCCTTGTTAATGGGAATGAAGCTGCCCACTCTCATGGAAAACACTTCCGGTATTACATGCCTCGACGAAATGGATGCACGTCCAAACTACTGCTTATACCATCGGAGGGTCACACACCCCACCGAAGTGTGCAAAGCCTTCAAGAAGTGGAGGCAAGAATACGTTGCTCACCAGTAACACTTCAAGTGAATGAACCGCAAAACCCGTCGACAGTAAAGAAGCGCGATAGAAGAGCATGAAAGAATGGCTAGCAACTGTCATATGGTTGATACCAGTTCGACAAAAGGAAAATTTCAAGTTCTTACATTCGGGAGTGATTCTGAGGAAGAAATAACCATCGGCCCTCTCTTCAATGAATCCACCTTCGAAAAAGAAGAAGAGGAGAAGAACTGCGAGAACATTCAGCTGCGTAACCGTACGTTGCCTGAAAAGAACCTCAGGCCTACAAGCAAAGGTTCGAGCAAAAGAGACAAAGGGAAGGAAAAAGTCCCTGAGGAAATTGCCATCGATGATAGAGTCGTCAAAGAGCTCGCAGCCAAGGACCCGTCTAAGAAAAACAAGGTGGATTACAATGTCCTGGAACATTTGAGGAAGTTACCCTCACAACTGAGTATACTAGATACTCTCCTCCTGTCTAAAGAAGCAAGAGATTCTCTGATCAGGGCTTTACAGGAGCCTGCTCAGTTCTAAGCTTTCCTTGCAGAAGAAAAGATGAAGGACGAGCTGGCAGAGGTTCATACAGCTGACATTACATTTGGTGATGAAGATCTTCTTCTCGGAACGTGCGAGCACAACCATCCTCTATATGTCACCGGGTACTGCCATGACATCAAGATAGGGAAGATCCTGGTCGACAACGGGTCCTCCGTCAACCTTCTCAACATGAAGGTGCTGAAGGAGATCTGCATGAACATTCAGCACCTAGATCGGGATAAAATTACCATCTCCGGGTTCGACTCGCAGTCATCATGGATGCTCAAGTCCGTAATATTGACATTACGCTTTGGGCTACTCGTCACTGACATAAAATTTCATGTCATTGACGCCAAGACTTGCTACAACGCCTTGCTCTGCCGGCCTTGGTTGCACGAGTACAACGTCATCCCTTCTACACAACACCAGTGTATGAAGTATTTCAAAGACGGCCTCGAGTACACCGTCACGGGGGAGCTAAATCTGTTCTCCATAAATGAAGTCCGAAAATATGAAGACGCAAAGTATTTCCTACCGGACTTCAAAGACACGGAAATATGTCATAAGCCGGAGAATAAACAAAAAGCCGTCGCCACCATCCTGGTCTTTGGAAGTGATACCGAAGAAGATGAGGAAATAGTCAACTTGGGGCAACCCCAGTGCAACAGGCTCGGACCATTTAATCCTGTTTTGGTCTTCGACAATAACTCTAAGGAGGTCAACACCGTGTTCTCCACTCGCCCGTCAGCACAAGCCATTATTAGACTGACCAGAGTTTACAAATCACCATGGTTCCGCCATGGCATTATAAAGAACTTGATGCGCTTAATTCATACAGCGTACAAAAGCTACAAACTTTCTACGTCCCTCCCAGGCGAAGAGGTGAAAAGGCGATCCTCTTCTATCAATCTGCGGAGACCAAAGTGGAAAAAGAAGTCTGGCAGGGCGCCGATTTTGCGCTTGATAGCCTTCAACCAATCTGTTTGCCCAGATATTATGCAGAGGGATTGAGAAGACTATTAAGGTGCCAAGGCATACCCTTCAAACAAAGCGCTCGACAAGCCCAGTTCTACAAAAAAATCTGGGATGTCCCCGGGACTCAGCGAAGAATGCCCAACGGGAAGATAGAAACAACCGTGCTCGGATATGTTCAGTTCAAGAAACGGGAGCGATTCCATGGCTGTCGCGCTATAAATAGTTCCTATGTAGAAAGGAATGCTTTTCCAGATAGCTGTGGCGTTGGAACGGAGAAAAATCCCACCGAAAGAGCGTCAAGTCCATCGTTCGAAGAACAAGTTGAAAAGCTAATAAAAGAAGCCGGTCAAAAGGTTCGGGATGACCACAACTGCGAAAAGGCCATTTACGAAAAGGCCAGGACTCAGCGTCTCATTCAGCAGTCTGTGGAAAAAGAAAATTGCGATGCCCTTCACCCTCAGCCCGCTGTACATTCTCCGACAAGAAAAAAGCCCGAAACAGGGGCAAAAGCAAAGTGAAGAACGAGAATGATATTGGAAAACAGCGAAGCGGATCCAAGAAGCCACGCAATCAAGAAAAATTCAACCGGAATTCGTCTTTTATGAAGAAGATTGGTTGGGAATAATTTTTCCCCCAAGACAAGACAAGGAAAATATTCAACCTTGTCATAAAGTATCAAATGATGATGCTCCCGGAGGTTCAGTACCCTGAACAAATAAACGAGTTCCGTCATCTGAATTATTGCTCCTATCACCAAGCAATAGGTCATCCCCTTGAAGACTGCTTCACCTTCAAAAACTGGGTAGAAGACCAATACCGACAAGGCAGGTTCTCTCTATGTGACAGCTAGAGGGTAACCCCACCGCGAAAGCATGAGCCAAAAGCAACCTATATCGCGAGAGTAGGGTCAGATCAACATCAGGCTTGGAAACGAACTCGTACCTGCCACATGATAACACTTTCAAAGGAAAGAGAGCACGAGAATATGGATGACTTTTTCAAGTGCTTAATAAATGAGGACGAGGAGATGGTGATCTCAGAGTTTCCACCGGTGCCAAAAGAGCTGGAAGATCGAATACACACCACAGCGGACAATCTAAGCAAAATCGACTTGGGGACGTAAAATGAGCCGAGACCCACGTTCGTCAGTGAGCTGTTGTCTAAAAAATAGGTGGCCACACTAAAGAACGTGCTTATGCAATATAAAGACTGCTTCGCATGGAACTATTCTGAGATGCCGGAACTGGATCCAAAAATAGCGGTGCATAAACTGCCTATATCGTCGGACGTTAAGCCAGTCAAGCAAGCGCCAAGAAGAATGCAGCTTGAACTCGAGATGAGTATCAATGTCGAAGTCAAGAAACTTATTAACTCTGGCTTCATCCAAGAAGTTCAGTATCCCGACTGGATTGCCAACATTGTTCCAGTGATGAAGAAGAATGGGACAGTACGCATATGCGTGGACTTTCGGGACCTTAACAAAACTTGTCCGAAGGATGACTTTCCAGTACCTGTTACTGAGCTGATGATCGATAACACGTCCACTCATGAGGTCTTCTCCTTCATGGATGGATCCTCAGAATACAACCAAATAAAAATGCATCCTGAAGATCAAAAGCATACCGCCTTCCGGGCTCCGTTGGGTATATTTTGCTACAAGGTGATGCCCTTCGGCTTGAAGAATACAGGCGCTGCTTACCAAAGGGCCATGACGAAGATCTTCGATAACCTCATACATGAGGTTGTCTAGTGCTATATTGACGACCTTGTGATGAAAAGCAAATCGTACGAGGAGCACTGGGAACATCTGAACATAGTGTTCCAGTATCTTCGGAAATACAATTTAAAGATGAATCCTCTGAAATGCGCGTTTGGAGTCTCCTCAGGCAAATTCCTGGGATTCATCATACGACATCGAGGCATCGAAATAGACCCATCAAATATCAAGACGATTATGGAAATGCCCATGCCAAGAACTCTCAAACAATTACGGTCTCTCCAAGAAAAGCTCGCATATATCCGGTGGTTCATAGCCAACCTCTCTGGAAAATGTCATCCCTACAGTCATCTGATGACAAAGGGGACCCCATTCATCTGGGATTACAAATGCAAAAGTGCACTGGATGAGATCAAGCAATACCTGCAGAATCCGTCGGTGTTGACCGCTCCGGTTAAGGGAAAGCCCCTCATCCTGTATACAACAGCCTTAGAAGATTCTTTATGCGCGTTATGGGCACAGGAGAATGACCAGGGGAAGGAGATGGCTCTACTATTTGAGTCAAGTTCTCCTGAGAGCAGAAAACAACTACTCCCCAATCGAAAAGAATTACCTGGCACTGATCTTCGCGATAACGAAGCTCAGACATTACTCTTTGGCACATGAGGTCCATCTCATATCAAAGGTGGATCCTCTCAAATATTTGATGTCAAGAGCCATACTGACAGGAAGGCTCGCTATATAGGCCCTCCTCTTGATGGATTTCTCAATAACGTATCGACCCTTCAAGGCAGTGAAAGGTCAGGTCATCGCTGACTTTCTTGCTGAGCATCCAATACCAGCTGATCCTCCATTAAGTTGTGAATTTCCAGACGAAGATGCGTTCGATACAATCGAAGGGGAAAAGGAAGAAAATAATGTCCGTTGGGAACTCTATTTTGATAGAGCATCTTCCATGAAGAAGCGGAAGCATAACACCTCTATAATCAAAGCTGGGGTGGGCCTCATCTTCGTGACTCCGTAAGGAGGAATAATGCATTTCACCCTTTCCCTAACGGAGCCAAGAACAAACAACGAGGCTGAGTATGAAGCTTTGATAGTGGGTCTCGAGATCGCTGTCGATATGGGAGTCGAAAACCTCCTCATATATGGAGATTCCCGGCTGGTCATTAGCCAAGTAAATGGCGACTATCAGATGTGCAAACCGGAGTTGATAAGATATGGCAGGAGAATGCAGCAGCTGCTGACACAAATCCCCTCCTACACCCTGAAGAGCATACCACGTGTGGAAAATAGCAAGGCGGATGCATTAGCAAAGCTTGCTAAGGAGCTAGATGACGAAGATCTCGATGATGTAAGGACTGTTGTGCAAAGCCGCCAAGTTCTCGCGCCAGCAGAAATACCTTCTAAGGATTCTATTGAGTCATCTGAAGAAAAAAAAACGACCAAACAAGCGGTCCTCCAAACAAAGACAAAGAAAAGGTCGAGGATTGAAGGGAAGTCTTCATAAATTAGTTCAAATCCCATCAAACACCCAAAGATGCGTCATCAAGACATCAACTCATGAAGCGAGCTCTGTCTTTCGCCTTTGTCAATGATACTCTATATAAGAGATCATTCGACTACCTGTGGTTGAGATACTTAGGACTAGAAGAAGCAAGGAGAGTCGTCTAAGAAACCCACGACGGATTCTGCGGTTCTCATCAAGTCGAGCCAAAGATGAAGCTAAAGATCAAAAGAATGG
The DNA here is from genome assembly GCA_030015575.1 of Agapanthus africanus. Lineage (NCBI taxonomy): Eukaryota > Viridiplantae > Streptophyta > Magnoliopsida > Asparagales > Amaryllidaceae > Agapanthus > Agapanthus africanus. The sequence continues at coordinate 238,491,699 of CM057338.1, forward strand.
GTTACTACTAGCCCACAATGATTCAGGACTGTCTCGAATATGCGAAGCAGTGTCACTCGTGCTAAATTCACGGGAACTTCATCCACTAACATCCAATCCGCTTCACCCAACAGTAGCCAGCTGGCCGTTCGAAATGTGGGGAACCGATATAATCGGCCCCATTGAACCAGCGTCATCCAAAAGACATCGGTTCACACTGGCAACGACCGATTACTTCTTTAAGTGGGCAGAAGCACTACCGCTGAGGGAAGTGAAGACAGAGAACATCCTCCATTTCTTCAAGACACATGTCATCTACCGGTTCGGCACTCCACGACGGATAATCTCGGATAATGGGCCAGCCTACAGGAGCCATAAAATTAGCTGATTCGCAGAACAGCATAAAATAGACTAGAGATATTCTTCAGTCTATAATCCTCGTGCCAACGGTCTAGCTGAAACGTTCAACTAGACCTTGACCAAGATTATAAAGAAAACGGTGTCCAGAAACAAAAAGGACTGGCACGAAAGATTGCATGAAGCTCTCTGGTCGTACCAAACGACGTTCAAAATGGCTACGAATACAACACCATACGCGTTGGTACTCGGAACTGAAGCAGTCCTTCTTTTGGAAATAGAACTCCCTTATCTCTGAATAGCGGTTCGATACAAACTAACAGATGACGAAAATGCCCATCTTCGGCTTGAGGAGCTCGATTCCCTCGATGAAACTCGCCTCATGGCGCAGCAAAACCTAGAAGCTTATAAGGCATGGATGACGCGCTCATACGAAAGACTAACCAGGCCGAGAACATTCCACCAAGGCGAACTTGTGCTAGTCGTCAAAAGACCTATGATCCCCAATCGTACAAAACAGGGGAAATTCGAGCTGAACTATGAAGGCAAGTACATCATAGACAAGGTCTACCAAGGTAGGGCCTATTTGCTCATGGATATGCATGGCGAAAGACCTTTCCGGCCAATTAACGGCCGGTTCCTCAAGAAATACCACGCTTGACGAGTCACGACATAGGTATGATAGATAACGACGCTCGTGTCCGCTCGCTATTTTCCTGAGTCAAAACTCTAAATGGTACTCGAAAAAGCTTTACCCCAAAAATGGTGATAATGGACCGAGATTTTCCTAAACTAACAATGGACCACTACGTCCTTAAACTGGAAGCGGACCATAATGTCCTTAAACTAAAGCGTCACCCCAAAGATGGTGATAATGGACCACTACGTCCTTAAACTGGTGTTGGACCAAAATGTCCTTAAACTAGTACTCCGCCTCAAACACGGCGCATCGCCACAAATACGGTGATAACTTCTCTTGGGAACTATGTTGCAATCAAAGCTCCAACGGCGAAGACTGTAACCCAAGCACCATTGTAAAAAAGGTATGTCCACAAGCAAAATGGCACGGATGAAAATCCTAAGGGGCGCCGTGAGTAAAAACAACAGGGTTACCGGCGAGCTTGTGAAAACCCGAAAGTGCGCAATCTCGTAAAAAAACGGTATGTCCACAAGAAAAATGGGCACGGATGAAAACCCGAAAGGGCGTCGTGAGTAAAAAAAGCAAGGCTACCAGCGATCTTGTGAAAACTCGAAAGGACGCAATCTCGTAAAATTTTTACTTGCGAGATCCCCTCGACTCGTAAAGAGAACTCCCCCTATGAGATCCTCACGGCTTATAGGATTCAAAGCCTTAAGCTACAAGGACCTGGACCTGTTCTTAAGTCGTCGTATCCCCCAAGTTGCCCTACAGATGGTACAATGCTGGCCTTTGTATACAATCCACGGGCACAAATAAACGATTTCCCCACCAAGTTCCACCACTGGCGAGGAATGTCCTTATATGGTGAACAACACTTATAAGTCCTCTCGACTTGTAAGGAGAAAACACTCTTATAAGATCCTTACGAATTGCAACAGAAAATATCACTTATGAGTCCTCACGGCTTCTAGGGAGAACCTACGCCTACGGGATCCTCTCGACTCGTAGGGAGAAAACCCTTTATGAGACCCTTACAGCTCATAAAGTCAAAAAGTATTAGTCGACAGGACCTTAACTCTGTTTGCTAAGCCACCTTTGTTCAAATCTACAAAGGCAAATGATGATTTCCTTCTGGCAACATCCCAGTGGTAGCGATACTGATGCCTAAATTGGTATCAAATTTCAAGTCCTTTCGCGGCAAATGATGATTCGCTCCTGACAACATTTCAGTCATAACGATGTTGATGCCTAAATTGGTATCAAATTTTCAAGTTCTTTCACGGCAAATGATGATTCGCTCCTGGCAATATTCCAATCGCAGCGATGCTGATACCAGAATTGGTATCATATCTCAAGTTCCATACTCGCAACAAAAATCAGCGAGCAAAAAAATGCATACGAAATAGCCGAAATGATGGGGCAACTCGCAATAAAAATCAGCGAGCAAAATATATGCATATAAAAACAGCCGAAATGTTTGGGCAACTCGCAATAAAAAGAAGCGAGTAAAAAAATATATACATAGCCGAAATGATTGAGCACCGTGATAAAAAGCCGAAATGATTGGGTAATCGCGTCTTTCGCGATATAAAAGTTGAAATGATAGGGCATCGTGGAAAGAAATAAAAAAAAATGACGAAACTTTTGCCCTGCAGGTGAGTCCACATCAACCTCTGTATACAATCTATAGACATAAACGAAAAAGGAACCATATTTTCCCATCAGGCTCCATCAAAGGGAGAGCCAAGTCTCGACGGTTCACAAAACGACTTAGAGATCACCTCGACATTCGTCTCGTTACAGTAGACATAGTGTCAACAACGGCGTTTCTTCTCACTTCAGCAGGATGCAGACACGACGTCAACAAAGACTCCAGGGTCAAAACAAAACGGAGCCATGGTAATATCCCTAATTCCAAGTCTCAACGATTCACAAACAACCTAGAGACCACCTCGACACTCGCCTCGTTACAACAGATATAGTGTCAACAATGGAGTTTCTTCTCACTCTAGCAGGATGCAGACACAACGTCAATAAACGACCCCAGGGTCGAAACAAAGCGGAGCCATGGCAAAGTCCCTAGTTCCAAGTCTCGATGGTTCACAAACAACCTAGAGACCACCTCGACACTCGCCTCGTTACAGCAGACATAGTGTCAACAGCGGCGTTTCTTCTTACTCCAGCAGGATGCAGATGCGACATCAACAAAAGACTCTAGGGTTAAAACAAAACGGAGCCATGGAAAAGTCCCTAGTTCTAAGTCTCGATGGTTCACAAAACAACCTAGAGATCACCTCGACATTCATCTCGTTACAGCATACGCAGTATCAACAAAGGAAGCGAAGGACAAATTCCTAGATTCAGGGTTTGACGGCAACTCAAATAAAGCCCGAAAGACTATCGGAGATCATCCTACACCAGTGCGGAGTGGTTATGACTCATCGGGGCTTCCAAACTGAGCCTAATCTCAAGTAAAAAGAGACATGCCAAAATTCCTAACGCTTGATCTCCCAACGGTCAAACTGCCTAAGGAGATTACTTGAAGACGTCTTGTCCAGCCCCCAAAGGGATCAGAGACACGACAGTCGCGGGGCTACTCGAACAGCAGCATAAAGTCTGCATATCGGGGAATGCATCAGCCCATGCGATGGTACCACGGACTAAAACCCTAGTACCACAAAACCTAACGGACCTACGTCGTAAAGAGCAGGGGTTAAGTGTAACGTTAGGACAGGTTTGCTTACAAGCCCAAGGGAGGCAAACTAAACAAACTCCGAAATGAGTCCATAAACTAGAGACTCCTGAATGAGTGAATAAACTACAAGCTCCGAAATGAGTTCATAAACTAGAAACTCCGGAATGAATGAATAAACTACAAGCTCCAAAATGATTTCATAAACTAGAGACTCTGGAATGAGTGAATAAACTACAAGCTCCGCAATGAGTATATAAACTACTTTATATGCCAAGTGGAGACAGCGAAAGAAAGAAAAGCGCTAGTATGAAATGAAATATGTCTTTTATTCATGAATCAAAATGAATAAAAGATACTCTTATTTATGAATGAATACAAAAGAAAGAGAGAAAATATACGGCGACAAAAATATTTAACTCGGCGGACGGTTCAATAGGCCAGCAAGTTCGTCGTTCTTCCGCTGGACTTCGGCTTCACGCTCCATCAGTGCTGCAAGACGAGTCCCTGCCTGGGTCTGTTGATTCTGGTATGAAGCAAACCAACTCTTGAGCTCCTTCTCGGCGACCTTATGGGCTTCAACCATCTTACAGGTAAAAATAACGGCTTTGTCAAGAGCCACCACCTCTGTAATGGCTTCTTGAAGCACCCGCCTAATTTCGAACGCACGGGTAGTCTTGGCAGTAAGCTGAGCCTGAAATTCCCCCAAAGCATTTGAAGCCAACTCCCTCTCCGAAAACTTCCAGTTGAGCCTCTTCTCACGTGACTGGAGATTGGCTGCACACCGTTCGATCCAGCCCCGCAGGCTCGCTTTTACAGCTAAGATGTCGGAAGGAAGGCGTATCCACTCAAGCCCATGTAGGCAGGCCTCCACTCAGCAACAGTACTCAATCCAGTCACGCACCAATGCTTCATCATGATAGGTGGCGAGAACAGACAAGGAAGCATTGGCTTCAGCAGCAAAGTCTTCAGCCGTGATAGAGGTACCAGCGTGAAGATCTTCAATGAGAGCCACCGGGGAGTAAATGTTCTATTTTGCCATCCTTTCAGACACACGTCGGGCGTAAGGGCCTAGTGGCATAGGGATCTAAGACTCTAATGGGGTCAGGGCTGGCAAAGTCATGAAGATTTATGTGTGGTCAGTTGTGTTTCCAAACATAGAGTAAACAAAATAATGCCAAAGATAAAGTGTCATTTACCCACAGTCATGCAAGATGGGTTTGAGAGATCCCCAGGCCTATCAAGAATCTCGACTTTGACTTCGGCTTCCAGAACTGTGGTTTAAAATGGAGGGCATATTAACATCATTATAAAAATATAAAATAAAAAGGGGTAAAAGAATACCAACCTTGGCCGGAAGAGGGTACTATGCTTTGTGGAGGTATTGCTTGTGGGGGCTGCTATGTCAAGTAATCGCTGGAAGGTTTTTCTCGGGAAAAGATCCACGATGGAAGCCGCCAGCTCCTGCAATTCTGAGGGAAGGGAAAGTTCAGATAAAGGAGAGATCGTTAAACAAAATGTGTATGTGTGGAAGTTTACCTTCGATGCTTCGCCCGTCCTGAACTGGAGGGATGGAAGCTTCGGCGGCTTCTTCTACACCCTCTGGTGCGTCACTAGAGATAGCCATGGGACCCATGGTCGGCAAGACCACCTCTACCTGAGGAGTATACGCTGAAAGGACAAAAGCCACCACCGAGAACTCTATAAAAGGGGTAGCATCTTCAGTAATCTCCTCTACACCCGCTGATGCGTCACGAGAAATATTCGTAGAATCCGCAGCCGTGGCCCGATCTGGACTCGAATCTGCTTCCTCTGTAGAAGTCCCTGCAAAGTTTTCGCAAAAATAAGAAGACATAAAAGTAATACGAATTACTCGCTAAAAGAAGGACACGAAAAATACGCATACCAACATGTCAGGAAACCTGAAGTATGGCTTTTTCGAGCCGTTGTTCTTTTCTGATTAAATACGCTCGCCGGGCTTCAAGCGCAAATAAATGACTACCCGTCTTTAGTGCAAGCTCGTCTTCAGAAGCAACCGAGATGGGCTGTTTGAGGGCCCGTTCTTCTTCCATTAACAGAGGAACCATGTTTACCCTCTGTAATGATGGGTCAACGTCGTAGAAAACAACGGGGGGGGTAGGCTTTCTTCGGGGGGCGCACGTTTTCAGTCTCATCTTGTGAGCACCTTAAAGCCTCAGCCAACTGCGCGGCCTCCTCGGCAGACGAACCAGGAAAGAGAAAACCGGCATCTAGCTCCTCTATAGATATCGGCTCGTCCTGAATAAAAGGCTCGGACTTAAGCAAAGTGTCGAGTGGACCGGCGACCGATTTCTTTCTCCTCTTAGAACCTGTGCTAACGCTAACCGAGGAGCGCTTCCTCCCTTTTGGTGCTTTGTCACGACGCTGCCCAACTTCACCTTCGGTATTGCCCTTTGGTGACACCACAGCTGGTGTTTTATTAGAAGCTTTTACCTCGTCTCTAGTGCGCACCGGCATACCAGTAGTGCAAGGGGTTGATTCCACTTCTGCAGCTTTAGGGATAAGCACCAAACCGCTATCTCTCAGTGAAGAGCGAACCAATGACCGCGGCCGTAATGGGGCATTAGTAGCCTGAGCTGGAACGGAGGCTCTACCCTCGAAAAGCACCCGTCTCTCCTCTGCAATGATGGGGCCAACCCGATGGCGATACCAACCCTTAAAGGACCCTACAGGTCTCGGGAGATAGTCGGACTCCGGGATCATGAAGAGGGAGCCGGTGTATAACCGCATGAAATGGTGAATGACATCACGAGTAACCTCCAAGGAGAGAGCAGGCTCGACTAAAAATGCCTCGAGAGGGACGCCCTGGTCGTAGCCTAATTGCTGGGCGAAGCGGTGCGGATTATACCGCAGAAAGAGGACAGCATTATTCTGGCAGAACACCAGATACCCTGGCCTGATCGAATATAGGTGCATGACCTCTATTGGTTTCAAAGACGGAACACTATTCTTTGATAAGTCAATTAATTGCTGGACGGGCCCTACTGGAGCAGAAGGACTCGATCGCTAAAAACCATTCCGTCTTGGAGATTCAAGATCTAGCAACTGGTGTGGAAACCTAATGTCATGATCAATCGCATTCCTCAAAAAAGAGTATGGGTTGAGCAGTACGCGGAGAGCCCCTAGCTGGGTTGGATCGGGAGCAGAAGTATCAACCAACCTCATGATCCGCGGGAAGGTATACGAATCATAAAAATCCGGCCGCCGATGCACAGCGAAAGCTCCTAGCACGTGCATCTCGATCCACGACGTGAAGTAGTGGAGGGAGAAATTCACGGTCTCCGCACCCGGGCTCAAAGTATCAGCGGAAATGCTTAGCCCGTGATATAAATGTAAAAAACCCCGTGACACCAACAGCTAATCGCGCCCCTTCAGATATGCGGTGAGCAGGGTAAAAGTCGGAGGCTCTCATGAAACGACGATACATCGGCATAGCAAACAAGCTAAGCCAGAGACTGATAAATCCAATAAAGAAGGTTTCTTCCTCCATGCCATGGACCACAATCGCATCGAAAGCTACGGCAGATGAGTTTAGAATTTAGAAATGCGGCAGGTCTTTCTCTTTGGTCGGCAGTTTCCTTAACCCGAATCCAAAAGGGTCTTCAATTTTCGTAAATTTTGGAGGCTTTTTGGATAAGACATCCTCGCGAAGGAAGGAAGCAATAAAAGCATCAAAGGTGACACCTTGCCCTTCTGACGTCACGAACAGCTTTTCAAAGATACCCAGGACCTTAATTAGACTTGGGTACTTATGACGAACAGCGTTTTCAGTCGTCAGGCCATCAAGCATAGCGGGCACCGTATCAAACACATACTCATCAGGAGACAGTAACTCTTCATAGTACTCTCCCCTGATTGGCAACCCGGAGATCTTGCGAAACTCTTCTAGTGAAATTAAGACCTTACGATCCCCTAGTAAGAATGTGTTGGTGGAAAGATTCCATTGATTCAAGAAAGCCTTAACCCACCAGACGTGAGGGGCGTGATAATAGAATAACGAAGTGTACACTGCTTGGTACAACCCAACCTTCTACAGACGTGCGCGTTGGGCGGAGAGAATGTATCGAGCCCAGGAAAAGTAGCCCACTGGGTGGCGGGGGGTAACGCCTACCTTATAAACTTGCCCCTAAGATTGAGCTTCACCCTGACATATTCGGCGTCCCAGAATATTAATAGCCACCATGGGTTGGTTGGATATCCCGGTCGTTGATGGCTTTATTCGGCCCACGGCAGTCCAGTTAGACGCCTCCACCGCATAAGCAGTACATTGGCGTTCTGTAACAACTCCCAATTCAGTGTACATAAAATTCATTTAAAGTTAATGTATACTTGGGGTATTTACAATTCCTGTGAGTACTATAAGAATTTGTTTTGTTTTTGAACATCAAGAAAGAGCTTGTAGCTCATTGGTAAGACCCTGCACTGCTGAACCAAAGCACTAGAGTTCAAACCCATCAGCCACACATTCTTTTTATTTAAAATTCTTTTAATCTTTTAGAAGCCCAAGAGTCTACACGTGCACAATCCGTAAAACCAAGAGTCACAGCCTAAATAAACATGTCCACGAGGCTAGACCAAGCGTCAGGGACACGTGGCACCAAGATGAGCCCCGACTCGCTCGACTCGGGCCGGCGAACTCGGTGACTCGGGCCGGCACCGCCGGTCCAACTCGGTCCAAACCCCAATTTTCTTTAACCCTTGCAACTCTTGGACTCCCCCCATAACTCCAGTATCATTTGTTTTTCCTGCACATTTACAGAGCACATTAAAACACATATTTAATCCATTTTAATACAAATTTTTAATACACCCTTTCACTACACTAAACCCTAGTTTTTCCTATAAATATCACCCCTCAAATCACCCCCTCACTCACAAATCCCTGCCCAAACTCTCAAAAAAATTCCCAAGTCTTTTGTGTGCAAGTGGAGTTAGCAAAGGGCGAAGCTCCGACGAACTTCTGGCGACAACTCAAGGAGTTTCCGATGACGAAACGACGCACCGGCAACTCCCATCTCTTCCTCTTTCTCTCCTCTAGCCAATCATCCGGTAAATCCTAATTCTTCTTCCTTTCTCTATTCTAAAAAAATTCAAAATTAAAACTCGACGGAAGCGGAGTAATCCGACTTCCGAATTGGGTTTTCCTTAAAAAGTTCTATTTTTCTTAAACACAATAATACCAAACTCTCATACCATGACCATTAAACATTAACAAAGGAAATATAATAAGTTTGATATCAAAATAATAACCATATCAAGTTTTATTCTACTTTTACGTTAAAATACCTTCATGTTTCATTTCGATATGCTTAAACTTTTTAAACCGTATTACGTTTAGATAGCTCACGAGATAATGACCTACCTCATCACAACACACATATCTATCATAGCACGATGAATCTTGGGACAACGGAATACGGGAAATACAATGTTTGCAAATAAATACCTTAACTTATAAAAACCGTTTTCTTTAAAAAGTGTATTTAACTTTCCATGCAATTGCGCCTCTACAACCCATTTTTGGGGACCCCGTTCGGGATGGTGCGGATTATTGCACGTCTTCGGGCTTAGTAGAGTGAGATGCAGACCTCCGAATTGAACATTCGATCTCGATGGAAATTTTTGTGCATTTTTCTTTAGAAAATGAGATTTCTACAAGAAAATAAATAAAATTATTTTCATTAAATATGTATATATAAATATTACCAAAATACTTATTTTAAATATATATAATATTCCATGCTTCCAAAACTCAAGAAAAGAATTCAAATATTACATGAAACTACCATGAACTTCAAAACAACATCCATATTATAAATAAATACCATACATAATGAAATTAGGTTTATTTCACTAGAAATTTCACATTGATAAAATAAACATCTATGAAAACTCTAAAGACGATAATTAAATACTTGAGGTATATTTTGAAAGTATAACAAAACTACATAAAAACCCCTCAAGTTATACTAAATTACAATAAGGACCCTAGTAAACATAGGTTTAAGCGGAACCAGTCTCTTGAGCCTCAGGGAGCCGGAGATATGGGTGCTTGCCTATTTAAGGTAGACAACTTAACAAACGGTGTTATCAACACGGTAATTGTCTTTGAAAAAGACACAAATCCTGTCGTTCATGTGCAGCAGTTACCGATAACACCAAAACAATCAGGATTTCAAGTTCTTTTAAAAGTGTCTGACTCAGAATGAGTCTCAATATAATCAAACTGACTTGAATATGATTCAAGTATATATTCAACATGAATCCATGAATCCATATATTCAATCTATTCAATCTATACAACTTGACTGAACCGAACCATGGATATATTCCATCTACATATTCATCCATTATATCCGTTCCATTACTAATATCATGGTTTCGGCAAGTCATCCGTCTATATACAATATACAATACAAACAATACAATCAAGACATCGCGGGGTTTATAAGGGGTAGATTGGTACGGAAGGTGTTAGAAGTGGCATGAGACAGCAACCATAAAGACACCTAACCTGAATTCAATTGCCGTTGTACCGTCGCTGAACGGTTCCTTGTACTTCATATACCGTAGTCTCTGGTCTAGTGAGGCTCCTCTCGTATACACTGGCCTCTTATGTACCAAGTTACAAACAACAGCGTTAACACAAAATACAACATTATAATAATATACTCTCTATTCTGTCTATTCCATTCTTGTTTATTTACGGGACTTACCGAGCGATTTGTTTGCTGACGACATTCTCTTTCTTCTTCTTTGGAATGTCGTCAGGTGATTCGGACTCACTGGAGATCGAGCCCACCAGCGAGGATTTGGACCAGCTGGCTTTCGACCCAGAGCTTTAGATTCCTTGTACATATTTACATTCTGTATTTTCCATTTCTGTTATGCCACTGTTTAGGCATTGCTTTCCATTCCATGTATTTACTTTTCAGATGTATTGTAAAAAGAATGTTAATAAATAAAGTTGTTGTTCATTTACATCATGTCTCTTATGCATTTTACTTATATTGCTTAGATACGCTTAGCATGTTTATTTCTGAGTAAATACGTAGCAGCCTCGTCACGTCCTCTGCCCGTATACTGGAAAGCGGGGTGTGACAGGTTCCATCAATGATATAGGGTGGATGGGTTCTGCCGGCTCTTCGCAGGTAAAATTACGGCGGCCCCTGATGATATGACTGCACCACGTCCCCCATAGGAGAAGACTAGTATGGTCCCTGTCATGTGCCCTGATCATTGCCATAACCTCCTCGTCGATGGCAATTGTGGAAAAGCGACTTCTAAACGAGTGTAAGGGAAGTCGGGAAGTGAGGCCATCGTTCCTGAAATAAGAGGAAAGGAAAAAAAAAACCCATTAAAAAAATAATAAATAAATAAATAAATAATAATAAAAAATAAGAAAATAATAAGTTAAAATAAAATAAAATAAAAACATGATGTGTGTTTCACGGGACCATTGCCAGCAAAACCAATGGACCCCACAAAATCTAATTAGCGGCTCACCAATGATGAGGTAAAATAATCATTGTGAGAATCAAAAAGGGTTCTCATCATGTAAACAGTGAAGTTTAAACAACTCTTAAAACTAGTTCTATTAAAGTGCACGACAGATTCAAATCGGTATTAGGGGCATTAAAACCCTAAAATACTCGAGAATATTAGGGAATAAAATTCCCAAAAGTCTCCGAGTCTTTCAGAGCTAAGCTTTATGGATACGGAATTAAATTCCTTTAATAAAGGGATTAAATCCCAGAAAACCCCCATGGCGAGGAGGCAAAGAAAATGGAATTAAATTCCAAGGATCCTTAAAAATTGGTGACAGGGTAAAACCCTAAGAGGAGGATTAACAATCCCCATTGATTTAAGACCTCAGAGTCTACAAAAAAATGTGTGTTTCATTTGGATCTTTAATAAATCAATTTAAGAAAAGAGCGACGCTCTGTTGATGGATTTAAAATCCAAGGCAAAAAGCAAAAAAGGGTTTCGTTCATGATCCTTACCAAAGAAAGAGTTTTGACAGGGTTTAACTCGGAAATTTCAGCGGGCAAAGAACTAAGCTCTGAAAAAAGAGAATTAAATTCTCAAGGAAAATAAGCAAGGACGAAGATGAAAGAACAGTGGTCATCCCAGAGGCAAAAACCCCTGCATTTATAAAATTTAATGGGGAGCGGTTCATCTTCCCATTCCCCCAGGCAATCCAACGGCTGTAAGGGCAAACAGTGTTGCACTCACATGCAGGCCACGTAAGAGAAACGCTAGGGAGCATTTGTTCCCTTATGAAAAGGGGTATAGGAAAGTTCCCCACTAAAACAGCCTCATGTGTTTAACACGTGGGTGCCTATATGCAACGCATATAGGCACTGCAATTAAAACAACTGAAAAACTAAAGTAGCCCCACATGTTTAACATGTGAGTGCCTATATGCAACGCATATAGGCACTGCAATTAAAACAACTACCAGGATAATGGAGCCTCACGTATTTAACATATGAGTGCCTATATGCAACTCATATAGGCACTGCAATTAAAACAATTACTAGGAAAATGGATCCTCACGTGTTTAACACGTGAGTGCCTATATGCAACGTATATAGACACTTCCATGCAAACAAACTATAGGCTAATAAGCCTCACGTGTTAAACACGTGAGCGCATATATGCAAAGCATATAGACGCTGCAATCAAACAGCTGACAAAATAAATAAGCCTCACGTGTTGAACATGTGAAGGCACTTCCCTACATAGAATTAAATTCTACTCAACAAGAAACCGTTGGATCAAAAATCCAATGGTGATTAAGCATAGAATTAAATTTTATTGAGCTTTTTAAATGAGAAATGATATTTTCTGTTAAATAGAAAGTTGGCAGATCAAAGATCGCATAAGTTGGAAAATATTTTGCATATCTTTCTAAACAAAGAAAGATTGCGCTCCGTTAAACCGAGTACCCTTGGATTAAAAATCCAATGGTGATTAAAATTCACTATTTTACAGAATAAGATTCTACATATGGGAAAATATTTCCCCAATCTTGTTAAAAACAAGAAAAATATGTTCTATAAGACAGAAACCCTTGGATCAAAGATCCAACGGTGGATAAAATCCCCAAATCAATCGGAGTCTCTCAATGAGAGATTTCCTAAAACTAATTAACAAACTTCTCTCCACTATATAAAGAACCCGAGACTTCAAGTTAAAAAAATGGAGAGACGACGGCAAAGAGAGAGAAAGAACTCCCCAGAGACTTAAAGAATATACAGTGAGTTTTTGAAGAACAAGAGAATTTAATTCTCAAAGAAAAGACATATTTCCTTGAAACACTAGGTAAAGAAAAAAACACAAAGATTGTTCTTCACCTCTCTAAGGGTTTAACCCTTCATATAAGAACTTAGTTCTTCCTCTGGTTGAGATCTGCAGAAGCAGATCTCCCCACAAGTTGAGAATTTAATTCTCATCGGGAAGATTCTGTCATACTGATTCAAAGCCTAGGGGAAAGAACTGAGTTCAAAGAATTTAACTCTTACAAGAAAAACATATGGGAATTTAATTCCTCCGAAAACTAGGGTTTAACCCTATAAAAAGAATTTAATTCTTGCAAAGAACAGAAGGAGAACTTGATTCATCAGCTCAGATGATGATCATAATCTGAGACCTTCCAAACCTAAATCCTAATGATTAGAAATGTCATTAATATGAGATCAAAATCACCAAGAACCAGAGAAGAACGACCTGATGATTCGTTAGTGTTTAACACTATAACAAGGCCTCACATATTTTCCATGCGAGTGTTTAAAAAAAGGAGCAAGGAACACTTCTTAAAACAGACACGTGTTTTGCACGCTACCCTCAATCAAGTGCTTAGCACTTCTGTAAAAAGAAGAGGAAATAAAATAAAAGGGCATTGCCCCCATTTGGGGCGTCTCATGTGTTTTACACGTGAGCGCTACGAGACCTAAGTGCTTAGCACTTATATAAAGGGAGAGGCAATAAAGCTAAAAGGCATAACCCAACTTTGGGGTGCCTTACGTGTTTCACACGTGAGCGCCACAAGAACCAAGTGCTCGGCACTTATATAAAAAAGGGGGAAATAAATGGGCAATGCTTATAATTGAGTGCATTATGTGTGCCACGTGAGCGCCACAGAACTCTAGTGTTTAACACTATTCCAGCGCCCACATAAAATGCATGTGAGTATTGTATACCTCGGCACTTAGCACTGTTGGGTAATTATGGAGACCCAGACCTAGCCTAAATTAACTAAGTTCTTCCAAAGTCAAAATCCCTCTGTGCTCATTATTCCCCAAATTGATCTAGTCCCAAACATGACTAGTGATCTGTCAAATGATGATATCCAAAATGATGTTCATTCCACATCTCCTAAGTTAATCTTAGTCTCTCAAAATGACTAATGATTCTTAGATGACCCACCATGATTTTTCCCTCAAATACAGGATTTGGTTCAAGGGTACATCTCTTTACACCTCTGATATATGGCGTTTGTAATTCCTCAACATCTTCAGAGAGATGGCGGGTCTCGACAACCAATTGCTTTCTGGTGCACTTCCTAAATTGACGTGCACATCCCAAATCAAACCACATCCTAGACTGGATGCATCCCATATCATCGTTGCTCATCCTGTCACGAAACAAATACACGTGTACACAAGATGGACAATGGACCGAGATATCCCTAAACTAACAACGGACCGTAACGTTCTTAAACTAAAATCTCACCCCCAAATGGTGATCAACGGACTGTAACGTCCTTAAACTAAAATCTCATCCCCAAATGGTGATCAACGGACCGTAACGTCCTTAAACTAAAACATCACCCCCAAATGGTGATCAACGGACCGTAACATCCTTCAACTAAAACCTCACCCCCAAATGGTAATCAACGGACCGTAACATCCTTAAACTAAAATCTCACCCCTAAATGGTGATCAACCGACCGAAATATCCTCAAACTAAAATTTCGCCTCCAAAATGGCGATAACGAACCGCAACGTCCTTAAACTATGATTCCAAGACTTTGTTAAGTAGATCTTAGTCTCAAACTGGACTAACGTATCTTTAACAAAAAACCAATCGAACCCTCAATTGCTCGTATACATTTAATTTGATCTTAATCTCAAACCAGATTAACGATCCTTAAATCAAACCAAGCCCAAATCTAAAATATACGGATTTGGACTAATCCGCGCCCTACGGGCGACGACACAAATTAGTCTCCGTATACAATCCATGGGTAACCAAAAATAAAACAAAAACACACGACACAAAGTGAACTTCTTGAGCAAGAAAAGGTGGTTATCGCAATGCGGTAACGTAATTAACTGCAGGGACTTGCGCCTGCAGGGAAGAGCGTCCCTACAGTCGAAACCCCCTCACAAACGAGGGGTAATCTGATGAAGTGTGCTACAACGGCCGCATCCGTCCAAACCTCCAATATACGGTGCCATAAATCAACTTAGCATTTTCGGAAAGGTGGACATATAAATCCAAATAGCATCTGCCCCTAAAATTCAGGCAAGACATCCTAACGTTTCGGTCACGTCTTTCGGCAAAGAACAGTGCTATGAAACCAAAATGTACATGTGGGGTAGGTCGTCATCCCGTGAAGTTTTTCCTAAAAGTATAGTTTTAACAAAAACGAAAAGAAGTAATAATAAAGTTCAAGGTATTTTAATGAAAAAGTTTAATTATGGTTGTTTCACATGAGATTCTTGGTTAAACTTGATTCTAAACATTGGTATTTAAGGTTATAAGTAATATGGTAAAATTAGGTTGATCAAATTATAAAGGAAAAGGGAATTTTTAGGGTTTTAGAAAAGAGTGTCGGTAATAACTCCACTTTACCGATATAAGCTTTAAAAATAAATTTCAATGAAGAGAAAGAGAGTTGGGAGGGTCTTACGGTTTTAATATAACTAGAAAGGTTAAGGAAGAGAAGGGAGGTTTCGTGGTGTCGCAGGAGCTCCGGAGTCGGTTTCGATTTTCGACGGAAGAAGCTTGCTCGCTAAGTCCACTTTACTCCACTTGCACTTAGGAACTTTTGAAAGAGTTTTTGCTCGAATTTTTAGAATGGTGAAGAGCTAAGGCATGAGGTGGTATTTATAGTGGAGAATTAGGGTTTGAGAATTAAAATTTGGATTAAAAAGCATTAAAAATGATGTTAAATGGTGAAATGAAAGGTCTCTATTTGATTGCAGAGAAATCTAACAGTGCAAAGGAGTTGAGGGGTGTTGAAGAGATTAGTGTGCAAAGCACGGATCAAAATGAGCTTATCTCAGCCGTCAGTACCAGCCCTAGGGCTATTTCCGGCGGTCCGATCTGAGGCAAATGTCTCGAGATTCGTGCCACCAGATATATTCAGTGTTTACACCATTTTGCACATTTTTGATTTTCTGAACTTTTTATTTTTCCGTGTATTCCACGTGCAATCTTTTGGGCTTCCAAAAAGTTAAAGAGAAAAATCAGAAAAATAATTGTGTCTGATAGGAATCGAACACAAATGCTACGTCACAGCAGTGCAAAGGCTTTACCAGTAAGCTACAAGTGGCTTCTTACTTTTATTTAATAAAAGTGACTTATAACTCAAACTCAGGCTGTAATACTCTTTTCTTGTATATTAACTGGAAAATTTCTGTATAGAGATTTTAGAGTCGTTACAGATGGCCGGTTTGTTGTAACCACTTCCGATTTCTCATTGGAAGTGAGAACACATCACCATAGACTTCGTGACCGTTCTACCACAGAGTCTAAGGGGTAAAAAATATTGTATGGGTTATTGTAGATCGTCTAACTAAGGCAGCTTACGGTTTACCGTTTTGAGTTGGTCAATTGACGGAGGCGTTAGCAGAGAGTTTTATGAAGGGGATTGGGAGGTTGTGTGGCACTTACTTGCCTAAGACTGATGGCTTGGCACAATTTGATTCTCTTTATTATTGTACCCATTTTGTTTTGTTCCATCTCATTAGCATGGTTTAAGTTGATATAACATATCATGATTAGTTTAGTATATATTAGTGCATGCATATCTCTCCTGATAAATCATTTGACTTGATTGGACATCCTGATATCTGTATTCTGGTCTAAGCGTGACATCTAAATTGTACCGACTC
Source organism: Agapanthus africanus (assembly GCA_030015575.1). NCBI lineage: Eukaryota > Viridiplantae > Streptophyta > Magnoliopsida > Asparagales > Amaryllidaceae > Agapanthus > Agapanthus africanus. Next base: position 238,508,533 of record CM057338.1, read on the forward strand.
TGAAATCCCTATACAGAATTATTTGTTTAAATGTATAGAAAAGGGTATTTCAGCATGTTGTGGAGTTATAAGTTATTTTTGTTCAATAAAAATAAGAAACAACTTGTAGCTCACTGATAAAGCCTCTACACTGCTGTGACATAGCCTGTGTGTTCGAATCCAATCAGTCCCAATAATTTTTAAGATTTTTCTTTTTTTATTTTTCGGAAATCCAAGAGTTGCACATGCAATTTACGGAGAATCGAAAGGTATCAGAAAAATCAAGCAGGCGCAATGAGGAATAAACGCATATTAAAACATGTGGCACGAATCTCGATGCCATTAGAGAAATCTCGAGCGCCCATTTTCATGGATTTGACCACCGTCGACAGTCCAATCTTGTCCAAATCACTCTGTGCTTTGCACACAAGTCCTTTCGACTCCCCTCTACTCCCCTACATTGTTTGATTTCTCTGTAATTAAACAGAGACTGTTCAATTCATCATTTAACATCAATTTTAATTCTTTAATCCAATTTTTAATTCTCAAGCCCTAAATTCTTCACTATAAATACCACCCCATCCCCTAACTTTCCTCCATTCTGAAATTTCGATCAAAAATTCTCTCAAACTCTCTAAATACCAAGTGGAGTTAAGCACCCAAGAGAAGTAGCAAGCCAAGTTCGACGATCAGAGCATCTCCGACGAGACCATGACCCCCGAAGGCTTCTCCTCTCCTTTTTTAATAAGCTAAACCAGTAAGCCCTCTCTCTCTCTATTTCTTTTCATCTCAAATCGCCTTCTAAAAGCATATCGATAAAGTAGAGTTAGCTCCGATATAAGTTATTTTTTTAACTTTTGTAATCCATTTGATAAGAAAATTAGGCCAAACTAATATCCTAATACCACTCTTAACCTTATTTATATCATTTAGTTTTTAGTTTAATAAAATTTTCCATTTGAATATAGTCATAAAACAAAGTTTTCATAAAAATATCATGAACTTTAATATAACCGTATTTTCAATAGCTAGAGTATATACCTTTAGATCATTCACGGGGTAACGACTTACCCCACTGCACACTATGGTTTCATAGCACGAGATTCTAAATATATGGTTTATTCAAAGAATAGGTTTTACTTTAAAATACCACATTTTTTCAAAAAGGGTTTCTTTTAATCGATCTTTTTAAATTCTTGCCAATTACGTCTCTACAACTCTCATTAGGAGACCCGCTAATGGATGGTGCAGATTATCGCACATTCTTAGGATAGTAGAGCAAGATGCAGAACTCCTCACGTGGTATTCGGTCTCAAAAGGAAATAAAAATACGGTTTTTAAGAAATACGACTTTTCTAAATAAAGCAAACTTTGAAAAAAAATTATATATAGTTATGAATCCGTATTTTCAATAAAAAAACAAATTATGAAACTATATTTTTGAAATTAAAGATTAGAATTTTTAATAAAACACCAACAAGTTTCCAAAAGTAGTAGTTTTCATAAAAACACCATAAACTTTGAAAAAACTAGATTTTATCACTAAAATACCTTAACAATTAAAATACATGTTCATGAAAACCCTAAATATTATAAATTACCCTTGAGACTTATTTTTAAAAAATATTAACATATTTTCATAAAAAACCCTCGAGATATGTAAACAGTATTTTAAGGTCTCTAGATTAATATAGGTTTAAACGGTATCATTTCTCTTGAGGCTCAGCGAGCCGGAGAAAGTGAGTGCTTGCCTATTCAAATTATACAACTTAACGGAGTTATCAATACAAAAAACACAAATTCTACCGTTCATGTGCAGCAGTTGCCGATTTCTCCCGAACATAAAACCTTAACAGTTAAATCAATTCATATGAAAAAGACTCAAACTCGAATCCAAACCCAAATCTAAATTTGAACTTGATCTCAAACTCAATCTACTTGAACTAACTTCACCCGACCCAAGATTGCAATTGGCATGACTCGCACCTTACTCGACTCACTCGACTTCATTATTTCACTTTTTGCAATTTATAGTTTCGATCAAGTCACGTTATAATCAACCAATCAAATCAACTAAAGCTGTCTTACAATTATAATATATATATATATATTATACTCGGGGTGCTTGAGATAGTTTCTTGTGTGAATCCAACGGAGCTTCAAGAGTCCTGTATTGACCATTTTTTATTTTACTTGAATATCAGTCGAGTCGAGTCATCCATAGCCTAGAGCCCCGATGCTAACACATGAAATGGGCCCGTGTTTCCTTACTCATGAGACCCCACTCTTGAGCTCGTGAATATTTCTATGGCTGCGTTAACATTCATACTTGGAACTTAACGTTAACATAGTGATCATATACAGACCTATAGTACATATTTACCCATGATCATATACTTTTACTCGCCATATACATATTCTACACTTGTCTTTTTTAGTCTTACTTTATCCTTAGGACTTACCGAGCGCTAATTCGCTGATGGGCATTCCATCCATCCTTATTTTGTTGGAATGTTCGTCAGATACGGTCGAAACGGAGGAAGTGGAGGCTTCAGAGGAGAACTACAACCAGATTGCTACTTAGGACTAGCTTATTTTCATTTTTTTTCCAGCTTATGTATGCCACATGTTTAGGCATTTTCTTTTATTGTATTTACTTTCCAGCTGAAACTCATATACATGTAAATATTTGAGGTTGAATGTAAATAAAGATATTTGTTAAAAATTTTACAGTCTCCATTTATTCTTGTATTACGTATTATTGTTTCAATACGCTTAGTATATTTATTTAGGGAATGACCTTCTCTGAATAAATATGCCGCGGGTTTACCACATTATCGTTTCCGTCTACTGGGAAGCAGAGCGTAACATAAATTATGGTTAAAGAGGACATCTGAATTATAATCGAGTGGGCATCTGTATTATGGTTAATGGGGCATCAGTATTCTGGTCAAAATTGTATCTTTATGTATCTACCTTTTGACATCTTTACTCTATACATTGATATAGATCAACTGGGCTATCTATGTTATGACTGTTTGTATTTAACTTATGAAATTATTCCATCCATATGTATCTGACTTATGATATTATTCATCTGAATGTATCTGACTTATGATATCTTTCATCTTTACATTGATATGGCGTATGAGTTGATTTGTCAACATTTCTAAATTGTGTTTATTAAGTTATTAACTTAGACTTGTTCTTATTGGGGAATTGAAGTGGGAAATACATGTACACTCGGGTGATATTCACGCTAGACAAACCTCCATCGTAATCATGGGATACCTTTCGGGGATGTTCACGATATTGCATAGATTCTTGTTGCCAATCCATATACGAGCACCCTGTTCATACTGCTTCCAACTAGTTATGAGATACCCTGGAGATATGAGTACGTCCATCAGTCAATTCCATCGATACACAGCTTTTTTGACCCAATTTGACTCCTAGATTGATACCCGACATGACTTGATCTCTAGATTGACCTTCCGTTTGACCTTGCGGTGGCGGGCGGAGCGCTCTATATGACCGGCGGCGGGTTACCAGAGAAGAGGGGACAACTTCTTTCTCCCTTGACTTGCTCAATCTTCCTTATCTGATTTCTGACTTAATTATTGACATCCAGCTTGACACCTTATTTATATGTACTGTTACTTTCTGCATGATTACCATTCGGTATTTTTATTCACCTATAGCACGTCTTTTCATATTACTTTACATAAATGATTTTTTGGACTTATTTCCGTGAATCTGAATTTCCTTGTTCTTGTCCTTTTTCTGTTTTCGTGAATTTCAAGAACAATTTTTTTTGAAGTTACGTATAATGCAACCTCCTAAAACTTGGGTACAGTATAAGGATAGTATCGGTTTATTTATTTTTCTCAAGTAATATTATTACTATTTGGAGTTTAATATTTTAATTAATATATATATATATATATATATATATCAATTAAGATATTAATACATTAACAAACAAATATTAAAATGCCAAAAAAATATTTAACAACTTAGATAACCTATGTAAAATGCCAAAGAAATATTTAACAACTTAGATAACCTCTCTCTCTCTCTCTCTCTCTCTCTCTCTATATATATATATATATATATATATATATATATATATATAGTTTAGCTAACATTATTTTGAAACCATGGTTATATGGTAGATTATTTTTTTTATCTTAAGTCAATTGGAAAATCCTTGCAAATCCTGACAGCAAATCCTGTAAATCCCTTTAAATCTTTAACAGTTTGGAAGGGGGAATTTTGTGCAAATTTCCTAGTATCTTATATATACAAACCCACCTCTCTCTCTCCCCCCAGGATCATCTCTCTCACCAATCAGTCTCTCTCTCGTTTAAATCTACCCTAGCCGGCCCCAGAAACCATGCCTCCTCCTACCTCCGCAGCCACCTTCATGATCTCGACTCCACCACTGGTGCCTCACCTTCACCGCAGCCCCATCCTCCTTCAAATGCCGTCGGCCTCGTTTTCAACACCGCTCCACCAACACCCCATAGCTATCATTTTCCTCTTGCCTACACACTTGCAGAACCCGAGAGCCATCATCACCTTTCTTCACCGGAGCCTCCAAACCATGCATTCACCCTCGTCTCCATCGACTCCTTCCTCTTCCCTTCAACCTAACCAACCCGAGCAACCCATCACCCTAGCCGTCGCACCAAGCATCGTAATATCCTCCTTCTTCTCCAAAATAGTCGGCGCCTCCTCCTTCAAAAACCAACCCCATCGCCATCTTCCTCTCTCTGATCAAACCGCAACATCCATCTCCAATGACTTAACCCCGACACCATCACCGACTCCCTGCAACCCTCGACTCCACCATCTCCATCTAGCAACATCCAAACCAAGACAGCAACCCAGATCCTGAGCCGAGTCGACCCAACTCTAGTCATCGCCTTGTCGGTTGAACCGTTGTCTTCTCTATCACCTGCCCTTAGTCCAAACCGAAGCCCTAACCTAGACCGAGCACCCTTCTGGTGGCCGAGGCCCCTGCTAACCGAGCCGAGACAAACTCTATACCTTGCAACGTGTCATGTCTTCGAATCGTGATCGTCGACAAGGCAAGTATTCGAATACTTGCTTTAACATGCTATTTATTGCAAGGCCCAATCTTGTCGTAAAACTATTGTTATATTTATTAGTTTGTTATAATTTATGTAGATATGTTAACTAATATTATATCATAATCTTAACGAATGATTATCTTAATATTTTTAAATCACTACTACTACATGATATCAAATCATAACATAGAAATACATGTTTCTACTACTTGCACATTATATCAGACATGTTACATATTATCTATATAACTTATGACATGTTTTACTGTTTAAATACATCATACTACAATTGACACACATATTTATCATCAATAATACATAGCTGCACATATATCTTGTAAATTATTCTGTCATCATGGCTATAAATAATATTTAACTGCATTGACTATGACTCATAACCTATTGATACATACTGAGAACATATATTCTGATATTGATATCGATTTATTTCGTTCATGGTTATTCATTGATTAGGATATTCCTGTTATTGTCATTGTATTGCTACTACAACATGTTAACCTACATGTAACGTACATAATGTTTACCGATATATTAACAATCCTGATATTGATTTGATTGGCTTGGCATGTTGTATTGATAGACATGACTTGTACCGGCTTGATTCCTGAATTGGCATTAGGTAACAACTAGATCGATACCTGGCATGAACATGAAACCTGTGGTCATTAGAGACATCTGTATTATAGTCCAAAGAGGGTGATATCTGCATTATGGTGCATGAGAGACATCTGAATTATGGTCAAGTGAGACATCTGTCTTATGGTCAAAAGACATCTGAATTATGGTCAAGTAAGACATCTGTCTTATGGTAAAAATACATCTGTATTATGGTCATAAGGTCATCTGTATATTGACATGCACGTATTTGACTTATGACATACATTATCCATCTGGAATATGATATGATGAATGATTGTATTAATTGGTTTCAAATACCTATAAGATAAACAACTTAGCAAAATGGACCCATAGGATACATATGACATGATTGCCTGTTTACCTTGACATGATATATTATTTTGTTTTATAGATACTATTGCTTGCTCACCTTCCATTGATTCCTGAATAATGATATGTTGTATTCCAATCCGACTATATTCATTATATTGTTATCTATGACACACTGACGTATGGGTTTTGTATGGCCCAGATACTTTAATCTTAACACAAGAGAATTGTGAATATTTTGACAGGATTGCCGATTAGTGAGGAGCATTCCATTGATTTAGTTATTATTTATGGTTTAGGTTTCTTTTCCAGTATTGCACTTTGTTGGATTTAATTGTGATCCCATAAGGGACGAGTTTTGGATATTGTTTCTTATTCCCTTGGATCATGAGATTGGATCTTATTTATTGCTTCTGCTATTGACTCTTGATTATCGATCATTGTTATTATTTATTGTGGCAAATTGGACATGTGATAGATAGATGTATTATTATATTATTCTTAATTACTGATTAACAACCTTAATGTGATTATGAAAAGATGTTTCGTTACCATAGATAGCATGGTTAGCTTTGTTACTTTCACATATTTGTGTATATTGGGAAGCGGGGTGTGACAGTTGATTCTAGGGTTGTGGTGCTATTGCTTTCGAGAATTTTAAAATTATTCATTCCGCTGCGCATTTAAAACCATACTAGACAAGCTAGGTATCCTAACATTACGAAAAACTCAATGTTGCCTCGTTGGCTTTGGATAATTCGCGAATCGACTCGCCTAATCGACCGTTGGCAAGTTTCAACGGTCGAAATCGCCTCGAGTCATCTCAACTTGCCACGCCTCGTCTTGCCTTGAATCCCACGTCCAACTTTCAAATTCAACTCGTCTCGTCTCGCCTCGAAATCCACGCACAACGGTCGGGCAACGATTGGATTTGACTGACTCGCCTTGTAACGGCTGAAAATTTTGAAAACCTTATAAATACAACCTCACACTCATTTCATCTCACACCAAATCTCTCTCTCTCTCTCTCAAATTTGAAAAAAAAAACTCTCTCAAATTTCAACTTTCAAGTATCAAGAATTGAATATCAAGTTCTATTAACACGGTTCCGAGTCTTCGACATTCCCACTTACTCTACTGTTCTTCTGCTCTTTTGCTCAATTGCTCTATTACAACATTTTAGATATTCTTGCTTTTACATATTTAGCTCTCTTCTCGCGGTTAAATCGGTATCAGTAATATTTAATATTTAATTTTTTAATTAGTTAAATTCTTTTTATTATGGAGGGTTCATCTGATACACATCATTCCGAACTTCCTAATCCTAATTTAGAAACACAAGTAGAAGAATCTACAACCACACCAATATCTAAAGAAGCTAAAAAACGTGCATTTAGCAGTAATGTTTAGGAACACTTTAAAATTGAACATAAGGAAGGGATTAGACACGCAGTGTGCAAATATTGTGCTGCTCCATATAAACATAAGGATGGTACAGCGATACCATTACTTTATATAAACATGTAAAACAACACATGGAAAGTACGGCTGGTTTCTCCTCCACACAATCACAAATAAATTTTTCTGGGAAAGGTATTTTTCAATATAATCATGATACAAATGTTGAAGAAATTGCAAAATTTATTATGGCAGATGAACACATTCTCGGATTCCAAAAAAACCAAGCATTTGAGCGGTACGTTTAAAGGGCATTACAACTGAGATACGAGAGGGTTCCGAGGAATACGTTAAAGAATCGTTGCTTTGCTCTCTACTCCGAAGGTAAACAATTATTAGTAGCTTCTCTTCCTTATTTAGATACCATTATTTCATTAACTTCTAATATTTGGACGGATAAAAAAGAACTTCCCTAGATTTGTGTTACTGCATATTAGATAGATTCTAATTGGTATTTTCAAAAAAAAATTATTACTTTTAGACAGTTTCAATACCCTCATAATGCATTTAATATATCTTCTGAAATTAGATCTGTTTTATAAGAATATCAATGTGTAATAAATTATTTTCTATTTCTTATGACAATACTAGTCTGCTATTACTAAACTTATTAGACCGTGCAAACCAATTTGCAATGGTCTCTTTTTTCATACTCGATGTGCCTGCCATATACTTAATCATGTTGTACATGATGCATATTAAGTATGTGCTTCAAATATTCAAACATTTAAAGATACATGTAGCTTTATTAAATGTTCTGTAAAAAGAACGGCTGCAAGATTAATGCCATCTCTAAGAAAAGATGTGGCCATTAGGTGGAATAGTACACATAATATACTTCGTACAGCATCAAAAACTAGCAAAATTATCAGCAGCATGTGGAATGAGTAAATGTCGTTAGAAAACCACTTAACATACGATTATTGGACAGTTGCAGAACTTTTGAAGATTTTTTTATGACTTTTAAAATAACAACCGAATGTTTTTCTACTACTTATAACCCACACTTCTCGTATTATTGTCTCTGAATTGTATAATATAGCTCAATGTTTTGCTAATCATAGTAGTAGTGAGATTCTTCAACCTATGATACTTGCTATATTAGCTAAGATTTTTAAATATTACTCTGAAATCTAATTGTTTATAGTTTATATTCGGTAATAGACCCTAAGATTATATTAGAAGATTTGAAGGCTCTTTTACATGGTTTTAAGGGATTCATGGGACATACTTTAGATATTGATGCTTATATCAATATCGTTAAACGTACATTGAATGAAGCGTTTGATTTATATGTTACACGATCCTCTTTTGGTAGAACTAGAACACCGGCCACAACTAGTTCACATGCTTCAACTCTAGCTTTTGCACTTATACAACAGTTGAAAAGGGCACGAGGCCCTATAGCCTCATCATCGTCATTTTTAAATGTATTAACAATATATTTACAAACTGTGTTAGATGTACATTATACTATAAATGAGATTGATATTTTATCCTGGTGGAAAATCCACGGACATTTTTATCCAGTGTTTTCTGCTATGGCTCGTAATTTACTAACAATCCCAATGTCTACAGCAGCGTCGGAAAGTATTGTTAGTACATGCGGCAAAATATTATGAGAGAAAAGATGCATTTTGGTGTATGACATAATGGAATGCATAATTTGCTTTCAAGATTGGGAAGCAGCAACTGTGAGGAAGCAAAATCAAATCATCTTGGACTCAAATTATCTACCAGAGGAGCTTAATTACAGGATCGGGAGAGTCAAATTCCGAAGGAGGAATCACAACCGGCGGCAAACAGTGGTGATGACTAAGAGTAAGAGTAGAAAAAGAACGACATAAACCTGATTCACACTCATTTAGCTCAATATTGAGAGAGATACGTAGGCAGCTCGAGTGAGTCCGGTCTCTAATGTAAAAGAAACAAATTCTATTATTTAATTATAATTTGATTTATATTAATGAAAATTTCAGTTTCAATTTCATTTATTTTAGTCTTTTTTTAACATCATTTTTAAAATAAAAAAAATCAGGCGAGTATCACACCGGACTCACGACTTGTCTGGTTGAGTCGGCGGGGCGAGTCAGTTTGAGCTTTGAGGTTAGGCGACTCGCCTAGCCTCACTTGTCCGAGGAGACAAATCCAACTTGTCTCCCCTAACATGTGAGTCAGGTGAGCTGGCCCGGCTCGTCTCATTTGTCATGGCTATTAATGCCTATTAAGAGGTGCTCGTTAAATACCCAATTTATAAAAGCAGTTAGTAACCAAGCTTTTAAACCTTCAAACTCATAAATGCACCCAATATTTTTTATTAGTCCATGACATTACTGGATCAGGGTGCAAAAACTTCCTTTCTTTCCTTTTCTTTCTTTTTTCACACAACGTGAACAACTCCTCAAGGCCTTAATTTGAAGCCTAAAGCCTACGATGACAAATCTGTAATTTCTTGAAGTTCTGGAGTTGTTTATTGATGAACGAGGATGGTAATAATAGGATATTGTTGATGTTGCTTCTATAATAATTTTATGCGGCTACGGATCTGATGATTAATATGATGGCCGACAGACAAAGATGTTGAACGATGAAATTGATGACAACGATAAAGATATATAAATGATCGACCCCAGCCTATTTAGGGATTTGCCCGCGGCTGAACAATGAGGATCCACCATAGCTGATATCAAAAATCTCCGTGGAGAGGTCAAAAAGCACACACGATTTTTAATGGAATATATCAATCATTCATTCACTAATCCATAAAAGAGTTAAGGGTTTATTTATAAGGGTTGGGTCTGGGAAAGGACGATTTAGGGAAGGAGCTGAACTTCTCCCCTGATTTGGATCATGAGAGTAACTGCTCGGCCCAGGCTGGGCGAACACAGTTGGGGCCGAGTTTTGAGTTGCTCCGCCCATGACACCAGACATCGCTTGAGGTGAGGAGTCCAATCCTGCTCTGATGTTGATTCCTTCATTGTGCGGCATTCGTGCGTCTGAGTTTGTTGCGCCGGACAGCATGGGGGATTTTTCCAGGCTTCTGATTAGCTATCCTAGCTACTGCCCTACGGGTGTTGGCGTTTGATTCTTCAATAGGTTTTATAGAGTGAGCCAACACATTCGGCAAGTCGTGCATAGTTTCTTGGCTTCGTTCGATCGACTGGTGCATGATCCGGTCCACCGCCATGTTCATTTGTGCCATTACCACTCAGCGCTTTGGCCGCCGATGGCTTCTTTTGTGGCGCTCCGCCGATTGAAGGATCCACCTCCATCTAGAGGTTTGCAGCACCCTAGGAGATCGAATCGATCTTAGAGTTTAGAAAAAACCGATCATCATCGTTCACTGGCTCACCATCAGAACCTGAGGTGAACATCTTATCAAACTGCTTGTTTCCCGTCGAAATCCTAGGGCTTCGACAGAAAAGCTTCTGCTCAGCCCCTTGCAGCGGATAGTCAAGGTTCTTCGGAATGTGATTGGCCTCTCAACCGACCCCTCTGGAGTTGGATTTTGCTGTAGCTGGTAGATCGCATGTTTATTACCATGAAACGATAGGGGTCCGATCGGGCATGCCAAAAACGTGTTCGCTATATTTTCTTTCTGCATCAATCGAATAAATTTAATTAGCAAACAAGTCTCACTTGATAGATGAGATATTGTGTGGAAGTGGAGAACACTCTTCCAATGAATTCGATCCTTTAATTCACATGAAAATCACTTGCCATAAGCAAGGCAAAGAGAAATTTTATTCAATCAATCAACTATTTTACTTTATGTCCACAAATACAATAAAATTCCTTTGCTTACACTCAGTTGCCTGTTAACCGAGACTTGATCTAAAGACCGTATGCAAACGCAGGACTAGACATCTAAATCGTCCGGGACACTGGCCTTAAACCTAGTCATGGTTCGTCGACTTGTCTGCTCGATGATTGGACATCTGGATCACTCGGTCTAACAAACCTAGACACACAGGGTCGACTTCCTCTCCTTGATCGAGATCGGGTCTAAACACACCAGAGTACGAAGGCAGGGCTAGATATTTGGATCGTTCGTACTGACGACCTTAAACCAGATCCAGTCAGAGGCATCCTCAGATGTTTCCCTATCGGCATACGCATCATTGAATACTTGCGCGTCGATGGTGAGGCCGAGGGTCGTCCCCTTCTCTTATTTGTTAATTATGTTGATCGGTGAAGACGACTGAGACATACCCTGTTCAAGGAGGGTTGGACATCTCAGTCTCAAGAGGGCTTTGAAGATTGCTGACGATGATCGCCAGAGTCCTGTGTTACCATAAACTAGGATAAAACCCTAAAAAAATCTAAATAGTAATATAGTACCTGATTGGGGAGAAAGATGTCTTCCTTGGTTCTGGACTCCAACTTTTATAGAGAGTATAAGGAATCCGTTGCGCGCAATTATTTCCCTTGATTTGTGCTTCTATATAACTCGATTTATCTAAACAAACACGCTTGCTTCACGTCAAAATTATGCAACATGATTATCTCAAATCTTGATCGGGTTCATATCGGCCTCAACTGCATTCTCAGATTGCAGTTGAGAAGGCCTCAACTGCAATCTTGATCGGGTTCATATCGGCCTCAACGTCAAAACTATTTCTTCTTGGGCCTTCTCAACTGATCTGGGTAGAATTCTAACCGGGCCAACTTGCTTCAACTAATTTTTTTTTTGTACAAATAAGAAAGATCAACCAAAAACTTTAAGAATACTAAAATTCAACTCTAAACCCCTAGTGATTGTCTAAATTATTTTTCCCTTTAAAAAGAAAAAAGTGATTGTCTATTTCGTTTGTTAGAGTAAATATTGATGATGTTTAAGGGCTTTACACGCTAAAACAACATAGGTGATTGTGCCAATAAATCATTTGAGAGAGTACATGTGCTATAAGAGGTCAGGGGAAAGAATAGCTATGCAATTTATTTTAAGCGCAGCGTTTCCTGTTTTTGTGCGTGTGCTGAGTTTGTTGTATAGAAAAAACTGTGTAGGAAAATGTTGTGTAGAAATCTTTTTTCTAAGAAGTAAACTATTGTAATATTTATAAATTGATCATTTTTTTTCTACATAAAAAATAAGAAGGTTAGATAAACTAGGGAGAATTCCTATTTAGATCGTTAAAAAATAAGCCGTCTGTCTAATTTTTCTTCTTCACACTGTTCATCTTAATTAACATATATTCTAAGAAACACAAACATAAGAAATCATGTTGTCAAAATGATTGTAATTAAACAAATTACAGATAACAAGATATTTTTCTAGTGTAAATCAACGATCGAATAGTATAATACACGGAACCCCACATTTCTCTAAAATCTCGAAGATGACAATCACATCATATAAATATAATATTGTGGCATGAGACAATCGTTCCTTATTTTTAACTCATCTTCGATCAAATAAAATCTCAATAAAAATCATGGTTCCTGTCGATTTTAAGCCCTCAGTCTCTTCTTTGTATCTACCTCGAAAGTCAATCCAGCGATTACACGCCATGGCCAGCATCTCATCAATCTCTGGGAAGAGGAAGCTCCCCATCTTGCTCTTCGATGTGATGGATACTCTCGTTCGCGACCCTTTCTACAATGAGATCCCTGCTTTCTTCAAGTGGGTTCTTCTAACTTCCCCTTTTTGCTTTCATAAAGTTGTGGGTTTTGAAATAGGGCTTAATATTTTTAGATATTGAGTTCTGGGATCCCTTTTGCTTTGCTTAGTAATGGGTCTCAGTATTTTTGAGAGATTTAAGTTCTGGGTTTTTTGTTTTTTCAATCATTGATTTTAGAACTGGGTCTAAATTTCTTTTGTAGGTTTGATGTTTGAAACCGATTAGCATTGATGTTAGGTCTATAAGCTTAATAAACAGGAGAAAGAAATAGAAGTAATTTGAGGAATCGATCTTTTTCTGCAAGTTTGCGATTTATGATCTGTGGTTTTAATTCATGCCTCTACGATTTAATCGAGCAATATTGTATGAATTTGTTACTATGCCTCAGCGAATTGAGAGGAGAGGTATCTATGAATGGGACATTTTGTTCCATTTCATATACTTATATGTAAGTTAATGAAACTAAATTGGATAATATATGCTATGGCCTGATAGCGTAAAGTATACTATTAACTTATATTTAACTCAAGTTAGCTGGACTATTACTATTCTATATAAAACTATATTAACTACGAAGTTAGTGGATAATAAGATATACAATATGATGCCTCTATAAGATATTATGAATTGTGAAGTTCATGCTTCATAAATTAGATTATTAATACCTTGGTCGATGGTAGCTGGTACCTTTACGATTGAAATAGAATACATTATTAATTTTGTGATATGTTAAAAGAATTACTCGACAGCTATAACTTAAGTCTTAAGTATTCTAGTTTCCGAAACACATGGGATACTAGTATGTCTCTGTAAATTATCATGCTGAAGGGATAAATTTTTAAAAGAGAAAAAAACGTTCTTTGTCCAAGTCACTTCTCTCTTCTTCTTTTTCATCTCGTTCCTCGTGGGTTATTCAATTTATTTGCGCTTAATTTTTAGTTGTACTTATTCCTGTTTAGTGTTAGTTGCAGAGTGTGCAGATTTTCTTACTCACTGAGCTTTTGGTATCTGTTTATGATTGGATTGGATTGAGAACTATGAATCTCTATAAATAATATCAATGGTTGTTTGTTTTCATTAAATTCAATAGGTTCTATCATCTTAAAACTCACAAGGGATGTCCATTTTTAGAATGCCCATGAAAGAGCTTCTGGAAACCAAACACCCTACTGCTTGGGTTGAATTTGAGAAGGGACTAATTGATGAGGTAAGAATAGAAATAGTGCAAATAGTTTTCTTTTTGATGAAAAAATAGTGTTAATAGTTAATATATCAAAGTACTATTAGTTGTTGACTGTAAAAGAGGTTTTGATTATTTATCTTCAACCATCTTTGCTCGGTTTAGATTGTTTACGTTGATGCAGTACTCGGTTTCTTATACCATATCAAATCGTAGACTGTGGTGAGTATTTAAGTTAAATTTATTGGTGAGTGCATAAAGTTTGTTTTCTCTTTGGCTATCTCATAAGTAAATTAGATTCGAAATTTCGATTGTCTTCGCTCTTGTAAATTTATAATCAGAATCTGTGGTTTGAAATGGAAATTTAAATCAGTTGCCTTCTCTCTGCATTGGCTTACTACTAAATTTCGTATGCCCTTACTTTTCCTCATTACCGTTTCTCTCCGCTTGCTTGCCAATATTCATTTATCTTTTGTTTATTCTTACTTGAGCACTAATGAAATGATTTTTTGAGTCATGTTATCAAAACTTTATCACCGATTTTCTTTATTTAATCGACATTTGTAATGGTACACCTGGATTTGACGGTTAGCTCATATTGGTGATAACAAAATTGTCAACTCGTGATATGGATCGTATATCGTTTTTCTTATGAATCATATCGTATGTCGTATCGAATCGTCAATCGTAAGATATGATATTTGTTCATACAAAATCGAAGCAATTAGACATATTATCATATAATAATAATAATAATAATAATAATAATAATAATAATAATTAGTTGACTAGATTAATCATATAGGACAATACATTATATAAATATAGCATTTAGTCAATTACCAGTTGCTGCACAACTGACATAATAAACACTCATATATGCAAATCCAACAAAGAATACATGTGAATAAGTGATTGATCGTAATAATTAAGATAATTAGTCAATTGTTAGGCTTTAAGACAAGGATGAGACAGCAAGGAATTTAAGAGCGAGACATCAGGTCGAAGACTCAAAGACGAGTAAGGTCGAAGACTCAAAGACGGGTAAGCTCGAAAGATTGTTTGCAAGAAAGAGATAGAGAGACCGAGAAAGAATTGAAAAATTAGGGATTTTGCCAATTTGGCATTAAAATGAAACTAAAATTTAAATTGTTATAGGACTCAAAATATTCAGACCCGATCCAAAAACTTCAAAGCCGGCCCATTTTACTGAATTGATTCAAATCGTGATATTATATCAAATCGTAAGATATGAATCGTGAATCGTAAAATTCGATCGTACTCTCATACAACTTTCCGATATGTATTAGAACTTGTTCGAATCGATAGATTTGAATCGCAAATCGTGTGTGCGCTCTCGAGAGGTTGGATATCCTTTGTTTTCCAGCATTGATGAGGCCATTTTCTTTAGAACTTTCTCTAAATTGTATTCATTTGATTTTCTTTGTAAGACAAGTAACGACGATGATTATAAAAGTTAACCAATAAGTATGTTGGTAAATCACATTTTTCTTTGTTCAGAATGGTTTCGCTCCCCCGCTCTCTCCCCCTAATTTGTATAAAATGGTGTGTTTGCCATCAATCGTTCATTACCGAGAGAATAATGAACAACAAGCCTAATTACAAGGTATCAACCGCAACTCAACAATCTGATCACCAACAAAATACAATAACTTCCTTGTCCTTGGTAAACACAAGTTTGTTCATAATGCTTCCCTAGAACATAACATGACTACATAAAACTAAAACAACTTAAAACTATTTCCTTGCCCTGTTGACCAACGCTAGATACGAGTAGTGGTTTTGTATGCACTCTTGTTTTATTCTTGGAACACTCTATCTAAGATATAAGTAGATTGTGAATATAATGAACAAGATTAGAAAGTGACAATTGACAATCCTCAAGCATTGAAAACCTATTTTTTCAGGTTATTTCCTCAAATTACCGATGTTGCAAGATGGTTTATACTTTGCAATGGTGTATCGTTCTCTCCATAGTGACTATCATTGGTAATTGTGTTCGGCCCAACCCAATTAGGCCCGACCACTTGTCGGTCGGACCGAGCCAAGCTACCTCGGCTTGGGAACTGAGACCACACCCAAAGAAGGTGTGGTTTGGGTTCGGTTTGGTTTGGGTGTTATGGAAAGGGGAATACAACTCCTATAGGGAATAAAAGCGGTCGTGTTTCCATCTCTCTAGTTCCCTAGAGTCTATATATATATGGGGTTACATGCCTAAAGTTCTACATCAGTTTAGAGAGAGTTAGCTATCATAGTTCCCTAATTCTTCTGCTATTCCTCGGGCTAGTAGAAAAGTGGGAACCTTGGGACCGTTCGTTGTAATATGTGGTTATATTCTCCGACCCTCACGAAAAAGGCATCAACATGGCATCTGAATATCTAATATATACTTTGGTAATGCAAACTCTAAGGGTGTAACTGTTATCTATTGATGGCATATTATTTTTACAAAGTTGGCATGAAATATGAGAAAAACCTCCATATAAATTCAATCATTTCAAGCTTTATATCAATAACTTTTCAAATTTTAAGTCTCCCACACGGTTTTCAATACTATCTATATCATCACTTTTTTCTTTAAAAGCTAAAATTGGTTCTTTCAATTTCAACTACTCTATTCTCACTCCCTCTCCTTCACACTTCCTTTCTTTTCCTTTTTCTTGTAGTTTCGTGAAAACCATTTTAATGAAACACGAGGTAGGCGTGGCTAATGAAGCGAGGCGAGGCAGTTCGCCTCGCGTTTTGCCGAACACGTCGAGACTGACGAGGCGAGTCAGCTCACCTAGCCCGCTAGGTGAGACGAGGCAAACAGTGCCGGAGCTGGAACCCGCTTGCCTCGCCGCCTCATCTAGGCGGATCGCAAGACGAGGCAAGGTTGACGAGTGAGTCAACTCGTCCGACCCTGCTGATTTTTTTTCAAAAAATAAAATAACTTAAAAATTAAGCAAAAAATGAAAATTGAACCGAAATTTTTATTAAAATAAATCAAATTATAATTTCATAATACAATTTGTTTTTTCTTACATTAGAGACCGAATCCACTCGGGCTGCTTACGTATCCCTTCTAAATATTGAGCTTAACCACAATGAGAGGGAATCATGTCTATGTAGTTATTTTTCTATTATTATAGATCCTACTCACTACTCATTGGCGCCAGTTATGGTTTCTCCTTCGGTGTTGGTCTCGTCCGATCCTGTAAGCTCTTCAGATAGATAATCCGAGTCCAAAGTGATTGCATTTTGTTTCCCGACAGCTGTTGCTTTCCAATCTTGTGAGCAAATCATGCACTCCATAATGTCGTACGCCAAACTGTATCTCTTCTTATTTAATATCTTGCCACCTGTACTAAAAGTACTTTCCGACGCTACTGTAGACACTGGAATAGTTAGTAAATCACGGGCCATAGTAGAAAGCACTAAATATATATGTCCGTGACTTTCCACCAGGCTAAAACATCCAACTTCTCTAATATACTATAATCTACATCTGAATCAGTTTGTAAATATATTGATAACTCATTTAAAAATAACGATGATGAGGCTGTGGGGCTTGTGCCTTTTTCTTCTATTGAATAAGTGCTAAAGCTGGAGTTGAACCACATGAACTAGTTGCGGCCGTTGATATACTAGTTCTACCAGCAAAAGATCGTGCAACATATAAATCAAACACTTCTTCTAAATTACTTCTAACGGTCCTAACATAAGTATAAATATCTATATTATGCCCCATACATCCATAAAACCCGTTTAAAAGAACCTCTAAACCTTCAAATTTAATTCTAGGGTCCATTATTGAACACAAACACAAAACAATTGGAATTTCAAAGAAATATTTAGAAAACTTGTCATAGCATAACTTGGTGAAGTAATGGATTTCGACGTGACTAGCAAAACATTAAGCTATATTATACTATTCAGCGACAAGAATATGAGAAGTGAGAATATAAGTAGCAGAAAATCGTTCGGTTGCTATTTTAAAAGTCATAAGAAAATCTTTAAAAAGGTCTGCAACCGTCCAATGATCCCCTATTAAGTTGTTTTCTACATGCATTTGTTTATTCCACATGTTACCAATAATACCGGCGGTCTTTAATGTGGTACGAAGCATGTCATATATATTATTCCACCTAGTGACCATATCTTTTTTAAGAGACGGCCTTACTCCTGCAACCAGATATCTATTTTTATATTCAGATTTTTTTCCAGAACTTTTAATAAACCTACATGCATCTTTAATTGTTTGAATATTTGTACTGCATACAGCATATGCATCTTGTACAGGTTAAGTATATGACATGCACAATGAATATGAAAAACGACCACCGCAAATTGGTTTGTATAGCCTAATAAGTTCAGTAATAGCAGAATTATTGTTACTAGCATTATCGAAAGAAATAAAAAAAATTTACACAGTGATATTCTTCTAAAATAGATCTAATTTCAGAAGTTATATGAAAAACACTATGCGGGTATGGAAATTGTCTAAAATCACTAATTCTTTTTCGCAAAATATCAGTTATAATCTATCCAATGTGCAGTAACACAAATTCAGGTAAGTTCCCTTCTATCAGTCTAAACATATGAAGTTAATGAAATACTGCTATCTAAAGAATTAAGAGCAGCAATTAATATTTGTTTACCGTCGTTGTAAAGACTAAAACGACTTTTAAGCGCAGTTCGTGGAACCTTTTTGTATGCCGGTTGCAATGCCGTTTGAACGTATCACTCAAAAGCTGCGTTTTCTCCGAATCCGAGAATCTGTTCATCTGCCATAACATATCTTACCATTTCTGAAACATTTAAATCATGATTATATTGAAAAGACCTTGACCGGCGAAACCAATTTATGATTGTGTAGAGTAGGAACCGACCGTGCGTCTAAGTGTTTTTTGAATGCTTCTGCAAACTACCGGTGCCGGTGTCTTCCTTCTGTTTATATGCATTGCCACAATATTTGCAAATTGCGTATCTAACATCGTCCCTAAATTCAACTTTATAGTGATCCCAAACATTACTGGTAGTGGCTTGTTTTTTAGATTTTCTAGATGTATGTGTGGATTTTTCTGCTTGTTCTAATTCGGATGAAAAGCTTGGGTTTGATACGTATTGGATGAACCCTCCATATAGAATGAGAGCTAATAAAATAAAAACAAGAAATAAGTAAGAGAGCAGAATTTAAGAATAGCGGTAGAATAAGTGTAGTAGAATGAGCTGGTCGGAGGCTTGGAGCTTCGAAAACTCAGAATCGGAGGATCGGATCGGTGCTTTTATTCTTCAAAACTTGAAAATTAGAGAAGGTGTTTTTTTAGAGATGGTATTTTTGGAAAGATGGTATATTTTTGTGAGAGATGTAATTTTTTTTTAATTTGGGAGAGAGAAGGGTTTGATATGAGAAGAAATGGGGATAGGAGTATTTATAGGGTTTTAAAAAAAATTGAAAAAATCTGCCCGTTATTGGACCGTTATGTGGCGAGGCGAAAAAATTCGTCTCGTCTCGCTTAGATCGCCGTGCCCCCGACCGTTCGCAACGGTTCCCTAGGCAAGACGAAGCAAGACGGGGGCGAACCAAGGTGAATTCGGCAGGAGTCGACTGTTGAAGGCGCGGATCTCGAGGCAAGCAGCGAGCGAGACGAAACGAGGCGGCGATTCGTCACGAGTTCGGTGGTGAATCCACGAGGTGAAGTGAACCGAAGTGGGGCAAAGAGTTGGCCGAGGCGAACTCGAATGAGGCAATGCTCCGCATTTCTCAAACCGGCTCGCCTTGCCTACCTCGCCGCGACGAGGTGAGTCAATTCGTTGACTCGTCCAAGTCGGCGGCATGGTGAATTTTTTTCGCCTCGCTACGAGGCGAGGCGAGGCGTCTCACGTAGCGCTCTCTTCATTAGCCAGGCTTAACATGAGGGCACATAGCTTTCGTTTAAGTCAAAAACTCTCTTCTCTTATTTTGTGTGTGTTGTTTGTTGTGTGTACATATTTTTGTAAGGTTTTGGTGAGTGAGAGAACTGTGCAACTCATTTGTGTTCTCTTTGACATAGTGAAGTCCTATTGTTCTTCGCTAGTTGACAAATTTCATGTTTGGCTGAACCACGCTAAATTTTGTGTGCGCTGTCCATTTGTTAGCTATTTCCGCCTACTCTATTTTGTAAGCCATCTATTGTGTATTCATTTGTCGTAACAAAAGGCATCGTGTTAGGAAACAAATTTTGAAATGAAAGTGGAGTTCTGCCAAGAATCTCTATAGAATCTTCTATCAATTGTTTGATAAAATTCTAAAAATGGATGCTTAGTGTGGACTCCTTGACTTTCTTTTTGAAATAAATTTGAACCTTACAAATATAGCTGGTATTAAACCGCTCCCTCCCTCCAAGTGTGGTGCATGCATGCATTTGTGAAACGCAATATGTGCATTCTTATCATCGGTTATTTAAATTGGTTCACTCTTTTGTGTAACTCTGGAGACTAGCAAGCGTAGAACAACTTGTCTGGTGGTTTTCATTCCAAAAGAGAAACCGAAACCATTAAGCTAGTGCTACCCTATCCCAAATCTGAAATGCGATGCAGACATGATAAACTGGTTATGACCATTTTTAATCAATTTGAAGCATCCTTGTTAACAATAACTACCTGGGAACTGAGGAAATTATAGTAATTTGGGATGTATAGATCACTCTCGACTTGTTACTGATACTCATGCTTTGATAGTGTTCAAAGCCTGGTTTTCATGCTGTTATTCAAAATAAATTTGAATTGGTGTTGTTTTTTAACTTTGCAAATACATATTTCAAGTGCTACCTTCTTAAAATTACATGTGTTCTTTGTGTCATTAATTTCATTAGTCATTTAGAGTTTATTAAAAATCTTTTAATGGTAGAGTCCTAAACCACTTGCCCCTGTATTCATTTCTATTGAAGCTAGAGTGTATGGTTGTTGTCTAATTAGGTCTCGCTTTGTCCTTTCACTTCAGGTCGAGCTAGCCAAAAAGTTCTTCAAAGATGGGAGGACTTTTGATTTGGAAGGTGAGACCCATTCTATTTATCTCTAAATATTTCTTCTTCTATGCCATCTAACCTTGACGATTATATATAATATTCTGTTGCAGGTCTTAAGGAGTCAATGGTAAGAGCATATTCCTACATAGATGGCATGGAGGAAGTGCTCCATACTTTAAAACAAAATGATTATGAAATGCATGCTTTTACGAACTATCCAATTTGGTCAGTTCATTTCTATTTGCTTCATCACTTGGATTAAATCTCTTGTACTCGAGTCCTGAGGATGTGCATTTTGATGTGTAGGTACACATTGATCGAAGATAAGTTAAAACTCTCGAAGTATTTGTCCTGGACATTCTGTTCGTGTAATTTTGGTAAATTAACCATACATTATACTACAGGAAAACACGTGTACTTAATAGAAAAATATTATATTATTGGTACTATTTTAAATTTGCGGGCGTCTATGCAGGAAAAAGGAAACCTTCACCAGATTCATTTATGGATGTTGTGCATAGTCTTGAAGTTGAACCAGCAAGATGTATATTTATAGATGACAGGTTCATTTTCTGCCACCATTTCATTACTCCGATAACCTTTACTCCCTCCGTTCACAATTACTTGTCTTTTTAGACTATTGTACGGTAATTAAGGTATGATTTAAAACCTATTTGGAAAAAAAAATTATAATATTGTTATCGTATTAAATTTCCTAAATTACCTTCATATTAAATGAATGTTATCTTCTCATCTTCTTAAATTTTCTTTGGAATCTTGCACCAATGAGGTCAATTTAGATATTTTACAAAACAAAACAATAACTGTGATGAGAAATTCTACCATAAAAGGACAAGTAATTTAGAACAAAAAAAACTTCCGAAAAGGATAAGTAATTGTGAACGGAGGGAGTAATAGATTTCCTAGAAAAAGAAAGGGGAGAAGAAGAAGAAATGAGATTAAGAAACACCTCCAAATAGCTTTCATAAATTTTTCAAATATGGGTGTCTATGCATGACTAGCCTTTATTAGATAAACCAAAATATTGACTACGGATTCAATTAGACCGGATATGGAACAAACATGAGCATTTCCATATCCGAATTTGTTTTCTAATGGATACAGGTATAGTTTGGAAATAAACAATCAATCTGTATTTAATAAAATCGGATATGGATATAAATGAGAACGATGAATAGAATACAAATATGAATCAGAGATGGGTACAAAAGCATAAGAATTTTTCTTGTCATGCATCATTTTGAGAATCACTTTAGAAATTTTTGATGTGATTTGCTGTTTATGAAACTTATCATCTGTAAGATAAGAATTTCCTATCTTTTGTTTCTTGAAAAAGTTTATATATGGCATAGGTATTAGATTTGTACTAATTAAGGTATTGTTGACCATAATTATTATAGTCAATCATGAAGTTTGTTATTAAATTTTTTTCTAATAAAAAGATTAATATCATTATGAATTAAAACAAAGCTCATGGTAATTTGAATAACGATACAATTTCATGGTCTTTTAATATAATTTAAAAAATAAGAAATTAAAGTTGTTGCGGCAAATACGATCACGAAGCAATAAACAAACGATAAAGAGAAACAAACGAATAACCACAAGCAATAGAAATAGAACACAAACCAAAAGACACAATTTACCTGGAAAATCCTTACGGGAAAAACCACGGGCGAAGGAGAAGCACTTTATTAATCAAAAAATATGGAGAATTGCAATGGTGGATGAAACTCTTTCAAATATAGGAGAGCCTTCTGACATACGAAGTGTGTAGAGATGCTGTTTCAAAATGAGTCGAATTGTGAAAGATTTCTTCAAATATAAGTTCTCTAACTTCAACCACAAACTAGCCGTCGTGTTCTCCACGTCTTACAAAACTTCGTTTATCAAACACAATTGGATAGCCGCGAGAGCCTTTTCATCAAACTCCTCATATGTTTCCTCCGTCATATTGGAAGGCCTTGAATCCTTCCCAAGAATCGCGTTCTTTAAATTATTCTGGGTCAACACGGCAATCATACGAACCTGCCATAGACAAAATCTCGTATTTTCATCAAACTTCTCAATATGGAACTTCATAATCGTTGGAGACATGATCCAGGATCAAAAGATTCAGTTGAAATTCACTTAGGAATTTCTACAAATATCTTAATTGCTTACAAACTAAAAACTTCAAAATCACAATTTAAGAAGATATGGAGCGGACACAAGTATCGTCGCTCACCGTAAACCTAGATCGTAAGATCGAAGACCTAAAGTTACAAGCAAACAAAACCCTAAACACCAAATCTCCCAAAAAACCACAACAAAGCTCTGATACCAATTTGTTGCGGCAAATACCATCACGAAGCAATAAACAAACGATAAAGAGAAGCAAACAAATAACCACAGGCAATAAAAATAGAGTACAAACCAAAAGACATAAGATTTACGTGGAAAACCCTTACGGGAAAAACCACAGGCAAAAGAGAAGCACTTTACTAATCGACAAATATGGAGGATTACAATGGTGGATGAAACTCTCATAAAAGCCCTCTTAAAACCCTAGCATCTTCTCGCTCTAATTAATAGAAGGGTTCTACAAATTAGGGTTACAAAATACTATATATAGTATGAGGCAAATTGTAATACCCTAATTTGGATACGGTGTTTGTAGAGTTATCGAGATATTATTTTTTTAATAAAAATTTTTACTATAATTTTAAATTTTACTTTATGGTTAGTTGCTAGTATGTTTATTTTAACTTTTGCCGTATACAATTTTGATATGAAAATCTTCGGTCCTTAGATAATATATGTTAGTTCTTTAGTGACAACAAAACAATATTTTCATATCCTAAGATTCTTAAACTAATCTATTAATATTTGTTTGGCAAATATATTTCTATGTTTAACTTCATTTGCTGTTGACATGGGAATAAAAAAAATCTGTATCAAATCTCTCAACAAACGCATATATATAACCATAATCTCTCTCTAAATCTCTATATAAAAATATATATATTCCTCTCTCAAAATTTATACGCAACTCACTCTTCCCCTTCTCTTTTTCCTCAACCACAAAATCCCCGCCACCATCTCCTCGTCGCCTAAACCCCAGCTCCATCTTCCTCGAAGCCGCCTTCACCGGTGTCTCCTCCTTCCTCTCCATCGGGATCCCTCGCCACCTCCTCCTGCCCTTCCTCACCACCATCAACACCACCTCACCGTCGAGCCCCCTTCATCCTCGATTCCAAGCACCTCACCGTAGCCGCCTTGACACCAGCAACACCCTCTTCATCGCCGCAATCTTCCCTGAGCATCCCAACCTCCGACCTTGTCTCCAGCCCTTACCGTCGATCTCCTCCACCATCGCCGTCTCCATCCTTGCAGCCACCATCACTGACCTCACCTTCAAGCCCATCACTCCGTCATCGCCTCTCCTGCTACCCGCGCAACCCACACACCCTCTCATCGCCTCCGACCATCATCTCCGCCACCCTCACCTCCTAAAGCCGAGCACCCATCGTCCAACGTCGGAAGCACCCCACAACTGGAACCCCTATCCTCATAGCCGTGCCTTCACCAACCACCGACGTCATCCCCTTCATCAGCCGCAGCCAACCCAGAGCCCGAACCCCCTCACTTCACCACCGCCTTCGTCATCTCCTTCGAACAGAACCCATCTCGCAGCCGCCGCACCAAATCCATACCCGAACCCAACCACGGCGTAGCCGTCTCCTTCTCATCTTCTTACTGTAAGTTCCTTACTTGATCTTCACTTCAGTTGTTGAAGCATGAGAAAAACAATAATAATAGTTGGATTCTAATATATTTTTGTATAAATAAAGAGAAAACATGTTTGGATACGCACACACAATTATATGATAAGTGTGGTGTACCGTTGGAAAACTTTAACTTATGGCTAAATCAATCCAGGCAGAGCGTATAACTCAGATCTCAAGTCGAACTTTAGCTGAGATCGTGCCTCGCATCTTCGTACATCGTTTTCCCGTGATCATTATCTACAAGGCAAGTATTCGTGCTTTACTTTTGGTCGATGCACATCGACAACCCCTCATATATATATATATATATATATATATATATATATATATATATTTCCTACCTGCACTGTTGAATAAAAAAATGTGTTAATACTCGATATTAATTTATATCGACTTTTATGCAACAAAGTTGTCAAAAGAGAATTAGATTAAAGTGTAGTTTTTGCTATGAGATTTATTTAACTACAAATAAAGTTCGAAAGTTAACCTATCTCACATATATATACTTCTAGCCATCTTGTGATTAGTATATCCATATTGAGGTCAACGTTAAGTATAACAATTGTGACTCATACCAGTTTGTATATCGCCTTCATGCAGTTACTATTGTCAGATAACAATTACCTTTGACATGTCATGATTATTCATTACTCCAATCTATTAACTTAAGAACGAGATCTCTAATTATAATGCTGAACTACATTACATTACACAACCTACTGTTCGTACCGCGGGCTATATCGGTCACATGTTCATCCCACAGTTGGGCCCGTGTTTCCTAGCCCCTGAGGCGCCCTACCCTTGGGTTAGGAATACTCCTGCAGAGATTGACGCACACACACGAACTCACGATAGAATAGATTACCTTTTAGTGATCAGTTAGGTTATGACTTGACCTGTTTACATGTATGTTTCATAGTTTTAATGTGTGTGTTTTTACTTGCGCACATGGGCTTCACTATACTCATATTCATGTTATCATACCACATACATACCTTATACGTTGAGTATTTGCTGGGATATTCTGACATCCCTGAGATTTGCCATCTCAGAGGCGGATTTTCAGGCCGGGCAGGATCGGAGCGATTATCAGTAGTTTACAGGAGACCAGTAATCCGTAGATTTATTTCTTTTCAGTTAGTATTTAGCTTGTGCGTCTTTATGGGACATTAGGACTTATATATCTTTTTTGGATCTTGTTTTATTTTGAATCTATTGTATTGGATTTTTATTTACATCCATTAACTAGTAAATCTATTTTTAGTATTCCTTGTGGATTCTTTGCAGCATGACTATCAGTATTATCTCTTTTGTTATTGGATTTTATTTTTGATAGATTTAGCTAAACAGCCTTTATGTGATTATGGGAGAATCTTTCCTTACCATAGTTAGCACGGCTGGCATTTGTTGCTCTCCGTATTCCGTATTTTGGGAAACGGAGCATAACACAAATAGAGTAGATTTCCCAAAACAGCCCAGAATTTGGCCCAAGCGTTGACGGACTTCGAGAGCCGGCTCACCATCTTCTTGAGTCGGCTCACAATTTGTCTAGAATAATGAATTCTTCTCTATCTCCAAGAAACGGCTCAACACCTAAATGAGACGGCTCATAAGATGCCTAGAAATCATATTTTTTTCTATGGATGCATGAGATGGCTCATGAAAAGCATGAGCCGAGTCAACTTCTAGGGATCAAGAATACGAGGTAAACTCAACAGAATTTTTTCTAGATAGACCTCCCTAAATCTTAATGTGAGAAAATGGCTTTAGTTGAAGATTCATTTTCCCTTTTCAAGTATACAATAAGAAATCTTTTTTGATCTCTTTCTTGTTTGATGTTTAATAGGATTGCGAATGTCGAGGCAGCAAAAGATGCAGGCATGGTTGGGTTACACTTCAAGAATGCAGATTCTCTTAAAGATGATTTGTTTCATTTAGGAATAGAGTTGCAGCCTGAGACAATTAAAAACAGGCCGTAGAATTTGCATGTGCAATACGCCCCTCTTTCAGTTGGAAAGAACCTCAAAAGGTTATCAGTTTTCGCCAGTTTCTCTCGACGCCACCATTTATCCATTAGGACTATATAAATATAAGTGTGGGTTATAATGCGGCCCCACATTTTTTATTGTGCTGTAAAATGTTTATTTACCAGTTGTATTGATGCTATAATGTATATTATTATTTTCTATTTCTGTGTAGTAAGAAAGACTAAATGGTGCTGGACTTGAAATTTCTGAATCTGTCTCAAATTCTAAAGCAGGGCAACAATGCGAGTCTTAATTGGAAAATGAATGATCAAAATTATAATCAACTTGAATAGGACCACAGCTTGCAATTATTGACAGGAAGCAGTCACGAAGTTAGATGAGGGATTGGAATATAAATTATTGGGTAAATTGTCAAAATGCCCCTGGCTTCCTTCAAACGTTTCTAAAAGCCCTTGGGTTTTTTGCTCTGGTTAAAAACTCTCGTGTCCAATCAAAACCCCTTTATACCGGTTGCTTGTAATATCTAAGCGGTTGACTGTAATATCCAAGCGGTTGAGCTTGAGGGAATATAAGGCCAAAATGAAATACAGCCATGAGTTTTTCCACAGATTTTGAGCATTAGGCCTTACCCAACAATTTCGAAAATTACATGGGTTTTTAAGCAACTCCCCAACCGGATAGGGGCTTTTTGACAATTTACCCCAGAATTTTTCCCATGTCCATTCACTTTTGAAATGCGTGTGCGCAAAAACAAATCCGACCCATGAGGTGCAAGCAGAAAACTAAGATTGGGAAATAGCCCGGCAAATTGACCCGGCAAATATAAAGGTTAACAAAGAAGCCCCAACATTCGGCCTAAGGGATAGACAAAATGATGTTAGTTGGTATCGTATATCCAGCCCAGAAGGATATAATCATGAATCTGAATATATCTTTAAAGATTCAGATACAATCAGGATTTGTGATAATCACGTTAAAAGACTTTAGGGGTGAAGCAAGTGGTTTTAGGTAAATTATTGTAGTTTATAAGTACAAATTACGGGAAATAGTTGCGCTCAAAAAATCATCTAAACCCTAAAAATATCGAAGCCCACAAGAAAATAAGGATCTCTTTCTCATGTATCAAATTACTATACCATTATATAGATTTTAGGGCTCTTCTGGCGTATGATAACTTAGGACTCCAACGATCTCCGTCAGCAACCGATGGAGGTTCTGTCGAGACCGAGAAGTCCAGCCCTCCTCAAACAGGTAATGCTTCAGCTGTCTTCTCCGACCAATATAACCAAAAACTACATGTCCAAGATCAATGTAACTAAAAACTAGATGAGGAGACGATCCTCGACCTCACCATTAGCGTGCAAGTCTTCAATGAGTGTCAATAGGAAAATATGTGGTTTAAGGTCATTGGTTGAGCGATCAAAATATCCACTCCCGTGTTTATGCTTTGATGGGTTTAGACACGAGCTTGGTCAAGACAAGGTAGTCGGCCCCGCTCGGTCTGAGTTCATTAGACCGAGTGTGGTCCAGAAGTCTAGTCCCACGCTCGATTGGGTAATCCAGAAATTCAATCATGCACCCGACGCTAGCAAGAACAGACCGAGCAAGACGACGAACCTTGACTTGTTTTAAGGCTTGGGTTGTAAGTGATCCAGAAGTTCAGCCCTACGTTTGCATGCGGTCTTAAGGTCAAGTTTTAATTGATGGTCAACAATATGTTAAAAGGAAGAATTATTAAATAATAAAATATTAAAATATCCTACTGAAAACCGAACGACTAATTGATACTCATCCATGTGCCGGATTAATGTTGGGATATTTTAAAGTTCTAATTATACCGCAAGTGCACGGTTTATTAACTGTACCATTTGTGGGTCGATCCACAGAGAAGAGACAACTTTTAGTTAAATCCAAAGAATTTAAAAATAAGTTTTTGAAAAAATGTATTAACTATTAATAATTTAAATCCAGAAATTAAAATAAAATAAAGTGCAATGCAATAAATAGAGGCAATCAATTTTAAATCCGTTTAAATGCGGGAATTAAAAAAACAATAATTAAAAGCAAATAAAAATAAAACTTTTTAAGTAAATACGATAAAAGAAAATATCTAGGATTCGAAACCACTAGATTTTTTCATGATGATTTCAAAAAATCTGCTTTCTTTTCTTTGATTCCATATCTACAACAAATATCTAATAAAAAAAAGATATGTATTATAAAGATTAATTGCTAATAATTAAGAAACAAGTTGATCTAAACCTTCTACTAGGTGGAACTAATGGTTATCAAGTATTGATCTACCTAACCTTATCGATCAGTCAAAATAAACCCTAATTAATTAGGTCGATTACAAATGATAAAAATATAATCTTTACTTTTCTTAGATGAACCACGAGATTGTCAATCTATCATTAATCTATCTAATTGATCAGCACTGCAAATGCTTTCCCTAAATGAACCTCAAAGATGTTAATTTATCATTGATCTACCTAGTTTATCAGAATTGTATACAAAAAATCTATTTTTATTATTTTATTAATCGCCATTAAAAACATTAAAGAAAAACTAAAACTTAACAAAACATCACCACGCACAAACCTAGTTTCATCTCACCCTGGACTAAAAACTTAGCTATGTATGATGTAAGTCGATGTCGCACATTCCACAAGATTTGTAGAGAGGCGGAATTAACAAAAAATAATTTTATAGCAAGCAACATCGACTAAACTTCCAAGATCTATCATATGCCTTAACTAGCATATCTAACAAAGGTTCTAATCTACTATGAAGTGATTTATACCTTTGCGTTCAAGTCTTTCGGATCTTCTTATCCTCTTCTTAAGCTCCTCGTTGGTACGGATCGAGCTTGGTCGTCGGCCTCCTTATGTCAAAGATGATCCACCCGAGAGTTTATGGTTCAAGCTTTAACCTTAAAATTAAGGTAACTAAATTACCTAGTTTGCTAATTTAGGTAGCTTAGATGATGTAGAGAATATTTATTGGATTAATTTATCTCATTAACTCTAGATTTCTCAACTCATGAGAGGGCTAGGATTTGAGGAAGAAGAAGAGAGCAAAGGAGGAGAGAGAATGTCAAGTGAAGTATGAGTTGGAGAATGGCTAAGTGTTGATAATATCAAGCATATCATTTACATTAAAAATAATGTGGCATGTTTTAATAGTTATCCAAATGAATGGGTCATCTAAAATAGCCATGCTTCAACCATACTTAAATAACACCTCATACCTCTACTTCATTATCCATTTAAACAAATAGATTTATCACAAATGAGGTGTCTTCTTCTAGAAGCATTCTTGTGAAAATTCAAGAATACCCCTCGCCTTATATACATACCCGTATTCGTACTACGAATACCAAGATATGAAAATAATCCAATATTATAATCCTAGAATGCGGTTTAATCCTAAGCCCGCTAGTATATCCGTTTGATCAAAAATACGTGTAGCTAGTATACGCATATGATCGAAACTCTGCACATAAAACCATACGGCTTCTATATCGTTTCACCTGAACCAGGGAAACCTTCTGTGTTGAACTCTAAAGGCTCGACAGTACGCTGGCAGTGGGTTTAACCACAAGCACGTCAATGGCACTAGCTGTACATAACGACTACCTAGGTATCTGTCGAAAAGATGGCCAACGAACAAAATCGTCCGAACTCCTACTGAGCCTGTCCGTGACAATCTCCGTACAGTCCAGTTTGTTCGTCTGAGAGTATCGCATGCCGGATCTAGGGGGTGGAAAACGTCAGACCCCTAATTGTTAGATATATATATGCCCTAGAGGCAATTATTGTAATTGTTGGACATGTATATATTTACAGGATAATCTTTCTCAATATGATAATATGCTATTTGGTTTGGTTTTATCATTCATGTATGGTTCTACTTGTTATTACTGTCGCTAATACATATTGATAAAGCCCTTAGGATCTTTGCTTGACTGTTAGGATTGTGATGCAGATCATATTAATGGGACTTAGGTAGTCTATAAGCATATTCTTAAATGTTCCTAGTCGAGGGGATATCGAGATAAGGCATCGATGTCCCAGAGTAAACTAGTCTATACGTTTCTTGACCATGTATTGGGGTGATGGATGATCCCATATCCATTGGTGTTTGACATCAAAGATTGTATGCATGTGCTCATTAGAAACTGAGTGTATACTCGTATCCAATCAAGCACCCGCACATATCTCCATATGTGCCCTATTTCGTTTCGCTTGAGCTAGGAAACCTCTGTGTGGGACTCTAAAGACTCATCAATATGCCGGCAGTAGGTAATGATCACATCAGATACGCACAAGCCGTCAACGGTACTAGCTGGACGTACGGCTGCCCAGATGTTGAACGAATAGAAGATCAACAAGCAAGCTTGTCCAAACTTCCGTAAAACTTATAAGCAACACTTCCCATATACTCCGGTCTTTTCGTCTGATATGTCGCATATCGAGTCGGGGGTGGAATCGTCAGAGCTCAGTAACTTGATAAGTCATGACGATGTGTAGCCTATAACAGTTCGAGAAACTACTGATAATACTTACCAGTAAATCTCATCAGCCCTGGCCAGGGACTTGCGGTTATAGCCAATCGAGCATAGCGCAACATCAACTCCCACTACCGGGAGAGACGAAACCTCTCCTATCACTCACTGCCTCCATATGACTCGGGACTGTACCCAAAATTAACCTATTTGCATGAATCCTTTGAGCCGTGATAGGGAGGAAATCAAAGCACAGTAGGAACCACACAAGACACTATGACGATCTCGGCTCTACAGACTAACCTGTACAAGTGTCACCAGAGAATTGGTATGGTACCATCTAGGAGTTCTCAGCGAATCTTGTTCGGTGTACCCATTCTCTAATGAGCACCCATGTACAATTTTTGATGTCAAACACCAATGGCTGTGGAATCAACCATCGCCCCATACAGGGTTAAAAAACGTACATACTAGATGGTACCATTAGAGAATACCCCTCGCCTTATATACATAGCCGTATTCGTACTACGAATACCAAGAGATAAAAATAATCCAATATTATAATCCTAGAATGCGGTTTAATCCTAAGCCCGCTAGTATATCCGTCTGACCACTTGCCCTGTCTCGATACTCTCTCGACTAGGAACTGTTAGAGAATATACTTGCGGACTATACAAGCCCCCCTAGACAGGGTTAAAAAACGTACATACTAGTTTACTCTGGAATATCGATGCCCTGTCTCGATATTCTCTCGACTAGGAAGTGTTAGAGAATATGCTTGCGGACTACACAAGCCCCACCACTAGTATGATCTGCATCATAGTCCTGGTAGTTAAGCTGTCACGCCCCATCCCCAATACAGAGAGTATTGTCCGCTCTGGCCAAAGCCGCACGGTTTTGTCCTTCGGGGCGAACCGGACCCGACCAGGGGCCACTTCCCAGGAGGTCACCCATCCCAGAACTTCCCTGGCTCGAGCACGCTTAACTACGGAGTTCTCAAGCTCCTGTAGTGCCAGTTCACTTAAAAGGCGCCTCTGTATTGAAGAGTGGTATCATTCCCTTTATAGTACAGATCTGCCTTCTTTCGGAATGTATTCCGAAGATTCCCCATTGTTCTACAGTGGGTCACACGGACTCAAGAGGTGGCCCCCATAGATTCAAGAGGTGGCCCCGCCCACTTAAACATGACACTTGGCGTGACACTTTGTTCTGTGTGGCACTTTGTTCCGTGAGCAAGAACCGGGTCCCGACATTCTCCCTACTTCTGAACAATGGTTCGTCATAGAACCACAGACCTACTATTGAGTGACCAGCTCTGATACCATTCTTTCATGCCCCACCCTCAATACAGAGAGTATTGTCCGCTCTGGCCAAAACCGCATGGTTTTGTCTTTCGGGGCGAACCGGACCCGACCAGGGGCCACTTCCCAGGAGGTCACCCATCCCAGAACTTCCCTGGCTCGAGCACGCTTAACTACGGAGTTATCAAGCTCCTGTAGTGCCAGTTCACCTAAAAGGCGCCTCTGTATTGAAGAGTGGTATCATTCCCTTTATAGTACAGATCTGCCCTCTTTCGGAATGTATTCCGAACATTCCCCATTGTTCTACAGTGGGTCCCACGGACTCAAGAGATGGCCCCCATGGATTCAAGAGATGGCCCCTGCCTACTTAAACATGACACTTGGCGTGGCACTTGTTTCGTGTGGCACTTTGTTCCGTGAGCAAGAACCGGGTCCCGACACAAGCCAACATCCTAAGAGCTTTATCAATATGTATCAGAGAGACAGTATAATAATGCAAGTGTGCATATTAAAATAAAAAGCAACCAGATAGCATACTATCATGTCGAGCAAGAAATTCCTCTATATATATACGTCCAAGCATCCACTATATCATACAATAATGGCCTCTAGGGCATACATATTCCTAATAATTTCCCATTTGCACTAACGCCAGTTGTTGTAGTATCTCATACCCAGCATCCCAACAAGTCTCTCAAACTGCGTCTAGGGGAGGGCCTTCGTGAGTGGATCCGCTATGTTGTCCTTCGTGTCAACTCTCCTGAGCTCGATCTCGTGACGATCAACTATCTCCCGGATCAGGTGATACCGCCTCAGAATATGTCTGGATCGCTGATGTGACCGGGTTTTTTGTCCAAAGCCATAGCTCTATTATTATCACAATACAAGGGTATTGGATCCTCAATGGATGGAACCACACCAAGTTCAATAATGAACTTCTTCATCCAGACAATCTCTTTGGCAGCATCGTTGGCAGCGATGTATTTAGCCTCCATCGTCGAGTCTACTACGGTATCTTACTTGGAACTCTTCCAGCATACCGCCCCTCCATTGAGGGTGAAGACAAAATCTGAGACAGACTTGCATGGTCGTGATGAATAACCAAACCCACATCCTTAGACCCCTACGAGAGCGGTAAGCAACTCTGCCAATTCTAAAGTTAGGCGACCCAATCTCGACTCCTCGAGACGGCCTTCCTCTGGACTCTAGAACCCGATTACTTGTGCTCCCTGTCATGGGTCTATCATAATGCGGAAAAGTAAATAATATACAACAATCTCAACCAAGAAGTATCCCAATAAAAGAATATTACATACAAATTTTACATGAATGAAAATTGAAAAAATCTCATCTCACGCAAAACCCCCCGGCTATTCATTCACGACGATCCAATATAACATATTAACCGGAAACACAATAATATCACATGTCATCAACGTAAGTAAATATGTGTATTCTTAATGTTGTTGACATATAGCAACGAGATCGGAGATACCCCACATATTACATTTACGGTCGCAGAAAAGAAATGAAAATACAATAATTAGAATCCGAATCATCCTTAGACATCATAAACCCGGAATATCACATACTCCGGATTTCATGCCTAGCCCAATAAATCTTGCATTTAAATCTCGAATTGAAATAACTTTTCAAAAACCGGTCGGGTAATTCAACAAGATTTCCGATTAAATGATCGAATGCTTGTCGGGAACTTAAGTAGATGGACACACCCCCGATGCCGTCAACGAAGTGCACTTGGGCAGAACACCGCGGCCGCGAGCACCCGAGTGGATACTTTTGGCCATGGGGTTCTCCTATAGTCACTTGGTCGGGGCTATGGGGCGTACCTATCCAGTAGTGTACAATACAAGATTGCGACGGAGTTTTGATCCAAATCGAAACTCCATGGCAATCCATCAAATGAGACTAAAATGCTAGATTTACAAAACGCTAACTAGTTTTCACAAATCTAATCAATGTGGATTCTAAAAATTTGTTGGAGTTCCTTAGCACCCTCACTAGGTTTCCAATGCATCAAGTATGCAATTTAAAAAATTTCTAAGATGCTAAAGAACCCTAGCCTAGGATCTAACTAGAGGATTAGGGGTAAAACAAACATGTAATCAAACATTACATAAGTGAACAAGGAATACAACCTTTGTACACCAGCCCTTCACTTCAAAAGCTCCGTGTAGTAGTCCCTTCGCTCTAAGTAGTGATCTCCCGGACTCAAGTTAGGCTCCACAAAGCGAAATGGACAAGCTTGCTTAAAGTCTTCGAGGCCGAAGATGATCTACGTCGATGAGACTCTAACTCAAGCTATCTCTTCACTAATTGTGAATTAGTGAAGCAAACAACCTAAACTAAATGGCTAATCTATTATAGGTTGATGAAGTATGATTTTTACTCACTTTAGAAATATTTTTCTCACTAATTTTCTTCACCTCCTCAAAACCTAGAGAGCTCAAGGAGATGAAGAAGAAGATGAAGTAGAGAATGGAATGGTGAGATAAATTGAGTGAGAATAGCAACCATGGGTGAGATAATATCTCATATAACTTATGTATAGACATAATCATGGTTTAGGATAATGGTTGGGTTAATAATATCTCAAGTAAAACAAAATTAGTGGACCAAGTCAATGGTTATCACAAGCTTCGCCAAGCTTCCAACCATGACAAATTTCCACCTAATTTTGAATTACTTAAATAAATAAAAACCCATCATTATCTTAAGCATGGTGTGAGTCTCATACACCCATGTTGCATGTAGCAACAAG
Source organism: Agapanthus africanus (assembly GCA_030015575.1). NCBI lineage: Eukaryota > Viridiplantae > Streptophyta > Magnoliopsida > Asparagales > Amaryllidaceae > Agapanthus > Agapanthus africanus. The sequence goes on from CM057338.1 coordinate 238,544,215, forward strand.
CATGACACAATAATATATATCGCATATATATTAAATGTGTACAAGTGAGAAAAAGAAATACTTAAGTGAGCTAATATTAGTTAATGTAAATTAATGTATCAAATATATAATTATAAATTAAATTATTAAATCAACACTTAATTTAATAATCCGGCTATATTACATATAACCGACTAATATTATTTGTATCAACTTATCAAATCAACACTTGATTCGATAACCCGGCTATATCACATATAACCGAACGATATCACATACCGCGAGATTGGAACACAGTATCATATACACGTATTAATCTCGGTCCCGCACATATCACATATGTGCTCCTACTTCATTTCGCCTGAGCCAGGAAACTTCTGTGTAGGACTCTAAATACTCGTCAATACGCTGGCAGTAGGCAATGATCATATCACATGCCCACAAACCGTCAATGGCACTAGCTATACGTAACGGCTCCCAGGTATTGAGCGATCAGAAGATCAACAAGCAAGCCTGCTCACACTCCTGCGAATCCAATAAGTAACACTACCGTATAGTTCGGTCTTTTCGTCTGATATGTCGTATATCCAGCCTGGGGGTGGTAAAACGTCAGACCCCAATAGCCTGATAAGTCATACTGATGTGAGGCCCATAACAGTTCGAGAAACTACTGATAACACTTACCAGTAAATCTCAGCAACCCAGGCCAGGGATTTCCTGTTATGGCCAATCGAGCATAGCGCAACATCAAACCCCAATACCGGGAGAGACGAAATCCCCTCCTATCGCTCATTGCTTCCATGTGACTCGGGACTGTACCCAAAAACCACCTGTTTGCACGACTCAGTAGAGCCATGGTAGGGTGGAATTAAAAGCATAGTGGGAGACCCACAAGACTCTATGACGATCTCGGGTCGACAGACTAACCTGTACCAGTGTCACCAGAGAACTGCTACCTGACGTGAGGTATAATACCATCTAGGAGTTCTCGGCGAGTCCTGTTCAGTGTACCCAGTCTCCACTGAGCACCCGTATACAATCTTTGATGTCAAACACCAATGGATGTGGGATCATCCATCGCCCATCATATGGGTCAAGAAACGTATACGCTAGTCTACTCTGGAATATCGATGCCCCGTCTCGATACTCCTACGACTAGGAACAATTGAAGGATGTACTTATAGACTACCCTGGCCCTACTAGTATGATCTGCATCATAATCCTGGTAGTCAAGTACACATCTTAAGGGTTTTATCAACATGTAACAGAGAGACAATAAGTGTACATGTCAAGATAAAGAGCAACCAGATAGCATACTATCATGTCGAGCAAGAAAGTCCTCCCTATATATGTCCAAGCATCCACTATAATAAACATCTTATGTACAATAATGCCCTCTAAGGCATGCATATAACGAACAATCTCCCACTTGCACTAGGGCCAGTTGTTGTAGTATCTCATACCCAACGTCCTATAAAATTCTCTCTTAGGATAGGCCTCTGTGAGTGGATCCGCCGTGTTATCCTTCGCGTCAACTTTCCTTACTTCGATCCCTTGGAGATCAACCATCTTCCTGATCAGGTGATACTGCCTTAGAATATGTCTGGATCGCTGATGGGACCGGGGTTCTTAGGCCAAAGCCAAAACTCCATTGTTGTCACAATAACAGTTATTGGACGCTCAATGGTAAGAACCATGTTCATCTTATGAACAAAAAAATATCCAGACAGCCACTTTGGCAGCATCGTTGGTAGCGAAGTATTCAGCCTTTATCGTCTAGTTTGCCATGGTATCTAGCTTAGAACTCTTCCAACATACCGTCCCTCCACTATGGGTAAAGACAAAGCCTAAGACTGAATTTCAGCCGGCTTTATCACTCTGGAAGCTCGAATTGGTAAATGACTCCCACTGGAGTTCACCGTTACCAAACACCAAGAACACTTCTTTAGTGCTTCTCAAGAATGTCCTTCATAGCTGTCCAGTGATTCTCCCAAGATCCAATTGATTCCTGATCACTACACCTAGTGAGTCAGCTACATCTGGTCTGGTGCATAACATCGCATACATGATAGAGCCTACTGCCGAAGTATAGGGTATCCCTTGTATGCGGGCTCTTTCCAAATCAGTCTTGGAAGACATCCTTTTGGAGAGAGTGATTCCTGAGTGAGTGGGCAAACCACCATGCTCAGAATCTTCCATACTAAATATCTTTAGTATGGTGTTAATGTAGCTGGATTTGGGACACTCCCAACATCCACTTAGATCTATCTCTATAGATTTTAATCCTCAAGATGTAGTAGGTATCACCCAGATTTTTCATGGAGAATCCTTGTGATAAGAGGAGCTTAACCGAGTGTAGCATAGGAAACCCATTTCCTATCAAGAGTATGCCATCTATGTACAATTCGAGGAAAACAATCTTACTCTCTACAACCTTCTTGTATATACAAGGTTCATCTACCTTTTTGATGAAGTCAAACTCTTTGACCGCCACATCAAAAATAGATGTTCCAACTCCGCGATGCGTACTCTAATCCTGATGGACTTAAGCATAGCCACTGGAGAAAAGGTTAAATCATAATCCACACCTGGTTATTGACGAAAACCTTTTACTATGAGTTTAGCCTCAAAAGTCTCAACTTTTCTATCTACACCAAGAATTTTCTTAAGATCCACTTGCTCTCGATGGGTTTTACCCCTTTAGGTGCAACTTTCAAAGTCATACTTTGTTGGTGTATATGGATTCCATCTCAGATCGCATAGCATCCAGCCATTTCACAGAGTCCCTACTTGTGATGGCCTGCTCGAAACTAGTTGGGTCATCATCATCCATGATGCAATCCTCGCTCCTACTGTCATTGAGAAAACCGTAGTATCTCTCAGGTGGATGAGAAACTCTACTAGATCTGCGGAGAGGCTGAGGTTCGTTAGGAACTATTGAATCCTCCGGTTTCACCAAATCATTAGCTGTTAGTGTCACGACCCGAAAGTACGGAACGTGACCGGCACTTAGATTACGAAGCGTCTAAAGGCGCCACGTGACCTAAGTAAGCCGAAGCTCAGAAATCTAAACCATAAAAGAAGAAAAAAGAAGAAAAGAAAACAAGTATAAAAACATCAGCAAATTTTACCAAAAATTTCGGCAGAGTCTCCTCTGTAAAAACTGGCCCCCAAACGGGTACAACAAGTATAATATACATAAACAATAAAAAGTATCCCCAAACGGGAGCTAGCATCAACGCCAACAGGCGGAAATAACCACAACAAGCACAATAATATACAACGCCAATAGACGAGGCTCAAACTCAAAAGAAAACAAAACCACCAGATCAGAATAATACATGCACGACTTTAAGGTCGAAATAAAAGACTGGCCCAATAAACTATCAAATAATACAAGTTTGGTTGATGGAGCTTTCTAGATACAAATGAAATAATAAAAATACAACGGCGGTTCAGATACAAATGAACCAACCTACCGTGCAAATCACCCGAAATGAAAATGATGTGCCAGCAACTGCCAAGGGAAACCTGTACATCGAACCTGTAATAAAATTTGGCACAACGGGGGTGAGTTGCCAACTCGTGAGTAGAAGACATCTACGAAAAGAAATCGAATGCACGGCGCTATCCTAGGTCATAATAATACACTACTATATCTCAATCATCTAGAATAGCAGGGTAATACTACGTGTAAGTGCAAATACTCCGTGTTGTGTCAGTGCCTCATATGGTACTATGTCATATGAAAAGAAATGCATGCACCATGAATGTAAAGTAACAAATCCTGAAATCCAGATATATATGTATAAGAACTCTAGCTGTTATCATAGTAAAGTGTGTATAAGCATCTGAAATCTCAACAATGAAATCCATGGAAATCCGTGTCAAGCATCGACACAACACATGTAACCTCAAATCTCAATATGTCGGGCTCCGTCAGTCCGGATCGGCCCATATCATCAAATCCCACGACAACGGTCGGTATCCTCCGGATATCCGCCGCGCCAGATATCACCGGTAGGTAGTCTTCCCCTGCCAGGCTCATCGTCTACAACTCGATCTTCTTGCCCCGGGGTACCATACCGGGCCCACCATGTACCCGAGACGGTTCATCCACTCCTCGAATCGGGTCTCGAAATCCAACAAAAAACATGAAATATTCATGGTGGACGACACATATATCACGAGAAAACCGCATCTTATTTTAAAAAGAGAAGAGGAGAGAGAGAGAGAAGTTTTTATATATTTTTGCGGTTTTCCCCAAAAATCCAGAAATCTCATAGAAATCCAAATCTCAAAATCATAAGTAACTATATGATAAGTGTCGGCATATGCCCATAATACTGCATGATAACATGAAAATATGAATGCATGAATGTCTAAGCAATGAATATCATGTCTGTACTAATGTCAGAGAATAATCACAATATTATATCTGTCTAGTTGTTAACTGATTCTATCCATAAAAGACAATATGATCTAAAGTGTACGTGACATAGCAATTACCGATGATGATGTGTGTGAGCCGGCAAATAAGTGTGCGTGGAATATGCGCATCATCGGTAATAGTGCTGGTGTCCTAACAGGTAAAGTTTATACTGATTATAGCAACATATAAAAGAACATGCACCATGATGATTACAGTATGAATGTAAATACAGGTGTGCATTATCCACTCCTCTGCGAGATACGAGTACAACTACCACTATGTGAGTCGAACCTAAACCAGTGTCCATCGAACATCCTAAGGAACTAAACCTAATAGACTAGTCAGTAAGAAACTAGAGTCTACCTAAGGTCTGAATCAATATCTCTAATAGTCGGCGATCCCGCCTCAATAGCGTCACGTACGTAGTACGGCTTCCTCGAATCAAGAGTGCGGATCAATCATCAAATCTAAGCCTCGTACGGTAAAATCCATCGTACGGCATCCCAATATCGGGGTACGGTCAAGTATCTCCTAGGTGTCTCCTCATTCGTATAATGTCATCATCAACACATCTCATGATCAAGGTGCTAAACTGTGATCGCATACATCAATCATATATCATTGCCATCATGATAAGCATCATTAGTTTATCCTCAGAAAGATCATGTCATATGTATCATATTGTGATTAAGTCATACCGATATCTTATCGTCATCAAGTCACAAGCTACAGCCCAGGTACTATTTTAGCGTCCCATGTACCTCAATATCACCACCACCCTTCATAATTTATATATTCATGTTCATTATTCTTTCTCTAATGATCCGCTAACACTTTAATACGACTGTATAGTCAAGAATCACGGCATCAAGCCCAGTCATACTGTTTCATCATACCTCAGATATCATATCACATCAACGAATCCCATATACGTGTTGTGTATATATATACACCTATACCTAGTTTTATATATATACACACACATATACGTATACGCCATGTCAAGTTTTAGTGTGTGCGTGTGTGTTTCTATCAGAAACCTACGAACCTCTCCCAAAGTATTCATCCTCAGGTATGGTTTTCCTAAATCAGTCTAGTCCCGCCTAGGGTCATTACTAGGGTCCTGCTCAGTAAGAATCTAGGGTCACATCGGGTTCTTAATGTCAATAAGTACTATTCATATTCTACGTTGCGGGGGTGCTAAATGCTATCCACCCGACTTCCCCCCGTAGATATGCATCTACTCACCTGGTCCATGTCTGCCGAAGACAGTGTCACCATCCTCCTCTTCATCGCCCGCAGTCCACGTGGGGGGTACCTAGACGCAAACATATAAATAGCATCGTAAACTGAATTACATACGAAAGTCAAACGATCTAAAGGAACAAGCATAGGTTAAAACCTATGTCCCGCCCACGCAAAAGAACCAAATACCGCTCGATATCGGCGTACGAACTCCAACGGATCGAGATAACATCATCAAACAACTTGTAGTTTTAAAACACATTACTTATACCATAAAACACGATTAAATCCATCGAAACCCTAAAATCCATCAAACCGTCCAATTTCGTAAAACTCGAAAATGCCAGTATACCGTTTTTCATCAAAACTTGACATTTAAATGAAACTAATGGTCATAAAACTCATTAAATAGCATTACTAGACTATACAAACCATTACTATATTTTTATTACACAATTTTGCATTTATTTGAAATTTCTAGTTTGCAACATTTAACAATTTTCAACATTTTTCAAGCAAAACACCACAATTCCACCACAAAACATGATTTTGCATGAATTAATGTCTTAAATTACAATTCATGATGATAATGATATAATGAAACCATAATTATAATTTAAATCCCTTTTATTTAGTAATTTCCAAAATCTAGTTTACAAAATAATAGCATTTTATTACTATTTTTCCAATTATCAAAGTAATCTAGTGATCAAACTAAGTTTTTCATTCAATTAATATGCTAATATTTCCACTAAAACTACATTCCAATGATAACAACCCAAATCTAAATTTTATATCAACCACAAACACATTTTGCAAAAACCTAGTTAGCTAATTTTCTTATTTAAAAAGATTTTAAATGAAAATTTTACAATTCAACAACCATGCAATATTTTTCCAATTCTAAAAGTGTTAAACTAACTATTATAACCCTAATTAATTATTAAAAACCATAACTTGAATTTACAACCCTAACTTGCATTTTAAAAATTAAACATAGAATTAATATAATAAATCTAATTATGCTTTAAAAGAACATTTAATAGAAATAATTCAAAAGAGAAAGATTTATACCTCCACAATCTCATGTCCAAACTTGAAAATGAGCCTCAAAATTACATGCTTTCCCACTCCAAAATCCATGTAAAGAAGAGTAGAGAATAATGGGTATGAAATAATTAGGATTTTGTGTATTTTTTGTTGAATTTTTGATGTAATTTGATGGATTTTTGTGCAAAAATGAGGTGGGAAATGGGGAGGGGCAGCCATGGGGGGTTGTGGCCGGCCTTGGTGAGGTGAGGGAGAGAAAGAAGTGAGTGTGAAAGTGTGTAGAAGTTTCAAGAGGAGAAATATCACTTAAAGGTCTTTTCATGGTTTATTTAATTATTTATTTATTTGTTTACTATAGCAACTCAAGAAAGTTCTAGAAAATAGGAAAAATTTGCAAATAAATTTTGCATGATACACACTAATTTCTAATATGCCATGGTTCATTTTTACAAATTAAAACCATTTAAATTTGTAATTTACACTAATTTAGTGTAAAAATAAAGCTTATGTTAATATTTAAAATAATTAATTTAGGAAAAATATTTTATTAAACTAAAAATTTATAAGTGGCTAAATAAACACCATTTACTAGTAACTTCATAATTAAAATAGATATTTTAAAATTTATAATGAAAAAAATCACGGTTTGGTTTTACGAAAAATACATTTTACTTTACCGAAAATCCTAAAATTCACTTAAACACTTTTATTCATTTAATTATTTATTTAATCATTTTTAACACGTTACAATCTTCCCCCTTTTTAGAAATTCGTTCCCCGAATTTAAATTAAAACTTCCCCTCCAAATACTAAAACGTTTAGGAAAACATTCAAATCGTCGGGGCTCCGAAATCATCAATACATAACAAAAATCAACTCCGTCAAGCATGACGCAATCATCGGAGTTATGGCGATAATAAAATTTCAAAACTCAATATGAAAACCATCATAATATACATCAATCTGTAACTTATATATAGTGCGCATCATAGTAAAACCGTACAAATATCTGGATAAGGCAATATGCAAACACCCCTTTTTGAAAATTGCCGTGTGATGCACGTGTCACGGCATAAGTAGCGGATGTTTAAATAATAAAAAAATAGCTATATATATATCTTTTATTTAACATACACGTCCCACCTGGTTACTAAATCAAATAATAATGATTATGAAAATATACTGCTCAAACTGAAATCAATCCCAATCACATCAATAGAATATCATGTGCGTCCGGTGCGCACTGAAATCGAAACCAAATACAGATACCACGAATACACACAACAACAAAACTAAGTGCAACAGTTGTGCACCAAAAACATCTATCAAGTGCAACGGGCGTGCACGACTCAATATCAGGTGCATCTAATCTGCACAAAACCCCGATTTAGTGCATCTGGTGTGCACAAAATCGCATCAAGTGCGCCAAGTATGCGCAAGAATCCTAATCAGGTGCACATGGTGCAAGAAAACATACATTGAATATCAAAATCGAAATCACAGTACAAAAATGCATGAAAACTAGGTCGAAACATATGTAAAAATTATGTGTAACCATATGCACGAAATCAAATCAAAATCACAAAAGGTATTAAAACCAAATCAAGTGCACTGGGTATGTACTAAACAACATCAATACAACTGATATATGAAACACAAATAGAATGAAATGAAGGTACACACATGAAATACCAATCGTAGAACAAAGTCCTCAGAATACCAAAATCCAATCAACGAAAATTTGAAATTCAAATCACTAAATCACAATCGTAAACACTATCGTCAATGTGCGCCTCTTTCCTCTGATGTCGATTGCTTCGAACTCGTCTCTTCGTAGCTGTGCTGACTGCGCTACCAACGGCAATACTCATATCTAGAGTCTCCCACGTAGTCGATCCCTTCACATGATATCCGGACTACATTAAACTTTTCGATCGATCCATCAAATCCTATAATTCCCCGAGAGCTCAACACTCAAGTACAGTTTAAAAATATCCGGTACATACCCCAGCATCATGATCCAGCTGTAGAAGGGCAAACCCAAGCCTCACTAATGGCACAGCGGAACTGCCGTAAACCCTAAGGTTCAAGGGCGTTCTCGTGGTCATTATGTCGAGTTAGGGTTTCATTCTTCTAAAGGGTCCATCGAAATACCTGCATGTTCTTCCGAATACTTTAAACTTAGGAAAATGGTTTTCTGATAATCGTTCGAACCCTTTAACTTCATCCGGACGGCATGTGAATACCCTTCGTCCGTACACTAAGCAATGCTTCAATCCTCAAGAATAACTAATACTCTAATGGTTATCGCATTCGAGCCGCAGCTCCCTCTGCCCGTGCGCCCGTGGTAACAGAACCACCCTCCGACATCGACGAAGATAGATCAAAGGAACGAATGAAATACGGTGCAAACAAATATACATCCTAAGGCTCCTTAAGCAGAGTAGCGTATCGTAAGTATGCCGCGGACCATACCCACGGTACGTTACTCTACCTAAATCGCCTACTCCATCAACCAAGGGTCACCTAGACTTATACAAGGTTAAACCTAGCGCTCTGATACCAACTTTGTCACGACCCGAAAGTACGGAACGTGACCGGCACTTAGATTACGAAGCGTCTAAAGGCGCCACGTGACCTAAGTAAGCCGAAGCCCAGAAATCTAAACCATAAAAGAAGAAAAAAGAAGAAAAGAAAACAAGTATAAAAACATCAGCAAATTTTACCAAAAATTTTGGCAGAGTCTCCTCTGTAAAAACTGGCCCCCAAACGGGTACAACAAGTATAATATACATAAACAATAAAAAGCATCCCCAAACGGGAGCTAGCATCAACGCCAACAGGCGGAAACAACCATAACAAGCACAATAATATACAACGCCAATAGACGAGGCTCAAACTCAAAAGAAAACAAAACCACCAGATCAGAATAATACATGCGCGACTTTAAGGTCGAAATAAAAGACTGGCCCAATAAACTATCAAATAATACAAGTTTGGTTGATGGAGCTTTCTAGATACAAATGAAATAATAAAAATACAACGGCGGTTCAGATACAAATGAACCAACCTACCGTGCAAATCACCCGAAATGAAAATGATGTGCCAGCAACTGCCAAGGGAAACCTGTATATCGAACCTGTAATAAAATTTGGCACAACGGGGGTGAGTTGCCAACTCGTGAGTAGAAGACATCTACGAAAAGAAATCGAATGCACGACGCTATCCTAGGTCATAATAATACACTACTATATCTCAATCATCTAGAATAGCAGGGTAATACTACGTGTAAGTGCAAATACTCCGTGTTGTGTCAGTGCCTCATATGGTACTATATCATATGAAAAGAAATGCATGCACTATGAATGTAAAGTAACAAATCCTGAAATCCAGATATATATGTATAAGAACTCTAGCTGTTATCATAGTAAAGTGTGTATAAGCATCTGAAATCTCAACAATGAAATCCATGGAAATCCGTGTCAAGCATCGACACAACACATGTAACCTCAAGTCTCAATATGTCGGGCTCCATCAGTCCGGATCGGCCCATATCATCAAATCCCACGACAACGGTCGGTATCCTCCGGATATCCGCCGCGTCAGACATCACCGGTAGGTAGTCTTCCCCTGCCAGGCTCATCGTCTACAACTCGATCTTCTTGCCCCGGGGTACCATACCGGGCCCACCATGTACCCGAGACGGTTCATCCACTCCTCGAATCGGGTCTCGAAATCCAACAGAAAACATGAAATACTCATGGTGGACGACACATACATCACGAGAAAACCGCATCTTATTTTAAAAAGAGAAGAGGAGAGAGAGAGAGAAGTTATATATTTTTGCGGTTTCCCCAAAAATCCAGAAATCTCATAGAAATCCAAATCTCAAAATCATAAGTAACTATATGATAAGTGTCGGCATATGCCCATAATACTGCATGATAACATGAAAATATGAATGCATGAATGTCTAAGCAATGAATATCATGTCTGTACTAATGTCAGAGAATAATCACAATATTATATCTGTCTAGTTGTTAACTGATTCTATCCATAAAAGACAATATGATCTAAAGTGTACGTGACATAGCAATTACCGATGATGATGTGTGTGAGCCGGCAAATAAGTGTGCGTGGAATATGCGCATCATCGGTAATAGTGCTGGTGTCCTAACAGGTAAAGTTTATACTGATTATAGCAACATATAAAAGAACATGCACCATGATGATTACAGTATGAATGTAAATACAGGTGTGTATTATCCACTCCTCTGCGAGATACGAGTACAACTACCACTATGTGAGTCGAACCTAAACCAGTGTCCATCTAACATCCTAAGGAACTAAACCTAATAGACTAGTCAGTAAGAAACTAGAGTCTACCTAAGGTCTGAATCAATATCTCTAATAGTCGGCGATCCCGCCTCAATAGCGTCACGTACGTACTACGGCTTCCTCGAATCAAGAGTGCGGATCAATCATCAAATCTAAGCCTCGTACGGTAAAATCCATCGCACGGCATCCCAATATCGGGGTACGGTCAAGTATCTCCTAGGTGTCTCCTCATTCGTATAATGTCATCATCAACACATCTCATGATCAAGGTGCTAAACTATGATCGCATACATCAATCATATATCATTGCCATCATGATAAGCATCATTAGTTTATCCTCAGAAAGATCATGTCATATGTATCATATTGTGATTAAGTCATACCGATATCTTATCGTCATCAAGTCACAAGCTACAGCCCAGGTACTATTTTAGCGTCCTATGTACCTCAATATCACCACCACCCTTCATAATTTATATATTCATGTTCATTATCTCTTTCTCTAATGATCCGCTAATAATTTAATACGACTGTATAGTCAAGAATCACGGCATCAAGCCCAGTCATACTGTTTCATCATACCTCAGATATCATATCACATCAACGAATCCCATATACGTGTTGTGTATATATATACACCTATACCTAGTTTTATATATATACACACATATACGTATACGCCATGTCAAGTTTTAGTGTGTGCGTGTGTGTTTCTATCAGAAACCTACGAACCTCTCCCAAAGTATTTATCCTCAGGTATGGTTTTCCTAAATCAGTCTAGTCCCGCTTAGGGTCATTACTAGGGTCCTGCTCTGTAAGAATCTAGGGTCACATCGGGTTTCCTAATGTCAATAAGTACTATTCATATTCTACGTTGCGGGGATGCTAAACGCCATCCACCCGACTTCCCCCCGTAGATATGCATCTACTCACCTGGTCCATGTCTGTCGAAGACAGTGTCGCCATCCTCCTCTTCATCGCCCGCAGTCTATGTGGGGGGTACCTAGACGCAAACATATAAATAGCATCGTAAACTGAATCACATACGAAAGTCAAACGATCTAAAGGAACAAACATAGGTTAAAACCTATGTCCCGCCCACGCAAAAGAACCAAATACCGCTCGATATCGGCGTACGAACTCCGACGGATCGAGATAACATCATCAAACAACTTGTAGTTTTAAAACACATTACTTATACCATAAAACACGATTAAATCCATCGAAACCCTAAAATCCATCAAACCGTCCAATTTCGTAAAACCCGAAAATGCCAGTATACCGTTTTTCATCAAAACTTGACATTTAAATGAAACTAATGGTCATAAAACTCATTAAATAGCATTACTAGACTATACAAACCATTACTATATTTTTATTACACAATTTTGCATTTATTTGAAATTTCTAGTTTGCAACATTTAACAATTTTCAACATTTTTCAAGCAAAACACCACAATTTCACCACAAAACATGATTTTGCATGAATTAATGTCTTAAATTACAATTCATGATGATAATGATATAATGAAACCATAATTATAATTTAAATCCCTTTTATTTAGTAATTTCCAAAATCTAGTTTACAAAATAATAGCATTTTATTACTATTTTTCCAATTATCAAAGTAATCTAGTGATCAAACTAAGTTTTTCATTCAATTAATATGCTAATATTTCCACTAAAACTACATTCCAATGATAACAACCCAAATCTAAATTTTATATCAACCACAAACACATTTTGCAAAAACCTAGTTAGCTAATTTCCTTATTTAAAAAGATTTTAAATGAAAATTTTACAATTCAACAACCATGCAATATTTTTCCAAATCTAAAAGTGTTAAACTAACTATTATAACCCTAATTAATTATTAAAAACCCTAACTTGAATTTACAACCCTAACTTGCATTTTAAAAATTAACATAAGCTTTATTTTTACACTAACGTTACAGTTAGTATGTCTAGCTGGAACTCCTTCCAGTTCTACCTCATGACCACTAATTTCTTCCATAAGAAATTCGTTTTCTAAAAAAGTGGCATATTGAGAAACAAAACACCCTTTTCTCCTCAGTGTGGTAGAAGATATGTCCTCGCGAATGTTCGGGATATCCAACAAACTTACAAAACTAATCTTGCCTCGAGTTTGTCCGGATTTTTCCTTTCAACATAGGCCGGACAATCCCATATCTTAACTCGTTTAATACACGGTCTCTTCCCATTCCATATCTCATATGGAGTGGTATGGACAGATTTGGATGGAACCCCATTCAAAAGGTATGCAGCTTCTCAAGTGCATAACTTCAAAAGGAAACAGGCAACTCAGCAGTACTCATCATATAGCGCACCATATCTAATAGGGTGAGATACCTCCACCCCGATTCATCGTTGTGCTATAGTGTATACGAAGGAGTAAGCTGAGAGAGAATCCTATTATCTTTTAAATAATTCAGGAACTCCGTGCTCAAGTATTCTCCTCCTCGATCACATTGAAGGACTTCAATACTTCTACTCGTCTGGTTCTCAACTTCAAGCTTATATTCCTTGAATTTCTTAAAAATTTCAGACTTGTGTTTCAACAAGAACATATGTCCGAATTTTGAGAGATAGTCAGTGAATATAATGAAGTGCAAGGAACCAACCCTGGCATTTATAGATATAGGACCGTATACATCACTATGTATCAGTCTCAAGAGTTCAATAACTCTTTCTCTGTTTCCAGTAAACGAGATATTGATCATTTTACCTTTGAGACAAGACTGGCAAGTATCATAAGATGAATTCGAACAGATTCTAATATTCATCCTTATGCAATTTAGTTAGTTATGTCGCATTGATATGACCTAGTCTATAATGCTACAAGAACAATTCGTTCATTTCTGAACTACTCTTCTTGTGTGTGTTTTATATACTTTAAACTGTGGTTTGATTTAGAACATTTATGCCATTACATAACGTGCCTGATCCAATCAACTCTTGATTAAGGAGAATGTTCACAATATCATCCTGCAAAACAAAATTATATCATTCTTTAACTTAATAAAGAAACTGGTGTAATGTTGTATATCAGGTTCGATATGTAATAACATTTGTTCAAAATTAATGCATTTACCATTTGGTAATATAAGGTGATATTTGCCAACTGATTTGGTTGCAACAATTGCACCATACTTTACACTTAGAGACATATCACCCAATCCCAGTTCTCTACCTTTCTGTAGCCTATGTAACAGATTACATATATGGGATCCTGATCCGGTATCTCATATCTAGGACATAAAGGATACTGAGAAACAGTTCTCGGTAACGAATACACCCGAAGAATATGCATCAACATGCTCATTCCTTGATTGGGTCGCGTAGGAATCCGGATATTCCCCTATTTCCTGCTCGGACTTATAATAATTGTAAAATAGAGCGGAACCAACATTCCTTAGCTCAGTATAACAAGTGGGTTCAGTCAATACGTCTATATTATTATCTTGATTAAGGCATGTCACGGTCACTACCAGGAGAGATAGAGAAGAAAACACTCTGCGTATACTCTTGCAAGATCAGATTGGTTATTATTTTATCTAATCAGGATGGCTCCCATTGTTTTTATCAAATCTTCCTTCAAACCCTAAAAGGTAAGACTAGCCGGGATTAATTGCATCTTACAAGTTCGCCAATCTTTCGGCTAGGCAAGTGTCGGTACTTTGAGGGAGCTTCTTCCGCACGGACCTAATTAAAATAAACCACATTTGTCCAGTGGCGTAACCCCGTTAACACATTTCTAGACACCTACATTGATCGGCTAATTGTAATATGCAAAACTCTCCCAGGAGTAACTCTTACTCGCAGTGGGTATCGGGATCCAACTATCTCATAGAAGGTATGCAATCTCATTGCAAATTTCAACTCTTGAAATTCCCGATATGGTTTTTACCCCTAATACTTATGACCTTGGCTATAGTCAACATATCATAAGTCCGAGTCAAGTTATACCCGTCATTTCGTGATTAATTAGACCCACCCACATGACTCTTGGCTATGGTCAACATAATCATGTGACTGTCCTAATTAATCGCATCATATGCTGTGTAGAAAGTGTTAGTTATATGTATGCCCTAGAGGCCATTACTGTACATTGGATGTATATTGTAGTGGATGCTGGGACATATATAGGGAGGACTTTCTTGCTCGACATGATAGTATGCTATCTGGTTACTCTTTACCTTAACGTGTACATTGATTGTCTCTCTGTTACATGTTGGTAAAGCCCTTAGGATGTGTACTTGACTATCTGGACTATGATGCAGATCATACTAGTGGAGACATGGTAGTCCATAAGTACATCCTTCAAAGTCCCTAGTCGTGGGTGTATCGAGACGGGGTATCGATATACCAGAGTAGACTAGCGTATACCTTCTCGACCCATACAGATGGGCGATGGATGATCCCATATCCATTGGTGTTTGACATCGGAGATGATATACGGGTGCTCAGTGGAGACTGGGTACACTGGACGGACTCGCCGAGAACTCCCAGATGGTATTATACCTTACGTCAGATGGCAGTTCTCTGGTGACACTGGTACAGAGTAGTCTGTTGACCCGAGATCGTCATAGAGTCTTGTGTGGTTCCCACTGTGCTTTGATTTCCATCTTACCACATCCAAGAGGGCGTGCAAAACGGTGGTTTTTGGGTACAGTCCCGAATCACATGAAGGCAATGAGCGATAGGAGGGGATTCGTCTCTCCCGGTATAGGGAGTTGATGTTGCGCTGTGTTCGATTGGCTATAACCGGAAATCCCTGGCCAGGGTTGCTGAGATTTACTGGTAAGTGTTACCAGTAGTTTCTCGAATTGTTATAGACCTCAGATCGACACGACTTATCGAGCTATTGGGGTTTGACGTTTACCACCCCTAGGCGAGATATGCGACATATCAGACGACGAGACCGGACTGTACGGTTAGTGTTACCGGTTGGATTCACTGGAGTGTGAGCTGGCTTGCTCGTCGATCTTCTGATCGCTCAATACCCGGGTGGCCGTTATGTTTAGCAGACCGCTTGCGGCTTGTGGGTGTTTGATATGATCATCACCTGCTACCGGCGTATTGACGAGTCTTTAGAGTCCTACACAGAGGTTTCCTAGCTCAAGCGAAACGAAATAGGAGCGCATATGAGATATGTGCGGGACCGAGAATAATGCGTGTATGTGATACCGTATTTCATTCTCGCGATGAATGTGTCGAATGGTTGTATGCGATATAACCTAGTTATCGAATCAAGGATTAATTCGATAAATCGATACATTGTATACTAGTCGGTTGTGTGCGACATGACCGGATCATTGAATCAAGTGTTGATTTAATGATTTAATGCATAATTATATATTTGATATATTACTTTGCATTAACCAGTATTGGTTCACTTTAAATGGATTTTCTCGCTCGGATGTGCACATTTTATATTCGATATAGTTTTGTGCACTTGGTTGTATCATGTTTGATGATACATGCTTACTTGGTTAAGTGTATGATTAAACCATGGTTAGTTAATGGTTAGGGTTTCATTTGATTCTTTTATTGATTTATTTATTGATTTATTTATTTCATTTTGGCAAAAGGAAAATGATGGCTATATTTGTTTCTTTGTTGAAACTTCTTGAACCTTTGAAAAAGTCCACCATTTTTGTTTCATGCCTAACCTAACCATTCACCTTATAGGGTTCCTAGGCACACTAGTGAGGTCTCACAAGGCATCGAACATGCCCTTTTCAAAAAAAATCTAGGTGCCGAGAGACCCGACTACGGATCGTTTGCTAGAAAACTAGGCGAAAAGCTAACTAGTTAACACTTAACTAAGGGATACGGATATACAACCTTTGTAGATTCGTTTGTCCACCTCCATAGCTCCATGAAGAAGTCATCTCCGCTGTACAAATCCGAAATCCGGGCTCTTGCGTCGGTTTCATCGGAGAAGAAGCGGGCTAGGTCATCGACGACGTGCCGAAGATGATCTACGTCGAGGCATCGCTAAATCAAGCTCCGACTTCACCAAGTCAAGAAACTTGTGAAGAAAACACACTCTACTACTTGGCAAGAGGTAGAGAATGAAGAAATAGAAAGTGGGTTCAATTTAGAATTGGATTTCTCACTCTTTATCATCAATCACCATTGATGACTTCAAGCTTTTCTTCTTGAGTTCAAGGAAGAAGAAGAAGAAAATGATATGATAAAAATAATTGAAAAAGAAAAGAAAATGAATTCTTATCATAAAATTAACCATAGTCAAGTGTAGAGAATGAATCATGGTTAGTGAGAATGGTTAGGGTTAAGGATGAGATAAGAATGGTTGACTTGATCAAAGCTTCATGAAGCTTCAACTAAACTCCAAAAAAAGCCACCATTCTTTTCTCATTTCCATTTATTTTCCAAAATGAAATGGATAAATAAATAAGTGAATAAAACAAAACCCTAACCATAATCATGTAACCATGGTTTGATCTTTACACATGAACCCTAGCATGACATGTATCATCAAACATGATACAATCAAGTGCACAAAAGTATATCACTTATACAATGTGTACAATCCGAGTGAGAAAATCAATTCAAAGTGAACCGATACTAGTTAATGCAAAGTAATATATCAAATATATAATTATGCATTAAATCACTAAATCAACACTTGATTCAATGATCCGGTCATGACGCACATAACCGATTGGTATCATCAGTAACAACTTATCGAATCAACACTTGATCCGATAACCCGGCTATATCGCATATAACTGATCAATGTCACATCGCGAGAATGAAATACGGTATCACATACACGCATCATTCTCGGTCCCGCACATATCTCAAATGCGCTCCTATTTCGTTTCGCTTGAGCCAGGAAACCTCTGTGTAGGACTCTAAAGACTCGTCAATACGCCGGCAGCAGATGATGATCATATCAAACACCCACAAGCCGCAAGCGGTCTGCTAAACGTAACGGCCACCCGGGTATTGAGCGATCTGAAGATCGACGAGCAAGCCCGCTCACACTCCAGTGAATCCGACCAGTAACACTACCGTACAGTCCGGTCTGATCGTCTGATCTGTCGCATATCTCGCCTAGGGGTGGTATACGTCAGACCCCAATAGCTCAATAAGTCGTGTCGATATGAGGTCTATAACTGTTCGAGAAACTACTGGTAACACTTACCAGTAAATCTCAGCAACCCTGGCCAGGGATTTCCTGTTATAGCCAATCGAACACAGCGCAACATCAACCCCCTATACCGGGAGAGACGAATCCCCTCCTATCGCTCATTGCCTCCATGTGACTCGGGACTGTACCCAAAAACCACCGTTTTGCACGCCTTCTTGGACGTGGTAAGATGGAAATCAAAGCACTGTGGGAACCACACAAGACTCTATGACGATCTCGGGTCAACAGACTACTCTGTACCAGTATCACCAGAGAACTGCCATCTGACGTGAGGTATAATACCATCTGGGAGTTCTCGGCGAGTCCGTCCAGTGTACCCAGTCTCTACTGAGCACCCGTATATCATCTCCGATGTCAAACACCAATGTATATGGGATCATCCATCGCCCATCTGTATGGGTCGAGAAGGTATACGCTAGTCTACTCTGGTATATCGATGCCCCGTCTCGATACACCCACGACTAGGGACTTTGAAGGATGTACTTATGGACTACCATGTCCCCACTAGTATGATCCGCATCTTAGTCCAGGTAGTCAAGTACAGATCCTAAGGGCTTTACCAACATGTAACAGAGAGACAATCAGTATACACGTTAAGGTAAAGTTCAACCAGATAGCATACTATCATGTCGAGCAAGAAAGTCCTCCCTATATACGTCCCAGCATCCACTACAATATACATCCTATGTACAGTAATGGCCTCTAGGGCATACATATAACTAACAATCTCCCACTTGCACTAGGGCCATCTGTAGCAGTGGTTGTAGTATCTCATACTCAACCATCCCATAAAAGTCTCTCTCTGGGAACAGGCCTTTGTGAGTGGATCCGCTGTGTTGTCCTCTGAGTCTACTCTCCAAACCTCGATCACCCTGGAGATCAACCATTTCCATGATCAGGTGATACTGCCTTAGAATATGTCTGGATCACTGATGGGACCGGCGTTTCTTGGCATAAGCCACAACTCCATTGTCACACAATGGGAGGAACATAGTTCATCTCATGAACCAATATACACCCAGACTGCCTCTTTGGTAGCATCTTAAGTAGCGATGTATCCTGCCTTTATCGTCTAGTATGTCACGGTATCTAGCTTGGAACTCTTCCAACATACCGTCCCTTTACTGAGGGTAAAGACAATGCCTGCGACTGACATTCAGTCGTCTTTATCACCCTGGAACCCTTCCAGTGATTCTCCCCAGGATCGGTTGATACTGTCTCACTACAACTAGTGAGAGTCCTAACATCCAATTAGATCTATCTCATAGATCCAAAACTCAGGATTTAGGAGGTATCATTTTGATCCTATATGGAGAATCATTGTGATAAACGGAGATTGACCGAACGTAGCATAGGAAACTTCTTCCCTATCAAGAGTATGTCATCCACGTACTCTACGAGGATCGTCACTATACTCCCTACTACCTTTTTGTTTATACAAGGTTCATCTACCATTTTGATGATGTCAACTTCTTTGACTAACACATCAAAACAGATGTTCCAACTCCGCGATGCCTGCTTTAATCCTATAAAGTATCTTGCACACGTTTCCGCTGCTCCCACTGTTTACGAAGCCCTATGGCTGTGTACTTATAGACGCACTCTTCTAAAACATCATTTAGAAAAGCAGTCATGATACCCAACCACCAGATATCGTAGTCATGGTATGTAGCCGTGACAAGTAGGATCTGGATGGACTTAAGCTTGGTTACTTGAAAAAGGTTTCATCATAATCCACAGCTGGTTAATGATGCAAACTTTTAACAAGTCTAGCTTTGAAAGTCTCAACTTTTCGATGTACACCAAGTAATCTTCTCAAGATATACTTGCTCCTGATGGGGATTTAACCCTTCAGATATAGCAGCTAAAGTCCATACTTTACTGGTGTATAAGGATTCCATCTCAGATCACTAAGCATCCAGCCATTCTTACAGAGTCTTACTCCTGATGGCCAGCTCGAAGCTAGTTGGGTCATCATCTCATGATGCAATCCTCGCTCCCACGGTCATAGAGAAACCGAAGTATCTCTCAGGTGGGTGAGGAACCCTACTAGATCGGCGGAGAGGCTGAGGTTCGTTGGAATCTACTGAATCCTTCGGTTCTACCAAATCATCAGCTGCAGTTTGTATAGCTGGAACATTTCCAGTTCTACATAACAGACCTTGCCTCGAGCTTGTCCGGATTTTGCTTTTAGACATAGGCCGGACAACCCCAAATCTTAACTAACTTAAGAGATGGGCTCTTCCCTTATCATATCAAATATGAAGTGGTAGACAACTGATTTGATTTGAACCCTATTCAATAGGTATGCAGCTTCTCAAGTGCATAACTCCCAAAAAGGAAATAGGTAATTCAGTAGTACTCATCATAGAGCACACCTTATCATATAGGGTGATGTTGCTCCGTCCCGATATACCATCGTGCTATGGTGTATTCGGAGGAGTAATGCTGAGAGAGAATCTCATTCTCCTTTAGCATAATCCAGGAATTCCATGCTCAAGTATTCTCCTCCCTGATCTCATCATAGGACATAATACTTATACCCGTATTTTGGTTCTCTATTTCTAACTTATATTCCGTGAATATCTCAAAAGGTTCGGACTTGTATTTCAACAAGAACATAGATCTGAATCTCGAGAGATTATCAGAGAATGTAATGAAGTACAAAGAACCGGTCTTGGCATGTGTAGACAGGGGACCTACATACATCAACATGTATCATCCCAAGAGTTCAGTAACTCTTTCTCTGTTTCCAGTAAACGGAGCTATGGTCATCTTATCTTTGTGACATGACTGGCGAGTTTCACAAGATGTAAATTCAAACTGATTTAAATATGCATCTATATGTAACTCTAACTAGTCGGGTCACATTGATCTGACCTAGTCTACAATGCCTCAAGTAGGATTCGTTCATTTCTGAACTCTTCCTCTTGTGTGTGTTCCGTATACTAAAGAACTGTAGTTTGATTTAGAACATCAATGCTTTTAGATAACGTGCCTGAACCTATCAACTTTTGATATAGGAAATGTTCAAAACATTGTCCATCTATACAAAATTTTATCATTTCTTTACTGATAAAGAGAGTGATATGATTTTGTATATCAGGTTCGGTATCTAATAACATTCGTTCAGAATCAATGTATTTGGAATACAGGATGACAGTGACCGACAAACTTGGCTGCAACTCTTGCCCCGTTTTCTGCCTCATGAAACTTATCACCCGTTCTCAGTTCTCTACCTTTCTGTAGCCCCATGTAACAGATTACATATCTGGGATCCTGTTCTGGTATCACATACCCAGGACGTAGAGGATACGGAGAAACAGTTCTTTGTAATGAACACACCCGAAGATGATGCATCAACATGCACTCTCTTCGTTTGGGCGGCACGGGAATTCTGGTAATCCCCAATTTCCTGCTCTGTCTTATAACAATTATAAGTTGGAGCGGGACCAACGTTCCCCAGCTCAGTATAACAAGCGGGTTCGGTCAATAATCCGTTTTATTATCTTGATTAAGGCGTGATATGGTCGCTACCTGGAGAGAGAGAGAAGAAAACACTCAGCGTGCGCTTTGTCAAGAAAAGATTGGTTATTATTTTATCTAATCAGGATGGCTCCCACTGCTTTTTATCAAATCTTCCTTCAAACCCTAAAAGGAAAGACTAGCCGGGATTAATTACACACTACAAGTTCGCCAATCTTTCAGCCAGGCCAGTGTCGGTACTTTGAGGGAGGCCCCCCGTGCTTTCGCACGAACCTAATTAATGTAAACCTCGTTTTCCCAGAGGCGTAACCCCGTTGACACCTTTCTAGACACCTACTTGATCGGCTAATTGTAATGTATAAAACTCTCCCAGGAGTAACTCTTACTCGCAGCGGGTATCGGGATCCAACTATCTCATAGAAGGTATGCAATCTCATTGCAAATTTCAACACTTGAAATTCCCGATAATATTTTGCCCCTAGCTCGCTATGACCTTGACGAATGCCAAACAACCCATAGTCCACTAGTCAAGTTCAACCCGTACATTTCTTGATCGAATTAAACCCACCCGCACGACCCTTGACGAATGCCAAACAACGCCGTACGAATACCCTAATCCAATCGCATCATATGCTCAAGCAGATAAATACTAGTTAGCTACCGTACACTACGCCTTGACGAATGCCAAACTACCGCAGCACGAATACTAACTAGTACATATCTGAAATGACGGAGGGCTACGACAGGTTTTTCTGAAAACCTATTGCGTAATGAACTTGATATCGTTGTAGGATCGAATGAATTTTGAAATGGAGTGCTTTTGAGGCTTTTCTAGTTTTGCTAAAGGAGTCACTCCCGGTGAAGGGATCGTCGGTCCTTTCCTCGTCGAATGAGGTGCGGGATATATCACATATATCTCTATGCAAAGCAAAAACACTTAAAAGCAATCAAAAGACAAACCGAGTGTGTAGCATCTGCCAGTAATTGCTAAAGGAGTCACTCCCGGTGAAGGGATCTCGGTCCTTTCCTCTTCGAATAAGGTGCAGGATATATCACATATACCTCTGTGCAAAGCAAGAACTGTAGCTACCTATTTTATTTTGAAATTCGATTCTACAACATCTTAGGTTTCTTTTATTTCATTAATCATATTAATGAAGTCCCATCAATTATGTACCTAAACATCACAGATAAATACGACGTACACTTATGCCATCCGCATTCGCCTCGATGTCCCCTCGTGCACCGTTAGGTTAGGTAACTAACGGCAGAGTGGGGCAGGGCTAGCACGGGTGTAAAACATAAGTAACGTCTATATAATATATCATATATACTATATACTGTATCTATCACAGAACATATCATGATCACATCACAGATATCGCAGCAGAAGAAACATATGAAATATTGGATATACTAGGACGTCCGTGTTTTCAATACGAGCCAGTATAAAACACGGATTCCACGGTCGTGATGAACAGCCAAACCCACACCCCTAAACCCCTACGAGAGCGGCAAGCAACCCTACCAATTCTGGGGTTAGGAGACCCGGACTCGACTCCTCGAGTTGGTCTCCCACTGGACTCCAGAACCCGGTTACTTGTGCCCTCCTCCTTGGGTCTATCCTAGTGCGGAAAAGTAAATAATATACAAACGGTGACAACTTCCACAACCTGGAAGTGCCCCAATAAAAGAATATTACATACAAGTTTTTACATGAATGAAAATGAAAAACACTCATCTCACATAAAAACCCCCGGCTATTCAAACACGACGATCCAATATAACATATCCAGCAACACATAACATCACATGTCATCAACGTAAGTAAATATGCGCATCCCAATTGTCGTTGACGTATAGCAACGAAACCGGCGATATCACATATTACACTTACGGTCACAGAAAAGAAAGTGTAAAACTACAATAGTTGGAATCCGCAACCATCTCAGACATCGCATGCCTGACCAAATGAATTACTTAGACATCGCATGCCTAACAATTATAAACCCCGCATTTTAGTCTCATTATCGAAAACACTTTTCAATATCAAGTCGGGCAATTCAACAAGATTCCCGACAGTCTGATCGAATACTCGTCGCAAACTTTAGTAGGCGGCCGCACCCCCGATACCGTCGACGAAGTGCACCAAGGCGGAACACCGCTGCCGCGAGCACCCGGACGGATGCTTTCGGCGACGGGGTTCTCCTACAGTCACTTGGTCGGGGCTATGGAGTGAGGCTGTCTATTAAGTTTACCCGGCGAGTATCCGCGTACGCTACGTGATTGCGACAGACTTTTGATCACATCAAAATTCCATGGCAACCGATCAAGTGAGACTAAACTGCTATGTTTATAACATTCATTCAGTTATCACATAACTTTTGTGAATTCCAATTATTGTATCCCATTCCAGATAAATAGAAAATGTTAAACTTTTCGATCGAACACCCAAGTTTTCCCGATACTGCTCAACACATGAAATAAGTCTAACAACATTCCGTTCGTGCCTCAGTACCAACGGTCCAGCCGTAGAAGGGTCAAGCCAACGCCTCACATGTGGCACGCCGTACTGCCCCAAACCCGAAGGTTCAAAGGGCAGTTCAAGACGGTCACATAATCGAGTTAAGGTCTGTTGTCTTCTAGAGGGTCCATCGAGTTACTTGCACTACTTAGAACGTCGTTAAACTACGGAAAAATCCAACACTTGGAAATTTCCCGACAGGGGAAAAATTGGGTATTTATATCCGGGCGAACTTTTTAACATATTCTAAAATTTATCCGGAAAGTCATACAGACAAAATTTGATAATCCGATCGAACTTTCGAATCCCCAAAACAACCCTAGAAAACTCAACTGTTGACTGAATATTAAAAATTCCCAGAAAACTCAGCATATTAAAATAGAAATTACTGTGCAAAAAGTGAGTGATGACGTCATCATCTTGCTGCGGAACCGCCGCAGAAGCCTGGCTTCTGCCGCGGTTCCGCCGTCGTTATTACTGTTCATGACAAAATTTTTGCATCGTAATTCTTATTTTTTCCTGCTGAATTTTTTACGAATTTTTAATTTGGAAAAATCCAGATATTTCAAAAATGTCCAGAGAGCATTCTCGGGTGTGGGTTTCGGGTTCGTTCGGGTTTCAAATTCCGTCTGGACTTCGCCTAAGGCTCTAGCTAGGCTCTGATACCACTGTAGGGTTCCTAGGCACACTAGTGAGGTCTCACAAGGCATCGAACATGCCCTTTTCAAATTCAATCTAGGTGCCGAGAGACCCGACTACGGATCGTTTGCTAGAAAACTAGGCGAAAAGCTAACTAGTTAACACTTAACTAAGGGATACGGATATACAACCTTTGTAGATTCGTTTGTCCACCTCCATAGCTCCATGAAGAAGTCATCTCCGCTGTACAAATCCGAAATCCGGGCTCTTGCGTCGGTTTCATCGGAGAAGAAGCGGGCTAGGTCATCGACGACGTGCCGAAGATGATCTACGTCGAGGCATCGCTAAATCAAGCTCCGACTTCACCAAGTCAAGAAACTTGTGAAGAAAACACACTCTACTACTTGGCAAGAGGTAGAGAATGAAGAAATAGAAAGTGGGTTCAATTTAGAATTGGATTTCTCACTCTTTATCATCAATCACCATTGATGACTTCAAGCTTTTCTTCTTGAGTTCAAGGAAGAAGAAGAAGAAAATGATATGATAAGAATAATTGAAAAAGAAAAGAAAATGAATTCTTATCATAAAATTAACCATAGTCAAGTGTAGAGAATGAATCATGGTTAGTGAGAATGGTTAGGGTTAAGGATGAGATAAGAATGGTTGACTTGATCAAAGCTTCATGAAGCTTCAACTAAACTCCAAAAAAGCCACCATTCTTTTCTCATTTCCATTTATTTTCCAAAATGAAATGGATAAATAAATAAGTGAATAAAACAAAACCCTAACCATAATCATGTAACCATGGTTTGATCTTTACACATGAACCCTAGCATGACATGTATCATCAAACATGATACAATCAAGTGCACAAAAGTATATCACTTATACAATGTGTACAATCCGAGTGAGAAAATCCATTCAAAGTGAACCGATACTAGTTAATGCAAAGTAATATATCAAATATATAATTATGCATTAAATCACTAAATCAACACTTGATTCAATGATCCGGTCATGACGCACATAACCGATTGGTATCATCAGTAACAACTTATCGAATCAACACTTGATCCGATAACCCGGCTATATCGCATATAACCGATCAATGTCACATCGCGAGAATGAAATACGGTATCACATACACGCATCATTCTCGGTCCCGCACATATCTCATATGCGCTCCTATTTCGTTTCGCTTGAGCCAGGAAACCTCTGTGTAGGACTCTAAAGACTCGTCAATACGCCGGCAGCAGATGATGATCATATCAAACACCCACAAGCCGCAAGCGGTCTGCTAAACGTAACGGCCACCCGGGTATTGAGCGATCTGAAGATCGACGAGCAAGCCCGCTCACACTCCAGTGAATCCGACCAGTAACACTACCGTACAGTCCGGTCTGATCGTCTGATCTGTCGCATATCTCGCTTAGGGGTGGTATACGTCAGACCCCAATAGCTCAATAAGTCGTGTCGATATGAGGTCTATAACTGTTCGAGAAACTACTGGTAACACTTACCAGTAAATCTCAGCAACCCTGGCCAGGGATTTCCTGTTATAGCCAATCGAACACAGCGCAACATCAACCCCCTATACCGGGAGAGACGAATCCCCTCCTATCGCTCATTGCCTCCATGTGACTCGGGACTGTACCCAAAAACCACCATTTTGCACGCCCTCTTGGACGTGGTAAGATGGAAATCAAAGCACTGTGGGAACCACACAAGACTCTATGACAATCTCGGGTCAACAGACTACTCTGTACCAGTGTCACCAGAGAACTGCCATCTGACGTGAGGTATAATACCATCTGGGAGTTCTCGGCGAGTCCGTCCAGTGTACCCAGTCTCTACTGAGCACCCGTATATCATCTCCGATGTCAAACACCAATGTATATGGGATCATCCATCGCCCATCTGTATGGGTCGAGAAGGTATACGCTAGTCTACTCTGGTATATCGATGCCCCGTCTCGATACACCCACGACTAGGGACTTTGAAGGATGTACTTATGGACTACCATGTCCCCACTAGTATGATCCGCATCTTAGTCCAGGTAGTCAAGTACAGATCCTAAGGGCTTTACCAACATGTAACAGAGAGACAATCAGTATACACGTTAAGGTAAAGTTCAACCAGATAGCATACTATCATGTCGAGCAAGAAAGTCCTCCCTATATACGTCCCAGCATCCACTACAATATACATCCTATGTACAGTAATGGCCTCTAGGGCATACATATAACTAACACACCTAACTATAGTTAGCTCTCTACACTTGACCATGGTTCATTATATGATAAGTATTGATTTTCTTTTCAAATTTAATTAACTTATCATATTCTTTTTTTCTTCTTCTTCATCTTCTTCAATGAAGAAAGCTTCACTTCATCAATGGTGATTGATGAAAAAGAGTGAGAAATCCAATTCTAAAGTGAACCCACTTCCTATTTCTTCATTCTCTACCTCTTGCCAAGTAGTAGAGTGTGTTTTCTTCATAAGTTTCATGACTTGGTGAAGTTGGAGCTTGATCTAGCGATGTCTCGACGTAGATCATCTTCGGCATCGTCGTCGATGACCTAGCCCACTTTTTCTCCGATGAAGCCGACGCTAGAGCCCAAGATCCGATTTGTACAGCGAGGAGACATCATCGCGGAGCCATGGAGGTGGAGAACCGGATCTACAAAGGTTGTATTTCCGTTTACCATTTAGTTAAGTAGTTAACTAGTTGCTTGTTTCGCCTAAATATCTAGTTAACGATCCGTATTAGGGTTTCTTGGCACCCCTAATTTTTAAAATTGGCATGGTTGATGCCTTGTGAGACTTTATTAGTGTGTCTAGGAACCCTACAGTGGTATCAGAGCCTAGCTAGAGCCTTAGGCGATGCGTAGACGAAGTTTGAAACCCGATCGAACCGAAACCCTAATTGGAATTTGCTCTCTGGACATTTTTGAAATTCGGGGATTTTTCAGAATTAAAAACATGCAGAAAAACCAGAAGGAATTTATAAGAATTACTGTGAAGTTCGATGACCTAATTCCATAAAAGTGCGGCGGAACCGCGGATTAGCGTGCTAATGCGGCGGTTCCGCGGCCCTTTTGTCTCTTCTCCCATTAAATTTTGCACAGTAATTCCTATTTGGCAGTGCTGGTTTTCCTGGGAATTTTTAATCTGAAATCAAGAGTTGAGAATTTTGGGTTGTATTGGGAGTTCGTACATTAGATCGGATTGTCAAATTTTGTCTATGTGTTTTTCCGGATATTTTTAGAATATGTTAAAAAAGTTCAACCGGATAAAAATACCCAATTTTTCCCTGTCGGAAAATTTCCAAGTGTTGGATTTTTCCGAGGCTTAAAGACGTTCTAAGTAGTGCAAGTAACGCGATGGACCCTCTAGAAGACAACAAACCTTAACTCGATTATGTGACCGTCTTGAACTGCCCTTTGAACCTTAGGGTTTAGGGCAGTACGGCGTGCCACATGTGAGGCGTTGGCTTGACCCTTCTACGGCTGGACCGTTGGTACTGAGGCACGAACTGAATGTTTTTAGACTTGTTTCATGTGTTGATCTGTATCGGGAAAACTTGGGTGTTTGAATATTCGATCGGAAAGTTTAACATTTTCTAATTATCTGGAATTGGATACAATAATTGGAATTCACAAGTAGTTATGAGATAACTAAATGAATGTTATAAACATAGCAGCTTAGTCTCACTTGATCGGTTGCCACGGAATTTTGATGTGATCAAAAGTCCGTCGCAATCACGTAGCGTACGCGAATACTCGCCGGGTAAACTTAATAGACAGCCTCACTCCATAGCCCCGACCAAGTGACTGTAGGAGAACCCCGTCGCCGAAAGCGTCCGTTCGGGTGCTCGCGGCAGCGGTGTTCCGCCTTGGTGCACTTCGTCGACGGTATCGGGGGTGCGGCCGCCTACTAA
This sequence comes from Agapanthus africanus, assembly GCA_030015575.1. Taxonomy (NCBI): domain Eukaryota; kingdom Viridiplantae; phylum Streptophyta; class Magnoliopsida; order Asparagales; family Amaryllidaceae; genus Agapanthus; species Agapanthus africanus. The sequence continues at coordinate 238,573,052 of CM057338.1, forward strand.
AGTTTGCGACGAGCATTCGATCAGGATGTCGGGAATCTTGTTGAATTGCCCGACTTGATATTGAAAAGAGTTTTCGATAATGAGACTAAAATGCGGGGTTTATAATTGTTAGGCATGTGATGTCTAAGGAATTCATTTGATTAGGCATGCGATGTCTATGCAGGTTGCGGATTCCAACTGTTGTAGTTTTACACTTTCTTTTCTGTGACCGTAAGTGTAATATGTGATATCGCCGGTTTCGTTGCTATATGTCAACGACAATTGGGATGGGCATATTTACTTACGTTGATGACATGTGATGTTATGCGTTGCTGGATATGTTATATTGGATCGTCGTGTTTGAATAGCCGGGGGGTTTTTATGTGAGATGAGTGTTTTTCATTTTCATTCATGTAAAAACTTGTATGTAATATTCTTTTATTGGGCACTTCCAGGTTGCGGAAGATGTCACCGTTTGTATATTATTTACTTTTCCGCACTAGGATAGACCCAAGGAGGGGAGCACAAGTAACCGGGTTCTGGAGTCCAGTGGGAGACCAACTCGAGGAGTCGAGTCCGGGTCTCCTAACTCTAGAATTGGTAGGGTTGCTTGCCGCACTCGTAGGGGTCTAGGGGTGTGGGTTTGGCTATTCATCACGACCGTGGAATCCGTGTTTTATACTGGCTCGTATTGAAAACACGGATGTCCTAGTATATCCAATATTTCATATGTTTCTTCTGCTGCGATATCTGTAATGTGATCATGTGATGTTCTGTGATAGATACAGTATATAGTATATATGATATATTATATAGACGTTACTTATGTTTTACACCCGCGCTAGCCCTGCCCCGCTCTGCCGTTAGTTACCTAACCTAACGGTGCACGAGGGGACATCGAGACGAATGCGGATGGCATAAGTGTACGTCGTATTTATCTGTGATGTTTAGGTAACTTAAATGATGGGACTTCATTAATGTGATTAATGAAATAAAAGAAACCTAAGATGTTGTAGAATCGAATTTCAAAATAAAACAGGTAGCTACAGTTCTTGCTTTGCATAGCGGTATATGTGATATATCCGGCACCTTATTCGATGAGGAAAGGACCGAGATCCCTTCACCGGGAGTGATTCCTTTAGCAATAACTGGCAGATGCTACACACTCGGTTTGTCTTTTGATTGCTTTTAAGAGTTTTTGCTTTGCACAGTGATATATATGATATATCCCGCACCTCATTCGACGAGGAAAGGACCGACGATCCCTTCACCGGGAGTGACTCCTTTAGCAAAACTAGAAAAGCCTCAAAAACACTCCATTTCAAAATCATTGGATTCTACAACGATATCAAGTTCATTACGCAATAGGTTTTCAGAAAAACCTGTCGTAGCCCTCCGTCATTTCAGATAAGTTGTATATAGTATTCGTGCTGCATTTGTTGGCTTTCGTCAAGGTGCAGTGTGCGGTAGCTATATGCTGCTTATCTGCTGCATACGATGCGATTGGATTAGGGTAGTCGTGCGGCTTTGTTGGCTTTCGTCAAGGGTCGTGCGGGTGGGTTTAATTCGATCAAGAAATGTACGGGTTGAACTTGACTAGCGGGCTATGGTTTGTTGGCTTTCGTCAAGGTCATAGCACGTTAGGGGCAAAATATTATCGGGAATTTCAAGTGTTGAAATTTGCAATCAGATTGTATACCTTCTATGAGATAGTTGGATCCCGATACCCACTGCGAGTAAGAGTTGTTAGTGTATATGCCTTAGAGGCCATTACTGTATCATACTGGTTTGTATATTACTTAATGGATGCTTGAGATATTCACCTTGTATATACAATCTTGCTCAAAATAGTAGTATGCTACTTGGTTTGTTTCTACTTCAATGTGTACATGTGTTTATTTTAGTATATCGCCTATACACATTAGTGGAGCCCTTAGGATCTTTGCTTGATTACCAGCGATGTGATGGCCGTCACACTAGTGGGGCTGGGTAATCTATAAGCTCATCCTTATGCAGGTCCCTGGTCGCAGGACTATCGAGACAGGGCATCGATACTCCGGAGTAGACCAGCGCATGCGCTTCTCATCCCAGTGTGGGAGACGGTCTGTCCCACAGCCGTCAGTACGTCGTACTTGAGATAGTATGCGGGTGCTCGTTAGGTTACGGGTACACTGGACAGGACTCGTCGGGAACTGACTAGTTGGTATTATACCTATCGTCAGTTATCAGTTCCCAGGTGACATGAGTACAGCTTAGTCCGCTGACTTGACACTGTCACTCCGCCTCGAGTGTGTTCCTACTGTACTTTGATCACTACCCTACCACGGCTCAAAGGAGTCATGCAAACAGGTAGTGGTTGGGTGCAGTCCCGAAGCACTTGGAGGCAGTGACGGTTAGACATGATTCGTCTCTCCCGGTATTGGGGGTTGACATCGCGCTGTGTCTAGGAGAGCCATTACACGAGTAGTCCCTGGCCAGGGCAAACGAGATATACTGGTAGGTTTCCAGTGTTATCTCAGGGTGTTTTGGGCTTCGCTCCGGCATGACTTGTACCGCTATTGGGGGACTGACGTTTACCGCCCCCTAGGCCCGCCATGCGATGTATCAGACGAACAGACCGGACTGTACGGAGAATGTCACACTCAGGCTCAGTAGGAGTTCAGATGGGTTTCGCCTCGTCGGTCTTCTTGTCGGCACTACCTGGGGACCGTTACGCACAGCTAGTGCCGCTTGCGGTCTGTGGTTAAACCCACTGCCAGCGTAGTGTCGAGTCTTTAGAGTCCCACACAGAAAGCTTTTCGCCTTTAGGCAAAAGAGTAGAGGTCGCATGGTATTGCGACAGGTCGCATGGTTTTGCGACAGGGTTCGGTCACCTCCGTGCACTTGTGCACGTACAGTGTCCGGACAGTTTACACTAGCGGGCTTTGGTTTAAGCCAGATCCTAGTGTAGCTTATGGGATTGGATTTATCCAGTTTGCATTCGTGTTCCTTGGAACGCGGATGCGGGTGTGTATGCACAGTTGGCAGGGAGACAGAGGCAGTGGATTCTCATTAGGGTTGTTGACAGTTGACCGTTGACTATTGACCTTTTGATCAACCCTAATGAGAATATGATATGTGATTAACTATTATACTAATTAAGTATTATGGTGACATGGTTGTTGACTTTTGTTGACTTTGTTGACTTGTTGACTTTTGTTGACTTGTTGACTTTGTTGACCGGTTGACTAGGCTTGACTAGTTGACTATCATGATAACCATAGCCATCATTTCATGGCAAAGACTTTTACTTGCTTGCTCATTTGTGTAAAATGAGTGCATGAAATGATATGGTTATGGTTGCTTCAACCATCACATAAGATTTTTGTTAGTATGATGAGTTATGATTGCTTTGGATTATGAGAGGGTGAAAGACAAAAGAGAGCCTCATTCTTTCTTGCTCACTCTCTCTCTTGTTCTTGAGCTCTCCTTTTGCTCTCACCCTCTTGCTCTTTTTTCCTCTCTTTAATCTATGGTTCTCTTGTCTCATGAGTTGAGAATCAAGAACAATAGATAAAATCCCACACAAAGTATTCTCTACTCATTCTAGTTCACTAGGTTTAGCAAACCAAGTGAACTAGTTTCTTCAAAGAACGAAGAAGGAGCTAAAGGTTGGAGCTTTCAGGTGGATCTATCTTCGGCGTACGGAGAGGACGAGAAGAAGCCATTCCGGACCACCATCGGAGCTTGAAGACGAAGGAGTTCAAGACAAGCAAGGTATAACCCCCTAACCGAGTAGCTAGAAACTCTTAGTTAGGTTGTTAGATAGATGTTTAACCAAGATCCGGGTTTTAGGTCCATGTTACCACCTCCGTAAAAATTGTTTTTTTACCAAATTCCGCATTCCCGAAAGTACCGGGAGAGGTAGCATGGACTTACAGTGGTATCAGAGCCTAGTTAAACTCTATCTAACAAGTTAGCAAGTAACTAGAAGATCGATCAAAGAAAAAGTTCCAAAAACGAACCCATGAATTTTCAACTTTCTGTCGATTTCAAAAGTACTGGAAAATTTTTTTGGAACACACCAAAAATCGGCTCAGGGTTTTATTTGAATAACCACCAAAGATGGACCCACGATCGAGTCAAAGCGCCGCGGAAGCGCGGCGGGAGCACTCTCCCGCCGCGGATCCACGGCCGAGTTGACTCGGCCGAGGTCAATCTTTGGTACAGTGTTATTCTGGGGGTATTTTGGGATTTTTAGTACATATATTTTCAACCCAGATTTTCCAGAACGAAAATTTTATTTTGGGGTCCCGAAAATCCGTATTTTTGATCGAACTTCTAAAAGACTTTAGCTAACGGGTTTTTCTGTAATGTGATATTTGTATTGAACGTCTATTAATCGCTATATGTCGATTAGTGGGGGTTATACAAATCTGTGATCTGTATTGTTGCTGGAATGTGGATATGAATATATTGGATTGTCGCGGGTGAATAGCCGGGGGTTGTGAGACGAGAGTTTTCTTTTCTTTCAATTCTTATAAATTTGTAAATTGATGTAATAATTATTTGTATGGCCGCACAACCGGGTCGGGGTTGTAGCCGTCATTGTATAATTTCTTTTTACTGTTTTTGCTCCTAGGATAGACCCATGGAGGGGGTGCACAAACTACCGGGTATGCTGAAGTGTCGAGTGGCCTACTCATGGAGATGAGGGAGGTTGCTACGCTTCGGGTACTTGGCGGGTAGTTTGCCGCACCCGTAGGGGTCTTGGGTGGGGTTTTGGCTATTCACCGCGACCGTGTAATTTGTCTTTCGTTACAGGCTCGTACGAATTACAGATTCCTAGTATATCCAATGTATTCATCTGTGATCTGAAATGTTTATCATTGCAGTATATCTATATATGATATTATTTAGGCGTTGCTTATGTTTTACAGACGCGCTAGCCCAGCCCCCGCTCTGTCGTTAGTTAAGTAACCTAACGGGTAATGACGGGCCCCGTGGCGAATGCGAATGGCATAAGCGTACGTCATATTTTGGTTGTTTTCTGCAATGGTAGGATTAAATGATGGGACGCATTAAAAGAACTAATGCAAGAATATCACGCATTAAAAGAACTAATGCAAGATAATAAACCAAGTTAAAGTCGTTGGAACACTTTCGAAAAACCACTCGGTTCTTTTCAAAACCAACTTTTAAATGCGGAGCTTGAGCCACTCCTTTTAAAAGCTATCTCGTTCCATCGACTATATCAAGTTCACTACGTTCACGGTTTTGCCAAAACCATCCATAGCCCTCCGTCGTTTCACATGAATAGTCAATAGTATTCAAGCTGTGTATGTTGGCCAAAGTCAAGGCACAGTGATTGGTAGCTATTGGGTGTTCATGTGTAGCATAGATAGAAGCGTTGGTTTGGGACAGTCGTACTGCCATTTTGGCCAAAGTCAAGGGTAGGTACGGATGGATCCAAATTAACCTGGATAATGACGGGTAGAAATTGACATGTGACTTATGATATTTTGGCCAAAGTCAAGGTCATAAGAGCATGGGGCAAAAATCCACATCGGGAGTTTCATAAGTACTGAAACTTGCTAGATTTGCATACCATTTGGAGTGTGATGATTCTGGTAGGATTCCTTCAGTTTCGTCACGCAATGATATTTGGATCCCGATCCTACTGTGAGTATATGCTACTCCTCGGGAAATTTCTCACTAATCGATCAATGCTATAAACCTAGTAGGTGCCTAGAAAGGTGTTAGCGGGGCTACGCCCCCAGGGAAAAGAGGTTCTTTAATTAAGGAACTTCGCGAAAGCGTTGGAAAACCTCCCTCGAAGTACCGACACCGGCCTGGCTGAACGGTTAAGCAAGTATTATGCGGTGGGATTGATCCCGGCTAATTCTTCCTTTATGGTTTGAGGAGGGATTCGAGAAACAGTGGGAGCCATCCTGTTTAGACAAACTAAAAACCACTCTAAACTTGCAAGAGCATCATGCTGAGTGTTTCTTCTTCTCTCTCCTAATTGCAGCGACCAATCAACATGACTGGACTTAAGTTACTCCTAGATAAAAACAAACTGACAGGGCCAAACTACAAAGATTGGCTCAGGAATGTCAAGATAGCAATCACTTACGACAAGCTGGGGTATCTTCTTACCACCAAAGCTCCCCCTGTCCCTGGTCCAACTTCCAGCATTGCGGATAAGGAAATCCGCAAGACTTGGAAGATTGATAGCGCGAAGGCCAAATGCCTCCTGCTTGCCTCGATGGACAACGAACATCAGAGGAGGCACGAGAATATGGACATGGAGTCCATATTGCTTCATACAAAAGAACTGTATGGAGAGCAATCTCGTATCGCAAGATACGAAGCGTCGAAAAAGTTATTTTCGACAAGAATGGCCGTCGGATCATCAGTAGCCGAGCACGTGCTAAAGATGATCGGCTACATTGAGGAGCTCGCGGACCTAGGGATCACATTGGAGAGTGAGCTATATACGGATATAGTTCTCCAGTCCCTTCCTTCCACTTACGCCCAGTTTATACTGAACTTCAACTTACAAGAAAAAGAGGTTGAACTTTCAGAGCTCCTCAACATGCTGAGGAGCGCAGAGGGCACCCTACAGAAAGGTAGCGATACATCCACTTTGTTTGTAGGAGGATCATCTTCTTCTAGGTCCAAGGCGAAAGCCAAGGGAAAGAAGAAGAAGGCCCCCGCCAAACCAAGGGGCGGTGTTAGTAAAGTGGATACGAAGGGAAAAGGTAAAGCAACAAAGATAGCGGGGAAGCTTGTGGATAAGGAAGAATGCTTCTATTGTCATAAGAAAGGACACTGGAAGAATGATTGCAGGGCCTGGAAGGCCAGAACACAGGAATTGAAGCAGGTTGCAGCTTCAGCTTCAGGTGTGTATGTTATTGAAAACTGTCTTTCAATAAACTCTACTTCCTGGGTATTGGATACCGGATCAGGATCTCATATCTGTAATTCTTTGCAGGCGTAGAGAAACCGTAGGGTTTTGAAGGCAGGTGACATGACCCTCAGAGTTGCGAACGGAGCTAGCATGGATGCTAAAGCCGTGGGGGACTATCACCTGGGAATGTCAGATGGACATGTTTTGGTTTTGCGTAATTGCTTTTTTGTACCCAACGCAACTTGTAATATCATTTCTGTATCTTTAGTTTCTAAAGAAGGTTATGAATTTGCGTTTGTAAGTAATGTTGTAAACATTCACCTTAATCAAGTTTTGATTGGGTCAGGTACATTGAGTAATGGTATATATGTATTGAACCAACCACAGATTTTCAATGTCCAGAATACACACAAAAGAAAGTCTCCAGAAATAAATCAGACTTTCTTGTGGCATTGTAGACTGGGTCACATCAATGAGAGAAGGTTGACTAAGTTACATACAGAGGGATATTTGAATGCGTTCGAATATCAATCGTATGCCACTTGTCAATCTTGTCTCAAAGGAAAGATGACAAAGACTCCGTTTACTGGACATGGAGTAAGAGCGAGCGAGCTCTTGGGACTCGTACACAGTGACGTGTGCGGTCCAATGTCTACACATGCCCGAAGCGGACATTCTTACTTCATTACTTTTACGGATGACTTCTCAAGGTACGGTTATGTCTTCTTAATGAAACATAAGTCCGAGGCCTTTGGAAAATTCCAGGAGTATAAGAATGAAGTAGAGAAACAGACCGGCAAAAGTATTAAGATTCTAAGATCGGATCGAGGTGGAGAATACTTAAGTGCCGAGTTCCTGGACTATTTAAAAGAGAACGGAATTCTCTCTCAGCTTACTCCTCCATACACCCCGCAACATAACGGTGTATCGGAGAGACGGAACCGCACCCTATTGGATATGGTGCGGTCCATGATGAGTAACGCTGAGTTGCCGCGATCATTCTGGGGATATGCGCTAGAATCAGCCGCATACCTTTTGAACCGAGTTCCCACTAAGACCGTGCCTACTACGCCATTTGAGATGTGGTGTGGGAAGAGACCCCATCTTAATCACATTAAGACATGGGGAAGTCCAGCTTTTGTCAAAAAGCAGCATGCGGACAAGCTCGAGTCACGCTCAGTATTGTGCAAGTTTGTGGGATATCCAAAGAATTCCAAGGGATATTTCTTCTACTGTGAAGAGGAACAAAAAGTTCTTGTTTCTCGTCATGCCCACTTTCTAGAACACCAGTTCATAGAAAAGGAAATAAGTGGGAGCGCAGTAGAACTGGAAGAAATTCCAGAACCACGGACTATTACTGAAAGTTTAGTGGAACCAGAGGGTTCAGAAGAACAGGACATTCCTACGCCGCTCCGCAGGAGTAGTAGGCAGACTCATCCGCCCGAGAGATACTACGGTTTTCTCATAGACGGGGATAGAGAGGATTGCATCATAGATTATGATGAGCCTACTAGCTTCCAGCAGGCCGTTCAGAGCGTTGACTCAGTGAAATGGCTGGATGCAATGCGGACCGAAATGGAGTCCATGTACACTAACAAGGTATGGACGTTGGACATTGCTCCAGACGGGGTAAAACCCGTAGGATGCAAGTGGATCTTCAAAAGGAAGATTGGTGTAGATGGACAGGTTGAGACCTATAAAGCTAGGCTGGTAGCAAAGGGTTTTCGTCAAAGACCTGGCTTGGACTATGACGAAACCTTTTCTCCAGTAGCCATGCTGAAATCCATTCGGATCCTGCTTGCCATTGCTGCCTTCCACGATTATGAGATCTGGCAAATGGACGTAAAGACCGTTTTTCTAAATGGAAATTTAGAGGAGTGTGTCTATATGGACCAACCAGAGGGTTTCATTCAGAGTGGGAGCAGCGGAAAGGTGTGCAAGTTGCTTAAGTCCATCTATGACTAAAGCAGGCATCGCGGAGTTGGAACATCTGCTTTGATGAGACGGTCAAAGAATTTGGCTTTATCAAAAATCCAGATGAACCATGCATCTATAGTAGATTTGTAGCGAGAACTGTAGTATTCCTCGTTTTATACGTGGATGACATTCTCTTTATAGGAAATGACATTCCTATGCTACAATCTGTCAAAGGGTTCTTGTCACACAAGTTCTCCATGAAAGACCTGGGTGATGCCTCGTACATTCTGGGTATCCGGATCTACCGTGACAGATCCAAGAGGATATTAGGACTTTCTCAGTCCAGGTACATCGACACCATACTGAAGAGATTCAGTATGGAAGATTCCAAGCACGGTAACCTACCGGCTTGTCACGGGATCACCCTCTCTAAAGAGATGTCTCCCAAGACTGATTTGGAGAGGGATCGCATGTCTATTATACCCTACGCTTCTGCGGTAGGCTCTATAATGTATGCGATGTTGTGTACCAGACCGGATGTAGCTTATGCACTGAGTGTGGTAAGCCGGTATCAGTCAAACCCTGGGGAGAAACACTGGATAGCGGTAAAGAACATTCTCAAGTACCTGAGAAGGACTAAGGAGATGTTCTTGGTGTATGGTGGAAAAGACCTCCAGATCGAGGCCTTTGCTGACTCCAGCTTCCAGAGTGACAAGGATGATTCCAAGTCCATGTCGGGTTTTGTCTTTACCCTCAATGGAGGGGCGGTGTGTTGGAAGAGTTCCAAACAAGAAACCGTTGCAGACTCGACGATGGAAGCAGAATACATCGCTGCATCTGATGCCGCAAAAGAAGCTGTCTGGATGAGGAAGTTCTTGAAAGAACTTCAGGTGGTTCCGTCCATTGTTGATCCAATACCTCTGTATTGCGACAACAACGGGGCTATAGCTTTAGCGAAGGAACCCAGGTCCCATCAGAGATCCAGGCACATCTTGAGGCGGTATCACCTGATCAGGGAGATCGTGGATCGCCAGGAGATCGAGGTTCGGAGAGTCGCTTCAGAAGATAACACTACAGATCCATTCACCAAGGCCCTGCCCCAGACTCAGTTCGAGCGGCTGATCGAGATGATAGGTCTTCGATACGCCAGTACATGGCCTTAGTGCAAGTGGGAGATTGTTAGTGTATATGCCCTAGAGGCCATTACTGTATCATACTGGTTTGTATATTACTTAATGGATGCTTGGGATATTCACCTTGTATATACAATCTTGCTCAAAATAGTAGTATGCTACTTGGTTTGTTTCTACTTCAATGTGTACATGTGTTTATTTTAGTATATCGCCTATACACATTAGTGGAGCCCTTAGGATCTTTGCTTGATTACCAGCGATGTGATGGCCGTCACACTAGTGGGGCTGGGTAATCTATAAGCTCATCCTTATGCAGGTCCCTGGTCGCAGGACTATCGAGACAGGGCATCGATACTCCGGAGTAGACCAGCGCATGCGCTTCTCATCCCAGTGTGGGAGACGGTTTGTCCCACAGCCGTCAATACGTCGTACTTGAGATAGTATGCGGGTGCTCGTTAGGTTACGAGTACACTGGACAGGACTCGTCGGGAACTGACTAGTTGGTATTATACCTATCGTCAGTTATCAGTTCCCAGGTGACATGAGTACAGCTTAGTCCGCTGACTTGACACTGTCACTCCGCCTCGAGTGTGTTCCCACTGTACTTTGATCACTACCCTACCACGGCTCAAAGGAGTCATGCAAACAGGTAGTGGTTGGGTGCAGTCCCGAAGCACTTGGAGGCAGTGACGGTTAGACAGGATTCGTCTCTCCCGGTATTGGGGGTTGACATCGCGCTGTGTCTAGGAGAGCCATTACACGAGTAGTCCCTGGCCAGGGCAAACGAGATATACTGGTAGGTTTCCAGTGTTATCTCAGGGTGTTTTGGGCTTCGCTCCGGCACGACTTGTACCGCTATTGGGGGACTGACGTTTACCGCCCCCTAGGCCCGCCATGCGATGTATCAGACGAACAGACCGGACTGTACGGAGAATGTCACACTCAGGCTCAGTAGGAGTTCAGATGGGTTTCGCCTCGTCGGTCTTCTTGTCGGCACTACCTGGGGACCGTTACGCACAGCTAGTGCCGCTTGCGGTCTGTGGTTAAACCCACTGCCAGCGTAGTGTCGAGTCTTTAGAGTCCCACACAGAAAGCTTTTCGTCTTTAGGCAAAAGAGTAGAGGTCGCATGGTATTGCGACAGGTCGCATGGTTTTGCGACAGGGTTCGGTCACCTCCGTGCACTTGTGCACGTACAGTGTCCGGACAGTTTACACTAGCGGGCTTTGGTTTAAGCCAGATCCTAGTGTAGCTTATGGGATTGGATTTATCCAGTTTGCATTCGTGTTCCTCGGAACGCGGATGCGGGTGTGTATGCACAGTTGGCAGGGAGACAGAGGCAGTGGATTCTCATTAGGGTTGTTGACAGTTGACCGTTGACTATTGACCTTTTGATCAACCCTAATGAGAATATGATATGTGATTAACTATTATACTAATTAAGTATTATGGTGACATGGTTGTTGACTTTTGTTGACTTTGTTGACTTGTTGACTTTTATTGACTTGTTGACTTTGTTGACCGGTTGACTAGGCTTGACTAGTTGACTATCATGATAACCATAGCCATCATTTCATGGCAAAGACTTTTACTTGCTTGCTCATTTGTGTAAAATGAGTGCATGAAATGATATGGTTATGGTTGCTTCAACCATCACATAAGACTTTTGTTAGTATGATGAGTTATGATTGCTTTGGATTATGAGAGGGTGAAAGACAAAAGAGAGCCTCATTCTTTCTTGCTCACTCTCTCTCTTGTTCTTGAGCTCTCCTTTTGCTCTCACCCTCTTGCTCTTTTTCCCTCTCTTTAATCTATGGTTCTCTTGTCTCATGAGTTGAGAATCAAGAACCATAGATAAAATCCCACACAAAGTATTCTCTACTCATTCTAGTTCACTAGGTTTAGCAAACCAAGTGAACTAGTTTCTTCAAAGAACGAAGAAGGAGCTAAAGGTTGGAGCTTTCAGGTGGATCTATCTTCGGCGTACGGAGACGACGAGAAGAAGCCATTCCGGACCACCATCGGAGCTTGAAGACGAAGGAGTTCAAGACAAGCAAGGTATAACCCCCTAACCGAGTAGCTAGAAACTCTTAGTTAGGTTGTTAGATAGATGTTTAACCAAGATTCGGGTTTTAGGTCCATGTTACCACCTCCGTAAAAATTGTTTTTTTACCAAATTCCGCATTCCCGAAAGTACCGGGAGAGGTAGCATGGACTTACAAGAGTTACTCCTGGGAGAGTTTTACACATTACAATTAGCCGATCAAGTAGGTGTCTAGAAAGGTGTCAACGAGGTTACGCCTCTGTGAAAACGAGGTTTACATTAATTAGGTTCGTGCGAAAGCACGGGGGACCTCCCTCAAAGTACCGACACTGGCCTGGCTGAAAGATTGGCGAACTTGTAGTGTGTAATTAATCCCGGCTAGTCTTTCCTTTTAGGGTTTGAAGGAAGATTTGATAAAAAGCAGTAGGAGCCATCCTGATTAGATAAAATAATAACCAATCTATTCTTGAAAGAGCGCACACTGAGTGTTTTCTTCTCTCTCTCTCTAGGTAGCGACCATATCACGCTTTAATCAAGATAATAATACGGATTATTGACCGAACCCGCTTGTTATACTGAGCTGGGGAACGTTGGTCCCGCTCCACCTTATAATTGTTATAAGACAGAGCAGGAAATTGGGGAATACCAGATTTCCCGTGCCGCCCAAACGAAGAGAGTGCATGCTGATGCATCATCTTCGGGTGTGTTCATTACAAAGAACTGTTTCTTTGTATCCTCTACGTCCTGGATATGTGATACCAGATCAGGATCCCAGATATGTAATCTGTTACATAGGGCTACAGATAGGCAGAGAACTGAGATCGGGTGATAAGTTTCATGAGGCAGAAAACGGGGCAAGTGTTGCAGCCAAGTCTGTTGGTCACTGTTACCCTGTATTACCAATACATTGATTCTGAACAAATGTTATTAGATACCGAACCTGATATACAAAATCATATCAGTCTCTTTATTAGTAAAGAAAGGATGTAATTTTGTATTGTTGGATAATGTTTTGAACATTTCCTATATCAAAAGTTGATCGGTTCAGGCACGTTATCTAAAAGCGTTGTTGTTCTAAATCAAACTACAGTTTTTTGTATACAGAACACACACAAGAGGAAGAGTTCAGAAATGAACGAATTCTTCTTGAGGTATTGTAGACTAGGTCATATCAAATGCGACCCGACTAGCTGAAGTTACATATAGATGCATATTTAAATCAGTTTGAATTTACATCTTGTGAAACTTGCCGGTCATGTCACAAAGATAAGATGACCACAGCTCCGTTTATTGGAAACAGAGAAAGAGTTAGTGAACTCTTAGGACTGATACATGATGATGTATGTAAGGTCTCCTGTCTACACATGCCAAGACCGGTTCTTTATACTTCATTACGTTCTCTGATAATCTCTCAAGATTCAGACATATGTTCCTGTTGAAACACAAGTCTGAACCTTTTGAGATATTCACAGAATATAAGCTAGAAGTAGAGAACCAATACGGGTATAAGTATTATGTCCTTTGATGAGATCAAGGAGGAGAATACTTGAGCATGGAATTCCTGGATTATGCTAAAGGAGAATGAGATTCTCTCTCAGCATTACTCCTCCGAATACACCATAGCACAATGGTATATCGGGGCGGAGCAACATCACCCTATATGATAAGGTGTGCTCTATGATGAGTACTACTGAGTTACCTATTTCCTTTTTGGGAGTTATGCACTTGAGAAGCTGCATACCTATTGAATAGGGTTCAAATCAAATCAGTTGTCTACCACTTCATATTTGATATGATAAGGGAAGAGCCCATTTCTTAAGTTAGTTAAGATTTGGGGTTGTCCGGCCTATGTCTAAAAGCAAAATCCGGACAAGCTCGAGGCAAGGTCTGTTATGTAGAACTGGAAATGTTCCAGCTATACAAACTGCAGCTGATGATTTGGTAGAACCGAAGGATTCAGTAGATTCCAACGAACCTCAGCCTCTCCGCCGATCTAGTAGGGTTCCTCACCCACCTGAGAGATACTTCGGTTTTTCTATGACAGTGGGAGCGAGGATTGCATCATGAGATGATGACCCAACTAGCTTCGAGCTGGCCATCAGGAGTGAGACTCTGTAAGAATGGCTGGATGCTTAGCGATCTGAGATGGAATCCTTATACACCAGCAAAGTATGGACTTTGGCTGCTATATCTGAAGGGTTAAATCCCCATCAGGAGCAAGTAAATCTTGAGAAGATTACTTGGTGTAGATGGAAAAGTTGAGACTTTCAAACCTAGACTTGTTAAAGGTTTTCGTCATCAACCAGGCGTGGATAATGATGAAACCTTTTCAAGTATCTATGCTTAAGTCCATCCAGATCCTACTTGCCATGGCTACATACCATGACTACGATATCTGGCGGTTGGGTGCCATGACTGCTTTTCTAAATGATGTTTTGGAAGAGAGTGTCTATAAGTACACAGCCAGAGGGCTTCGTAGACAGTGGGAGCAGCGGAAATGTGTACAAGATGCTTTATAGGATAAAGCAGGCATCGCGGAGTTGGAACATCTGTTTTGATGTGTTAGTCAAAGAGTTTGACATCATCAAAATGGTAGATGAACCTTGTATAAACAAAAAGGTAGTAGGGAGTATGGTGGTGATCCTCTAGAGTACGTGGATGACATACTCTTGATAGGGAAGGAGTTTCCTATGCTACGCTCGGTCAATCTCCGCTTATCACAAGGATTCTCCATATAGGATCAAAGTGACACCTCTTAAATTCTATGTTTTCATCTATGAGATAGATATAATTGGATATTAGGATACTCACTAGATGTAGTGAGATGGTATGAAACGATCCTGACGAGAATCACTGGAAGTGTTCCAGGGTGATAAAGACGACTGAATGTCAGTCACAGGCATTGTCTTTACCCTTAGTGAAGGGACGGTATGTTGGAAGAGTTCCAAGCTAGATACCGTGACATACTAGACGATAAAGGCAGGATACATCGCTACTTAAGATGCTACCAAAGAGGCTGTTTGGATGTATATTGGTTCATGAGATGAACTACGTTCCTACCATTGTGAGACAATGGAGTTGTGGCTTATGCCAAGGAACGTCGGTCCCATCAGTGATCCAGACATATTCTAAGGCAGTGTCACCTGATCGTGGAGATGGTTGATCTCCAGGGGATCGAGGTCAGGAGAGTAGACTCAGAGGACAACACGGCGGATCCACTCGCGAAGGCCTATTCCCAGAGAGAGACTTAAATGGGATGGTTGAGTATGAGATACTGCAACCACTGCTATCAGATGGCCCTAGTGCAAGTGGGAGATTGTTAGTTATATGTATGCCCTAGAGGCCATTACTGTACATTGGATGTATATTGTAGTGGATGCTGGGACATATATAGGGAGGACTTTCTTGCTCGACATGATAGTATGCTATCTGGTTACTCTTTACCTTAACGTGTACATTGATTGTCTCTCTGTTACATGTTGGTAAAGCCCTTAGGATGTGTACTTGACTATCTGGACTATGATGCAGATCATACTAGTGGGGACATGGTAGTCCATAAGTACATCCTTCAAAGTCCCTAGTCGTGGGTGTATCGAGACGGGGCATCGATATACCAGAGTAGACTAGCGTATACCTTCTCGACCCATACAGATGGGCGATGGATGATCCCATATCCATTGGTGTTTGACATCGGAGATGATATACGGGTGCTCAGTGGAGACTGGGTACACTGGACGGACTCGACGAGAACTCCCAGATGGTATTATACCTTACGTCAGATGGCAGTTCTCTGGTGACACTGGTACAGAGTAGTCTGTTGACCCGAGATCGTCATAGAGTCTTGTGTGGTTCCCACTGTGCTTTGATTTCCATCTTACCACGTCCAAGAGGGCGTGCAAAACGGTGGTTTTTGGGTACAGTCCCGAATCACATGGAGGCAATGAGCGATAGGAGGGGATTCGTCTCTCCCGGTATAGGGAGTTGATGTTGCGCTGTGTTCGATTGGCTATAACCGGAAATCCCTGGCCAGGGTTGCTGAGATTTACTGGTAAGTGTTACCAGTAGTTTCTCGAATTGTTATAGACCTCAGACCGACACGACTTATCGAGCTATTGGGGTCTGACGTTTACCACCCCTAGGCGAGATATGCGACATATCAGACGACGAGACCGGACTGTACGGTTAGTGTTACTGGTTAGATTCACTGGAGTGTGAGCGGGCTTGCTCGTCGATCTTCTGATTGCTCAATACCCGTGTGGCCGTTATGTTTAGCAGACCGCTTGCGGCTTGTGGGTGTTTGATATGATCATCACCTGCTACCGGCGCATTGACGAGTCTTTAGAGTCCTACACAAAGGTTTCCTAGCTCAAGCGAAACGAAATAGGAGCGCATATGAGATATGTGCGGGACCGAGAATAATGCGTGTATGTGATACCGTATTTCATTCTCGCGATGAATGTGTCGAATGGTTGTATGCGATATAACCTAGTTATCGAATCAAGGATTAATTCGATAAATCGATACATTGTATACTAGTCGGTTGTGTGCGACATGACCGGATCATTGAATCAAGTGTTGATTTAATGATTTAATGCATAATTATATATTTGATATATTACTTTGCATTAACCAGTATTGGTTCACTTTAAATGGATTTTCTCGCTCGGATGTGCACATTTTATATTCGATATAGTTTTGTGCACTTGGTTGTATCATGTTTGATGATACCTGCTTACTTGGTTAAGTGTATGATTAAACCATGGTTAGTTAATGGTTAGGGTTTCATTTGATTCTTTTATTGATTTATTTATTGATTTATTTATTTCATTTTGGCAAAAGGAAAATGGTGGCTATATTTGTTTCTTTGTTGAAACTTCTTGAACCTTTGAAAAAGTCCACCATTTTTGTTTCATGCCTAACCTAACCATTCACCTAACTATAGTTAGCTCTCTACACTTGACCATGGTTCATTATATGATAAGTATTGATTTTCTTTTCAAATTTAATTAACTTATCATATTCTTTTTTTCTTCTTCTTCATCTTCTTCAATGAAGAAAGCTTCACTTCATCAATGGTGATTGATGAAAAAGAGTGAGAAATCCAATTCTAAAGTGAACCCACTTCCTATTTCTTCATCCTCTACCTCTTGCCAAGTAGTAGAGTGTGTTTTTTTCATAAGTTTCATGACTTGGTGAAGTTGGAGCTTGATCTAGCGATGCCTCGACGTAGATCATCTTCGGCATCGTCGTCGATGACCTAGCCCACTTTTTCTCCGATGAAGCCGACGCTAGAGCCCAAGATCCGATTTGTACAGCGAGGAGACATCATCGCGGAGCCATGGAGGTGGAGAACCGGATCTACAAAGGTTGTATTTCCGTTTACCATTTAGTTAAGTAGTTAACTAGTTGCTTGTTTCGCCTAAATATCTAGTTAACGATCCGTATTAGGGTTTCTTGGCACCCCTAATTTTTAAAATTGGCATGGTTGATGCCTTGTGAGACTTCATTAGTATGCCTAGGAACCCTACAGAAAGACATCACTTAGCTACCGTACACTATGCCTTGGCTATAGTCAACATACATAGCACGAATACTAAGTACTCTTCTTCCTAAAATGACGGAGGGCTAAGACAGGTTTTTAAGAAAACCTTTTGTGTGATGAACTTGATATCGTTATAGAATCGAGTGATTTTGAAAAGGAGTGTTTTTTAGGCTTTTACTAGTTTCGCTAAAGAGTTCACTCCCGGTGAAGAGATCTCGGCTCTTTCCTCATCGAATGAGGTGCTGGATATCCATCAAGGAATATCACTATGCAAAGCAAGAACTAGAGAAGCAATCAAAAGACAAAACCGAGTGGGTTTTAGCATCTGCTAGCTTTTTGCTAAAGAGGCCACTCCCGGTGAAGGGATCTCGGCTCTTTTCTTATCGAATAAGGTGCTGGATATTTTACAAGGAATACCACTATGCAAAGCAAGAACTAGAGGTACCATTTTTGAAAGTTTGATTCCATAATATATTTAGCTTTCTTTCTTTTTCATTAATCTCATTAATGAAGTCCTATCATTTATGATTCCTAAGCATCACAGATAAAGAAACGAAAATAGAATGTACGCTTATGCCATCCGCATTCTCCATAGTGTCCCGTTATGCACTGTTAGATTACTTAACTAACGGCATAGCGGGGCGGGTGCAAAACATAAGCAATGTTTATTATATATCATATATATAATAACAACATTCATCTCAACATATAAAATGATCACATCACAGAATATCAGCAGCAAAAGTCCACATATGAAATATTGGATATACTAGGAATTTCATGTTTTAAATTAAGTCAGTAAAAAACACGGATTCCACGGTCGCGATGAATAATCAATCCCACATCCCTAGACCCCTACGAGAGCGGCAAGCAACCCTACCAATTCTAGAGTTAGGAGACTCGGTCTCGACTCCTCGAGATGGTCTCCCACTGGACCCTAGAACCCGGTTACTTATGCTCCCCGTCTTGGGTCTATCCTAATGCGGAAAAGTAAATAATATACACCAATGGTGACATCATCCTCAACCCGGAAGTGCCCCAATAAAAGAATATTACATACAAGTTTTTACATGAATGAAAATGAAAAACTCTCATTTTACATAAAAAAAACCCGGCTATTCAAACACGACGATCCAATATAACATATCCCAACAACACATAACATTACATGTCATCAACGTAAGTAAATATGTGTATCCCAATATAACATATCCCAACAACACATAACATTACATATCCTAATTGTCGTTGTCGTGCCCCAATAAAGCAACGAAACCGACGATATACCACATATTACACTTATGGTCGCAGAAAAGAAAGTGAAAACTATAAACAATTGGAATTCGCAACCACCTTAGACATCATAAATCCGAAATATCACATACTTCGGATTTCATGCCTAACCACATGAATTCCTTAGACATCATAAACCCGAAATATCTCATATTCCGAATTTCATACCTAACATTATAAGCCCCGCATTTTAGTCTCGATATTGAAAACACTTTTCAATAACAAGTCGGGTAATTCAACAAGATTCCCGACAAGTTGATCGAATGATCGTCGGAAACTTTAAAAGACGGCCGCACCCCTGATGACGTCGACGAAGTGCACTTAGGCGGACACCGTGGCCGCGAGCACCCGGATGGATGCTTTAGGCAACGAGGTTCTCCTGCAGTCACTCCGTTGGGGTTATGGGGCGTGGCTATCTAGTAATATTATCCGGCGAACATTCGCGTACTATACGAGATTGCGACAGAGTTTTGATCTGAATAAAAACCCCGTGGAAACCGATCAAATGAGACTAAATTGCTAGATTTATAAAATTCAAATTAGTTTTCACAAAACTAATTATTATGGATTCCAAATATTGTGGAATCAAAATACTGTTTAAAAGAAATTTAGAGGCTGTGAAAAATTCGACAGAAACTGGGGTTTTACTTCGATTGTTTCGGAGTTTCGGTTTCGTAATACTACTAATATCGTCTAATTCTCTAGCTTTGCTCTGATACCATGTTGGATTTCCTTAGCACCCTCACTAGGTTTCCAATGCATCAAGTATGCAATTTTAAAAATTTCTAAGGTGCTAAAGAACCCTAGCCTAGGATCTAACTAGAGGATTAAGGGTAAAACAAACATGTAATCAAACATTACATAGGTGAACAAGGAATACAACCTTTGTAAACCGGTCCTTCACTTCAAAAGTGTTGGCTATAGCGCCCTCAAGTCAATTATTGGATCGCAGGCACGCGATTGCAATGATTGAGGGAGGACCTATACCGGTAGAACAGTCTTACTTGAGATGATAGTATGCTATCTGGTTTGTCTTTATCATCATGTACATACTTCAGGTGACATTACATATCACTATTACATGTTGATAGAGCCCATAGGATTCTTGCTTGACTACCAGCAGTATGATGGCGATCATATACGTGAAGTTGGATAGTCTATAAGCACATCCTTAAAGTGTCCCTAGTCGTGGAAGTTTCGAGACTGGGCATCGATACTCCGAGAGTAGACTGGTATATACGGATCGAGACCCCGACGAGGGACGATGGCCGGTCTCACAATCCATTGGTGTCAGTTGGTTCACCTAAGATAGTATACAGGTGCTCATTTGGCTATGAGTATACCGGATGGACTCGCCGGGAACATGCTAGTTGGTATTATACATATCGTCGGATAGCAGTTCCCTGGTGACATGTGTACAGGTTAGTCTATCGACTTAAGATCGTCATTTGTCTCGTATGAGTTCCCACTGTGCTTTGATTACTACCCTACCATGACTCAAAGGAGTCGTGGAAACAGGTTTTAGTTGGGTACAGTCCCGAGCCACATGGAGTCAGTGAGCGGATCGGTAGGGGATTCGTCTCTTCCGGTATTGGGGATAGATATCGCGCTGTGTTTGGAGAGCCATTACACAAAGTTCTTGGCCAAGAGTAGTGGGATTTACTGGTAGGTATTCCAGTAGTTTCTCAGGGTGTTCTGGGCTACACTCCGACACGACTTATACTGCTATTAGGGGTCTGACGTTTACCATCCCTCTAGGCCCGATATGCGATAATCATAGATGAACAGACTGGACTGTACGAATATTGTTACTGTCAGGCTCAGTAGGGTTTTAGGATGAGTTCACTCGTCGTCCTTCCTTTCGCTCAATACCTGGGCAGCCGTTACGTATAGCTAGTGCCACTTATGTGCTTGTGGTTAAACCCACTGCCAGCGTATTGACGAGTCTTTAGAGTCCCACACAGAGAGTTTCCTAAGTTCGGGCGAAACTTTATAGAGGCCGTATGGTTTTATGGCAGGGTTCGATCATATACGTGCACTTGTGCACGGATCATGATCGGACGGATCATACTAGTGGGCTTTAGTTTAAGCCGGATCCTAGTATTAGATTGTTGGATTATTTTCGTCTCGTTGTATTCGTATTCAGTCGGAATGCGGATGCAGGTATGTATATACAGATGAGAGGTATTCTTGTAATCCATTACAAGATTACTTTTGAAGATGCTATTTCCTTTTATTGTATTAAACATTTAAGGTTTCTGTAAATGTTTAATATTAATGAGGCGTAAAGTGTGAGCTTAAGTTTTGGCTTGTGGCATTTATTGTGGCACGGTGACTCATGGTGTGTTTACTTGTGTCATACTTTATTGTTGATTAGTTTTTGTTTGTGAGATATTTTAGTGAGTGTGGACTTTTCTTTTGTTGAATAAACTCACAAAATACCTCATAACAAAAAGAGGGCAGCCACAACACTTTCTTGAGTGGCTCTTCTCTTTTCATTTTGTGCCAAGTCTTGAGCTCACTCTCTTCACTTCACATGGCTTCTTCTTCACCTCCATCCATACCCTCTCATGTGTTGAGAATCCATGGATGTATTGAGACAAAGTATTCACACACACTCTCTACTTCATCTTGGTCATCTCTGCTAGCAAACTTGATGTCCGAGTTGCTTCGGTTTAAAAGCGGGAGCCCGTATAAAGAACCCTCGACGTGGAGCCACTTCGACGAGGGAGACCGGAGAGCGAACTCGTTCGGGGCAGCCGCAAAAAGCTTGGGACAGAGATTAAAGTCCGAAGGACACGGATCGATCGGTATAATCTCTAAACTCCTCTTTGCATATTTGCTAGTATAGGGTTTTCGGTTCGATCTTGTGCGGGTTTTGTTTACGCCTAAGTTTTTAAAGTTTTTGTTCCGCATTTGGCCACGGAAATATGGTCGGGGCGCCGACAATTCCCAACAAAAAGCGCCGTGTAGTAGTCCCTTCGCTCTAAGTAGTGATCTCCCGGACTCAAGTTAGGCTCCACAAAGCAAAATGAACAAGCTTGCTTGAAATCTTCGAGGCCGAAGATGATCTACGTCGAGGAGACTCCAACTCAAGCTACCTCTTCACTAATTAGGAATTAGTGAAGCAAACAACCTAAACTAAATGACTAATCTAGTATAGGTTGATGAAGCAGGATTTTGCTCACTTTAGAAATATTTTTCTCGCTAATTTTCTTCACCTCCTCAAAACCTAGAGAGCTCAAGGAGATGAAGAAGAAGATGAAGAAGAAGATGAAGTAGAGAATGGAATGGTGAGATGAATTGAGTGAGAATAGCAACCATAGGTGAGATAATATCTTATATAACTCATGTAGAGACATAACCATGGTTTATGATAATGGTTGGGTTAATAAATATCCCAAGTAAAATAAAACTAGTGGACTAAGTCAATGGTTATCACAAGCTTCTCCAAGCTTCCAACCATGACAAATTTCCACCTAATTTTGAATTACTTAAATAAATAAAAATCCATCATTATCTTAAGCATGATGTGAGTCTCATACACCCATGTTGCATGTAGCAATAAGCATGACCCAATAATATATATCACATATATATTAAATGTGCACAAGTGAGAAAAAGAAATGCTTAAGTGAGCTAATATTAGTTAATGTAAATTAATATATCAAATATATAATTATACATGAAATTATTAAATCAACACTTGATTTAATAATCCGACTATATTACATATAACCGACTAATATTATTTGTATCAGTTTATCGAATCAACACTTGATTCGATAACCCAGCTATATCACATATAACCGAACGATATCACATACCGCGAGATTGGAATACGGTATCATATACACGTATTAATCTCGGTCCCGCACATATCACATATGTGCTCCTACTTCGTTTCGCCTGAGCCAGAAAACCTCTGTGTAGGACTCTAAAGACTCGTCAATACGCTAGCAGTAGGTAGTGATCATATCACATGCCTACAAACCGTCAGCAGCACTACCTGTACGTAACGACTCCCAGGTAATGAGCGATCAGAAGATCAACAAGCAAGCCTTCTCATACTCCTGCGAATCAAATAAGTAACACCAGCATACAGTCCAGTCTCTTCGTCTGATATGTCGCATATCCAGCCTGGGGGTGGTAAAACGTCAGACCCTAATAGCCTGATAAGTCATGTTGATGTGAGGCCCATAACGGTTCGAGAAACTACTGATAACACTTACCAGTAAATCTCAGCAACCCTGGCCAGGGATTTCCTGTTATGGCCAATCGAGTATAGCGCAACATCAACCCCCAATACTGGGAGAGACGAAATCCTCTCCTATCGTTCATTGCCTCCATGTGACTCGGGACTGTACCTAAAAACCATCTGTTTGCACGACTCAGTAGAACCGTGGTAGGGTGGAAATAAAAGCACAGTGGGAAACACACAAGACTCTATGACGATCTCGCGTCGACAGACTAACCTGTACCAGTGTTACCAGAGAATTGCTACCTGATGTGAGGTATAATACCATCTAGGAGTTCTTTGCGAGTCATGTTCAGTGTACCCAGTCTCCACTGAACACCCGTATACAATCTTTGATGTCAAACACCAATGGATGTAGGATCATCCATCGCCCATCATATGGATCAAGAAACGTATACGCTAGTTTACTCTGGAATATCGATGCCCCATCTCGATACTCCCATGACTAAGAACAATTGAAGGATGTACTTATAGACTACCCTGGCCCCACTAATATGATCTGCATCATAATCCTGGTAGTCAAGTACACATCCTAAGGGATTTATCAACATGTAACAGAGAGACAATAAGTGTACATGTTAAGATAAAAAGCAACCGGATAGCATACTATCATGTCGAGCAAGAAAGTCCTCCATATATTTGGAATGTGCGCTAATTGTGTTTTGGAATTCTAATGTCGTGACTTCGTTTACATGCGTGGATGTGTTGGTAACGTTGTCTAATTGATATATACTCAATTAGACGGGGTTACACACTTGTTTTAGTTACTTGTTTCTATGGATAAATCTGGTTATAGTTTGTGCGGATTGTCGTGGTGGATAGCTTGGATGCAATGATAGTACAGTTTAGTTTTATTTGTACATTTGATATCGCGGGGCGAGCGTCCGACATGTGGACTGCCGTCAGTGCCTATTTGTATATTATTCTTTTGGGGTACGACCGGGTTAAGGTCGATGCACCGTTGTACATATTTTCTTTTCTGTACTAGGATTACCCCGCGATGGAGTGTATGGATAGCCAGCTTCTGGAGGGCAACGGGTCCGCATCTTATGGCGTTGAGAAGGAGGGGGCCTCACTCTAGAATTGGCGGGCTATTCGCCGCACTCGTAGGGGGTACAGGTTGATCCAAGGAGGGGTGCTCAAGTTACCGGATTCCGTGAAGTGCTGGGTGGCCCATTCACTTTGTTGAAGGGGGCTGCCTTGCTTCTTGTTTTGGTGGGTAACTTGCCGCACTCGTAGGGGTCTAGGTTTTCATTGAACAGGCTATCCACACGACTAAGGGAACGTCGGGTTTCACTTGCGGCTCAAAGGAAACCCGGGGCTCCCAGATTATCTGTATTGTTCTGTGATGCTTATTACTTTTCTGTGATGTTGCATTTATCATGCCTGGAGTGATTATTTTATATTGTTATATATATACTAGTAGATATTGTATATTTTTTACACCCGCGCTAGTCCAGTCCCCGCTCTATCGTTAGTTAAGTAACCTAACGGGTGATGACGGGACCCAGTGGCGAATGCAGATGGCATATACGTACATCATATTTTTGTTCTTTTATGGTGTGATTAATTGATGGGACTGCGTTAATTCAGATCAATGCAAGGAAAACAGACCTATTCGATGTTGTTGGAACAATTTTCAAAAAGATATTATTGCAAAGGCATTTTCTTTTGTTTTGCACAGTGGTATTCGGTTATGAATATCCAGCACCTCATTCGATGAGGCAAGGGCCGAGATCCCTTCATCGGGAGTGACCCCTTAGGCAGAAGTTTGCATCAGGGTAATAACTTCACTATAGTCGATTATTTTTGCTTTGCATCGTGGTATTCAGTTGGAATATCTTGCAGCTTATTCTAAAGGGAAAGAGCCGAGATCCCTTCACCGGGAGTGACCTCTTTAGCAAAGGTTTTCGCAACTATATATTTGTAAAAAGCTATCCGGTTCCTTCAACGATATCAAGTTCATTACGTTAAAGGTTTTTCGCCAAAAACCATTCGTAGCCCTCCGTCATTTCAGATGGGTAGCACTTAGTATTCATGCTATGTTTGTTGACTCTCGTCAAGGCATAGTGTATAGTAGCTGGTTGTTACCTTTCTGTTGTATAGATAGATGCGTTGGTTTGGGACAGTCGTACAGCCTTATTGACCTTCGTCAAGGGTGAGTACGGGTGGGTTCAAATTAACTTGGACAATGACGGGTAGAACTTGACATGTGACTTATGATTTGTTGACCTTCGTCAAGGTCATAAGAGCATGGGGTAAAAATCACATCGGGAGTTTTAAATATACAGGAAACTTTCCAGGCATGCACATATCTTCTAGAGTGTGATAATGTGAGTGGATTCCATCAGGTTATCATGTGACGATGGTTGGATCCCGATACCCACTGATGAGTTGGTTTACTCCTCGGGTGATTTTAGATGATCCCGACTAATTCTTCTTTCAGGTTTGGAGGAGAATTTGAGGATACATTGGGAGCCATTCTGATTAGATAAAGTAATTAACCATTCTGATCTAGGTTAGAGTGCACGCAGAGTGTTTCTTTTCTCTCTCTCTTTGGCAGCGACCATGGCCCGACCCTACACTATAACTTAGTGACCAAGTTAACCGAACTTTCTTAAAACACTGGCTTTTGGATTGTCTGAGTTGCATACCTCATTACCACTCCTATTTTTACCCTTTGCTTTTCTCCGGAACATTCCGTATCACTACGAAGATCCACTATTATTGGATATGACCATCGTATAGTTACATACGAACTCGAAGAAACTTGTTTCAGATTCGAGGATGGTTTCCGGTTCTGGAGAAATTGAATAGGTTTATTCAGTTGTCTTTTCCTTTTACCTTCTCTCAGAATGTGAGGGCTCCTAGGAATAGGAGAGAGTATACCTATTTTGCTTATCGGATAGTCTTCTTCCAAACCATAGGCAGGTGCCGAAAGGTAGGGAAAGAAGAAAACCAATTAGCCCAAGTGTGGTGTACATAAGGTAATGAGTAAAGACAGATAAAGGGATTAGAAAGAGGGCAAAGTAAAATGTGACTGCTATCATTCATGACTAAACCATGTATTTCATCGCCACTCCTACTTCACCTTTGTATTTCTTCAGAACACCCCGTATAACTACGAAGATCAACAGTTATTGGATAATCCATCGTATGGTTATATACGAACTCGAAGGAACTCGTTCCAGTTCAAGGATGGATTTTGGTTCAGGAGAAATAGAATAAGGTTTATTCAGTTGTCTTTTATTTTTACATTCTCTCAGGTTGCGAGGGCTCCTAGGATTAGGAGAGTACACCTGTTACGCTTATTGGATAGACTTCTTCCAAACCAGAGGTTGGTGCCGAACGGTAGGGAAGAAGAAAACCATTTAGCCTAAGGATGGTGTACAGAAGGTAATGAGTAAAGAAAAATAAAGGGATTTGGAGAGATGGCAAAGGAAATATACGGTTATAGTCATGAATATGGATAATGGAAGAGGCATTACTAGGAATACTCGGATACCCCTTCGAAACATTTTCATGTTTCATTTTCACTATGCGTTGTTAATTGAAAACTGATTTCCCAATTAGATACTTGCTCCAGGGTATGTATTTACCAGGTTTGATTCTCACATCTGCATGGGTTTACAGATGATGAGTGGGAGTAAATTATTGGGAATTAGGTGATCGTCTTCATTATATTGGGATTCATTGTAATTGATGATATTTGAGGAAATCGCCTGGGTTTTTGCCGGACGGCAAATATTTGGTTTTGAATATCCGTTGTTGTGCACCATTATCAAACTGATATATCTGTACGTTTATTTTATAAAGTGAGATATAAACTTTTGAAATTATGTCCATGGCATTTACCTATATCAGTTGATGATTAGGTAAGGAGTATTAAACAGCGGTGTAATTTTTCTTAACCATAGTACAGTTTTCAACCTACGACGCACAGGGTTTGAGTTTTTGAACTCAGGGGACTTATACAAAGTATTGTATATTGTCCGGTGTCCATTAGGACAGAGGGGTTGGTACTCGTACTATATTCCATTTACTTATGACTTCTCCAGTTTTAGACAAGTGTTTCGTAGAAATACAAGGTCCAAGTTTTGAGAAGTTATAGGTACAAGAATAAAGTAGAGAACCATGTATTGCGAGTATCAGGATTCTTCGAGGTGATCGAAGAACTAGATACTTGTGTTTGGTATTCAGTTGATAGTAATGGTTTTGAGAACTTGCTTCTCTTTCAGGTTACTCATATCTGGATGCACTCCTAAATTGAGTAATGCTGATCGGCCTCTCTCCATTTAGTTGACATGCACTGGAGACAGCTGCATGATTTGAATCTGGTTCCAATTAAATCAGTGCCTCTGTTTCTATATTATATGTAGAATGGTTCATATCTTAACGATGTTAAGGTATTTGGAGTTGTCTGGCTTATGTTTAAAACCAGACTCTGGATAACTCAAGGCACGTTTCTGTAATGGCAGTTTGTGGGTTATCCCGGGCTACGACGAGGGTTAACTTTCTACCATCTGGAAGATCAATAGTGATATTGTTCTTGACTCGCCACAGTTTTAGTAAAATGGACTTTTTCAGAAAACAGTAGTGGGAGTATGGTAGAACTGGAAGTGATTCTAGAACCGCAAATGATTACTGAAAATTTAATAGGACCTAAACATTCAATCGGATTTGACATTCCATTAGCCACTCCGCAGATATGGTAGGTAACCTCAGGCGCCCGAGAGGTACTTCGGTATCCTAAAAAACGGTGACAGGGAGGTTCTTGTTTACCCAGACTTGCCATTACCGCTGTTCTAGACTATGAGACCCGGCAGGAGGATAAGTATAGCATCGTTCTAAACTAGCTTTAGAAGTACACGTGTATATGACTCTGCCATAGGGTTGTTATAGTCAATGAGAGCAGCGAAAGCATAGTGGACAAGTAGATTATGTCTATTTATAGACTAAAGTAGATGTAGCGGAGATAGATCATCTATTTTTGATGTGAGGGTCTTAGATTTTGACTTCATCAGAATAGGGGATGGATCTGTTAAAAAGGTAGTAGGGTGTGATGTCCTGGTATTTGGATGACATACACATAGTAGGAAGTGAAATTCCTATACTACAATCGGTTATACTGTGGTTGTCACACAGTGGTTTCTCCACATAGGATATGGATATAATATCAGGCATTCTGATTACTAGATCTATGGTTTTAGATCTAGATTTGGGTAGTTTCCTAATCTGGGTACTTAGACAGTATTCTAAAGGTGTTTTAGAATGGACGACTCCTGGCATGGTTGTGTACCTGCAGGTGATGGAGTCACCCTCTCTAAAGGTGTCTTACAGGCTAAAGGGGAGAAGGATGTGCATGATTGGCATATCACTTGCTTAGGTAATTGAGTCAATCATGAAATGTCAAGTACCACACCAGATATTGTTTTTGCACTAGCTACAATAAGTTGTTGTATTAATCCAATCCTGGAGAAACGTTCGGAAGCATTTTTAGAACATAAGTGATATGTTCTAGGGATATGATAACAGCAGCCTCCTTCGGGAGACAGTTATCATTCCAGGCTTCCAAGGTGGCCTGGATGACAGAGTGAATGTCAGAGTTATATTTTTCCCTCTGACGAGGGGCAGTAGTTTGGACAGATGGTCCAAGCGGATACTGAGGGAGGCATGGCGTAGGATACTGATTAAATTTAGTTGACGATACAGTCTAAGAAGTTTACTGGATTCGGAGTTCATTTGTGAACTAGGTCCCATCAGATATCCAGATATATTCTAAGACAGGTATTGCTCATTTTGGGAGATGGCTTTCTCCGCGAACTTGAGATAAAGAGAGACATAGAAAGAAACATCAGAGCGGATCCACTTACTGAGGCTATTTCTCGAAAGCAATAGTTTTACAAACGAGCTTTGTAAAGCTGATTAGTAGAGAGGTTGGGTGTTTGGTATCACACGAGCTGTGGGTATGCGACACCGCAATAACTAGCCTTAAGTGCAAGTGGGAGATTGTTGGCTATAGTGCCTTCAAGTCAATTATTGGATCGCAGGCACGTGATTGCAATGATTGAGGGAGGACCTATACCGGTAGAACAGTCTTACTCGAGATGATAGTATGCTATCTGGTTTGTCTTTATCATCATGTACATGCTTCAGGTGATATTACATATCACTATTACATGTTGATAGAGCCCATAGGATTCTTGCTTGACTACCAGCAGTATGATGGCGATCATATACGTGAGAGTTGGATAGTTTATAAGCACATCCTTAAAGTGTCCCTAGTCATTGGAGTTTCGAGACTGGGCATCGATACTCCGAGAGTAGACTAGTGTATAAGGATCGAGACCCCGACGAGGGGCGATGGCCGGTCTCATAAGCCATTTGTGTCAGTTGGTTCACCTAAAATAATATACAGGTGCTCATTGGGTTATGAGTACACCGGACGGACTCGCCGGGAATATGCTAGTTGGTATTATACCCATTGTCAGATAGCAGTTCCCTGGTGACATGTGTACAGGTTAGTCTATCGACCTGAGATCGTCAATTGTCTCGTGTGAGTTCCCACTGTGCTTTGATTACTACCCTACCACGGCTCAAAAGAGTTATGCAAACAGGTTTTAGTTGGGTACAGTCCCGAGCCACATGGAGGCAGTGAGCGGATCGGCAGGGGATTCGTCTCTCCCGGTATTGGGGGTTGATATCGCGCTGTGTTTGGAGAACCATTACACAAAGTCCTTGGCCAAGACAAGTGAGATTTACTGGTAGGTATTCCAGTAGTTTCTCAGGGTGTTCTGGGCTACACTTCGACACAACTTATACCGCTATTAGGGGTCTGACGTTTACCATCCCTCTAGGCCCGATATGCGATACTCATAGACGAACGGACCGAACTGTACAGATATTGTCACTGTCAGGCTCAGTAGGGTTTCAGGATGAGTTTGCTCGTCAGCCTCCCTTTCGTTCAATACCTGGGCAGCGGTTCCGTACAGCTAGTGCCACTGACGTGCTTGTGGTTAAACCCATTGCCAGCGTATTTACGAGTCTTTAGAGTCCCACACAGAGAGTTTCTCAAGTTCGGGCGAAACGTTGTAGAGGCTGTATGGTTTTATGGCAGGGTTCGATCATATATGTGCACTTCTGCACGGATCATGATCGGACGGATCATACTAGTGGGCTTTGGTTTAAGTCGGATTCTAGTATTAGATTGTTGGATTATTTTCGTCTCGTTGCATTCGTATTCAGTCGGAATGCGGATGCAGGTATGTATATACAGATGAGGGGTATTCTTGTAATCCGTTACAAAGATTACTTTTGAAGATGCCATTTCTTTTTATTGTATTAAACATTTAGGTTTTTTGTAAATGTTTAATATTAATGAGGTGTAAAGTGTGAGCTTAAGTTTTGGCTTGTGGCATTTATTGTGGCACGGTGACTCATGGTGTGTTTACTTGTACCATGCTTTATTGTTTATTAGTTTTTGCTTGTGAGATATTTTAGTGAGTGAGGACTTTTCTTTTGTTGAATAAACTCACAAAATACCTCACAACAAAAAGTGGGCATCCACAACACTTTCTTGAGTGGCTCTTCTCATTTCATTTTGTGCCAAGTCTTGAGCTCACTCTCTTCACTTCACATGGCTTCTTCTTCACCTCCATCCACACCCTCTCATGTGTTGAGAATCCATGGATGTATTAAGACAAAGTATTCACACACACTCTCTACTTCATCTTGGTCATCTCGGCTACCAAACTTGATGTCCGAGTTGCTTCGGTTTAGAAGCGGGAGCCCGTATAAAGAATTCTCGACGTGGAGCCTCTTCGACGAGGGAGACCGGAGAGCAAACTCGTTCGGGGCAACCGCGACAAGCTTGGGACATAGATTGAAGACCGAAGGACGCGGATCGATCGGTATAATCTCTAAACTTCTCTTTGCATGTTTGCTAGTATAGGGTTTTTGGTTCGATCTTGTGCGGGTTTTGTTTGCACCAAAGTTTTAAAAGTTTTTGTTCCGCATTTGGCCACGGAAAGATAGCCGGGGCGCCGGCAAATCCCAACAGAAAGTTTCGTATAGTAGTCCCTTCGCTCTTACTAGTGATCTCCCGGACTCAAGTTAGGCTCCACAAAGCGAAATGAACAAGCTTGCTTGAAGTCTTCGAGGCCGAAGATGATCTACGTCGAGGAGACTCCAACTCAAGCTACCTTTTCACTAATTGGGAATTATTGAAGCAAACAACCTAAACTAAATGACTAACTACTATAGGTTGATGAAGTAGGATTTTGCTCACTTTAAAAATATTTTTCTCACTAATTTTCTTCACCTTCTCAAAACCTAGAGAGCTCAAGGAGATGAAGAAGAAGATGAAGTAGAGAATGGAATGGTGAGATGAATTGAGTGAGAATAGCAACCATGGGTGAGATAATATCTCATATAACTCATGTATAGACATAACCATGGTTTAGGATAATGGTTGGGTTAATAAATATCTCAAGTAAAACAAAACTAGTGGACTAAGTCAATGGTTATCACAAGCTTCTCCAAGCTTCTAATCATGACAAATTTCCACCTAATTTTGAATTACTTAAATAAATAAAAACCCATCATTATCTTAAGCATGGTGTGAGTCTCATATACCCATGTTGCATGTAGCAACAAGCATGACACAATAATATATATCACATATATATTAAATGTGCACAAGTGAGAAAAATAAATGCTTAAGTGAGCTAATATTAATTAATGTAAATTAATATATCAAATATATAATTATATATTAAATTATTAAATCAACACTTGATTTAATAATCCGGCTATATTATATATAACCGACTAATATTATTTGTATCAACTTATCGAATTAACACTTGATTCAATAATCCGGTTATATCACATATAATCGAACGATATCACATACCGCGAGATTGGAATACGGTATCATATACACGTATTAATCTCGGTCCCGCACATATCACATATATGCTCCTACTTCGTTTCACCTGAGCCAGGAAACTTCTGTGTAGGACTCTAAAGACTCATCAATACGCTAGTAGTAGGCAGTGATCATATCACATGCCCACAAACCGTTAGCGGCACTACCTGTACGTAACGGCTCCCAGGTATTGAGCGATCAGAAGATCAACAAGCAAGCCTGCTCATACTCCTTCGAATCCAATATGTAACACTACCGTACAGTCCGATATCTTCGTCTGATATGTCGCATATCCAGCCTGGGGGTGGTAAAACGTCAGACCCCAATAGCCTGATAAGTCATGCTGATGTGAGGCTTATAATGGTTCGAGAAACTATTGATAACACTTACCAGTAAATCTCAGCAACCCTGACCAGGGATTTCCTGTTATGGCTAATCTAGCATAGCGCAACATCAATCCCCAATACCGGAGAGACAAAATCCCTTCCTATCGCTCATTGCCTCCATGTGACTTGGGACTGTACCCAAAAACCACCTTTTTGCAAGACTCAGTGGAGCCGTGGTAGGGTTGAAATAAAAGCACAGTGGGAAACACACAAGACTCTATGACAATCTCGCGTCGACAGACTAACCTGTACCAGTGTCACCAGAGAAGTGCTACCTGACGTGAGGTATAATACCATCTAAGAGTTCTCGGCGAGTCCTGTTCAGTGCACCCAGTCTCCACTGAGCACCCGTATACAATCTTTGATGTCAAACACCAATGGATGTGGGATCATCAATCGCCTATCATATGTGTCAAGAAACGTATATGCTAGTCTACTCTGGAATATTGATGCCCCGTCTCGATACTCTCATGATTAGGATCAATTGAAGGATGTATTTATAGACTACCCTGGTCCTACTAGTATGATCTGCATCATAATCCTGGTAGTCAAGTACACATCCTAAGGGATTTATCAACATGTAACAGAGAGACAATAAGTGTACATGTCAAGATAAAGAGCAACCAGATAGCATACTATCATGTCGAGCAAGAAAGTCCTCCCTATATATGTCTAAGCATCCACTATAATATACATTATATGTACAATAATGGCCTCTAGGGCATACATATAACCAACAAAATTGTATCACATATCCAAACTATCTAGACAATGTTAAACATTTCAATCGATATTTCAAACACCAGAAAATCATAGAGACCTCAACAACTTGAGCCTCAGTAAAAATACCCAGAAAGTCCAAAATGACACATTGGAGAAGCACAAGAAAGACGAGACCACAACTCCTCAAATTCGCGGCGGAATCGCGGCCAAACCAAGGTTTAGGCGGCGGTTCCGCGGGCATTTGATAGAGTTAGGCTCTCGAACTTTTTGGGGCTCCATAAAATTATCTGCATGATTTTCTGGGTATATTTAATCTAAAAATTTCAACTTTTGAAAAATTGGACAAAAACATGTAATTTTCGGGTTTCGAAACTTCGATCGAACACTTTAACGTCGTTTAGACTACACCTAAGTCTCTAGCTTGGCTCTGATACCATGAAAGTATGTCTTAGCACATCTACTAGGTTTATACAAGCATCAAGTATGCATTTAAAAAAAAATCTAGAGGTCTAAGCTATACTAACCTAGAATTGAACAAGAGAATTAGTGTTTTGAAATAAGAAAACAAGTTCTACACTAAGTGATGAGGGTTTACAACCTTTGTAGACCGATCCTTCACTTCTAAAGCTCCAAGTAGTATTCCCTAGAACTCTTCTTAGACTCTACTTGGTGAAAGGAACAAGCTTGCTTCGTAGTCTTTGAGGCCGAAGATGATCCACCTTGAAGTCTCTCTCACTCAAACTCACTCTTCACTAATCAAAGTATTAGTGAAGCAAACAACCTAAACTAATGGGCTAGATTAATGTAGATTGATGAAGTAGGAATTTTTCTCACTTTATTTTCTTCTTTTCTTTTTTTTTCTCACCTCAAGAATTTTCTAGAGAGCTAGTGAAGAAGAAGATGAGATGAACTTGGATGGAAAGAGAGTGAACCATGAAGTGAAGTGATGAGATGGTGGGAAAATATCTATGAATAAAACAAAGAGAATGGGGTGAGTTATGGCTTCTTAAAGCTTCCATAAGCATCTTGAGAAAATGACTCATTTCCATTTTCTTTTATTCATAAATCAACCATTATCTACTCATCTCACTTCAAGAGTGATTCTCATACATCCTAGTTCCATGTATCATCAACCATGATACATAAATGAATACATATATTTATATATATATCACACACACACACACACACATGTATAAAGAGAAGAAAATCTTTAGTGAGCTAAAATATTAGTTTATATATATATATATATATATATATATATATATATATATATATATATATATATATATATATCAAATATATAAACATACATCAAATTATTAAATCAACACTTGATTCAATAATCCGGTCATATCATATATAACCAACTAATATCACATATATGTATATCACATTATTAAATCAACACTTGATTCAATAATTCGGTTATATCACATATAACCGTCTAATATTCAATACTAGTTAATATATATATATAACATATATATATATATATATATATATATATCAAATTATTAAATCAACACTTAATTCAATAATCCGGTTATATCAAATATAATCCGACTAATATCAAATATACAAATATATATATATCAAATATCTATTAACAACATATACATATACCATTGAATCAACACTTGATTCAATAATCCGGTTATATCACATATAAGCTGACTGATATCAAATATCCAATGAAGCACCCGCACATATCTCCATATGTGCCCTACTTTGTGTCTCTTGAGCTAGGAAACCTCTGTGTGGGACTTTGAAGACTCGTCAATACGCCAGCAGTAGGTAATGATCACATCAGATACGCACAAGCCGTCAACGGTACTAGCTGGACGTAACGGCTACCCAGGTATTGAACGAATAGAAGATCAACAAGCAAGCTTGTCCAAACTCCCGTAAAGCCTATAAGCAACACTTCCCGTACAGTTCGGTCTCTTCGTCTGATATGTCACATATTGAGTCTAGGGGTGGAATCGTCAGACCCCAGTAACTTGATAAGTCATGCCGATGTGTAGCCTATAACCGTTCGAGAAACTACTGATAACACTTACCAGTAAATCTCATCAGCCCTGGTCAGGGACTTATTGTTATAGCCAATCGAGCATAGTGCAGCATCAACTCCTAATACCGGGAGAGACGAAACCCCTCCTATCGCTCACTGCCTCCATGTGACTCGGGACTGTACCCAAAATTCACCTGTTTGCATGGCTCCTTTAAGCCGTGGTAGGGAGGAAATCAAAGCACAGTGGGAACCACACAAGAAACTATGACGATATCTGGTATAGAGACTAACGTGTATAAGTGTCACCAGAGAACCGCTATCTGACGATAGGTATATGTTGGGACTTTACCCGTGCGCGCAAACACATATGTTTTGAAAATGGAATCGTTTTAAGGAAATGGATGCGCACGCGAGCTCGGTCTCATTTTAAAATTTATAAACCGCAAGTGCACGGCGCGTTGTAGCGAGCCGACAAGTACGGATCGATCTGCAGGGAATTGTGTATTAGGTTTTGTTGCTTAAGGTTCAACAAATAATGAATTGGTTGGTTTGTCACAAAAATATAAAACACGAAAACAAAGAAAACAAGTTAAGAAAGAAATGGCCATGGCTTTGGCTCGGATGGTCGAATCGCGACGATTCCTTCGACGCTCTCATGCTTATGAGTTGTCCGTCCTTGTGTCGATCCCGAAGCGAAGCATGACTTATCAACGCGGTCGCAAAGCACACATCATCAAGTTCTCGGATCTCGACTCAAAACACGAAACGAGTCCGTATTGTTCACTTACAGTTTGTATGTCCAAGCTTGAGGTATCAACACTAAGCACGAGGGTTAGCAAGCATACGGCAACATCAAAAACACAAAGTAGCGAGTGAAACAAATTAGTTTTAGTGTTAACTTTGCTAAGTGTTTGTGTTAGTATAGGGTATATGAAAACCAAGTCGTTTGTCAAGCCACCTGGTCACAAAATACCGTATCTAAACTTAGCAAACTTAACACCAAATTGATTTTAGCTTAAACATTGTGAAATGGGGAAAGGGAGTGAATATAGTATATGAAGAGGTTACAAAGTAACCATGGTTTCAAAATACCATATCACATCAATACATAAAACAATTCTTAAGTTAGAATCACAAATATAAGCATATTAAATATGAATAAGAGGAGGAGGAAGGCAAGGCCTTTCATCTCACTTCCTTACCATCACCACAACCAAAGAAATTAGTCACACATAAAGAAAAGAAAAGCAAGAAACAAAAGAAGCAAGTAAACAAAGCAATAACAATATTATTTAACACTTGATGAAATTGAGATACATGATATTGGCAACTTGTTCAACCTCCATAATGAAGCTCTCAAAAGAAAGCTTCAAGAGAGAAGAAGAAGAAGAAACTAAGTAAAAGCCCACACAACTCTCAAGCCTAAACCGAAAAACTAAGAAAACTATAGAATATGTGCATCCCCTCTCTCTAATCTGTTCTGGTATTTATAGGCCTCAATACAGAATAAATAAACAATAAAAATAAGATGATGTGACCTAAAGAAATGACCAGAAGAAAAATAGGGAGGTTTGGAGCTAGGGGACCCGGTGATATCAGTTTTTTAGGGGGGGTTTCGCCGGTCCAAACTTGGGCATTTGTGCTCGTGTTGGCATGGTGAACTCGAGTGCTCTCCAATATCATGCTGGTGCTTTTTGATCTCTCTATATAAGCCTGGTTTGCATTCAGAGATTTAGAGGGAAATTTGATGCTTTATATCACATCAAAACTTTTGGCATTTATCACCCATCACACCTACATGTGCCCACTTGTGCCATGGGCAGCCCCACCATAGTCCATGTGCCAAAGAGAGTGTGCACATTTGTGTTGTGTTGGACCAAAATTGTGTGCACACATTTATTTGCAAAAGAACTCTTTGGACATTGATCGGTTTTCTGTTCTGTTTGCACTGTCGGCTCCCAAACGTTATATCCGTGATTTTGAGTGTGTTTCCAGTATTTTATCATGAATACCTGTAATCTGTATTTACTGAGCAGACATTGGTTAATAGTACCGATATACACAAAATTGATAATGAATGAGAGGTATTAAAATGCAGTTTTCAGGGATGAACAAATACCCCCAAACTTATCTTTTGCTCGTCCCGAGCAAAACAAAAATCTTAGCCTCACTTTCGCAGGGAACGCGATTGCACTGAACACGTGCAACAAACCGTTAAACCTCTAGGTGTCCCTAGTAGGAGGAGTGTTGTCTCCTGAGAGTTTTCAGCGGATTACACCCACAAAATCCAGTCAAGTTAGCGTCGTAGAGAAACTGTTGATTCTAATCTTAAGGTTAAGAATTAAAACTAGAAGTTCTATTATCCAAGTTAGAAACGCAAAACCCTATTTTTCACTCCTCACAATTTATTTAACATAAGCTTATACGCGTCTTTACGTGGTTGTGCGAGTAGTGTCGACAAGTTTTTAAGAACTTGATTAGGGTCATCATGTCAAAAATACGGATCGGGATAGATTTCTAAAGGATCACACGAGTTTGAAAGGAGTTAAGATTTTCTCAAGTTTCGTTCTCCAGTTTGGTTTCAAGTCAGAATTTATATTATTTTTAACAGAGAACCTAAGTCTTATTTTTCACTCCTACGTTTCACCTGTTGTTGTTCATATGCACCTTTGTGATAGTGCACCACATCTTTATAAATATAAACCATCATATCTCCGTGAAAAAAAACTGTTTTTATAATTGAAAACTCATCTTCGCCAAGATTATTCTCCCACAAAGAACCGTGAGGATTTTTAACTCGGAGAGAACACTTGCTTAGCTTGTTTTATTTGGCGATTGGAAACTTAACGAGCTTTAGGTCAATGACTCCCAAACCAAATGGTTTTAGGGCATTAGGCGTGGATACACCCCAAGGACTTAATTACCCAAGTTACCAAGGCCACAAAACAAAAGACTCATTTTGTTTCATTAAAATATTCTGAAAGCAGTGCAAATAAAGATATAGCCAGCTTTTTTCTTTTTAATTCCGAATACGTGTACATGTAGATAAGGTGTATAAGGACTCTAACAAGGTTCCAGATGGGTTATTTTTCGGACTTATAGCTTCTATTAAAACCTCAATAATATCCTTCATATTCACTTCACTTTATGAACTATTCTTGATATTACTTAATTCAGAACAAACCTGTTTGATCCTAAAGATGTTTATCAATTTTAAAAAGTTTGAGACATGTCAGACCTTTCATCTAATTCCCAAGAACATATGACACGTGTACAGTGATATAAAAGACGTATATTAGCTATGGTTAAACTCAAAGGAGGGTTA
Organism: Agapanthus africanus; assembly: GCA_030015575.1. NCBI lineage: Eukaryota > Viridiplantae > Streptophyta > Magnoliopsida > Asparagales > Amaryllidaceae > Agapanthus > Agapanthus africanus. The sequence continues at coordinate 238,611,485 of CM057338.1, forward strand.
TCTTTTGGGTTTTCAATCTCTCAAAAAGGATTTAGTTGTTTCTATCTTATCAACTAAACCATCAGACTTTGAGTCTAAGTTCCCCCGCTAGCTAACATGAAAAGTTTTTATGTTTTTGAAGAATTTTTTCAATTTGTATGGATTTTTTAATATGTATGCAATGCAGAATATACACATGATACAGCAAAATAAATGCAATGCTCACCCCCAAACCTGAGTTTTACGATGTCCTCATCGTTGTCCCCGTCTCTGGTAGTTAGACTTAGATATCAGGGTGAGAATTTATTCAAAAAGAAAAAACCTAAGACTAATTACAGTATATACAAGTTAAAAGATTGGGTTAGTCTAAAAATTAATACCAGCCATTTAAAGATTTTGTCTATATAGTGTAAGGGCTGGTAAAAGAATGTGTATATAAAAAAGAAAAAGAGAAAGAAAATGTATATGTTAGATGTCAATGAAGGGCATGGGTGTGTAAAAGTGGGGATCAGAAGACGTTGAAAGTGAAGATGAAATTTTGAAGAGGTCAAAGAATTTTTTCCCGAACGAATTGAATTTTCAAGAGGCACATGTTGAGTTTCGAAGTCAAGTTCGTTTAAAATTGGAGTTCATCCTCAAAAAGTTCAGAAAAAGAAAGATTTATAGGATGATCCCAAATTGTTCCTAACTCAAACTCACCAAGAATATCAAGTTCATCAGCAAATATCTCCTCAAAACTCGACACGAAAGAATATTTTCAATACTGCCTTCCTCCTTATAATCTTCTACATTCATATTCTTATCGCTACAGCTGACTATTCCCAAAACGAGTTCTCCTTATTCACATTCAGATCTGGGTAGGTTCATGTCATCTAAAAAAGTAGGTTCCCACACTAACGTTTCTTCCGAAACAATATCAACAGGTGCTACAAAAATTATGGGTTCCTGATCATTGATCTCCTCTAACAATTTATCCCAACCATACTCGTCAAATTCACAAGCTCCCTTCGTTAAAATCGGAGCGCAAAACTCAGTTGGTTCATGAATTTCTTCTTCAAGTAATATTTCAGTTAAATCAACCTCAAAATCATAAGTGACGGGATGTTCAGTGGGTACTTGAAGGTTAGTGGTGGACTGACTTAGAGGGTTTACCTGTGTGTCCTGATAATACTCAGTCAATTCAGTCGCATCATCATCTATGAAATCATCAAAATTCATTTGATCGTTTATCTCACTCGGGTGACTTCCTAGATGACAGATATTGACACTATATGGTTCTAATTGACTGTGTTCACTCTCTAGAATCTTTATAGCTAAATGGTTCACTTGTTCTTCTATTCTAACCAAAGATTGAGCTTGAGCAAGAAAAAAATGCTTAGATTGTTATATGAACAGGGCTAGCGTCGAAACTGATTGATTCTCGACCGCATTCATCACTTCAATACCTTTCTCTAAAGTGGTCAACCTAGCATCCATCTCACTATCATTCCCTAATGATGGCTCAATTGTTTCAGGAAGGGAGGGTTGTGATGGTGGTGATGCTAAAGCTGTTACCCTGTCGACCTTTATCTCTAAATTTTCAATCATTTGATTTAGGTTTGAAGTGGGACTGGGTTCGAGAGTGTTAGGTGGGTGACCGTTATCAAAAATCTGGGACGGTTGGTCACTCCCTAGAAAAGGACGGTTTTCATGAATGTGGGAAGAATTGTGGCAATTTCAACAAACGAATTGGGATTGAGTATAAACAAAAGAATAAGAATCGTGGAAAATTGAATTGAATTGTATGTCACCCATATCAACAAGAATTCAAAAATATCATAAAAAAAAGAATATCATAACCCTAGCAGTCTATGTTATGCTAAGTCAACTAGACCCGCTCAAGAACTTGATTGTCAAAGTAAAACTGTGTCGAGAAACGGGCTCAAGATATACGGATCACGAACCCAGGTAAGTGCAGAGATAAGGGGAGGTTTTCCAACGCTTTCGCGAAGTTCCTTAATTAAAATAACCCTTTCTCTTTTGGCCGTTTCACCGTGAACACTTGCCTAGACACCCCGTGAACGATATACCATTAAGCGGTGTTCTAAACACAGTTAACTTCTCCTAATGAGAGCGAAGTCCTTAAAGTCAAATTTCCAGTTGATTTTAAAATTCCGGGGGTATGCAAGAATGCAGTTTTGTGATTTGTGGGCTACGGAGAAAGGTGATGAAATCCTTTACCATATCTTGTTTGGTTTCTTGCCCTTATCATCTGTATTAAGATGCAAATGCGCAAATCAATAAAAGAATTCAATCAATAAAGAAATTCTTTTTCCGTTTAGGCTTAAGCGCTGCAACAAATACGGGTTAATTCTCTGTGCAATTGGTGGTAAGTTTGTGCGAAGAATCCTGCAGAAGATAGAGTATTGGAATTCGTCGGATTTGAGCGAAGGTGTTAGAAAATACGTACCGATGCGATTTTGGGTTTAGAAACCCCTTTGAAGTGATTACGGGTATTTGAATGTTCGCTTGCGCGGGTCAAACTACCCGGGTCTTTGGCACTATACTTTACTAACGTCTTGCACTCGAATTTGAAGCTTGCTCCGCACGATTGCCGTTCGTAATTCCGTTAAAACCTGAAAATGTCGGAAAATACGATATTTAGTGCCAAAAGCGATATATCTGCCCGAATTCCTGCATACAGAAAATTATAAAAATCAAACAATACCAATTGATCACTAACAGTGTACTGGAGACAACACAGCAAGAAAATTTTCACAACACCCTAAAGGGACCGGCGAAACCGGACTTTTCAACGATGTCGCCGGCCAAATGAAGTCCAATGGTGCTCAAATTTTGTGTAATCTCTAGGCTATATTAGTATTCTACTAGTATACTTTGATTTTTTTTATTTAATTGCAGAGTGATAGCAGGTTGCAAAATAGAGAACAAAGTAAAAAGAATGTTTGTTGTGTTAGTTTTGAAATTTTTTGAGTTAATAGTTAGTTTTGTTAGTACGAACCAGAAATAACAATACCTAATGACTACCAACTCCCCAGCAACGGCGCCAAAAACTTGTTGGGACTTTACCCGCGTGCGCAAACACGTATGTTTTGAAAATGGAATCGTTTTAAGGAAATAGATGCGCACGTGAGTTCGGTCTCGTTTTAAAATTTATAAACCGCAAGTGCACGGCGTGTTGTAGTGAGCCGGTAAGTTCGGGTCGATCCGCAGGGAATTGTGTATTAGGTTTTGTTGCTTAAGGTTCAACAAATAATGAATTGGTTGGTTTGTCACAAAAATATAAAACACGAAAACAAAGAAAACAAGTTAAGAAAGAAATGGCCATGGCTTTGGCTCGGATGGTCGAATCGCGACGATTCCTTCGACTCTCCCATGCTCATGAGTTGTCCGTCCTTGTGTCGATCCCGAAGCGAAGCATGACTTGTCAACGCGGTCGCAAAGCACACATCATCAAGTTCTCGGATCTCGACTCAAAACACGAAATGAGTCCGTATTGTTCACTTACAGTTTGTATGTCCAAGCTTGAGGTATCAACACTAAGCACGAGGGTTAGCAAGCATACGACAACATCAAAAACACAATGTAGCGAGTGAGAGAAATTAGTTTTAGTGTTAACTTTGCTAAGTGTTTGTGATAGTATAGGGTATATGAAAACCAAGTCGTTTGTCAAGCCACTTGGTCACAAAATACCGTATCTAAACTCAATAAACTTAACACCAAATTGATTTTAGCTTAAACATTGTGAAATGTAGAAAGGGAGTGAATATGGTATATGAGAGGTTACAAAGTAACCATGGTTTCAAAATACCATATCACGTCAATACATAAAACAATCCTTAAATTAGAATCACAAATATAAGCATATTAAACATGAACAAGAGGAGGAGGAAGGCAAGGCCTTTCATCTCATTTCCTTACCATCACCACAACCAAAGAAATTAGTCACACATAAAGAAAAGAAAATCAAGAAACAAAAGAAGCAAGTAAACAAAGAAATAACAATATTATTTAACACTTGATGAAATTGAGGTATATGATATTGGCAACTTGTTCAACCTCCATAATGAAGCTCTCAAAAGAAAGCTTCAAGAGGGAAGAAGAAGAAGAAACCAAGTTAAAGCCCACACAACTCTCAAGCCTAAACCAAAAAACTAAGAAAACTATCGAAATGTGCATCCCCCCTCTCTAATCTGTTCTGGTATTTATAGGCCTCAATACAAAATAAATAAACAATAAAAATAAGATGATGTGACCTAAAGAAATGACCAGAAGAAAAATGGGAAGGTTTGGAGCTAGGGGACCCGGTGACACCGGTATTTTGGGGAGGGGGTTTCGTCGGTCCAAACTTGGGCATTTGTGCTCGTGTTGGCATGGTGAACTCGTGTACTCTCCAATATCATGCTGTTGCTGTTTGATTTCTCTATATTAGCTTGGTTTGCATTCAGAGATTTGGAGGGAAACTTGATGCTTTATATCACATCAAAACTTTTTGCATTTATCACCCATCACACCCACATGTGCCCACTTATGCCATGGGCAGCCCCACCATACTCTATGTGCCAAAGAGCATGTGCACACTTGTGTTGTGTTGGACAAAAATTGTGTGCACACATTTATTTGCAAAAGAACTCTTTGGACATTGATCGGTTTTTTGTTCTGTTTGCACTGTCGGCTCCCAAACATTATATCCGTAATTTTGAGTGTGTTTTCAGTATTTTATCATGAATACCTGTAATCTGTATTTACTGAGCAGACACTGATTAATAGTACCGATATACACAAAATTGATAATGAATGAGAGGTATTAAAATGCAATTTTCAATGATGAACAGTATGGTACCATCTAGGAGTTCTCGGCGAGTCATGTTCGGTTTCGGGGGTGCAGCCATCCACTAAAGTTCCCGACGAGCCTTCGATCTTTTCACCGGGAATCCTGTTGAATTGCCCGGCTATAACTTTGAAAATTGGTTTCAATTCTTGGCTTAAATATAAGGTTTATAATATTAGACATGAAATTCGGAATATATGATAATCCGGGTTTATGATGTCTATAGATACGGATTCTAATTATTGTAGTTTTCATTTCTTTTATGTGACCGTAAGTGTAATATGTGGCAGTATCCCCAATCTCATTGCTATATAACAACGACATTAGGGATACGTATATTTACTTACGTTGATGACATGTGATGTTATTGTGTTGTTATATTGATATGTTATATTGGATCGTCGTGATTGAATAGCCGGGGGTTTTATGTGAGATGGGAGTTTTTCATTTTTATTCATATAAATTATTGTATGTAATATTTTTTTATTGAGACACTTCTAGGTTGAGATTGTTGTCTCTATTCGATATATATTATTTACTTTTCCGCATTAGGATAAACCAAAGATGGAGAACAAAAGTAACCGGATTCTAGAGTCCACGGGGAGGCTATCTTAATGAGTCGAGACTGGTCCCCTATGTAACGCCCCACGCTCCAGAACAGATGGTATTGTCCGCTCTAGCCGAACAAAAGTAACCGGATTCTAGAGTCCAGGGGGAGGCTATCTTGATGAGTCGAGACTGGTTGCCTATGTAACGCCCCATGCCCCAAAACAGATGGTATTGTCCGCTCTAGCCGAAACCACACGGTTTTTCCTTTTAGAGCGAACTGGACCCGACCAGGGGCCACTTCCCAGGAGGTCACCCATCCCAATACTTTTCTGGCCCGAGCATGCTTAACTACGGAGTTCTCAAGCTCCTGTGGTGCCGATTCACTTAAAGATCGCCTCTGTAATTGAAAAGCGGTATCATTTATTTATAGTTCCGGATCTGCCCTCTTTCGGAATGTATTCCGAAAATTCCCCATTGTTCTATTGTGGGTCCCGCAAACTCAAGAGGTGGCCTCCACAAATTCAAGAGATGGCCCCTGCCCCCTTGGCATAACATTTGGTATGGCACTTTGTTCCGTGAGCAAGAACCGGGTCCCGACATCCACCCCAGCTTTGAATAATGGTTCATCCTCGAACCACAGACCTACTATTGAGGGACCAGCTCTGATACCATTCTGTCAGACCTTACCTCCAATACAGACTGTATTGTCCACTCTGGCCAAAACCGCATGGTTTTGTCTTTCGGAGCGAATCGGACCCGACCAGGGGCCATTTCTTAGGAGGCCACCCATCCCCAGAACTTCCCTAGCACGAGCACACTTAACTATGGAGTTCTCAAGCTCCTGTAGTGCTGGTTCACTTTAAAAACGCCTCTATAATTGAAAGTGGTATCATTACATTTATAATGCAGTTCGGTCCTCTTTCGGAATGTGTTCCGAAGATTCCCCATTGTTCTACAATAGGTCCCATGGACTCAAGAAGTGGCCCCCGCCCCCTTTGCATGATAATTGGCATGACACTTTGTTCCGTGAGCAAGAACTGGGTCCCGACAGATTCATTTAAAAGACGTTGTTCTACAGTGGGTCCCACGGACTCAAGAGGTGGCCCCTACGGATTCAAGAGGTGGCCTTGCCCCATTGGCATAACAATTGGCGTGGCACTTTGTTCCGTATGGAATTTTGTTCCGTGAGCAAGAACCGGGTCCCAACATCCTCCCCACCTTTGAACAATAGTTCGTCCTCGAACCACAGACCTACTTCTGAGGGACCAGCACCGGCCACCATAAATGTAACGCCCCAACACCCCAGTACAGATGGTATTGTCCGCTCTGACCGAAACCGCATGATTTTTCCCTTTAAAGCGAACCAGACCCGACCAGGGGCCGCTACCAAGGAGGTCACCCATCCCAAAACTTCTTTGGCCCGTGAATGCTTAACTACGGAGTTCTTAAGCTCCTGTAGTGCCGATTCACTTAAAAGGCGCCTCTATAATTGAGGGTGGTATCATTATATTTATAATACAGTTCGGTCCTCTTTCGGAATGTGTTCCGAAAATTCTCCATTGTTCTACAGTTGGTCCTACGGACTCAAGAGGTGGCCCCCACGGATTCAAGAGGTGGCCCCGCCCTCTTGGCATGATAATTAGCGTGGCACTTTGTTCCATGTGGCACTTTGTTCAGTGAGAAAGAATCAGGTCCCGACAGCCTAACCTATATATATGATATACTAGTAGACACTATATATGTTTTGCATTCGCGTTGGTCCTGATCCCGCCCTGCCGTAAGTTAAATAACCTTACGGTGAAGACCCGGGTCCCTGTGGCGAATGCGGATGATATATATGTGTGTTTTATTTTTGTTTCTTCTGTGATGATTAGGAGCTTAAACGATGGGACGACATTAATAAGATTAATGTTAAGAAAAAAACCTAAAGAAGTAGAACAAAATTTGAAAGATACTCGTCTTTTTCGTGAGAAAGCAATTATTTTAAATGCCGGGCTTAAGCCACTCCTTTACAAATCACTCGGGTCTACAACGATATCAAGTTCTATACGTTAAAGGTTTTCATCAAAACCATTCATAGCCCTCCGCCATTTTAGAAAATAGAGTACTTAGTATTTGTGCTACGTTTGTTGACTATAGTTAAGGAATAGTGTACGGTAGCTAAGTGATATTTTCTTATAAAGCATATGATGCGATCGATTAAGATATCGTACGACTTTATTGACTATAGTTAAGGGTCATACAAATGAGTCTAAATCAATCATGAAATGACGGATAGAACTTGAACATCGCTTATGATTGTTGACCATAGTTAAGGTCATAGGTCGTTAGGGGTAAAAACTATATCGGGAATTTCAAGTGTTGAAATTTGCAATGAGATTGCATACTTTCTATTTGATAGTTGGATCCTGATCCCACTATGAGTAATAGTTACTCCCGGGAGAATTTTACATTTTACAATTAGCTAATCCAATAGGTGTCTAGAAATGTGTTAACGGGATTATGCTTTTGTGGAAACGGTGTTTATTTTAATTAGATCTGTGCGAAAGCACGGGAAACCTCCCTCGGAATACCAACACTGACCTGACTGACCGGTTAGTGAACTTGTAGAATGTAACTAATCCTGGCTAATTTTCTTTTTAGGGTTTGAAGAAAAATTTGATAAAAACAGTGGGAGACATCGATTATATAAGATAATAACCAATCTAATCATGCAAGAGTTTACGCTGAGTGTTTTCTTTTCTCTCTCCTAATGACAGATACTAATGATGGGACTTAAACTTCTATTAGAGAAAAACAAACTGACGAGACCAAATTATAAAGACTCGCTGAGGAATGTGAACATTGCCCTTACCTATGATAAGGTTGCATACGTCCTCACTACCAAAACCCCTTCCGTCCCAGGCCCTGATTCCTCTGTTGCGGATAAGGAGATCCGCAAAACATGGGATATCGATTGCGCCACAACAAAGTTCCTCACGTTAGCTTCGATGGATAATGAACATCAAAAGTAACATGAGAAGATGGATTTACAATCCATCTATCACCATAAAAAAGAGTTGCATCGGAAGCAATCTCATGCTCTTCGTTACGAGGCCTCACGAAAATTGTTTCAAATGAGGATGGCTGCTGGTACATCTATAGGAGATCATATCCTAAAAATGATAGGCCTTATTGAAGAGCTTGGGGACCTGGGATGGACCATGAAGAATGAATAATATATTGATATTGTTTTACAGTCTCTTCCCCCGGCCTATGCTCAATTTGTAGTGAACATCAACATGCACAACTTGGAGAAATCATTTCTTGAACTTCTCAATATGTTGAGGAGTGCAGAGAGCACGCTCAAGATGGTGAAAACTCCCGCTCTACTTATTGGGAAATCTTCCTCCTCCATCACAAAAGCAAAAGCTAAGGGAAAGAAGAAGAAACCCACCAAGCCGTGAGGTGGAGTTAAAAAGACAAAGGGAAAGACAAATCTGGTGCTGCGGGATCAGTGAAGGGTGAATGCTTCTATTGTCACAAAACGGGACATTGGAAAAGGAATTACACTGAGTACCCCGCCGATCTCAAGAAGAAGAAGTATGTTGATACTTCCGCTTCAGGTGTGTTTGTCACTGAAAACTGTTTTTTAATAAACTCTGTCTCCTGGGTATTAGATACCGGTTCAGGTTCTCACATCTGTAATTGTGTGCAGGGGTTGCGAAATAACAAGAATTTGAAGAAAGGTGATCACACTCTCCGCGTTTGGAATGGTTCAAATGTTGATGCTGCATCAGTAGAGTATTACCTAAGGTTGTCTTCAGGGTGTATATTGATTTTGAATCTCTGTTATTTTGTACCGACTATGTTATGTAATATTTTATCTGTATCTTTTTAGACAATGAAGGATATCATTTTGTATTGCAAAGTAATGTTATAAACATTAACCTAAATTAACAGCTGATTGGGTATGGTACACTAAATAACGGAATCTACGTTCTGAATCAACACACAGTTTTCAATATCCAGCACACAAACAAAAGAAAGACTTCAGAAATAAATGAAGCATTCTTGTGGCATTGTAACTTGGTCATTAATGAAATAAGACTAACCAAGCTACATAAAGATGGATATTTGAATCCGTTTGAATATAAATTTTATGCGACTTGCCAGTCTTGCATCAAGGATAAAATGACCAAAACTCTGTTTACTGGACATGGAGAGAGAGCTACTGAACTCTTAGGCCTCATACATAGTGAGTATGTGGACCAATGTCTACGCATGTAAGAAGCGGTTATTCATACTTCATAACCTTTACTGGTGATTTCTTGAGGTTTGGACACATGTTCTTGCTAAAACATAAGTCTGAACCTTTTGAAAAATTTAAGGAGCATAAAATTGAAATAGAAAAACAAACTGGGTTGAGCATCAAGAAACTTTGATCAAATTGAGAGGGAGAGTAATTAAGTACAGAGTTCCTTAATTTCCTAAAAGATAATGGGATTCTCTCTCAGCTCACTCCTCCGTACACACTACAGCACAGCGGTTGTCAGAGCGGATGAATCGTATCATAGTAGATATGGTATGCTCTATGATGAGTGATGCTGAGTTACCACTTTCCTTTTGGGGGTATGCATTAGAGACTGCGATATATCTATTAAACAAGGTTCCGACCAAATCCGTGCCTACTACTCCATATGGGATATGGTGTAGGAAGAGACCATCTCTTAAACGAGTTAGGATATGGGATTGTTCTGCTTTTGTTAAAAAGCAGAATCCAGATGTTGGGGTCAAAATTTACACCCTGGTTGACCAAGTCAAAGTCAGTCAACCCTCAGCCAAGCGGGCCCAAGCTTAAATGAAGTGGGCCCAAGACCAAGTCAAGACCAAGAATGGAAGGGGCCGGCTTCATGCCAAGAATGAAGCAATAAATTAGTTCGATACATTTTTTAGAAATAAACGTATGAAAATGGGCAGAAAACCAAAATTTTGTAAACACCATGACTTATGTGCAAAAAGAAATAAGCACATAAGGCATAGGGTGGTACAAGTGCCATATGGCAAAGCCCAAGGGGCTATATATAAAGTGTGTAGCCTATAAAGTCAAACATGATGAAAAAATCAAAGACAAATTTTCATTCTCTCTAAAAGTTAGGGTTCCGTGCCTCCTCCTTTCTCAAGGTTCTAAACCTTCTTCTTATTTCTGAATTAAATCAAGAGTTTAACTCTTTCTTTTCCAAAAAGAAATAGTTTTTCACCATAAAACCTTTGAAAGGGAACTCAGATCTTCCATTAAATCTCTAAAAAGGGAGATTTTTAAGTCTCGCTCCCTTTTTCTCCAAGATCCAGCCAACAGATAGGAGGAGAAAGGATACCCATCTCCAAAAATCCCACTTTGGGAAGATCCAAGGCTTAAAAGAAGATGCAGGGTTAAAGGGGAGAAGAAAGGGGTCCCCTTTGATCATCTCCAAAGATTTCTGAGAGTTCAACTTCATTTTTCAAAAATCTTTTAGAGTTTAACTCCATAAATAAAATCCTTTTGGGAGTTTAACTCCATAAAGATAAAAATCCTTCCCTTTTTTGGGAGTTTCCAAAGCTTCTCAAGAGTTTAACTCCAAATCCAAGCCTTTTAGGAGTTTAACTCCAAATCCAAATCTTTTGGGAGTGTAACTCCAAATTTATACATAATTTCTGTTTAGGAGTTCAATTCCAAAACCCTTCGAGAGTTCAACTCCTAGCCCAGGGGATAAGCCCCTTTCTCTGCTGGTGTTTCCAGCGGTCGCGTGCCGCACACGTGACCCACTGGCATCCAGCGCTCATGCGCAGAGCACATGATCTGTGGGTGCCCAGCATCCACGTGCAGGGAACGTGACCCGCGGGTGTCCAGTGCCTATGCGCCCACTCACGCGTCCTTAGGACGCTCCTCACCCCTCTTTTTCCCATACACTCCACACTCAAAACACGTCCTCCATTGGAAAAAATTCAAACGGGACACTGCCCTACACCCCACTATTGGCTATAGTGCCCTCAGGGCAATTATTGTAATCGCAGGCAAGTGATTATGATGATTGAGGGGGACCTATACGGATAGAACAATCTTACTCGAGATGATAGTATGCTATCTGGTTTACCTTTATCATCATGTACATGCATTATGTGGTATTAAAGATCACTATTACATGTTGATAGAGCCCATAGGATTCTTTCTTTACTACCAGCATTATGATGGTGATCATATACGTGGGAGTTGGGTGGTCTATAAGAACATTCTTAAATGTCCATAGTCGAGAGAGTATCAAGACTGGGCGTTGATACTTCGGTGTAGACTAGTATGTACTTATCGAGACCCCGACAAAAGGCGGTGGTCGGTCTCACAAGCCATTGGTGTCAGTTAGTCACCTAAGATAGTATACAGGTGCTCATTGGGTTATGAGTACACTGGACGGACTCGCCGGGAACATGCTAGTTGATATTATACCTATTATCAGATAGCAGTTCCCAGGTGACATGTGTACAGGTTAGTCTGTTGACCTGAGAACATCATTTGTCTCGTGTGAGTTCCCACTGTGCTTTGATTACTACCCTACCATGGCTCAAAGGAGTCGTGCAAACAAGTTTTAGTTGGGTACAGTCCCGAGCCAAATGGAGGCAGTGAGCGGATCATCGGGGATTCGTCTCTCCCTGTATTGGAGGTTGATGTCGTGCAGAGCACGGGTGGCCATCACTAGAAATCCTTGGCCAAGGTAGACGAGAATTACTGATTTGGATCAGTAGTATTCTCAGTTGGTGATGAGATTCATACCGACACGAAATATCGCGTTATTAGGGGTCTGACTTTATCCACCCCTAGACTCGATATATGATACTCTTAGACGAACAGACCGGACTGTACGAAGATTGTCACGGATAGGCTTAGTAGGGGTTCAGATGAGTTTGCTAGTCGTCCTTCCTTTCGCTTAATACCTGGGTAGTCGTTACGTACAGCTAGTGCCGCTGACGTACTTGTGATTAAACCCATTGCCAGTGTATTGACGAGTCTTTAGAGTCCTACAAAGAGGGTTTCCCTGCTTCGGGCAAAATGATGTAAAGGCCATATGGTTTTACGGCAGGGTTCGATCATATACGTGCACGTATAATAATTCGGACGGATAATACTAGTGGGCTTTGGTTTAAGCCGGATCCTAGTATTATATTATTGGATTATTGTCGTCTCTTTGTATTCATATTTTTCGGAATACGGATACGGGTATGTATATACAGTGAGGGGTATTCTTGTAATTTATTACAAGGTGCTTCTAGAAGAAGCACTTCATTTTTTGAATAACCATTTTGGATTAAATGGTTAATGAGGTGGAGGATGAGGTGTTATATGCATTTATTGAAGCATGGCTCACTTGGTGACTCATGGGTTACTATTGTAGCATGCTTGATTTATTATGTGTTGTGAGATATTTTGTGAGGATTCATTCTTTGCTTCACAACACTTAGCCATTCTTCAAGAAATGCTTATGGCTACACTCTCATCTCCTCAAGCTTCCTTCTTCTTCCTCAACCCTTAATGTCTCATGTGTTGAGAAACCTAGGGTATTTTGAGACAAATCAATCCATCATCACTCTCTACATCCTCTAGGCTATCTAGTTTAGCGAACTAGGTACCCTAGTTACCTCGGTATTGAGGTTGGAGCTCGTCCTACAAATCTTTAGGTGAATCATCTTTGATGGTGGGAGACCGGAGGCCAAACTCGATCCATGACGCCTCAAGGAGCTTATGAAGATGGTAGAAGACCGAAGGACACGAATCATTCGGTATAACCATTCTAACTCCTCTTTAGTTTGCTAGCTTTTAGGTTTATGGTAGATCCGGGTTATCAGGTTATTCTAGCGCCAGTTTATAAAAATTTTGTTCTGCAAACAGTTACGGTAGATGGCCAAGGCGCTGACATAATCCAACATGGTATCAGAGCCAACCCATAAACCCTAAACCAGCAGTTTAAACGATGTTTAAAATAACGAAATCGAAACAACTCCGAAACAATACGAAATATATTCAAGTTTATGTCGATTTTTTATAGTCTTCAAAATTTTTTTTAAACAATTGCAGAAGACTACTCTTATTGTATCTAGAACACTGTCCAAAAACGAGACACAAATTCCTTAAAAGGGTCAGCGAGATCGGAAATTTTCCCGGCGATGCCAGTTTTGTAGGGGAGTTGGGTCTTGGGGTTTTTTTGTGGTGTTCTAGAATCTTGAATATTAGGTTTCTAGTATTGTTTGTTTTTGCCCAGATTAGGTATTGTGGCAATACGGAGTATTTCGAACTCGCTATTTCAACACCGTTTATATGTTTTCAGTACATACATTACTATCTGCGACCGTGAATGTCACTAGAGTGGTATAACTCATCTAACTGATATACGTTCTATTAGACGGGTTTGTGAACATGACATTCACATGTTCTGTGATTGTGCTGAGGTTGTGGTTGGATTGTCGTGGTAGATAGCTTACAGTGTAATGGTAGTGGTATAGTTAAGATTCATTTGTACATTTGATATTGCGGGGCGAGCGTCCGACATGTGGACTGCCGTCTCTGCCAGTTTGTATATTATTTTTTTGGGGCACGACCAGGTTGAGGTCGATGTCACCATTGTATATATATTTTTTCTTTTATGTACTAGGATTACCCTGCGGAGGAGTGCTCGAATAGCCGGGTTCTAGAGGGCAACGGGCCTGCATCTCATGGCGTTGAGACAGAGGGGGACTTACTCTAGAATTGGTGGTCTTTCGACACATTCATAGGGGGTACAGGTTGACCCATGAAGAGGTGCTCAAGTTACCGGATTCCGTGAAGTGCTGGGTGGCCCATTCACTTTGTTGATTGGGGTTGCTTCACTTCTGAGATTGGCGGGTAATTTTGTAAGTGCACGGTAGCGCCTCGGCCGTCTGTCCGAGGCCAAAATGCGGAAACGAAACTTTTTCTTTAACTTTAAACCGGCGCTACCGCATACTAAAAAACCTGGATCGTAACCATTAACCTATTACTAGCAAACAAGAGAAAGGGTAGAAAGCTATACCGAGCGATCCGTGTCCTTCAGTCTTCGGCCACCATCCCGATCTCCTCGCGGAATCTCCGGTCTCGATCTCCTCGACGGAAAGGGCACCACATCGAGAAGTCTTTTTACGGGCTCCCGCTTCGTCCGAAGCAATTCGGGCATGAAGTATGCTAGTCGACGTGTCCAAGGTGAAGTAGAGAATGTTTGTGATCACTTTGTCTCTTTGTATCCATGGCTTGGATGGAGGTTGAAGGTGTTGCCATTGGAGGAAGACAATGAGCTAGAGGAAGAAGAAGAAGAAGAGAAGGCTTTCTCATCTTTTTCTTTTCTTTTGTTGTCATAAAAAATGAAAGTGAGAGAGTGCTAGAAAAAGAAATACAAGAGCTAACATATCATATGGAAGCCCCCTTCTCTCTCCTCCTCATTTCATGACACAAATCAATCCATTAATGTGACACATTTGCTAAAAAAGAGACCATGACTCATATATATAAGTCCATGTCATATTAATGCATTTTCATGATGAAATTCTAGCTCATTATTTCCACCATCCAAACATTAATCCAAATGTTTGGTCCAACAAAAAGATCCGACAACATCTGAAGTAGACTCGTAACGGATCACAAGGATACCCCTCACCTGTATATACATACCTGCACCTGCATTCCGACTGAATGCGAATGAGACGAGACTAAAGTAATCCAACAAATCTAATACTAGGATCCGGCTTAAACCAAAGCCCACTAGTATGATCCGTCCGATCATGATCCGTGCAATACCGCATGTATAAGTCGAACCCTGCCATATATCATATGACCTCTACAACATTTCGCCCGAAACTTGAGAAACTGTCTGTGGGGGACTCTAAAGACTCGTCAATACTTTGGCTGTGGATTTAACCACTAGCACGTCAGAGGTACTAGCTATACGTAACGGGCTACCAAGTATTGACAAAAAGGGAGGTCGATGAGCGAACTCATCCTGACACCCTACTGAGCCTGTCAGTGACAATATCCATACAGTCCGGTCCGTTCGTCTATGAGCATCGTATGGCGGGCCTACGGGGTTGGTAAAAGTCAGACCCCCAAAAGCGGTACAAGTCGTGTCGGAGTGTAGCCCAAAACACCCTGAGATACTACTGGAATACCTACCAGTAAATCTCCTGCCTTGGCCAAGGACTTCGTGTAATGGCTCTCCTAGACACTGCGCGATCTCACCCCCAATACCGGGAGAGACGAACCCCTGACGATCCGCTTACTGCCACCATGTGGCTCGGGACTGTACCCTACTAAAACCTGTTTGCACGACTCCTTTAAGCCGTGGTAGGGTAGTAATCAAAGTACAGTGGGAACTCACACGAGACAAATGAAGATCTCAGGTCGATGAACTAACCTGTACACATGTCACCAGGGAACTGCTATCTGACGTCAGGTATAATACCAACTAGCATGTTCCCGGCGAGTCCTGTCCGGTGTACTCATAACCCAATGAGCACCTGTATACATCTTAGGTGATCCAACTGACACCAATGGCTTGTGAGACCGGCCATCGCCCCTCGTCGGGGTCTCGACTGTATACACTAGTCTACTCCGGAGTATCGATGCCCGGTCTCGAAACTCCCACGACTAGGGACCTTTTAAGGATGTGCTTATAGACCCCAGCTCCCACGTATATGATCGCTATCATACTGCTGGCCGTCAAGCAAGAATCCTAAGGGCTCTATCAACGCGCAATAGTGACCTGTAAGGTCACCTAAAGCAGTACACGATGATAAAGATAAACCAGATAGCATACTATCATCTCGAGTAAGACTGTCCTACCGGCATAGGTCCTCCCTCAATCATTGCAATTACGTGCCTGTGATCCAATAATTGACTCTGAGGGCACTATATCCAACAATCTCCCACTTTCACTCAAGGCTAATTATTGCGATGTCGCATACTCACAGCCCGTGTGATACCGAACACCCAACTCCTCTACTAATCAGTCTCACAAAGCTCGTTTGCAAAACTATTACGTTCGAGAAATAGCCTCAGTGAGTGGATCCGCTCTAATGTATTTTTCTAAGTCTCTCTTTATCTCAAGTTCGCGGAGAAAGCCATCTCCCAAAATAAGCAATAACTGTCTTAGAATATGTAGGGATATCTGATGGGACCTAGTTCATAAATGAACTCCAAATCCAAACTTCTTAGACTGTATCGTCAACTGAAACCAATTAGTATCCTGCGCCATGCCTCCCTCAGTATCTACTTGGACCGTCTGTCCAAAATACTGCCCCTCGTGAGAGGGAAAACTATAACTCTGACAGCCACTCTGTCATCCAGGTCACCTTGGAAGCTTGGAATGATAACCATCCCCGGAAAGAGGCTGTCGTTATCATATCCCTAGAACATCCACTTATGTTCTAAAACTGCTTCCGAATGTCTCTCCAGGATAGGATTAATATCAACTTACTGCATCTCGTGCAAAAACAATATCTGGTGTGGTACTTAACATCTCATGATTGACTCAATTGCCTAAGCGAGTGATTTGCCAATCATGCGCATCCCTCTCCCCTTTAGTCTGTAAGACACTTTAGAGAGGGTGACTCCATCACCTGCAGGTACACTACCATGCCTGGAGTCGTCCATTCTAAATACCTTTAGAATGCTGTTTAAGTACCATGATTGGGAAACTACCCAAATCTAGATCTAAGACCATAGATCTAGTAACCAGAATATCTGATATAATATCCAAGTCCTATGTGGAGAAACCACTGTGTGACAACCAAAGTATAACCGATCGTAGTATATGAATTTCACTTCCTACTTGTTGGAGATAGTGCCCTCAGAGTCAATTATTAGGTCACAGGTACGTGATTGCAATGTTTGATGGAGGACCTATCCCGGTAGGACAGTCTTACTCGAGATGATAGTATGCTATCTGGTTTACCTTTATCATCGTGTACTGCTTTAGGTGACCTTACAGGTCGCTATTACACGTTGGTAGAGCCCCTAGGATTCTTGCTTGACCACCAGCAGTATGAGGGCGATCATATACGTGGGAGCTGGCAGTCTATAAGCATATCCTTAAATGGTCCCTAGTCGTGAGAGTTTCGAGACAGGGCATCGATACTCCAGAGTAGACTAGTGTATACAGTCGAGACCCCGACGAGGGGCGGTGGCCGGTCTCACAAGCCACTGGTGTCAGTTGGATCACCTAAGATGTATACAGGTGCTCATTGGGTTATGAGTACACCGGACAGGACTCGCCGGGAACATGCTAGTTGGTCATATACCAGACGTCAGATGGCAGTTCCCTGGTGACATGTGTACAGGTTAGTTCATCGACCTGGGGATCGTCATTTGTCTTGTGTGAGTTCCCACTGTACTTTGATTACTACCCTACCACGGCTCAAAGGAGTCGTGCAAACAGGTTTTAGTTGGGTACAGTCCCGAGCCACATGGAGGCAGTGAGCGCATCTTCAGGGGTTCGTCTCTCCCGGTATTGGGGGTGAGGTCGTGCTGTGTCTAGGAGAGCCATTACACGAAGCCCTCGGCCGAGGCAAGGAGATTTACTGGTAGGTATTCCAGTAGTATCTCAGGGTGTTCTGGGCTACACTCCGACACGACTTGTACCGCTTTTGGGGGTCTGACTTTTACCAACTCCCTAGGCCCGCCATGCGATACTCATAGACGAACGGACCGGACTGTATGGATATTGTCACTGACAGGCTCAGTAGGGTTGTCAGGCTGAGTTCGCTCACAGACGTCCCTTTTAGTCAATACCTGGTAGCCCGTTACGTATTGGCTTATACCTCTGACGTGCTAGTGGTTAAATCCACAACCATGGTGTTGACGAGTCTTTAGAGTCCCCCACATTCTGTTACTCAGCTTTCGGGCGAAAAGTTGTAGAGGCCGTATGGAGATATGGCAAGGTCCGATCAGATACGTGCGATATTGCACGGATCAAGATCGGACAGTTTGTACTATAGGCCGTATGGTTATATGGCAGGGTTCGATCAGATATGTGCGGTATTGCACGGATCAGGATCGAACGGATAATACTAGCCGGCTTTGGTATAAGCCGGATCCTAGTATAGTACAGTGTAGATTTTGTCTCATTGCATTTGTATTTCGGTCGGAATACAAATGCGGGTGTGTATGCACAGTATCGGGGTTTCCTGTAATTTATTACGGGACCCGTTTTCTGGAGTTGCCAGTTTGCTTTCCGTTTCGGCCAATTTCCTTTGTATCGTTCATTGGCTGAAGATTGGTGGAGGAGGGCTTATTTGCATTGTTGCAAATAAGTGGTTGTGGAGGGGGTCTTTGCTTTTTTGTTGCATCATGATTATAGCACCATACCTTGACTTTCTTTAGTTGATCATGGCTTGACTTTTGGCTCATCATGGTTGTTGATGATGAGGTTGGTGGTAGGTGGTTGAGTGTGGGTTTTTGATTTGGTGATGATTCTTTTTGCATGATAGCCTTCTATCTCTCTCTCCATTGTATTATTGGGTGGCTCTCTCATTTTCTAT
Source organism: Agapanthus africanus (assembly GCA_030015575.1). Classification (NCBI taxonomy): domain Eukaryota; kingdom Viridiplantae; phylum Streptophyta; class Magnoliopsida; order Asparagales; family Amaryllidaceae; genus Agapanthus; species Agapanthus africanus. The sequence continues at coordinate 238,630,392 of CM057338.1, forward strand.
CATAATACACTCTCATTCTCTCCACCTCACCAAGTCATGGCCGGCCTTGCTCTTGATTTGGGCTGTCCAAAATTCTAGTGCAGGGATTAACACTCTTTTGGCTTGGCAAAAATCATATTAGCTCCTCCTCCAAAAGCTTGTATCAATTCCTCCACCATAAAGGCAATTCCACTACCCCAAAATGAGACACAAGTTCTACACAACATTCTACAGCAAATCTTGGGCACGTCGACTAGCCAGCTTCGTGCCCGAGTTGCCTCGGCATTGAGGTGGGAGCCCGTAAAAGAAGTAGGCGATGTGGTGCACTTCCGGCGACGAGGTGGAGACCGGAGCTTCCGCAGGAGATCGGGACGACGACGAGAAGAATGGAGGACTTGGATCAGTCGGTATATCTCTCTTCCCCATCTTGTAGTTAGCTTGGACTAATTAATGGTTTGATCCGGGTATTAGTGCGCGGCGGTTTGCCAGTTCAAGAAAAATTAAAGTTTATCACCGCTTCCGCATTTGGCCGTCGGATTGACGGCCGGGGCGCCGCCGTGCACTTACACTACTCTGTGTATGTCATCCAAATACCAGGACATCACACCCTACTACCTTCTTACCAGATCCATCCTCTATTCTGATGAAGTCAAGCCTATGACTGTCACATCAGAAATAGATGATCTATCTCCGCTATATCTGGTTTAGTCTATAAATAGACATAAGCTACTTGTCCAGTATGCTTCCGCTGCTCCCACTGACTACGACAACCCTTTGGCAAAGTCATATACACGTACGCTTCTAAAGCTAGTTTAGAACGACGCTATACTCATCCTCCTGCCGGGTCTTACAGTTTGGAATAACAGCAATGGCAAGTCTGGGTAAACAAGAACCTCCCTGTCACCGTCTTTGAGCATACCGAAGTACCTCTCGAGTGCCTGAGGTTACCCACCATATCTGCGGAGTGGCCAATGGAATGTCAAACTAGATCGAATCTTTAGGTTCTTATCAAATTTTCAGCAATCGTTTGCGGTTCTGGAATCACTTCCAGTTCTACCATACTCCCACTACTGTTTTCTGAAGAAAAAAAATCCATTTTTATTAAAACTGTGGTGAGTCAAGAACAATATCACTATTGATCTTCCAGATGGTAGAAAGTCAACCCTCGTCATAGCCCGGGTCAACCCACAAACAGCCATTACGGAAACGTGCCTTGAGTTATCCAGAGTCTGGTTTTGAGCATAAGCCGGAAAACTCCCCGTACCTTAATAATGTTAAGATATGAATTGTTCTGTATCCAATACAGAAACAGAGGCACTGATTTAATTAAACCAGATTCAAATCATGCAGCTGTCTCCAGTGCATGTCAACTAAATGGAAGGAGGCCGATCAGCGTTACTCAACTTAGGAGTACTTCCAATTATGAGTAACCTGAAAGAGAAGCAAGTTCTCTTAAACATTACTATCAACTGAATACCATACACAAGTATCTACATCTTCGATCACCTTGAAGAATCCCGATACTTGCAATACCTGGTTTTCTACTTTATTCTTATACCTATAACTTCTCAAAACTTGGACCTTGTATTTCTACGAAACACATGTCTAAGAACTAGAGAAGTCATAAGTAAATAGAATATAGTATGAGTGTCCCTCTGTCTTAATGGACACTGGACAACATACAATACTCTGTATAAGTCCCCTGAGTTGAATAACTCAAACCCTGTGCGTCGTAAGTTGAAAACTATACTATGGTTAAGAAGAATTACACCGCTGTTTAATGTTTCTTACCTAACCATTCACTGATATAGGTAAATGTCATAGACACAAGTTCAAAAAGTTATATCTCACTTTATAAAAATAAACGTACAGATATATCAATTTGAAATTGGTGCATAACAACGGATATTCAAAACCAAATATCTGCCGTCCGGCAAACTGCCCAGGCGATTTCCTCAAATATCACCAATTACAACGAATCCCGATATAATGAGGATAATCACCTAATTCCCAATAAGTTACTCCCACTCATCATCTGTAAAACCATACAGATGTGAGAATCAAACTTAGTAAATACATACCCTGGAGCAAGGGCTAATTGGGAAATCAGTTTTCTTTTAACAGTACACAGTGAAACTGAAACATTGAAATGTTTCGTAGGGGTATCCGGGTATTCCTAGTAATGCCTCTTCCATTATCCAGATTCACAACTGTAACCGTATATTTCTTTGCCATCTCTCCAAATCCCTTCATATGTATATAGTCATTACCTTCTGTATACCCTCTTAGGCTCAACGGTTTTCTTCCTTCCCTACCGTTCGACACCAGCCTATGGTTTGGAAGAAGACTATCCAATAAGCATAATAGGTGTACTGTCCTAATCTAGGAGCACTCGCAACCAGAGAGAAGGTAAAGATAAAAGACAACTGAATAAAACCTTATTCCTATTTCTCCTGAACCAGAATCCATCCCCGAACTGGAACAAGTTCCTTCGAGTTCGTATATAACCATACGATGGAGTATCCAATAAACTGTGGATCTTCGTAGTGATACAGAGTGTTCTGGAGAAATACAAAGGTGATGTAGGATTGGCGAAGAAATACTTGGTTTGGTCGTGAATAGCAGTCGCAATTTACTTTGCCCTCTTACTAATCCCTTTATTTGTCTTTACTTAATACCTTCTGTACACCATCGTTAGGCTAATTGGTTTTTCTCATTCCCCACCGTTCGGCACCTGCCTATGGTTTGGAAGAAGACTATCCAATAAGTGTAATAGGTGTACTGTCCTAATCCAAGGAACACTCGCTATCTGAGAGAAGGAAAAAGGAAAGGACAACTGAATAGTCCTATCCGTTTTCTCCAGAATCGGAAACCATCCTCGAACAAATTCCTTCGAGTTCGTATATAACCATACGATGGTTTTATCCAATGGAAGTGGATGTTCGTAATAATACGGGGTGTCCTGGAGAAAAGGGTAAGAGTAGGAGTGGCAATGAGGTATGCAACTCTGACAATCCAAAAGCCAGTGTTTTAAGAAGGTTCGGTTAACTTGGTCACTGAATCATAGTCAAGGGTCGGGTCATGGTCGCTGCCAAAGAGAGAGAGAAAAGAAACACACAGCATGCACTCTAACCTAGATCAGAATGGTTATCACTTTATCTAATCAGGAAACCTCCCACTGTAACCTCAAATTCTCCTTCAAACCTGAAAGAAGAATTAGTCGGAATCACCCGAGGAGTAAACCAACTCATCAGTGAGAATCGGGATCCAACTATCATCACATGATAACGTGATGGAATCCACTCACGTTATCACACTCCAGAGAGTATGCGCGTATCTGGCAAGTTTTGGTTTCTTTAGAAACTCCCGATGTGATTTTTACCCCATGCTCTTATGACCTTGACTAAGGCCAACAAATCATAAGTCACATGTCAAGTTCTACCCGTCATTGTCCAAGTTAATTTGAACCCACCCGTACAAGCCCTTGACTAGGGCCAACAAGGCTGTACGACTGTTCTAAACCAACGCATCTATCTATGCAACAGAAGGGTAACAAATAGCTACCAAACACTATGCCTTGACTAAGGCCAACAAACATAGCATGAATACTAAGTGCTACCCGTCTGAAATGACGGAGGGCTATGAATGGTTTTTGGCGAAAAACCTTTAACGTAATAAACTTGATATCGTTGAAGGAACCAGATAGCTTTTTATAAAAATATAGTGGCGAAAACCTTTGCTAAAGAGGTCATTCCCGGTGAAGGGATCTCGGCTCTTTCCCCGTAGAATGAGGTGCAGGATATTCCAACTGAATACCACGATGCAAAGCATAAGTAATCGACTATAGTGAAGTTATTGCCCTGACGCAAACTTCTGTCCAAAGGGTCACTCCCGGTGAAGGGATCTCGGCCCCTTGCCTCGTCGACTGAGGTGCTGGATATTCATAACCGAATACCACTGTGCAAAACAAAAGAGAACGTTCTTGCAATAACAGCTTTTTGAAAAAATGTTCCAACAACATCAGAATAGGTTTGTTTAGCTTGCATTGATCCGAATCAACGCAGTCCCATCAATTGATCACACCAATAAAGAATGAAAATACGATGTACGTATATGCCACCCGCATTCGCCACTGGGTCCCGTCATCACCCGTTAGGTTACTTAACTATTGACAGAGCGAGGACTGGACTAGTGCGGATGCAAAACATATACAACATCTACTAGTATATATATCAATATATAATAATCGCTCAAGGCGTGATAAAATGCAACATCACAGAAATGAAATAAGCATCACAGAACAATACAGATATCTGGGATCCCCAGGTTTCATAGAGCCGCTACTGAAACCTGACGTTCCCCTGCTCGTATGGATAGCCTGTGCAATGAAATCCTAGACCTCTACGGGCGCGGCAAGTTACCCGCCAAAACCTGAAGCAAGGAAGCCCCCTTCAACAACGTGAATAGACCACCCAACACTTCACGGAATCCGGTAACTTGAGCACCCCTCCTTGGGTCAACCTGTACCCTCTACGAGTGCGGCGAATAGCCCGCCAATTCTAGAGTGAAGTCCCCTCCGTCTCAAAGCCATGAGATGCGGGCCCGTTGCCCTCTAGAACCTGGCTATCCGTGCACCCCACCGTGAGGTAATCCTAGTACAGAAAATAAAATATACATTCAACGGGTACATCGACCTCAGCCCGGTCGTGCCCCAAAAGAATAATATACAAACAGGCAGTTGTTAGTGTATATGCCCTAGAGGCCATTACTGTATCATACTAGTTTGTAGATTACTTAATGGAAGCTTGGGATATTCACCTTGTATATACAATCTTGCTCAAAATAGTAGTTTGCTACTTGGTTTGTTTCTACTTCAATATGTACATGTGTTTATTTTAGTATATCGCCTATACACATTAGTGGAGCCCTTAGGATCTTTGCTTGATTACCAGCGTTGTGATGGCAGTCACACTAGTGGGGCTGGGTAATCTATAAGCACATCCTTATACAGGTCCCTGGTCGCAGGACTATCGAGACAGGGCATCGATACTCCGGAGTAGACTAGCACATGCGCTTCTCATCCCAGTGTGGGAGACGGTCTGTCCCACAGCCGTCGGTACGTCGTACTTGAGAGAGTATGCGGGTGCTCGTTGGGTTACGAGTACACTGGACAGGACTCGTCGGGAACTGACTAGTTGGTATTATGCCTATCGTCAGTTATCAGTTCCCAGGTGACATGAGTACAGCTTAGTCCGCTGACTTGACACTGTCACTTCGCCTCGAGTGTGTTCCTACTGTACTTTGATTACTACCCTACCACGGCTCAAAGGAGTCGTGCAAACAGGTGGTAGTTGGGTGCAGTCCCGAAGCACTTGGAGGCAGTGACGGTTAGACAGGATTCGTCTCTCCCGGTATTGGGGGTTGACATCGCGCTGTGTCTAGGAGAGCCATTACACGAGTAGTCCCTGGCCAGGGCAAACGAGATATACTGGTAGGCTTCCAGTGTTATCTCAGGGTGTTTTGGGCTTCGCTCCGACACGACTTGCACCGCTATTGGGGGACTGACGTTTACCGCCCCCTAGGCCCGCCATGCGATGTATCAGACGAACAGACCGGACTGTACGGAGAATGTCACATTCAGGCTCAGTAGGAGTTCAGATGGGTTTCGCCTCGTCAGTCTTCTTGTCGGCATCTACCTGGGGACCGTTACGCACAGCTAGTGCCGCTTGCGGTTTGTGGTTAAACCCACTGCCAGCGTAGTGTCGAGTCTTTAGAGTCCTACACAGAAAGCTATTCGCCTTTAGGCAAAAGAGTAGAGGTCGCATGGTTTTGCGACAGGTCGCATGGTTTTGCGACAGGGTTCGGTCACATCCGTGCACTTGTGCACGTACAGTGTCCGGACAGTTCACACTAGTGGGCTTTGGTTTAAGCCAGATCCTAGTGTACCTTTTGGGATTGGATTTATCCAGTTTGCATTCGTGTTCCTCGGAACGCGGATACGGGTGTGTATGCACAGTTGACGGAGAGACAGAGGCAGGGGATTCTCATTAGGGTTGTTGACCGTTGACAGTTGACTATTGACTTTTTGCTCAACCCTAATGAGAATATGATATATGATTAACAATTATATTAATTGAGTATTATGGTGACATGGTTGTTGAGGGATTGACTTTGTTGACTTGTTGACTTTTGTTGACTTGTTGACTTTGTTGACCTTTGTTGACTTGTTGACTTTGTTGACCGGTTGACTAGGCTTGACTAGTTGACTATGATGATAACTATAGCTATCATTTCATGGCAAAGACTTTTGCTTGCTTGCTCTTTTGTGCAAAATGAGTGCATGAAATGATATGGCTATGGTTGCTTAAACCATCACATAATACTTGATTGATATGAGGTGTTATGATTGTTTTGGATTATGATAGCCAAATGAGAAAAGTCTTCTCTCATTCTTTCATGCTCATTCTCTCTCTTGTTCTTGAGCTCTCATCTTCCTCCTCTTGCTCTCCCTCTCTTGATTCTATGGTTCACTTGTCTCATGAGTTGAGAACCAAGAACCATAGATAAAATCCCATACAAACTCTTCTCTACTCACTCTAGTTTACAAGGTTTAGCAAACTGAGTTAACTAGTTTCTTCAAAGTTCGAAGAAGGAGCCAAAGGTTGAAGCTTTCAGGTGGATCTATCTTCGGCGTAAGGAGACGACGGGGAGAAGCCGATTCGGACGACCATCGAAGCTTGAAGACGAAGGAGTTCGAGAAAAAGAAAGGTATAACCCCCTAACCGAGTAGTTAGCAACTCGTAGTTAGGTTGTTAGTTAGATGTTTAACAAAGATCCGGCTTTGAGTCCATGTTACCACCTCTAAGAAAATTGTTTTTCACCAAATTCCGCATGCCCAAAAGTACCGGGAGAGGTAGCATGGACTTACAGCAGTAACGATAGTCCACATGTCGGACGCTCGCCCCTCAATATCAAATGTACATATACAACCAAACTGTACTAACATTGCATCCAGGCTAACTACTACGACAAATCCGCAACATCACAGCACAACACAGAACATCAACGTGAATGTCATGTTCGCAAATCCGTCTAAAAGAACTATAACAATTAGACAGGATTTACCGATCAAATGATATTCACGGTCGCAGATATAATGTAAATAATGTGAACTAACATGTTTAAAATTTTCGATCGACTAAATTTCCCGAAGTGGGCCCCTAAGTACAACTGCAGCACTCAAAAAAAACTGGGCCCAAAAAGAATATACCATAAACCCCAATTCCAAGTCAGAAACCCATTGAAGAAATTTGGTGCACTGTGGCTACAGTACGGCCACGGATCCTCCACGCTACAGTAAAATCAGCCCACCAAATTTTCTCAGTTTTCTTAGAAAAGACTGCACATATTTCTGCAATGTACCAAATAATTTTCGAGCACAAATAAAATTCGACAGAAAGAGAAACTTGGAAACGCGATTTTTGGAAAATTCGTCCGATCGAAATTCTAAACACGTTAGAGCAAGCTAGACTAGGTTAATGGCGTGGCTCTGATACCATGTTAGTGCACGGTAGCGCCCCGGCCGTCTGTCCGAGGCCAAAATACGGAAACGAAACATTTTCTTTAACTTTAAACCGGTGCTACCGCATACTAAAAAACCCGGATCGTAACCATTAACCTACTACTAGCAAACAAGAGAAAGGATAGAAAGCTATACCGAGCAATCCGTGTCCTTTGGTCTTCGGCCACCATCCCGATCTCCTCGCGGAATCTCTGGTCTTGATCACCTCGTCGAAAAGGGCACCACATCAAAAAGTATTTTTACGGGCTCCCGCTTCGTCCGAAGCAACTCAGGCACGAAGTATGCTAGTCGACGTGTCCAAGGTGAAGTAGAGAATGTTTGTGATCACTTTGTCTCTTTGCATCCATGGCTTGGATGGAGATTGAAGGTGTTGCCATTGGAGGAAGACAATGAGCTAGAGAAAGAAGAAGAAGAGAAGGCTTTCTCATCTTTTTCTTTTCTTTTGTTGTCATAAAAAATGAAAGTGAGAGAGTGCTAGAAAAAGAATACAAGAGCTAACATATCATATAGCAGCCCCCTTCTCTCTCCTCCTCATTTCATGACACAAATCAATCCATTAATGTGACACATTTGCTAAAAAAGAGACCATGACTCATATATATAAGTCCATGTCACATTAATGCATTGTCATGATGAAATTCTAGCTCATTATTTCCACCATCCAAACATTAATCCAAATGTTTGGTCCAACAAAAAGATCCGGCAACATCTAAAGTAAACTTGTGACGGATCATAAGGATACCCCTCACCTGTATATACATACCTGCACCCGCATTCCGACTGAATGCGAATGCGACGAGACTAAAGTAATCCAACAAATCTAATACTAGGATCCAGCTTAAACTAAAGCCCACTAGTATGATCCGTCCGATCATGATCCGTGCAATACCACACGTATAAGATCGAACCCTGCCATATATCATACGGCCTTTACAACGTTTCGCCCGAAACTTGAGAAACTGTCTATGGGGGACTCTAAAGACTCGTCAATATTTTGGCTGTGAATTTAACCACTAGCACGTCAGAGGTACTAGCTATACGTAACGGGCTACCAAGTATTGACAAAAAGGGAGGTCGATGAGCGAACTCATCCTGACACCCTACTGAGCCTGTCAGTGACAATATCCATACAGTCCGGTCCGTTCGTCTATGAGCATCGCATGGCGGGCCTAGGGGGTTGGTAAAAGTCAGACCGCCAAAAGCGGTACAAGTCGTGTCAGAGTGTAGCCCAGAACACCCTGAGATACTACTGGAATATCTACCAGTAAATCTCCTGCCTTGGCCAAGGACTTCGTGTAATGGCTCTCCTAGATACTGCGCGATCTCACCCCCAATACCGGGAGAGACGAACCCCTGACGATCCGCTCACTGCCTCCATGTGGCTCGGGACTGTACCCAATTAAAACCTGTTTGCACGACTCCTTTGAGCCGTGGTAGGGTAGTAATCAAAGTACAGTGGGAACTCACATGAGACAAATAACGATCTCAGGTCGATGAACTAACCTGTACACATGTCACCAGGGAACTGCTATCTGACGTCAGGTATAATACCAACTAGCATGTTCCCGGCGAGTCCTGTCTGGTATACTCATAACCCAATGAGCACCTGTATACATCTTAGGTGATCCAACTGACACCAATGGCTTATGAGACCGGCTACTGCCCCTCGTCGGGGTCTCGACTGTATACGCTAGTCTACTCCGGAGTATCGATGCTCTGTCTCGAAACTCCCATGACTAGGGACCTTTTAAGGATGTGCTTATAGACCCCATCTCCCACTTATATGATCGCCATCATACTGCTGGCCGTCAAGCAAGAATCCTAAGGGCTCTATCAACGCGCAATAGTGACCTGTAAGGTCACCTAAAGCAGTACACGATGATAAAGATAAACCAGATAGCATACTATCATCTCGAGTAAGACTGTCCTACCGGCATAGGTCCTCCCTCAATCATTGCAATCACGTGCCTGTGATTCAATAATTGACTCTGAGGGCACTATATCCAACAAATTTGCCGCGCTCGTAGGGGTCCAGGTTTTCATTGCATAGGCTATCAACACGACAGGGAACGCTGGGCCTTATTTGCGGCTCAAATGAAACCCGAGGCTCCAAGATTATCCACCATTTCGTGTTGCTTGCTGAGATTCTGTGATGTTTCTTATATCATGCCTGGCACGAATGTTATATATATTTATATATATACTAGTAGATATTATATATGTTTTGCATCCGTGCTAGTCCAGCCCCCGCTCTTCCATTAATTAAGTAACCTAACGGTGCATGACGGGACCCCGTGGCGAATGCAGATGGCATATACGTACATTGTATTTTCGTTCTTTTCTGGCGTGATATAGTTTAATTGATGGGACTGCATTAATTCCGATTAATGCAAGGAAAACAAACTTATATGATGTTGTTGGAACCAAGTTTTTGAAAACTGACATTATAGACGTTCCTTTTCTTTGCACAGCGGTATTCGATTCTGAATATCCAGCACCTCATTCGACGAGGCAAAAGCCGAGATCCCTTCATAGGGAGTGACCTCTTGGGCAAAAGTTTACGTCAGTGTAATAACTTTACTATAGTCAATTCTTTTGCTTTGCATCATGGTATTCAGTTAGGAATATCCTGCACCTCGTTCGATGAGGAAAGAGCCGAGATCTCTTCACAGGGAATGACCTCTTTAGCAAAAGTTTGCGCCACTATATATTTGTAAAACTACTCGGTTCCTTCAACGATATCAAGTTCATTACGTTAAAGGGTTTTTCGTCAAAAACCCAGCCATATCCTTTCATCATTTCTCATAAGTATTACTTAGTATTCGTGCTGCGTGTTTGACCTAGTCAAGGCGTAGTGTGCGGTAGCTGAGTGGTGGTTGTTTGTTGCAGGTGTTGCGATTATTTAGGACAGCCGCATAACCATTTTAACCTAGTCAAGAGTATATGTGGGTGGGTCTAAATTAATATTGGATAATGACGGGTTGAACTTGATTAGCGGTTTATGATATGTTGACCTAGTCAAGGTCATAAATCGTTAGGGGTAAAAAACCGCATCGGGAGTTTCGAACATACAGGAAACTTGCCAGGCATACGCATACCTTCTGGAGTGTGGTGACTTGAGTGGCTTTCATCAAGTTATCATGCGATGATAGTTGGATCCGGATTCCTACTGATGAGTAGGTGTTACTCCTCGGGTGATTTTCAGATGATCCCGACTAATTCTCCTTTTAGGATTTGAAGGAGAATTCGAGGAAACAGTGGGAGCTATCCTGATTAGATAAAGTGATTAACCAATTTAATCTAGGTTAGAGTGCACACTGAGTATTTCTTTTCTCTCTCTCTTTGGCAGCGACCATGGCCTGACTTTAAAAACTCATGAACCAAGTTAACCGAACCTTCTTAAAAACACTTTGGTTTTTGGATTGTCATTTAGCCGCATATATCATTGCCACTCCTACATTCCCTTTGCATTTCTTCGGAACACTCCGTATCACTACGAAAATCCATATTGATTGGATCTGCCATCGTATAGTTACATGCGAACTCGAAGAAACTTGTTTCAGTTCGAGGATGGATTATGATTCTGGAGAAATTGAATAGGATTATTTGGTTGTCTTTTCCCTTTACCTTCTCTCAGGTTACGGGGGTTCCTGGTATTAGGAGAGTACACCTATTGCGCTTATTGGATAGTCTTCTTCCAAACCATAGGCAGATGCCGAAAGATAGGGAAGGAAGAAAACCAATTAGCCTAAATATGGTGTACAGAAGGTAATTGTCATGACCCAAAATTCGGCCCGTGACCGGCACTTAACCACATAACGTCTGAAGGCGTAACATGACTAAGTAAGCCGAAAACCCAGAAATCAAAACCATTTAAATGTAGAGTGTTAAAACATTTTTGTAAAAATGGTTGCAAATGTTTAGAAAACCTTTTTAATTAATTCAGTAGAAAATCCTTTTTAAGTTCAAGTGTTATTTAATAATTTTATTTGTGTGCAACATTTCCTTATAAAAGAATTTGTCCCGGAAGTCGGGTGTAAGACAAGATATGAGTAAAATGTAATATGGAATAAATAGAGCATCACAATGATGATGATACGACTGAGTAAAAAATGAAACGAAGATAGCAAGAGATATAAGACTGCATAAATAAGTCGGCTCACAACGAGCTCGACACCAAAGTACAAAATAACATATGTCGTCCTCACAACTGTCTCTAAGTCAATACATGAAGGTAGATGGAGAATACTAGATACATCAATATACAACTAAAAATAAACAGATACCGTACAAAATCCACCGACTAGCAATGGTATCTGTTTCAAAAGGTGCGGTAAACAGCCAGCCGAGATTACTCCAAAGGGCAACCTGCAAACACTGTGGCACAACGGGGGTGAGTTGCCAACTCGTGAGTAGTAGATAACATATAAAAGTAATCGCGAGTATGCACGTGCTGCGATACTCTAATCTATGCCAACAGGTAACATCTATATGATGAACTGGATGCTCAATATCATGCAACAAGTATGATCTAATGACATCTCTATGTAATGAGCAGATATGTGATAATCAGACATGGCAATGTAATCTAACAACCCTATATAGGATGAGCAGGGTACGCAATGATATGCAAGCATGTGTACTCTATCAGGTATGCTAGCTACAGGATGGGATGTCAAGTACTAAATGCTGAGTATGGGAAGAAATAATGTCTACACGGAATGTCAACGTGGAAAACATAGCTGGTTTCTGTCAATACACCCCAATCCCAATACAAGTCAGGCGCCGTCATCCACATCCGCCCTCAAATCCTGTAATCTCATAAAATCGTGAGTGCCCAACATCGGCACCCAAATCCTGTAATCTCATAAAATCGTGAGTGCCTAACATCAGCACCCAAATATCAAGAAAACTCGTGTCCAGCATCGACACGCAAAACCTCATATCTCGGGCATCCGTCAGTCCGGGTTAGACCACTGGCTCTGTTTGCGGTATCGGCCTTCGGCCCCGGCAGTACGAGTCGTCCCGTATCCATCTCTCGACTCTGGTCGGTATCCTCCGGATAACCGCCAGGTCCAACCAATCACCGGTAGGTAGTAGTCCCTCTGCCAGGCTCACCGTCTACTGCACAGCGATCCGTTCTCGTCCCAGGGTACCATACTGGGTCCACCATGTACCCGCAATCGGCCTCATCCAGCTCCTCGACTCGGGTTCACATGTATCGCTCTAGCACCGAGAAAACACATGGTGGACGCATTGAAATATCATATCAAGGGAAGCCGGATTTTTAAACAGTGCGTATTTTCTTAAAATAGTACTCCGGTTCCCAAATCCAGAAATCACATGAATCAATCTAATGCGTAAATCCATGCCATGCGTCGTATGACACTAAGAGTAAAAGAAAAGGGAAAGCCGCTCTTTTAAAAAGATCCAGTTTGGAAAGTATCGTATGCGGTCCCTTAGTTTTTGAATTAAGTTAATATCATCAATGTATGTAACATATGAATATGAGTATAGGTATGGATGTGCGAAAAGCTAAGTGAATGTAGCAATGTACATATGCACTGATGTGGTCATATGATGTATTTGTGTCCAAGTACGAATATGTGATATGTGTGGTACAAGTCTGAATATATGCAGTGTAGGGGTACAAGGGTAATCATGTCAAGATATATATATATATATATATATATATATATATATATATATATATATATGCACTATGATAAAGTATAGGGGTACATGTGCACAGGTAGCGATATATAAATGAAGGTATGCACAATGGTATGAATATAACATATGCTAGTATGTGGCAAAACATGACAACGTCAATAACACGGAATCAATATGATATATGATTTCTAGCAATCCTATACTGTGCGCGTCATGGCAATTACTAACGGTGTGGGTGTAGCATATAAATCATGCTCATGCAACCGGTACCGTTAGTGACAGTGCAGTGTTCTATACTACCAGTTCTATGTACGTAACAAAGGTATGCTGCTCTAGTATGTTTGTATGGAAATAAACATCCTACTACGCCCTGACGCTTAACGCCATACGGGCAATTTCCCCGTAGATGTTAAATCTACTCACCTGGTCGTGTGCTAAGTATAGCCAACCACCTGCTTCTCTTTCCTGGCGGCGTATGACGTACCCGCCTGCGAACCTGGAATTTACACAAGAATCCAAATATAATAAAAAATCTCGCAAACGTGATATCAAAACAAAGCGAGAAACTCGTGTCGCGAAATGACGCGCGTGTGTGCGATACGCTGAAACGTGCGTGTATGTGCCTAACGCTTAACCCGATGCGCCGCGATACGCTGAATCACAGAACCACTCGCGTATCGCGCGTATCGCGCAAACCATAAACACCAGAAAGCGATATAGTGCCCCAGATTTTACCCAGATCAAAATATTACAAAACTATATATATCAGAGACCTATAAAATGTAGCAGACACCTGAAGCAAAAACCCTAGGACCTATCTCCCTAGCCTGGCCGCAATTTGCGGCCAGAATGGATTTTCTGGCGGCCTGGGTTGAAGGTAGTGGGGTCGGGCTCTGGTAGTGTGGTCAGGGCACCCCTAATAGGCTACAGTCCACTCAAATTCATCCTGAACTCACTAATCTAAAGCAGATTTTAAAAGGCCAAGTTTTGCTAAAAAACATCCAGTTTTGCACAAATTTGAAAACTCAGGGTATTCTTGTGTAATCTGGGGTTCCCTAGGTCAAGTTGGTCCTAACAATACCTAATTAGGATAGTCTAACTAACACTAACATTACTTAACAGCAATCCACACTAATCACCAAAATCGTATAATTGACGCTAAAGGGATACGCGTGTGTGAAACTAAACGCGCGTGCACACGACACGTCGCGACGCGTGAGAACTTACCAGAACCATCTTTGACGCGCTGTGGCGCGCAGCGCGCCACAGAACCACACGGATCACGCGCGTGTCGCACAAGGTTAAAACATCGAAAACGCGTTTGTAGCTCCAGATTTTGCCTCTGGGCCAGACTGCAAAAGTTACAGATACCAAAACCCTAAGCTATCCAGAAGAACCCTACAGCCAAAAACCCAACACCCTAGCCCCTGTTCTGGCCACAATTTGCGGCCAGAAGGAATAAAACGGCGGCCTTACCTTGGAGGTAGGTCCCCGTGCTCTGTGTGTGTGTCTCTGCTAAGGTCACTGTGCTACAGTCTTCACAATTTTATGATTAAAGGTTCGGGTCAACAGCAGATCTACCAGAGGCTAGAAAATCGCTAATTTACGCCAAGTCGGACAAATCGGGTAATCCGGTGAAATCTGGAATAAATCTTGGTTTCACTAGCCTTAACAGCACTTACTAAGGTTATACTAACCATTAAAACCATTACTTGACTAAATCCCACCCAAATCTCTACAACTAGCACTAAACTATATAATATAAACACTTAACTACACTATAACCATAACATAAGCAAAGAGAAGTTGGGTTAAGCGAATTATACCTCTACAGATCCTAGTTGAAGCAGAAGAGAAGAAGGAGGAAGTGGGTGTGCTGCTGCTATAGCTTCTGGGGCTGCATATTGGCTGAAATGAGCTGCTGATCTGCTCTGCAGATGCTGCTGCTGCTGCTCCAGGCCACTGCTGGTTCTGTTCCTTTTCTTTTTGAAGCAGAAGCCAAAGTTTTGGTGTGGAGTTGCTGCTGTAGCAGCTAGGGAAGAGTTTGTGTGTGTGTTGTTGTGGTGTAGGGTTATGTATAAGATGGTGTGGGGGGAGGGGTGTGAGTGATTATGAAATGGGCTGTTGTTGCAGCTGATGTTGCTGTTTGGTGCTGAAGCTGAGGCTGGTTTCATGATGTTTTGGTGGCTGAAAGTGCTGGAATTGGGCCGATGTGAGGGTGTGAGTGAGAGGTGTGAGTGTGAAGAGACATGCAAAAAGGTTTGAGTTGAGATGGTGTGACACAACCTTAAACCATCATGACATCCATCACATCTTCCTCTCTCTCTCTCTCTCACAACAAGCAAGTCAACCCTAAACTTTAATCACCCTCAATTAAACTAATTAGCTCAAAATCCACTCAATTATCTTAACCAAGGGCCTAACCCACCATGGTTGGCTAAACATGGTTAACCCACCATGCACACCCCAAACTAGGTTACCCTAAGCTTAACCCTAGCTAACGTGCACAAGTGTGTGCGGTCGGGATAAAATTCTACTAAAATAACCATAAAACCAGATAAATTACTAGCATCCCGTTTTGGTAAACTTTTTACCAAGCACTCAATTACCACTAACCCTAAACTCAGGTGTTACAGTCTCCCCTCCTTAAGAAAATTCGCCCCCGAATTTAAAATATATATATAAGTACGCGTACCTTCAAAGAGATGAGGGAATTTCTTCCGCATCTCCCCCTCGGTCTCCCAAGTGATCTCCTCACCATTCGGCCCACGCCAAAGGACTTTCACCGACGGCAGGACCCTAGATCGAAGTTTCTTCACCTGCCGATCCAATATCTCAACTGGCTGCACGGTGAACGAAAGATCGGGCTCAAGCTGAACTGTCTGATGCTGGATCATGTGGGAAGGGTCATGAAGATATCTGCGTAGCATCGATACGTGGAAAACGGGGTGAACATCCGAAAGACTGGGTGGAAGAGCCAAACGATATAAGACTGCGCCTACCCGCTCGAGGATCTCGAAAGGACCTATGAACCTGGGGCTAAGCTTCCCCTTTCGTCCAAACCTCATCACTCCCTTCATTGGAGAGACCCTCAGAAAAACGTGATCGCCAACTGCGAACTATAATCTGCGGCGGCGTCTGTCAGCATACGATTTTTGCCTGCTCTGAGCTGTCCTCATCCTGTCTCGAATCAGCTGAATCTTCTCGATCGTCTCCTGTACGATCTGGGGCCCCAAAATACTGCTCTCGCTCAGCTCTGTCCAACAGACGGGTGATCTACATCCCTCCCATACAAAGTCTCGAAAGGTGCCATCTGAATAGTGTCCTGAAAGCTATTGTTTTAGGAGAACTCTATCAAGGGTAAATGATGATCCCAGCTACCACCAAAGTCTAAAACGCACGCTCGGAGCATGTCCTCGAGAGTCTGAATGGTCCGCTCTGACTGTCCGTCGGTCTGCGGATGAAATGCCGTGCTGAAACTCAAATGAGTGCCCAAAGCCTCCTGAAGCCTCTGCCATAGTCTGCTGGTAAACTGGGTGCCTCGGTTGGACACAATACACGTCGGGACCCCATGTAGTCGTACAATCTCGTAGATATAAATCTGGGCGTACTGCGCAAATCCGAAAGTCGTCTTCACCGGCAGGAAGTAAGCCGCTTTCGTCAGATGATCCACGATCACCCAAATGGAGTCATACCCCCGCCTAGTCCTGGGTAGACCCACAATGAAATCCATCGAAATCTGTTCCCATTTCCACTCCGGAATGGGTAACAGCTGTAGCTCTCCTGCGGGCCTCTGGTGCTCGGCCTTGACTTGCTGACAAGTCAGGCATCTCGATACGAACTCCGCGATGTCCCTCTTCATTCCGTCCCACCAGTAGGTCTCTCTCATATCGTGGTACATCTTGGTGGAACCGGGGTGGACACTGTACACCGATCGATGCGCCTCCTCCAAAATATCGCGCCGCAATCCCTCAGTATCTGGTATGCACAGTCTAGACCCAAATCGTAATATCCCCTGATCATCAATCACGAACTCGGAGAATCTGCCCTGTCCAATCTGCGTCATGATCTCTGAGCAACGGTCATCCCTGTGCTGTGCCTCATATATACGGTCAAGCAACTGTGGGCGTGCACGAACGTGCGCAAGCTGTCCCCCAATCTGCATGAACTCGAACTGCACTCGGCTGCCGCATAATATCTGCCAATCTGCCGACGACTGCCTCTGTACTGCACTCAAACACGCTAGACTACCCTCGGGCCTCCTACTCAAAGCATCTGCCACTACGTTAGCCTTTCCCGGGTGATATAAGATCTCGCAATCGTAGTCTTTCACCAGTTCCATCCAACGACGCTGTCGGAGATTCAGGTCTCGCTGCTGAAATATATACTTGAGGCTCTTGTGATCAGTGAATATCTGGCACGACTCGCGGTAGAGGTAATGTCGCCAGATCTTAAGTACAAAGACCACTGTAGCCATCTCCAAATCGTGAGTGGGGTAGTTCCGTTCATGTTTCTTCAATTACCGGGAAGCATAAGCGATCACCCTGCCATGCTGCATCAGTACGCATCCTAGCCCCACTCGTGAAGCGTCACAATAGACTACAAATCCGCCCGATCCTGAAGGCAATGTTAACACTGGCGCCGTAGTCAAGCAAGTCCGTAACTGCTGGAAACTGCGCTCGCACTCCTCCGTCCAAACGAAAGGGACTCCCTTCCGGGTCAATCCGGTCAAGGGTGCAGCAATACGGGAGAAATCCCGTTCAAATCGCCTGTAGTAGCCGGCCAGTCCTAGGAAGCTGCGTATCTCAGTAACAGATGTAGGTCTGGGCCAACTCTGAACGGCCTCGACCTTCCTTGGGTCTATACATATACCATCCCATGTAATCACGTGACCCAAGAAGTCCACGCTGTCCAACCAGAACGCGCACTTAGAGAATTTTGCATAAAGCTGGTGCTCCCTCAAGGTCTGCAGGTGCTGCTCGTGCTCCTCTCTTCTCCGGGAATACACCAATATATCGTCAATGAATACGATGATGAACAAGTCGAGATATGGCCTGAATATACGGTTCATCAAGTCTATGAAGGCTGCTGGCGCGTTGGTGAGTCCGAACGACATCATCAAAAACTCGTAATGGCCATAACGCGTACGGAAAGCTGTCTTCGGAATGTCCTCCTGTCGAACTCGCAGCTGATGGTAGCCCGACCGCAAATCGATCCTCGAAAAATATCCTGCCCCCTGAAGCTGGTCGAACAAGTCATCGATGCGTGGCAATGGATATCTATTCCGCACGGTCACCCGGTTCAGCTGCCGGTAGTCGATACACAGACGCAAACTGCCGTTCTTCTTCTTGACAAACAGGACCGAAGCACCCCAAGGAGAAACACTGGGTCGAATAAGTCCCTTGTCCAGCAAATCTTGCAACTGACTCTTCAACTCACTAAGCTCCGCCGGGGCCATCCGATAAGGCGGTATGGAAATAGGCCCCGTGCCGGGAATCAAATCAATAGAGAACACAACATCACGCTCAGGCGGTAGCCCAGGAAGCTCGTCAGGGAATACGTCAGGGAACTCACACACAATCGGAACCTGGTCCAATGGAATATCTGTGGCTCCAGTATCGCAAACATAGGCTAGAAATCCCTGACATCCCTTCCTCAAAAGCTGTCCAGCGTGAAGAGAAGAAATCAATCTGTGAGGGGCGGCACCACGGTCCCCTTGCACAACAAAAGCCGACTTGCTGGGAAAACAAAATCTCACTGTCTTCTCAGGGCAGTCCACCGACGCATAGCACGTGGCTAACCAATCCATGCCCAAAAGAACGTCGAAGTCCAACATCTCAAGAAGGATCAAATCGACAGGCAAATCTTTCTCGCCAATACGGACAACGCAGGATCGGAACACGTGTCTAGCCACAAACGACTCTTCCACGGGAGTGGTCAAAATAAGCGGATGATCAAGCAACCCAGACTCTCTACCCACACTCGGCACAAAATGTGTGGAAACGTACGAGTGCGTGGATCCGGGATCGAACAATACGTGTGCACCAACAGAACATACTGATAAGGTACCTGAGACCACCGCATTGGACGCTTGCGCGCCCTGATGCGTCAATGCGAAGACCCATGCCTTTCCTCCACCTGCAACTGGCGGTCCCCTACTAGCAACTGGCTGTACTCTGTCGGTGGCTGGCTGTCCTCTGCCTCGACCGCCTCACCCTCTAGGAACAAACCCTCCGCGACCATGGCCTCTCTGTGCCTGAGTTTGACGCGGGGCGACTGTGGGTACAATGGGCAATGCCCTCTGAGGTGGTGAAGGTGGTACGGTGACATATGGTACGGCTGCCTCTCTACGGGGTATCTCAGGACACTCTCGAACACGATGATAGGAACTCCCGCATCGGTAACATCCGGATGATACTGGCTGACCCTCCTGGGGATAAGAGCTGAAAAGCTGACCTCGTCTCGAGTCTCTGCCACCTGCAAGGTGTCTGTCGCGGTGCCTGAACGGCCATCTCGATGCCGATGTATCAGTACGAACCCTCTTCGGCTCTGAGACTACCGAAGTCTCTGCAAGGTGCGCCTCGACTAATAGGGCTGCGTCTACGGCTGCTGCATATGTATCGTAATGATGTGCGCTGATCGCAAGGAACAGTAGTGTAAGCAAGCCTCGGACAAATCTCTTGACTCGCAACTCCTCAGTAGCCACTAGGTACGGAGCATAGACTGATAGCTCGGTGAATAGCACATCGTACTTTGCCACGGTCATCTCTGGCGTCTGGCGCAAGGACTCAAATCTACGTGCTCGGGCATCCCTAACACTCTGGGGAAGGAAGCGGGCAAGGAACATCGTCACGAACTCTGTCCAGGTCATAGGAGGAAGACCTGCTTCCCTGCCTTTCTTAACTGATTCACACCATTTCTGCGCAAGTCCTTCCAGGCGAAAGCTCGCGAACTCTACCCATCGCGTATCTGAGCATCTGAGGGAACGGCATATCCGGGCCATCCTGTCAATGAAAGACTGCGGGTCCTCGGCTGGATCGGTGCCTGTGAAGACCGGAGGCTTCAGCCTCATGAATTCTGCTAATGATACCGTAATCACCTCCGTGGCTGCAGGGGAAACTGCCTGTGCTGTAGGTACCATCGCGGTCCCCGTGACTGGTGGAGCTACCTCTGGTCGCTGCGCTCGAAGCGTCTCAACTAGCGACCCTATTATCCGACGCATCTCCTGCATGCTGGATCCCATCGTCTGGCGCATCTCCTGCACACCAGCCCCTAGTGTGGCGATCTGATCTGTCATAGGAGGGACAGTCTGCTCGGGTACAACAGGGGTAATACCCGGATCAGTCCTCGTCTCGGACGAGTCAACTCGCATCTCGGCCCTCGCGGCCGCTCTCTGTGCCCTCGTAGTCTATGGCGGCATAATGGCTGAAAGGAAAGTAGGATTCGATGAGGATACGGAATTCGAATCACAAAAATGTATATCGAGAAGGAATTTCAATCAATAAGTCCTAAGATCGCTTAGGCGGAGTGCCGCGTCGTGAGTATGCCGCGGAACATACACACGCCACGCCACCCTGCCGCAGCTACCTACTCTATCATACCAGGATCATCCTACACTCCGAAGGTAAAACCTACGCTCTGATACCAACTTTGTCATGACCCAAAGTTTGGCCTGTGACCGGCACTTAACCACATAACGTCTGAAGGTGTAACATGACTAAATAAGCCGAAAACCCAGAAATCAAAACCATTTAAATGTAGAGTGTTAAAACATTTTTGTAAAAACGGTTGCAAATGTTTAGAAAACCTTTTTAATTAAATCAGTAGAAAATCCTTTTTAAGTTCAAGTGTTATTTAATAATTTTATTTGTGTGCAACATTTCCTTATAAAAGAATTTGTCCCGGAAGTCGGGTGTAAGACAAGATATGAGTAAAATGTCATATGGAATAAATAGAGCATCACAATGATGATGATACGACTGAGTAAAAAATGAAACGAAGATAACAAGTGATATAAGACTGCATAAATAAGTCGGCTCACAACGAGCTCGACACCAGAGTACAAAATAACATATGCCGTCCTCACAACTGTCTCTGAGTCAATATATGAAGGTAGATGGAGAATACTAGATACATCAATATACAACTGAAAATAAACAGATACCGTACAAAACCCACCGACTAGCAATGGTATCTGTTTCAAAAGGTGCGGTAAACAGCCAGCCTCGACTACTCCAAAGGGAAACCTGCAAACACTGTGGCACAACGGGGGTGAGTTGCCAACTCGTGAGTAGTAGATAACATATAAAGGTAATCGCGAGTATGCACGTGCTGCGATACTCTAATCTATGCCAACAGGTAACATCTATATGATGAACTGGATGCTCAATATCATGCAACAAGTATGATCTAATGACATCTCTATGTAATGAGAAGATATGTGATAATCAGACATGGCAATGTAATCTAACAACCCTATATAGGATGAGCAGGGTACGCAATGATATGCAAGCATGTGTACTCTATCAGGTATGCTAGCTACAGGATGAGATGTCAAGTACTAAATGCTGAGTATGGGAAGAAATAATGTCTACACGGAATGTCAACGTGGAAAACATAACTGGTGTCTGTCAATACACCCCAATCCCAATACAACTCAGGCGCCGTCATCCACATCGGCCCTCAAATCCTGTAATCTCATAAAATCGTGAGTGCCCAACATCGGCACCCAAATCCTGTAATCTCATAAAATCGTGAGTGCCCAACATCGGCACCCAAATATCAAGAAAACTCGGGTCCAGCATCGACACGCAAAACCTCATATCTCGGGCATCCGTCAGTCCGGGTTAGACCACGGGCTCTGTCTGCGGTATCGGCCCTCGGCCCCGGCAGTACGAGTCGTCCCGTATCCATCTCTCGACTCTGGTCGGTATCCTCCGGATAACCGCCAGGTCCAACCAATCACCGGTAGGTAGTAGTCCCTCCGCCAGGCTCACCGTCTACTGCACAGCGATCCGTTCTCGCCCCGGGTACCATACCGGGTCCACCATGTACCCGCAATCGGCCTCGTCCAGCTTCTCGACTCGGGTTCACATGTATCGCTCTAGCACCGAGAAAACACATGGTGGACGCACTGAAATATCATATCAAGGGAAGCCGGGTTTTTAAACAGTGCGTATTTTCTTAAAATAGTACTCCGGTTCCCAAATCCAGAAATCACATGAATCAATCTAATGCGTAAATCCATGCCATGCGTCGTATGACACTAAGAGTAAAAGAAAAGGGAAAGCCGCTCTTTTAAAAAGATCCAGTTTGGAAAGTATCGTATGTGGTCCCTTAGTTTTTGAATTATGTCAATATCATCCATGTATGTAACATATGAATATGAGTATAGGTATGGATGTGCAAAAAGCTAAGTGAATGTAGCAATGTACATATGCACTGATGTGGCCATATGATGTATTTGTGTCCAAGTACGAATAGGTGATATATGTGGTACAAGTCTGAATATATTGTTGGAGATAGTGCCCTCAGAGTCAATTATTGGATCACAGGCACGTGATTGCAATGATTGAGGGAGGATCTATCCCGGTAGGACAGTCTTACTCGAGATGATAATATGCTATCTGGTTTATCTTTGTCATCGTGTACTGCTTTAGGTGACCTTACGAGTCGCTATTACACGTTGATAGAGCCCCTAGGATTCTTGCTTGACTACCAGCAGTATGATGGCGATCATATACGTGGGAGCTGGAGTCTATAAGCACATCCTTAAAAGGTCCCTAGTCGTGGGAGTTTCGAGACAGGGCATCGATTCTCCAGAGTAGACTAGTGTATACAGTCGAGACCCCGACGAGGGGCGGTGGCCGGTCTTACAAGCCATTGGTGTCAGTTGGTTCACCTAAGATGTATACAGGTGCTCATTGGGTTATGAGTACACCGGACAGGACTCGCCGGGAACATGCTAGTTGGTCTTATACCTGACGTCAGATAGCAGTTCCCTGGTGACATGTGTACAGGTTAGTTCATCGACCTGAGATCGTCATTTGTCTCGTGTGAGTTCCCACTGTGCTTTGATTACTACCCTACCAGGCTCAAAGGAGTCGTGCAAACAGGTTTTAGTTGGGTACAGTCCCGAGCCACATGGAGGCAGTGAGCGGATCTTCAGGGGTTCGTCTCTCCCGGTATTGGGGGTGAGGTCGCGCTGTGTCTAGGAGAGCCATTACACATAGCCCTCGGCCGAGGCAGGAGATTTGCTGGTAGGTATTCCAGTAGTATCTCAGGGTGTTCTGGGCTACACTCCGACACGACTTGTACCGCTTTTGGGGGTCTGACTTTTACCAACCCCCTAAGCCCGCCATGCGATACTCATAGATGAACTGACCGGACTGTACGGATATTGTCACTGACAGGCTCAGTAGGGTGTCAGGATGAGTTCGCTCATCGACGTCCCTTTTGGTCAATAGCTCGTAGCCCGTCACGTATGGCTAATACCTCTGACGTGCTAGTGGTTAAATCCACAGCCATAGTATTGAAGAGCCTTTAGAGTCCACCACACACTCAGTTACTCAAGTTTCGGGCGAAACGCTGTAGAGGCCGTATGGAGATATGGCAGGGTTCGATCAGATACGTGCGGTATTACATGGATCGTAATCGGACGGTTTTTACTGGCCGGCTTTGGTTTAAGACGGATCCTAGTATTAGACAGTGTAGATTTTGTCTCTTTGCATTTGTGTTCAGTGGGAATACATATGCGGGCATGTATATGCAGTAGCGGGGTTTTCCTGTAATTTATTACGGGATCAGTTTTCTGAAGTTGCCAGTTTGCATTCCGTTCCGGCTGATTTTTCTTTGTTCCTTCACGGCCGGACTTTCTGATGGAGGGGGTTATTTGCAAGTTTGCAAATAACATTTGTGGAGGGGGTTTCTTGCATATGGTTTGATTATGATGGCATCTTTTCTTTTCATACATCATTACATGCTTTAATGAGATTGGAGTTGATCTTGATTTGGATGTGAGGTTTGCTTTGGATGTGGTCACCCCTTCATGTTTCCTACACTCACCTCCCTTGTTGGATTATTCTTTTTTTCCTCCTCCATTCTTTAAGGGGCCGGCCACACATAGGAGGGAGAGAAAGAGAGGTTCATTTGGTGGTGTGGCAAAAATGTTCATTTCATATCATTCTTGCTACACCAAAATTCTAAGCTCATTTCCATTCTTCACCTCCATCATCAATGGCAACTTCACTACCCCCAAAGAGACAAGCCTCTACACTACAACCTACAGTACCCTTGGACGCGTCGGCTAGCCAACTTCGCGCCCGAATTGCCTCGGTCCAGAGGTGGGAGCCCGTAAAAGATTCCGGCTACGTGGTGCCCTTTTCGACGAGGAGGTGACGGACAGAGATTCCGCGGGAGATCGGAGTGGAGACGAAGACCGGAGGACACGGATCGCTCGGTATATCTCTCACCCCATCTCTATTTTGCTAGTATAGGTTAATGGTTACGATCCGGGTTTTATTGTCCGCGGTAGCGCCAGTTTAAAAGTTAAGAAAATTTTTGATTCCGCATTTTGGCCTCGAGTAGAAGGCCGGGGCGCTGCCGTAGCGCAACATGGTATCAGAGCCACGCCATTAACCTTGCCTAGCTTGTTCTAGTGTGTTTACATGTTCGATCAAACGGATTTTCCGAAAACCCATTTTCATTTGCACAGTTTTTTGTCGAAATTTTTTTGGCTCCAAAAATTTTTCAGTACATTGCTGTGACATGTGCAGGCAATTCTAAGCATTCTGTGAAAATTTGGTAGCGTGATCTCACTATTCCACCGCGGAACCGCGGCCAAACCCACGTATTTGCGGCGGTTCCGCGGCCATTTTTACTATTCATTGGACCAAATTTTTGCAGTGAGCTCCTGGGTTGAAAATGGGGTTTTTGGAATATTCTTTTTGGGCCTAGTCTCTCTTTAAGTGCTACAGTAATACTTGGGGCCCACTTCGATAAATTTGATCGATCGAAAAGTTTAAACACATTAGTTCACAGTATTTACATTATATCTGCGACCGTGAATGTCACTTGATCGGTAAATCCAGTCTAACTGCTATAGCCCGGTTAGACGGATTTGCGAACGTGACTTTCACGTTGATGTTCTGTGTATTGCTGTGATGTTGCGGATCGGTCGTGGGGGATAGCCTGGATGCAATGCTAGTACTGTTTTATATGTACATTTGATATTGCGGGGCGAGCGTCCGACATGTGGACTGCCGTCACTGCCTGTTTGTATTATTCTTTTGGGGCACGACCTGGTTGCGGTCGATGTACCCGTTGTATGTATATTTTACTTTCTGTACTAGGCTTACCCCGCGGAGGGGTGCACGGACAGCCGGGTTCTAGAGGGCAACGGGCCCGCATCTCATGGCATTGAGACGGAGGGGGCTTTACTCTAGAATTGGCGGGCTGTTCGCCGCACTAGTAGGGGGTACAGGTTGACCCAGGAGGGGTGCCCAAGTTGCTGGATTCCGTGAAGTGCTGGGTGGTCCATTCACGTTGCTGAAGGGGGCTGCCTCGCTTCAGGTTTTGGCGGGTGACTTGCCTCGCCCGTAGGGGTCTAGGATTTTCATTGCACAGGCTATCCACATGACCAGGGGAACGTCGGGTTTCAGTAGCGGCTCTATGAAACCCGGGGATCCCAGATATCTGTATTGTTCTATGATGCTGGTTACTTTTATGTGATGTTGCATTTTATCACGCCTTGAGCGAAAATTATATATTATATATATACTAGTAGATGTTGTATATGTTTTGCATCCGCGCTAGTCCAGTCCTCGCTCTGTCGTTAGTTAAGTAACCTAACGGGTGATGACGGGACCCAGTGGCGAATGCGGATGGCATATACGTACATCATTATTTTCGTTCTTTTGTGGTGTGATCAATTGATGGGACTGCGTTGATTCGGATCAATGCAAGATAAACAAACCGATTCTGATGTTGTTGGAACATTTTTCAAAAAAAAAAGGGCTGTTATTGCAAGGACGTTCACTTTTGTTTTGCATCGTGGTATTCACTTGGAATATCCTGCTCCTCAGTCGACGAGGCAAGGGCCGAGATCCCTTCACTAGGAGTGACCCCTTGGACAAAAGTTTGCGTCAGGGCAATAACTTCACTATAGCCGATTACTTTTTGCTTTGCATCGTGGTATTCAGTTGGAATATCCTGCACCTCATTCTACGGGGAAAGAGCCGAGATCCCTTCACCGGGAGTGACCTCTTTAGTAAAGGTTTTCGTCACTATATTTTTATAAAAAAGTTATCCGGTTCCTTCAACGATATCAAGTTCATTACGTTAAAGGTTTTTCGCCAAAAACCAGCCGTAGCCCTCCGTCATTTCAGATTAGTATTGCTTAGTATTCGCGCTACGTTTGTCGTTGCTATTCGCCGAGGCGTAGTGTGCGGTAGCTCTGTAATGCTTTCTGTCGTATGGATATGTGGATTGGTTAGGACAGTCGTACGACTTTGTTGATTATTCGTCAAGGGTCGTGCGGGTGGGTTTAACGCAATCAAGATAATGACGGGTTGAACTTGACTAGGACCTTTTGATTTGTTGATTATTCGTCAAGGTCACTTGGGTCCTAGGGGTAAAAATCACATCGGGAGTTTCTAAAGAAACTGAAACTTGCCAGGCACGCGCATACCTTCTGGAGTGTAGTGACTTGAGTGGATTCCGTCAAGTTATCATGCGATGATAGTTGGATCCCGATTCCCACTGATGAGTTGGTTTACTCCTCGGGTGATCCCGACTAATTCTTCTTTTAGGTTTGGAGAAGAATTTGAGGTTACAGTGGGAAGTTTCCTGATTAGATAAAGTGATAACCATTCTGATCTAGGTTAGAGTGCACGCTGAGTGTTTCTTTTCTCTCTCTCTTTGGCTGCGACCATTAACCCGACCCTAGACTATGACTCAGTGACCAAGTTGACCGAAACTTCTTAACACAGGCTTTTGGATTGTCAGAATTGCAGACCTCATTGCCACTCCTACTTTTACCTTTTTCTCCAGGACACCCCGTATTACTACGAACGTCCACTTCCATTGGACAAAACCATCGTATGGTTATATACGAATTCGAAGGAATTTATTCAAGGACGGTTTCTGGTTCTGGAGAAAACGAATAGGACTATTCAGTTGTCTTTTCCTTTCACCTTCTCTCATTGCGAGTACTCCTTGGTTTAGGAGATAGTACACCTATTACGCAAATTGGATAGTCTTCTTCCAAACCTTAGGCTGGTGCCGAACGGTAGGGAATGAAGAAAACCAATTAGCCTAAACGGTGTACAGAAGGTATTAAGTTAAGACAAAGAAAGGGATTAGTAAGAGGGCAAAGTAAATTGCGACTGCTATTCACGACCAAACCAAATATTTCTTCGCCAATCCTAAATCACCTTTTTATTTCTCCAGGACACTCTGTATCACTACGAAGATCCCAAGTTTATTGGATAATCCATCGTATGGTTATATACGAACTCGAAAGGAACTTGTTCCAGTTCGGGGATGGATCCTGGTTCAGGAGAAATAGGAATAAGGTTCATTCGGTTGTCTTTTATCTTCACCTTCTCTCGCATTACGAGTGCTCCTAGGATTAGGACAGTACACCCATTATGCTTATTGGATAGTCTTCTTCCAAACCATAGGCTGGTGCCGAACGGTAGGGAAGGAAGAAAACCAATTGGCCTAAAGGGGTGTACAGAAGGTAATGACTAAAGACATATAAAGGGATTTGGAGAGGTGGCAAAGAATTATACGGTTACAGTTGTGAATCTGGATAATGGAAGAGGCATTACTAGGAATACCCGGATACCCCATCGAAACATTTCAATGTTTCAGTTTCACTGTGTACTGTTAAAAGAAAACTGATTTCCCGAATAGACACTTGCTCCAGGGTATGTATTTACCAGGTATGGTTCACACATCTGTATGGTTTTACAGATGATGAGTGGGAGTAAGTTATTGGGAATTAGGTGATTGTCCTCATTATATCAGGATTCGTTGTAATCAGTGATATTTGAGGAAATCGCCTGGGCTGTTTGCTGGACGGCAAATATTTGGTTTTGAATATCCGTTTCTATGCACCAATTTTCAAATTGATATATCTGTACGTCTATTTTCATAGAGTGAGATGTACCTTTTTGAAATTATGTCCATGACATTTGCCTATATCAGTGGATGGTTAGGTAAGGAGCATTAAACAGCAGTGTAATTCTTCTTAACCATACGTACAGTTTTCAACGTACGACACACAGGGATTGAGTCACTAGACTCAGGGGAATTATATAGAGTATTGCATATTGTCCAGTGTCCATCAGGACAGAGGGGTTGGTCCTCGTACTATATTCTGTTTACTTGCGACTTCTCTAGTTCTTAGACAGGTGTTTCGTAGAAACACAGGGTCTGAGTTTTGAGAAGTTATAGGTATATGAATAAAGTAGAGAACCAGGTATTGCAAGTATCGGGATTCTTCAAGGTGATTGAAGATGTAGATACTTGTGAATGGTATTCAGTTGACAGTAATGACTAAGAGAACTTGCTTCTCTTTCCGGTTACTCATAATTGGAAGCATTCCTAAGTTGAGTAACGCCGATCAGCCTCTCTCCATTTACTTGACATGCACTGGAGACAGCTGCATGATTTGAATCTGGTTCAATTAAATCAGTGCCTCTGTTTCTATATTGGATATAGAACAGTTCATATCTTGATATTGTTAAGGTACGGGGAGTTGTCCGGCTTATGCTTAAAACCAGACTCCGGATAACTCAAGGCATGTTTCTGTAATAGCTGTTTGTGGGTTGACCCAGGCTATGACGAGGGTTGACTTTCTACCATCTGGAAGATCAATAGTGATATTGTTCTTGACTCGCCACATTTTAAAAGGAAATGGATTTTTTCAGAAAAACAGTAGTGGGAGTATGGTAGAACTGGAAGTGATTCCAGAACCGCAAACGATTACTGAAGATTTGATAAGAACCTAAAGATTCAACCTGGTTTGACATTCCATTAGCCACTCCGCAGATATGGTGGGTAACCTCAGGCACCCGAGAGGTACTTCGGTATGCTCAAGGACGGTGGCAGGGAGGTTCTTGTTTACCCAGACTTGCCATTGCTGTTGTTCCAGACTGTGAGGCCCGGCAGGAGGATGAGTATAGCATCATTCTAAACTGGCTTTAGAAGTGTACGTCTATATGACTCTACCAGAGGGTTGTCGTAGTCAGTGGGAGCAACGGAAGCACAATGGGCAAGAGGCTTATGTCTATTTATAGACTTAAGCAGATATAGCGGAGATAGATCATCTATTTCTGATGTGACAGTCATAGGTTTGACTTCATCAGAATAGGGGATGGATCTGTTAAGAAGGTAGTAGGGTGTGATGTCCTGGTATTTGGATGACATACACAGAGTAGGAAGTGATATTCCTATACTACGATCGGTTATTCTTTGGTTGTCACATAGTGGTTTCTCCACAAAGGACTTGGATATTATATCAGACATTCTGGTTACTGGATCTATGGTTTTAGATCTAGATTTGGGTGGTTTCCCAATCTGGGTACTTAGACCGCATTCTATAAGTATTTAGAATGGACGACTCCTGGCACGGTAGTGTACCTGCAGGTGATGGAGTCACCCTCTCTAAAGGTGTCTTATAGACTAAAATAGAGAGGGATGTGCATGATTGGCAGATCACTTGCTTAGACAATTGAGTCAATCATGAGATGTCAAGTACCACACCAGATATTGTTCTTGCACTAGATGCAATAAGTTGATATTAATCCAATCCTGGAGAAACAATAGGAAGCAGCTTTAGAACATAAGTGAATGTTCTAGGGATTTGATAACGGCTGCCTCCTTTAGGAGACGGTTATCATTCCAGGCTTCCAAGGTGACATGGATGGCAGAGTGGCTGTCAGAGTTATAGTTTTCCCTCTGATGAGGGGCAGTATTTTGGACAGGTGGTCTAGGTGGATACTGAGGGAAAGGCATGGCACAGGATACTGATTAAGTTCAGTTGTTGATACAGTCTAAGAAGTTTGGATTTGGAGTTCATTTATGAGCTAGGTCCCATCAGATATCCAGACACATTCTAAGATAGGTATTGCTCATTTCGGGAGATGGCTTTCTCATCGAACTTGAGATAAAGAGAGACATAGAAAGAAACACCACAGTGGATCCACTCACTGAGGCTATTTCTCGAACGCAATAGTTTCGTAAACGAGCTTTGTGAGACTGACCAGTAGAGGAGTTGGGTGTTCGGTATCACACGGGCTGTGAGTATGCGACATCACAATAATTAGCCTTGAGTGCAAGTGGGAGATTGTTGGAGATAGTGCCCTCAGAGTCAATTATTGGATCACAGGCACGTGATTGCAATGATTGAGGGAGGACCTATCCCGGTAGGACAGTCTTACTCGAGATGATAATATGCTATCTGGTTTATCTTTGTCATCGTGTACTGCTTTAGGTGACCTTACGAGTCGCTATTACACGTTGATAGAGCCCCTAGGATTCTTGCTTGACTACCAGCAGTATGATGGCGATCATATACGTGGGAGCTGGAGTCTATAAGCACATCCTTAAAAGGTCCCTAGTCGTGGGAGTTTCGAGACGGGGCATCGATTCTCCAGAGTAGACTAGTGTATACAGTCGAGACCCCGACGAGGGGCGGTGGCCGGTCTTACAAGCCATTGGTGTCAGTTGGTTCACCTAAGATGTATACAGGTGCTCATTGGGTTATGAGTACACCGGACAGGACTCGCCGGGAACATACTAGTTGGTCTTATACCTGACGTCAGATAGCAGTTCCCTGGTGACATGTGTACAGGTTAGTTCATCGACCTGAGATCGTCATTTCTCTCGTGTGAGTTCCCACTGTGCTTTGATAACTACCCTACCACGGCTCAAAGGAGTCGTGCAAACAGGTTTTAGTTGGGTACAGTCCCGAGCCACATGGAGGCAGTGAGCGAATCTTCAGGGGTTCGTCTCTCCCGGTATTGGGGGTGAGGTCGCGCTGTGTCTAGGAGAGCCATTTCACATAGCCCTCGGCCGAGGCAGGAGATTTGCTGGTAGGTATTCCAGTAGTATCTCAGGGTGTTCTGGGCTACACTCCGACACGACTTGTACCGCTTTTGGGGGTCTGACTTTTACCAATCCCCTAGGCCCGCCATGCGATACTCATAGACGAACGGACCGGACTGTACGGATATTGTCACTGACAGGCTCAGTAGGGTGTCAGGATGAGTTCGCCCATCGACGTCCCTTTTGGTCAATAGCTGGTAGCCCGTCACGTATGGCTAATACCTCTGACGTGCTAGTGGTTAAATCCACAGCCATAGTATTGACGAGCCTTTAGAGTCCACCACACACCCAGTTACTCAAGTTTCGGGTGAAACGCTGTAGAGGCCGTATGGAGATATGGCAGGGTTCGATCAGATACGTGCGGTATTGCATGGATCGTAATCGGACGGTTTTTACTAGCCGGCTTTGGTTTAAGCCGGATCCTAGTATTAGACAGTGTAGATTTTGTCTCTTTGCATTTGTGTTCAGTGGGAATACATATGCGGGCATGTATATGCAGTAGCGGGGTTTTCCTGTAATTTATTACGGGATCAGTTTTCTGAAGTTGCCAGTTTGCATTCCGTTCCGGCTGATTTTTCTTTGTTCCTTCACGGCCGGACTTTCTGATGGAGGGGGTTATTTGCAAGTTTGCAAATAACATTTGTGGAGGGGGTTTCTTGCATATGGTTTGATTATGATGGCATCTTTTCTTTTCATACATCATTACATGCTTTAATGAGATTGGAGTTGATCTTGATTTGGATGTGAGGTTTGCTTTGGATGTGGTCACCCCTTCATGTTTCCTACACTCACCTCCCTTGTTGGATTATTCTTTTTTTCCTCCTCCATTCTTTAAGGGGCCGGCCACACATAGGAGGGAGAGAAAGAGAGGTTCATTTGGTGGTGTGGCAAAAATGTTCATTTCATATCATTCTTGTTACACCAAAATTCTAAGCTCATTTCCATTCTTCACCTCCATCATCAATGGCAACTTCATTACCCCCAAAGAGACAAGCCTCTACACTACAACCTACAGTACCCTTGGACGCGTCGGCTAGCCAACTTCACGCCCGAGTTGCCTCGGTCCAGAGGTGGGAGCCCGTAAAAGATTCCGGCTACGTGGTGCCCTTTTCGACGAGGAGGTGACGGACAGAGATTCCGCGGGAGATCGGGGTCGAGACGAAGACCGGAGGACACGGATCGCTCGGTATATCTCTCACCCCATCTCTATTTTGCTAGTATAGGCTAATGGTTACGATCCGGGTTTTATTGTCCGCGGTAGCGCCAGTTTAAAAGTTAAGAAAATTTTTGATTCCGCATTTTGGCCTCGAGTAGAAGGCCGGGGCGCTGCCGTGGCTCAACATATATGCAGTGTAGGGGTACAAGGGTAATCATGTCAAGATATATATATATATATATATATATATATATATATATATATATATGCACTATGATAAAGTACAGGGGTACATGTGCACAGG
This sequence comes from Agapanthus africanus, assembly GCA_030015575.1. Taxonomy (NCBI): domain Eukaryota; kingdom Viridiplantae; phylum Streptophyta; class Magnoliopsida; order Asparagales; family Amaryllidaceae; genus Agapanthus; species Agapanthus africanus. The sequence goes on from CM057338.1 coordinate 238,663,200, forward strand.
TAGAGATATATAAATGAAGGTATGCACAATGGTATGAATATAACATATGCTAGTATGTGGCAAAACATGACAACGTCAATAACACGGAATCAATATGATATATGATTTCTAGCAATCCTATACTGTGCGCGTCATGAAAATCACTAACGGTGTGGGTGTAGCATATAAATCGTGCTCGTGCAACCGGTACCATTAGTGACAGTGCAGTGTTCTATACTACCAGTTCTATGTACGTAACAAAGGTATGCTGCTCTAGTATGTTTGCATGGAAATAAACATCCTACTACGCCCTGACGCTTAACGCCATACTGGCGATTTTTCCGTAGATGTTAAATCTACTCACCTGGTCGTGTGCTAAGTATAGCCGACCACCTGCTTCCCTTTCCTAGCGGCGTCTGACGTACCCGCCTGCGAACCTGGAATTTACACAAGAATCCAAATATAATAAAAAAATCTCGCAAACGTGATATCAAAACAAAGCGAGAAACTCGTGTCGCGAATTGACGCGCGTGTGTGCGATACGCTGAAACGTGCGTGTATATGCCTAACGCTTAACCCGATATGCTGCGATACGCTGAATCACAGAACCACTCGCGTATCGCGCAAACCATAAACACCAGAAAGTGATATAGTGCCCCAGATTTTACCCAGATCAAAATATTACAAAACTATATATATCAGAGACCTATAAAATGTAGCAGACACCTGAAGCAAAAACCCTAGGACCTATCTCCCTAGCCTGGCCGCAATTTGCGGCCAGAATGGATTTTCTGGCGGCTTGGGTTGAAGGTAGTGGGGTCGGGCTCTGGTAGTGTGGTCAGGGCACCCCTAATAGGCTACAGTCCTCTCAAATTCATCCTGAACTCACTAAATCTAAAGCAGATTTTAAAAAAGCTAACTCTTGCTCAAAAACATCCAGTTTTGCACCAATTTGAAAACTGAGGGTATTCTTGTGTAATCTGGGGTTCCCTAGGTCAAGTTGGTCCTAACAATACCTAATTAGGATAGTCTAACTAACACTAACATTACTTAACACTAATCCACACAAATCACCAAAATCGTATAATTGGCGCTAAAAGGATACGCGTGTGTGAAACTAAACGCGCATGCACACGACACGTCGCGACGTGTGCTAACTTACCAGAACCAACTTCGACGCGCTGTGGCGCACAGCGCGCCACAGAACCACGTGGATCACGCGCGTGTCCCAAAAGGTTAAAACATCGAAAACGCGTTTGTAGCTCCAGATTTTTCCTCTGGGCCAGACTGCAAAAGTTACAGATACCAAAACCATAAGCTACCCAGAAGAACGCTACAGCCAAAAACCCAACACCCTAGCCCCTGTTCTGGACGCAATTTGCGGCCAGAAGGAATCAAACGGTGGCCTTACCTTGGAGGTGGGTCCCCGTGCTCTGTGTGTGTGTCTCTGCTAAGGTCACTGTGCTACAGTCTTCACAATTTTATGATTAAAGGTTCGGGTCAACAGCAGATCTACCAGAGGCTAGAAAATCACTAAAATCGCTAATTTACGCCAAGTCGGACAAATCGGGTAATCCGGTGAAATCTGGAATAAATCTTGGTTTCACTAGCCTTAACAGCACTTACTAAGGTTATACTAACCATTAAAACCATTACTTGACTAAATCCTGTTGGAGATAGTGCCCTCAGAGTCAATTATTGGATCACAGGCATGTGATTGCAATGATTGAGGGAGGACCTATCCCGGTGGAACAGTCTTATTCGAGATGATAGTATGCTATCTGGTTTACCTTTATCATCGTGTACTGCTTTAGGTGACCTGACAGGCCGCTATTGCACGTTGATAGAACCCCTAGGATTCTTGCTTGACTTCCAGCAGTATGAGGGCGATCATATAAGTGAGAGCTGGAGTCTATAAGCACATCCTTAAAAGGTCCCTAGTCGTAGGAGTTTCGAGACAGGGCATCGATTCTCCAGAGTAGACTAGTGTATACAGTCGAGACCCCGACGAGGGGCGGTGGCCGGTCTCGCAAGCCACTGGTGTCAGTTGGTTCACCTAAGATGTATACAGGTGCTCATTGGGTTATGAGTACACCGGACAGGACTCGCTGGGAACCTGCTAGTTGGGATTATACTTGACGTCAGATAGCAGTTCCCTGGTGACATGTGTACAGGTTAGATCATCGACCTGGGGATCGTCATTTGTCTCGTGTGAGTTCCCACTGTACTTTGATTACTACCCTACCACGGCTCAAAGGAGTCGTGCAAACAGGTTGTAGTTGGGTACAGTCCCGAGCCACATGGAGGCAGTGAGCGGATCTTCGGGGGTTCGTCTCTCCCGGTATTGGGGGTGAGGTCGCGTTGTGTCTAGGAGAGCCATTACACGAAGACCTTGGCCAAGGCAGGAGATTTACTGGTAGGTATTCCAGTAGTATCTCAGGGTGTTCTGGGCTACACTCCGACACGACTTGTACCGCTTTTGGGGGTCTGACTTTTACCAACCCCCTAAGCCCGACATGCGATGCTCATAGACGAACGGACCGGACTGTACGGATATTGTCACTGACAGGCTCAGTAGGGTGTCAGGATGAGTTCGCTCATCGACGTCCCTTTTGGTCAATAGCTGGTGGCCCGTTACGTATTGGCTTATACCTCTGACGAGCTAGTGGTTAAATCCACAGCCATAGTATTGACGAGTCTTTAGAGTCCACCACACTTTCAGTTACTCAGCTTTCGGGCGAAACGCTGTAGAGGCCGTATGGAGATATGGCAGGGTCCGATCAGATACGTGCGGTATTGCACGGATCAGGATCGGACGGTTTGTACTAGTGGCCGTATGGATATATGGCAGGGTTCGATCTGATACGTGCGGTATTGCACGGATCAGGATCGAACGGATATTACTAGCCGGCTTTGGTGTAAGCCGGTCCTAGTTTAGTACAGTGTAGATTTTATCTCTTTGCATTTGTATCCGGACGGAATCCAGATGCGGGTGTGTATGCACAGTATCGGGGTTTTTCTGTAATTTATTACGGGACCAGTTTTCTGGAGTTGCCAGTTTGCATTCCGTTCCGGCCGGTTTTCCTTTGTTCTTTCCCGGCCGGACTTTTCCGATGGAGGGGGTTATTTGCAAGTTTGCAAATAACACTTTGTGGAGGGTTTTATTGCAAAAGTATTGATTATGATATCTTTCATCCATGATGCATTTATTGTGATTAGATGAGGGTATGGTTTGGATGTGCTTTTATCATGATGATGTTTATGATGTGGTCACCTCTTGCTTCATCCTACACTCACTCTCCTTCATGGTTTTAGTATGGTTATATTTCATTTTTTTCCACAACCATATTCTCTTGACATTGGCCGGCCACTTGAGTGAGAAAAATGAGAGAATTTCATTTTTGAGCTTGTGGCATTCTTGATCTCATTTGATGCTAGAAAAATGCAAGCACCATTTTTCTTCTTGATTCCTCCATCATCTTTCAAAGGCAACATAACCCCAAAGAGACAAAGCACTACACTTCCTACAGCATACCTTGGGCATGTCGACTTGCCGGCTTCATGCCCGAGTTGCCTCGGTATTGAGGTGGGAGCCCGTAAAAGAAACAGGCGATGTGGTACCCTTCCGGCGAGGAGGCGACGACCGGAGTTTCCGCGAGGAGATCGGAGTGGAGATGGAGACCGGAGGACTCGGATCAGTCGGTATATCTCTAACCCGTCTTGTTATTAGCTAGATCTAGTTTAATGGCCCGATCCGGAGTCTAGTGCGCGGTGGTGCCGGTTTGCAAAGTTCGCAAAATTAAAGTTTATCACCGTTTCCGCATTTGGCCGTCGGATTGACGGCCGGGGCACCGCCGTGCACTTACAGTGGTATCAGAGCCTCGCCATTAACTTAGTCTAGCTTTGTTTGATGTGTTTGCATTTCCGATCGACCAAAATTCCAAAAACCCGCGTTTTTGCTCACATCAGTTTTCTGTCGATTTTTTCCTTGCTTTAAAAATTTTTCAGGTGGCAGAAAATTGATGTACTTGAAATTCTAAGAGATCTGGGAAAATTCGACAAATTGATCTGCTAAGAGGAGCGCGGAACCGCGGCCAAACCCCACCTCCGGCCGCGGTTCCGCCGCACTATGGTATGGTCAATTGGTCAAATTTCTCCAGTGGGCTTCTGGGATTATTTTATGGGTTTTGGAATATTAAACTTGGGCCCATAATTTCTGTGAGTGCTACAGTATTGCTTGGGGCCCCACTTGTTAATTTTTGATCGATCGGATATTTTAAACACATTATTTCACAGTATTTACATTATATCTGCGACCGTGAATGTCACTCGATCGGTAAATCCGGTCTAACTGCTATAGCCCGGTTAGACGGATTTGCGAACGTGACTTTCATGTTGATGTTCTATATTTTTGCTGTGATGTTGCGGATCGGTTGTGGGGATAGCCTGGATGCAATGCTAGTACAGTTTCTGTTGTATTATGTACATTTGATATTGCGGGGCGAGCGTCCGACATGTGGACTGCCGTCACTGCCTGTTTGTATTATTATTTTGGGGCACGACCTGGTTGCGGTCGATGTACCCGTTGTATGTATATTTTACTTTCTGTACTAGGGTTACCCCGCGGAGGGGTGCACGGATAGCCGGGTTCTAGAGGGCAACGGGCCCGCATCTCAGGGCATTGAGACGGAGGGGCTTCAGTCTGGAATTGGCGAGCTATTCGCCGCACTCGTAGGGGGTACAGGTTGACCCAGGAGGGGTGCCCAAGTTGCCGGATTCCGTGAAGTGCTGGGTGGTCCATTCACGGTGCTGAAAGGGGCTGCCTCGCTTCAGGTTTTGGCGGGTGACTTGCCGCGCCCGTAGGGGTCTAGGATTTCATTGCACAGGCTATCCACACGACCAGGGGAACGTCGGGTTTCAGTAGTGGCTCTGTGAAACCCGGGGATCCCAGATATCTGTATTGTTCTGTGATGCTGTACATTTCTGTGATGTTGCATTTCTTATCACGCCTTGAGCGAAATACTATATATTGGTATATATATTAGTAGATGTTGTATATGTTTTTCATCCGCGCTAGTCCAGTCCCCGCTCTGCCGTTAGTTAGCTAACCTAACGGGTGATGACGGGACCCAGTGGCGAATGCGGATGGCATATACGTACGTCAGTATATTTTCGTTCTTTGTGGTGTGATCAATTGATGGGACTGCATTGATTCGGATCAATGCAAGTTAAACAAACCTATTCTGATGTTGTTGGAACACTTTTCAAAAAGCTGTTATTGCAAGGACGTTCACTTTTGTTTTGCATCGTGGTATTCATTTGGAATATCCTGCTCCTCAGTCGACGAGGCAAGGGCCGAGATCCCTTCACCGGGAGTGACCCCTTGGACAGAAGTTCGCGTCGGGGCATTAACTTCACTATAGCCGATTACTTTTGCTTTGCATCGTGGTATTCATTCGGAATATCCTGCACCCCATTCTACGGGGAAAGAGCCGAGATCCCTTCACCGGGAGTGACCTCTTTAGTAAAGATTTTCGTCACTATATTTTCTAAAAAGCTATCCGTTCCTTCAACGATATCAAGTTCATTACGTTAAAGGTTTTCGCCAGAAACCATTCGTAGCTCTCCGTCGTTTCATATGGGTAGTCAATAGTATTCAAGCTGTGTATGTTGGCCAAAGTCAAGGCACAGTGATTGGTAGCTATTGGGGTATTCATATGCAGCATAGATAGATGCGTTAGTTTGGGACAGTCGTACTGCTATTTTGGCCAAAGTCAAGGGTAGGTACGGGTGGATTCAAATTAACCTGGAGAATGACGGGTAGAACTTGACATGTGACTTATGATATGTTGGCCAAAGTCAAGGTCATAAGAGCATGGGGCAGAAATCACATCGGGAATTTCAAAAGAACTGAAACTTGCCAGATATGCGCATACCTTCTGGAGTATGATACCGTGAGCGGATTCTGTCACGTTATCATGCGATGATAGTTGGATCCCGATTCCCACTGATGAGTTAGTTTACTCCTCGGGATACCACGACTAATTCTTCTTTCAGGTTTGGAGGAGAATTTGAGGTACAGTGGGAGGTTTCCTGATTAGAAAAAGTGATAACCATTCTGATCTAGGATAGAGTGCACGCTGAGTGTTTCTTTTCTCTCTCTCTTGGCAGCGACCATTGACCCGACCCTAGACTTTGACTCAGTGACCAAGTTGACTGAACCTTCTTTACACTGGCTTTTGGATTATCAGAGTTGCAGACCTCATTGCCACTCCTACTTTTACCCTTTTCTCCAGGACACCCCGTATTACTACGAACGTCCACTTCCATTGGACAAAACCATCGTATGGTTAGATACGAACTCGAAGGAATTCGAGGATGGTTTCCGGTTTTGGAGAAAACGGATAGGATTATTCAGTTGTCTTTTCCCTTTTACCTTTTCTCAAGTTGTGAGTACTCCTTGGTTTAGGAGATAGTACACCTATTACGCAAATTGGATAGTCTTCTTCCAAACCTTAGGCTGGTGCCGACCGGTAGGGAATGAAGAAAACCAATTAGCCTAAACGGTATGCAGAAGGTATTAAGATTAAGACAAAGTAAGGGATTAGTAAGAGGGCAAAGTAAATTGCGACTGATATTCACGACCAAACCAAGTTTTTCTTCGCCAATCCTAAATCACCTTTGTATTTCTCCAGGACACTCCGTATCACTACGAAGATCCACAGTTTATTGGATACTCCATCGTATGGTTATATACGAACTCGAAAGGAACTTGTTCCAGTTCGGGGATGGATTCTGGTCCAGGAGAAATAGGAATAAGGTTTATTCAGTTGTCTTTTATCCTCACCTTCTCTCGCATTGCGAGTGCTCCTAGGACTAGGACAGTACACCCATTATGCTTATTGGATAGTCTTCTTCCAAACCATAGGCTGGTGCCGAACGGTAGGGAAGGAAGAAAACCAATTGGCCTAAAGGGGTGTGCAGAAGGTAATGACTAAAGACATATAAAGGGATTTGGAGAGGTGGCAAAGAAATATACGGTTACAGTTGTGAATCTGGATAATGGAAGAGGCATTACTAGGAATACCAGAATACCCCATCGAAACATTTCAATGTTTCAGTTCAACTGTGTACTGTTAAAAGAAAACTGATTTCCCGATTGGACACTTGCTCCAGGGTATGTTTTTACCAGGTTTGATTCTCACATCTGTATGGTTTTACAGATGATGAGTGGGAGTAAGTTATTGGGAATAGGGTGATCATCCTCATTATATCGGGATTCGTTGTAATCGGTGATATTTGAGGAGATCATCTGGGCTGTTTGCCGGTTGGCAAATATTTGGTTTTGAATATCCGCTGTTGTGCACCAATTTCAAATTGATATATCTGTACGTCTATTTTCATAGAGTGAGATATACCTTTTGATATTATGTCGATGACATTTACCTATATCAGTGGATGGTTAGGTAAGGAGCATTAAACGACGGTGTAATTCTTCTTAACCATAAGTACAGTTTTCAACCTACGACACACAGTGAAAGAGTTGTTAGACTCGGCGGACTTATACAGAGTATTGTATGTTGTCCAGTGTCCATTAGGACAGAGGGGATGGTCCTCATACTATATTCTGTTTACTTTTAACTTCTCTGGTTCTTAGACATGTGTTTCATAGAAACACAGGGTCTAAGTTTTGAGGAGTTATAGGTATTTGAATAGAGTACAGAACCAGGTATTGCAAGTATCGGGATTCTTCAAAGTGATCGAAGATGTAGATACTTGTGTATGGTATTCAGTTGATAGTAATGATAAAGAGAAATTGCTTCTCTTTCAGGTTACTCATAATTGGAAGCATTCCTAAGTTGAGTAACGCTGATCGGCCTCTCTCCATTTAGTTGACATGCACTGGAGACAGCTGCATGATTTGAATCTGGTTCAATTAAATCAGTGCCTCTGGTTCTATATTGGATATAGTACAGTTCATATCTTAACATTGTTAAGGTACGGGGAGTTGTCCGGCTTATGATTAAAACCAGACTCTGGATAACTCAAGGCACGTTTCTGTAATGGTTGTTTGTGGGTTGACCCAGGCTATGACGAGGGTTGATTTTCTACCATAAGAAAGATCAATAGTGATATTGTTCTTGACTCGCCACAGTTTTAATAAAAATGGATTTTTTCAAAAACAGTAGTGGGAGTATGGTAGAACTGGAAGTGATTCCAGAACCGCAAACGATTACTGAAGATTTGATAAAGAACCTAAAGATTCAATATGATTTGACATTCCATTGGCCACTCCGCAGATAAGGTGGGTAACCTCAGGCACCCGAGAGGTACTTCGGTATACTCAAGGACGGTGGCAGAGAGGTTCTTGTTTACCCAGACTTGACATTGCTGTTGTTCCAGACTATGAGACCCGGCAGGAGGATGAGTATAGCGTCGTTCTAACCTAGCTTTAGAAGTGTATGCCTATATGACTCTGCCAGAGGGTTGTCGTAGTCAGTGGGAGCAGCGGAAGCATTGGTGGATATCAGGCTTATGTCTATTTATAGACTAAAGCAGATATAGCGGAGATAGATCATCTGTTTCTGATGTGACAGTCATAGGTTTGACTTTATCAGAATGAGGGATGGATCTGTTAAGAAGGTAGTAGGGTGTGATGTCCTGGTTTTTGATGACATACACAGCGTAGGAAAGGAAACTCCTATACTACGATCGGTTATATTTTGGTCGTCACACAGTGGTTTCTCTACATGGGACTTGGACATTATATCAGACATACTGGTTACTAGATCTATGGTTTTAGATCTAGATTTGGGTGGTTTCCCAATCAGGGTACATTGACAGCATTCTAAGAGTATTTAGAATGGACGACTCCTGGCATGGTAGTGTACCTGCAGGTAATAGAGTCACCCTCTCTAAAGGTGTCTTATAGACTAAAGTAGAGAGGGATGTGCATGATTGGCAGATCACTTGCTTAGGCAATTGAGTCAATCATGAGATGTCAAGTACCACACCAGATGTTGTTCTTGCACTAGATGCAATAAGTTGATATTGATCCAATCCTGGAGAAACAGTCGGAAGCAGTTTTAGAACATAAGTGGATGTTCTAGGGATATGATAACGACTGCCTCCTTTAGGAGACGGTTATCACTCCAGGCTTCCAAGGTGACATGGACGACAAGGAAGTTGTCAGAGTTATAGTTTTCCTTCTGACGAGGGGCAGTATTTTGGACAGGTGGTCCAAGGAAATACTGAGGGTGGCATGGCGCAGGATACTGATTAAGTTCAGTTGACGATACAGTCTAAGAAGTTTGGATTTGGAGTTCATTTATGAGCTCGGTCCCATCAGACATCCAGACACTCTAAGACAGGTATTGCTCATTTCGGGAGATGGCTTTCTCCGCGAACTTGAGATATAAAGAGAGACATAGAAAGAAACTTCAGAGCGGATCCACTCGCTGAGGCTATTCCTCGAACGCAAGAGCTTCGCAAACAAGCTTTGTGAGACTGACTAGTAGAGGAGTTGGGTGTTCGGTATCACACGGGTTGTGAGTATGCGACATCGCAATAATTAGCCTTGAGTGCAAGTAGGAGATTGTTGGAGATAGTGCCCTCAGAGTCAATTATTGGATCACAGGCACGTAATTGCAATGATTGAGGGAGGACTTATCCCGGTGGAACAGTCTTATTCGAGATGATAGTATGCTATCTGGTTTACCTTTATCATCGTGTACTGCTTTAGGTGACCTGACAGGCCGCTATTGCACGTTGATAGAACCCCTAGGATTCTTGCTTGACTGCCAGCAGTATGAGGGCGATCATATAAGTGAGAGCTGGAGTCTATAAGCACATCCTTAAAAGGTCCCTAGTCGTAGGAGTTTCGAGACAGGGCATCGATTCTCCAGAGTAGACTAGTGTATACAGTCGAGACCCCGACGAGGGGCGATGGCCGGTCTCGCAAGCCACTGGTGTCAGTTGGTTCACCTAAGATGTATACAGGTGCTCATTGGGTTATGAGTACACCGGACAGGACTCGCTGGGAACCTGCTAGTTGGGATTATACTTGACGTCAGATAGCAGTTCCCTGGTGACATGTGTACAGGTTAGTTCATCGACCTGGGAATCGTCATTTGTCTCGTGTGAGTTCCCACTGTACTTTGATTACTACCCTACCACGGCTCAAAGGAGTCGTGCAAACAGGTTGTAGTTGGGTACAGTCCCGAGCCACATGGAGGCAGTGAGCGGATCTTCGGGGGTTCGTCTCTCCCGGTATTGGGGGTGAGGTCGCGCTGTGTCTAGGAGAGCCATTACACGAAGACCTTGGCCAAGGCAGGAGATTTACTGGTAGGTATTCCAGTAGTATCTCAGGGTGTTCTGGGCTACACTCCGACACGACTTGTACCGCTTTTGGGGGTCTGACTTTTACCAACCCCCTAAGCCCGACATGCGATGCTCATAGACGAACGGACCGGAGTGTACGGATATTGTCACTGACAGGCTCAGTAGGGTGTCAGGATGAGTTCGCTCATCGACGTCCCTTTTGGTCAATAGCTGGTGGCCCGTTACGTATTGGCTTATACCTCTGACGAGCTAGTGGTTAAATCCACAGCCATAGTATTGACGAGTCTTTAGAGTCCACCACACTTTCAGTTACTCAGCTTTCGGGCGAAACGCTGTAGAGGCCGTATGGAGATATGGCAGGGTCCGATCAGATACGTGCGGTATTGCATGGATCAGGATCGGACGGTTTGTACTAGTGGCCGTATGGATATATGGCAGGGTTCGATCTGATACGTGCGGTATTGCACGGATCAGGATCGAACGGATATTACTAGCCGGCTTTGGTGTAAGCCGGTCCTAGTTTAGTACAGTGTAGATTTTATCTCTTTGCATTTGTATCCGGACGGAATACAGATGCGGGTGTGTATGCACAGTATCGGGGTTTTCCTGTAATTTATTACGGGACCAGTTTTCTGGTGTTGCCAGTTTGCATTCCGTTCCGGCCGGTTTTCCTTTGTTCTTTCCCGGCCGGACTTTTCCGATGGAGGGGGTTATTTGCAAGTTTGCAAATAACACTTTGTGGAGGGTTTTATTACAAAAGTATTGATTATGATATCTTTCATCCATGATGCATTTATTGTGATTAGATGAGGGTATGGTTTGGATGTGCTTTTATCATGATGATGTTTATGATGTGGTCACCTCTTGCTTCATCCTACACTCACTCTCCTTCATGGTTTTAGTATGGTTATATTTCATTTTTTTCCACAACCATATTCTCTTGACATTGGCCGGCCACTTGAGTGAGAAAAATGAGAGAATTTCATTTTTGAGCTTGTGGCATTCTTGATCTCATTTGATGCTAGAAAAATGCAAGCACCATTTTTCTTCTTGATTCCTCCATCATCTTTCAAAGGCAACATAACCCCAAAGAGACAAAGCACTACACTTCCTACAGCATACCTTGGGCATGTCGACTTGCTGGCTTCATGCCCGAGTTGCCTCGGTATTGAGGTGGGAGCCCGTAAAAGAAACAGGCGATGTGGTGCCCTTCCGGCGAGGAGGCGACGACCGGAGTTTCCGCGAGGAGATCGGAGTGGAGATGGAGACCGGAGGACTCGGATCAGTCGGTATATCTCTAACCCGTCTTGTTATTAGCTAGATCTAGTTTAATGGCCCGATCCGGAGTCTAGTGCGCGGTGGTGCCGGTTTGCAAAGTTCGCAAAATTAAAGTTTATCACCGTTTCCGCATTTGGCCGTCGGATTGACGGCCGGGGCACCGCCGTGCACTTACAAATCCCACCCAAATCTCTACCACTAGCACTAAACTACATAATATAAACACTAAACTACACTATAACCATAACATAAGCAAAGAGAAGTTGGGTTAAGGGAATTATACCTCTACAGATCCTAGTTGAAGGAGAAGAGAAGAAGGAGAGAGTGGGTGTGCTGCTGCTATAGCTTCTGTGGCTGCATATTGGCTGAAATGAGCTGTTGATCTGCTCTGCAGATGCTGCTGCTGCTGCTCCAGGCCACTGCTGCTTCTGTTCCTTTTCTTTTTGAAGCAGAAGCCAAAGTTTTGGTGTGGAGTTGCTGCTGTAGCAGCTGGGGAAGAGTTTGTGTGTGTGTTGTTGTGGTGTAGGGTTATGTATAAGATGGTGTGGGGGTGTGTGAGTGATTATGAAATGGGCTGTTGTTGCAGCTGATGTTGCTGTTTGGTGCTGAAGCTGAGGCTGGTTTCATGATGTTTTGGTGGCTGAATGTGCTGGAATTGGGCTGATGTGAGGGCGTGAGTGAGAGGTGTGAGTGTGAAGAGACATGCAAAAAGGTTTGAGTTGAGATGGTGTGACACAACCTTAAACCATCATGACATCCATCACATCTTCCTCTCTCTCTCTCTCACAACAAGCAAGTCAACCCTAAACTTTAATCACCCTCAATTAAACTAATTAGCTCAAAATCCACTCAATTATCTTAACCAAGGGCCTAACCCACCATGGTTGGCTAAACATGGTTAACCTACCATGCACACCCTAAACTAGGTTACCCTAAGCTTAACCCTAGCTAACGTGCACAAGTGTGTGCGGTCGGGATAAAATTCTATTAAAATAACTATAAAACCAGATAAATTACTAGCATCCCGTTTTGGTAAACTTTTTACCAAGAACCCCGCACTAACACTCAATTACCACTAACCCTAAACTCAGGTGTTACAGTAATAAGTAAAGACATATAAAAGGATTAGATTAAGGGCAAAGGAAATTGCGACTGCTATCATTCACGACAAAATAGTTTATACCCCTGCCACTCCCATATCACCTTTGCATTTCTCCAGAACACTCCGTATCACTACGAAGATCCACATTTCTTGGATATTCCATCTTATAGTTACATACGAACTCGAAGGAACTTGTTCCAGTTCGAGGATGGTTTCTGGTTCTGGAGAAATAGAATAAGGATTATTCGGTTGTCTTTTCCTTTTACCTTCTCTCAGGTTGCGAGAGCTCCTAGTATTAGGAGAGTATACCTATTACACTTATTGGATAGTCTTCTTCCAAACCTTAGGCTGGTGCCGAAGGGTAGGGAAGGAAGAAAATCAATTAGCCTAAGTATAGTGTACAGAAAGTAATAAGTAAAGATATATAAAGGGATTGGAGTGAGGGCAAGGAAATATACGGTTACAATCATGAATCTGGATAGTGGAAGTGGCATTACTAAGAATACCTGCTTACCCCTTCGAAACATTTTCATGTTTCAGTTTTACTATGTGGTGTTAATTTAAAACTGTTTTCCCAATTAGATTCTGATTCCAGGGTATGTATTTACCAGATTTGATTCTCACATCTGTATGGTGTTACGGATACTGAGTGGGAGTAGAATATTAGGAATTGGGTGAATATATCCTCAATATATCGGAATTCTTCGTAATTGGTGATATTTGAGAATATCACCTAGGTTTTAGCCTGACGACAAATATTTGGTTTTGAATATCCATCGTTATGCACCAATTTCAAACTGATAAATCTATATGTTTATTTTATAAAGTGAGATATAACTTTTTGAAATTATGTCTATCACATTTACCTATATCATTTGATGGTTAGGTAAGGTGCATTCAACAACGGTGTAATTCTTCTTAACCATAGTACTGTTTTCAACCTACGACGCACAGGGTTTGAGTTATTAAAACTCAGTGGATTTATACAAAGTATTGTATGTTGTCTGATGTCTGTCAGGACGAAGGGGTTGGTACTCGTACTATATTCTGTTTACTCATAACTTCTCTAGTTTTAGACAAGTATTTCGTTGAAATAAAATGTCCAAATTTTGAGAAGTTATAGGTATAAGAATAAGGTAGAGAACCATATGTTGCAAGTATCAAAATTCTTCAAGGTGATCGAAGATGAAGATACTTGTGTTTGGTATTCCATTGCAAGTAATAGTTTTGAGAACTTTTCTTCTCTTTCAGGTTACTCATACGTGGATGTATTCCTGGATGAGTAATGTTGTATGGCCTTCTTCTATTTGGTTGATATGCACTGAAAACAGCTGCATGATTTTTGAATCTGGTTCCAATTAAATTAGTGCATCTGTTTCTATAGTGGATATAGAATGGATTCATATCTTAACGATGTTAAGGTATATGAAGTTATCCGGCTTATGCTTAAAACCAGAATCTGGATAAACTCTCAAGGCACGTTTCAGTAATGGCAGTTTGTGAGTTATTCCAGGCATTGACGAGAGTTGACTTTCTACCATCTGGAAGATCAATAGTTATATTGTTCTTGACTCGCCACCAGTTTTAGTAAAATGGATTTTTTTTCAGAAAACATTAGTGGGAGTATGGTAGAAATGGAATTGATTCTAGAACCACAGATGATTACTGAAAATTTAGTAGAACCTAAAGATTCAAATGGTTTCGACGATCCATTAGCCACTCCGCGGATTTGGTGGGTAACCTCAGGCACCCGAGAGGTACTTCGGTCTCCTCAAAGACGGTGACAGGGAGGTTTTTGATGACCTAAACTTGACACTACTGCTGTTCTAGACAATGAAATCTGGTAGGAGGATGAGTATAACGTCATTCTAAACTAGAATTAGAAGTGCACGTGTATATGACTCTGCTAGAAGGTTGTTGTAGTCAGTGGGAGAAGCGGAAGTATAGTGGGCAAGTAGCTTATGTCTATTTATAGACTAAAGCAGGTACAACGGAGATAGATCATCTAGTTTTGATGTGACAGTCATAAAGTTTGACTTCATCATAACAACAGATGAACCTGGTAAGAAGGCAGTAGGGAGTGATGTCATGGTATTTGGATGACATTCACTTAATAGGAAGAGATCTTGCTATACTACGATCGGTTATACTGTGGTTGTCACAAGGATTTTCTCCACATAGGATCTAAATAAAATATCAGGGATTCTGGTCACTAGATCTATGGTTTTAGATCTAGATTTAGGATGTGTCCCAATTTGAGTACTTTGATACTATTCTAAAGTGTTTTAGAATAGACGACTCCTAACGTGGCGGTGTACCCGCAGGAGAAGGAGTCACCCTCTCTAAAGAGATGTCTTCTAGACTGATGAGGGGAGGGATTCGCATGATTGGCATATCTCTTACTTAAACAATTGAGTCAATCATGAGATGTCAAGTACCACACCATATATTGATTTTGCACAGGCTGTAATAAGTATATATTAATCCAATCCTGGAGAAACGATGGGAAGCAGTTATGAACATAAGTGGATGTTGTTGAAATATAGTAACGGCAGCCTCCTTCAGGAGGCGGTTATCATTTTAGGCTTCCAAGGTGACTTGGATGACAGAGTGGCTGTCAGAGATATAGTTTTCCCCTTTTTCGAGGGGCGGGATGTTGGACAGGTGGTCCAAGCGGATACTTTGGAAGGCATGGCACGGGATACTGATTAAATTCAGCGGCTGATACAGTCTAAGAAATTTGTTGGATTTGGAGCTCATTTATGAGCTGGGTCTCATCAGATATCCAGACAAATTATAAGATAGGTATTGCTCATTTCAGGAGATAGTCTTTCTCTGCGAAGTTGAGATATAGAGAGATAAAGATAGAAAATTAGAGCGGATCCACTCACTGAGGCTATTTCTCAAACGCAATAGTTTCACAAACGAGCTTTATGAGACTGATTAGTAGAGAAGTTGGGTGTTCGGTATCACACGGGCTGTGAGTATGCGACACCGCAATAATTAGCCTTAAATGCAAGTAGGAGATTGTTGGCTATAGTGCCCTCAAGGCAATTATTGTAATCGGAGGCAGGTGATTATGATGATTGAGGGAGAACCTATACGGATAGAACAGTCTTACTCGAGATGATAGTATACTATCTGGTTTTCCTTTATCATCATGTACATGCATTATGTGGTATTACAGATCACTATTACATGTTGATAGATCCCACAAGATTCTTTCTTAACTGCCAGTATTATGATGGCGATCATATACGTGGGAGCTGGGTGGTCTATAAGCACATCCTTAAATGTCCCTAGTCGAAGGAGTATCGATACTCCGGTGTAGACTAGTGTGTACTTATCAAGACCCTGATAAGAGGCGGTGGCCGGTCTCACAAGCCATTGGTGTCAGTTAGTCACCTAAGATACTATACAGGTGCTCATTGGGTTATAAGTACACTGGACGGACTCGCCGGGAACATACTAGTTGGTATTATACCTATTGTCAGATAGCAGTTCCCAGGTGACATGTGTACAGGTTAGTCTGTCGACCCGAGATGGTCATTTGTCTCGTGTGAGTTCCCACTGTGCTTTGATTACTATCCTACCATGGCTCAAAGGAGTCATGCAAACAGGTTTTAGTTGGGTACAATCCCGAGCCATATGGAGGCAGTGAGCGGATCGTTGGGGATTCGTCTCTCCCGGTATTGGGGGTTGATGTCGCGCAGTGCACGGGTGGCCATCACCAGAAATGCTTGGGCAAGGTAGACGAGAATTAATGATTTGGATCAGTGGTATTCTCAGTTGGTGATGGGCTTCATACCGACACGAAATATCGCGTTATTAGGGGTCTGAGTTTATCCACCCCCTAGACTCGATATGCGATACTCTTAGAAGAACAGACCGAACTGTACGGAGATTGTCACAGACAGGCTCAGTAGGGGTTCGGATGAGTTTGTTCGTCGGTGTTCCTTTCGCTCAATACTTGGGTAGCCGTAACGTACAGCTAGTGCCGCTGACGTGCTTGTGGTTAAACCCACTGCCAGCGTATTGACGAGTCTTTAGAGTCCCACATAGAGGGTTTCCCTGTTTCGGGCAAAACGATGTAGAGGCCGTATAGTTTTATGGCAGGGTTCGATTTTATACATGCACTTATGCACGTATCATGATTCGGACAGATAATACTAGTGGGCTTTGGTTTAAGCCGGATCCTAGTATTATATAATTGGATTATTGTCGTCTCTTTGTATGCATATTTTTCGGAATACGGATACGGGTATGTATATACGGTGAGGGGTATTCTTGTAATTTATTACAAGGTGCTTCTAGAAGAAGACGCCTCATTTGTTAAATAACCATTTTGGATTTAATGGTTAATGAGTTGGAGGATGAGGTGTTATATGCATTTATTGAAGCATGGCTCACTTGGTGACTCATGGGTTACTATTTTAGCATGCTTGATTTATTTATTTGTTGTGAGATATTTTGTGAGTATTCATTCTTTGCTTCACAACACTTAGCCATTCTTTAAGAAATACTCATGGCTACACTCTCATCTTTTCAAGCTTCCTTCTTCTTCCTCAACCCTTAATGTCTCATGTGTTGAGAAACCTAGGGTATTTTGAGACAAATCAATCCATCATCACCGTCTACATCCTCTAGGCTATCTAGTTTAGCGAACTAGGACCCTAGTTACCTCGGTATTGAGGTTAGAGCTCGAACTACAAATTCTTAGGTGGATCATCTTCGATGGAGGGATACCGGAGGCCAAACTCGATTCATGATACCTCATGGAGCTTATGAAGATGGTAGAAGACCGAAGGACACGGATCATTTGGTATAACCATTCTAACTCCTCTTTAGTTTGCTAGCTTTTAGGTTTATGGTAGATCCGGGTTATCGGGTTGTTCTAGCACCAGTTAATAAAATTTTTGTTCCACAAACGGTCACGGTGGATGGCCAGGGCGCTGGCATAACCCAACACCCACAATGGGGATGCTCGCCCCTTGACCCCCAGCCTGCTATCCGGGTAGCTGGGCCCCCGTAAACTCTGTGAGGCTCTCGATATACCCAAAACCCCGCAACACATACATACTCACACTGCACATTGAGTTCATATGACCAGTTTGACTTGTCAATCGGAGGTTCTCTCGCTTCAAAGGCGAGGGGTAATTAACGGCAGCTTACTCCACGGTTGCCGGAGATTCGGATCCCCATAATCAATAAACCCCGGCCTACCCTAGGAAGGGGGAATCTGTATACGCCTGACAAAAGACACGTATTCCCATCTCAATGGGGTGACGAAAAACACCCTACAAATTCTGGCACGCCCGGTGGGACCCTTCTCTCCTCCCATATCTCGGGTCAAGCGTTCATGCGAACTCATTTAACATATATACCGATGTTTGTACTGAAATAACGTTTTTCCTTGCAACAATCAACTTTCAACAACGATGTCTTCTAAGATGAAATTAGCTTCCAACGCGACCCCGATCCAGTACGCGGTCAAGATCAATGCCCGCGTGGTTCTCCCTGCAAGTCTCAGCTGGCAATGGGAGGAGCCACCCCGTCAATTTGGTTCCGTCATCATCTACCCTGCCGGAAGCGCTCATCTGGCGGAGGTCATGGCAAACTAGACGGCCAAACCGACCTTAAGAGGCTGGAGGCTGAACGTTGTGGTCGCCAAAGCATCCTCCCCAAATGCAAATCTGTATTCGAATAGCTCTCCGCTGTTCCGACTGGGGGCAAGGCCATCAACACCAACAGAGCCATAAAGCATCTCCAGCAAGCTCAGATGATACCCTTGACAATCGCGCGAGCAGGCGTCCTTTCTGAGCTCTCCATCACTTAGTCTACGGCGGCTTCCCGAAGAGCCGAAGCCTGCCAAGTGCTCAAAATAAAAAGGTTGAGAAAGAAGCGGCTTAGGTATCGAGCCAACAAGAGGGCCAGGACTCCGGCCAAGTGGAATCTTGTGAGGTTCCAAGAGTAGGGTTGCCCCATGACGACGGCTGAGTCGGCCGTAAAAGTTAGCAATTCCTTCGAACCTCTGAAGTGGGTTCAGAAAAATGCCATGACCGCCAAAATCAAGAAGACAACAGTCCGAACAATGCTACAAAGAGATGTGTCCCAACCCCAACAGAGAAAGCATGACACCGTCTCTTCAAGAGTCTATCAGGCGCTCTGTGTCACACGAAAGCAACGGGGTAAATCCAGAAAAGAATCGCCAGCACCATTCAAGAACCCGGTCAGGTTAGCTGCCTTCAATCGATTTTCTGTCACCAAAAAAGAAGGGCCACGATATTAGTCCGCAAAATCAGATGCTAAGGGTGAAAAGATGGCCAGATATGTTATCCACACAGTCTATATGGCTGGCACACGTCCCAGCGACAACCTTCGCAGCAAAAGTAAGGATGGAGCCACCACATTCTAAGCCCAATCTGGCTTGAATATGATTGCCGTTTCCCAAGATCAACCACCTCTGTTGGACGATAAAAACCCTCTCGATGAAGTCGATAGGCAGAAGAACCCCTCGGTCTATGTGGAATGAAGCCCAGACAGCGAAGAAGAGCCGACTTTCCGCCCCAGGATCGCAGAGCAAGAGTTGCTTCAAGAGGTTCGAAAACAGCTCAGGAGCAAGGATAAAGAGATGGCCAAGCTCCACTCAAAAATTGATGACCTAACGAATGTTGTGATGCAGCTCATGACTCAAATTGCAAGGGTGCCTTCCAATAAAGCACATGTCTCTACTCATGAGCCGGATGATGACAACCTAAAGCAACCGATGCCTGTCCCCTTGGGTCCAAGATTGGGTGAGCCACACGAAAGCCGGCCACATTCCGCTTCTTGGGACGCCTTGGCCCCAGATAGCACTATCCCGCTAACACAAGATCGGATAATGGATTTGGTCACCAGTAAGGTTAAAACATTGGTGGCTGAAGCCGAAGCTCAGAAAGAAATTGGCAGTAGTGGGCGGCTATATCCCGCACAGTACGATCTGATCGAGTTTCTGAGCGGCTACGTCATTCCTAAGTTCAGAAGATTTGATGGGACGGGAAACACAAATCAGCACGTCGCCCACTTTAAAGCGTCATGGGGAAATACATGGGGCAACGATGCACTCCTTCTTCGTCGGTTTGTCAACAGCCTGACTGGTGTCTCTTTTGACTGGTACGCAAGTATACCAGACGAGTCCGTCACTACTTTTTCCCCAATAGAGTCTTTGTTTCGGCAAAGATTCATGAGTGTCAGTGACAAAATCTCCATTGCTGACCTCGTGAGAACCAAGCAAGGGAAAAACGAAAGCAACACGGACTTAATTACCCAATGGCGCAACCTCACTGTCAAGTGCGAACCGCCGCTAGAGCAGGACCAGTCCGTCAGCCTCCTCATTGGGAACCTCAACAATTGGATGGTCACATTCTTATGTACAGCAGGCCTCAAGACGTTTCAAGAGCTGACCAAGAGAGTACAAATGTTGGAACGCTCAAAACAATAGTTTACCCCAGACTCTCAGGGTAATAAGTCTTGGAAGAGCAGAAAAGATGACAACCGTAAAAGTGGGAGCTCCAACAAGACCAACACCTTCAATGCGTCTGACAGTGAAGATAAGAGAAAGGCGGGCGGGTCAAAAACAAACCGGGCCCAAAAGCCAGTGCTAGGAGGAGAAGGGCCTTCCCTAGAGGAGAAAAAGAACAAAATCTACTCTTTCAGGAGGGACAAGGTCCGCAAGATATTCAAGGATGCCCTGAATAACGGTCTACAATTGCCAGAGTCCAAAAGACCTCACGAAGCAAAAATGACCGACAATTCTCTGTATTGCCCGTACCACAGAGTAGTAAGCCATGCGATTGAGAATTGCTACATTTTCAAAGACTGTGTCGAAAAGCAATACAAGACCGGAGAGATCGAGCTATCCAAGAGTGTGTTGGTGAACAATCAAGCTGCAACCACCAACTTTATACAGACAGAAACTGAAGCCTTTTGGGAGCAGACAGTTGAATCCGTTGCCCCTAGAAATTAATCCGACTCGCTGCAACCTCCATGGAGAATGCACATGCCCAAAAAGACGAAGAAGATGCTAAAGCTACTTCAGAAAGAACTCACCGTTCTAGCTACCACTTCAGTTCAATCAGGCTCAAAATCTAAAAAGCTCAAGAAAAAGAAAAGTGCAGCTCGACGTGAAAAAGAGTCTGTAAGGAGATTGACCATTCAAAAATATATTGATTCCCTTGAAGACTACGAACAAAAGGAGAGAACTCTAATTCAATTGAAGGAGTTCTTCCCCGTAGAAGCGGCTGAGATTCTGGAGGAGTTAGAAGAAAACTCCGATGACGAGATCGCCATAGTGACCTGCTATGTCGTCCATCTTGGTAGTGACTCGGAGGAAGAACTTTGTTTTCCTGAAGAGGACGAGGAGCTTGTCACGAAGGCCAACCAAATCCAGCTCAGAAGCGGAAAAGCTCTACCGCCAAATCAAGGCAACGCCCCAAAAGGGAAGGAAAAACAAGTCGCTAATGAAGAAGATGGCGGAGAACTTGCTCATGAAGACTCGAATCCTTCCCTAGTGGACTATAATGTCCTGGCTCATCTCCGGAAGCTTCCGTCTCTCTTAAGCATATATGATGCTCTGGTCCTGTTCAAGGATCTCAGAGATATTCTTATTCATGCTCTACAAAACCCCGAGCGGTACCAGGCTCGCTTTGCGGAAATTAATATGAAAGTGGCCCAGTACACTCTGCATACAGCCGCAGTCACATTTAAGAATGAAGACCAGTTACTGGAAACAGCTGAGCACAACTGACCGCTTTACGTGACAGGGTACATCGACGGAGATCGGATTAATCGCATATTGATTGATCAGGGCTCCTCAGTGAACATAATGAACTTGTGGACTTTAAAGAGTTTATCAATGGACATCCGACACCTGTCAAGGGAGAGGATTGTCATCCAGGACTTCAATCAAAACTACCAGCAAGTTCTGGGATTTATAGCTTTGCCGATCAGGTTTGGGGACCTGCAAACCGAAACTAAGATATACGTGATCAACACTGACACGTCCTATAAGATCCTCCTAGGATGACCGTGGCTTGATGATTATGGCATCGTTCTGTCAACTCTCTATCAATGCATGAAGTATACTAAAAATGGCAAAGAAAAACGCATTGACGGGGACATCCAGCCATTCAGTGTGCATGAAGTCCGATACGAAGATTCTCGGTACTTTGTGAACCTCCAAAGTGGTGAGCCACAGCTAATCAAAAACAGAATGGCCCCGAAACTGTAGGGTTTTCTAGCACGGCAGCAAGGTTTTGGGTGGCATCGTCCATGCCATTTTAAAAAATTTCCGTTCTAGCTAACCATAACCTTAGATCTTTAACTAAAGAATCATAGGGAATCAAAATGCAAACACTTTACAACTAAGTGATAGGGATTACAACCTTTTTAGTCCGTTCCTTCGCTTCATAAGCTCCGAGTAGTGGTCCCTTCACTGAGATCCATGAACTCCCGGACTCTTGAGAGGCTCCAAAAGTCGTATGATGCATCCTTGCTTGTAGTCTTCGAAATCTGAGAAAATCTACTTCGAGGAAACACGGACTCAAGCTATCTCTTCACTAAGTAAGAACTAGTGAAGCTAACACACTAATCTATATGGCTAGTATAGAAGAGGATGATGTAGGAATTTTGCTCTCTTTAGTTTTCTTTTTCTCACAATCTTTTCTCACAGATGAAAAGGCTAGAAAAGCTTTTTGAGGAAGAAGAAGATGAAGTGATAAAAGAATTATTGTTGTGAGGTTAGAAATGCAACCATGGGTTAAGAATGCCATGCTTAACCCTTGTAGAGACTTAACCATGAGCTAGGGTTAAAGATTAGGTCAAAAAATATCTTAAGCTAGACAAAAAGCGTGGACAAAGTCAAAAGAAGCCTACAAGCTTCTACAAGCTTTCACCAAATATCAACCATGACAAAATCCACAATATATGAATTACTCAATGATAAATATAAACCCTAATATTAACCCTAGCATGGTTTAAATCTCATACACCCTTGTTGCATGTGTAACCTATCATGTTACAATTATACATATCACATATATATAATATAGTAACAAAAGAGAAGAATACAATAAACATATATCACATATATGTTAAAAGTATCCAAAGTGAGAAAATGAAATGCTTAAGTGAGCTTATATTAGTTAATGTAATGTAATATATCACATATATAAGTATTAATTCAATTCTTGATTTAATAATCCGGCTATATTACATATAACCGACTAATATAATATGTATCGATTTATCGATTCAACACTTGATCCGATAACCCGACTATATCACATATACCTGGCCGATATCACATATCGCGAGAATAGAATACGGTATCACATACACGTATTATTCTCGGTCCCGCACATATCACATATGTGCTCCTACTCCGTTTCGCCTGAGCCAAGAAACCTCTGTGTGGGACTCTGAAGACTCGTCAATACGCCGGCAGTAGGCGATGATCATATCAAGCACCTACAAGTCGCAAGCGGTCAGCTAAACGTAACGGCCACCCGGGTATGAGCGATCAGAATATCAACAAGCAAGCCTGTACATACTCCTGCGAAGCTAATCAGTAACACTACCGTACAGTTCGGTCTCTTCGTCTGATATGTCGCATATCCAGTCTAGTCAGACCCCAGTAACCGATAAGTCATGTCGATGTGAGGCCCATAACGGGTCGAGAAACTACTGATAACACTTACCGGTATATCTCTATATCATTCCTGCCCAGGGACTTCCAATTATAGCCAATCGAACACAACGCAACATCAACCCCCAATATCGGGAGAGGCAAAACCCCTCCTATCGCTCATTGCCTCCATGAGATTCGGGACTGTACCCAAAAGCCAGTTTTGCACATTCTCATGAACGTGGTAAGGTGGAAATCAAAGCACAATGGGAATCACACAAGACTCCGTGACGATCTCGGGTCTACAGACTAATCTGTACCAGTGTCACCAGAGAACTGCTATCTGACGATAGGTATAATACCATTTAGGAGTTCTCGGCGAGTCCGTTCAGTGTACCCAGTCTCCACTGAGCACCCGTACACCATCTTTGATGTCAAACACCAATGGATGTGGGATCATCCATCGCCTATCATATGGGTCAAGATGCGTATACGCTAGTCTACTCTAGAGTATCGATACCCTGTCTCGATACAACCTCGACTAGGAATGATTATAGGATGTACTCGTGGACTACCATGGCCCCACTAGTATGATCTGCATCATAGACCTAGTAATCGGGTACATATCCTAAGGGCTTTATCAACATGTGAGAGTAAGACAGTAACTCAATATAAGTCAACATGTTAAGACAAAGTGAAACCATATAGCATACTATCATATCGAGCAAGAAAGACCTCTCTATATATATCCAAGCATCCACTATAATATACAGCATGTGTACAATAATGGCCTCTAGGGCATATACATAATTAACAATCTCCCACTTGCACTAAGGCCAGCTGTTGTAATATCTCATACCCAACATCCCGAAGAGTCTCTCAAATTGTATCTGGGGTATGGCCTTCGTGAGTGGATCCGCAGTGTTGTCCTTCGTGTCAACTCTCCTGACCTCGATCTCTCGGCGATCAACTATCTCCCGGATCAGGTGATACCGCCTCAGAATATACCTGGATCTCTGATGGGACCTGGGTTCCTTGGCTAAAGCCACAGCTCCATTGTTATCACAATACAAAGGTATTGGATGCTTAATGGATAGAACCGCTCCAAGTTCGTTTATGAACCTCTTCATCCAGACAGCCTCTTTGGCAGCATCGTTGGCAGCGCTGTATTCAGCCTTCATCGTCGAGTCTGCCACGGTTTCCTTCTTGGAACTCTTCCAACAAACCGCCCCTCCATTTAGGATAAAGACAAATCCCGAGTGCGGCTTAGAGTCCTCCTTATCACTTTTGAAGCTCGAATCAGTAAAGGACTCCACCTGGAGTTCTCCGTTACCATACACTAAGAACATCTCTTTAGTCCTTCTCAAGTACTTGAGAATGTTCTTCACAACTGTCCAGTGACTCTTCCCTGGATCTGCTTGATACCTACTCACTACACTTAGTGAGTATGCTACATCGGGTCTGGTATATAGCATCGCGTACATGATAGAGCCTACTGTCGAAGCATAGGGTATCCCTTGCATGCGAGCTCTCTCCAAATCAGTCTTGGGAGACATCTCTTTGGAGAGAATGAGTCCAGAGATCATGGGTAAATTCCCACGCTTGGATTCTTCCATACTAAAGCTCTTTAGTATGGTGTCAATGTACCTGGATTGGGACAATCCCAATATCCTTTTAGATCTATCTCTATAGATCTTAATCCCCAAAATGCAGGAGGCATCACCTAGATCTTTCATTGAGAATCTTTGTGATAAGAAGAGCTTGACCGAGTGCAGCATAGGAACATCATTTCCTATCAAGAGTATGTCATTCACGTACAATACGAGGAAGACAACCTTACTCTCTGCCACCTTCTTGTATATACAAGGTTCATCTACGTTTTTGATGAAGTCAAACTCTTTGGTTACAACATCAAAACAGATGTTCCAACTCCGCGATACTTGTTTTAACCCGTAGATGGATTTAATCAGCTTGCACACCTTTCTGCTGCTCCCACTGTCTACGAAGCCCTCTGGCTGAGTCATGTACACGCACTCTTCCAAATCACCATTTAGAAAGGCGGTCTTAACATCCATTTGCCAGATTTTGTAGTCATGGTATGCAGCAATAGCAAGTAAGATCCGGATGGACTTAATCATAGCCACTGGAGAAAAGATTTCGTCATAATCCACACCTGGTCGTTGACGAAAACCCTTTGCAACAAGTCTAGCTTTGAAAATCTCAACTTTTCCATCTACTCCAAGTTTCTTCTTAAAGATCCATTTGCTCCCAATGGGTTTTACCCCTTCAGGAGCAACTTCCAAAGTCCATACTTTTTTGGTGTACATGGATTCCATCTCAGATCACATTGCATCCAGCCATTTCACAGAGTCCCCACTCGTGATGGCCTGATCGAAGCTAGTCGGGTCATCATCTTCCATGATGTAGTCCTCGCTCCCACCATCAATAAGAAAACCGTAGTATCTCTCAGGTGGATGAGGAACCCTACTAGATCGGCGGAGAGGCTGAGGTTCGTTGGGAACTATCGAATCCTCTCGTTCTACCAAATCTTCTTCTGTAGTTTGTGACATTGGAACTTCTTCCAACTCTACCTCCTTGCCACTAATCTCTTTTGCAAGAAATTCCTTTTCTAAAAAGGTGGCATGTTGAGCAACAAACACTTTTTGCTCTTCACTGAGGTAGAAATGATATCCATAAGAATTGCTTGGATATCCCACAAACTTGCAAAGAACTGATCTTGCCTCGAGTTTGTCCGGATTTTTCTTTTTAATATAGGCCGGACAACCCCATATCTTAACTCGTTTAAGAGATGGTCTCTTCCCATTCCATATCTCATATGGAGTGGTAGGCATCGATTTGGTTGGAACTCTATTCAATAGGTATACGGTCGTTTCCAGCGCATAACTCCAAAAGGAAATAGGTAACTCAGCGGTGCTTATCATAGAGCGCACCATATCTAATAGAGTGTGATTCCTCCGTTTCGATACACTATTGTGCTGTGGTGTATACGGAGGAGTAAGCTGAGAGAGAATCCCATTCTCTTTTAGATAGTCCTGGAACTCATTGCTCAAGTATTCTCCTTCTCGATCAGATCGAAGGATCTTAATACTTTTACCCATTTGGTTCTTTACTTCGTGCTTATATTCTTTTAATTTCTCAAAAGTTTCAGACATGTGTTTCAACAGGAACACATGTCCGTATCTTGAGAGGTCGTCAGTGAATGTAATGAAGTATGAGGAACCATTCCTGGCATGTGTAGATAGGGACCACATACATCACTATGTATCAGTCCCAAGGGTTCCGTAACTCCTTCTCCGTGTCCACTAAACGGAGTTTTGGTCATCTTGCCTTTGAGACATGACTGGCAAGTATCATAAGATGAAAATTTGAACGGATTCAAATATCCATCCTTATGTAACTTAGCTAGTCGTGTCGCATTGATATGACCTAGTCTAAAATGCCACAAGAAGGATTCGTTCATTTCTGAACTTTTCCTCTCATGTGTGTTTTGTACATTAAGAACTGTAGTTTGATTTAGAACGTATATGCCATTATTTAACGAGCCTGATCCAATCAACTTTTGATTCAGGAAGATATTCATAACATTATCCTGTAGTACAAAATTATATCCTTCTTTACTCAATAAAGAAACTGATATAAGATTGCATATCAGGGTCGGAATGTAATAGCATTCGTTCAGAATCAATGTATTACCATTTGGCAATACTAGGTGATATTCGCCAACTGCTTTGGCTGCAACATTTGCACCATTCCCTACTCTTACGGAATGATCACCCTCTTCCAGTTCTCTACCTTTCTTTAGCCCATGTAATATATTATATATGTGGGATCCTGATCCGATATCTAATACCCAGGACGTAGAGTGAATTGAGAAGCAATTCTCGATAACAAACACACCCGAAGAAGATGCATCAATATGCTTATTCTTCATTTGGGCGGCGCAGGAATACGGATATGTCCCTATTCCCTGCTCAGTCTTATAACAATTATAAGAAAGAACGGAACCAACGTTCCCCTGCTCGGTATAACAAGCGGGTTCGGTCAATACATCCATATTATTATCTTGATTAAGGCCTGACATGGTCGCTACCTAGAGAGAGAGAGAAGAAAAACACTTTAGCGTATACTCTTACAAGATTAGATTGGTTATTATATTATCTAATCAGGATGGTTCCCACTGTTTTATCAAATCTTCCTTCAAACCCAAAAAGATAAGACTAGCTGGAATTAATTACACCTTACAAGTTCGCCAATCTTTCAGCCAGGTCAGTGTTGGTACTTTGAGGGAGGTTCCCCGTGCTTTCGTATGGAGCTAATTAAAATAAATCTCGTTTTTCCAGAAGCATAACACCGTTAACACCTTTCTAGACACCTACTTGATCGACTAATTGTCATGTGTAAAAGTCTCCCAGGAGTAACTCTTATTCGCAGTGGGTATCGGGATCCAATTATCTCATAGAAGGTATGCAATTTCATTGCAAATTTCAACACTTGAAATTCCCGATAATGTTTTTGCCCCTAGCAACTTATGACCTTGGCTACGGTCAACAAATCATAAGTGCTAGCCAAGTTCAACCCGTCATTTCCTGATTGAATTAAACCTACCCGTACGACCCTTGGCTAAGGTCAAAAAAGTCGTACGACTACCCTAACTCAATCGCATCTCATGCAACAGATAAGCACTAATTAGCCACAACACACTACGCCTTGGCTAAGGTCAATAAACGCAGCACGAATACTAAGCCGTATTTATCTGAAATGACCGAGGGCTACGATAGGATTTTCAGAAAACCTTTCGCGTAATGAACTTGATATCGTTGTAGAAACAATTGATTTTGAAAAGGAGTGTTTTTTAGGCTTTTACTAGTTTCGCTAAAGAGGTCACTTCCGGTGAAGGGATCTCGGCTCTTTCCTTATCGAATAAGGTGCAGGATATTTCATAAATACCGCTATGCAAAGTAAGAACTATATAAGTAATCAAAAAAAACCGAGTGAGTTGTAGCATCTGCTAGTTTCGCTAAAGAGGTCACTCCCGGTGAAGGGATCTCGGCTCTTTCCTTATCGAATAAGGTGCTCGATATTCTACAAGGAATACCGCTATGCAAAGCAAAAACAAGAGCTACCCTTTTTGAAAAATTTGATTCTACAACATCTTTTAGGTTTCTTTTATTTCATTAATCTCATTAATGAAGTCCCATCATTTATGCTTCCTAAGCATCATAGAAGAAACGAAAATACAACGTATGCTTATGCCATCCGCATTCGCCACAGTGTCCCGTTATGCACCGTTAGGTTACTTAACTAACGGCATATCGAGACGGGACTAGCGCAGGTGCAAAATGTTGGAGGTAGTGCCCTCAGAGTCAATTATTGGATCACAGGTACGTGATTGCAATGATTGAGGGAGGACCTATCCCGGTTGGACAGTCTTACTCGAAATGATAGTATGCTATCCGGTTTACCTTTATCATCGTGTACTGCTTTAAGTGACCTGACACGTCGCTATTACACGTTGATAGAGCCCCTAGGATTCTTGCTTGACCACCAGCAGTATGAGGGCGATCATATAAGTGGGAGCTGGGGGTCTATAAGCTTATCCTTAAAAGGTCCCTAGTCGTGGGAGTTTCGAGACTGGGCATCGATTCTCCATAGTAGACTAGTGTATACAGTCGAGACCCCGACGAGGGGCGGTGGCCGGTCTCACAAGCCACTGGTGTCAGTTGGATCACCTAAGATGTATACAGGTGCTCATTGGGTTATGAGTACACCGGACAGGACTCGCCGGGAACATGCTAGTTGGTCATATACCAGACGTCAGATGGCAGTTCCCTGGTGACATGTGTGCAGGTTAGTTCATCGACTTGGGGATCGTCATTTGTCTCGTGTGAGTTCCCACTGTACTTTGATTACTACCCTACCACGGCTCAAAGGAGTCGTGCAAACAGGTTTTAGTTGGGTACAGTCCCGAGCCACATGGAGGCAGTGAGCGTATCTTCAGGGGTTCGTCTCTCCCGGTATTGGGGGTGAGGTCGTGCTGTGTCTAGGAGAGCCATTACACAAAGTCCTTGGCCAAGGCAAGGAGATTTACTGGTAGGTATTCCAGTAGTATCTCAGGGTGTTCTGGGCTACACTCCGACACGACTTGTACCGCTTTTGGGGGTCTGACTTTTACCAACCCCCTAGGCCCGCCATGCGATACTCATAGACGAACGGACCGGACTGTACGGATATTGTCACTGACAGGCTCAGTAGGGTGTCAGGATGAGTTTACTCATCGACGTCCCTTTTGGTCAATAGCTGGTGGCCCGTCACGTATTGGCTTATACCTCTAACGTGCTAGTGGTTAAATCCACAGCCATAGTATTGACGAGTCTTTAGAGTCCACCACACTTTCAGTTACTCAAGCTTTCGGGCGAAACGCTGTAGAGGCCGTATGGAGATATGGCAGGGTCCGATCAGATACGTGCGGTATTGCACGGATCAGGATCGGACGGTTTTGTACTAGTGGCCGTATAGTTATATGGCAGCGTTCGATCTGATACGTGCGGTATTGCACGGATCAGGATCGGACGGATATTACTGGCCGGCTTTGGTTTAAGCCGGTCCTAGTTTAGTACAGTGTAGATTTTGTCTCTTTGCATTTGTATCCGGTCGGAATACAGATGCGGGTGTGTATGCACAGTATAGGGGTTTTCCTGTAATTTATTACGGGACCTGTTTTCTGGAGTTGCCAGTTTGCATTCCGTTCCGGCCGGTTTTTCCTTTGTTCTTTCCCGGCCGGACTTTTCCGATGGAGGGGGTTATTTGCAAGTTCGCAAATAATTTTTTGTGGAGGGCTTCCTTGCATATTGTAGCCTTTTGTCATGATTAGATTCCATTCTAATCACTTCTTTGCATTTATGAGATTGGATGTGATTTGAGAGGGTATGGGATTAATTGTGATTTGGTGATGGGATTGTTGCAGGGGGCCGGCCATATGATGTGGAGAAAGAGAGAGGTTTGTTTTTGTTTAGATAATTTCCATTCATGATTTCCTGTGGCCCCCACATTCTTTATGCTGAGGTTTTTCATTTCTTTTGAAATGAATGGAGCTTTAGATTAGGCTACTTTGTGCTCTAGGTGTGCAGGAGGTATTTTATAGAGTGCATGCATTAATTTAGATGGGGGGCCGGCCACTGTTTGGATTTGGAGTGTGGTTTTATTTGATGGATTAATTTATTTTGAAAGGGGAGAGGTTTAATGAAGTGCTGGGGCTGATGGGCTTCAATATAGATTCTTGCTTCATTTTCTTTCTTCCAGTGAGCACAAAAGGATTTGGCCGAGCTCTTTTACAGTGATACTCTATTTCATTCCAGCAAGAAAAATGCAAAATTCCTTTGCACCAATCCCTCCATCATGGCAACTCCTTCAACCCCAAAAGAGACAACTACACTACACATTTCTACAGCAAATCTTGGGCACGTCGACTAGCCAGCTTCGTGCCCGAGTTGCCTCGACATTGAGGTGGGAGCCCGTAAAAGAAGTAGGCGATGTGGTGCCCTTCCGGCGACGAGGAGGAGACCGGGCATTCCGCGGGAGATCGGGATGACGACGAGAAGACCGGAGGACTTGGATCGTCGGTATATCTCTATTCCCTTTCTTGTAGATAGCTAGGACTAGTTAGTGGTTCGATCCGGGTAGTAGTGCGCGGCGGTTTGCCAGTTTAAGAAAATTTAAAGTTTATCACCGCTTCCGCATTCCGGCGTCGGATTGACGGCCGGGGCGCCGCCGTGCACTTACAGTGGTATCAGAGCCTCGCCATTAACTTAGTCTAGCTTGGTGTAGTGTGTTTTTCTGTTTCGATCGATCGAATGTTCCAAAACTACATTTTTGTTAGCATCAGTTTTCTGTTGGAAATTTTTGGTGTCGAAAAATTTTTCAGGTTGTAAAATATTGATGTACTGGAAAATCTAAGAGTTCTGTAAAAATTCGACGAAGTAACTCCACAGTCGGAGCGCGGAACCGCCGCGAAAACCGCCTTCCCGCCGCCCTTCCGCCGCGCACTGTGGAGATCACTTCACCAATTTTTTACAGAGGCCTTCTGAGCTTAAAATATGGGTTTTGGAATATTAAAATTGGGCCCAGGATTTCTGTGAGTGCTACAGTTTTGATTGGGGGCCCACTTGTTAATTTTTGATCGATCGGATATTTTAAACACATTTTTCACAGTATTTACATTATATCTGCGACCGTGAATGTCGCTTGATCGGTAAATCCGGTCTAACTGCTATAGCCCGGTTAGACGGATTTGCGAACGTGACTTTCACGTTGATGTTTTGTTTTTGCTGTGATGTTGCGGATCGGTCGTGGGGATAGCCTGGATGCAATGCTAGTACAGTTTTGTTGTATTATGTACATTTGATATTGCGGGGCGAGCGTCCGACATGTGGACTGCCGTCACTGCCTGATTGTATTATTATTTTGGGGCACGACCTGGTTGCGGTCGATGTACCCGGTGTATGTATATTTTACTTTCTGTACTAGGATTGCCCCACGGAGGGGTGCACGGATAGCCGGGTTCTGGAGGGAAATAAGCCCGCATCTCATGGCATTGAGACGGAGGGGGCTTCACTCTAGGATTGGCGGGCTATTCGCCGCACTCGTAGGGGGTACAGGTTGACCCAGGAGGGGTGCCCAAGTTACCGGATTCCGTGAAGTGCTGGGTGGTCCATTCACGGCGCTGAAGGGGGCTGCCTCGCTTCAGGTTTTGGCGGGTGACTTGCCGCGCCCGTAGGGGTCTAGGATTTCGTTGCACAGGCTATCCACACGACCAGGGGAACGTCTGGTTTCAGTAGTGGCTCTGTGAAACCCGGGGATCCCAGATATCTGTATTGTTCTGTGATGCTGTACATTTCTGTGATGTTGCATTTCTTTTCACGCCTTGAGCGAAATATAATATATTGGTATATATATTAGTAGATGTTGTATATGTTTTACATCCGCGCTAGTCCAGTCCCCGCTCTGTCGTTAGTTAGCTAACCTAACGGATGATGACGGGACCCAGTGGCGAATGCGGATGGCATATACGTACGTCAGTATATTTTCGTTCTTTGTGGTGTGATCAATTGATGGGACTGCATTGATTCGGATCAATGCAAGCTAAACAAACCTATTCTGATGTTGTTGGAACACTTTTCAAAAAGCTGTTATTGCAAGGACGTTCACTTTTGTTTTGCATCGTGGTATTCATTTGGAATATCCTGCTCCTCAGTCGACGAGGCAAGGGCCGAGATCCCTTCACCGGGAGTGACCCCTTGGACAGAAGTTTGCGTCAGGGCATTAACTTCACTATAGCCGATTACTTTTGCTTTGCACCGTGGTATTCAGTTGGAATATCCTGCACCCCATTCTACGGGGAAAGAGCCGAGATCCCTTCACCGGGAGTGACCTCTTTAGTAAAGGTTTTCGTCACTATATTTTCTATAAAAGCTATCCGTTCCTTCGACGATATCAAGTTCTTTACGTTAAAGGTTTTCGCCAGAAACCATTCGTAGCCCTCCGTCGTTTCATATGGGTGGTCAATAGTATTCAAGCTGTGTATGTTGGCCAAAGTCAAGGGACAGTGATTGGTAGCTATTGGGGTATTCATATGCAGCATAGATAGATGCGTTGGTTTGGGACAGTCGTACTGCCATTTTGGCCAAAGTCAAGGGTATGTACGGGTGGATTCAAATTAACCTGGAGAATGACGGGTAGAACTTGACATGTGACTTATGATATGTTGGCCAAAGTCAAGGTCATAAGAGCATGGGGCAGAAATCACATCGGGAGTTTCAAAAGAACTGAAACTTGCCAGATATGCGCATACCTTCTGGAGTGTGATAGCGTGAGCGGATTCCGTCACGTTATCATGCAATGATAGTTGGATCCCGATTCCCACTGATGAGTTAGTTTACTCCTCGGGTGACCCCGACTAATTCTTCTTTCAGGTTTGGAGGAGAATTTGAGGTACAGTGGGAGGTTTCCAGATTAGATAAATTGGTGACCATTCTGATCTAGGTTAGAGTGCACGCTGAGTGTTTCTTTTCTCTCTCTCTTTGGCAGCAACCATTGACCCGACCCTAAGACTTTGACTCAGTGACCAAGTTGACCGAACCTTCTTAAACACCGGTTTTTGGATTGTCAGAGTTGCAGACCTCATTGCCACTCCTACTTTTACCCTTTTCTCCAGGACACCCCGTATTACTACGAACGTCCACTTCCATTGGACAAAACCATCGTATGGTTAGATACGAACTCGAAGGAATTTATTCGAGGATGGTTTCAGGTTCTGGAGAAAACGGATAGGATTATTCAGTTGTCTTTTCCTTTTACCCTCTCTCAGGTTACGAGTACTCCTTGGTTTAGGGGTAGTACACCTATTACGCAAATTGGATTGTCTTCTTCCAAACCTTAGGCTGGTGCCGACCGGTAGGGAATGAAGAAAACCAATTAGCATAACGATGGTGTGCAGAAGGTATTAAGTTCAGACAAAGCAAGGGATTAGTAAGAGGGCAAAGTAAATTGCAACAGATATTCACGACCAAACCAAATATTTCGTTACCACTCCCACATCACCTTTGTATTTCTCCAGGACACTCCGTGTCACTACGAAGATCCACAGTTTATTTGGATACTCCATCGTATGGTTATATACGAACTCGAAAGGAACTTGTCCCAGTTCGGGGATGGATTCTGGTTCAGGAGAAATAGGAATAAGATTTATTCAGGTGTCTTTTATCTTCACCTTCTCTCGCATTGCGAGTGTTCCTAGGATTGGGACATTACACCCATTATGCTTATTGGATAGTCTTCTTCCAAACCATAGGCTGGTGCCGAACGGTAGGGAAGGAAGAAAACCATTTGGCCTAAAGGGGTGTGCAGAAGGTAAAGACTAAAGACATATGAAGGGATTTGGAGAGGTGGCAAAGAATTATACGGTTACAGTCGTGAATCTGGAAGAGGCATTACTAGGAATACCAGAATACCCCATCGGAACATTTCAATGTTTCAGTTTCACTGTGTAATGTTAAAAGAAAACTGATTTCCCGATTAGACACTTGCTCCAGGGTATGTATTTACCAGGTATGATTCTCACATCTGTATGGTTTTACAGATGATGAGTGGGAGTAGGTTATTGGGAATTGGGTGATCATCCTCATTATATCAGGATTCGTTGTAATCGGTGATATTTGAGGAAATCACCTGGGCTGTTTGCCGGTCGGCAAATATTTGGTTTTGAATATCCGATGTTATGCACCAATTTCAAATTGATATATCTGTACGTCTATTTTCATAGAGTGAGATATACCTTTTTGAAATTATGTCTACGACATTTACCTATATCAGTGGATGGTTAGGTAAGGAGCATTAAACAGCGGTGTAATTCTTCTTAACCATAAGTACAGATTTCAACCTACAACACACAGTGAATGAGTTATCAAACTCAAGGGACTTATGCAGAGTATTGTATGTTGTCCAGGGTCCATCAGGACAGAGGGGTTGGTCCTCGTACTATATTCGGTTTACTTATGACTTCTCTAGTTTTTAGACAGGTGTTTCGTAGGAAACACAGGGTCCGAATTTTGAGAAGTTATAGGTATTTGAATGGAGTAGAGAACCAGGTGTAGCAAGTATCGGGATTCTTCAAAGTGATCGAAGATGTAGATACTTGTATTTGGTATTCAGTTGATAGTAATGATTAAGAGATCTTGCTTCTCTTTCAGGTTACTCATAATTGGAAGCATTCCTAAGTTGAGTAACGCTGATCCGCCTCCTTCCATTTAGTTGACATGCACTGGAGACAGTTGCATGATTTGGATCTGGTTCAATTAAATCAGTGCCTCTGTTTCTATATTGGATATAGAACAGTTCATATCTTAACGATGTTAAGGTACGGGGAGTTGTCCGGTTTATGATTAAAACCAGACACTGGACAACTCAAGGCACGTTTCTGTAATGGCTGTTTGTGGGTTGACCCAGGCTATGACGAGGGTTGACTTTCTACCATCTGGATGAACAATAGCGATATTGTTCTAGACTCGCCACAGTTTTATTAAAGATGGATTTTTTCAGAAAACAGTAGTGGGAGTATGGTAGAACTGGAAGTGATTCCAGAACCACAAACGATTACTGAAGATTTGATAAGGAACCTAAAGATTCAATCTGGATTGACATTCCATTGGCCACTCCGCAGATAAGGTGGGTAACTTCAGGCACCCGAGAGGCACTACGGTAGCCTCAAGGACGGTGACAGGGAAGTTCTTGTTTACCCACAATTGCCATTGCTGTTGTTCCAGGTTACGAGACCCGGCGGGAGGATGAGTATAGCGTCGTTCTAAACCAATTTTAGAAGTGTACGTCTATATGACTCTGCCAGAGGGTTGTCGTAGTCAGTGGGAGCAGCGGAAGCATTGGTGGACAGGTTGCTTATGTCTATTTATAGACTATAGCAGATGTAGCGGAGATAGATCATCTATTTCTGACGTGACAGTCATGGGTTTGACTTCATCAGAATAGGGGATGGATCAGTTGAGAAGGTAGTAGGGTGTGATATCCTGGTATTTGGATGATATACACAGAGTAGGAAATGAAACTCCTACACTACGATCGGTTATACTTTGGTCGTCACACAGTTGTTTCTCCACAAAGGAAATGGATTTTATATCAGACATACTGGTTACTAGATCTATGGTTTTAGATCTAGATTTGGGTGGTTTCCCAATCAGGGTACTTGACAGCATTCTAAGAGTATTTAGGATGGACGACTCCTGGCACGGTAGTGTACCTGCAGGTAATGGAGTCACCCTCTCCAAAGGTGTCTTACAGACTAAAGGGGAGAGGGACGGGCATGATTGGCAGATCACTTGCTCAGGCAATTGAGTCAATCGTGAGATGTCAAGTACCACACCAGATGTTGTTCTTGCACTAGATGCAATAAGTTGACATTAATCCAATCCTGGAGAAACAGTCGGAAGCAGTTTTAGAACATAAGTGGATGTTCTAGGGAGATGATAACGACAGCCTCATTCAGGAGACAGTTATCATTCCAGGCTTCCAAGGTGACATGGACGACAAGGAGGTTGTCAGAGTTATAGTTTTCCTTCTGATGAGGGGCAGTATTTTGGACAGGTGGTCCAAGGCAATACTGAGGGAGGCATGGCGCGCAGGACACTGATTAAGTTCAGTTGTCAATACAGTCTAAGAAGTTTGGATTTGGAGTTCATTTATGAGCTACGTCCCATCAGACATCCAGACATATTCTAAGACTGATATTGCTCATTTCGGGAGATGGCTTTCTCCGCGAACTTGAGATTTAGAGAGACATAGAAAGAAACATCAAGGCGGATCCACTCACTAAGGCTATTCCTCGAACGCAATAGTTTCGCAAACGAGCTTTGTGAGACTGACTAGTAGAGGAGTTGGGTGTTCGGTATCACATGGGCTGTGAGTATGCGACATCGCAATAATTAGCCTTGAGTGCAAGTGGGAGATTGTTGGAGGTAGTGCCCTCAGAGTCAATTATTGGATCACAGGTACGTTGTTGCGCCACGGCAGCGCCCCGGCCTCTTTCTCGAGGCCAAAATGCGGAATAAAAATTTTTTCCCTTGCTCGGAAACCGGCGCTACCGCGGACAATTACCCGGATCGAAACCATTAACCTATACTAGCTAACTAGAGAGATAGGGTGAGAAGTTATACCAAGCGATCCGTGTCCTTCGGTCTTCATCTCCACTCCGATCTCTTGCGGAATCTCCGTCACCTCCTCGCTCGTCGGAAAGGGGCACCACGTAGCCGGAATCTTTTACGGGCTCCCGCCTCTTGACCGAGGCAACTCGGGCGCGAAGTTGGCTAGCCGACGCGTCCAAGGCTTGCTATAGAATAGTGTAGTGAACTTGTCTCTTGGGGTTATGAGGTTGCCTTAATGTGGAGGGATGGAGAAGAGAAGGAGAGAAAGAAATGAGCTTTGAAGCTAATCTTTTTGCAACCATGGAATTAATGAGATGAGCATTTTTTTCAACCAAAATAAAAATCCCCTCCTCACAAATAATGTGGCCGGCCTCTTTATCTCAAGAATGAGATTGGAGAGAGAAAAAATGAATCCATCAAATAAGAAAAGGAAAAGATAATTAAAGAAGAAGGTCACTCTCATTTCAATCCAAATCCTTTCCACCATCCATCAAATGAAAAGCAAGTGATGAGATTAAAAAGGAATCTCATCATGACAAAGGCACATAAGCAACAAGACCCTCCACAAAAGAGTTATTTGCAAACTGCAAATAACCCCCTTCCAACAAGAAAGTCCGACCGAGAAGGAATGAAGGAAAACCGGCCGGAACGGAATGCAAACTGGCAACTTCAGAAAACCGATCCCGTAATAAATTACAGGAAAACCCCACTGCAGCAAATACATGCCCGCATTTGTATTCCCACTGAACACAAATGCAAAGAGACAAAACTACACTATCAAATACTAGAATCCGGCTTAAGCCAAAGCCGGCTAGTAAAAACTGTCCGATCACGATCCGTGCAATACCGCACGTATCTGATCGAACCCTGCCATATCTCCATACGGCCTCTACAGCGTTTCGCCCGAAACTTGAGTAACTGAAAGTGTGGTGGACTCTAAAGACTCGTCAATACTATGGCTGTGGATTTAACCACTGGCACGTCAGAGGTATAAGCCAATACGTGACGGGCCACCAGCTATTGACCAAAAGGGACGTCGATGAGGAAGCTCACCCCGACACCCTACTGAGCCTGTCAGTGACAATATCCGTACAGTCCGGTCCGTTCGTCTATGAGTATCGCATGGCGGGCCTAGGGGGTTGGTAAAAGTCAGACCCCCAAAAGCGGTACAAGTCGTGTCGGAGTGTAGCCCAGAACGCCCTGAGATACTACTGGAATACCTACCAGTAAATCTCCTGCCTCGGCCGAGGGCTTTGCGTAATGGCTCTCCTAGACACAGCGCGACCTCACCCCCAATACCGGGAGAGACGAACCCCTGCAGATCCGCTCACTGCCTCCATGTGGCTCGGGACTGTACCCAACTAAAACCTGTTTGCACGACTCCTTTGAGCCGTGGTAGGGTAGTAATCAAAGTACAGTGGGAACTCACACGAGACAAATGACGATCCCAGGTCGATGAACTAACCTGTACACATGTCACCAGGGAACTGCTATCTGACGTCTGGTATAAGCCCAACTAGCAGGTTCCCGGCGAGTCCTGTCCGGTGTACTCATAACCCAATGAGCACCTGTATACATCTTAGGTGAACCAACTGACACCAGTGGCTTGTGAGACCGGCCACCGCCCCTCGTCGGGGTCTCGACTGTATACACTAGTCTACTAATGGAGTATCGATGCCCTGTCTCGAAACTCCTACGACTAGGGACCTTTTAAGGATGTGCTTATAAACAACCAGCTCCCACGTATATGATCGCCATCATACTGCTGGTAGTCAAGCAAGAATCCTAGGGGCTCTATCAACGTGTAATAGCGTCCTGTCATGTCACCTAAAGCAGTACACGATGATAAAGATAAACCAGATAACATACTATCATCTCGAGTAAGACTGTCCTACCGGGATAGGTCCTCCCTCAATCATTGCAATCACGTGCCTGTGATCCAATAATTGACTCTGAGGGCAATATCTCCAACAATCTCCCACTTGCACTCAAGGCTAATTATTGCGATGCCGCATACTCACAGCCCGTGTGATATCGAACACCCAACTCCTCTACAAGTCAGTCTCACAAAGCTCGTTTGCGAAACTATTGCGTTCGAGGAATAGCCTCAGTGAGTGGATCCGCAGAGAAGTTTCTTTCTATGTCTCTCTATATCTCAAGTTCGCGGAGAAAGCCATCTCCCGAAATGAGCAATACCTGTCTTAGAATGTCTGGATGTCTGATGGGACCTAGCTCATAAATGAACTCCAAATCCAAACTTCTTAGACTGTATCGTCAACTGAACTTAATCAGTATCCTGCGCCATGCCACCCTCAGTATTGCCTTGGACCACCTGTCCAAAATACTGCCCCTCGTCAGAAGGAAAAATATAACTCTGACAACCTCCTTGTCGTCCATGTCACCTTGGAAGCCTGGAATGATAACTGTCTCCCAAATAAGGCTATCGTTATCATATCCCTAGAACATTCACTTATGTTCTAAGACTGCTTCCGACTGTTTCTCCAGGATTGGATCAATATTAACTTATTGCATCTAGTGCAAGAACAACATCTGGTGTGGTACTTGACATCTCATGATTGACTCATTTGCCTAAGCAAGTGATCTGCCAATCATGAGTATCCCTCTCCCCTTTAGTCTATAAGACACCTTTAGAGAGGGTGACTCCATCAACTGCAGGTGCACTACCATGCCAGGAGTCGTCCATTCTAAATACTCATAGAATGCTGTCAAGGTACCCAGATTGGGAAACCACCCAAATCTAGATCTAAAACCATAGATCTAGTAACCAGTATGTCTGATATAAAATCCATTTCCTTTGTGGAGAAACAACTGTGTGACGACCAAAGTATAACCGATCGTAGTGTAGGAGTTTCCTTTCCTACTCTGTGTATGTCATCCAAATACCATGACATTACACCCTACTACCTTCTCAACAGATCCATCCCCTATTCTGATGAAGTCAAACCTATGACTGTCACATCAGAAATAGATGATCTATCTCCGCTGTATCTGCTTTAGTCTATAAATAGACATAAGCCTGATGTCCACCAATGCTTCCGCTGCTCCCACTGACTACGACAACCTTCTGGCAGAGTCATACAGACGTGCAGTTCTAAAGCTAGTTTAGAACGACGCTATACTCATCCTCCTGCCGGGTCTCGCAGCCTGGAATAACAGCAATGGTAATTGTGGGTAAACAAGAACTTCCCTGTCACCGTCCTTGAGGCTACCGGAGTACCTCTCGGGTGGCTGAAGTTACCCATCGTATCTGCGGAGTGGCCAATGGAATGTCAAATCAGATTGAATCTTTAGGTTCCTTATCAAATCTTCAGTAATCGTTTGTGGTTCTGGAATTACTTCCAGTTCTACCATACTCCCACTACTTTTTCTGAAAAAATCCATTTTTAATAAAAACTGCGGCGAGTCTAGAACAATATTGCTATTGTTCATCCAGATGGTAGAAAGTTAACCCTCGTCATAGCCTGGGTCAACCCACAAACAGCCATTACAGAAACGTGCCTTGAGTTGTCCAGTGTCTGGTTTTAAGCATAAGCCGGACAACTCCCCGTACCTTAACAATGTCAAGATATGAACTGTTCTATATCCAATATAGTAACAGAGGCACAGATTTAATCGAACCAGATTCAAATCATGCAGCTGTCTCCAGTACATGTAAACTAAATGGAGGGAGGCCGATCAGCGTTACTCAACTTAGGAATGCTTCCAATTATGAGTAACCTGAAAGAGAAGCAATCTGTCTTCATCATTACTATCAACTGAATACCATACACAAGTATCTACATCTTCTATCTCTTTGAAGAATCCCGATACTTGCTATACCTGGTTCTCTACTCTATTCAAATACCTATAACTCCTCAAAACTTAGACCCTGTGTTTCCACGAAGCAGCTGTCTAAAATCTAGAGAAGTCATAAGTAAACCGAATATAGTACGAGGACCAACCCCTCTGTCCTGATGGACACTGGACAATATACAATACTCTGTATAAGTCCGCTGAGTCTAACAACTCTTTCACTGTGTGTCGTAGGTTGAAAACTGTACTTATGGTTAAGAAGAATTACACCGCTGTTTAATGCTCCTTACCTAACCATCCACTGATATAGGTAAATGTCATCGACATAATATCAAAAGGTATATCTCACTCTATGAAAATAGACGTACAGATATATCAATTTGAAATTGGCGCATAACTGCGGATATTCAAAACCAAATATTTGCGGACCGGCAAACAACCCAGGTGACTTCCTCAAATATCACTGATTACAACGAATCCCGATATAATGAGGATGATCACCCAATTCCCAGTAACTTACTCCCACTCATCATCTGTAAAACCATACAGATGTGAGAATCATACCTGGTAAATACATACCCTGGAGTAAGTGTCTAATCGGGAAATCAGTTTTCTATTAACAGTACACAGTGAAACTGAAACATTGAAATGTTTCGTCGGGGTATCCTGGTATTCCTAGTAATGCCTCTTCCATTATCCAGATTCACAACTGTAACCGTATAATTCTTTGCCACCTCTCCAAATCCCTTTATGTGTCTTTAGTCATTACCTTCTGTACACCCCTTTAGGCCAAATGGTTTTCTTCCTTCCCTACCGTTCGGCACCAGCCTATGGTTTGGAAGAAGACTATCCAAAAAGCATAAAGGGTGTACTGTCCTAATCCTAGGAGCACTCGCAATGCGAGAGAAGGTGAAGATAAAAGACACCTGAATGTACTTTATTCCTATTTCTCCTGAACCAGGATCCATCCCCGAACTGGAACAAGTTCCTTTCGAGTTCGTATATAACCATACGATGGATTATCCAATAAAATGGGATCTTCGTAGTGATACGGAGTGTCCTGGAGAAATACAAAGGTGATTTAGGATTGGCGAAGAAATACTTGGTTTGGTCGTGAATAGCAGTCGCAACTTACTTTGCCCTCTTACTAATCCCTTGCTTTGTCTTAACTTAATACTTTCTGT
Organism: Agapanthus africanus; assembly: GCA_030015575.1. Taxonomy (NCBI): domain Eukaryota; kingdom Viridiplantae; phylum Streptophyta; class Magnoliopsida; order Asparagales; family Amaryllidaceae; genus Agapanthus; species Agapanthus africanus. The sequence goes on from CM057338.1 coordinate 238,705,287, forward strand.
ACACCGTTTTAGGCTAACTGGTTTTCTTCATTCCCTACCGGTCGGCACCAGCCTATGGTTTGGAAGAAGACTATCCAATTTGCGTAATAGGTGTACTACTCCTAAACCAAGGAGTACTCGCAACCTGAGAGAAGGTGAAAAGGAAAAACAACTGAATAATCCTATTCGTTTTCTCCAGAACCAGAAACCATCCTCGAAGTCCTTCGAGTTCGTATATAACCATACGATGGTTTTGTCCAATGGAAGTGGACGTTCGTAGTAATACGGGGTGTCCTGGAGAAAAGGGTAAAAGTAGGAGTGGCAATGAGGTCTGCAACTCTGACAATCCAAAAGCCAGTGTTAAGAAGGTTCGGTCAACTTGGTCACTGAATCATAGTCCAGGGTCGGGTCAATGGTCGCTGCCAGAGAGAGAGAAAAGAAACACTCAGCGTGCACTCTAACCTAGATCAGAATGGTTATCACTTTGTCTAATCTGGAAACCTCCCACTGTACCTCAAATTCTCCTCAAACCTGAAAGAAGAATTAGTCGGGATCACCCGAGGAGTAAACCAACTCATCAGTGGGAATCGGGATCCAACTATCATCGCATGATAACGTGACGGAATCCACTCACGTCACCACACTCCAGAAGGTATGCGCATGCCTGGCAAGTTTCAGTTCTTTTGAAACTCCCGATGTGAGTTTTACCCCTAGGACTCAAGTGACCTTGACACAGTCAACAAATCAAAGAGTCCTAGTCAAGTTCAACCCGTCATTATCCTGGATTGCATTAAACCCACCCGTACGAGCCCTTGACACAGTCAACAAGGCCGCACGACTGTCCTAACCAATCCCATTTATATGCTGCAAACAAACACTACTTAGCTACCGCACACTACGCCTTGACACAGTCAACAAACGCAGCACGAATACTAAGTAATATTTGTAAGAAATGACGGAGGGCTACGTCTAGTTTTTGGCGAAAAACTTTTAACGTAATGAACTTGATATCGTTGAAGGAACTGCATAGCCTTTTATAAAATATAGTGACGAAAACCTTTACTAAAGAGGTCACTCCCGGTGAAGGGATCTCGGCTCTTTCCCCGTAGAATGAGGTGCAGGGTATTCCAACTGAATACCACGATGCAAAGCAAAAGTAATCGGCTATAGTGAAGTTAATGCCCTGACGCAAACTTCTGTCCAAGGGGTCACTCCCGGTGAAGGGATCTCGGCCCTTGCCTCGTCGACTGAGGAGCAGGATATTCCAAATGAATACCACGATGCAAAACAAAAGTGAACGTCCTTGCAATAACAGCTTTTTGAAAAATGTTCCAACAACATCAGATTAGGTTTGTTTAACTTGCATTGATCCGAATCAATGCAGTCCCATCAATAGATCACACCACAAAGAACGAAAATATACTGACGTACGTACATGCCATCCGCATTCGCCACTGGGTCCCGTCATCACCCGTTAGGTTAGCTAACTAACGGCAGAGCGGGGACTGGACTAGCGCGGATGTAAAACATATACAACGTCTACTAATATATATACCAATATATAGTATTTCGCTCAAGGCGTGAATAAAATGCAACATCACAGAAATGTACAACATCACAGAACAATACAGATATCTGGAAGCCCCGGGTTTCACAGAGCCGCTGCTGAAACCCGACGTTCCCCTGGTCGTGTGGATAGCCTGTGCAATGAAAACCTAGACCCCTACGGGCGCGGCAAGTCACCCGCCAAAACCTGAAGCGAGGCAGTCCCCTTCAGCACCGTGAATGGACCACCCAGCACTTCACGGAATCCGGTAACTTGGGCACCCCTCCTGGGTCAACCTGTACCCCCTACGAGTGCGGCGAATAGCCCGCCAATCCTGGAGTGAAGCCCCCTCCGTCTCAATGCCATGAGATGCGGGCCCGTTGCCCTCCAGAACCCGGCTATCCGTGCACCCCACCGCGGGGTAATCCTAGTACAGAAAGTAAAATATACAAACACCGGGTACATCGACCGCAACCAGGTCGTGCCCCAAAAGAATAATACAATCAGGCAGTGACGGCAGTCCACATGTCGGACGCTCGCCCCGCAATATCAAATGTACATATAAAATAAAACTGTACTAACATTGCATCCAGGCTATCCCCCACGACCGATCCGCAACAACACAGTACAATCACAGAACATCAACGTGAAAGTCACGTTCGCAAATCCGTCTAACCGGGCTATAGCAGTTAGACGGGATTTACCGATCGAATGACATTCACGGTCGCAGATATAAAGTAAATACTGTGAACTAGCATGTTTAAAATATCCGATCGAACAAATTTATCAAAGTGGGCCCCCAAAAAGAACTGTAGCACTTACAGAAAACCTGGGCCCAAATAAAATATCCCAAAAGCCCTATTTCTAACTCATAAGCTTACTGGGAAAATATGGTGCCACGATTCCTCCTATCCGCCGCGGAAGCGCGGCCAAACCAAGGGTTTGGCCGCCCTTCCGCGGTCGAAGTGAAGAATCAGTGGATCGTATTTTCCCAGAATTCTTATAATTGCTTGTACATGCCTCTGCAACAACCTGAAAAATTTTAGGAGCTCAAAAAATTTCAACAGAGAACACATGTGCACAAAAATACGGTTTTTGGGGATTTTGTTCGATCGGGTTCTAAACGCGCTAGAGCAAGCTAGGCTAGGTTAATGGCGTGGCTCTGATACCATGTTGCGCCACGGCAGCGCCCCGGCCTCTTTCTCGAGGCCAAAATGCGGAATAAAAATTTTTTCCCTTGCTCGGAAACCGGCGCTACCGCGGACAATTACCCGGATCGAAACCATTAACCTATACTAGCTAACTAGAGAGATAGGGTGAGAAGTTATACCAAGCGATCCGTGTCCTTCGGTCTTCATCTCCACTCCGATCTCTTGCGGAATCTCCGTCACCTCCTCGCTCGTCGGAAAGGGGCACCACGTAGCCGGAATCTTTTACGGGCTCCCGCCTCTTGACCGAGGCAACTCGGGCGCGAAGTTGGCTAGCCGACGCGTCCAAGGCTTGCTATAGAATAGTGTAGTGAACTTGTCTCTTGGGGTTATGAGGTTGCCTTAATGTGGAGGGATGGAGAAGAGAAGGAGAGAAAGAAATGAGCTTTGAAGCTAATCTTTTTGCAACCATGGAATTAATGAGATGAGCATTTTTTTCAACCAAAATAAAAATCCCCTCCTCACAAATAATGTGGCCGGCCTCTTTATCTCAAGAATGAGATTGGAGAGAGAAAAAATGAATTCATCAAATAAGAAAAGGAAAAGATAATTAAAGAAGAAGGTCACTCTCATTTCAATCCAAATCCTTTCCACCATCCATCAAATGAAAAGCAAGTGATGAGATTAAAAAGGAATCTCATCATGACAAAGGCACATAAGCAACAAGACCCTCCACAAAAGAGTTATTTGCAAACTGCAAATAACCCCCTTCCAACAAGAAAGTCCGACCGAGAAGGAATGAAGGAAAACCGGCCGGAACGGAATGCAAACTGGCAACTTCAGAAAACCGATCCCGTAATAAATTACAGGAAAACCCCACTGCAGCAAATACATGCCCGCATTTGTATTCCCACTGAACACAAATGCAAAGAGACAAAACTACACTATCAAATACTAGAATCCGGCTTAAGCCAAAGTCGGCTAGTAAAAACTGTCCGATCACGATCCGTGCAATACCGCACGTATCTGATCGAACCCTGCCATATCTCCATACGGCCTCTACAGCGTTTCGCCCGAAACTTGAGTAACTGAAAGTGTGGTGGACTCTAAAGACTCGTCAATACTATGGCTGTGGATTTAACCACTGGCACGTCAGAGGTATAAGCCAATACGTGACGGGCCACCAGCTATTGACCAAAAGGGACGTCGATGAGGAAGCTCACCCCGACACCCTACTGAGCCTGTCAGTGACAATATCCGTACAGTCCGGTCCGTTCGTCTATGAGTATCGCATGGCGGGCCTAGGGGGTTGGTAAAAGTCAGACCCCCAAAAGCGGTACAAGTCGTGTCGGAGTGTAGCCCAGAACGCCCTGAGATACTACTGGAATACCTACCAGTAAATCTCCTGCCTCGGCCGAGGGCTTTGCGTAATGGCTCTCCTAGACACAGCGCGACCTCACCCCCAATACCGGGAGAGACGAACCCCTGCAGATCCGCTCACTGCCTCCATGTGGCTCGGGACTGTACCCAACTAAAACCTGTTTGCACGACTCCTTTGAGCCGTGGTAGGGTAGTAATCAAAGTACAGTGGGAACTCACACGAGACAAATGACGATCCCAGGTCGATGAACTAACCTGTACACATGTCACCAGGGAACTGCCATCTGACGTCTGGTATAAGCCCAACTAGCAGGTTCCCGGCGAGTCCTGTCCGGTGTACTCATAACCCAATGAGCACCTGTATACATCTTAGGTGAACCAACTGACACCAGTGGCTTGTGAGACCGGCCACCGCCCCTCGTCGGGGTCTCGACTGTATACACTAGTCTACTAATGGAGTATCGATGCCCTGTCTCGAAACTCCTACGACTAGGGACCTTTTAAGGATGTGCTTATAGACAACCAGCTCCCACGTATATGATCGCCATCATACTGCTGGTAGTCAAGCAAGAATCCTAGGGGCTCTATCAACGTGTAATAGCGACCTGTCATGTCACCTAAAGCAGTACACGATGATAAAGATAAACCAGATAGCATACTATCATCTCGAGTAAGACTGTCCTACCGGGATAGGTCCTCCCTCAATCATTGCAATCACGTGCCTGTGATCCAATAATTGACTCTGAGGGCAATATCTCCAACATACGTGATTGCAATGATTGAGGGAGGACCTATCCCGGTTGGACAGTCTTACTCGAAATGATAGTATGCTATCTGGTTTACCTTTATCATCGTGTACTGCTTTAAGTGACCTGACACGTCGCTATTACACGTTGATAGAGCCCCTAGGATTCTTGCTTGACCACCAGCAGTATGAGGGCGATCATATAAGTGGGAGCTGGGGGTCTATAAGCTTATCCTTAAAAGGTCCCTAGTCGTGGGAGTTTCGAGACTGGGCATCGATTCTCCATAGTAGACTAGTGTATACAGTCGAGACCCCGACGAGGGGCGGTGGCCGGTCTCACAAGCCACTGGTGTCAGTTGGATCACCTAAGATGTATACAGGTGCTCATTGGGTTATGAGTACACCGGACAGGACTCGCCGGGAACATGCTAGTTGGTCATATACCAGACGTCAGATGGCAGTTCCCTGGTGACATGTGTGCAGGTTAGTTCATCGACCTGGGGATCGTCATTTGTCTCGTGTGAGTTCCCACTGTACTTTGATTACTACCCTACCACGGCTCAAAGGAGTCGTGCAAACAGGTTTTAGTTGGGTACAGTCCCGAGCCATATGGAGGCAGTGAGCGTATCTTCAGGGGTTCGTCTCTCCCGGTATTGGGGGTGAGGTCGTGCTGTGTCTAGGAGAGCCATTACACAAAGTCCTTGGCCAAGGCAAGGAGATTTACTGGTAGGTATTCCAGTAGTATCTCAGGGTGTTCTGGGCTACACTCCGACACGACTTGTACCGCTTTTGGGGGTCTGACTTTTACCAACCCCCTAGGCCCGCCATGCGATACTCATAGACGAACGGACCGGACTGTACGGATATTGTCACTGACAGGCTCAGTAGGGTGTCAGGATGAGTTTACTCATCGACGTCCCTTTTGGTCAATAGCTGGTGGCCCGTCACGTATTGGCTTATACCTCTGACGTGCTAGTGGTTAAATCCACAGCCATAGTATTGACGAGTCTTTAGAGTCCACCACACTTTCAGTTACTCAAGCTTTCGGGCGAAACGCTGTAGAGGCCGTATGGAGATATGGCAGGGTCCGATCAGATACGTGCGGTATTGCACGGATCAGGATCGGACGGTTTTGTACTAGTGGCCGTATAGTTATATGGCAGCGTTCGATCAGATACGTGCGGTATTGCACGGATCAGGATCGGACGGATATTACTGGCCGGCTTTGGTTTAAGCCGGTCCTAGTTTAGTACAGTGTAGATTTTGTCTCTTTGCATTTGTATCCGGTCGGAATACAGATGCGGGTGTGTATGCACAGTATAGGGGTTTTCCTGTAATTTATTACGGGACCTGTTTTCTGGAGTTGCCAGTTTGCATTCCGTTCCGGCCGGTTTTTCCTTTGTTCTTTCCCGGCCGGACTTTTCCGATGGAGGGGGTTATTTGCAAGTTCGCAAATATTTTTTTGTGGAGGGCTTCCTTGCATATTGTAGCCTTTTGTCATGATTAGATTCCATTCTAATCACTTCTTTGCATTTATGAGATTGGATGTGATTTGAGAGGGTATGGGATTAATTGTGATTTGGTGATGGGATTGTTGCAGGGGGCCGGCCATATGATGTGGAGAAAGAGAGAGGTTTGTTTTTGTTTAGATAATTTCCATTCATGATTTCCTGTGGCCCCCACATTCTTTATGCTGAGGTTTTTCATTTCTTTTGAAATGAATGGAGCTTTAGATTAGGCTACTTTGTGCTCTAGGTGTGCAGGAGGTATTTTATAGAGTGCATGCATTAATTTAGATGGGGGGCCGGCCACTGTTTGGATTTGGAGTGTGGTTTTATTTGATGGATTAATTTATTTTGAAGGGGGAGAGGTTTAATGAAGTGCTGGGGCTGATGGGCTTCAATATAGATTCTTGCTTCATTTTCTTTCTTCCAGTGAGCACAAAAGGATTTGGCCGAGCTCTTTTACAGTGATACTCCATTTCATTCCAGCAAGAAAAATGCAAAATTCCTTTGCACCAATCCCTCCATCATGGCAACTCCTTCAACCCCAAAAGAGACAACTACACTACACATTTCTACAGCAAATCTTGGGCACGTCGACTAGCCAGCTTCGTGCCCGAGTTGCCTCGGCATTGAGGTGGGAGCCCGTAAAAGAAGTAGGCGATGTGGTGCCCTTCCGGCGACGAGGAGGAGACCGGGCATTCCGCGGGAGATCGGGACGACGACGAGAAGACCGGAGGACTCGGATCGTATGGTATACTTCTCTACCCCCTCTCTAGATAGCTTAGACTAGTTTAATGGCACGATCCGGGGTTTAGTGCGCGGTGGTGCCGGTTTGCTAAGTCCGCAAAATTAAAGTTTATCACCGTTTCCGCGTTTGGCCGTCGGATTGACGGCCGGGGCGCCGCCGTGCACTTACACAAAACATAAGCAGCGTTTATTATATATCATATATATACAATAATAAAGCATTCGTCTCATGCATATAATATGATCACATCACAGAATATCAGCAGCAGAAGATAACATGTGAAATATTGGATATACTAGGAGGTCCGTGTTTTATTTTTAGCCTGTATAAAACACGGATTCCACGGTCGCGATGAACAGCCAAACCCACATCCCTAGACCTCTACGAGAGCGGCAAGCAACCCTCCCAATTCTAGGGTTAGGAGACCCGGTCTCGACTCCTCAAGATGGCCTCCTACTGGACCTTATAACCCGGTTGCTTGTGCTCTCCTGCTTGGGTCTATCCTAATGCGGAAAAGTAAATAATATACAATGGTGACATCATCCTCAACCCGGAAGTGCCCCAATAAAAGAATATTACATACAATGAATTTTACATGAATGAAAATAAAAACCCTCATCTCACATAAAACCCACGGCTATTCAAATCACAACGATCCAATATAACATATCACAGCAACACATAACATCACATGTCATCAACGTAAGTAAATATGCGTATCCCAATTGTCGTTGATATATAGCAACGAAACCGGCGATAAACCACATATTACACTTACGGTCGCAGAAAAGAAAGTGAAAAACTACAACATTTGGAATCCATGATCTCCTTAGACATCATAAACCCGAAATATCACATATTACGGATTTCATGCCTAACTATATGAATTCCACATATTGTATCACATTCCAGATAACTAGACAATGTTAAACTTTCCAATCGAATAAAAAAACACCCAAAATTTCCCAAATAGCTCAACACTTGAGCGGAGTTCAAAAGGTCCCAGAACATGCCACAACTCCTATGAACCAGCCGTAGAAGGGTCGACCAATGCCTCATATATGGCACTGCTGAACTACCACAAACCATAGGGTTTAGGCGGTTCTGACGGTCACATAATCAAGTAAAGGTTTCGTTCTTCTAGAGGGTCCACAAAATCGCTTGCATGATTTTCTGAAAGTTTTAAACTAAGGAAAAATCCAACTCTTGGAAAATTTTCCGGTAAGGGTTAAGGTGGGTATTTGATATCCGATCGAACTTTTTAACACCGTCTAAAATAACCCAAAACAAAACTAGAATTACGAATACAAAACAGTCCAAGTTGCCTATGCAGAAAATTAACATCATATGAAATTTTAGCAAAAACAAACAACACCTGAAACCCTAAAACCCAGAGACTAGAACACCCTGAAAATTTGAAGGCCAAATTAAAAAATTGGACCGAGGAGCTCAGTTTTTCAAGCATTGTGGCCGGCCACTTCATGGCCAAATAGCTTCAAATTTTGACGGTGTTCATGTTATATCACATATAACACTCTGCAGTTTTTTAAAAAAAATTTGACACCATTTGAAAATCCACAGAAACTAGGATATATGGTTTCAAGTTTCGGATTCGTTTCGGTATCGTAATCTAACTATATCCATCTAATTCTCTAGCTTGGCTCTGATACCACTGTAAGGTTGTCTAGCACGGCAACAAGATTTCGGGTGACATCATCCATGCCATTTAAAAAAATATTGCTATTCTAACTAACCCTAACCATAGATCTTTAACTAAAGAATCATACGGAATCAAAATGCAAACACTTTACAACTAAGTGATAGGGATTGCAACCTTTGTAGTCTGTTCCTTCGTTTCATAAGCTCCGATTAGTGGTCCCTTCGCTGCGATCCATGAACTCCCGGACTCTTGAGAGGCTCCACAAGTCGTATGATGCATTCTTGCTTGTAGTCTTCGAAATCTGAGATGATCTATTTCAAGGAAACACGGACTCAAGCTATCTCTTCACTAAGTAAGAACTAGTGAAGCTAACACACTAATCTATATGGCTAGTACAGAAGAGGATGATGAAGTAGGAATTTTGCTCTCTTTAGTTTTCTTTTTCTCACAATCTTTTATCATAAATGAAAAGGCTAGAAAAGCTTTTTGAGGAAGAAGAAGATGAAGTGATAAAAGAATTATTGTTGTGAGGTTAGAAATGCAACCATGGGTTAAGAATGCCATGCTTAACCTTTGTAAAAACTTAACCATGAGCTAGGGTTAAAGGTTAGGTCAAAAAATATCTTAAGCTAGACAAAAAGAGTGGACAAAGTCAAAAGAAGCTTACAAGCTTTCACCAAATATCAACCATGACAAAATCCACAATATTTGAATTACTTAATGATAAATATAAACCCTAACATTAACCCTAGTATGGTCTAAGTCTCATACACCCTTGTTGCATGTGTAACCTAGCATGTTACAATTATACATATCACATATATATAATATAATAACAAAAGAAAAGAATACAATAAACATATATCACATATATGTTAAAAGTATCCAAAGTGAGAAAATGAAATGCTTAAGTGAGCTTATATTAGTTAATGTAATGTAATATATCACATATATATTATACATTAAATTATTAAATCAATTATTGATTTAATAATCCGGCTATATTACATATAACCAACTAATATAATATGTATCAATTTATCGATTCAACACTTGATTCGATAACCCGGCTATATCATATATACCCGGCCGATATCACATATCGCGATAATAGAATATGGTATCACATACACGTATTATTCTCGGTCCCGCACATATCACATATGTGCTCCTACTCCGTTTCTCCTGAGCCAGGAAACCTCTGTGTGGGACTCTAAAGACTCGTCAATACGCCAGCAGTAGGTGATAATCATATCAAGCACCCACAAGCTGCAACGGCCATCTGGGTATGAGCAATCAGAAGATCAACAAGAAAGCCTGTACATACTCCTGCGAATCCAATCAGTAACACTACCGTACAGTCCAGTCTCTTCATCTGATATGTCGCATATCCAGTTTAGGGGTGGTAAACGTTAGACCCCAGTAACCGATAAGTCGTGTCGATATGAGGCTCATAACGGGTCGAGAACCTACTGATAATACTTACCAGTATATCTCCATATCAGCCCTGTCAGGGACTTCCAGTTATAGCCAATCGAACACAGCGCAACATCAACCCCCAATACCGGGAAAGACGAAACCCCTCCTATCGCTCATTGCCTCCATGTGATTCAGGACCGTACCTAAAAGCCACCGTTTTGCATGTTCTCATGAACGTGGTAAGGTGGAAATCAAAGCACGGTGGGAATCAAAGAAGACTCTATGACGATCTCGGGTCTACAGACTAACCTGTACCAGTGTCACCAGAGAACTGCTATCTGACGATAGATATAATACCATTTAGGAGTTCTCGGCGAGTCCGTTCAGTGTACCCAGTCTCCACTGAGCACCCGTACACCATCTTTGATATCAAACACCAATGGATGTGGGATCATCCATCACCCATCATATGGGTCAAGATGCGTATATGCTAGTCTACTCTGGAGTATAATGCCCTGTCTCGATACACCCTCGACTAGGAAAGATTATAGGATGTACTCGTGGACTATCCTGGCCCTACTAGTATGATCTGCATCATAGTCCTAATAGTCAGGTACATATCCTAAGGGCTTTATCAACATGTGAGAGCAAGACAGTAACTCAATACAAGTCGACATATTAAGACAAAGTGAAACCAGATAGCATATTATCAAATCGAGCAAGAAAGTCCTCTCTATATATATATCCAAACATCCACTATAATGTACAGCATGTGTACAATAATGGCCTCTAGGGCATATACATAACTAACAGAAACTCAAAAGCAAATCTGAGCCGGCTGTCACTTTCAAAAGCAAAAACCCTATGTGCGTCCGCATTTCGGCAATGACACTGATGAATCCGATGCTGGAAGTTCGTCCTTCCGTAAAACTCACCCTTATTTTAGTAGCGATATGAATGAGTCTGATATTGAAGGCTCATCCGGTAGCAAAATTCGCCCTCGTTTAGGCAGTGACACTGAAGAATCAGAAGAAGAGGATCCATAACAGCTATGAAAATCGGGCTCTCGTGCAAAAAGCGAAGTTAAGAGAGACCTTCGAAGTTACAGAAGGGTCCCTAGCCGTCATGAGGGTGCCAGAGCAGATGTGCAAAAAGCTTGATACATTGTCAGTCTCCACCGTGGACTAGCTGAAAACCTTCTACGTTCCCGGAAGAAAGAGTAGACAGAAGAGCATCCTGTTTTATGGGTCAAATCCTGTCGTGCACCCGAAAGATGTGTCTGTCACATGCCTTCCCTATGAAAGAGACATAAGAGCCGTCCTAAAGCCCAGATATTATGCGCCCGAGATGCGGGAATATTTTAAAAAGTGTGGATGTTGGTTATATCAAACGGACTCTGAAGCGAAGTTTTATGAGGGGCTGTGGCACCTGCCTCCGGTCCGAGCACTCATCGATGGAAAAATCCCAGATAGACAGGGCATAGGTTTCATTCAACCTGACGTCAATGCATGCTACATGGTCCATATTGGTGAAGCCAGCGAAGAGTCAAATGATGAAGACGAGCTAGCTGAGCCAGAAGAAGCCCTTCAAGAGTTCGAAGATGGCAGACAAGTAACCTTCGACGAGCTAACCGAGGTTGATTTTGGAATGCCCGATAATCCAAGGCCGACCTACATCAGCTCACTCTTGTCAGAGGAAATGAAAGAGCAAAAAACTGCCCTGTGTTCACCGCCGAAAACCGGGAAGGCAAACGTCTTGCCTTAATTTGGGGGCAGATGCTATTTAGGTTTATCCGTCCACCTCTCTGAAGATGCCAAGTTGATTTATGGCACCGCGTATCGGAGGTTTGGACGGATGCGGCCGTTGTAGCAGACTTCGTCAGATTCCCCCTCGTTTGCGAGGGGTTTTTCATTGTGAGGATGCTCTTCCCTGCAGGCGCAAGCCCCTGCAGTTAACTACGTTACCGTATCGCGGTAACCACTTTCTCCGGCTTCAGAAGGTCACTTCGTGTCATGTGATATTTGTTTTATTTTTGGTTGCCCGTGGATTGCATATGGAGACTAATTTATGTTGGCGCCCGTAGGGCATGGATTAGTCCAAATCCGTATGTTCTTAGATTTGGGTTTGGGTTGATTTAAGGATCGTTAATCTCGTTTGAGATTAAGATCAATTTAAATGTTTGTTGAAGATACGTTAGTCTAATTTTAGGCTAAGATCTACTCAACAGGATTTTTAGATCATTCAGACCCAACAAAAGAGCATTTGGGCTCCATTGTGTTAGTTTAAGGATGTTGCGGTCCGTTGTTAGTTTAAGAACGTTGCGGTCCGTTGTGGGATGTGCCCATCAATTTGGAAGTGCACCAAATAGTTGTTAGTTATCAGGACCCACCACCTCTCTGAAGACGCTGAAGAATTACAAAGACATTTATCAGAGGTGTGAGGAGATGTACCCTTGAACCAATGAATATTCGTCAGAAGATCGGTAGTCTTGGTTGAGACTCAGACCAATTTGGAAAATAAAGAGCACATGGACTCGGTTGATTAATGCCATGATTGGGGTGCGCTCGCTTGCACTTGTGAAACGCTGTGTGAACAGTAGCTCCATTTCCGTAAATGTTTTGATGGGGTCATCCGAAAGCTCCAAGTACCATTCAAATGATGTCTCCGCCAAGCTACCGACAAACTGGTGAAGTAGCAGTTTGTCGTCGCCTCCAGTATTGGCGCATAGAGCTCTGAACTGAGCGACGTACTGATGGGGATTGCCTGTCCCCTTATACACGTGGAATTTAGGGATCGTATATTCTGGCGGGTACTTGATTTGATCGTACCAGCCTGGATATGGTCGCCCAGTTCTGACGACTTGGCCAGCCGCTTCGCTTGCCTGATGAGCTCATATTTGTTGAGCTATGTAATCATCGAGGGCAGCCTTGGAGATCGTTTCTTCCTTGGCTGCTGAGAAAGCCGATGGAGGATTTGACGTTTCCCCTCTATCGTCTTCGATAATTATCGGAGGGTTTTCGGCTGGAGGTTCCGGCTAGATCATCATCCTGACCATGTCTTGGAACAGAAGTGCCATCTGTTTTATATTAGCGGCCTGTTCCGCGGCCTCCTTATCCTTCCTTTCCAGCACCCTTCGCAAGAACTCCGTATCAGTCTCTTGTTCCTGGCGTTGCTCAGACGATACTTCCGGACTTTCTTTTTGCCCAGTGAGTGCTGACATCCTCATTAGCATCTCTTGGGGCTTCTGCTGCTGCTCTTGAGCTTTTGTCATGGACCGTGTAAGTGGTCGATGACCTGTGGAAGTATGGCTTTTCTCTTTCCCGGAAGCCATGTACACCGTGTGTACTACCATGCCTCCAGACTTAAGGCGTTTGGGTCCACTGCCTTTGAAATTTGCCGCAGACATGGGGATCTTTCCGGCCTTCTCCTTTTGTGGGAGGTCAAAGTTGAGGGGGCCGTTGCAGCAGACACCCATGCAGACGATACCTTCTATGGTATGATGGCGGAATGGTCCTCCTCTTGCCGAGCTTTCATTTTCTTCGGTCAGTGAGAGTAGTCTTTGTCAATTACAGAGTCTTAGACTCTCCGCCAGACTCTGTGGATCTTGGAAGACAGCCGTTGAGAAGACTGATCCGGTTTTGCTTGCGTTGTATTTTCAAAAGGCGAAGGAGACTTCTTTAGTACAGTGGTTGGAGAGTTCTTGCGCACCATCCTGAGCAGCTCGAAACTGTTCCCAGTTGGAACAGCAGTGTCAATTTCCACCATTGGAGCTGGTGGGGTAAGTCCAGAGGGGAAACTGCCCCCAGCTTTCCTCACTCGGCGCCAGTGGCGACGTCGAGCATGTCATGAAGACGGGACCACCTTTGTCGTGGGAGCGGCTTCATCCTGCTCCCCGCTTTGATGAGAGGCCCCTGTTAGTGTCGGCCTGTCAAAAACTGACGTCCGCTGAGAGGGAACGATCAATCTTGCAAAGGCTAACTTTTTGATAGGGGAAGCAGTCTTGGTGACTTCGCCGGAAGTAGGAGTTGGAACGGAAAATCTTGCAAAGACCGATCTTTTAGCAGGAGAATCCCCTCTGACGACTTCACCTGCCGGGACGGGAATGGCTATCTGCTTCGGAATAACCCCCTCAGGTATTGTGAGCCTTTTTGCAGGCCCACTAGAGCTTTGGCTCAGTCTATTAAAGACTGAGGTAGAAGACTTGGACGACCCGTTGAGAGGGGCCGTAGTGGCTGCAAGTCAATCGAAGACCGACTTCTTCGGAGCTTCCGGTGATGGCATCGGGGCGTTGAGCTTGTAGGCGGGATCATGGTCCCGAAGAACAATCCAGTGGTGGCCTGAGTCACCTGTTCCACTGGAATTGAGAAGATGCAAGCCGCATTTGGCCCGTACATCACTCCTCCGGCGGGGACGGAGTGGGAGTTGCTGTTGCAGGTAGTACAGCTGGAGGCCATCGATGTTATCTCCTTTTCTCGATAGAGAAAGATACTAAATCTTAGTACCTCGAATCCAGGGACAACCATATTAAACCGCGATTCATTCATGAACACGACACATGAAGTGTGGAGTGGAAAAAGAAAAAGGTCCTACCGGACGTGCCAGAATCTGTTCACCACCGAAAACTGTGAAGAAAAACGTCTTGCCTGAATTTGGCGGCAGATGCTATTTAGGTTTATCCGTCCACCTCTCCGAAGATGCCAAGTTGATTTATGGCACCGCGTATCGGAGGTTTGGACAGATGCGGCCGTTGTAGCAGACTTCATCAGATTCCCCCTCGTTTGCGAGGGGTTTTTGATTGTGGGGACGCTCTTCCTTGCAGGCGCAAGCCCCTGCAGTTAACTACGTTACCGCATCGCGGAAACCACTTTCTCCGGCTCCAGAAGGTCACTTCGTGTCGTGTGAAATTTGTTTTATTTTTTGTTGCCCGTGGATTGTATACGAAGACTAATTTATGTTGTCGCCCGTAGGGCGTGGATTAGTCCAAATCCGTATATTCTTAGATTTGGGTTTGGGTTAATTTAAGGATCGTTAATCTCATTTGAAATTAAGATCAACTTAAATGTTTGTTGAGGATACGTTAGTCTAATTTTAGGCTAAGATATACTCAACAGGATTTTAGGATCATTCAGACCCAACAAAAGATCATTTGGGCTCCATTGTGTTAGTTTAAGGACGTTGCGATCCGTTGTTAGTTTAAGGACGTTGCGGTCCGTTGTGGGATGTGCCCGTCAATTTGGGAGTGCACCAAAGAGTTGTTGGTTATCGAGACCCACCACCTCTCTGAAGACGCTGAAGTTTTACAAAGACATGTATCAGAGATGTGAGGAGATCTACCCTTGAACCAATGAATATTCGTCAGAAGATCGGTAGTCTTGTTAAGACTCAGACCAATTTGGAAAATAAAGAGCACATGGACTTAGTTGATTAGGAGTCTGGCCAACTTGGGCTCAGCTCACTCAGTCTTTGTCATTTCATTTTGATTAAAGTGTTAAACACTTGCTTGGGCTCAATCCCCTTTCTGTGCAAACAATGCTTAGCATTTATATGGGTTCTGATGCTCACACTTTACTTTACTTTTCCCCCTTTTTCTTTTGTTTTTATGGAGTGTTAAACACTTTTTATGGCGCCCTCGTGCAGAGCACGTGAGGTGCTTGGCGCTGAGCGCCAACCACTGAGTGCTAGGCACTCCTTATTGAGCAGCGCCCACGTGAAGGACACATGAGGTGCTTGGTGCTGAGCGCCAACCATTGAGTGCTAAGTACTCTTTATTAAGCAGCGCCCACGTGAGGGACACGTGAGGCGCTTGGCTCTAAGCGCCAACCATTAAGTGCTAAGCACTCTTTATTGAGCAGCGCCCACGTGAGGCACACGTGAGGCGCTTAGCACTAGGTTTTCTTTGGGTGTTCTGTTCAGAGTTCAATTCTCTGTTCTTTTCTGGATCTTTGATCCCCAAGAACAAATTCATCCCCATGAGAATTAAATTCTTATTTGTGCGAGACTTGTCTCATGGATCTCAGATCCAGGAAAAGAACTATGTTCATTTATGACGGTTAAACCCTTGGATATGCAGATGCGATGCTCTGATCTCTATTTTTTTATTTACCTCGAAGAAAGGTATTCTTCTTTCTTCCTTCGTAAAGCTTTCTTCTCGCTTGCTCTAAAGCTTATGGGGGGGGTTTCTCTCTCCAAGTCTTAAAGTCTTGGGTCCTTTATATAGTAGAGGCACATCTGTTGATTTAGTTAAAGAAATCTCTCGTTGAGAGAACCTGATTGATTTGGGGATTTTATCCACCGTTGGATTTTTGATCCAAAGACTTCTGTTTTACAAAAGATATTTTTCTTGTTTTTAACAAGATTAGGAAAATATTTTCCCATACAAAATTTTTCTGTATATATGAGTGATTTTTAATCACCATTGGATTTTTTAATCCAACGGCACTCTGTTTTACAGAGAGTAATCTTTCTTATTTTAAAAAGATTTAAGAAATATTTGCTCAACAGAATTTAATTCTGTACTCTGATGATTTATCATCTCCGTTGGATATTTGATCCAACGGCGCTGTTTAATAGAGAGATTTGGTTCTGGAGCTAGCGCCCTCGTGCGAGGCACGTGAGGCGCTGCCTCAGAGTTTTTAACTCTTGGCGCTGGCACCCTCGTACGAGGCACATGAGGTGCTGCCTCAGAGTTTTTAACTCTTGGCGCTGGCACCCTCGTGCGAGGCACATGAGGCGCTACCTCAGAGTTTTTTAACTCTTGGCGCTGGCGCCCCTCGTGCAAGGCACATGAGGCACTGCCTCTGAGTTTTTAACTCTTGGCACTGGCTTTCAAATTTTGAACAGAGCTTTGCTCTTTTATTAGGGAAACACCCTGCTGCATGAGTTTGCCGACTGCTTCGCATGGACATACAAAGAAATGCCTGGCCTCTCCCCTGTAGTGGCCGTGCATAAGCTGGCTATATCTCTCGATGCCAAGCCAATCAAAAAAGCTTCTCGAAGAATGAGAAGAGAATTGGAAGAAAAAGTCATCGAGGAAACCAAGAAACTCATCGATGCCGGTTTCATCGGAGAAGAGAAATATGCAGACTAGATCGCATGCATCGTCCCAGTGAGAAAGAAGAATAGGCAGATCCGAGTCTGCGTCGATTTCAGAGACCTTAACAAGGCATGCCCTAAAGATGATTTCCCGCTACCGGTCATGAAAATGATGGTCGACAATACCTCAAGTTACGAGTTGTTCACCTCCATAGATGGCTCGTCTGGATATAATTAGATCAAGATGTCGCCTGAGGATGAGAAACACACAGCGTTTCGAACCCCGATCAGGATATACTGCTACAAGGTGATGTCATTCGGGCTGAAGAATGCGGACACCTCATATCAAAGGGAAATGACTAAAATCTTTGATGACTTAATCCATAAAGTTGTCGAATGCTATGTTGATGATTTGGTCGTCAAGACAAAAGACAAGGCCGATCCGAGATCTCAGGACCGTTTTCACCCGTCTGAGGGAATACGATCTGAAGATGAATCCTCTAAAGTGTGATTTTGGCGTGTCGTCAGGAAAATTCTTAGGCTTCATAGTCTGACATCGGGGAATCGAAGTTGACCCATCAAAGATAAAGGCCATCATGGAGATGTCTCCTCCGAAGAATCTGACGCAGCTAAGATCCTTTCAAGGAAAACCCGCTTACATATGAAGGTTCATCTCAAACCTATTAAGGATATGTCGGTCTTTCTCAAAGCTCATGAAAAAGGGAGCTCCCTTTGATTGGGATGTCGAATGTCAAGAAGTATTCTAAAGTATCAAATAGTACATGTTGCACCTTCCAGTGCTTGCTACTCCTATTCTAAATAAACTATTGATTCTCTATACTGCCATGCTAGATGAGTCACTCGGTGAGCTCCTTATCCAAAATAACGAGGAAGGAAAAGAAAATGCCCTCTACTACCTTAGTCGAACTTGAGTCAGGGAGGAACACAACTATTCCCCGATCAAAAAGTAATGCCTGGCTCTGATATTCGCTGTGAAGAAGCTGAGGCATTATTTGCTCGCTCATCGGGTTATACTGATCTCCAAGGTCGACCCGCTCAAACACTTAATGACCAAAGCAAGCCTAGCCAGTAGAATGGCAAGATGGGCTGTCATGCTACTTGAATTTGACATAATCTATACTCCTCAGAAAGTAGTAAAAGGGAAAGCCCTTACCAACTTCCTTGCTGCTCATCCCATACCAGAAGGGTCACCGCTCGATTGCGAGTTACCCGACGAACAAGTGCTGCACCTCGAGGATGACGAGCCATGTTGGGAGCTCTACTTCGATGGAGCCTCATCAATAAGGACCTCCAGTAAATCAGCGTCCCGGAGATAAAAGCAGGGATAAGATTGGTGTTCGTCACGCCATCAAGAGGAACCCTACGATGTTCCTTTGCTCTTACCAAGTCCTGCACAAACAACGAGGCTGAGTACGAAGCTCTGATAGCTGGTCTGGAGCTCGCCATAGAAATGAAAATCCTTCGGCTACGGGTTTACGGTGACTCCCAACTTGTCGTCAACTAGGTGAGCGGCAACTACAAGATATATAAGCTCGAATTAGCTCGATACAGAAGCCGGGTGGTGGAACTCACGAAATAGTTCACTCACATTGAACTAATGAGAGTCCCTAAGGCGTTGAACGGAAAAGCGATGTACTCGCTCGCCTAGCCAAAGAGCTGGCTGATCCCGACATGGATGAAATTCTTATCACAGTCAGGAGCCGGCAAATTCTGCCCCCCCCCCAAGTCTCTTTACGTGAAGAGGAAAGAGTAGAACAAAAGAGCAATCCTGCCAAATAAGCTTTGATCATTCAAGACAAACCCGATTGGAGAGAACCCTTCATAGAGTACCTCCGATACAATAAGCTGCCCGAAGAAAAATCTGTGGGGGTTCAGTTGAAGAAAAGAGCCCTCCGATATGTGTTTATAAATAATACGCTATACCGCGGATCATATGACCAATTCTGGCTCAGGTGTCTGTCATCAGCCGAACCCCAAAACGTCATGAAAAAAGTTCACTCAGGCGTCTGCAGAGCTCACCAATCTGGCCCCAAAATGCGGCTTCAAATCAAACGGCTTGGGTATTACTGGACTACCATGATAAGGGATTGCGAAGAGCATGTGAAGAAATGTCATCTCTGCCAAATTCATGGTGACTTCATTCATAAGTACCCCAATCCGTTGCATCTTACGGTGGCATCATGGCCCTTTGATGTTTGGGGCACCGACATAGTTGGTCCAATTGATCCTCCGTCATCCGAAAAACACCGGTTCATATTGGCCGCAACTGACTACTTCTCCAGATGGGCTGAAGCTGTCCCGCTAAAAGAAGTCAAGACAGAAGATATTCTGGCGTTCTTCCGGCATAATATTCTATATCGCTTCGGCACACCTAGAAGAATCATTTCTGACAACGGGCTATCTTTCAAAAGATTCAAAGTCTTAAGATTCTCTACTCAGCACAAGATAGACTGGAGATATTCCTCCATCTATAATCCAAAGGCCAATGGGCTAGCCGAAGCCTTTAATAAAACTCTATGTAAGCTCCTGAGGAAAAATACTTCAGCCAACAAGAAAGACTGGAATCTCAAACTTCACGAGGCGTTGTGGGCATATCGTACTACACACCGCAATCCAACTCAGTCCACTCTATACTCATTACTCTTCGGAGTGGAGGAGATCCTCCTCCTCGAAGTTGAAGTTCCAAGCCTTAGGATGGCCTTCCAGCATAATTTGACGGAGGAGGAAAACGTTCTCCTTCGGCTCGAAGAACTTGACGCCCTCGAAAAAAAGAGGCTCGCGGTACAGCAAAATCTGGAGCTGTACTGAACCCAAATATCACGGGCCTATAACAAGACAACCCGTCTACGTGCTTTCAAAAAGGGCGAATTGGTGTTGGTCCTAAAAGACTGATCATCCCCAATCGACATGCCAAGGAAAAATTCGAGCCAAATTGAGAAGGGCCATATTTCATCGAGAAAGTGTTCAACAGAGGATCCTACCAACTAATAAATGCCGAGAGAGAAAAGCCCATCCCACCCATCAATAGTCGATATCTCAAGAAATCATACGCATGAATGCTCCAAGTCGTAGACGAATTGAGCACACCGGCCCTATGGTCTGGATCATACATCCTGTAATACCGTATTCAATCCATGGGTATAAACGACTCCTATCTCTCCCAAGTCCTACCTGCAAGAATACATTTAAAATCCCACCGGCGATGAAGCTCCACCAATGTAAAAAAAGAAAAAAATGTATGTCCATAAGAAAAATGGGCACGGATGAAAACCCAGAAGGGCTTCGTGAATTAAAAACAGCAGACTGCTAGCGAGTTTGTGAAAATCCGAAAGGACGCAAACTCATGAAAAAAGATGAAATACACTCACAAAATCCTTTCAACCTTATGAGGAGAAAATCCCCGTGTGAGATCCTTACGACTCACAAAGGAGCAACACACTTAGGAATCCCCACGATTCCTAGAGAGAAAATACACCTCTAAGATCCTCTCGACTTGTAGGGAGAAAATACTTTTATAAGACCCTTACGGCTCATAAAATTGAAAAGTCTTGGGTGATAGGGATCTAAACATGTCTCTTAAGCCATCGTTCCCCAACGGGCAACGGCAAATGATGAGTCGCTCCTGGCATTACGCTTCAATGTTAGCGGTGCTGATACCGACCCAAAACCCAAATCCCAAGTTTTCCCAACGGTAAATGATGAGTCGCTCCTGGCACTACGCTTCAGTGTTAGCGGTGCTGATGCCGATCCAAAACCAAAACCCAAGTCCTCTCAGGGCAAATGATGAGTTGCTCCTGGTATTATTCCAGGACAGCAATGCTGATGCTAAAAAAATTCCAAATTCCAAATTGATCTCAAATTCAAAAGTCCCGCCAAACAGATCAAATCAACATCCCACCCGGCAGCACTTCTAAGCTCAAAAGTCCCGCTAGGCGGGTGGGAAACTCCTAAAACAAATCAAATTAAACAAGTCAACCAATCACCTCAACGGTAGAATCAAGCTCCATCTCGAAAACAAATCAATCCTGACACCGCAGAAAGTGGAGCACGTAAACTTCAATCCCGACACCGCAAGAAGCAGAGCAAGTCAAATCAAGTATCGACCGTCTAAGTCACAAAAATGGCAGCATCGACCGTCTAAGTAGCAAAAAGGGCAGCACCGACCGTCCAAGTCGCAAAAATGGCAGCATCGACCGTCCAAGTCGCAAAAAGGGCAGCACCGAACGTCGAAATAGTAAAAAAGGCAGTACCGACCGTCCATGTTGGAAAAACGGAAGCACTGACCATCTACGTCGCTAAAATAGCAGCACCGACCATCCATGTCACAAAAATGGCAGCACCGACCATCAAAGATGCAAAAAGGGCAGTGTTCTCCGCCGAAAGACGCGACCGGAACGTTGGGACGTCCGGCCTGAATTTCAAGGGCAGATGCTATTTGGTTTTATCCCTCTACCTCTCCGAAGATGCCAAGTTTATTTATGGCACCATGTATCGAAGGTTTAAACGGATGCGGCCGATGTAGCAGACTTCGTCAGATTCCCCCTCATTTGAGGGGTTTTTGATTGTGGGGACGCTCTTCCCTGCAAGTGCATGCCCCTGCAATTAATTACGCTACCACATCGCGATAACCACTTTCTCCTTCTCCAGATGGTCACTTCATGTCGTGTGTGTTTGTTTTGTTTTTGGTTGCTCGTGGATTGTATACGGATACTAATTTATGTTGTCGCCCGTAGGGCGTGGATTAGTACAAATCCGTATTTTCTTAGATTTGGGGTTGGGGTTGGATTTAAGGATGCGTTAGTCTCATTTGAGACTAAGATCAACTTAAACGTTTGTTAAGGATACGTTAGTCTAATTTTTAGACTAAGATCTACTTAACAGGATCATTTAGATCCAACAAAAGAGCATTTAGGCTCTATTGTTTTAGTTTAGGGACTTTGCGGTCCAAAGGTGTAAGGACATCATAGTCTATGAGTTTAAGGACCCCACAGTCCGTAGTTTAAAGACGTCATGGTCTGCAAAGTTTAAGGACATCACAGTCCATGGGTTTAAGGACATCATAGTCCATGGGTTTAAGGACCCCACAGTCCGAGATTAAGGACATCATAGTCCATGGGTTTAAGGACCCCACAGTCCAAGGTTAAGGACATCATAGTCCATGGGTTTAAGGACGCTATAGTCCATGAAGTTTAAGGACATCATAGTCCATGAGTTTAAGGACCCCACAGTCCATAGAATGTCTGGACTCGTCACCTCTCTGAAGAAGTTGAAGGATTACAATGACAAATATCAAAGGAGTGAAGAGATGTACCCTTGAACTAATATTGATTGGAAGATCTGTAGTCCAATTTGGGACTAAGATCAAAGATTTATGAGCACATGGGCTCGATTAATCTAAGATAGGGTTCTGTGGCCACTTTGGGCTCGGCCCATTTAGT
This sequence comes from Agapanthus africanus, assembly GCA_030015575.1. NCBI lineage: Eukaryota > Viridiplantae > Streptophyta > Magnoliopsida > Asparagales > Amaryllidaceae > Agapanthus > Agapanthus africanus. The sequence continues at coordinate 238,727,908 of CM057338.1, forward strand.
TAAAATGTTGGACATTTAACAATGCTGAGCATTGGTTTGAGTTCTGACAATCTTTTTGTCTTTTATTGAATGCTGAGCATTCATCATAGCTCTGGGCTTTATTTATAGAACAATTTATGTTCTTTTAGCGCACACGTGATGAGCACGTGACACGGTTGGCGCTGAGCGCCAGTCAATGAACACATTGTGCTTCTGGTGAAGTAGCGCATACGTGAGGAGCACGTGGCGCGCTTGGCGCTGTGCGCCAGACAATAAGCGCAGTGCGCTTCTGGTGAAGTAGCGCACGCGTGAAGAGCACGTGGCGCGCTTGGCGCTATGCGCCAGATAATGAGCGCATTGCGCTTCTGGTGAAGTAGCGCACACGTGAGGAGCACGTGGCGCAGTTGGCGCTGCGCGCCAGACAATGAGCGCAGTGCACTTCTTGTGAAATTTGGAGCGCTAAGGCTCTGCAACGCTATGCGTTAGTTTTGGAGCGTTGAGGTGCTCTTCTTTAATTGGAGCGCTAAGGCTCTTTTTAGGCAGCTTTGCGCTCTGAGAATTAAATTCTCTCTATAAGAGACTTTGTCTCATGGATTTAAGAACAAACTTCTTATTTTTTATAGGAGATGTTTCAATCTCTTATGTCTTTGGTGAAAGGCTCTGCCTTTATGGATCTATGATCCTAAGAGAATTGAATTATTCCCCCCCTTTTATGATGAGATATTATGATCTTTTTGTGAAAGACAATTTGTCTCATAAATCTATGATCTGAAGAAGATTATGTTCTTCCCCTTATTTTTATGATGAGATACTTTGATCTCTTTGTGAAAGACCTTTAGAAAAAGAAGTAAATTCTTCTTTTATATGAGATGATTTCATCTCTCTGTTCTTTTTTTTACCTTGAAGAAAGTTTTCTTCTTCTGAGAGCTTGCTCTTTGTCTTTGAATTTCTCAAAGTTTATGGGGGGTTCCTCTATATGTCTCTCTGTCTCTGACTTGAAGTCTTGGGGTCTTTATACAGTGAAGGCTGACTTGTTCAATCGGTTAAGGAGATCTTTTCTCCAATTGATTTGGGGATTTCCCCACCGTTGGATCTTTGATCCAAGGGCTTCTGATTTACAGAAGGCAATTTTCTTGTTTTTAACAAGATTGGGAAATCTTTTCCCATACAGAATTTATTCTGTATTTTGGTGATTTTTAATCATATTTAGATCATTAATCCAACGGTGCTCTGATTTACAGAGCACAATCTTTTTGTTTGAAAAGATTTTGAGGAATCTTTCCTTAACAGAATTTTATTCTGGTCAATTGATGATTTATCATCTTTATTGGATTTTTGATCTGACAGTGGGGAACATTTAGTTCCAGCGCTAGCGCACTCGTGTTTTGCACGTGAACGCTGCTTCAGAGCGCTGGCGCTCTTTGCGCTAGCGGACTCATGCTTTGCACGTGAGCGCTGCCTCAGAGCGCTGGCGCTCTTATGAAGCGCTGCTCATTTTAAATTTTGAAAATTTGAACAGAGTTTTGCTCTGATTGGGGGAAACAGGCAGCACCGACCGTCCACGTCGCTAAAATGGCAGCACCGGCCGTCCATGTCGCAAAAATGGCAGCACCGACCGTCCACATCGCAAAAAAGCTAGCACCGACCGTCCATGTCGCTAAAAGGGCTGTATCGACCAGCCACGTCGCGAAAAGGGCAGCATCGACCTCCACATCGTCAAAACGGGAACCAAATCAAGTCAACCTTCACGCGAAAAAAGATCAATTAATTTCATGCACACGACCCATATATGTGGTGTGCATTTATTGATGGGGGCACTTTGTTGGGGTCAAAATTTACACCCCGGTTGACCAAGTCAAAATCAGTCAACCCCTAACCAAGCGGGCCCAAGCTCAAGCGAAGTGGGCCCAAACCCAAATCAAGACCAAGAATGGAAGGGGCCAGCTCCATACCAAGAATGAAGTAATAAATTAGTTCAATACAATTTTTTTAGAAATAAATGTATGAAAAATGGGAAGAAAGCTAAAATTTTGTAAACCCCATGGTTTATGTGCAAAAACAAATAAGCACATAAGGCATGGGTGGCATAAGTGCCATTTGGCAAAGCCTAAGGGGCTATATGTAAAGTGTGTAGCCTATAAAGGTATACATGATGAAAAACTCAAAGACAAATTTTCATTATCTCCAAAAGTTAGGGTTCTGTGCCTCCTTCTCCTTCCTCAAGGTTCTACACCTTCTTCTTTTTTCTGAATTAAATCAAGAGTTTAACTCATCCTTTTCCAAAAAGAAATAGTTTTTCACCATAAAACCCTTGAAGGAAAACTCGGATCTTTAATTAAATCTCCAAAATGGGAGATTTTTAAGTCTCACCCCATTTTTCTCCAAGATCTAGCCAGGAGGAAGAAGGAGACCCGCCTCCAAAAATCACACTTTAGGAAGATCAAAGGCTCAAAAGAAGATCCAGGGCTAAAGGGGAGAAAAAAGGGGTCCCCTTTGATCATCTCCAAAGATTTCAGGAAATTCAACTCCATTTGTCAAAAATCTTTTGGAGTTTAACTCCAAAAATTCAACTCCATAAATAAAAACCTTTTGAGAATTTAATTCTATAAAGATAAAAATCTTTCCCTTTTCTAGGAGTTTCTAAAGTCTCTCAGGAGTTTAACTCCAAATCCAAGCCTTTTAGGAGTTTAACTCCAAATCTAAATTTTTGGGAGTTAAACTCCAAATTTATACCTATTTCTGTTTAGGAGTTCAACTCCAAAGCCCCTTGGGAGTTGAACTCCCAACCCAGGGGCTAAGCCCCTTTCTCTGCTGGTGTTTCCAGCGGTCGCGAACTACGCATGTGACCCGCTGGCTCCCAGCGGTCGCGTGCCGCGTACGTGACCCGCTGGCGCCTAGCGCCCATGCACAAGGCACGTAACCCACGGGCGCCCAGCGCCCGCGTGCCTGACGCGTGACCTGCGGGCGTCCGGCGCCCACGCGCCACTCACGCGTCCTTAGGACGCTCCTCACCCCTCTTTTTCCCATACACTCCACACTCAAAACACGTCCTCCATTGGAAAAAATTTCTAACGGGGTGAAGCCCCTAGGATCTTTGTCACGCCCCACTTCTTAGTAGACGTAAACGATGGCGTGGCAAGCCTATGGCTTATGTATCAAGAAAAGGTCATTCCCTAAATAAATATACTAAGCGTATTGAAATAATAAAACTTAATGTAAGAATAAATGGAGACTGTAAAATTTTTCAACAAACATCTTTTTTTACATTCAACTTCCAATATTTACAAGTACATGAGTTTCAGCTGGAAAGTAAATACAGTAAAAGAAAATGCCTAAATATGTGGCATACATAAACTGAAGAAAAGTGAAGCTGAGCTAGTCCTGAGCAGCAATCTGGTTGTAGTCCTCCACTGATGCCTCCACTTCCTCCGTCTCGACTGTATCTGATGAACATTTTAAGAAAATAAGGGTGGGTGGAATACCCGTCAGCGAACTAGCGGTCGGTAAGTCCCAAGGATAAAGTAAGAGTAAAGAAAATGACAAATATAGAATATATAGATTACGAATAAGAGTATATGTTCATGGGTGAATATGTAATGTAGGTCTGTATATGATCTCTATGTTAACGTTAATTTCCAAGTGTGAATGTCAACGCAGCCGTAGAAGTATTCACAAGCTCAAGAGTTGGGCCCCAGGAGCAAGGAAACACGGGCCTATTTCAAGAGTTACCATCGGGGCTCTAGGCCGTGGATGAGTCAACCCGACTAATATTCGAGTAAAATAAAAAGAGGTTAATACAGGACTCCTAAAACTCCGTTGGATTCAAACAAGAACTATCCCAAACACCCCGAGTATAATATATATTATAACTGTATAGTATACTTAATTAACTTGATTGATTGGTTATAACATGTCTTGATCGAAACCATAGATTACAAAAGGTGTAGAATGAAGTCGAGTGAGTTGAGTAAAATGCGAGTCATGACAATTGCAATTTTAGTTCGAGTAGACTGGATTCTAGTTCATGTTCAAGTTTAGATTCGAATTAGGTTAGAGTTCGAGTTTGTGTTCGGGTTCGAGTTCAAGTTTAGATTCGAGTTCAGGTCTTTTTATATGAATTGTTTTAAACTGTTAAAAATCTTATGTTCGGGAGAAATCGGCAGCTGTTGCACATAGACGGCAGGATTTGTGTCTTTTTCCAAGACAAATGCCATTTGATAACTCTGTTAAGTTGTCTAACCTGAATATTCAAGCACTCACTTTCTCCGGCTCCCTAGGGCTCAAGAGATATTATACCGCTTAAACCTATATTAATTCTAGAGTCCTTAAAATATTGTTTGTATATCTCGAGGGGGTTTTATTAAAAATACTTTAATATAGTTTAAAAATAAAGCTCGAGTGTGATTTATAATTTTTAGGGTTTTCATAAACCTGTATTTTAATTGTTGTGATGTTTTGGTCATAAAACCTAGCTTTTTGAAAGTTTATGGTATTTTTATAAAAACTACTACTTTTGGAAACTTGGTGGAATTTTATTAAAAATTCTAATCTTTCATTTTAAAAAATATAATTTCATAATATGTTTTTATTGAAAATACGAATCCATAGTTTTATATAATTTTCCAAAATTTATGTTTTTATTTAGAAGAGCCGTATTTCTTAAAAACCGTATTTTTTAATTTCCTTTCGAGACTGAATATTCCGTGAGGAGTTATGTATCTCCCTCTACTGTCTCAAGGATGTGCGATAATCCGCACCATCCATTAGCGGTTCCCCTGACGAGAGTTGTAGAGGCGTAATTGCCAAGAATTACAAAATACTGATTAAAAGAAATACGTTTTGAAAAGGTATGGTATTTTAATGTAAAAGCATCTTCTTTGAATTACCCATATACTTAGAATACCGTGCTATAAAATCATAGTGTGCGTATGGAGTAGGTCGTTATCCCATGAATGATCTAAAGGTTTATACACTATTTACTGAAAATACGGTTATATTAAATTTCATGGTATTATAATGAAAAGTTTGTTATTTGATCGTTTCACATGAATTTTTTTTGTTGAACTACAAGCTAAATGATATTCATAAAGTTAAGAATGGTGTTAGCATATCAGTTTGACTCATTTTGCTTATATAGTCGAGTAAAAATGTTAAAAATAGAAATTATATCTGAGCTAACTCTAATTTGTCGATGTGAGTTTAGAAGGCGGGTTGAGATGAAAGAAATAGAAAAAAGAGGAGACTTATAGGTTTAAAGCATTAACAAGGATGAGGGGAAGCCTTCGGGTGTCGTGGTGTCGTCGGAAAGGCTTCGGTCGTCGAGTTTGTCTTGCTACTCCACTTGGGTGCCTAACTCCACTTGGTCCTTAGAGAGTTTGAGAGAATTTTTGATAGAATTTTCAGAATAGTGAAGAGCTAGGAGATGGGTTTCTATTTATAGTGAAGAATTAAGGTTTGGGAATTAAAAATTTTGATTAAAAGAATTAAAATTGGTGTTAATTGGTGAATTGAATAGTCAATGTTTAATTGCAGGGAAATCAAACAGTGCAGGGGAGTTGAAGGGACGAGTGTGCAAAGCACGGAAGGATTTGGAGCAACGCGAACCGTCGGTGGCGGCCAGGATCAAGAAATGGGAAGTTAGATTTGGCCTATTCACCTCGAGATTCGTGCCATGTTTTTTAATCGTATTAAACACCACATTTATTCTGTTTGGTTTTTTTGAAACTTTTCGTTTCTCCGTTTATTGCATGTGCAACTCTTGAGCTTCCGAAAAATTAAAAAGAAAAATCTTTAAAAATAATTGGGACTGATGGGAATCGAATACACAGGCTATGTCACAGCAGTGTAGAGGCTTTACTAATGAGCCACAAGTTCCTTCTTGTTTTTATTAAACAAATCTAATTTATAACTTTACACAGGCTGAAATACCCTTTCTATACAATAAACAAGTAATTTTGTACTGGGATTCCAGAGTCGTTACATTCTACCCTGCTTATAAATATTTTGTCCTCCAAATTACATAAAGGACTAATCTTTAAATAGCTGATGGTATCGTGTACGCATATCGTCTTCTGTGCTGTTGCGCTCTTGAGAGAGTGCCATGTGTCAGCTACAGAATAATTTGCGCTATGCGCTCTTAAAATAGAGCTTTGCTCTCTAGAATTGGCGCAACTCACCAGAGCGCGCCACGTGTTAGCAGCACAACAGCGCAGCGCACTGCGCTGTTGCGCTTGCGCTCACCAGAGCACGACACGTGTCCTCACCATAAGCGCTTGCGCTCTTTGACTGATGCTTGCGCTCTTTGACTGGCGCAAAGCGCTTGAATAATGCAATGCATTCATTTTACTAAAGGGCCAGGCCCAAATCAGAGGGGCCTAGTAGGCGGAATTAAATTGCAGTACAATGAAAAGGGGCAGAGCCCAAACAAAAAACAGGGCAGAGCCCAAGCAAGACTGATGCTCTGCATCATATATAAATGGGCACAGCCCTGATAAAATAAATAATTCTATGCATTATTAAACAGGAGCATTATTAAACAGGAGCAGAGCCCTAGTAAAAGCCTAATAGGCCAAAAATAAATAAAAACGTTGAATTTTCTCAATTGGACTTAGCCCAATCATGGCCATAAGTCCTTAAATTAAATTGAACTGAGCATAAATGCTCTCTCAAATCAATTTACCTCCGGTTCGAGGGTACATCTCCGAACTCCTCTGACACTTCTCGTTGTAATTCTTCAACGACGTCAGAGAGGCGACGGGTCCCAACGACCACACATGAATACGGACTGCGGGGTCCTTAAACTCGTGGACCGAGACGTCCTTAAACTAATATTGGACCGAGACATCCTTAAACTAATATTGGACCGAGACGTCCTTAAACTAATGGTGGACCACCACGTCCCTAAACTGGAACATGGACCACTACGTCCTTAAACTGGCGATGGACCGAAACGTCCTTAAACTAATAATGGACCATCACGTCCCTAAACTGGAATATGGACCATCAGGTCCCTAAACTGGAACAATAGAGCCTCCAAATGCTCTTTTGCCGGATCTAAACGGTCCCGTTTAAGTTGATCTTAGCCCCAAACACGGCTAATGTATCCTTAAACATTCAAATAGACTATAAAACCCCAAATTGACTTTGGTTCAAGGGTACATCTCTGAACTCCTCTGACATCTGCCGTTGTAATCCTTCAACGACGTTAGAGAGGTGACGAGTCCCGATGGCCAGATATTAAATGGATTATCACGTTAAGTTGATCTTAGTCTCAAACAAGACTATTGTATCCTTAACAAACGTTTAAGTTGATCTTAGCCGCAACGCGACTAATGCATCCTTAAACTAAAAACACCAAACCCAAATCTAAGTAAATACGGATTTGGACTAATCCACGTCCTACGAGCGACGGCATTACTCAGTCTCCGTATACAATCCACGGGCAACCATAAACAAAACAAACACCCACGACACGAAGTGAAATTCTGGAGAAGGAGAAAGTTGTTACCGCGATGCGGTAGCGTAATTAACTGCAGGGGCTTGCGTCTGCAGGGAAGAGCGTCCCCATAATGAAAACCCCTCAAGCGAGGGGGAATCTGACGAAGTCTGCTACATCGGCCGCATCCGTCTAAACCTCCGATACACGGTGTCATAAATCAACTTGGTATCTTCGGAGAGGTGGGCGGATAAAACCAAATAGCATCTGCCCCGAATCTCAGCGTCAGGACACCGCGGTCCTGTACGCCGTCCTTCGGAGGGGAACAGATTCTGGCACGCCCGGTGGGACCTTTTCCTCTTTCCACTCCACACTTCGTGTGTCGTGTTCGCGAACGAATCGCGGTTTGCTGTGGTTGCTGTGGATTCAAGGTACTAAGATTTGGTGTCTTGCTCCGTACAGAAAACAGAAGATCGATGGCTTCGAACTGCACCGCTTACAGCAACAACTCTCACACCGTCATTGCTGGAGGAGTGACTTATGGGCCCCAAGCGGCCTCCCTTTTCAAAATGCCGGTGGAGTAGGTGGCTCAAACCACCACTGGACTATTCTTCGGGACCATGCTCCCACCATTGAGCTTCAATGCCACAATGACATTGCAAGAAGCTCCAAAGAAGTTGGTCTTCGATCGACTTACCACTGCCGCGACCCCACTCAACAGGTCGCCCAACTCCACTGCTTCAGGTTTTAATGGATTAGGCCCGAGCTCCATCAGGCCCATGAAGAAGCCTGCCATACCAGAAGGCGTTATCCCGAAGCGGATAGCCATTCCAACTCCCGTTCCTGGGAAAATCACCAAGGTTGCTTCCCATGTTCAGAAGTCCGCTTCTGACAAGTTGGTCGTCCCCGTTCAACGGACGTCGATCTTTAAAAAGCTGGTACCAGTATATTCTGACCAACACAGGGGGCATGAGGAGGTCACCCCTATAGCCGAAACAACTCCATCAGCACGACATGCCCGACGTCGCTACTGGCGCCGAGTGAGGAAGGCTGGGGGCAACTCCTTAGCTGGACTTACTCCTCCAACTCTAATGGTGGGGATCGATACTGCTGCTCCAACCAGGAACAGATTTGAGTTGCTGAACTCGGTGCGCAGAAACTCTCCTACTGCGGTGCTAAAGCGAACTCCTTCACCTGTGGAGAATACTCCAGAGAAGAAGCTAGAGCAGCCCCCTCAACGGCTGTCCTCTAAAATTTACAAAGTCTGGCGACAGGTCCAAGAGTCGGTGATCGATCAAGACTTCCTCCGACGACAGAAAAATATGAAGGTTCGGCAGGGGAAGGATTACTCTGTCAAACCACAAAAAGCAAAAGCTACATGGGTGCCCACTACAACGGCTCCCTTAACTCCAATCACTCAAAAAAGGAGGCCACAAAAAGCCCCTGTGAACATGGCGAAGCATAAAAGCGCTGAACACAAACGCCCCAAATCTGGGGGCATGGTAGCGCACACTGTTTATATGGCTTCTGGAAAGGAGGAAAGCCGCACTTCTACGGGCCACCGCCGCTCACCCGATCCGTGACGAAAGCCCAGGAGCAACAACAAAAGCTTCAGGAAATGATGACTACAATGGCTACACTCACTGAGCCAAAAGAAAGCTCTGAAACGTCTTCGGATGAGCGTCAAGAACAAGAAACCGACACTGACTTTTTACGCAGAGTCCTCAAAAAGAGGGACAAAGAAGCTGCAGAACAAGCGGCTAACATAAAACAGATGGCGCTCCTCTTCCAAGATATGGTAGGGATGGTGTTACAGCCGGAACCTCCTACTGAAGATCCTCCGATCGTTCTTGAAGACGACAGGGGAGAAGCGTCAAATCCTCCGCCGACTCTGTCAACAGCCAAAGAGGAGGCAATCTCCAAAGTTGACCTAGATGAATATATAGCTCAGCAGATCCGGGTTCATCAGGCGAATGAAGCGGCTGGGCAAATTGTTAGAACCGGACGACCGTATCCGAGCTGGTATGACCAAATCAGTTACCCGCCAGGATATACGATCCCTAAATTCCACGTATATAAAGGGACAGGGAATCCGCATCAGCATGTCGCTCAATTTAGGGCCTTATGCGGCAATACTGGAGGCGATGACAAATTGTTGCTATGTCAATTCGTCGGCAGCTTAGCAGAAACAGCCTTTGAATGGTATTCGGAGCTACCTAACGACTCTGTCAAAACATTTGCACAGATGGAACTGCTGTTTACACAAAAATTCGCGAGTGTTAGTGAACGCACCCCGATAACAGCACTGATAAATGCCAGGATAAGGCCAAGCGAAACGTGGGTCCAATACGCAACACGATGGCGGAACCTATGGTCGAAATGCGAACAACGCATAGAAGAGGCACCTGCGGTAGGCATGTTTGTGGGCACTCTCGATCCGCAAGCGGCCATCTCCCAGTTCATGATGTTTTTTAAGCCGACCACCTTCCAGGCCTTGATTGACAAGCTGGCCCAAATGGACCAGATGGGCCATAGGCCTTCTTCTTCAAAGACAGAGCCTTGGAATGAAAAGGGCAAAGGGAAGGCAACCTTCGTTACCAATACTCAACAACAGTCGAGCAACTCAAAGCCGGTCGTTCGCCAAAACAACGTGCGTCCACGCCCATCCCTCGAAGAGAGGCTAGGACGTCCTTACTCGTTTCCTCAGAATAAAACGAGAAGACTGTTTGAGCTGGCAGTGCGTAACAGACTCATCAATCTGCCGAGTCTAAAGCGTCTGTCGCAGCCAGGCGATCTTAATAATCCCAATTATTGCCCTTACCACCAAACGGTAAGTCACTCGATTGAGGATTGTTTCGTCTTTAAGGGATGGATTGAGGATCAATACCTGCAAGGCAAGTTCGCGCTGTCTGAAAGCTGGAAGGTAAACCCACCACAGCCGCACTCTCCAAAGAAGACGGACACGCCGGGGGCAGCTTGTTCTTTAGTCAAAGATGAAAACAATGGAGAACACTCATCGGATGAATCCGAAGACTACGTAGCGACTTGTCATATGATTTCTCATTCACTGACGGATGATAAAGAGGCTCCTTGCGCTGAGAAACCAATGGCGAATCCTGAGCCGGAGATTCTACAGCCATCAGACGAGTTGATCGATGTCTTCCTGAGTGAAATTCGTCTGAAAGCAAAAGCCAATCAAGAGCATGAAATGACCATACTAGAAAGAACCAAGGTATTCCCGTCAAATCAAAAGCCATACACTGCGGGTAAAAACAAATTCAAGACGAGGAAACGGTTCGCCAAAGCTCTATCAGTAGGAATGAAGCTACCGCCCTCTGAAGAAAATTCTCTCTCTGAGGTAGAGATGCACCCTAACTTCTGTTTATATCATCAGAAGATCATACATCCTACCGAAGACTGCGAGTCCTTTAACTGTTGGTGGCAAGGGTATGTCGCTCAAAAGCAACACTTCGACAGGACAAAGTGTGAAGCTTGTGGACATCGGAAAAATGCGATATATGAGCGCAAAGGAGCCGCCGCAAACTGTCATATAGCCGACTTCAAGGGATCACAAATTATCACCTTTGGAAGCGACTCTGACGAAGAAGCTATCCCCAACTTTTCCCTCGGGGAATCTATTTCAAAAATAAAAGATTTGAGAAGCTGCGAGAACGTTCAGCCATGCAATCGCATGCTACTCGGAAAAAATCTCGGCCCCGTAAACAAGGGACCGAACAAAAAGAATAAAGGAAAAGGAAAAACGACCCTCGTCGCCAGCGCTCAACAACAATCAGGTGACCCTAGACCGGTTGCTTGCCAAAGCAACAAGCGGCAACCCCTCCAGGAAAAGTTGAAACGTCCTTACTCGTTTCCGCAAGATAAAACAAGGGTACTGTTCGAGCTGGCAGTGTGCGACAGACTCATTAATCTGCCGGGTCCAAAACGTCCGTTGCGGCCAAGCGATATTAATAATCCTAATTATTGCCCTTACCACCAAACAGTAGGTCACCTGATCGAAGACTGCTACGTCTTCAAAAACTGGGTTGAAGACCAATACCAACATGGCAAGTTTGCGCTGTCTGAGAACTGGAAGGTGAGTCCGCCACAACCGCACGCTCCGAAAAAGATGGATACGCCGGGGGCATCATGTTCATTCATGGAGAAGGACTCATAGACCGAAAAGTCAATAAACTAGATATTCGCCTCAAATACGGCGACGGCGGACCGAGATGTCCTTAAACTAATGATGGACCGCAATGTCCTAAAACTTACAAATGGACCGAAATGTCCTTAAACTAATAGCGGACCGAGACGTCCTTAAACTAATAGCAGACCGAAACGTCTTTAAACTAATACCGCAGCATCCTTAGGCTGACGAGATAAAAAAAATAAAAATATAAAAAATATAAATAAATAAAAACGGTATGTCCATAAGCAAAAAGGGCACGGATGAAAACCCGAAAGGGCTCCGTGAGTAAAAACAGCAGGACTACCGGCGAGTGTTCGTGAAAACCCGAAAGGGCACGACCTCGTAAAAAAAAAAGAAGAAGAACAAAATAAAAAGAATAAAAGAGAAAAAAACGGTATGTCCATAAGCAAAACGGGCACGGATGAAAACCCGAGAGGGCTCCGTGAGTAAAAACAGCAGGACTACCGGCGAGTGTTTGTGAAAACCCGAAAGGACGCAACCTCGTTAAGAAACACTTATAGGGGCCTCTCGACCCTGTAAGGAGAAACCACCTGCGTGAGATCCTTACGACTCACAAAGGAACAACACACTTAGGGATCCCCACGATTCCTAAGGAGAAAATACACTTGCGAGATCTTCACGACTCGTAAGGAGAACTCTTTTGTGGGACCCTTACGGCTCATAAGATTTGAAAGTCTTAAGTTACAGAGGCCTAAACCTGTGCTTAAGCAACCCTCACAACTTTCGACATTGCCCTACAAGTGGTCCTATATTGGCCCTTGTATACAATCCACGGACGCGAATAAACATTTCCCTAACCAAGTCCCATCCGTGACTGGGGATATGTCCACACGGTGAACAACCCTTGTGAGTCCTCTCGACTCATAAGGAGATAACACTCTTGTAAGATCCTTACGACTTATAAGAGAACATACACTTAGGAATCCTCACGATTCCTAAGGAGAAAACGCACCTGCGAGATCCTCACGACTCGTAGGGAGAAATACCTTTGTGAGACCCTTACGGCTCATGAAGTCAAAAGCCTTAGTCGACAGAATCCTAACCCTGTTTACTAAGCCACCCTTTGTTTGATATCGACAAAGGCAAATGATGATTCGCTCCTGGCAATATTCCAGTTGTAGCGATGCTGATGCCTAAATCGGTATCAAATTCCAAGTCCTTTCATGGCAAATGATGATTCGCTCCTGGCAATATTCCAGTTGTAGCGATACTGATGCCTAAATCGGTATCAAATTCCAAGTCCTTTCATGGCAAATGATGATTCGCTCCTGGCAATATTCCAGTTGTAGCGATACTGATGCCTAAACCGGTATCATATTCCAAGTCCTTTCAAGGCAAATGATGATTCGCTCCTGGAAATATTCCGGTCGCAGCGATGCTGATGCCAAGATTGGTATCAGATCCCAAATCCCCTACTCGCAAAAAAAAAAAAAAATTGCATACGAAATAGCCGAAATGATGGGGCAACTTGCAAATAAAATCAGCAAGTAAAAATGTATGCATGCAAAATAGCCGAAATGATTGGGCAACTCGCAATAAAAAAATAGCGAGTAAAAATAAAATAAATAGCCAAAATGATTAGGCAACTCGCAATAAAAAGCAGCGAGTAAAAAGAAAAAATAGCCGAAATAATTGGGCACCGCGAAAAATAGCCGAAATGATTGGGCAATCGCGATTTTCGCAATATAAAAAGCTGAAATGATAGAGCATCGCGGAAAGAATAAAAAAAATTAAAGAATGAAACTTTTTGCCCTACAGGTGAAATCACGTCGATCCCTGTATACAATTCAGGAGCACAGATAAAGAGGGAACCATACCTTCCCAACAGGCTCCATCAGAAAGCGAAGCCAAATCTCGATGGTTCATAGACAACCTAGAGACCATCTCGACATTTGTCGCAATATTACAGACACGATGTCAACAAATGAAGCAAACGAAGATCTCGAGCTTCAGGGTCTCGACGTCAACATCGACAACTTAGAGATCACCAACGGTGTGCCTCCTCATTCCTGCAGGACACAGATATTACACCATCAAGCGGAGTAACGGCAAAATCCCAACTCCACCTTAGCATTCGTCTCGTTACAGCAGACACAATGTCAACAACGGCGTTCCTTCGCAGCCCAGCAGGGTGTAGATGCAAAGTTAACAAAAGACCCCATGGTCGAAACAAAGCGGAGTGATGGCAAAATCCCAGCTCCACCTCAGCATTCGCTTCAATACACCAGACGCAGTGTGAGCAAATGAAGCGAAGGCCAAATTCCTAGCTTCAAGGTCTTAACCGCAAGTCATATAAAGCCTGAAAGACCACCGGAGATCATCTCACATGGAGTGGTCACCTCCTCGACGTTCGTTTCGAAACAGCAGACGAGTTGTCACTCCAGCGTTCTTCCTCCAGCAGGGATTCGGACATGACAAAGCAAACGAAGCGAATGCCACATTCCTAGCTTCAACGTCTTTACGGTAACTCACATAAAACCGGAAAGACAATCGGAGATCATCTCGCACCAGCACAGAGTGATCACCACCTTGATGTTCGTCTCAATACAGCAGACGAAATGTCAACCCCAGCATTCTTCCTCCAACAGGATTTGGACACACCAAAGCAAACGAAGCGAAGGCCACATTCCTAGCTTCGACGTCTTGACGGTAACTCATATAAAACCGGAAAAACAATCGGAGATCATCTCGCACCAGCACAGAATGGTCACCACCTCGACATCCGTCTCGATACAGCAGACGAGATGTCACCCCAACGTTTGTCTCGACACAGCAGACGCAACGTCATCAAACGAATGGAGCCACGGTAAAATCCCTAGTTCCAAACCTCGGCGGTTCACCAGTAACCTAGAGACAACCTCGACGTCCGTCTCGATACAGCAGACGAGATGTCACCCCAACGTTCGTCTCGACACAGTAGACGCAACGTCATCAAACAAACGGAGCCACAGCAAAATCCCTAGTTCCCACCGCAACATTCGTCTCGATACAGCAGACGCAATACCAGCAAACGAAGCAAAGGCCAAACTCCTAGCTTCAGGGTCTTGACGGCAACTCATATAAAGCCCGAAAGACTATCGGAGATCATCCCCACACCAGCGCGGAGTGGTTATGACTCATCGGGGCTCACCAAAATAAGCCTAACCTCAAGTAAAAAGCGACATGGCAAATTCCTAACGCTTGCTCTTCCGACGGTCAAACTGCCAAGAAGGATTGCTTGAAGACGTCTTGTCCAGCCCCCGAAGGGATCAGAGACACGGCAGTCGCAGGGCTACTCGAACAGCACGATTGCATATCGAGGACTATATCAGCTTATGTGACGGTACGATGGCCAAAACCCTAAGTACCACCAACCTTAACGGGCTTCTGTCGTAAAGAGCAGAGGTTAAATGCGACGTTAAGATGTTCTTGCGAGAAACGTTCGATTCGTCTCGACTTGTGAAAAATTGTCGAGGCGGCTCGACTCGTGAGATAAAGCCTTAGGCAGTGGGCATAAAAGAAGCCTGTTTCCTAAGCATTGGGACCCCCCGCAAGTTGGCCCAAAACGGTCTCTTGCATACCATCCACGGGTCTCACTCTCCAACGCCGAACTTCGACAAGGAGGGAAACAACCGCTTACAAGTCCTCTCGACTCGTAAGAGGGAAAAATTCTCTTGTAGGATCCTTACGACTTACAAGAGAAAACCACACTTAGGAATCCTCACGATTCCTAAGGAGAAAAACCCACCTACGAGATCCTCTCGATCCGTAGGGAGAAAAGTCTCTATGAGACCCTCACGGCTCATAGAGTTGAAAAGTCTTAGGCAGCAGATCTGAACCTGCGGCCTAAGCCCTCGCTATCTCGTGAAGAAATCAAGAAGCTTACTCTATTACCTGCTAATTGTGACGACATGCTGAGAAAGAGGAAAAGCAACAGAAAGAGCACCCGATTTACGTTTGATCAAGCGTTCAAGACGTATTCATTCATTCATGGGCAAAAAGACTCAGGACAAAAGATATATAATAAAGACAAGTTGGGATAAAAAAAAATTTCCATTAATATTGCCCAAAATTCTTACAATCATAAAAAGCAATGGAAGAAAAATATTATTACAATGGAATAACCTCAGATCCGGAGCACGGATTGAGGAATTCAAAAGTAAGGCCATCCAGAGTTCTTCTGGCCTTTCTAATTATTCTTATGCGCAGCCTCTCGCGCTCCTCTGTGTCGATATCGTCGGCAAGCCCTTCCGGCCTTCGATAAGCAGCAACTATCGTCGTCTGCTGGAAGATTTGGTGTAGGATGTCAATGGGGCTGTCCCGCCGTTTCTTCGAGATCAGCCCCGTCAGGTACACTGAATGCACCTTGTCCTCGGCATCATCCAGCGCATTGAGCGGTAGGGCCTCATGAAGACCTGGAAGTGCTCTCCATATTGCTCCCAGCACAACCTTTAAGAGAGCCGAACGACGGGGAAGCAGCCAACCACAACTCGCGTTGAGGCGACCCAGGACCTCCGCACACTAGGCATCCGTAAACTCCTGGTTCTGTTGACGGCCCTGTACACGGATATCCTCATAAGTGATGAACTCGTGCAAGCTGTATAGACGCACCGCCATAATACCTGAAGAAAACAATACAGGGAGATTAACAAACAAGAAAATACAGAAAGTTAAAAGTTAAACTCCTTGAGAGCCATGCTCTTCAGACAGGAGCGACACCAGTCAAAATCAGTTATGAGGAGAATTTGAGGAAAATTCCCTGAGAACATTGAGAGCTCCGCTCTAAAAAAAATGATATAATAATAATAATATTATCAAGTGCCATATAATTTGGGAGGAGCAAAGCTCCATTAATTAAGAAGATATAAGAAAAATCTTTTATAGAGCGAAGCTCTATTAATGGAACCCTAACAGGATTCTCCTGAGTTCTCTTTGGACCTCTTTAGAGCAAAGCTCTACTAAATGAAACCTTAAATGGGTTTTCTTTAGATCAGGGATCTATGGAGAGCAAGGCTCTGTTGATGAAAATTAATCTAATTTAATTTAATCTTAATTTAAATTTTCACCTAAAAAGTTTTAAAGAGTTCAACTCTTGCAGTTCTTGAAAATAAAGAGCAGGGCTCTGAGTTTTGAAAATAAAATTGTGAAGATGAAAATCATCTAAAGTACCAAAAGTCCTATTTATAGGCATCAAGTGCCCTTTCAGCTTCCAAGGGATGGCGCGATGGTTCGGAGTCTGCCACCGCTGCGCTCACGTTAGGAGGCCACGTAAGCGCAACGGTGGGGGGCATTTGTTTATCCCAAACAGAGCAAAGCTCTATTCAAATTCCAAGGTGGGAAAAGAAGCAATGCTTCTGTTTTTCTCCGATCAGAGCAAAGCTCTGTCTTGAAAATTAAAGTTAAAATAAATGAAGCAACGCTTCAGCTGCGCAAGCACTGCGCTGCGCGACACGTGTCAGCGCAGATGCGCTAGCGCAGTTGCGCTGCGCTGAGCGCTGCGTGACACGTGTCAGCGCAGTTGCGCTGCGCTGTGCGCTGCGCGACACGTGTCACGCGCTGGGGCATCTGCGCCAAACAGAATTAAATTTCTAAGAAATCTTTTCTGTTCTTGATTAAAACAAGAAGATTTTCTTCTGCAAAGCAGAAGCCCTTGGATCAAAAATCCAACGGTGGGGAAAATTCCCCAAATCACTCAGAGAAAGATCTCTTTAACAAATTTAACTAATTTATGGGCACTATAAAAAGGACCCCAGACCTCAATTCAAATAGAATCAAAATTTTCTTAAAAAAAAGGGGAAAGAGAACTCTGAAGAATTCCTCAAGAACAAAAAGGTAAAAACCTTTAGAAGGAAGAGAAAGTTCTCTTATGAACAGATCATAGATCTAAAAACAAGATCAATGATCTTTAATAAAAATATATATATAATAATAATAAAAAAATAGTGCTTTGCACTTTTATGAACCATTGGTTCTTGAATCTAAAAGATTCTCAAATTAAAAGTGCTTTGCACTTCCAAACTGCGCTGTTGCGCTCTTGAGAGAGTGCCACGTGTCAGCTACAGAATAATTTGCGCTATGCGCTCTTAAAATAGAGCTTCGCTCTCTAGAATTGGCGCAACTCACCAGAGCGCGCCACGTGTTAGCAGCGCAACAGCGCAGCGCACTAGCGCAGCGCACTGCGCTGTTGCGCTTGCGCTCACCAGAGCACGACACGTGTCCTCACCATAAGCGCTTGCGCTCTTTGACTGACGCTTGCGCTCTTTGACTGGCGCAAAGCGCTTGAATAATGCAATGCATTCATTTTACTAAAAGGCCAGGCCCAAATCAGAGGGGCCTAGTAGGCGGAATTAAATTGCAGTACAATGAAAAGGGGCAGAGCCCAAACAAAAAACAGGGCAGAGCCCAAGCAAGACTGATGCTCTGCATCATATATAAATGGGCACAGCCCTGATAAAATAAATAATGCTATGCATTATTAAACAGGAGCATTATTAAACAGGAGCAAAGCCCCAGTAAAAGCCTAATAGGCCAAAAATAAATAAAAACGTTGAATTTTATCAACTGGACTTAGCCCAATCATGGCCATAAGTCCTTAAATTAAATTGAACTGAGCATAAATGCTCTCTCAAATCAATTTACCTCCGGTTCGAGGGTACATCTCCGAACTCCTCTGACACTTCTCGTTGTAATTCTTCAACGACGTCAGAGAGGCGACGGGTCCCAACGACCACACATGAATACGGACTGCGTGGTCCTTAAACTCGTGGACCGAGACGTCCTTAAACTAATATTGGACCGAGACGTCCTTAAACTAATGGTGGACCACCACGTCCCTAAACTGGAACATGGACCACTGCGTCCTTAAACTGGCGATGGACCGAAACGTCCTTAAATTAATAATGGACCATCACGTCCCTAAACTGGAATATGGACCATCACGTCCCTAAACTGGAACAATAGGGTCTCCAAATGCTCTTTTGCCGGATCTAAACGGTCCCGTTTAAGTTGATCTTAGCCCCAAACACGGCTAATGTATCCTTAAACATTCAAATAGACTATAAAACCCCAAATTGACTTTGGTTCAAGGGTACATCTCTGAACTCCTCTGACATCTGCCGTTGTAATCCTTCAACGACGTTAGAGAGGTGACGAGTCCCGATGGCCAGATATTAAATGGATTATCACGTTAAGTTGATCTTAGTCTCAAACAGGACTATTGTATCCTTAACAAACGTTTAAATTGATCTTAGCCGCAACGCGACTAATGCATCCTTAAACTAAAAACACCAAACCCAAATCTAAGTAAATACGGATTTGGACTAATCCACGTCCTACGAGCGACGACATTACTCAGTCTCCGTATACAATCCACGGGCAACCACAAACAAAACAAACACCCACGACACGAAGTGAAATTCTGGAGAAGGAGAAAGTTGTTACCGCGATGCGGTAGCGTACTTAACTGCAGGGGCTTGCGCCTGCAGGGAAGAGCGTCCCCACAATCAAAAACCCCTCAAGCGAGGGGGAATCTGACGAAGTCTGCTACATCGGCCGCATCCGTCTAAACCTCCGATACACGGTATCATAAATCAACTTGGCATCTTCGGAGAGGTGGACGGATAAAACCAAATAGCATCTGCCCCGAATCTCAGCGTCAGGACACCGCGGTCCTGTGCGCCGTCCTTCGGAGGGGAACAATCACTCCTCTGTTTGGAGAGATTTTCAGAAATACATGCACTCCGGGTTAGAACTTCAGATGTCGACGCTTTGTATATGCCCAATGTTTCTGTCGGTCTTGGGCTATGCGCATTTTTCCCAGATCGTGCTAACCACGTCTACAGTTGCCACGATCATCTCTGGTCTAAGAAGTTCACGATCTCCAACGTCATCCCAACACAGTGGGGAACGACATTTCCGTCCATGGAGTGCTGCGAATGGTGCCATCCCAATACTGGCCTGATAGCTGTTGTTATATGAGAACTCCATAAGGTGTAGGTGATCTTCCCACGAATCTCCGAAGTCCAACATACATGCTCTCAGCATATCTTCCAGAATCTGAATTGTTCGCTCGGACTGTCCGTCCGTTTATGGATGATACGCCGTGCTGAAATTTAGAATCGTTCCCAAGCTAGCTTACAGACTCTGCCAAAACTGTGATCAGAATCTTGTATCACGATCGAAGACGATGCAGACAGGTACTCCATGTAATCTCACGATCTCCTCTATGTACTTCTTTGCTAATGTCTCAGTTGACTGACCAACTTTAAATGGAATAAAGTGAGCCGACTTGTTGAGTAGATCCACAATAACCCAAATCACATCATTACCCTTCGTGCTGCGAGGGAGAGCAGTCACGAAGTCTATGGTAATATGCTGCAATTTCCGTTCCGGGATTGGTAACGGCTCAAGTAAACCAGCAGTTCTGTGATATTCAGCCTTCACTTGTCGACATACTAGACACTTTGCTACGCTCCTTGCTACTTCTCGCTTCATTCCATGCCACCAGTAATGTTGCCATAAATCTTTATACATCGGGGTGTACCGAGTACGGAGAGCTGTGAGCTTCTTTCATCAACTCTTCTCGAAAAGGTCCGACCGGCACGCATAAACGGCTCCCATACCATAAGGATCTATCTTTGTGGATGATGAAGTCAGTTCGTAGTCAACTTTCTACTTGTTCTCGGATCCTTTATAGCTTGGTATCATTTGCTTGAGCTGCCTTGATCTGATTTACAAGAGTGGACTGGACTTGTAAGTTCATCAAAGATGAAGCGTTACCCGGCACAACTACTTCAATCTCCAATCCATGTAGTTCTTGTTGTAGTCTCCACTGAGCGGTGAGGTTCATTGCTAATGGCTGGCGACTGAGTGCATCAAGAACTACGTTCACCATTCCAGGAAGATATTGTAGGTTAATGTCGAAGTCCGCCATGTGTTCTAGCTATCTTCTCTGCCACATATTGAGTTCTTTCTGAGTAAATACATACTTAAGACTTTTATGGTCAGTGTATATATCCACTCGTTCTCCCGAAAGATAGTGGCGCCAAATTTTAAGTGCGAAGACCACTGCTGCCAGTTCCAGATCATGTGTTGGATAGCTGCGCTCATGGACCATTAACTGTCTTGATGCAAAAGCCACAACCTTTCCATGCTGGTGTAAAACACATCTTAATCCTTTACCGGACGCATCACAATGCACATCGAATCCGCCAAATTGATCCAGTATTACGAGGATAAGAGCAGAAATTAATCTCGACTTGAGTTCTACAAAAGGCTTCTCACTTTCTTCTGACCACATGAATGCTTCATCTTTACGTATAAGCTTGGTCAGGGGTGCTTTGATCTTTAAGAATCTATCGATGAATCGTCGGTAGTATCTTGCTAAGCACAAGAAACTTCTTATATCTTTCACCATCTTTGGTGTCGGCCGCTCACTGACAGCTGACATCTTAACTGAATCCACAGAGATTCCTTCGCCTGAAACGATATGTCCGAGAAATCCGACTTGATCTAACCAAAATTCACACTTGCTGTACATGACGTAGAGCTGATGTCGTCGTAATGTCTCCAGGACAATCCGTAAGTGCTCGGAGTGCTCTTTCCGATTCTTTGAATACACCAGGATGTCATCGATGAATATAACAACAAACCTGTCTAAGTACTCTCAGAAAACTTGATTCATCAGGTTCATAAAGATGGCAGGTTCATTAGTCACTCCAGATAGCATTACGAGATATTCATAATGGCCATAATGAGTCATAAACGCCGTCTTCGGAATGTCGGACTCTTTGACCTTCACCTGATGGTAACCCAAACGAAGATCTAGCTTTGAAAAGACACAAGATCCACTCAACTGATCAAAAAGGTCATCGATGAGCGGTAGTGGATACTTGTTCTTAATTGTCACTTCGTTCAAATCTCGATAATCCACGCACATCCTATAGGAACCTTCCTTCTTCTTCACTAGTAACATCGGAGATCCCCAACTTGAAGTACTGGGTCGGATCCAACCTTTCTTCAGTAGTTCGTCCAATTGAATGCGGATCTCCTTCCATCCTTCCGGACATAATCGGTATGGAGCTTTTATTACTGGTTGTGCGCCGGGTTGTAAATCGATGCTGAATTGAAGAGCTCAATCGAGAGGCAAACCTGATATATCTTCCGGGAATACATTCTCGAACTCTCGAACTACCTCTGGCTTCGATTCTTTCGCTTACAACACTGCAATCTCTGTCTTCTTTGGTTTTGCACTGTAGACTCTAGGTTCTAAATTTAGGTCTCCACTTTTGAAGTAGAACACTGGGTGATCTGGTATTTCAAACAATACCCTCCTTTGGCGACAGTCGATGATAGCGAAGAAAGTTCCCAGCCAGTCCATTCCTAAGACTACGTCGAAGTTCGGTATGTCCAGCACCATGAAGTCCGCATAGAATTCTCGACTGCAGATGACCACTGGACACAGATCGCATCCCAAGGTTTCTTTTAGAACTCCATTCCCCGAACTAACGTTCCAGGTGGATACGAGCGGTTTAACTGGGATTGCATGAGTTCTTATGAACCGTTGCCACATAAAATAATGTGATGCCCCATTGTCGAAGAGCGCGAGTACAGGTAGGGTGGCTACTAAGATTGTACCTAAGTCGCGTGGAATATGTTTAGGTATAACAAATATAAGATGACTATGAATTGAAAGGACTTGAAAGAGAATAGAGAATAGATTTACCAGTGATAACCTGACCCGTACCTTTGGCCTCTTCGACTGATATAGTGAATGCTTGGCACCTCGGCACTTTCCTCTGTGCCAAGTTAAATACTCGGTGTTGAGGTTGAGTGGTCTGGATGCGGGGAGCTGGTGCTGGTAGAGCTAACCGGGTAGGAGGAGCTTGGATCGCCGGTCTAGCTGGAGGGTTGTTAGGTCCTCGGTTCTGGGGGCATGCTCTGATGGCATGAGTAAAGAAACCACAGATTAGGCACAAGTCGTTCTCCCTACGACAGTTCTTCACAAGGTGCCATGTTCTCTTGCAGTCGATGCAAAAGTCTGGCCTGTTGTTGGCGAACGAACCTACTGGCCTCCGAGATAGTCTGTTAAAAACTGGTCTGGAAGAGGCCCCTCCAGTGATCTGGTACACAGGGCATTTCACACTGGCAGTCTGCGGCCTGCCCTTCTTCTTCACAACTGCCCCATAGTATCGGGTAGCCTTCAAAGCAAGCTCATGGGTTGGAAAATCCCCTGTAGCGAGTTCAACTTGGATTTCAGGGTCCAACCCTTATTGAAATCATCGTGCCCGGATATCAGCAGTAGGAATAAGGTGTGCGGATAACCTGTTACGACCTTGTGTTAGCAGTGTTGTGAGTAAGATTCGAAATTTGAATTTGAGACTATATCTTACCTGCTGAGTATAGTAAACTCAGTATCATATTCATCCACTGACTTGACCCATATCGAGCCTTGTTGTAAATGGGTGAATTGATGCTCCATGTCAAAGCGGGCAGTCTCTGGGAAGCACTTGGCATCGAAGAGGTCTCGGAATGTTCTCCATTCTATTGGTTGTGTAAGACGACTCTCCTCAGCCTTCCACCATACCTGATTGATGTGAAAAAAATGTTTGTAGTAACCGCAATCAATAACGGTGTCGCGAGTAACTAGCCAAGATGAGTACGGATCGTCCTCAGGGAAATGTGGAACCTTTATCTTGCTTTAGACGAGTTGATTGAAAAGAGGGAGAATAGTTTTTAAGATCTATTTTAAATATGGATATAAATTTTATAAGGAAAATGCTCGTAGGGTTCATAAGATTTAGTAGTTAATGGATGACTAATAAAGTTGGCTCCTTTTATCTTTTGATAGATTTAAAACTAGATAGATAGTGGTGAATGAGAATTAGGGCTCTTGGAAGAAACTAGGGTTTCTTCATTATTGACCCTTGTCCCTTCATTGATCTCTATTCATATCTAACCCTTAACAAAACAATTGTTAATCTAATCTCAAATCGTGGTCGAGACTATCAATAATTTAGTAGCGCGCCCGATAAGAATGTTAACATTTATTTTGCTAAAGTTTATAAACTTAATAAGATGTAAAATGAGTTAAAATATTTTCTCATCTATTGTTCTACCCTAATCCTATGAACCCTAGCAAGTTAGGAATTACTCACGCATGTTGTGAGAAGAAGACATGATAGAGAAGGAAATCATAATGCAGAAATTAAATGCGGAAAGTAAATGCGAAATAATTATAAATGATCTACCTTTATTAATCAACATTATAAGTACAAATCTTTCGAATTTAGATTACAAGAGGAAGAAGTTACTCTCGATCTCTTCCTCATAGGAAGTATTTTCTCCGTCGATATTCACGTCGCTCTATCACATCAAATCGCGGACCTGTCGTGAATCTCTTACTCTTTGACGGTGATTTGCTTCATGTTAAAGGTGATGCTTTCTAACATTAGCCATCAGTCCTTTATATAGCCCTCAAATCAGAAACCCTAAATCTCATTGGTTTAGACTTTCCATAAAAATCTACTTTCCAAGTTTTCAGATCCTATGATTTTATTGGCAGATTTCTGATCCTGACAACTTGAATATCTTGATCTCTTGACCTGAGTTAAATCTACACAAAATCTCCATGAATAATATTAGTAATATTTATTAAATTAGAAAGAGTATCTTAATTACGTTATATGGTAATAAATCTTTAAGAAACTTGATTAAGAATATTTGATATGCTATGCATCTTTTAATTACTAAAATATTATATAATATAATATGCATATATTTTCCTTCATAATGTTAATTATAATATATAAACATATGGTAAAGAGTATTTTGCAGATAAACCCAAACATGTTCTTTATTTATAATAAACATCTTTAAATATTTAGGAAAATTAAGGAAAATGTTATATCAAATGTACAATATTTTCGACTGAACAGATACCCCCAAACTTAATTTTGATCGTCCCGAGCAAACTAGTTATTCAAGAGAGGGAGAAAAGAAAAAGAAAAACCTAAGTAGCACTCTTTCGTAGGCAATACAATTGCACTGAGCACGTGCAACAATCCGTTAAACCTCTAGGTGTCCCTAGTAGGAGGAGTATTGTCTCCTAAGGGTTTTCAGCGGATTACACCCACAAAATCCCATAATAAAAGAAAGAAGATGAAAATTACATACAAAGATAAGAACCATAAAAGAAAAAACTTGAAAAGAAGAGTTTCCAACTACACCAGCTTTTCGATTGCCGTGAGCACTATCTTAATGCTCATGAAAAGATGTCGGAAATCATATCATCCCTCAATAAAACATCTCCTTTAGTCTTCATCGCTACCTTTCTTCCAATCATCGATCATATACCCCTACGTGTGTGTAAAAGGCATCCCTACACTTAGACAATTCAATTCAACCTATCATACTCTTGTCCATCTTCCAATGTATTTTATAGTCAGTGAATAATTTCGATGAAATTGCTCACACATCCTTCATGCGACCGTTAATACTTCTTGAGGTACTAACCAACCGATTACAAAATGTGTTCGCGCATTTAGGCGTAATTTCTCGTCTTGCAACACCTAAGGCTTAGCAGTGGCACCCAAACCAGTTAGTCTAAAGCACTAGGTGATAAAGCACCCTCACTGTTTTTTTTATGCTGCCTTAAGCAATTACAAAACCAGTGTTTATTTTTCTTCACCCTTTTTTATTCATATTTTTATTTTTCTTTATATCAAGGCTTTTATACAAGAGCATTTCAAGGTATACTCTACTATCCCAAGTTTCAAGATGTGTGTAAGTGCGAAGTTCAAATGTTTGGACTCAAGAATATGGACTATTTTTCAGACTCAGATCTATCCTCAGATTATTGATTCCCTTTATCTTACTAACCCTTGGGACAACAGCTCATAACCACTTATTACTAGATTCGTTTAAGAAAATATCTAACTTTCTTGCTTTTCTTAAACTATTCCTATCTTTCATATATAATTTTTCACTGTCAAACTTTCATTATCAAAAAAAAATTGTGCTTATATTTATGATAATGCAAAATAATGCGTGAATAAGAACAAACCTCTCCCAAACCTGTCTGCAGCAATGTCCTCACTGATGTAATCTGTTAAGCTAAAAAAACTGTAGACTTGGGAGGAAAAGTTAGTAACGGGGACATGAACAAATGACAGTGAAATCCACCCCAAACTTATTTTTGGCTCACAATTTTGTAAAAATTTATTTTCTTTCAAGACCCAAAAGATCCCCCCCCAAACTTGAGTAAAATAGTATTAAGTATTTAAAATTATAAGAGGGGTTAAAGTTATTAGTCTATGCAAAACTTTACAAAGACAAAAAGTCAACACCAACCATTCATAGAATTTATCAATATAACAATATAGTTGGTGGAAGATCAGAGATTTGAAGAAGTGGGGAGATAGGAGGCGGAATCGATCGGGTTTACATCTCGGTTGGTAGAGACGGAATAGTGACGGTGAACGAAAACGAGAATGTGAATGAGTTGGTATGAGAAGAATAGTCGCATTCTCGTATGTGATAAGAAGAAATGGTGGTGGTTCAACTTCTTCGAGTGGGGGTTGATTCATCACAACGCCCATGTCTTCTAAGAACGCGAGTTCTTCAGCGAAGATTTCTTCAAAGCTTTCATCGATATCCCGAATAATAATCTCATCGGAAAGAACGGGATGATACTCGGACTCCATAAAAGATTCATATTTAGCGTTAGATGTTGACCCGGACAGCTCGATATAAGGGTCCGCATGTGTATAATAAATAGCAGGGTCAAACAACAACATACTAACGGAGTCAAGATTGGTATCGTGAAGCTGTTCAAATTCGCTACTGTCGGAATCCATTTTTTCGACAGAACATACCTGAGCATAGGGTTCAGAGGGTTCACTTCCTAACTTGTAAATGTTAAGCTCAATTGACATTTTCCCGAAGGATAGGGTCATAAAACCGTTTCGACAATTGATTATTGCGTTGGAAGTCGCTAGAAAAGGCCGACCGAGAATCACCGGAATTTGGTTTCGTGGGTTCGCCATAGGCTGTGTATCTATAACAATAAAGTCCACAGGGAATATAAATTTCCCGACTTTGATTAACACATCCTCTAACTCACCCCTAGATTGGGTGATAGATCGATCTGCCATCTGGAGAGTATAGTGCGCCGGTTTTAACTCTCCGATCCCTAATTGCTCATAGACAGAATATGGAAGCAAGTTAACACTAGCACCTAAATCGAGTAGAGAACGATTGATATTTTTACCCCCAATAGAAATAGATATGGTAGGACTTTCGGGGTCCTTTCGTTTCTTTGGTAATTGTTGGGTAAAAGCAGTGCTCATATTACTCGCTAGGAAAACATTTTCAGGTACTTGAATTTTCCTTTTCCTAGTGCACAAGTCCTTTAGGATTTTCGCATAAGACGGAACTTGTTGGATAGCATCTAGGAGGGGAATATTTATGTTAACTTGCTTAAAAATTTCTAATGTTCTCCATTTGGGGACTTGGTCTGTTGCCCCTTAACCTGTTTGGATAAGAAGCTTTATTAATAAGTGTTTGGTCCAACATTGGAGAGGTTTGTGGGGATGGAATGGATCCCAGAATTGAAGTTGGGATCGTTTTAGGTTGACTAGAGGAAGTAGGCGGAGGGTTCGAGCCTAGTGGAAAATGGAGAATTGGCTCGAAAGAAGATGGTGGACTAGACGAATTAAGAGTAGAAGTAGAAGCTGGGGTTTCAATTGATTCATCATTATCAACCTGTTCACCGACTTGGTTGTTCGGCACTCTTCCCGATCTCAATGTGGTTACGGCACTCACATTATAAATTTCTGAGTGGCCGAGATTTGGTAGAGATTGAGATGGAAGTTTCCCTTTCTCTCTCGCACTCATCGTGGCATTTAACTATGCAAGTTTTGCTTCTATCGATTTTATACTTTCATCGTGGGAAGCGGTGTACTGCACTAACGATTGGATAGAAGACTTCAAATCAGTCGTCGTTTGCATGGAATGTTTAAAAAACGTGTCCAAGCTTCGTTCGAGTGCAGAGAATTGTTCGGTACCGGCCGTTTGGAAAGAATTATTAGAGGGTGCAAAATTGTTGGCCGGATTTTGAAAGGATTGTGGTTGAAAGGGGTGCTGACTTTTTGGTGGTTGCTGTTGCTGTGGAGGAACCCTTTGATAGTGATTTTGGCTTGGGAACTCATTTTGAGTTTGAGTTTGGTTTTGATTCCAAGCAAAATTAAGGTGATTCCTCCATCCCTGATTATATATGGAAGAATAAGGATCGTTTCTAGGTCGTTGCTGAAAAGTACTATTAATTTGTTCTTGACCTTGAAACGGTGGACTCAAAGGATATTCTTCCGTTAAGTGTGATGGATCGGAATAGCAACTACACACGGTTTTGGGAAGCGTAACTTGCTTTAGGGAGGCTAATGATAATTTATTTTCTATAGCGTCGAGTTTCCTTTGTATCGCGGCCATTTTGGCTTTCACTGCGATGAAAACATCAAGCTGATGGATACCCCCCCTAGTTGAATTGATAGTGGTCTAACGCTTTCCCACTGTAAAGTTTGTCCAGCAAGATCTTCCAGGAATTGCCAAGCTTCACTATCGTCTTTAGACAGGAAATGACATTGACGAATGGTTTCAAGCATCTGTTATGTTGCCGGATTAATTCCTTCATATATAATGCGGCAAAAGTCCCATCTATTGATTCCATGATGAGGGAATTGTAGAAGAAGATCCTTAAACCGTTCAAAGCATTTACAAAATGATTCACTGGAACGTTGGGTAAACTGGTTGATCTCGCTTCGAACGCGGGCGGTCTTATGATTTGGATAAAATTTCTTAAGAAATGCTATAAAGAATTCATCCCATTTGGCAATAGAATGTGCGGCAGTGTAATAAATCCATTTTTCTGCTAGATCGCATATGGTAAAAGGGAGAAGACGTAATCTTATAGCATCCACAGAAAGTTGTAACGTATCCATCATTGCACATACGTTTTCGAATTTGTTTATAAAAATGTATGCGTCTTCGGATTCAAGCCCGTGAAATTTGGGCAACAGTTTGATGAAGTGGGGTTTAATTTCAAATTTATCCCCATTGGCTGGTAGACTAGATAGACAAGTAGGAAGGGGTCTACGCACGGGGTAGCATCTTTCTTGGAGAGATATGTGCAGTGGATTCTGCACACCTACGGGTGGTGGCAGGATGGTGGTGGTAAAATATGATGGAGAACCGCCCATCGTGGATGTGGTGGGTGGAGGGGGAAAAGAAGATGAAGAAGTACCAACTTCGGAGTCGATAGCAGAAACGCGGACAAGATGAGCACTAGAATCCCGTGTCCAGCCGAGCATGTATTAAGCGGGTTTAACGCAATTGGCAGCGTGTGTGAGAACTAAAAAGGTTTGTTTTGAAAAGTGTCGGACGTGAGACAAATCACAAAAAAATGCACAATCAACCCTAGAGCTAAGGTCACCTAAGTCAAGTCACTTGACCGCTCCTAGACTTCCAAAGGACAGGTCGCAGGATCAATCCTTTATCACCTCTTTATTACTCTTGTGGTTAGGTAAGTGTCAGGTAAGTGGGAGGTATCCACCATATGAATCACCAAAAATAGCGGGCCTAATTAAGTAACCGCTTGCCTTAGTCACACTTGCCTAGACACCACAAAAAATGCGGATAAGCGATAGATTGCCCATGACCCTCATTTGTCCTAATTGAGCGCGACGGTCCTTAGAGTCTTAGTCTAGATATTTTTTAATTAATGAGGGTGAAAATATGCTCGTTTTGTGATTTGTGGGGCCTAGGAAGGGTGATGAAATCCCCACCTAATCTGAATTTTGATTTTTCCCTTTAAAAGTCCGATTAAAAATATGCAAAAACAAAGTAATAACAAAACACGCAAAAGATTTTTGAGCGGCAATATTTTGCAAAGAATCCTGCAGAAAATCAAATTATTGAATTTCTAGAGGAGAGATAAAGTTCAGCGAAAGATACCAGAGAAATTTAGGGGCACAACACCCGAACTCAGCCGCGGTTCCACCGCCAAAACAATGCTTCTGTCGCGGTTCCGCCGTAGAAATTAAGATTCTTCTACTAATTTTTTTAGTCGCCTCCTTTGCTCCTCTGGCTTTGATTGATGTCTCTGAATCTCTGTTTTCTCGTTTTAGTGACTCCAGATTCCTTCGCAAAAATTCGCACAATAATCGTTAAATACACAATATGCGGGTTTTTTTTCTCTTTTATTTAATTTTATGGTTGTCGAATAAGAATTCAACCCGAATAGCAAGAAAAAACTTACGCACGTATCTCCGGCAACGGCGCCATTTAATTAGTTCGAAAGAGTGTGTTTGTAGTAACCGCAATCAACAACGGTGTCGTGGGTAGCTAGCCGAGATGAATACGGGTCGTCCTTAGGGAAACGTGGAACCTTTATCTTGCTTTAGACGAGTTGATTGAAAAGAGGGAGAATAATTTTTAAGATCTATTTTAAATACGGATATACATTTTATAAGGAAAATGCTCGTAGGGTTCATAGGATTTAGTAGTTGATGAATGACTAATAAAGATGACTCATTTTATCTTTTGATAGATTTAAAACTAGATAGATAGTGGTGAATGAGGATTAGGATTCTTGGAAGAAACTAGGGTTTCCCCACTATTGACCCTTGTCCCTTCATTGATCTCTATTCATGTCTAACACTTAACAAAACAATTGTTAATCTAATCTCAAATCGTAGTCGAGACTATCAATAATTTGGTAGCACGCCCGATAAGGATGTTAATATTTATTTTGCTAAACTTTATAAACTTCATAAGATGTAAAAGGAGTTAAAATATTTTCTCATCAATTGTTCTACCCTAATCCTATGAACCCTAGCAAAGTAGGGATTACTCACGCATGTTCTGAGAAGAAGACGGGATAGAAAAGGAAATCATAATACAGAAATTAAATGCGGAAAGTAAATGCGAAATAATTACAAATGATCTACCTTTATTAATCAACGTTACAAGTACAAATCCTTCAAATTTAGATTACAAGAAGAAGAAGTTGCTCTCGATCTCTACCTCGAAGGAAGTATTTGCTCTGTCGATATTCACGTCGCTCTATGACGTCGAATCGCGGACCTGTCGTGGATCTCTTGTTCATTGACGGTGATTTGCTTCATGTTAAAGGTGATGCCTTCTAACTTTAGCCCTCAGTCCTTTATATAGCCCTCAAATCATAAACCCTAGATCACATAGGTTTAGACTTACCATAATGACCACTTTCCAAGTTTTCATATCATACGATTTTATTGGCAGATTTTTTATCCTGACATCTTGAATATCTTTATCTCTTGACCAGAGCTAAATCTGCAAAAAATCTCCATGAATAATGTTAGTAATATTTATTAAATTAGAGAGAGTATCTTAATTACTTTATTGGTAATAAATCTTTAAGAAACATGATTAAAAATATTTGATATGCTATGCATCTTTTAATTACTAAAATATTATATAAATATAATATGTATATATTTTCCTTCATAATTTTAATTATAATATATAAACATATGGTAAAGAGTATTTTGCAGATAAACCCAAATATGTTCTTTATTTATAATAAACACTTTTAAATATTTAAGAAAATTAAGGAAAATATTATATCAAATGTGCAGTATTTTTGACTGAAGGTCAGTTGCAACTTAGCAACTCTCATCCAGGCTACATCTGACACTTGAGCTGCCGCCAGATCATCCTCAATCGCTTGAGCCACTTCTTCTGTCTCATATGGGCTCTCCTTACCCTAGAAGTTCTTTTGGTGTAGTGCCCGAAACTGCTTAACTCCGGATGCCTCGGCTTCGGGACGGTTCATAAGGATAACAGTCTATTGCTGCTGACCCTCTAATAGGCTCTTGATAGCCTCAAGAAATACCGTTTGCTCATTGATAGGAGCTGCAACTGTAGGTGGTGGTGGTGGTGTAGGCGGTGGAGTATTGCCGTTGACGTTTGTCCTGGTATTGTTTGGAGAATCCATCACCTTGATATAAAAGATAGGTTAGGATAGATTTAAGGAATTTGAAATGCAAGGAATGTAATTTTTTGTTGAATTCATTAATTCTTGTAGTATATTGTTTATGACTTCATGCAGAACTAACCTGCAGGGGCCACCGACAAAATCTGTCACGCCCCGCTTCCTAGTAGACGGAAACGGTGACATAGCAAGCCCGCGGTATATTTATCCAGAGAAGGTCATTTCCTAAATAAATATACTAAGCGTATTGAAACAATAATACTCAATGCAAGAATAAATGGAGACTTTAAAAATTTTCAACAAATATCTTTATTTACATTCAACTTCCAATATTTTCAAATACATGAGTTTCAGCTGGAAAATAAATACAGTAAAAGAAAATGCCTAAACATGTGGCATAAATAAATTGAAAGAAAATGAAGTTGAGCTAGTCCTGAGCAGCAATCTGGTTGTAGTCCTGATCTGAAGCCTCTACTTCCTCCGTCTCGACCGTATCTGGCAAACATTCCAAGAATATAAGGGTGGGTGGAATGCCCGTCAGCGAACTAACGCTCGGTAAGCCCCAAGGATAAAGTAAGAGTAAAGAAAATGACAAATATAGAATATATAGATAACGAATAAGAGTATATGTTCATGGATGAATATGTACTGCAAGTCTCTATATGGTCATTATGTTAACTTCCAAGTGTGAATGTCAATACAGCCGTAGAAGAATTCACAAGCTCAAGAGTGGAGGCCCAGGAGCAAGAAAACACGGGCCTATTTCATGTGTTAGCATCGGGGCTCTAGGCTTTGGATGAGTCAACCCAACTGATATTCTAATAAAATAAAAAAAAGGTTAATACGGGACTCCTGAACCTCCGTTGGATTCACACAAGAAATTATCCCAAACACCCCGAGTATAATATATATTATAACTATATATTATACTTAATTAACTTGATTGATTGGTTATAACATGTCTTGATCGAAACCATAGATTGCAAAAGGTGTAGAATGAAGTCAAGTGAGTCGAGTAAAATGTGAGTCATGACAATTGCAATCTTTGTTCGAGTCAAGATTGATCAAGTAGATTGGATTCTAGTTCATGTTCAAGTTTAGATTCGAGTTGGGTTAGTGTTCGAGTTCGTGTTCGAGTTCGAGTTCAAATTTATATTCGAGTTTAGGTCTTTTCATATAAATTGTTTTAAACTGTTAAAAATCTTATGTTCGGGAGAAATCGGCAACTGCTGCACATGGACGGCAGGATTTATGTCTTTTTCCAAGACAATTGTCATTTGATAACTCCATTAAGTTGTCTAATCTGAATATGCAAGCACTCACTTTCTCCGGCTCCCTGGGGCTCAAGAGAAATGATACATGTAACGAACCGGAATTTTCTGTACAAAATTTTTCTTCTTAAAGTACAGAAAAGAGTTTACAAACCTGAGCACAATTTAAAAGTTATTTTGGTTTAAGAACAGCGAGAAAAAACTTATAGCTCACTGGTAAAGCCTTGCACTGCTGTGACGTATCCCCTGTGTTCGAATCCCATCAGCCACATATTATTTTTCTGAATTTTTCTTTTATGCTTTTTAGAAACCCAAAAGTTTACACTGCAATATACGTAAAAATGAAAAGACAGAAAAAATAAACATGTGTAAAATGTTGTGTACACAGCTGAGGACACGTGGCACAAATGCCAAGGCCCGTCTCCAAAAATGGACCGGCGAGATCGGGAGGGGGGCCGACGCCGATGGTTCAACCGTAGGGAAAAGTCCCCGGGTTTTGCACACAAAACCCTTTGGCCAACCCATTATCCCCATACTGTTTGTTTTCTCTGCAAATTAACAGAGACTTCAATTTCATCCATTAATCAAATTTTTAATGCTTTTTAATTCAATCTTTCAATTCCAAAACCTTAATTTCACCCTATAAATACAACCCCATACCCTAGCCTCTCCTCATTCTGTAAATTCTAGTCAAGAATATCAAAATTTTCTAAGTACGAGTGGAATTGAAATGGAGTTAGCCTAAGACCAACTTCCGGCGAAGAATCGAGTAAGTTCCGGCGACCCCATGACTCCACAAAGACTACACCCTCTTCTTCTACCTCATCTTGATCTTTCTAGCTAGTAAGTCACATTCCTTATTCTACTTTTTCATCTTAAAAAGTCTCTTTTCATAAAATATGTCGAAAGTGGAGTTAATACCGACACCTCCTTTAAAACATTATAAAATCCACTTTTTTCTTATATGTTCTTCATGAATATTCTTACACCATTCTTGTTAAATATAAAACTAATAATTAGAAACAATTTTCACTCTAAAACTCTATGGTAAATAACTTTAACCTAGCTTTTACGTTTAAATGCCATGATGTTATATACGTTATCTTTTAAACATTTTGCTTATCATACATTTAGAAAACTTCA
The DNA here is from genome assembly GCA_030015575.1 of Agapanthus africanus. Taxonomy (NCBI): domain Eukaryota; kingdom Viridiplantae; phylum Streptophyta; class Magnoliopsida; order Asparagales; family Amaryllidaceae; genus Agapanthus; species Agapanthus africanus. The sequence goes on from CM057338.1 coordinate 238,761,951, forward strand.
CGAGGTAATAACCTACTTCTCACATACACACATATTGACATAGCACGATTCTCTTGAGACATAACTTTTGTGGCAAAATACGACTTTTTCATCAAAATACCTTGAACTATAAAAATCCATTTTCTTTTAAATAGTATTATCAAATTCTTTGCAATTATGCCTCTACAACCCATTTTGGGGAACCCGCTATTGGATATTGCGAATTATCTCACATCCTTGGGCTAGTAGAGCGAGATGCAGACCTCCTCACGGAGCATACGATTTCAAAAGAATTTTAAGAAAAACGAGATTTTCTACTTTAATAATAAAATTAATTTTTAATAATTATATAAATATTATCAAACCATAAATTTTTAATATATAATAAAATTCCATGTTTCCTAAATAATAAAAGAATGACAGGTTTCATTAAAATACCATCAAGTATCAATACAAGACAAGTTATACTAAAATACAATGAACTATTCAAGCTAAGCTAATTTCCACTAATATACCTCACTCTTTAAAATTCACATCCATGGAAACCCTAAAGAACATAAATAATTACTCGAGATTTATTTTCAAAGTTTTTTAAAAATACTCCCTCGAGATATATAAAATTACATTAAGGACCCTAGTAAATATAGGTTTAAGCGGGACCAATTCTTTTGAGCCTCAGGGAGCTGGAGAAAGTGGGTGCTTGCCTATTTAAGCTAGAAAAACTTAACGGGTTATCAATGGTAATTGTCTTGGAAAAAGACATAAATCCTGCCGTCCATGTACAGCAGTTACCAATAACTCCTAAACCTAATTCAGGATCCAAATCTGTTTAAAGTGTCTGACTCAAGTCTGAGTCTAAATCAATCTGAGTTTAACTCAATCTGAATCCAACCAGAATCCAATACAAACATAAATCCAATTCAACATGAATCCATTATACCAACATGTATACTTGAACTTGAACATGAATACCAGAACAATATCAACATGCAAACATGACTTGACTTGATCGAACCATGACTATGACTTGACTTGACTACATTACTGCTTGATACATCCTGAAACCGTTTACATGAAAAACTTATACCATGGTCTCGGCAAGTCTGATAATTACCAATCAATACAATATATATTACGGGGTTTAAAGAGGTAGACTGGTATGGAATGTGTTAAAAGTGGCACGATGATGGACACTAAAAGACACCTACATGAACATCCATTTCTGTTGTCCCGTGGTCTTGACGGGGCCTTGTACTACGAGTTACCATAGTCCACGGAGAAAGTTGGACTACTCTCGTATACACTGATACCTTCTGTACCAAGCTACAAACAACTACGTTAGTATAGCAAACATATATCTGTTTATATTACCAGTTCTCTCCTCTTTACTTGTTCTATTCTATCTTATTTTTGGGCTTACCGAGTGCTAGTTCGCTGACAACATTCCTGTCTCTTCTTTCTTTGGAATGTTCGTCAGGAGAACCCGACTCTCAGGAGACCAGGCACAGTCAGGACGATTTGGAGCAGTTCACAGAGGAGCCAAACTTCTAGGTTTTTACTTGTACTTATTTTCTTTTTAGTTCATATGCCACTGTTTAGACATCGCTTTCTATCATTATACTTTCCTTTTCAGTTGTATGTAAAGAAAGAATGTTAATAAAAGTTGTTATTATTACATCTCTTGTTATTCTTGTACATTCATTTATATTGCTTATTTACGCTTAACGTGTTTACTTCTGAATAAATATGTCGCGACCCGTCACGTCTATTTCTCCGTACACTGGGAAGCGGGGCGTGACAGGTTTTGTTGGTGGCCCATACAGGTCAGTTCTGCATGGAAACCTAAGCAATATGTCATAAGAATTATAAGAATCAACAACTAAACATTCCTTACATTTCTAAGCTTTTGAATCTATCAGAACCTTTCTTTTCTATCAAGGTTATAGATCCTTCCAATAACAAGAGCACCAACATGAACAGCAACACGCCACCACCTACACTATCATCCATTACCGTTGAGGACTTACTGATAAGATCAATGGCATTCTTTAAAGCAACCAGGAGTCTAGTTGAGGGACAGCAGGAGCAGGCTGCTCTCCTTCACCAAGGACTAGTTCGCACTAAGACCGCTTTGAGGGCAGCTCATGGCTATATCAAAAGAAAGAAAAGACATCGCCAGCAAAGACTTGCTATTATTGTAAGAAACTCGGACATGAATTAAAGGACTGCAGGCGTGCGAATGGCATGTGCTTAGTTTGTGGCGCATCCACTCACGCCATCGGAGCTTGCCCACATCATCTCACCTCAGCTCCTGCACCACCTTCGCAAGGACCACCTTTAACTCATCAGTCCGAAATATACCAGCAGGCACAGATAAAAGTACCAGGAGGCCAGACATCCACGATACTGGTTGGAGAAGAAGAAATCACTGGCCAAGTTATCACTGGTAATTCCCAATCCTTTCATCTTTTCAAATCCTTGTATACCTCTATATTTTTCCTTGTGTCTAAAAACAACCCCACACGACTTAAGCCACTATTCCTGCACTTGCACTGTTCGACTCTGAAGCTTCACCATGCTTCATATCGCAACTTGAGAGAATTTCGCGGACGAAATTCTTTTAAGGAGGGTAGACTGTAACGCCTACAATATGATTGCATTCCTTTGAATCTTTTCTTGTCTTGACGTAACACAAAACTACAAACTCTTGATCTTCCTTTGATTTTTTTGATTGTTTCTTAAACCTTATCACCTTGACTCTGAAGGTAGGATTTGGGTGATTTAAATGGAGTTATGTGATTGTAATTATGAACTGCAGCATAATTACAATGCGGTACTCTACTTGAGTGATTTAAAATTCTGCTTTTGATTCTCTTTCTTCTTAATTTATTTTACGTATATTATCGAACCATATTTTCTTTGTTAACTTATATCCATTTCCGTCTATTCAGCCTTTTCAAAATCCTTGCATTCTTTCGTTCTTTCAAACATATTTTTCATGCACTTTCAGTAGCTCTTTCACCACCACTGTAATCAAATTTTTCTTGAATCTGTTACAACTTCCTTCTATAAATTTCGAGGACGAAATTTTTATAAGGAGGGTAGAATGTAACGACCCTGAATTTTCTGTAAAAAATTTTCTTCTTAAAGTACAGAAAGGAGTTTGCAAACCTGAGCACAATTTAAAAGTTATTTTGGTTTAAGAACAGCAAGAAATAAGTTATATCTCACTGGTAAAGCCTTGCACTGCTATGGCGTAGCCCCTGTGTTCGAATCCCATCAGTCATATATTATTTTTCTGAATTTTTCTTTTAAACTTTTTGGAAGCCCAAAAGTTTACACGTGCAATACAAGTAAAAATGAAAAGACAGAAAAAATAAACATGTGTAAAATGTTGTGTACACAGCCGAGGACACGTGGCACAAATCCCAAGGCCTATCTCCAAAAATGGACTGACGAGATCGGGAGGGGGCAGGCGCCGATGATTCTATCGTAGGGAAAAGTCCCCGGGTTTTGTACAAAAAATCCTTTGGCCTACCCCATTACCCCCATACTGTTTGTTTTCTCTGCAAATTAACAGAGACTTCAATTTCATCCATTAATCAAATTTTTAATGCTTTTTAATTCAATTTTTCAATTCCAAAACCCTAATTTCACCCTATAAATACAATCCCATACCCTAGCCCCTCCTTATTCTGAAAATTCTAGTCAAAAATATCAAAATTTTCTAAGTACAAGTGGAGTTGAAGTGGAGTTAGCCCAAGACCAACTTCCGGCGAGGAATCGAGTAAGTTCCGGCGATCCCGTGACCCCATAAAGACTACTCCCTCTTCTTTTACCGCATCTTGATCCTTCTAGCTAGTAAGTTTCATTCCTTATTCTACACTTTCATCTTAAAAAGTCTCTTTTCATAAAAGATGTCGAAAGTGGAGTTAATACGGACGCCTCCTTTAAAACATTATAAATCCCATTTTTTTCTTATATGTTCTTCATGAATATTCTTACACCATTCTTGTTAATCATGAAACTAATAATTAGAAACAATTTTCACTCTAAACTCCATGTTAAATAACTTTAACCTAGCTTTTACGTTTAAATACCATGAAGTTATATACGTTATCTTTTAAACATTTTGCTTAGCATACCTTTAGAAAACTTCACGAGATAATGACCTACCTCTCACATACACACATATTGACATAGCACGATTCTCTTGAGACATAACTTTTGTGGCAAAATACGACTTTTCATCAAAATACCTTGAACTATAAAAACCCATTTTATTTTAAATAGTATTATCAAATTCATTGCAATTATGCATCTATAACCCATTTTGGGGAACCCGCTATTGGATGGTGTGGATTATCTCACATACTCGAGCTAGTAGAGCGAGATGCAGACCTCCTCATGAAACATACGATCTCAAAAGAATTTTAATACGATTTTTAAGAAAAACGAGATTTTCTACTTTAATAATAAAATTAATTTTTAATAATTATATAAATATTATCAAACCATATATTTTTAATATATAATAAAATTCCATATTTTCTAGAAAATAAAAGAATGACAAGTTTTATTAAAATACCATCAAATATCAATACAAGACAAGTTACACTAAAATACAATGAACTATTCAAGCTAAGTTAATTTTCACTAATATACTTCACTCTTTAAAATTCACATCCATAGAAACCCTAAAGATCATAAATAATTACTCGAGATTTATTTTGAAAGTATTTTCATAAAAACCCCTCGAGATATATAAAATTACATTAGGGGCCCTAGTAAATATAGGTTTAAGTGGGACCAATTCTCTTGAGTCTCAGAGAGCCGGAGAAAGTGGGTGCTTGCCTATTTAAGCTAGAAAAACTTAACGGGTTATCAATGGTAATTGTCTTGGAAAAAGACACAAATCTTGCCGTCCATATACAGCAGTTACCGATAACTCCTAAACCTAATTCAGGATCCAAATCTGTTTAAAGTGTCTGACTCAAGTCTGAGTCTAAATCAATCTGAGTTTAACTCAATCTGAATCCAACCAGAATCCAATACAAACATGATTCCAATTCAACATGAATCCAATATACCAACATGTATACTTGAACTTGAACATGAATACCAGAATAATATCAACATGCAAATATGACTTGACTTGACCGAACCATGGCTATGACTTGACTACATGACTGATTGATATATCCTGAAACCGTTTACATGAACAACTTATACCATGGTCTTGGCAAGTCTGATAATTACCAATCAATACAATATACATTACAGGGTTTAAAGGGGTAGACTGGTACGGAATGTGTTAAAGGTGGCATGATGATGGACACTAAAAGACACCTACATGAACATCTATTGCTGTTGTCCCGTGGTTTTGACGGCGCCTTGTTCTACGGGTTACCATAGTCCACGGGGAAGGTTGGACTCCTCTCGTATAAATTGATACCTTCTGTATCAAGCTACAAACAACTACGTTAGTATAGCAAACATATACCTGTTTATATTACCTGTTCTCTCCTCTTTACTTGTTCTATTCTATCTATTTTTGGGACTTACCGAGCGCTAGTTCGCTGACAACATTCTTGTCTCTTCTTTCTTTGGAATGTTCGTCAAGAGGACCCGACTCTCAGGAGATCGAGCCCAGTCAAAACGATTTGGAGCAGTTCACAGAGGAGCCAGACTTCTAGACTTTTAGTTGTACTTATTTTCTTTTCAGTTCATATGCCACTGTTTAGGTATCGTTTTCTATCATTATACTTTCATTTTCAGTTGTATGTAAAGAAAGAATGTTTATAAAAGTTGATGTTATTATTACATCTCTTGTTATTCTTGTGTATTCATTTATATTGCTTATTTACGTTTAACGTGTTTACTTCTAAATAAATGCGTTGCGACCCATCATGTCTACTTCTCCGTACACTGGGAAGCAGGCCGTGACAATACCGCTTAAACTTATATTAATTCTAGAGTCCTTAAAATATTTTTTGTATATCTCGAGGGGGTTTTATGAAAATACTTTAATATAGTTTAAAAATAAAGCTCAAGGGTGATTTATAATATTTAGGGTTTTCATGTATATGTATTTTAATTGTTGTAGTGTTTTGGTGATAAAACATAGTTTTTGAAAGTTTATGGTATTTTTATGAAAACTACTACTTTTGGAAACTTGATGGTATTTTATTAAAAATTCTAATCTTTCATTTTTAAAAATATAGTTTCATAACATGTTTTTATTGAAAATATGAATTCATAGTTTTATATAATTTTCCAAAATTTTGATTTTTATTTAGAAAAGTTGTATTTCTTAAAAACCGTATTTTTTTATTTCTTTTCGAGACCGAATACTCCTTGAGAAGTTCTGCATCTCGCTCTACTGTCCCAAGGATGTGCGAAAATCCGCACCAACCATTGGCGGGTCCCCTGACGAGGGTTATAGAGGCGTAATTGCTAAGAATTACAAAAATATTGATTAAAAGAAACCCGTATTGAAAAGGTGTGGTATTTTAATAAAAAAAGCTTCTTCTTTGAATTACCCATATACTTAGAATACCATGCTATGAAACCATAGTATGCTTGTGGGTAGGTTGTTACCCCATGAACGATCTGAAGGTATATACACTAGTTACTGAAAATACGGTTATATTAAACTTCATGGTATTTTAATGAAAAGTTTGTTATTTGATCATTTCACATGAAAAAAATTTGTTGAACTACAAGCTAAATGATATTCATAATGTTAAAAGTGGTATTAGGATATTAGTTTGACTTATTTTGCTTATATAGTGGAATAAAAATGTTAAAAAAAGAAATTATATCGGAGCTGACTCTACTTTGTCGATGTGAGTTTAGAGGGCGGGTTGAGATGAAAGAAATAGAAAAAAGATGAGAGTTACAAGTTTAAAGCGTTAACAAGGATAAGGGGAAGCCTTCGGGTGTCGTGGTGTCGTCGAAATGGTTTCGGTCGTCGAGTTTGGCTTGCTACTCCACTTGGGTGCCTAACTCCACTTGATCCTTAGAGAGTTTGATAGAATTTTCAGAATGGGGAAGAGCAAGTAGATGGGTTGCTATTTATAGTGAAGAATTAGGGTTTGGAAATTAAAAAATTTGATTTAAAGAATTAAATTGGTGTTAATTGGTGAATTGAATGGTCATTGTTTAATTGCAGGGAAATCAAACACTTGAGGGGAGTTGAAGGGACGAGTGTGAAAAGCACAGAGGGATTTGGAGCAAGGCGGACCGTCAGTGGCGGCCAAGATCAAGGAATGGGCGGTTGGATTTGGCCCAATTGCCTCAAGATTCGTGCCATGTGTTTTAATCATATTAAATACCTCATTTATCATGTTTGATTTTTCTGAAACTTTCGTTTCTCCATGTATTGCACGTACAACTCTTAGGCTTCCGAAAAATTAAAAGGAAAAATCTTTAAAAATAATTGGGACTGATGGAAACCGAACACACAGACTATGTCACAGCAGTGTACAGGCTTTACCGATGAGCTACAAGTTCCTTCTTGCTTTTATTAAACAAATCTAACTTCTAACTTTACAACAGGCTGAAATACCCTTTCTATATAATAAACAAGTAATTTTGTACAGGGATTCAAGAGTCGTTACAATCTTTGCTTGACTGCCAGGATTGTGATGCAGATCATACTAGTGGAGCATAGGTAGTCTATAAGCATATCCTTAAATGTTCCTTGTCGAGCGGATTTCGAGACAGGGCATCGATGTCCCAGAGTAGACTAGTGTATACGTTTCTTGACCCTGTATTGGAACGATGGATGATCCCATATCTATTGGTGTTTTACATCAAAGATTGTATACAGGTGCTCATTAGAGACTGGGTACACTGAACGGCCTCGCCGAGAACTCCTATATGGTATCACACCTATCGTCAAATAGCAGTTCTCTGGTGACACTTATACAGGTTAGTCTGTAAACCCGAGATTATCATAGTGTCTTGTGTGGTTCCCATTATGCTTTGATTTCCACCCTACCATGGCTCTACTGAGTTGTGTGAACAGGAGGTTTTTGGGTATAGTCCCAAGTCACATAGAGTCAGTGAGCGATAGAAGGGGTTTCGTCTCTCCTGGTATTGGGAGTTGATATTGTGCTATGCGCGATTGGCTATAACTGCAAGTCCCTGGCCAGGGCTGATGAGATTTATCGATAAGTAATATCAGTAGTTTCTCGATTGGTTATAGGCCACACATCGGCATGACTTATCGAGTTATTGGGGTCTGACGATTCCACCCCCAGACTCGATATACGACATATCAGACGAAGAGACCAGACTGTACGGTAAGTGTTGCTTATAGGCTCTACGGGAGTTTGGAAAAATTTGCTTGTTGATCTTCTATTCGTTCAATACCTGGGTAGCCATTACATCCAGTTAGTACCGCCGATGGCTTGTGTGTATCTGATGTAATCATTACCTACTGCTAGTGTATTGACGAGTCTTTAGAGTCCCACATAGAGGTTTTCTAGCTCAAGCAAAACGAAATAAGGCACGTATGGAGATATGTGCGGGAGCTTGATTAAATACGAGTATATGATATTGAATTCTAATCTAGCGTTTTTGATATTACCCGGGTTATATATGATATAACCGAATTATCGAATCAAGTGTTGATTTAATAATTAACTAATACAATGCTCATTTTAATTCTTTTCTTCTCATTATATATTTGATATATACATATTGTATCATGGTTGATGATACATAGAACATGACTATATGAGAATCACATTGGAGGAAAAGATAAAAGAAAATAATTTACTTATATGAATAAAACAAAAGGAAGAAATGAGTCATAGCTTCTAAAATGTTCTCCAAGATGCTAAGAACCATGACTCATTGTTTTCCTTTGTTTTATTCATCCATATTCATCATTTTCTTAAGCTCATCTTATCCTTAAGGTTCATTCTCATCTCCAAGTTCATCTTCTTTATTTTCCTCTCTAGTTTTTTCTAGGTTGAAAAGGATAAAAGAAAAGAAAGAATTTTAATGAGAAAATTCCCTACTTCATCAACCTACACTACTCTAGCAAATTAGAATAGGTTGTTCTCTTCACTAATTCATAGATTAGTGAAGTGTGGGCTTGAGTGTGAGAAGTTTCGAGGTGGATCAACTTTGACGATGAAGACTTCGAGAAAGCTCGTTCCATCCTTTAAGTGAAGTCGAACAAGAGTTATAGGACTACTACTTGGAGCAATTGAAGTGAAAGACTAGACTACAAAGGTTGTAATTTCCATTCATTTAGTTTTAATCTCTAATTTGCTATGATAAGAAACCCTAATCTCTAGTTCGATTCTTGTTTAGTGGATTTAGCCCTCTAGAATTTTAAAATTACTTACCTGCTTTTTTAAAACCCTGGTAGAGATGCTAAGACACACTTACACTAATAACCTGACAAGTCGTGCCGATATTGCTTAAGACCATCCGAGAATCTACTGATCTAACTATCGGTAATTCTCAATCCGCTCTGACCATGGACTTTGACCAACCGAAAACAGCGCGACATCGACTCCCTATATCGGGAGAGACGAATCCCCAACAATCGCTCATTGCCACCATGTGGCTCGGGACTGTACTCAACTAAAATCTGTTTACATGACTCAGTAGAGTCGTGGTAGGGTAGTAATCAAAGTACAGTTGGAACTCACAAGAGACAAATGACAATCTCAGGTTAACAGACTATTTGTACTCATGTCACCAGAGAACTGCTATCTGACGATAGGTATAATACCATCTAGCCAGTTCTCGGCGAGTCCGTCCAGTGTACTCACCCCCAGTGAGCACCTATATACAATCTTAGGTGCATCACACCAATGGCTGCGGGACTAACCATCGCCCATCGTCAGGGTCTAGAAATGTATACGCTGGTTTACTTTAGAGTATCGATACCCATTCTCAAGCCTGGCCTATTTATCTACTTCCGTCCACCGCCCTTCATCGTCAGGGTCTAGAAATGTATACGCTGGTTTACTCTGGAGTATCGATACGCAGTCTCGATACTCCTATGACTAGGTACATTTAAGGATATGCTTATCGACTACCCGGCTCTCACAAGTATGATTGTTATTATAATGCTGGTAGTCAAGCAAGGATCCTAATAGCTTTATCAACATGTATAATCGATATGAAATAACAAGTAAAACATATCACATGTTAAGATAAAAACAAACTAAATAGCATATTATCATATTGAGAAAGATTGTCCTGTACATACATATCCCTAACATCCAATACAATGAATGCCTCTAGGGCATACATATCCAACAGTCTTCCACTTACACTAAGGCCTGTTATTGGCGTATTGAGTACCCAACGTCTATATTATAACCAGTTGCTAGAGTACCGCATACCCAACATCTCGAACGGACTCTCGAACTGGACTTGAGGGATGGCTTTGGTGAATGGATTTGCGATGTTGTCATTTGTATCTACTCTCCGCACCTCAATCTCCCGGTGATCCACGATTTACCTGATCAGATGATACCGCCTCAAGATATGTCTGGATTTCTGATGGGACTGTGGTTCCTTTATCAAAGCCATGACTCCATTATTATCACAATACAAGGGTATTGGATTAGCAATAGATGGAACCACCTGAAGTTCAGAAATGAACTTACTTATCCAGGCTGCCTCTTTTGCAACATCATTAGCAGCGATGTACTCAGCCTCCATTATCGAGTCTGTTACGGTGTCCTGTTTGGAGCTCTTCAACAGACCGCCCCACCATTGAAGGTAAGCACATAACCCGAGAAGGATTTAGAGTCATCCTTGTCACTTTAGAAGCCAGAGTTGGTAAAAATCACGATATGGAGGTCCCCATTACCATACATTAAGAACATCTCCTTAGTCCTTCTCAGGTACTTAAGAATATTCTTTACCGCTATCCAATACTTCTCACCTTGGTTGGACTGATACCTGCTTACGATACTAAGTGCGTAAACTACATCTGATCTGGTACACAACATCGCATATATTATCGACCCCACCACCAAAGCATAGGGTACAATGCTTATGCAATCCCTCTCTTTATCATTCGTAAGAGACATCTTTTTCGAAAGGGTCATTCTGTGACAAGCGGGTAAATTACCGAGTTTGAAATCTTCCATACTAAACCTCTTCAGTACGGTGTCTATATATCTCGACTGTGAAAGTCCCAACATTCTTTTAGATCTTTCACAATAGATTTTAATCCCCAGAATATACGAGGCATCACCCAGGTCTTTCTTAGAGAATTTCTATGACAAGAACAGCTTGGCCAATTATAACATAGAAATATCATTTCCTACCAGAAGAATGTCATCTACGTATAAAACGAGGAATATCACAATTCTCCCTACAATTTTTTTTATAAATATAAGGTTCATCTATATTTTTGATAAAGTCAAATTCCTTGATTGTCTCATCAAAGCAAATGTTCCAATGTCTGCTTTAATCCATAAATGGATTTAAACAATTTGCACACCTTTCCGCTGCTCCCACTGTCTATGAAACCCTCTGGTTGATCCATATAAACACATTCTTCTAAACTTCCATTTAGAAAATTAGTTCTAACATCCATCTGCCAGATGTCATAGTCATGAAAGGCAGCGATGGCAAGTAAGATCCGAATGGATTTAAGTATAGCCACTGGTGAAAAAATTTCATCATAGTCCAATTCTGGTCAATGACGAAAACCTTTAGCAACAAGTCTAGCTTTGTAGGTTTCAACCTGTCCATTTACACCAATTTCTTTTTGAAGGTCCATTTGCATCCAACGGGTTTTACCTTAGGAAGAGCAACATCCAAAGTCCATACTTTATTTGTGTACATGGATTCCATCTCGGATCACATAGCAACCAGCCACTTCACCGAGTCTCTACTCGTGATGGCTTGATGAAAACTAGGAGGCTCATCATCATCGATGATGCAATCCTCTCGATCCCCGTCTACGAGAAAACCATAGTATCTCTTGAGCGGATGAGACTACCTATTAGATCTGCGGAGTAGCGTAGGTACGTCCGGTTCTATTAAAACTTCAAGTTCTACTGAGTCTTCAGTAATAGTGGTTTTGGAATTTCTTCCAGCTCTATTGCGCTCCCACTAATTTCTTTTACAAGAAATTGAGTTTCCATAAAGCGGGTATGATGAGAAACAAAGACCTTTTATTTCTCAGCATAATAGAAATAATACCCCCATGAATTCTTGGGGTATCCCACAAACTTAAACAATATTGAGCGTGCCTCGAGCTTGTCCGTATAAACCTTTTTGACAAAAGCAGGACAACCCCATATTTTAAGATACTTAAGATAGGGTTTCTTCCTACTCCACATTTTATATGGAGTGGTAGGCACAGACTTAGTCGGAACTTTATTCAATATGTATGCAGCAAATTCTATTGCATAATCCCAAAAGGATGGCGGCAACTCAGCATTACTCATCATGTAACGCACCATATCAAGCAAGGTGCGATTCCATCTTTCTGGTACACCGTTGTATTGTGGTGTGTGTGGAGGAGTAAGCTGAGAGTTAATTCCATTCTCTTTTAGATATTCTAGGAACTCGGCACTTAAATATTCACCATCCCGATCAGATCGGAGTATCTTGATACTTTTACCGGTTTGCTTTTCCGCTTATTCTTATACTCCTGAAATTTCTCAAAGCTCTCGGATTTATGTTTCATCAAGAATACATGTCCATACCTTGAGAAATCATCGGTAAAAGTAATAAAGTATGAATAGCCACTTCTTGCATGCGTAGACATTGGCCCACACACGTCGTTGTGTATGAGTCCCAGGAGCGCAGTGGCTCTTTCTCCATATCCAGTGACGGGGTTTTGGTCATCTTTCCTTTGATATATGATTGAAAAGTTGCATATGATTGATATTTAAACAGATCTAAATATCTATCTTTATGTAACTTAGTTAATCGTGTTTCATTGATATGACCAAGTCTATAATACTATAAGAAAGCTTGATTTGATTCTAGATTCTTTCTTTTAGCATGTTTTGGACGTTGAAAACTTGATGTTGATTGAGAATGTATATTTCGTTATTCAGTGTACCCGACCCAATCATTTCATGATTTAGGTGAATGTTTATGACATTGTTTTCATGTGCAAACTTATATCCTTCATTAGATAACAAAGTACATATATAATATTACACATCATAGTGGGTACATAAAAGCAGTTATGTAACAAAAAAATATGTCCACTCGTCAATTGTTCACACCATAATATTGTATTATTATATTCCCCATTCTTATTCGTTTAATAAATAAACAGGTGCTTTTGACGCATGTCTGCTACATATTACAGGTTACAGGTTCTTGGACAGAAAACAGTGAAAACGATGAAAAGACGATGCAAAAGTGGACTTTGACCAACAAACAGAAGACTCTTGATCAAGCCTACATCAAAGATAAAATTCATAAAGTACAAGGCAATGTAAGGTCCAAGATTACAAAGCGAACGGTTAAAGTCCACTACAAGTATTCACTTGAAGATCTGGAGAATATCTATAAACCAAATGAAGAAAAGAACCAAATAAATAGAAAGCCCAAAATTACCAGATGCTACACAAGAATTTATATATTGGAAATTTTACCATAATTTGGAGTGTACTTTGACTAGGTCTTCCTATGGGTATTTTGGTAAATGTAGACATGCGAATCAATTGTAACCTAAGGTTTCCTATCCTCTATAAATAGGAACCCAAATCATTGTAAAGCCTATGCCTCCCTTCATTAATAAATTTTAGAATTCTTTTGGAGAGCATCGGTGCCTCTTTTCAATTTATGAATCCAGATCTGACAACCCTGTGTTGATGTTTGGAGAGAGCCATCTGTAAGTAGTTTTATTTAATTGCCCTAGTTTAGATTTCAATTCTTGCCCTAGGTAATCTTTCATTCTCTGTCCTAGATTAAATTTAATTCCTTGCCCTAGTTAGATCTTTAATTCCTTGCCCTAGTTAAATTTAATTCTTTGCCCTAGATAAATGATAGATTTAGTTTTTAGATTTAATAAGAAATCCGAACACCCATCGGAATTAACTCGTTTGAGCGATTAGGAAATTCACAACATCCCTGTGGACCGACCCGTACTCACCGGCTAGTTGCAAAGCGACGCCGTTCTTGATTGTGGTAAAATATTTTTGGTGATCGTAAAACCAACACAACAAATCAAATGGCGCCGTTGCCGGGGATGGCGTGTCATTTTCTTTTTGCAATTTCGGGTTAATATAAAATTAAAAAATCATAAAAACTGAAAAATCAAAAATATAAAAATTTATCATCTTTGTATTTTGTGAAGGGTATTTTTTGTTTGAATTTCCCAGGATCTACAATCGAGATGGATCTGGAAAAATCCAGAGTTCGAAATAGAAAAAGATACATCAGAACAGAAAGAGGTTGGAAAATCAGAACAGCACAATTTTTTTGGAGACCTGAAGCCTCCGTACCGCCGCCATTCCGCCGCGAAAGCGCGCTCCCGCCGCTGAACCGCCGCGTCATGCTGACGTCATCGCGCGAAATTTTCACTATTTGTTTCCTTTTTCCCCCCTCTGCAACCTAAAATATATCTTTTATCAAATCTCTTGCAGAATTCTTTGCGCTAAAAACCTTCTCCCTTCCAATAATTGATTTTGTGCAGGATTCTTTACGCCGCGCATAAAATAAAAATAATTAATTGCAAGTGAATTTACTGTTTTGCATATTTTAATCGGACTTTAAGGTGCTATTGACCAAACTCAGATTGGGTGGGGATTTCATTACCCTTCCCAGGACCCCAGAAATCACTTAAAGCATTTGCATTGACCAATCTTAATTAAAAAATACTAGACTCAGCCCTAAGGACGTCGCGCTCACTAGGACAGAGGACTAGTATAGGCATCGACCATTTATCCTAACCTGACTTTGCGGTGTCTAGGAAAATGTGTCAAAGGCTAGTGGTTATTAATTAGGCCCACTATTGTGGTTCATTCCCACTTATCTGGCACTTACCTGGCCGCAATTGGCGGTGAAGAGGCGGTTTGAGGTCCTATTTCTAGCCCTTTGGAACAGTTAGGAGCTGTCTAGCCGACCTAGGTGACCCTAGATCTAGGCCTGACTGTGCATTTCTGGTTGATTGCATTTGTGTCTAAGCTTTTTATCGAAAATCTTTTTTGCAAAAAGTTACAAATAAAAAACAAAAAAGGAAAATTTTTATAAAAAAAACTTGCAAAATTTTGTCGCTAAGAAATCCTTGCACCCCACTTACACCCACCTTCTTTCTCTTCTCATCATGGGTACCCTACATCATAAATCTCTTGCCGAACTTTGGTATCCCGAACCTAACTTTGCGTCGTACGTCAATTGTTTCGGTCGATTTAAAGACGATCCTTCCATGCCCAAAATATCTTTGAAAGATCAAATAGAAGCGTCTAGGAGAAACAGTTTGACGTTGCAACCCACTTTGTGTCAACCATGTCAACCTTCACCACCTTCGTACGTTGACACCACTTTTCCAAGTCCTGCTGTAACTCCTAAGCCGATGTTCATTGCTGAGCATATTGCTCAATCTCGTAGCCGATCTTTCATCCCTCTCCATACATCTAGTTCTAGGGATCAACAATTCCATTCACCTTTTTATCCACATGTTGACCCTAATCCTGTCCAACCATCCACTTCCTACCAGTCCTACCCGACTTTCCCACCGTCACTAGATACTGTTTCTACACAGCCTTTTGGGAGTTTCACATATCCAAACAATTTCGAATCTTTTACCGAAACCCCTTCACCACCCATGTCTAGTTTGGAACAGTCGTTGGCAGCTTATATTGCAACAACAAACAAAATGACTAGGAATGTGGAAGCGTCCATGGCCGCCCTTATGCAACCGAGTGAACCGGTAGCTAGTTTCCAACTAGCTCCAAATTTTCCAATATATGAGAAGGCGGTTGGACAGAGTGAGAATTTAAGAGGATTTCCAAATCAAACCTACCCATACCAAATTCTAGCCCACAACTCCGGTTTTCCATCGATTGTCCCAAATAGTTCACCAGTTGAAAATAAAAACGAGTTGTGTGATTTTGTAGTGCTTGATTTGCCAGATTGTGAAGAAACTCTTTCGAGTGAAACCACACCTAATCCTTTCGATCTTTACACCTCCACTCTAGAACCTAAATCGATAAATATCTATGCTTTTGATGAGGTGTCAGAAAAAATTGATTTTCACTTGATTGAGGATATAGACGCCGGGAAAATTTCGGATGATGAACCTGTCGATTTGATTGAAATTTTATGTCCGAGTCATCATCCCGAGTCATTAAATGTTTCTCCCCAATTTCATATGCGTCTTGATTTTGATGACAATGGCATGGATAGGCTAAATATTGAGGAGAATTATGAAGATGGTATTGAGGAGAGTATTGAGGATAATATTGAGGTTGAACCATTTTTGTTTGATGTGTCGGATTTTCCAATTCATCCTCCCGGACCTTTAACTGTTAAATCACCCTCCCTCCTTTCCATCGTTCCGACCATGCCTAATATCACGCTTGAAGACTGTGAGCTTGAAAGATTTTCCTTTGAATCTGACACAATTCACACGTACGAGTGTTTCACTTTTTCGGACGATGTTGATGACTCACCGCCCGAGTTTGAGTCCTTTACATTTTCAGATGAGTTAGTTGAACCATCAGACTCGGTTGCTTACAGTCAGTTCGAACCATTGATGGAATCCTTCAAGTTCGAGACAGATTACTTAGGTGAGATTAAGACTATCCCTAATTCACTCCCTTTCGTCCTTCCTATCGCTCCGACCGTACAAGAGACCGTTATGCTTTCATCTCCAATACCAAACTCGGCGTACCCATGCTTTCTTGCGAATCTTGAGGGATTTGACCCCATTTCTCGACGGGTTGATAGGTTAGCACAATCGCTTTTAACACATCGGTCATCACAAATTGCACTAATTTATTCACTCGATTTACACCCTCAAGATCGTACTCCACTCCTTTCTCCTTTCCGCCATTCTTCTCCTCCACCGAGACCATATTCTACTCTTCTTCCCATATGGTCTCGTGTGTTTCTCATTTCTTTTCTTTCCACTCCATTCTTTCACCAACTCGACCATTACCACGATAAGATTTTTGAATGGTTGGTGCTAACCTTTGGCTTGTGTAAGGCCAAGCTTAAGTTTGGGGGGAACCTTGTTGTATATATGTATATATATTTTTGTTTTCTTTTTCTATAAAAAATAAAAAAAATTCAAAACACAAAAAAAAAATAATAAAACAATTTGTAAATAAATAAACAAGGGAGTGCCGACAATTTTGACCCTCTTGGTGCAGAATAACAGTGAGGACACTGTCAAGTTTAAGTTTGGGGGTATGCTCGGTACGTCTTCTTCCTTCGCATTCATTTGTACATATTTTTGCATTTGCATACTTATTTTAAAACCCATAAAAATTCAAAAATTCAAAAATTATAAAAATTATTGTATTCAATTTTGGCCATATTTGACTTGAGTTTGACAGATAGGTTAACTAGCTAGGAACAACTAGATCTTAGACTTAGTAAATTAAAAACCCTAAAAATAACCTTTCTTAAAATTTAACGGTAGAAAGTATATGTCTTTGTAGTTTATTTAGAAATAGGCAAATTTTGAGTTCACTTCTTGGGCTAAGTTGAAACGAAGGAAAAGTATTGATATCTTTATGAGAGTACGAGTTTGAAAAATAATTCCTAGCTTAAGTCTAGATTCTGAAAATGTATACCCTACAATTTGCACAATCACGCACCTTGAAACTTGGAATAGTAGAAGAGACCTTGAAATGCTCTTGTCTAAAGTCCTTAGTATGATGAAAAAAATAAATATTCAAGTGTGAATAAAGAATAAAAAAATGAACACTGGTTTTTGTGATTACTTAAAGCTGCAAAAATAGAAAAAAATATTTAGTAAGGGTGCTTCATCACCTAGTGCTTTAGACCAACTGGTTTAGGAGTCACTGCTAAAAGCCTTGGGTGTTGCAAGACTAGGAATTACGCTTTAAAGTGCAAACATATCTTGTAATTGGTTGTTGGTACCTCAAGAAGTATTAACGGTCGCATGAAGGATGTGTAAGCAAAATTCAATTAAAAATTCACCAATTAATAAGTACTTTGGACAACGGACAAGGGTATGATTGCTTGATTTGAATTTTCAAGTGTAGGGGTGAATTAAACACACACATAGGGATATGTGATTGGAGTTTAGATGAGAGAAAGGAGTGAAGAATAGAACTTGTATCTTTTGTAGAGTTGATAGAAATTCCTAAGTGGAGATGGAACCCTAGAAGGAAAACTTAAGAAATGCCAAAAGCTAAGTAAGTCTACAGAACATATATAATCTTAAGTTAAATGATAAGGAAGCGTGAAGAATACAGGTGGATAATTTACGGGTCGAAGATAATAGAATTCCTTGTTAGAAAACCTAATTGGAGAATAAAAATTAATGGGCCAAATTGATAGGATTTTGTGGGTAGTATCCGCTGAAAACCCTCAGGAGACAACACTCCTCCTACTAGGGACACCTAGAGGTTTAACGGCTTGTTGCACGAGCTCAGTGCAATCGAGTTTCCCTGCGAAAGTGCGGTTAGGTTTTTGTAGAGTATAAAAATAAGTTTGCTCGAGGACGAGCAAAAGATATGTTTGGGGGTATTTGTTCACACCATAATATTGTATTATTATTTCCCCATTCTTATTCGTTTAATAAATAAACAGGTGCTTTTGACACATGTCTGCTACATATTACAGGTTACAGGTTTTTGGACAGAAAACAGTGAAAACGATGAAAAGACGATGCAAAAGTGGACTTTGACCAATAAACAGAAGACTCTTGATCAAGCCTACATCAAAGATAAAATTCACAAAGTACAAGGCAATGCAAGATCCAAGATTACAAAGCGAACGGTTAAAGTCCACTACAAGTATTCACTAGAAGATCTGGAGAATATCTAGAAGCCAAATGAAGAAAAGAACCAAATAAATAGAAAGCCCAAAATTACCAGATGCTACACAAGAATTTATGAGTTGGAAATTTTACCATAATTTGGAGTCTACTTTGACTAGGTCTTATTATGGGTATTTTGGTAAATGTAGACATGCGAATCAATCGTAACCTAGGGTTTCCTATCCTCTATAAATAGGAACCTAAATCATTGTAAAGCCTATGCCTCCCTTCATTAATAAATTTTAGAATTCTTTTGGAGAGCATCAGTTGCTCTTTTCAATTCATGAATCCAGATCTGACAACCCTGTGTTGATGTTTGGAGAGAGCCATCTGTAAGTAGTTTTATTTAATTGCCCTAGTTTAGATTTCAATTCTTGCCCTAGGTAATTTTTCATTCTCTGCCCTAGATTAAATTTAATTCCTTGCCCTAGTTAAATTTAATTCTTTGCCCTAGATAAATGATAGATTTAGTTTTTAGATTTAATAAGAAATCCGAACACCCATCGGAATTAACTCGTTTGAGCGATTAGGAAATTCACAACATCCCTGTGGACCGACCCATACTCACCGGCTAGCTGCAAAGCGACGCCGTTCTTGATTGCGGTAAATTATTTTTGATCGATAAAATCTCTCAAATCATCAATCCAAGGTGATATTCTCGTACTGTAACAGCATCCACACTGGTTCTGTTGCCAACCCTGAGAGTCATATCACTTTTCCTCAAAACTCTACGGCTTCTCAGCGCCTGTAAAGAATTACAAATGTGAGATCCTGATCTGGTATCCAATACTCAGAAAGTAGAGTTAATAGAAAAACAGTTTTCAATCATGAACACACCTGAAGCCGAAGCCACAACTTGCTTCGTGTCCTGATTCTTGGCTTTTAAAGCCCAGCAATTCTTCTTCCAATGTCCTTTCTTGTGATAATAGAAGCACTCTTCCTTTATGGCTGATCCCTCGATATTTTCTTTTCCCTTACCCTACACCTTCTGCACACCTCCTCTCGGTTTAGTGGGGGCCTTCTTCTTCTTCCCCTTGGCCTTAGCCTTGGATTTAGCAGAAGAAGATTCCCCGACAAACAGAGCAGGTGTTTCCTTGTATTTCTTTAAGGTGCCCTCTGCCACCCTCAGCATGTTAAAGAGCTCAGGAAGTGTAAATTCCAGTTTCTGCATATTGAAGTTCAATACGAATTGGATATAGGTAGAGGGAAGGGACTGTAGAATTAAATCGGTATACAACTAATTCTCCAACATAGTTCCCAGGTCTACAAGCTCTTCGATGAGAGTAATCATCTTTAGGACGTGGTCCCCAACAGATGATCCGATAGCTAATCTCGCTTGAAACAATTTCTTCAAGGTCACGTATCTTGCGATATGAGATTGCTCTCCATATAAGTCTTTGGTATAGAGAAAGATGGAAGCAGGGTACATCTTCTTATACTACCTTTGATGTTCATAATCCATGGAGGCCAACATGAGGCACTTGGCTTTCGCGCAATCCAGATCCCAAATCGTATGGACCTCAATGTCTGCGACCGAGGATGTCAGACCTAGAACATGGGGGCTTTAGCCGTGAAGACGTATGCAACCCTATCATATGTAAGGGTAAGGGCCATTTGGACGTTCCTCAGTCAGTCTTTATAGTTTGGCCCAGTTAGTTTGTTTTTATCTAGTATAAGTTTAAGTCCCATCATGGTCGCTGCAATTAGGAGAGAGTGAAAAGAAACACTCAGCATATGCTTTTGCAGGTTTAGATTGGTTATTAGTTTATCTAAATATGATAGCTCATACTGTTTCCTCGAATTCTCCTTCAAACCCTAAAAGAAGAATTAGTCAGGATTAATCGCACCCTACAAGTTCGCTTATCTTTCGGCCAGGCCAGTGTTAGTACTTCGAAGGGAGCCCCCGTGTTTTCGCACGGACCTAATTAAATAACCTCATTTTCCCAGAGGCATAGCCCCGTTAACACCTTTCTAGACACCTACTTGATTAGCTAATTCTAAAGTGAAAAATTCTCCCGAAGAGTAGTTGATACTCACAGTAGAATTGGGACCCAACTATCATTGTGTGATAATTTTGAAGGAAGCCTACCAAAACTACTACACTCAAGAAGGTATGCAACACTTGCAAGTTTTCTGTATGATTGAAACTCCCGATGTGGTTTTTTCCCCAAGCGTTTATAACCTTGACGAAGGTCAAAATATCATAAGTCGCAAGTCAAGCTCAATCCATCATTATCCAGATTAATCTAGACCCATTCATACAAGCCCTTGACGATGGTCAAAACAGCTGTACGCCTGTCCGAAATTAATGCATCTATCTATGCTACAAATAAGCACCCAATAGCTACCAAACACTATGCCTTGGCGAAGGTCAAAACACATAGCATGATATAGTTGATACCTATCTGAAATGACGGAGGGTTACGGCTGGTTTTAGTGAAAATCGTGAACGTAAGGAACTTGATATAGTCGAAGGAACCGGATAGCTTTTGAAAAGGAGTGGTTTAAGCTCCGCTTTTAAAAGTTGTTTTTGAAGAAAACCGAGTGGTTTTGCAATTGTTCTAACGACATCAAATATTAAGTTTCTTACTTGGCAATTAAGTGAGATTAATGCGGTCCCATCAATTAATCTTATCACACCACAAAAAGAATGAAAATAGAATGTACATATATGCTACCCGCATTCGTCATAGGGCCCCATTATGCACTGTTAAGTTACTTAACTAACGGCAGAGTGGGGGCTGGACTAGCGTGGATGCAAAATATATACAACATATATATACATATATATATATATATATATATCCATCATAGGCATATGATAAGCAACACAGGCAGATATAAGTATCACAGAGAATGGAAAAATGGATTAACTAGGAACATTTGCATTTCAATGAGCCACCTATGAAACACAGTCCTCCACGGTCGTGTGAATAGCCGAGTGTGAATAATCCTAGACCCCTACGAGTGCGGAAAGCCACCCGCTAATTTTACAATTGGGTGACCCGGGTCTCGATGCCCCAAGATGGCCACCCACTGAATCCTAGAACCCGGTAGCTTGTGCACTCCTCCATTGGTCAAACCTAGATGCAGAAATGAAAAATAATATACAGCCTGTGACTACATCCTCAACCCGGATGCGCCCCAATAAAAGAATATACATAAATTATTATATGAATTGCAAAGAATCCACTCACATCTCACATCTAGATTCACATCGGGCCATTCACACGACGATCCATGAAACCATTCGTATCCGAACATCACATGATATGTGCAACCCCTTCTAATCGACGTATAGAGATTTGAAGAAGTTTAAGAACACATATACACATCAATAAAACAAGTAAAGAAAACAACGATGTTATAATTCTGCACACAATTAGTGAACGAAACAAATTTTTCAAGACTTGAAAAATTATCCACTAAAATCACCAAAATTTCGTTTTAAATCGATCCGGGAGTCGAAACGAGCTCGAAACCCGTACGAATCTTCACGGAGGCGAAGGGGAAAAAATTAACTGTCGATCCGATGGCTTCATGGGGATACCCACCTTCAGGGGCCACCATGAGGTGGCCCCCAAGGGGAGGCAGACCCGAGAGCACCCTATTGGGGTGCTCTCGGGTCACCACCCCCAAAGCCGCCTTGCGGTGGCCTTCGGGGGTGGGCCTGGCCTTAGTTCGCCCTAGGGTATTCCCAGGGTGCCCATGCTTCATCCCGTGGTTTCTCACAGGGGTCCAAACATCTCAAAATTTCATTTTTAGGGACTGTTTTTGTCGGCAGTTCGTACGCGACAAAAATGGCGGATTTCAAATGTCGCTACGAGCTATCTAAGGCTTATGGAATGGCTCTGGTACCATGTAAGTCGATGTCACACACTCTACAGGGTTTGTAGAGAGCCGGAATGTCACGCCCCGCTTTCCAGTGTACAGGTAAGAAGACGCGACGAGGCCCGCTACGTATTTACTCAGAAGTAAACACGCTAAGCGTAACTAAGCAATATAATGTAAATATACACAAAAAGACATGAAGTGTAAATGAACAGCAATTTTTATTTATTAAACATTTCTTTACAAGTACAACTGAAAATGTAAATACAGAAATGGAAAGCAATGCCTAAACAATGGCATGAACTTAAAAGAAAATATATACAAGTATCCAGAGCTCTGAGTCAATAGCAAACTGCTCCAAGTATTCAGTACTGGGCTCGACCTCCAGAGAATCCGATCCACCCGACAACATTCCAAAGAAAGAAGAGATGAAATGTCGTCAGCGAACAATCGCTCGGTAAGTCCCAAAGATAGGTAGAACTAGAATAGACAAAAAGAATATAACTGAATACTATTTGATTGTTATGTTAACGCAGTTGTTTGTAGCTTGGTACAGAATATACCAGTGTATACGAAAGGAGTCCCACTATTCCAGAGACTAAGGTATACGGAGCACAAGGAACCATTAAGCCACGGTACAGCAGCAATGGATATTCAGATTAGGTGTATTAAAGTGACCGTCTCGTGCCACTTCTAACACATTCCGTACCAGTCTATCCCTTTAAAACCCCGTAATGTCTTTGTATTGATTGTATTGTTTTGTTTATAAATGGAAGACTTGCCGAAACCATGATATTATGTAAACGGAATGAATATAAATGGATAGTCATATAATCAGAGTATATCCATAGTTCAGTTCAGTCGAGTCATGTTGATATAGATTGAATTCTGGTATAAATGGATTCATGTTGTATTAAAATTATCTTGAATCATATTCAAGGATAGATTGTTTTCAGATTAGACTGAGACTCTGCCTGAGATAGACACTATACAATGAATTGAAGTCCTGAATTAGTTTTGATGTTATCGGTAACTGTTGCATATGGACGGCAGGATTTGTGTATTTTTCCAAGACAATTACCGTGTTAATAACACCGTTTTTAGGTTGTCTACCTTAGATAGGCAAGCACCTATATTCTCCGGCTCCGTGAGGCTCAAGAGAACTGATCCCGCTTTAACCTATGTTTACTAGGGTCCTTACTGTAAATTACTATAACTTGAGGGGCTTTTATGAAAAAATAGTTTTGGTATATTTTCAAAATAAACTTCAAGTATTTATTTATCGTCTTTAGGGTTTTCATAAATGTGGTTTTTATAAAATGAATTTTTCTAGTGAATAGAACCTAGATTTCATTGTATATGGTATTTTAGTATAATATTATAATTGTATTGATTTGTAATGATAGTTTCATGAAATTTGTGATTCATTTGATTTAGAAAAACATGGAATATATATAATATCTTTAAATTAGGTATTTTGATAATATTCATATATATATATATATATATATATATATATAGTAAAAATAAATTTTATTTATTAAGTAGAAATCTCATTTTTCTTAAAAATTGCATTAAAAATCCATCAAGATCGGATACTCCGTGAGGAGGTTTGCATCTCGCTCTACTAGGCCCGAGGATGTGCGATAACCCGCACCATCCCGATCGGAGTTCCCCAAAATGGGTTGTAGAGGCACATTTGCAAGGAATTAAATAATACGCTTTTAAAGAAAACGGTTTTTGAATATTTATGGTATTTAAATGTAAACTCTTATTTATCCCATAAATTAATGCTCCAAAATCCATCGTGCTATGTCAAGAATGAGTGTTGTGATGAGGTAGGTCATTACCTCGTGAGTTTTTTAAAGGTAATATGAGAAAAATGAATAAACAATGTCGTATGTAAACATGATAGTATTTTACTGTAAAACTGAAATAGAAGTTGCAATACATATTATTTTAAGATGAAACTTATTCTAATGTGTTTGTTTATGATTGCTAAACAATATACAAAAAGATTGTAAATTTGTTATTAAGATAAATGGTGTTTTTAGTTAAATTAGAAACGGAAGTCGGATTAACTCCGCTTCCGACTAGTTTTGAAAATGGAATTCGTTTTAATACAAGGAGAAAAAGGAAAGTGGGACTTACAGATTAGAAAGAAAGAGGAGAGGCAGAGGAAGCTTATGGAATCGTCGGGGAGTCGTTTCGTCGCCGGATTTGTCCCGAAACGTCGTTGGAACTTGGCCTTAAGCTAACTCCACTTGTATAAATTTTTGGACTTGAAAATTTTATAGAGTTTTGATACTAGATTTCAGAATGAGGAGGGCTAAAGTGTTGGGTTATATTTATAGGGTAGGATTAGGGTTTTGTGAGTGAAGCGAGAATTAAAAATGCATTAAAATTTGGTTTAATGGTGATTTTTAATTCTATGGATAATTGCAGAGTAAACAAACATAATAGGAGTTAAGGGAGGAAGGCCAAGAGACTAGGGCAAAGAAATGGGGGCAGTACATACGGGGGGGACCGGCGGCGCCGGCCCCAGGAGGAATCTCGCCGGTCTATTGAATTAGGTTGGGGTCTGGATCTTGGCCATATGTCCTAGTCGTCTCATATATCTCAGTGCACATGTTTGATTTTGTTGTGACTTTTCATTTTACGTGTTTTGCACGTGTAAACTTTTGAGCTTATAAAAATTTAAAAGAAAAATCAATAAAAATAATATGTGGCTGGGGGCAATTGAACACAGGGGCTACGTCATAGCAGTGCGCTTTACCAATGAGCTACAAGTGCTTTCTTACTGTTCTAAAGAAAATCAAATACTTATAGCATACACAGGATTGTAAATACTTCATTTGTACATTAACTTTTGAACAAATTTTCTGTTCACTGAAACGGAGTTGTTATATTCTACCCTCCTTACAAAAAATTTTGTCCTCAAAATGTACATTTATTTTAAGGACTAATTTACAAACAAGTGAGGGTATCTTGCACGCATGTCTTCCTCACGTTCCCATGTTGATTCTCCTGGTGATTCTTTTCTCCACATCACTCGAACCAAGTTTACTTCATTGTTCCGAAGTGACTTCATCTTTCTATCCAAGAATTCAACAAGTTACTGCTCACAAGATAAGTTTGGCTGTACAGTAAGTTCGGAGTGATCAAGGATATGACTGGGGTCACTCACATACCTTCTGAGTTGGGATATATGAAATACATTGTACACTCCTTCTAATGAGGGTGGAAATGCCAAGCGATAAGCAACTTCTCCGACTCATTCGAGTTTGTCGAACGGTCCAATATATCTCGAACTGAGCTTATTCCGTCTTCCAAAGGGAATCACTCCATAGTTTGGTGAGATCTTTAAAAAGACATGATCTCCCGGTTAGAACTCCAAGTGACGGCGCTTTGCATCAGCTCAATGTTTCTGTCGATCTTGGGCTATGCGCATTTTTTCCCTGATAGTACGAACCACATCCACTGTTGCTACTATCATCTCAGGTCTAAAGAGTTCTCTATTTCTGATGTCGTCCCAACTTAATGGTGAACGACACTTCCTTCCATATAGAGCTGCAAAGGGTTCCATTCCTATACTTGCTTGGTAGCTGTTGTTGTATGAAAACTCCACAAGATGTAGGTGATCTTTCCACGATCCTCCGAAGTCCAGCATACAAGCTCTTAGCATATCTTCAAGTATCTGAATCATTCGCTTAGACTGTCCATCTATTTGTGGATGGTAAGCTGTGCTGAAGTTCAGACTTGTTCCCAAGCTAGCTTGCAGATTCTGCCAAAATTGTGATCGAAATCTGGTGCCACGATTGGAGACAATGCAAACTGATACTCCATGTAATCTCACGATCTCCTACATGAGTTTATGGGTATCAGATAGTACACAATGAAAAGTAAAATCTTAGTTAGATTCAAACTTACCTCCATATACTTCTTTGTTGGTGTCTCGGTAGATTGACCAACTCGAAATAGGATGAAGTGAGCCGACTTTGTGAGTCGATCCACAATAACCCAGACCGCATCGTTACCTTTCGTGCTGCGAGGAAGTGCAGTCACGAAATCCATAGTGATGTGTTTCCACTTCCATTCTGGGATAGGTAACGGTTAAAGTAAACCAGCTGTCCTGTGATGTTCAGCCTTTACTTGCTAACACACCAAACATTTAGAGACGCTTCTGGCTACTTCATGCTTCATTCCATGCCACCATTAATTTTGACGCAGATCTTTGTACATCTTTGTGCCTCCAGGGTGTACTGAATAAGGAAAGCTATAAGCTTCTTTCATCAACTCTTCTCGCACAGAACCTTTTGGTACACACAACCAGCTTCCGTATCTTAAAGACCCGTCGTCGTGTATGATGAAGTCTGTTCTAAGTCCACTTTCTACTTGTTCTCTGATCTTTTGCAACTTGACATCACTTGCTTGAGCTGCTTCGATCTGATTGACAATAGTAGATTGAACTTGTAAGTTCATCAAACTTGAAGCGTTACCTGGCATGACAACTTCTATCTCCGTCTGATGCAAATCTTGTTGAAGCATTCACTGTGCGGTGAGATTCATTGATAGTGGTTGGCGACTAAGTTCATCAGGTACTATATTCACCTGCCCAAGATGATACTGTAAGTTGATGTCGAAATCTGCCATAAGTTCTAACCATCTACTCTGCCGCATATTCAACTCTTTCTGAGTAAATATATATTTCAGACTTTTATGGTCTGTGTATATGTCCACTCATTCACCAAGAAGATAATGGCACAAAATCTTAAGAGCAAAGATAACGGCTGCCAACTCCAGATCATGCGTCTGGTAGTTGCGCTCATGAATCTTCAGTTGTCTTGATTCATAAGCTACAATTTTACCATGCTGATGTAGAACGCATCCTAATCCTTTACCGGATGCATCGCAATGCACTTCAAAACCTTCTAATTGGTCCATTATAACGAGAATAGGTGCTGATGTCAATCTTGACTTAAGTTCTATGAAAGCTTGTTCACATGCTTCTGACCACATGAATTCTTCATCTTTACGTGTGAGCTTGGTCAGGGATGTTGCAAACTTCGAAAATCCTTCAATAAACCTTATGTAATATCCTGCTAATCCTAAGAAGCTTCGAATGGCCTTCACTGAATTCGGTGTCGACCATTCGCTTACTGCTGATATTTTAGTTGGATCTACAGAGATTCCATCGCCTCATACAATATGTCCGAGAAAACCGAATTGATCTAGCCAAACTCGCACTTGATGTACTTGGCATAGAGTTGATGCTATCGTAAAGTCTCCAAGACAATTCGTAGGTGCTCGGCATGTTCTTTCCGACTCTTAGAATACACCAGGATGTCGTCGATGAAGATGACAACAAACCTGTCTAGGCACTCTCGGAAAACTTGATTCATTAGGTTCATTATAACAACCCCAATTTCAATGTACATAAAATTATTCAAAAGTCAATGTACAATTGGGGCATTTACAATTCATGTGAATGCTATAAGAATTTGATTTGATTTAGAACAACAAGAAAGAGGTTGTAGCTCACTGGTAAAGACCTTGCACTGCTGAGACATAGCACCTGAGTTCAAATCCCATCATCCACATTATCTTTTTGTTTTATTTTATTTTAATCTTTTTAGAAGCCCAAGAGTCTACACGTGCACTATACGTAAACTGAAGAGTCACAGTTTAAATAAACATGTGCACTGAAGAAGACAAAGCGACACGACACGTTGCACCAAGACCTAGCCCCATCCGACAGTACAAAACCGGCGACATGCCCTAAATCCCCGATACCGCCGGGCCCAACCATGGGGAATGCTCCCATATCTCACCCGAGCACCCCTTGGCCTACCCCACTGCCCTTACACTGTTTATCTTCTCTGCAATTAACCAGAGAATTAAAACACCCCCTTTAATCAAATTTTTAATGCATATTTTAAATGCATTCTTTAACACATCAAACCCTAGTTTTTCCTATAAATACCACACCCAAATTCACACATCCTCACTCACAAATCCCTGTCGAAACTCTCAAAAACTTTCAAGTCTCTTTGGTGGACAAGTGGAGTTAGCGAAGGGCGAAGCTCCGACGAAATTCCGAGGAGATTCCGGCGACGAAACGACGTCCCGACGCTTCCCAATCCTTCTCCTACTCTTCCCTCTCTTTGAAGCCAGTAAGTTCCCTCTTCTCCTCTCTTTCTCTATTCTAAAAATCTTAAACACTAAAATCCAATGGAAACGAAGTTAATCCGACTTCCGATTTGGTTTTTCTTTAAAAATCTTATTTTTCTTAAACAAGAAAATACCAAACCTTCATATCATGTTCAATAAACATTAACAAACATATTAAACAAGTTTCACATCTAAAGAATTATATTGCAATTTTTATCGCAATTTTACAGTAAAATACCACATATTTTAGTTTACCGACATAAAACAATATAAATCGTATTACCTTTAGATAGTTCACGGGGTAATGACCTACCTCATCACAACACACATCTTTAATATAGTACGATGGAAATTTTGGGAACATAGTATGGGATAATACGACCTTGTAAATAAATAACTTCAACTTATAAAACAATTTCTATAAAAAAAGATGTATTAAACATTTCCATGCAACCGCGCCTCTACAACCCACTTTTGGGGACCCCGTTCGGGATGGTGCAGATTATCTCACATCCTCGGACCTAGTAGAGCGAGATGCAGACCACCGCAAGGAGCATTCGATCTCGACGGAATTTTTATGCATTTTTCTTTAGAAAATGAGATTTCTACAAGAAAATAAATAAACTATTTTCATTATATATATATATATATATATTATCAAAATATCTATTTTAATTATATAAATATTCCAAGTTTTCCAAATCAAAAGAATCACCATTACATGAAAATATCATCCAAATAAAACAATTCCAATATTTCAAGAAAATACCATATACTATGAAAATTATGTTCTAATCACTAGAAATTTCACAATTATAAAATATACATCTATGAAAACCCTAAAGAACATAATTAAATACTTGAGGTATATTTTGAAAATTATATCAAACTATTTTTACATAAAACCCTCTCAAGTTATACTAAATTACAATAAAAACCCTAGTAAACATAGATTTAAGCGGGACCAATCTCTTGAGCCTCAGGGAGCCGGAGATATGGGTACTTGCCTATTTAAGATAGATAATCTAACAAACGGTGTTATCAATACGGTAATTGTTTTGGAAAAAAACACAAATCCTGCCGTCCATGTGCTGCAGTTACCGATAACATCAAAACTACTTCAGGATTTTAAGTTCTTTTTAAAGTGTCTGACTCAGACCGAGTCTCAATCTAATCAATCTGACTTGAATGTGATTCAAGTATAAACTACAATTCAACATGAATCCGTCTATTCAATCTATATTGACTGAACCGAACCATGGATATTCTTAATCTACATGTACATCCTTTATATCTATTCCATTACTGATATCATGGTTCCGGTAAGTCATCCATATACAATTTACAATACAAGACAATACAATACAAACAATACAATCAAGACATCGCGGGGTTTTATAAGGGGTAGATTGGTACGGAATGTGTTAAAAGTGGCACGAGACTGTAACCATAATACACTTAACCTGAACGGTTCCTTGTGCTCTGTATACCTTAGTCTCCGGAATAGTGGGACTCCTCTCGTATACACTGGAATTTTCTGTACCAAGCTATAAACAACAGCGTTAAAAATATAATACAACTTTAAAAGTTACATTCTCCTTCTGTCTATTCTGTCTATACCTATTCTTTGGGGCTTACCGAGCGATTGTTTGCTGACGACATTTCTTTCTTCTTTCTTTGGAATGTTGTCAGGTGGATCGGACCTTCTGGAGACAGAGCCCAGCAGCGAGGACTTGGATCAGATAGCCTTCGACCCAGAGCTCTAGATTACTTGTACATATTTTCATTTCTGTTATGCCATTGTTTAGGCATTACTTTCATTCCATGTATTTACATTTCAGCTATATTGTAAAAAGAATGTTTAATAAATAAAGTTGTTGTTCATTTATATCTTGTCTCTTGTGTACTTTACTTTATATTGCTTAGTTACGCTTAACGTATTTACTTCTGAGTAAATGCGTTGCGGACCCGTCGCGTCCTCTGCCCGTACATCGGGAAGCGGGGCGTGACAGGTTTTGTTGGCAGCCCATGCAGGTCAGCTCTGCATGGACATGCAGGCTAATACTGCATGAAGTCCTAAGCAATATAACACAAGAATAAGCAACTAAAAATATTCTTTACATTCTCCTTGAATCTTCCAATTTCATATATTTTGAATCTGTCCTAACCCAAATTTTTCTTTCAAGATTATGCATTCCCCAAACAACACCGGCACAATTATCAACAACACTCCCCCACCTCTACCGCTTACACCTGCTGTCGCTGCTCCGATCAACGAGCAGACGGTCTTGCTTGAGACGATCTGCAGCCTTCTGCAAGGACAGCAGCAGCAGACTGCTATCTTGATGAACCGTTCAGAGGCGGAAGCACCTGGGGTGAAGCAATTCAGGGCTTTGCACCCCAAGAAATTCTCAGGAAAAGAGAGCCCTCTAGAAGCTGAGAAATAGGCTCAAGGTATTGAGGATGATCTGGCAACAGCACAAGTGCCAGAGATAGCTTGGGTTCGAGTTACGAAGCTACAACTCATTGACAATGCACGGGTCTGGTGGAAGGCGGAAGAAAGCCGTCTCACCCAGCCGATCGAATGGAAGACCTTTCGCGATATGTTCGATGCGAAGTACTTCCCTGAGACTGCCAGATTCGACATGGAACAGCAGTTCATTCACTTACAACAAGGTTCGATATGGACCAAATCCGTGGATGAATATAATGCTGAGTTTACCATGCTCAGTCGGTAAGATATGTCTTAATATTTCGATTTTCATATATTACATACTACACAGCTAACACAATACCCTAACAGATTCGCGGCACGCCTGATACCGACGGATGAGATCAAAGCCCGACAATTTCAACAAGGGTTAGATTCAGAAATCCAAGCTGCTTTAACCACAGGGGATTTCCCGACCCATGAATGGCCCTGAAAACTGCCTGCATATATGATGCAGTGGTGAAAATGAAGGGCAGACCTCAATCTGCCGGGATGAAGCACCCTGCCACTCAGATGACAGAAGGAGCCTCTTCAAGTCCACCATTTATGCCCAAGAGACCGAGAGTATCGAAAAACGGTGTAGCCCGGCCTTTTGTACTTACTGCAGGAGGGATGGACATTTGGCGAAAGACTGTCGACTTGCAAATCGCCTTTGCTTAGTCTGCGGCTCAGCTACTCATGACATCGGGTCTTGTCCTCGGAGACATAACCCAAATGCTGCACCTAGGCCAGCAATCACTTACCAGCAGCGCCCAGCCATCCAGGCACCTGCTCCATGACTCGCACTACCTGCTCCACCTCCTCATGGACCGACTGCACCTCCTCCTTGTCAGTTCTATCAAGCTCAACGGAATGTATCTCAAGGACAAAGAAACGGACAGAGGAATGCTCCTCCAGCAAGGAGGAATGTGCCGAGGCGACAGACTTTCACAATGACTGTGGAAGAGGCTGAAGCCACCGGCCAAGTCATTACTGGTAACACTTTCCCATCAAGCCTTATAATTCATCTATACAAACCTATATACATTTTCCTTATACCTAAAACATATCCCATATAACTTAGGTACAATATTAGTAGCCTCACTTCCTGCACTCGCACTCTTCGATACTGGGGCATCTCATTGCTTTATGTCGCAACGATTCGTCCGAACTCATGCGATTCCAGTCAAACCCCTCGTATCCAGCTAGAATGTCAGTTCAGGGAACGAAGTTATAAAGGCAGTAATAGGATACAACCTGTGTCCAGTGGTCGTCTGCGGCAAAGAATTCTATGCTGACTTCAAGGTGCTGGACATACCGAACTTCGACGTCGTCTTGGGTATGGATTGGCTCAGAACATTCTATACTACCATTGACTGTCGTCAAAGGAGGGTAGTATTCGAGATTCCAAAGAATCCGATCTTCTATTTCAAAAGTGGAGACCATACCCTGGAGCCAAGTACATACAAGGCGAAACCAAAGAAGGCAGTGATTGCGGCAATTCAAGCGGAGGAAGAATCAAAGCCAGAAGTAGTTCGATGATGTGTTTCCTGAAGGCATATCAGGTTTGCCTCCCGATCGAGCTCTTGAATTCAGCATTGATTTAGTACCAGAAACACAACCGGTGATTAAAGCACCGTATCGGTTAAGTCCAAAAGGTTTGAAGGAAGTCCGAACTCAATTGGACGAATTATTAGCGAAAGGATGGATTCGTCCCAGCACTTCAAGTTGGGGATCACCAGTTCTACTTATGAAGAAGAAGGAAGGTTCATACAGAATGTGCATTGATTATAGAACCTTGAACGAAGTAACGATGAAGAACAAGTATCCACTACCGCGCATCGACGATCTGTTCGATCAGCTAAGTGGATCTGGCGTTTTCTCCAAGTTAGATCTTCGTTCGGGTTATTATCAGGTGAAGGTCAAGGAATCTGATATCCATAAAACGGTATTCAGAACTCGCTATATGGTCATTACGAATTTCTTGTGATGCCATTTGAAGTGACCAACGCACCAGCTATATTTATGAACCTAATGAATCAAGTTTTCCAGGAGTACTTAGACAGGTTTGTTGTCATCTTCATCGACGACATCCTGGTGTATTCTAAGAGTCAGAAAGAACATGCCGAACACCTACGAATTGTCCTGGAAACCCTACAACAACATCAACTCTACGCCAAGTACAGCAAATGTGAATTTTGGCTAGATCAAGTTGGTTTTCTCGGACATATTGTATCAGGCGAAGGAATCTCTGTGGATCCAGCTAAAGTTTCAGCAGTAAGCGAATGGCCGACACCGAAGTCAGTGAAGGACATTCGAATTTTCTTGGGTCTAACAGGATATTACAGAAGTTTCATTGAAGGATTTTTGAAGATTGCAACACCCCTGACTAAGCTCACACGTAAAGAAAAAGAATTCGTGTGGTCAGAAGCATGCGAGCAAGCTTTCGTAGAACTCAAGTCAAGATTGACATTAGCGCCTATTCTCG
This sequence comes from Agapanthus africanus, assembly GCA_030015575.1. Classification (NCBI taxonomy): domain Eukaryota; kingdom Viridiplantae; phylum Streptophyta; class Magnoliopsida; order Asparagales; family Amaryllidaceae; genus Agapanthus; species Agapanthus africanus. Next base: position 238,795,863 of record CM057338.1, read on the forward strand.
TTATATCGGACCAATCTGGAGGTTTTGAAGTACATTGCGATGCATCCGGTAAGAGATTAGGATGTGTTCTATATCAGCACGGTAAGGTTGTGGCTTATGCTTCAAGACAGCTGAAGATTCATGAGCGCAATTACCCAACGCATGACTTGGAATTGGCGGCCGTAATTTTGCTCTTAAGATTTGGCGCCATTATCTTCTTGGTGAACGAGTGAACATATGCACAGATCACAAGAGTATGAAATATGTGTTTACTCAAAAGAGTTGAATATGCGGCAGAGAAGATGGTTAGAACTCATGGCAGACTTCGACATCAATCTGCAATATCGCCCAAGGAAGGTGAATGTAGTACCTGATGCCCTTAGTCGCCAACCATTAGCATTGAATCTCACCACACAGTGGAAGCTCCAACAAGACTTGTATCAAATGGAGATTGAAGTAATCATACCAAGTAACACTTCAAGTTTGATGAACTTACAAGTTCAATCTACCATTGTCAATCAGATCAAAGCAGCTCAAGCAACTGATGCTAAGTTGCAAAAGATCAGAGAACAAGTGGAAAGTGGACTTCAAACGGACTTCATCATCCATGAAGACGGATTTTTGAGATACGACAGCAGATTGTGTGTACCAAAAGGTTATGTGCGAGAAGAGTTGATGAAAGAAGCTCACAGCTCTTCTTACTCAGTACACCCTGGAGGTACAAAGATGTACAAAGATCTGTGTCAAAATTACTGGCGGCATGGAATGAAGCGTGAAGTAGCCAGAAGCGTCGCTAAATGCTTGGTGTGTCAGCAAGTAAAGGCTGAACATCACAGGACTGCTGGATTACTTCAACCGTTACCTATCTCAGAATGGAAGTGGCAACACATCACGATGGATTTCGTGACTACACTTCCTCACGGCACAAAGAATAACGATGCGGTATAGGTTATTGTGGATCGACTCACAAAGTCGGCTCACTTCATCCCATTTCAGGTTGGCCAATCTACTGAGACACTAGCAAAGAAGTATATGAAGGAAATCATGAGACTTCATGGAGTACCGGTCTGTATTGTCTCTGATCGTGACACCAGTTTTCGATCACAATTTTGGCAAAGTCTGCAAGCGGGCTTAGGAACAAGTCTGAATTTCAGCACGGCTTATCATCCACAAACAGATGGTTAGTCTGAGCGAACTATTCAGATCTTGGAAGATATGCTAAGAGAGTGTATGCTAGACTTCGGAGGATCGTGGGAAGATCATCTACATCTTGTGGAGTTTTCATACAACAACAGCTACCAAGAAAGCATAGGAATGGCATATTTTGCAGCACTTTATGGAAGGAAGTGTCGATCGCCATAAAGTTGGGACGACATCGGAGATAGAGAACTCCTTGGACCTGAGATGATAGTAGCAATTATCTACGTGGTTCATACTATCAGGGAAAGAATGCGCATAGCCCAAGATCGATAAAAGCACTGGACTGATTCCAAGCGCCGTCATTTGGAGTTCCAGCCTGTTAGTGTATATGCCCTAGGGGCCATTATTGTATCATACTAGTTTGTATATTACTTAATAGAAGCTTGGGATATTCACATGTATATAACAGTCTTCCTAACATTGTAGTATGCTACTTGATTTTTCTATCTTAATATGTGAGTATATATATTGATAGAGCTCTTAGGATCTTGCTTGACTACCGGTGTTGTGATGGCAGTCACACTAGTGGGGGCTGGGTAGTCTACAAGCACATCCTTATTCAGGTCCCTAGTCGTAGGATTATCGAGACAGGGCATCGATACTCCGGAGTAGACTAGTGTGTACGCTTCTCATCCCAGCTGGGGAGATGGTCTGTCCCACAGCCGTCAGTACGTCGTACTGGAGATAGTATACAGGTGCTCTTTGGGTTACGGGTACACCGGACAGGACTCGCAGGGAACTGTAGGTTGGTTTTATACCAGTCGTCAGTTAACAGTTCCCAGGTGACATGAGTACAGCATAGTCCGCAGACTTGACACTGCTACTTTGCCTCGAGTGTGTCCCACTGTTCTTAGATTGCTACCCTACCACGGCTCAAAGGAGTCGTGCAAACAGGTAGCAGTTGGGTGCAGTCCCGAGCACTTGGAGGCAGTGGCGGTTAGACAGGATTCGTCTCTCCCGGTATTGGGAGTTGATATCGCGCTATGTCAGAGAGCCATTATGCAAAGTCCCTGGCCAGGGCAAGCGAGATTTACTGGTAGGTTCCAGTAGTTTCTCATGGTGTAATGGGCTTTGCTCCGACACGACTTATACCGCTATTAAGAGACTGACGCTTGCCGCCCCCTAGGCCCGATATGCGATAGTCTTAGACGAACAGACCGGACTGTACGGAGATTGTCACATTAGACTCAGTAGGAGTTCGGATGGGTTTCCTCATCGGCCTTTTTATCGACATTTACCTGGGGACCGTTACGTACAGCTAGTGTCGCTTGCGGTCTGTGGTTAAACCCACTGCCAGCGTAGTAGTCGAGTCTTTAGAGTCCCATACAGAGAGTTTTTCCTGCTCCAGGCAAAACGATATAGAGGTCGTATGGTTTTACGACAAGGGTTCGAACGCATACGTGTGTTTACGCACGTACGACTTTCGGACAGTTTTTACTAGCCGGCTTTGGTTTAAGCCAGATTCTAGTATCAGGATATTGGATTTATACAGTCTAAAGTTTCTCCGTGTTTCACGGATAGGAGGGGCGTTCTCGTAATTTCACGAGAAGCTTCTAGAAGGTTGGTGACTTGGGGGTTTAGGTGGCATATGCATTAAATGTGATTAGTGACTCATTTGTGCGATTCATCCTTGTCATTAATGCATCATAAATGCTTAATGACTCACGGAGATGAATCACTCATTTATATTTATGAAGCATGGTTGTTAAATCCATTATTTCATTTATCTTGATATGATAATGCTTCATATATATCATGAGAGATCATTATCTCATTCCATTCTCTTGCTCACTTTCTCTTTCCTCAAGCTCTCTCTCTTCAAACCCTAATCCTTCCCTCTCATGTGTTGAGACCAAGGATTAGAATAGACTACTTAATCCATAATCCAACTCTATATCACCTAGGTTACTTAGATTAGCACTTTAAGAAACCTAGTTACCTCAAGTTAGAAGTGAAGCTTGGAGTATAGCTCTCGGGTGGATCATCTATTACATGGAGGAGGCCGAGAAGGACGTGGATAACGAAAAGGAGAAGGACACGGTTCATTAGGTATAATCACTTCTCATAGTAGTTTAGAACTTCTATGTTTCTTGTTAGTTATTGTTTTGCAAAGATTCTCGGTTAGTCGATGTTTACGCAAAGAACAAGATCGTTTTTTAAATTTCCGCCTCCCCGCAAGTCGTGGGGTGTAGTACATCGACTTACAGTGGTATCAGAGCCTCGCTAAACAATAATTAACTTATTAGCAAAGTCGTATGAATTTCGAACGCATAAAGAACCGAAAAAGACATCGATATCACGACTTTCTGTCGATTTTAAAACATGCTCTAAAAATTTTTCAGGGAGCTGCAGTATAACCTACAGAGAATTATAAGAACACTGGTGAAAAATGGGTTCCTGAATAGGCCATACAGCCGCGGAACCGCGGCCGATCCCACCGATCCGCTGCGGATCCGCGGCCGAGTTGGGGCCGATTCAACCCAGTTTCCTCTAGTAACTCTTCTGTGATATTTGTGTATTTTCTGGAATGTTTATTTTCTGCTCAAGTCTCAGGTGCACAGAGAAGTTTTGGGAGTAGAATCTGATATGTTTGCTCGATCGAAATTATACGATGTTTGCTAATTTGATTATATCTGTGATTGTATAATGTGTTCGTAAACCTCCCCTAACTGCTAGTATGTCGGTTGGCAGGGGGTTGCACATTTCTGTAATGGTTTTTACTGTTTGTGGTTGTGAACTGTATTGGACTGTTGTGATGATTAGCCAGGGTTTGTGATGGGTTATTATTTTAATTCATTCAATGTAATTGTAATATGTTGTAATATTATTTTGCGGGGCGCATCCAGGTTGCGGTTGTAGCCACCGTTGTATTATTTCATTTTACTGTTTTTGCTCCTAGGATAGACCCAAGGTGGGGTGCACAAACTACCGGGTACTTTGAAGTGTTTAATGGCCTACTCACATTGCTGAGGGAGACCGCTTCACTTCGGGTATTTGGCGGGTAGTTTGCCGTACCCGTAGGGGTCTAGAGTGGGGTAATGGCTATTCATCACAACTGTGTAATCCGTCTTTTGTTGCAGGCTCTAAACAAACGCGGATTGCTTGCAAATCCAATAAAGTTCATATGAAATCTGGAATGCCTATTATTGCGTCTGACGAATGTACAATATCTATATATGATAGCTATTTAGACGTCACTTATGTTTTACACCCGCGCTAGCCCAGCCCCCGCTCTGCCGTTAGTTAAGTAACCTAACGGGTGATGACGGGACCCAGTGGCGAATGCGGATGGCATAAGAGGACATTGTATTTTCGTTGTTTTCTGCAATGATGGGACGCATTATTTATAATGTAAAGAAAATAAACCAAAAGATGAATCGTTGGAACAATTTAAAAGAAATCACTTGGTTATTTTAAAAAAGATATTTTTTAATTGCGGAGCTTTAACCAATCCTTTTAAAAGCTATCAGGTTCCTTCGGTTATATCAAGTTCACTACGTTCACGGTTTCGCCAAAACCATTCGTAGCCCTCCGTCATTTCATTTGGGTATTCAGTAGTATTCAAGCTATGCATTTTGGCCAAAGTCAAGGCATAGTGTTTGGTAGCTGCTGGGTATTCATTTGTTGCATAGATAGATGGGTTAGTTTGGGACAGTCGTATTATCATTTGACCAAAGTCAGGGGTATGTACGGATGGGTTCAAATTGACAAGATAATGACGGGTAGAACTTGACATGTGACTTATGATATTTTGACCAAAGCCAAGGTCATAAGAGCATGGGGCAAAAATTTATATCGGGAATTTCTAAAGAAACTAAAATTTGCAAAGAGATGCATACCATTTGGAGTTTGATGAATGTTGGTAGGATTCCTTCAACATTATCATACGATGATATTTGGATCCCGATCCTACTGTGAGTATATGCTACATATCAGGATATTCGTCACTTAACGATCAATGCTATAAACCAAGTAGGTGTCTAGAAAGGTGTCAGCGGGGCTACGCCCTCAGAGAAAAGAGGTTATTTAATTAAGGAACTTCGCGAAAGCATTGGAAAACCTCCCTCGAAGTATCGACACTGGCCTGGCTGAACGGTTAAGCAAATATTGTACGGTGAGAATAGTCCTGGCTAATTTTTCTTTTATAGTTTGAGGAAGGATTCGAGAAACAGTGGGAGCCATCCGGTTTAGATAAACTAAAAACCACTCTAAACTTGCAAGAGCATCATGCTAAAGTGTTTTCTTCTCTCTCTCCTAATTGCAGCGACCCTGAAAATGACTGGACTTAAGTTACTTTTAGAGAAAAATATACTGACAGGGCCAAACTATAAAGATTGGCTGCGGAATGTCAAAATGGCTTTGACCTATGACAAATTGGGGTACGTCCTCACCGCTAAGGCACCTGCTGTCCCTGGTCCCAAATATAGTAATGCGGATAAGGAAATCCGCAAAACCTGGGATTTCGATTGCGCGAAGGCCAAGCCAAGTGCATCGTGCTTGCCTCGATGAACAATGAACATCAGAGGAGGCACGAGGATATGGAACTAGATGCCATATTTCTCCATACAAAGGAACTTTATGGAGAGCAATCTCGTATAGCAAGATACGAGACCTCAAAGAACTTGTTTCGAACGAGGTTGGCCGTCGGATCATCGGTAGGAGAACATGTCCTAAAGATGATAGGCTATATAGAAGAGCTCGCAGACCTTGGGACGACTTTGGATAATGAGCTCTATACAGACCTTATTCTCCAGTCCCTTCCTTCCACCTACGCCCAGTTTATTCTGAATTTCAACATTCAAAGAAAAGAAGTTGAACTTCCGGAACTCCTTAACATGTTGAGGAGTGCAGAGGGCACCTTGCAGAAGGCAAGGGAAACACCCGCTATGTTTGTTAGCGGTGCCTCTTCTTCCGGGTCCAAGGCTAGGGCCAAAGGAAGGAAGAAGAAGGCCGCCACCAAACCTAGAGGAGGTGTTAGTAAGGTGGGAGCGAAGGGAAAGAAAAAGTTTGCGTTACCGGTAGTGGCCCAGGATGAGTGCTTCCATTGTCACAGGAAAGGGCACTGGAAGAAGAATTGCAAGGCGTGGAACGCCAAGAACCAAGAACCGAAGCAAGCTGTGGCTTCGACTTCAGGTGTGTTTGTAATTGAGAATTGTCTGTCAATCAACTCTACTTCCTGGGTATTGGATACCGGATCAGGATCTCATATATGCAATTCATTGCAGGTACTGAGAAATCGTAGAGTTCTGAAGGAAGGTGATATGACCCTAAAGGTTGCTAACGGAGCTAGCGTAGGAGCTGTGTCCGTCGGGGATTATCACCTGGGATTGACAAGTGGACACATTTTGGTTTTACATAACTGTTTTTATATACCTAGCTTAACGTGTAATATCATATCAGTTTCCTTGTTATCAAATAAAGGTTATGATTTCATGTTTGTAAGTGATGTTGTTAACATCCACCTTAATCATGGTTTGATTGGGTCCGGTATACTAAATAACGGTATATATGTCTTAAACCAACTCCAGATTTTCAATGTCCAGAACACACTAAAAAGAAAGTCTCTAGATTTAAATAAAGCTTTCTTATAGCATTGTAGACTAGGTCACATCAATGAGACAAGGTTGACTAAGTTACATAGAGAAGAATATTTGGACTCGTTCAAATATCAAACTTATACCACTTGTGAATCATGTCTCAAAGGAAAGATGACAAAGACTCCATTCACTGGACATGGAGTAAGAGCGAGCGAGCTCTTAGGACTCATACACAGCGATGTATGTGGTCCAATGTCTACACATGCAAGAGGTGGTTTTTCCTATTTCATTACTTTTACGGATGATTACTCGAGGTACGGATTCATTTATCTGATGAAACATAAATCCGAGGCTTTTGAGAAATTCCAAGAGTATAAGAATGAAGTAGAAAACCAAACCGGCAAAAGTATCAAGACACTAAGATCTGATCGAGGTGGTGAATACTTAAGTGCCGAGTTCCTAGGTTACCTAAAAGAGAAAGGAATTCTCTCTCAGCTTACTCCTCCATACACTCCACAGCATAACGGTGTATCGGAGAGACAGAATCGAACCCTATTAGATATGGTACGTTCCATGATGAGTAATGCTGAGTTACCGCGATCTTTTTGGGGTTATGCGCTAGAAACAGCAGCATATCTTCTGAACAGGGCTCCTACCAAGACTATGCCTACCACGCCATATCAGATGTGGAGTGGGAAGAAACCCCATCTTCAGCATATAAAGATATGGGGATGTCCAGCTTTTGTTAAAAAGCAGCATGTGGACAAGCTCGAGGCACGATCAGTACAGTGTAAGTTTGTGGGATATCCAAAGAACTCCAAGGGATATTATTTCTATTACGCAGAGGAACAAAAGGTTTTTGTTTCTCGTAATGACCATTTTCTAGAACAGCAGGTTTTAGAAAAGGATACAAGTGGGAGCGAAATAGAACTGGAAGAAATTCCAGAACCACAAATTACTACTGAAAGTTTGGTAGAACAAGTAGTTCAAGAAGAATGGGACATTCCCGCACCCCTCCGCAGGAGTAGTAGGCCGTCTCATCCTCCTGAGAGATACTATGGTTTTCTCATAGATGGGGATAGAGAGGATTGCATCATCGTTGATGATGAAGCTACTAGCTTCCAGCAGGCCATCCAGAGTGGAGACTCGGTACGATGGCTAAATGCAATGCTGACCGAAATGGAGTCCATGTACACTAACAAAGTATGGACTTTGGAATTTGCTCCAGATAGGGTAAAACCCATAGGATGCAAATGGATCTTCAAGAAAAAGATTGGTGTAGATGGGCCGGTGGAAACCTATAAGGCTAGACTTGTTACAAAGGGTTTTCGTCAAAGACCTGGTTTGGACTATGACGAAACTTTTTCTCCAGTGGCTATGCTCAAATCCATTCGGGTCCTTCTTGCTATTGCTGCCTTCCATGATTATAAAATCTGGCAGATGGACGTAAAGACGGCTTTTCTGAATGGTAATTTAGAAGAGTGCGTCTATATGGATCAGCCAGAGGGTTTCAATCAGAGTGGGAGCAGCGGGAAAGTATGCAAGTTGCTTAAGTCTATTTATGGACTAAAGCAGGCATCGCGGAGTTGGAACATCTGTTTTGATGAAACGGTCAAAGAATATGACTTTATCAAAAATCCAGATGAACCATGTATATATAGTAAAGTTGTAGCCAGAAGTGTCGTATTCCTCGTCTTGTACGTGGATGACATTCTATTGATAGGAAATGACATTCCTATGCTACAATCTGTCAAAGGATTCTTGTCACACAGGTTCTCCATAAAAGACCTGGGTGATGCCTCTTACATTCTGGGGATCCGGATCTATCGTGATAGATCCAAGAGGATGTTGGGACTTTCGCAGTCCAGGTATATCAACACTATACTGAAAAGATTCAGTATGGAAGATTCTAAGCGCGGTAATCTACCGGCTTGTCACGGAATCACCCTCTCCAAAGAGATGTCTCCCAAGACTGATTTGGAAAGGGAACGCATGTCTATTATACCCTACGCTTCTGCGGTAGGCTCTATAATGTATGCGATGTTGTGCACCAGACCAGATGTAGCTTACGCACTCAGCGTGGTAAGCCGGTATCGGTCAGACCTGGGGAAGAAGCACTGGATAGCAGTAAAGAACATTCTCAAGTACCTGAGAAGGACTAAGGAGATGTTCTTGGTTTACGGCGGAAAAGACCTCAAGATGGAGGCCTTTACTGATTCCGGCTTCCAGAGTGATAAGGACGATTCCAAGTCCATGTCGGGTTATGTCTTTACCCTCAATGGAGGGGCGGTGTGCTGGAAGAGTTCCAAGCAGGACACCGTTGCTGACTCGACGATGGAAGCGGGGTATATTGCTGCTTGCGATGCCGCAAAAGAAGCGGTCTGGATGAAGAAGTTCCTAACAGAACTTCAGGTGGTTCCTACCATTGTCGTTCCAATACCTCTGTATTGCGACAACAACGGAGCTATAGCTTTAGCGAAGGAACCAAGGTCCCATCAGAAGTCCAAACACATCTTAAGGCGGTATCACCTGATCAGGGAGATCATTGATCGCCGGGAGATCGAGGTTCGGAGAGTTGCTACTGAAGAGAAAATTGCCGATCCATTCACGAAGGCCCTACCTCAGATTCAGTTCGAGAGGCTACTCGAGATCATCGGTCTTCGATATGCCAGTACATGGCCCTAGTGCAAGTGGGAGATTGTTAGTGTATATGCCCTAGGGGCCATTATTGTATCATACTAGTTTGTATATTACTTAATGGAAGCTTGGGATATTCACATGTATATAACAGTCTTGCTAAACATGGTAGTATGCTACTTGGTTTTTCTATCTTAATATGTGAGTATACGTATTGATAGAGCTCTTAGGATCTTGCTTGACTACCGGCATTGTGATGGCAGTCACACCAGTGGTGACTGGGTAGTCTACAAGCACATCTTAATTCAGGTCTCTAGTCGTAGGATTATCGAGACAGGGCATCGATACTCCAGAGTGGACTAGTGTGTACGCTTCTCATCCCAGTTGGGGAGATGGTCTGTCCTGTAGCCGTCAGTACGTCGTACTGGAGATAGTATACAGGTGCTCTTTGGGTTACGGGTACACCGGACAGGACTCGCAGGGAACTGTAGGTTGGTTTTATACCAGTCGTCAGTTAACAGTTCCCAGGTGACATGAGTACAGCATAGTCCGCAGACTTGACACTGCTACTTCGCCTCGAGTGTGTCCCACTGTTCTTAGATTGCTACCATACCACGGCTCAAAAGAGTCGTGCAAACAGGTAGCAGTTGGGTGCAGTCCCGAGCACTTGGAGGCAGTGGTGGTTAGACAGGATTCGTCTCTCCCGGTATTGGGAGTTGATATCGCGTTGTATCAGAGAGCCATTACGCAAAGTCCCTGGCCAGGGCAAGCGAGATTTACTGGTAGGTTCCAGTAGTTTCTCATGGTGTAATGGGCTTCGCTCCGACACGACTTATACCGCTATTAAGAGACTGACGCTTGCCGCCCCCTAGGCTCGATATGCGATAGTCTTAGACGAACAGACCGGACTGTACGGAGATTGTCACATCAGACTCAGTAGGAGTTCGGATGGGTTTCCTCATCGGCCTTCTTATCGACATCTACCTGGGGACCGTTACGTACAGCTAGTGCCGCTTGCGGTCTGTGGTTAAACCCACTGCCAGCGTAGTAGTCGAGTCTTTAGAGTCCCACACAGAGAGTTTTCCCTGCTCCAGGCGAAACGATATAGAGGTCGTATGGTTTTACGACAAGGGTTCGAACGCATACGTGTGTTTACGCACGTACGACTTTCGGACAGTTTTTACTAGCCGGCTTTGGTTTAAGCCAGATTCTAGTATCAGGATATTAGATTTATACAGTCTAAAGTTTCTCCGTGTTTTCACGGATAGGAGGGGCGTTCTCGTAATTTCACGAGAAGCTTCTAGAAGATTGGTGACTTGGGAATTTAGGTGGCATATGCATTAAATGTGATTAGTGACTCATTTGTGTGATTCATCCTTGTCATTAATGCATCATAAATGCTTAATGACTCATGGAGATGAATCACTCATTTATATTTATGAAGCATGGTTGTTAAATCCATTATTTCATTTATCTTGATATGATAATGCTTCATATATATCATGAGAGATCATTATCTCATTCCATTCTTTTGCTCACTTTCTCTCTCCTCAAGCTCTCTCTCTTCAAACTCTAATCCTCCCCTCTCATGTGTTGAGACCAAGGATTAGAATAGACTACTTAATCCATAATCCAACTCTATATCACCTAGGTTACTTAGATTAGCACTTTAAGAAACCTAGTTACCTCAAGTTAGAGGTGAAGGTTGAAGTATAGCTCTCGGGTGGATCATCTATTACGTGGAGGAGGCCGAGAAGGACGTCGATAACGAAAAGGAGAAGGACACGGTTCATTAGGTATAATCACTTCTCATAGTAGTTTAGAACTTCTATGTTTCTTGTTAGTTATTGTTTTGCAAAGATTCTCGGTTAGTCGATGTTTACGTAAAGAACAAGATCGTTTTTTTAAATTTCCGCCTCCCCGCAAGTCGTGGGGTGTAGTACATCGACTTACACAGCCGAGAGATTATATATTTCTGAAGATATCTCCAAACCACGGAGTGATTCATTTTGGAAGACGGGGTAAGCTTAGTCCAAGGTACATTGGACCATTCGACATACTCAAACGAGTCGGTGAAGTGGCTTATCGCTTGGCTCTTCCACCTTCATTGGAAGGAGCGCACAATGTGTTCCACAAATCCCAACTCAGAAGGTATGTGAGTGCCCCCGGCCATATTCTTGATCATCCCGAGCTCACTGTGCAGCTAGATTTATCTTGTGAGCAACAATCTGTTGAGATCCTGGATAGAAAGGTGAAGTCACTTCGGAACAAGAAAGTCAACTTGGTTCGAGTGATGTAGAGAAAAGACACACCAGGAGAATCGACATGGGAAAGAGAAGATGAGATGCGTGCAAGATATCCTCATTTATTTGTAAACTAGTCCTTAAAATAAATTGTAAATTTTGAGGAAGAAATTTTTGTAAGGAAGGTAGACTGTAACAACTCCAATTTCAATGTACATAAAATTGTTTAAAAGTTAATGTACAATTGGGGTATTTACAATTCCTTTAAATTCTATAAGAATTCAATTTGATTTAGAACATTAAGAAAGAGCTTCTAACTCACTGGTAAAGACCTTGCACTGCTGAGACATAGCACCTGTGTTCAAATCCCATCAGCCACATTATATTTTTGTTTTATTTTCTTTTAATCTTTTTAGAAGCCCAAGAGTCTACACGTGCACTACACGTAAACTTAAGAGTCACTGTTTAAATAAACATGTGCACTGAAGAAGGCAAAGCGACACGACACGTGGCACCAAGACCTAGCCCCATCCGACGGTACAAAACCAGCGAGATGCCCTAAATCCCCGATACCGCCGGGACCAACCGTGGGGAATGCTCCCATCTTCTCACCCGAGCACCCCTTGGCCTACCCCACTCCCCCTACACTGTTTATCTTCTCTGCAATTAACCAGAGAATTAAAATACCCCCTTTAATCAAATTTTTAATGCATATTTTAAATGCATTTTTTAACACATAAAACCCTAGTTTTTCCTATAAATACCACACCCAAATTCACACATCCTCACTCACAAATCTCTGCTAAAACTCTCAAAAAATTTCAAGTCTCTTTGGTGAACAAGTGGAGTTAGCGAAGGGCGAAGCTCCGACGAAATTCCGAAGAGAATCCGGCGACGAAATGGCGACGAAACGACGTCCCGACGCTTCCCAATCCTTCTCCTACCTCTTTCCTCTCTTTGAAGCCAGTAAGTCCCCTCTTCTCCTCTCTTTCTCTATTCTAAAAATCTTAAACACTAAAACCCGACGGAAGTGGAGTTAATCCAACTTCTTATTCGGTTTTTATTTAAAAATCTTATTTTTCTTAAACAAGAAAATACTAAACCTTCATATCATGTTCAATAAACATTAGCAAACATATTAAATAAGTTTCACATCAAAAGAATTTATATTGCAATTTTTATCGCGGTTTTACAGTAAAATACCACATATTTTAGTTTACCGGCATAAAACAATATAAATTGTATTACCTTTAGATAGTTCACGGGGTAATGACCTACCTTATCACAACACACATCTCTGATATAGCACGATGGAAATTTTAGGAACAGAGTATGGGATAATACGACCTTGTAAAAAAATACCTTCAACTTATAAAACCATTTCTATAAAAAGAGATGTATTAAACATTTCCATGCAATTGCATCTCTACAACCCACTTTTGGGGACACTGTTCGATATGGTGCGGATTATCGCACATCCTCGGGTCTAGTAGAGCGATATGCAGACCTCCGCAAGGAGCATTCGATCTCGATAGAATTTTTATGCATTTTTCTTTAGAAAATGAGATTTCTACAAGAAAATAAATAAATTATTTTCATTATATATATATATATATATATTATCAAAATATATATTTTAATTATATAAATATTCCAAGTTTTCCAAATCAAAAGTCATCCAAATATAAAACAATTCCAATATTTCAAGAAAATGTCATATACTATGAAAATTAAGTTCTACTCACTAGAAATTTTACAATTATAAAATATACATCTATGAAAACCCTAAAGACGATAATTAAATACTTAAGATGTATTTTGAAAATTATATCAAACTATTTTTACATAAAAACCCCTCAAGTTATACTAAATTACAATAAAGACCCTAGTAAATATAGGTTTAAGCGGGACTAGTCTCAGGGAGCCGGAGATATGGGTGCTTGCCTATTTAAGGTAGACAATCTAACAAACGGTGTTATCAATACGGTAATTGTTTTGGAAAAAGACACAAATCATGCCGTCCATGTGCAGCAGTTATCGATAACATCAAAACTACTTCAGGATTTCAAGTCTTTTTAAAGTGTATGACTCAGACCGAGTCTCAATCTAATCAATCTGACTTGAATGTGATTCAAGTATAAACTACAATTCAACATGAATCCGTCTATTCAATCTATATTGACTGAACCGAACCATGGATATTCTCCATCTACATGTACATCCATTATATCCGTTCCATTACTGATATCATGGTTCCGGTAAGTCATCCATATACAATTTACAATACAAGACAATACAATACAAACAATACAATCAAGACATCGCGGGGTTTTATAAGGGGTAGATTGGTACGGAATATGTTAAAAGTGGCACAAGACTGTAACCATAATACACCTAACCTGAATATCCATTGCTGTTGTACCGTAGCTGAACAGTTCGTTGTGCTCTGTATACCTTAGTCTCCGGAATAGTGAGACTCCTCTCGTATACACTGCCATTTTCTGTACCAAGGTACAAACAACAACGTTAACAATATAATAAAACTTTAAAAGTTACATTCTCCTTCTGTCTATTCTGTCTATACCTATTCTATGGGACTTACCGAGCAATTGTTCACTGACGACATTCCTTTCTTCTTTCTTTGGAATGTTGTCAGGTGGATCGGACCGTCTGGAGACAGAGCCCAGCAGCAAGGACTTGGATCAGATAGCCTTCGACCCAGAGCACTAGATTACTTGTACATATTTTCATTTCTGTTATGCCATTGTTTAGGCATTGCTTTCATTCCATGTATTTACATTTTAGCTGTATTGTAAAAAGAATGTTTAATTAATAAAGATGATGTTCATTTACATATTGTCTCTTGTGTACTTTAATTTATATTGCTTAGTTACGCTTAGCGTATTTACTTCTGAGTAAATGCGTTGCGGACAGTCGCATCCTTTGCCCGTACACCGGGAAGCGGGGCGTGACATTCATGAATATAGCTGGTGCATTAGTCACTCCAAATGGCATCACAAGAAACTCATAATGACCATAGCGAGTCTTGAATGCCATCTTCGGAATATCAGACTCTTTGACCTTCACCTTATGATAACCCGAACGAAGATCTAACTTGGAGAAAACGTAAGACCCACTTAGCTGATCGAACAGATCGTCGATGAGCGGAAGTGGATACTTGTTCTTTATAGTTACTTCGTTCAGAACTCTATAATCAATGCACATTCTGTATGAACCTTCCTTCTTCTTCATAAGTAGAACTGGCGAACCCCAACTTGAAGTGCTGGGACGAATCCATCTTTTCTTCAATAATTCATCCAACTGAGTACGGATCTCCTTCAAACCTTCAGGGCTTAACCGATACGGTGCTTTGATCACCGGTTGTACTCCAGGTACTAAATCAATGCTGAATTCAATAGCTCGATCGGGAGGCAAATCTGATATGTCTTCAGGAAATATATCATCGAACTCTTGAACTACCTCTGGCTTCGATCCTTCAATCATAGCCTTCTTCGGTTTGGGTTTGTATGTGCTTGGCTCCAGGGTATGGTCTCCACTTTTGAAATAAAAGACCGGATGCTCTGGAATCTCGAACACTACTCTCTTTTGATGACGGTCCATGGTAGCATAGAATGTTTCTAGCCAATCCATACCCAAAACGACATCGAAATTCGGTATGTCCAGCACCTTGAAATCAGTATAGAATTCTCTGCTGCAGACGACCACTAGACACAGATCGTATCCCATTATTGTCTTTAGAACGTCATTCCCTGAACTGACATTCCAGCTGGATACAAGAGGTTTGACTGGAATCGCATGAGTTCGGACGGACTGTTGCGACATAAAACAATGAGATGCTCCAGTATCGAAGAGTGCTAGTGCAGGAAGTGAGGCTACTAAGATCGTACCTAAGTTATGTGGGATCGGTTTTGTTGGGGTAAAAATTTACACCCCGGTTGACCGAGTCAAAGTCAAGGTCAACCCCCAAGCTAGGTGGGCCGAAGCCCAGGTCAAGCGGGCCCATGCCCAAGTCGAGCCCGCGGCCAGCCTCCTCATGCCAACAACAAAATCATGTAATAAATAATTTTTATGTAATTTTTTATACATGAATGTATGCAAAATGGGCATAAAGCCAATATTTTGTAAGCCCATGGCTTATGTCCAAAAATGAAATGGCACATGAGCCATGGGATAGGCAAAATGCCATTTTTGTGAAAACCAAGGGGCTATATATAAATATGTAAGCCTATAAAAGGCAACATGATGATGAATAAAGGGGACTTTTTTTCATTCTCTCCACAAAAAAATTTTAGATCTGAGATCTTTTGTGCCTCCTGCTCCTTCTCCAAGGTTCTAAACCTTCTCATTTCTTTTGAATTAAATCAAGAGTTTTACTCTTTCTTTTCAAAAACTAAGAAGTCTTCCACCACAAAACCCACAAAGGGGAACTTGGATCTACCATTAGATCTCAGAAAGGAGAGATTTTTAGATCTCGCATCTCTTGATCATCAAGATCCAACCAACAGAGGAGGAAGAGGAAGAACCCCTTTCATCAACCAAAACATTTTTAGGAGTTTAACTCCATATATTTACATATATATATATATATATATATATATATATATATAATAAATATTTCCTTTCTGAAGCATAGCTTCTGGTTCTGGGACTAAAAGTCCCTTTGTCTCGCCAGCGCCCAGCGCTCGAGCGCAAAACGCCCACGTGTCGACACGTGGCGCGCTTGCGTTCAGGCGCACTGCGCTCGAGCGCAAAGCGCCCACGTGCCGACACGTGGCGCGCTTGCGCTCAGGCGCACTGTGCTCGAGCGCAAAGCGCCCACGTGCCGACACGTGGCGTGCTGCGCTCAGGCGCACTGCGCTCGAGCGCAAAGCGCCCACGTGCCGACACGTGGCGCGCTTGCACTCAAGCGCACTGCGCTCAAGCGCAAAACGCCCACGTTCCGACACGTGGCGCACTTGCGCCTGAGCGCACAGCACCTAAGCGCACAGCGCTCAAGGCGCTGGCCCCACGCATCTTTTGGATGCCTTTTCCCCCTCTTTCTTATATATATATATATATATATATACATATATATATACACACATATGTATACATATTTACACACACACATACTCCGCGACACTGTCCCTGTTAGAAAAAAAATTCTAACGGGGCGCTGCCCCGCACCCCGCAAGGGGGCTGCTAGCCCCTTTGACCCCCAGCTCGCTATCCGGGTAGCGGGACCCCCGCAAAAACTCTGTGTGGCTCCCGATATATCCAAACCCCCCTTTCAAAACACAACACACGTACACTGCACATTGAGTTCGCATGACCATTTTAACCCGTTAATCGAAGGTTCCCTCGCCCCAAAAGCGAGGGGTAATTAACGGCAGCTTAGTCCGC
Organism: Agapanthus africanus; assembly: GCA_030015575.1. Lineage (NCBI taxonomy): Eukaryota > Viridiplantae > Streptophyta > Magnoliopsida > Asparagales > Amaryllidaceae > Agapanthus > Agapanthus africanus. The sequence goes on from CM057338.1 coordinate 238,812,862, forward strand.
GGCTGCCGGAGATTTGGATCCCCACAATCAATAAATCCCGGCCTACCCTAGGCAGGGGGAATCTGTAGTATACACCTGACAAGCGCGCGCGTATTCCCATCTCAATGGGGTAACGAAAAACACCCTACAGATTCTGGCACGCCCGGTGGGACCAATCTCGCCTCCCATATTTCGGGTTAAGCGTTCATGCGAACTCAATCAATATACATACCTGTATTTATACTAAAAATAATGCTTTTTCATGCAGATTTTCAAGAAATCACCTTCCGACGATGTCTTCGATGATGAACTCAGCTCCCGTCTCCTACACGATGAGGATAGACTCTAGGACGGTCCTTCCGGCCAGTCTCGGGCGACAATGGGAGGAGTCGCTGCTACCATTCGGCTCTATTATGTTCATGCCAGTTGGCGCCATCCCAGCTCCTCAAGCCCCGGTGGCAGACAAACCGGTCTCGAAAAGCAGGAGACCAAATGTGGTGATCTCAAGGGCGCCCCAATCCAAACGCAAGTCGGTATCTGAACGACTTTCCTTGGCCCCAGCTGGGGGCAAGGCCATCAACACCAACAAAGCTACAACGCGTCCCGAGCAAGCTCCAGCGACGCCCCTGACAAATGCTCGATCGGGTATCTTCTCTAAGCTCCCCGCAGATCAACTCACAATGGCTTCCCGGGTAGCGGATGCCCGCCAAGCCTTCAAAATCGAGAAGCTGAGGGAGAGAAGGCTCAGATATAGAGCCAACAAAAGGGCTAGGGATTCTGCTAGGCTGAACCTCATAAGGTTCAAAGAACAGGGTTACCCCACCGAAGATGAGGAAATGGCTGGGTATGTGGTCCACACTATCTACACGGTGGGCACGCGCAGCAAGAGCAAGGACGGGGCTACCACATCTCAAACCCAATCTGGCTTGAATGTGGTGGCCGCTTCCCAAGAACAGCCGCCTCTGCTGGGTGATGAAAACCCTCTTGATGAGGATGATAGGCGGAAAGACCCTTCAGTCCATGAGGAGTAGGGCTCGGAAAGCGAAAAAGAGCTGACTTTCCGCCCCAGGACCGCGGAGCAAGAGCTGCTTCAAGAGCTCCGAAAGCAGCTCAGAAACAAAAACAAGGAGATGGACAAACTCTACTCCAAAATCGATGACTTGACGAATGTCGTGATGCAGCTCACGGCCCGACTTGCCTCTCAGCCGCCCAATCAAGCGGAGGGCTCTACTCGTGAACCGGGAAATGGTGTCCCAAAGCAGCCGACGCATATTCCCTCAAATCCAAAAGTGGGCGAACTACATGAAAACCAGTCGCATCCTAACTCGGGAAATGTCTCGGCTACCGATGACAGTAGCCCGCTAACTCAAGATCAAATCATGGATTTGGTTGCCAGCAAAGTCAAAACATTGGTGGCCGAAGCCGAAGCGCAAAAAGATATCAGCAGTAGTGGGAGACCATATCCTGCTCAGTATGATCTGGTAGAATTTCCTAGCGGCTATGTCATCCCCAAATTCGGAAGATTCGATGGGACGGGAAATGCGAATCAGCATATCGCCCACTTCAAAGCCTCATGCGGGAATACTGGGGGCAATGATGTGCTTCTCCTCCGCCAGTTCGTTAATAGCTTGACCGATGTTGCTTTCGACTGGTACGCGAGCATACCGGATGGCTCCGTCACAACTTTTGTCCAAATGGAGTCTCTGTTTCGGCAGAGGTTCATGAGCGTCAGCGATAAGATTACCATTGCCGAGCTCGTAAGGACCAAGCCCAAGAGCAACGAAAGCAGCACGGATTTTATAACCCGATGGCGCAATCTCTCCGTCAAATGCGAACCGCCGATAGAGCATGACCAATCTGTCAGTCTCCTCGTCGGAAATCTCAACAATTGGATGGCCCCGTTTTTATGCACCGCGGGTCTCAAAACATTCCAAGAGCTGACCAGGAAAGCCCAGATGCTGGAGCGCTCAAAACAGGAGTCCTCCTCGGATTCTCAAAATAACAATAGGTCCTGGGGAAACCGGAAGGACGATAATCGCAAAGGCGGAAACTCCAATGATTCTGAATCTTTCAACACTTCGGCTAACCGAAATAAGCAAGGGATGAGCGGACCTAGCGCCAACCAGCCTCGGAAGCCAATGTTCGGAGAGGGAGGAGAATCTCCACTGAAAGAGAAGCTGGATAAGGTCTATTCCTTCAGAAGGGACAAAATCCGTAAAATATTCAAAGACACCCTAAAGAACGGTCTACAACTGCCAAAGTCAAAAAGACCGCAGGAAGCGAATAGGACCGACGACCCCAAATACTGCCCCTATCACAGAGTGATAGGTCATGCCATTGAGGACTGCTTCGTCTTCAAAGATTGGGTCGAAAAGCAATACAAGGCAGGAGAGATAGAACTGTCCAAAGGCGTGTTAACAAACAGTCAAGCTGCAACCATCAATTTCATACAAATGGAGACCGAAGTTCTTCGTGAAACCGATTCTCTCGGACATCTGCCTTTCTCTGAAAACAATCGACCACCACGTCATTAAACTGGGAACAGTCGACCTCTAAGTCGTTAAACTGGGAATGTAAAAAAAATGTAAATAAAAAAAATGTGTAAATAAAAGGAAAATAAAGAAAAGCCGAAATGATGGGGCAACTCGCAATAAAAATCAGCGAGTAAAATAAAAATGAAAATAAAGCCGAAATGATGGGGCAACTCGCAATAAAAATCAGCGAGTAAAATAAAGATGAAAATAAAGCCGAAATGATGGGGCAACCGCGAATAAAAGCCGAAATGATGGGGCAATCGCGACCTTCACGATAAGGAAAGCTGAAATGATAGAGCAATCGCGGTAAAACAAAAAAATGCAAAAACAAAAAAAACGGCGAATGATGAGTCGCTCCTGGTACCATATTCCAGTGCAGCGATGTAGACGCCAACCAAATTCCAATACCATACCCCAAGCGACGAATGATGAGTCGCTCCTGGTACCATATTCTAGTGCAGCGATGCAGACGCCAACAAAATTCCAAATCCCATACCCCAAGTGGCGAATGATGAGTCGCTCCTTGTACCACATTCTAGTATAACGATACAGACACCAACCAAATTCCAAATCCCATACCCCAAGTGGCGAATGATGAGTCGCTCCTGGTACCATATTCCAGTGCAGCGATGCAGACGCCAACCAAATTCTAAATCCCATACCCCAACGGCGAATGATGAGTCGCTCCTGGTACCATATTCCAGTGCAGCGATGCAGACGCCAACAAAATTCCAAATCCCATACCCCAGCGGTGAATGATGAGTCGCTCCTGGTACCATATTCCAGTGCAGCGATGCAGACGCCAACAAAATTCCAAATCCCATACCCCAGCGGCGAATGATGAGTCGCTCCAGGTACCATATTCCAGTGTAGCGATGCAGACGCCAACCAAATTCCAAATCCTATACCCCAACGGCGAATGATGAGTCGCTCCTGGTACCACATTCCAGTGCAGCGATGCAGAAACCAACAAAGTCCTGAAATTTTTCTGGCCCTACGGTCTGGATCATACATCCTGCTAAACCGTATACAATCCACGGGCGTAAAGCAATCCCAATCTCTCCAAAAAAAATATATAATAAAATAAAAAAAGGTATGTCCACAAGCAAGATGGGCACGGATGAAAACCCGAAAGGGCTCCGTGAGTAAAAACAGCAGGACTGCCGGCGAGTTTGTGAAAACCCGAAAGGGCGCAAACTCGTGAGAAAGAGATGAAATGCACTCACAAGGTCCTCTCGACTTTGTGAGGAGAAAATTCCCACGTGAGATCCTTACGACTCACAAAGGAGCAACACACTTGGGAGTCCCCACGACTCCCAAGGAGAAAATGCACTTACGGGATCCTTACGACCTGTAGGGAGAAAATGCTTTGTGAGACCCTTACGGCTCACATAGTTGAAAAGTCTTAGGCGATAGGGACCTAAAACCTGTCTCCTAAGCCATCGTTTCCTAATAAGCAAACGCAAATGATGATTCACTCCTGGTACCATATTCCAGTGTAGCGATGCTGATGCCAAACAAAAAAAAAAACAATCCCCAAATCCTCTCATGACAAATGATGATTGGCTCCTGGTACCATATTCCAGTGTAGCGATGCTGATGTCAACCCAAATAAAATCAAACCAACAACCTCTACGGCGGAATCATGCTCCGTCCCAGAATTTACCCCGTGTCGAAATCATGCTTCGCCTCGGGATATCTACCTTCCCTGCCGGAATTATGCTCCGCCTTGGAATCAAATCAACCAATCAGCTCTGCGTCGGAACCATACTTCATCTCAGAGTGCACCTCGTGTCGAAATCATGCTTCGCCTTGGGATATCTACCTTCCCTGCCGGAATTATGCTTCGCCTCGGAATCAAATCAACTAACCAGCTCTTCGTCGGAATCAAGCTTCGTCTCAGAATGTGCACCCCGTGTCGAAATGATGCTTCGCCTCGGTGTACCTTCCTTCCCTGTCGAAATTATGCTTCGCCTCGGAATTAAGTCAACCGACAAGCTCTGTGCTGGAATCATGCTCCGTCTCAGAATGTACCCCATGTCGAAATCATGCTTCACCTTGGAGTATTTGCCTTCTCTGTCGGAATTATGCTTCGCCTGGGAATCAACCTCCGCATCCTAATTATGCTTCGGTTAGAATGTCTGTCACCCTTCGGAATGATGTTCCGAATCCTGGAATTATGCTTCGCTCATCAGAATGATCATGCTCCGCTCTTCGGAATGATGCTCCGAACCCATGGAATCATGCTCCGCTCTTCGGAATGATGCTCCGACCCTTGGAATCATGCTCCACCCTTCAGAATGATGCTCCGAACCCCTGGAATCATGCTCCGCTCTTCGGAATGATGCTCTGAACCCCTGGAATCATGCTCTGCTCTTCGGAATGATGCTCCGAACCCCTGGAATCATGCTCCGCTCTTCGGAATGATGCTCCGAATCCTGGAACGATGCTCCGCTCATCGGAATGATGCTCTGATCCCTGGAATCATGCTCCGTCCTTCGGAATGATGCTCCGATCCCTGGAACCATGCTCCTCTCATCGGAATGATGCTCCGGTCCTTGGAATGATGCTCCGCTCATCGGAATGATGCTCCGATCCCTGGAATCATGCTCCGCCCTTTGGAATGATGCTCCGATCCCCTGGAATCATGCTCCGCTCATCGGAATGATGCTCAGATCCTTAGAATTATGCTCCGCAAATTGGAATGATGCTCCGCTCATCGGAATGATGCTCCGATCCTTGGAATTATGCTCCGCTCTTCGGAAAGATGCTCCGAACTCTGGAATCATGCTCCGCTCTTCGGAAAGATGCTCCGAACTCCGGGATGATGCTCCGCCCCTGGAATGATGTTCTACCTCGAAGTCCAACTTCAAGATCCATCAATTTCATGCACACAACTCAAATGTGTGGTGTGCATTTATTGATGGGGGGCACTTTGTTGGGGTAAAAATTTACACCCCGGTTGACCGAGTCAAAGTCAAGGTCAACCCCCAAGCTAGGTGGGCCGAAGCCCAGGTCAAGCGGGCCCATGCCCAAGTCGAGCCCGCGGCCACCCTCCTCATGCCAACAACAAAATCATGTAATAAATAATTTTTATGTAATTTTTTATACATGAATGTATGCAAAATGGGCATAAAGCTAATATTTTGTAAGCCCATAGCTTATGTGCAAAAATGAAATGGCACATGAGCCATGGGATAGGCAAAATGCCATTTTTGTGAAGCCAAAGGGGCTATATGTAAATATATAAGCCTATAAAAGGCAACATGATGATGAATAAAGGGGACTTTTTTTCATTCTCTCCACAAAAAAATTTTAGATCTGAGATCTTTTGTGCCTCCTGCTCCTTCTCCAAGGTTCTAAACCTTCTCATTTCTTTTGAATTAAATCAAGAGTTTTACTCTTTCTTTTCAAAAATTAAGAAGACTTCCACCACAAAACCCACAAAGGGGAACTTGGATCTACCATTAGATCTCAGAAAGGAGAGATTTTTAGATCTCACATCTCTTGATCATCAAGATCCAGCCAACAGATGAGAAAGAGGAAAAACCCCTTTCATCAACCAAAACATTTTAGGAGTTTAACTCCATATATTTACATATATATATATATATATATATATATATATATATATATAATAAATATTTCCTTTCTGAAGCATAGCTTCTGGTTCTGGGACTAAAAGTCCCTTTGTCTCGCCAGCGCCCAGCGCTCGAGCGCAAAACGCCCACGTGTCGACACGTGGCGCGCTTGCGCTCAGGCGCACTGCGCTCGAGCGCAAAGTACCCACGTGCTGACACGTGGCACGCTTGCGCTCAGGCGCACTGCGCTCGAGCGCACAGCGCTCAAGGCGCTGGCCCCACGCATCCTTTGGATGCCTTTTCCCCCTCTTTCTTATATATATACATATATACATATATATATACACATATGTATACATATTTACACACACACATACTCCGCGACACTGTCCCTGTTAGAAAAAAATTTCTAACGGGGAGCTGCCCCGCACCCCGCAAGCGGGCTGCTAGCCCCCTTGACCCCCGGCCCGCTATCCGGGCAGCGGGACCCCTGCAAAAACTCTGCGTGGCTCCCGATATATCCAAACCCCCCTTTCAAAACACAACACACGTACACTGCACATTGAGTTCGCATGACCATTTTAACCCGTTAATCGGAGGTTCCCTCGCCCCAAAGGCGAGGGGTAATTAACGGCAGCTTAGTCCACGACTGCCGGAGATTTGGATCCCCACAATCAATAAACCCCGGCCTACCCTACGCAGGGGGAATCTGTAGTATACGCCTGACAAGCGCGTGCGTATTCCCATCTCAATGGGGTGACGAAAAACACCCTACAGGTTTTAGGTATAAGAAAAAGATATATGGGTATGTATTAAGACTGAAAGAAAGCTTGAAAGAAAAGAGTTACCAGTGATAACTTGGCCAGTGGCTTCAGCTTCTTCCACAGTCATTGTGAAAACTTGTCGCCTCGGTACATTCCTCCTTACTGGAGGAGCATTCCTCTATCCGTTCCTTTGTGGTTGAGGTAAGTTCCTTTGTGCTTGGTGGAACTGACGAGGAGGAGGTGCAGTCGGTCCACGAGGAGGTAGAGCTGGGAGAGCAAGTCATGGAGCAGGTGCCTGGATAGCTGGCTGCTGCGGGTAGGTAATTGCTAGTCTGGGTGCAGCATTGGAATTATGTCTATGAGGACAAGACCCAATATCATGTGTGGGTGAGCCACAGACCAAACAAAGGCGATTTGCACCCCGGCAGTCCTTCACTAGGTGTCCATCCCTTCAGCAGTAGGTGCAAAAAGATTGACTGGGCCAGTTGATTGGTACTCCCGGTCTTCTGGGCACAAAAGGTGGCCTTGAAGAGGCTCCTCCTTCCATCTAAGTGGCAGGGTGCTTCATTCCTGCAGATTGGGGTCTGCCCTTCATCTTTACCACTGCCTCATATCGACGGGCAGCTTTCAGAGCCAGTTCGTGGGTTGGGAAATTCCCTGTAGCTAAGGCAGCTTGGATCTCCGGATCTAACCCTTGCTGAAATCGTCTGGACCTAATCTCAGCAATCGGAATGAGGTGTGCCGCGAACCTGTTACGATCTTGTGTTAGCTGTGTAGTATGTGATATAAGAAAATCAAATAATGAGACATATCTTACCTACTGAGCATGGTAAACTCAGTATCATACTCATCCATAGATTTGGTCCATATCGAACCATGTTGTAGGTGGATCAATTACTGCTCCATGTCAAATTGGGAAGTCTCGAGAAAATACTTCGCGTCGAACATGTCGCAAAAGATTTTCCATTCGATAGGCTGGGCAAGACGGCTTTCTTCCGCCTTCCACCATACTCGGGCGTTGTCGGTGAGTTGCAGCTTTGTAACTCGTACCTAAGCGATGTCTGGCACTTGTACTGCTGCCAGATCATCCTCAATACTCTGAGCCCATTTTTCAACATTCAGAGGGCTCTCTTTTCCTGTAAATTTCTTTGGGTGCAATGCCCGAAATTGCTTAACTCCGGGCGCTTCCGCTTCTGGACAGTTCAGTAATATAGCAGTCTGCTGCTGCTGTCCTTCCAGGAGGCTTCGGATTGCCTCAAGCAGTACCGTCTGCTCATTGATCAAAGCAGCAACGGTAGGCGTAAGCGGAAGAGGTGGTGGTATGTTATTGAAGTTTGTGTTGGTATTGTTTGGAGAATCCATAACCTTGAAAGAAAAAATAGGGTTAGGATAGATTCAAAGTATATGCAATAGTAAGATTCAAGGAATATGAAATGTACAGAATGTTTTTAGTTGCTGATCCTTATGTTATATTGCTTAGAACTTCATGCAGAATTGACATGCATGTCCATGCAGAACTGAGCTGCATGGTATAGTTCCATGCAGCACTAACCTGCATGGACCGCCAATAAAACTTATCACGTCCCGCTTTCCAGTGTACTGGTAAGAAGACGCGATGAGGTCCGCTACATATTTACTCAGAAGTAAATACGCTAAGTGTAACTAAGCAATATAATGTAAATATACACAAGAAGACATGAAATATAAATGAACAACTTTTATTTATTAAACATTCCTTTACAAGTACAACTGAAAATGTAAATACAGAAATGGAAAGCAATGCCTAAACTATGGCATGAACTGAAAAGAAAATATATACAAGTATCTAGAGCTCCGGGTCAATGGCGAACTGCTCCAAGTCTTCAGTACTGGGCTCGACCTCCAGAGAATCCGATCCACCAGACAACATTCCAAAGAAAGAAGAGAAGGAATGTCGTTAGCGAACAATCGCTCGGTAAGTCTCAAAGATAGGTAGAACTAGAATAGACAGAAAGAATATAACTGTATACTATATGATTGTTATATTAACGCACTTGTTTGTAGCTTGGTATAGAATATGCCAGTGTATACGAGAGGAGTCCCACTATTCCAGAGACTAAGATATTGGAGCACAAGGAACCGTTAAGCCACGATACAACAGCAATAGATATTCAGGTTAGGTGTATTAACGTAACCGTCTCGTGCCACTTCTAACACATTCTGTACCAGTCTACCCCTTTAAAACCCCGTAATGTCTTTGTAATTATTGTATTGTTTTGTTTATAAATGGAAGACTTGCCGAAACCATGATATCATGTAAACAGAATGAATATAAATGGATAGTCATGTAATCAAAGTATATCCATGGTTCGGTTCAGTCGAGTCATGTTGATATAAATTGAATTCTGGTATAAATGGAATCATGTTGTATTGAAATTATCTTGAATCATATTCAACGATAGATTGTTTTCATATTAGATTGAGACTCTGCCTGAGTCAGACACTTTACAACGAATTGAAGTCCTGAATTAGTTTTGATGTTATCAGTAACTGCTGCGCATGGACGGCAGGATTTGTGTATTTTTCCAAGACAATTACCGTATTGATAACACCGTTTTAGGGTTTTCTATCTTAGATAGGCAAGCACCCATATTCTTGTTAGTGTATATGCCCTAGAGGCCATTACTGTATCATACTAGTATGTATATTACTTGATGGAAGCTTGGGATATTCACAGTTGTATATACAATCTTGCTCGAAATGGTAGTATGCTACTTGGTTTGTCTCTACTTCAATATGTGCATGTGTTTCTTTTAGCATATCGCTTATATACATATTAGTAGAGCCCTTAGGATCTTTGCTTGATTACCAGTATTGTGATGGCGCTCACACTCGTGGGGGCTGGGTAATCCATAAGCACATCCTTATACAGGTCCCTAGTCGTTGGACTATCGAGACAAGGCATCGATACTCTGGAGTAGACTAGCGTATGCGCTTCTCATCCCAGCGTGGGAGACGGTCTGTCCCACAGCCGTCAGTACGTTGTACTTGAGATAGTATGCGGGTGCTCGTTAGGTTACGAGTACACTAGACAGGACTCGTCGGGAACTGTTGGTTGGTATTATACCTATCGTCAGTTATCAGTTCCCAGGTGACATGAGTACAGCTTAGTTCGCTGACTTGACACTGTCACTTCGCCTCGAGTGTGTTCCCACTGCACTTTGATTACTACCCTACCACGGCTCAAAGGAGTCGTGCAAACAGGTAGTTTTTGGGTGCAGTCCCGAAGCACTTGGAGGCAGTGACGGTTAGACAGGATTCGTCTCTCCCGGTATTGGGGGTTGACATCGCGCTGTGTCCAGGAGAGACATTACACGAGTAGTCCCTGGCCAGGGCAAGCGAGATATACTGGTAGGTTTCCAGTGTTATCTCAGGGTGTTCTGGGCTACACTCCGACACGACTTGTACCGCTATTAGGGGACTGACGTTCACCGCCCCCCTAGGCCCGCCATGCGATGTATCAGACGAACAGACCGGACTGTACGGAGACTATCACATACAGGCTCAGTAGGAGTTCAGATGGGGTCACCTCGTCAGTCTTCTTATCGGCATCTACCTGGGGACCGTTACGTATGGCTAGTGCCGCTTGCGGTCTGTGGTTAAACCCACTGCCAGCGTAGTGTCGAGTCTTTAGAGTCCCACACAGAGAGCTATTCGCCTTTAGGCAAAATGAGTAGAGGTCGCATGGTTTTGCGACAGGGTTCGTTCACATCCGCGCACTTGTGTACGTTTGCTGTCCGGACAGCTTATACTAGCGGGCTTTGGTTTAAGCCAGATCCTAGTATATGATTTGGGATTGGTTTTATCTCATTGTATTCGTGCTCCTCGGATCACGAATACGGGTGCGTATGCACAGTTGCTTGAGACAGAGGGAGAGGACTTTGATTAGGGTTAATGACCATTGTCATTTTATTAACCCTAATGCTTATGTGTGTATTATGGCTAATTGATATTAGTTTAATATAATTGTGCATGGTTATGGTTGTTGACCATTTGACATTCTTGACTTGTTGACCTAGGTTGACACTTTGACCATCATCATTTCATTTGGAAGATACTCTTTGATCCTTGCAATTTGCATTAAAAATGAAATGATAATGGTCAAGTCTTGATTAAGCCATGACAATTATCTTACTAATTATCAATTTATAATAATTCACACATATATGTGAGAATGCTTCATATTTTCTCTCATTCTATCATATAATTTCTCTCTCTTGCTCTTCCTCTTCCTCAAGCTCTCCCCTCTCATGTGTTGAGAAACACTTGAGCTTGAGAAAAACCACTTCTTGATAATCACTACTCTCATCTAGGGTTCTAGGATTAGCACTTCTAGCACTCTAGTTACTTCTAGCTTGGAGTTGAAGCCAAAGGTTGAGGCTTTCGGGTGGATCCTTCTTCGACGTGAGAAGACGACAAAGGTGATCCCTTTCTACTACTCCAAGGAGCAAGGAGAGAAGGACATAAGGCCCTAGGTATAACCATTCTACCCTTTAACTAGTTTCTAGTTAGCTTTAGCTAGTTTTTGTTTAGCAAAAATCCGACTTTGTCTAGTCCATGTTGCCTAAAGTGATAAAAATCCGATTTTTATTCCGTTTTCCGCCTCCCCGCAAGCACCGGGGTGGGCAACGTGGACTTACAGTGGTATCATAGCCTAACTAAACATAAACTAGCTAGGTAGTAAAGTATATAGAAGTTCGATCGGAAAAATCACAAAACTATGACATGCAAAACCCTAAGTTTCTGTTAAAAATTTTTCTGCTCTAAAAATAAAAAGTCCTACTCCAAAAATCATCTCAGGGTTTTGTGAAGAAGCCCACCAAAAACGGTCGAGTGATCCCTTCAAAGCGCCGCGGTTCCGCGGCAATGGGTATACTTTTGCCGCGGAACCGCCGCCGTTTTGACTCGGTTCATGACCGAGTTTGGTGCAGTGTTTTTAGGTTGTGGTTTTGGGATTTTTAAGATGGTTTATTTCAGCCCAGATTTTCCAGAAAAGAAATTTGTATTTGGGGGCCTATAAATCCGTATTTTTGATCGAACTTCGCTATACTTTGACTAATCGGTTATATCTGTGATGTTTTTATGTATTGAACGTCGGCTAATCGCTATATGTCGATTAGTGGGGGTTATACGTATCTGTGATCTGTGTTTGATGATGGTATGTGTATATGAATGCGTTGGATTGTCGCGGGTGAATAGCCGGGGTGGATGTGAGATGAGTGTTTCTCTTTCTTTCATTCATTGTAATATGTAAATTGATGTATTATTATTTGTATGGCCGCACAACCGGGTCGGAGTTGTAGCCGTCATTTTATAATTCTTTTTACTGTTTTTGCTCCTAGGATAGACCCATGGAGGGGGTGCACAAACTACCGGGTATCTCGAAGTGCCGAGTGGCCTACTCACGGTGTTGAGGGAGGTTGCTTCACTTCGGGTACTTGGCGGGTAGTTTGCCGCACCCGTAGGGGTCTTGGGTGGGGTATTGGCTATTCACCGCGACCGTGTAATCCGCTTTTCGTTGCAGGCTCGAACGGATTGCGAATTCCTAGTATATCCAATGTATTCATCTGTGATCTGTAATGTCTATCATTGCTATATATTTATATATGATAACTATTTAGGCATTGCTTATGTTTTACAGCCGCGCTAGCCCAGCCCTCGCTCTGTCGTTAGTTAAGTAACCTAACGGGTGATGACGGGGCCCCGTGGTGAATGCGAATGGCATAAGCGTACGTCATATTTTGGTTGTTTTCTGCAATGGTAGGATTAAATGATGGGACGCATTAAAAGAACTAATGCAAGAAAATAAACCAAGTAAAAGTCGATTGGAACACTTTGAAAACCACTCGGTTTTTTTCAAAACTAAACTTTTAAACACGGAGCTTGAACCACTCCTTTTAAAAGCTATCTCGTTCCATCGATTATATCAAGTTCACTACGTTCACGGTTTCTCCAAAACCATCCGTAGCCCTCCGTCGTTTCGTATGGATAGTCAATAGTATTCAAGCTGTGTTTGTTGGCCAAAGTCAAGGCACAGTATTTGGTAGCTATTGGGTATTCATATGTAGTATAGATAGATGCGTTGATTTGGGACAGTCGTACTACCTTGTTGGCCAAAGTCAAGGGTATGTACGAGTGGGTTCAAATTAACCTGGATAATGACGGGTAGAACTTGACATGTGACTTATGATTTGTTGGCCAAAGTCAAGGTCATAAGAGCATGGGGCAAAAATCCACATCGGGAGTTTCATAAGTACTGAAACTTGTTAGCGCTGCATACCATTTGGAGTGTGATAATTCTGGTAGGATTCCTTCAGTTTTATCACGCGATGATATTTGGATCCCGATCCTACTGTGAGTATATGCTACTCCTCGGAAGAACTCTCACTTAACGATCAATGCTATAAACCTAGTAGGTGTCTAGAAAGGTGTTAGCGGGGCTACGCCCACAGGGAAAAGAGGTTACTTAATTAAGAAACTTCGCGAAAGCGTTGGAAAACCTCCCTCGAAGTACCGACACTGGCCTAGCTGAACGGTTAAGCAAGTATTGTACGGTGAGATTGATCCCGACTAATTCTTTCTTTACAGTTTGAGAAGGAATTCGAGAGACAGTGGGAGCCATCCTGTTTAGATAAATTAAAAACCAATCTAAACTTGCAAGAGCATCATGCTAAGTGTTTTCTTCTCTCTCTCTTAATTGCAGCGACCCAATGACCGCACCTAGGTTACATCTAAATAATAATATGACTGAATCTGACTGTTATGACTGGCAAAGGTCTGTCCAGATGTCCATTGCCCAGGACAAGCTAGGACACCTCTTGACTGATCCCACCCCTGCCGTCTCAGGTCCAGTTTCCCCTGTCACGGATATTGATAACCGTAGGACATCGGAAGAAGACTGTGCGAAAGCCAAGTGCCTCGTGTTAGCCTCAGTTGATGGTATATACCAGAGGCAGCACGAGAAGATGGACTCAGCTTCTATCTTCCTCCATAACAAAGTTTTATATGGAGAGCAATCTCGTATCGCAAGATATGAGACCTCGAACGAATTGCTTCCAGCGAGGTTGGCTATCAGGTCATCTGTAGGGGGAAACGTCCTTACAGAGACCAGCTCTTTTGAGCTCTCGGACCTGAAGACCACATTGAAGAACGGGTCAGATCTGACTTAGTTCAACAGTCTCTACCTACTACCCTGAAGGAAACCAGGGAAGTAGAAAGAAAGAGAAGGGCAGAAGTTTCGGGAATGGATGCAGTAAAAGAGGGATGTTCCTATTATTACGGGAATGAACATGGACAGAAGGATTGCAGGGCTTGCAAAGCCAGTAGCCAGAATTCGAAGCATGTTGTGGCTTCGGCTTCGGGTGTGTTTGTAATAGAGAACTGTATGTCAGTTAACCCTACTTCCTGGGTATTGGATACCGGATCAGGATCTCATATCTGTAATTCGTTACAGGCTCTGAGAAACCGTAGGGTTATCAGGAAAGGTGATATGACTCTCAGGGTTGCTAACCGAATGAGCATGTAAGCTGAATCCGTAAAGGAATATCATCTAGGACTGACAACTGGGCAGATATTGATTCTGCGTGACTGTTTTTATGTACCAGGTGCGACTTGTAACATCATATCTGTATTCTTACTTTCTAAGGAAGGATATGATTTTACTTTTGTAAGCGATGTTGTAAACATCCACCTAAATCAAGTACTGATTGGGTCAGGTACATTGAAATACGGTATATACGTTTTGAATCAAGCTCAGGTCTTCAGTGTCCAGAACACACTTAAAAGAAAGTCTCCGGAATTAAATCAGGCTTTCTTATGGCATTGTAGACTGGGTCATATTAATGAGACACGGTTGACAAAGTTACATAAAGAAGGATACTTGGATCCGTTCGAGTACCAGTCTTATGCCACTTGTGAATCTTGTCTCATGGGAAAGATGACAAAGACTCCGTTCACTGGACACGAAGAAAGAGCGAGCGAGCTCTTGGGACTCATACACAGTGACGTGTGTGGTCCAATGTCTACACATGCGCGAAGTGGTTATTCATACTTCATTACTTTCACTGATGATTTCTCTAGGTTTGGACATGTCTTCTTGATGAAGCACAAATCCGAAGCCTTTGAGAAATTTCGGGAATACAAGAATGAAGTTGAAAAACAAACAGGCAAAAGTATCAAGACACTGAGATCTGATCGAGGTGGTGAATACTTGAGTGCCGAGTTTCTGGGCTTCTTAAAAGAGAATGGAATTCTCTCTCAGCTTACTCCTCCATACACACCACAACACAAGGGTGTATCGGAAAGGCGGAATCGAACCCTATTGGATATGGTTCGTTCCATGATGAGTAAGGCTGAGTTGCCGCGATCCTTCTGGAGTTATGCACTAGAAACAGCTGCATATCTTTTAAACCAAGTTCCTACTAAGTCAGTGCCTACCACACCATATCAGATGTGGAGTGGGAAGAAACCCAGTCTTAAACACTTTAAGACATGGAGGTGTCCAGCTTTTGTAAAAAAGCAGCATGCGGACAAGCTCGAGGCACGTTCGGTACAGTGTAAGTTTGTGGGATACCCAAAGAACTCCAAGGGGTATTTTTTCTATTACGCAGAGGAACAAAAGGTTTTTGTTTCTCGCCATGCCCGCTTCTTGGAAACTGAGGTTTTAGAAAATCAGATAAGTGGGAGCGCAATAGAACTGGAAGAAATTCCAGAACCACGAACTATTACTGAAAGCTTAGTAGAACCAGAGGGTTCGAAAGAACAGGACATTCCTACGCCACTCCGCAGGAGTAGTAGGCAGTCTCATCCGCCCGAGAGATACTACGGTTTTCTCATAGACGGGGATAGAGAGGATTGCACCATGGATTATGGTGAGCCTACTAGCTTCCAGCAAGCCATTCAGAGCGGCGACTCGGTAAAATGGCTGGATGCAATGCGGGCCGAGATGGAGTCCATGTACACCAACAAAGTTTGGACTTTGGACTTTGCTCCAGAAGGGGTAAAACCCGTAGGCTGCAAATGGATCTTCAGAAAGAAGATTGGTGTAGATGGGCAGGTTGAGACCTATAAAGCTAGACTGGTTGCAAAGGGTTTTCGTCAGCGACCTGGTTTGGACTATGACGAAACCTTTTCTCCAGTAGCTATGCTGAAATCCATTCGGATCCTTCTTGCCATTGCTGCCTTCCACGATTATGAAATCTGGCAGATGGACGTAAAGACGGCTTTCCTAAATGGAAATTTGGAAGAGTGCGTCTATATGGATCAGCCGGAGGGATTCATTCAGAGTGGGAGCAGCGGTAGAGTGTGCAAGTTGCTCAAGTCCATTTATGGACTTAAACAGGCATCGCGGAGTTGGAACATCTGCTTTGATGATACTGTCAAAGAATTCGACTTTATCAAAAACCCAGATGAACCATGCATTTACAGTAAGATTGTAGGGAGAACTGTGGTATTCCTCGTCTTGTACGTGGATGACATTCTCCTAATAGGAAATGATATTCCTATGCTATAGTCAGTCAAAGGATTCTTGTCGCAGAGGTTCTCCATGAAGGACCTGGGCGATACCAACTACATTCTCGGGATCCAGATCTATCGTGATAGATCTAAGAGGATGTTGGGACTTTCACAGTCAAGGTACATCGACACCATACTGAAAAGGTTCAGTATGGAAGATTCCAAACGCGGTAATCTACCGGCTTGTCACGGGATCACCCTCTCCAAAGAGATGTCTCCCAAGACTAATTTGGAAAGGGATCGCATGTCCATTATACCCTACGCTTCTGTGGTAGGCTCTATAATGTATGCGATGTTGTGTACCAGACCAGATGTAGCATACGCATTGAGCGTTGTAAGCCGGTATCAGTCGAACCCAGGGGAGAAACACTGGATAGCGGTAAAGAACATTCTCAAGTACCTGAGAAGGACTAAGGATATGTTCTTGGTGTATGGCGGAAAAGACCTCCAGCTCGAGGCCTTTGCTGACTCCAGCTTCCAGAGTGACAAGGATGACTCCAAGTCCATGTTGGGTTATGTCTTTACCCTCAATGGAGGGGCGGTTTGCTGGAAGAGTTCTAAGCAGGAGACCGTTGCAGACTCAACTATGGAAGCGGAGTACATAGCTGCTTGCGATGCCTCAAAGAAAGCTGTCTGGATGAAGAAGTTCCTCACGGAGCTTCAGGTGGTTCCTACCATTGTTGATCCAATACCGCTGTATTGCGACAACAACGGCGCTATAGCTTTAGCGAAGGAACCCAGGTCCCATCAGAAGTCCAGGCACATTTTGAGGCGGTACCACCTGATCAGGGAGATCATTGATCGCCAGGAGATCGAGGTGAAGAGAGTAAATACGGAGAACAACACTGCAGATCCACTCACGAAGGCCCTACCCCAGACTCAGTTCGAGCAGCTGATCGAGATGATAGGTCTTCGATACGCCAGTACATGGCCTTAGTGCAAGTGGGAGATTGTTAGTGTATATGCCCTAGAGGCCATTACTGTATCATACTAGTATGTATATTACTTGATGGAGGCTTGGGATATTCACAGTTGTATATACAATCTTGCTCGAAATGGTAGTATGCTACTTGATTTGTCTCTACTTCAATATGTGCATATGTTTCTTTTAGCATATCGCTTATATACATATTAGTAGAGCCCTTAGGATCTTTGCTTGATTACCAGCGTTGTGATGGCGCTCACACTCGTGGGGGCTGGGTAATCCATAAGCACATCCTTATACAGGTCCCTAGTCGTTGGACTATTGAGACAGGGCATCGATACTCCGAAGTAGACTAGCGTATGCGCTTCTCATCCCAGCGTGGGAGACGGTCTGTCCCACAGCCGTCAGTACGTCGTATTTGAGATAGTATGCGGGTGCTCGTTAGGTTACGAGGACACTGGACTGGACTCGTCGGGAACTGTTGGTTGGTATTATACCTATCGTCAGTTATCAGTTCCCAGGTGACATGAGTACAACTTAGTCCGCTGACTTGACACTGTCACTTCGCCTCGAGTGTGTTCCCACTGCACTTTGATTACTACCCTACCACGGCTCAAAGGAGTCGTGCAAACAGGTAGTTTTTGGGTGCAGTCCCGAAGCACTTGGAGGCAGTGACGGTTAGACAGGATTCGTCTCTTCCGGTATTGGGGGTTGACATCGCGCTGTGTCCAGGAGAGACATTACACGAGTAGTCCCTGGCCAGGGCAAGCGAGATATACTGGTAGGTTTCCAGTGTTATCTCAGGGTGTTCTGGGCTACACTCCGACACGACTTGTACCGCTATTAGGGGACTGACGTTCACCGCCCCCCTAGGCCCGCCATGCGATGTATCAGACGAACAGACCGGACTGTATGGAGACTGTCACATACAGGCTCAGTAGGAGTTCAGATGGGGTCACCTCGTCAGTCTTCTTATCGGCATCTACCTGGGGACCGTTATGTACAGCTAGTGCCGCCTGCGGTCTGTGGTTAAACCCACTGCCAGCGTAGTGTCGAGTCTTTAGAGTCCCACACAGAGAGCTATTCGCCTTTAGGCAAAATGAGTAGAGGTCGCATGGTTTTGCGACAGGGTTCGTTCACATCCGTGCACTTGTGCACGTTTGCTGTCCGGACAGCTTATACTAGCGGGCTTTGGTTTAAGCCGGATCCTAATATATGATTTGGGATTAGTTTTATCTCATTGTATTCGTGCTCCTCGGATCACGAATACGGGTGCGTATGCACAGTTGCTTAAGACAGAGGGGGAGGACTTTGATTAGGGTTAATGACCATTGTCATTTTATTAACCCTAATGCTTATGTGTGTATTATGGTTAATTGATATTAGTTTAATATAATTGTGCATGGTTATGGTTGTTAACCATTTGACATTCTTGACTTGTTGACCTAGGTTGACACTTTGACCATCATCATTTCATTTGGAAGATACTCTTTGATCCTTGCAATTTGCATTAAAAATGAAATGATAATGGTCAAGTCTTGATTAAGCCATGATAATTATCTTACTAATTATCAATTTATAATAATTCACACATATATGTGAGAATGCTTCATATTTTCTCTCATTCTATCATATACTTTCTCTCTCTTGCTCTTCCTCTTCCTCAAGCCCTCCCCTCTCATGTGTTGAGAAACACTTGAGCTTGAGAAAAACCACTTCTTGATAATCTCTACTCTCATCTAGGGTTCTAGGATTAGCACTTCTAGTACTCTAGTTACTTCTAGCTTGGAGTTGAAGCCAAAGGTTGAGGCTTTCGGGTGGATCCTTCTTCGACGTGAGAAGACGACAAAGGTGATCCCTTTCTACTACTCCAAGGAGCAAGGAGAGAAGGACGTAAGGCCCTAGGTATAACCATTCTACCCTTTAACTAGTTTCTAGTTAGCTTTAGCTAGTTTTTATTTAGCAAAGATCCGACTTTATCTAGTCCATGTTGCCTAAAGTGATAAAAATCCAATTTTTATTCCGTTTTCCGCCTCCCCGCAAGCACCGGGGTGGGCAACGTGGACTTACAATTCTCTGGCTCCCTGAGGCTCAAGAGAACTGGTCCCGCTTTAACATATGTTTACTAGGGTCCTTATTGTAAATTACTATAACTTGAAAGGGTTTATGAAAAAATAGTTTTGGTATATTTTCAAAATAAACCTCAAGTATTTATTTATCATCTTTAGGGTTTTCATAGATGTAGTTTTTAAAAAATGAAGTTTTCTAGTGAATAGAACCTAGATTTCATTGTATATGGTATTTTCGTGTAATATTGGAATTGTATTGATTTGTAATGGTAGTTTCTTGAAATTTATGATTCCTTTGATTTAGAAAAATATGGAATATATATAATATCTTTAAAGTAGGTATTTTGATAATATATATATATATATATATATATATTATAAAAATAAATTTTATTTATTAAGTAGAAATCTCATTTTTCTTAAAAATTGCATTAAAAATTCCATCGAGATCGGATGCTCCGTGAGGAGGTCTGTATCTCGCTCTACTAGCCCCGAGGATGTGCGATAACCCACACCATCCCGATCGGGATTCCCCAAAATGGGTTGTAGAGGCGCATTTGTAAGAAATTAAATAATACACTTTTAAAGAAAACGTTTTTGAATGTTTATGGTATTTAAATGTAAACTCTTATTTATCCCACAAATTAATGTTCCAAAGGCCATCGTGCTATGTCAAGAATGAGTGTTGTGATGAGGTAGTTCATTACCTCGTGAGTTTTCTAAAAGTAATATGAGCAAAATGAATAAGCAATGTCGTATGTAAACATGATGGTATTTTACCGTAAAACTGAAATAGAAGTTGCAATACATATTATTTTGAAATAAAACTTGTTCTAATGTGTTTGTTTATGATTGCTAAACAATATACAAAAAGATTGTAAATTTTTTATTAAGATAAATGGTGTTTTTAGTTAAATTAGAAACGGAAGTCGGATTAACTCCGCTTTCGACTAGTTTTGAAAATAGAATTCATTTTAATAGAAGGAGAAAAGGGAAAGTGGGACTTACAGATTAGAAAAAAAGAGGAGAGGTAAAGAAAGCTTATGTAATCATCAGGGAGTCATTTCGTCACCGGATTTGTCCCGAAACGTCGTCGGAACTTGACCTTAAGCTAACTCCACTTGTACAACTTTTTGGACTTGAAAATTTTAGAGAGTTTTGATACTAGATTTCAGAATGAGGAGGGCCAAAGTGTCGAGTTGTATTTATAGGGTAGGATTAGGGTTTTGTGAGTGAATAAAGAACTAAAAATGCATTAAAAGTTGGTTTAATGGTGATTTTTATTTCTCTTGATAATTGCAGAGTAAACAAACATAATGGGAGTTAAGGGGAGAAGGCCAAGAGACTAGGGTAAAGAAATGGGGGCAATACATACGGGGAGACCGACGACGCCGGCCCCAGGAGGAATCTCGCTGGTCCATTGATTGGGTTGGGGTCTGGATCTTGGCCACGTGTCCTAGTCGTCTCATATACCTTAGTGCACATGTTTGATTTTGTTGTGACTTTTCATTTTACGTGTTTTGCACGTGTAAACTTTTGAGCTTGTAAAAGTTTAAAAGAAAAATCAATAAAAACAATATGTGGCTGGAGGGATTTGAACACAGGGGTTACGTCACAGCAGTGCAAGGCTTTACCAATGAGCTACAAGTTCTTTCTTGCTGTTCTAAAGCAAATCAAATACTTATAGCTGTTAGATATGTATGCCCTAGAGGCCTGTATTGTATAGGATGCTAGGCATGTATATGTACAGAAACAATCTTTGCTCAAAATGATAGTATGCTATCTGGTTTATCTTCATCTTAACGTGTGATGTGTTTTATTTCATATCTTTATATACATGTTGATGAAGCCCTTAGGACTATGCTTGACTGCCAGGATTATGATGTAGATCATACTAGTGGGGCCTGAGCAGTCTATAAGCATATCCTTAATAGTTCCTAGTCGAAGGTATATCGAGACAGGGAATCGATATTACCAGAGTAGACTAGTGTGTACGTTTCTTGACCCTGGGGGCGATGGTTGATCCCACAACTATTGGTGTTTGACATCAAAGATTGTACACAGGTGCTCATTGGAGAATGGGTACACCAAACAGGACTCGCCGAGAACTCCTAGATGGTATATATACATATTGCCAGATAGCAGTTCTCTGGTGACACTTGTAAAGGTTAGTCTATAGACCCGAGATCGTCATAGTGTCTTGTGTGATTCCCACTGTGCTTTGATTTCCTCCCTACCACAGCTCTACTGAGTCGTGCAAACAGGTGGATTTTGGGTACAGTCCCGAATCACATAGAGGCAGTGAGCGATAGGAGGGGTTTCGTCTCTCTCGGTATAGGGAGTTGATGTCGCGCTATGCTTGATCGGCCATAACAGCAAATCCCTGGCCAAGATTCTCGAGATTTACTGATAAGAGTTATTAGTAGTTTCTCGAACCGTTATGGGCCGTAAATCAGCATGACTTATAAAGTTACTGGGGTCTGACATTTACCACCCCTAGACTTCATATGCAACGTATCAGATGAAGAGACCGGACTGTATGGTAAATATTGCTTACAGGCTCGTTAGAGTTGTGATGAGTTCGCTCGTCGGCCATCTTTTCGTCATGTACCTGGGTAGCCGTTACGCACAGCTAGTGCCACTGACGTGCTTGTGGTTTAACCCACTGCCAGCGTACTGTCGAGTCTTTAGTGTCCCACACAGAGAGTTCTCTGGTTCAGGCAAAAGATGTAGATACCGTAAGTTGTTACGACAAGGTTTCGATCATGTTCTTGTAATGGTTACAGGAATAATGATCGGAAGGACAATACTGGTAGGCTTTGGTTTAAGCCGGATACCGGTATTATATTATTGGATTATTTGTATTCGTATTTTTCGGAATTCGGATACGGGTATACTTATACGGTATACGGTGGAGGAGTATTCTTGTAATTGTACAAGAACACCTTCTAGAAGGAGACATCTCATAATTGGATATTTATTTTGTGAAAATAAACAAATGAGGTAGAATTTGGAGATAGTCAAAGTATGGATGAAGAAATAGCTTATATCATTTTATATTCATTTGGGGTTACTATTGAAGTATGGTGCATTATTTTGGAGAAAAATAATACATGCTTCAATTATTTTCTTTTAGCCATATCATTTTTCCATGCTTGGATAATTCATTCATCACTCTCATCTTCTCTCTCCTCAATATCTCCTTCTTCCTCATCCTAGCTTTACCCTTCACATGTGATGTGAATCAAAAACTTAGGACTAAAAGTAATCCACTACTTGATCTCTACATCATCTAAGTGATCATTTCTAGTACACTTGATTCCTTAGTTAACTCTTGAGAAGAGTTTGAAACTTGTTCAACAACTCTCGGGTGGATCATCTATGTCTTGAGGTGACCGGAGATCGAGGACATCTCAACCATCAAAGGAGCCAAGGAGTCGCAGCGGAAAGAAGACCCGAAAGACCGTTTCTTTGGGGTATAACCCCTATCATAGTAGATAAAATCTCTAGATAGGATTACTAGTTATGGTTTAGCACAAGATCTAGATTTAAAGTAGGTGTTGCATGAAAGACAAATTATTGTTTGCCACTTCCGCCTCCTCACAAGAAAAATTATTGTTTGCCACTTCTACCTCCTCACTAGTATGATCTACATCATAATCCTGACAGTCAAGCATAGTCCTAAGGGCTTCATCAACATGTATATAAAGATATGAAATACAACACATCACACGTAAAGATGAAGATAAACCAGATAGCATACTATCATTTCGATCAAAGATTGTTTTTGTACACATACATGCCTCGGATCCTATATAATACAGGCCTCTAGGGCATACATATCTAACAATCTCCCACTTGCACTAAGGCCTGTAGTTGGTGCAATAAGTACCCAATGTCTACACTAGAACTAGTTACCGGCGTACCGCATGCCCAACAGCTCGAACAGTTTCTCAAACTGAACTTGAGGGATGTCCTTGGTGAATGGATCTGCTGTGTTGTCTTTCGTGTCTACTCTCTGTACCTCGATATCCTGGCGATCCACTATCTCCCTGATGAAGTGATTCCGCCTCAAGATATGTCTGGATTTCTGATAGTATCGCGGTTCCTTTGCCAAAGCCATGGCTCCATTATTATCGCAATACAGAGGTATTGGATTAGCAATGGATAGAACCACCTGAAGTTCAGAAATGAACTTCCTCATCCAGACTGCCTCTTTTGCGGCATCATTAGCAGCAATATACTCAGCTTCCATCGTGGAGTCTGCGACGGTATCTTTCTTGGAACTCTTCCAACATACCACCCCTCCATTTAGGGTAAATAAAAACCCTGAAATGGACTTACTATCATCCTTGTCGCTCTGGAAGCCGGAGTCGGTAAAGCCCTCCATTTGGAGATCTCCGTTACCATACACCAAGAACATTTCTTTAGTTCTTCTCAAGTACTTCAGAATGTTCTTCATAGCAGTCCAGTGTTTCTCCCCTGGATTAGATTGATACCTGCTTACTGCACTCAGTGCATAAGCTACATCTGGGCGAGTACACAACAGCGCATACATTATAGATCCTACCGCCGAAGCGTAGGGTATAATGCTCATGCTAGCCTTCTCCTCATCAGTCTTGGGAGACATATCTTTGGAGAGAGTGATCCCGTGACAAGCGGGTACATTACCTCGCTTGGAATCTTCCATACTAAACCTCTTTAGTACGGTGTCTATGTATCTCGATTGGGACATTCCCAATAATTTCTTAAATCTATCTCTATAGATCTTAATTCCTAGAATGTACGAGGCATCACCCAGGTCTTTCGTGAAGAACCTCTGCGATAAGAATAGTTTGACCGATTATAGCATAGGAACATCATTTCCTATCAAGAGAATGTCGTCCACGTACAATACGAGGAATGTAACAGTACTCTCTACAATCCATTTATAAATACATGGTTCATCTACATTTTTGATAAAACCAAACTCTTTGATTGTATCATCAAAGCAGATGTTCCAACTCCGTGATGCCTGCTTTAATCCATAGATGGATTTAAGCAACCTGCATACTTTTCCGCTGCTCCCACTATCAATGAAGCCTTCTGGCTGATCCATAAAAATGCATTCTTCTAAATCACCATTTAGAAATGTCGTTTTAACATCCATCTGCCAAATCTCATAATCATAGTGAGCAGCTATAGCAAGCAGGATCCGAATGGATTTGAGCATCATGACTGGTGAAAAGGTTTCATCATAGTGCAAGCCTGGTCTTTGACGAAATCCTTTTACTACCAGCCTAGCTTTATAGGTCTCCACCTGACCATCCACACCGATCTTTCTCTTAAAGATCCATTTTCACCTTATGGGTTTTACTCCAGAAAGTGCAACCTCCAAAGTCCATACTTTGTTGGTGTGCATGGATTCCATTTCGGATCTCATGGCATCCAGCCACTTCACTGAGTCACCACTCGTGATAGCTTGCTGAAAAATAGTAGGGTCATCATCATTCATGATGCAATCTTCTCTATCACCATCAATTAGAAAACCGTAGTATCTATCAGGTGGGCAAGAAGTCCTACTAGATCTACGGAGTGGCTGGGGTTTGTCAGGTTCTATTGAAACCTTAGGTTCAACCAAATCATCGGTATTTGTTTGTGGTTCTGGAATTTCTTCCAGTTCTACCGCATTGCCAACAGTATCATTTATAAAAAATTCATTTTCTAAAAATGTGGTATACTGAGAAACAAACACCCTTTGTTCCTCCTTGTGGTAGAAAAGATATCCATACGAGTGTTTTGGATATCCCACAAATTTACACAAAACCGATCGTGTCTCGACTTTGTTCGGATTCTGCTTTTTCACATAAGCCGGACAACCCCATATCCTAACTCTTTTAAGAGATGGTCTCTTCCCATACCATATCTTATATGGAGTGGTAGACACGGTTTTGGTCGGAACCCTATTCAATAGATATATTACAGTCTCCAATGCGTGCCCCCATGATGAAAGTGGTAACTCGGCATCACTCATCATTGATCATACCATATCTAATAGGGTACGATTCCTCTGTCCCGACACACAGTTGTGTTGTGGTATGTACGGAGGAGTGAGCTGAGAGAGAATCCCATTCTCTTTTAGAAAATCTAGAAACTCTAAGTTTAGATACTCACCTCCTCGATCCGATCGAAGTTTCTTGATACTCAAGCCTGTTTGTTTTTCCACTTCAGAATTATACTCCTTGAACTTTTCGAAGGCTTCGGACTTATGTTTCAACAAGAACACGTGTCCGAACCTCGAGAAATCATCAGTAAAAGTTATGAAGTACGAAAAACCACCTCTCGCATGTGTAGACATTGGTCCACATACATCACTATGTATGAGGCCTAAGAGTTTAGTAGCTCTCTCTCCGTGTCCACTAAACGGAGTTTTGGTCATTTTACCTTTGATACAAGACTGGCAAGTCACATAAGATTTATATTCAAACGGGTTTAAATATCCATCTTTATGTAGCTTGGTTAGTCTTGTTTCATTAATATGACCAAGTCTACAATGCCAAATGAAAGCTTCATTTATGTCTGAAATCTTCCTTTTTTTGTGTATTGTATATTGAAAACTGTATGTTGGACGTATATCCCGTTATTTAATATACCAGACCCAATCAACTCTTGATTAAGGTTAATATTCATAACATTAGATTGTAATACAAAATTATATCCTTCATTGTCCAACAACGATATTGATATAATATTTCATAACATCGAAGGTACAAAATAACATGCGTTTAAAATCAATATACAACCCGAGGGCAAACCAAGGTGATACTCTCCCACTGCTACAGTATGTACAGAGGAACCATTCCCAACTCGGAGAGTATGATCACCTTTCTTCAAAAACCTGCTATTTCTCAGCCCCTGCACACAATTACAGATGTGAGATCCTGACCCGGTATTTAATACCCAGGAAGCAGAGTTAATTGAAAAACAGTTTTATGTTACAAACACGCCTGAAGTGGAAGTATTACCATACTTCTTCTTCTTGAGGCCGGCCAAGTGTCCAACGCAATTTCTCTTCCAGTGCCCAGTCTGGTGGCAGTGGAAGCATTCCCCTCTTCCTGACGCAGCAGCCCCTATCCTGTCCTTTCCCGGTGCCTTTTTCACTCCTCCTCTCAGCTTGATGGGATTCTTCTTCTTCTTTCCCTTGGCCTTAGCTTTCGGGATGGAAGAGGAAAATGGCCTAGCAATTAGAGCAGGAGTTTTCGCTACCTTTAGCGTGCTCTCTGCACTCCTCAACATATTGAGGAGTTCAGGTAGTGACTTCCCCATGTTGTGCATGTTGAAATTTATAATGAACTGAGCAAAGGCAAGGGGAAGGGACTGTAGAACAATATCAACATACTGTTCGTTCTTGTAAATCCCCAGTTCCGAATAAAATTTTCCGTATTTTTCCAGAATTTAATCCAAATTTATTTCATTTTTTATATATTTTTTCCTAAATTCTTAATCCTAAAACTAAATTCCCTAACCCAATCCTAATTCTACCCGACCCGACCCGACCCGCTTCCCTCGTCTTCGTTTTCCTGCCTTTCTCCCTCGCGTCACCCCACGCCTCCACGCTCTTCGCGCCCGCGCCGCGAGACCTGCACCCATGCTCGCTCGCCTCCGCGTTCCTCACGCCCGCCTCCACTCGACCAGCTCACCCCCAACAGCTCTAAGGCCCAACGGCTCTCGCCACGACTCCCCGCTCCTCGCGCTCGCGTAAGAACCGGCCATCTCCAACAGCCACGACCCCCTCTTCTCTCCAACGTCTCCTTCTCACTCTCCATCTCTGCATCTCTCCCGTTCTCTTCCCTCATCTCCCCTCTCTTCTTCACTCTCTCTCTCTCTCGTTCTCATTCTCCTCCAAGCCAAACCCCCACCTCACGTCACCGAACTCCTCCCAAGCTCCGACCACCGCCGCCGAGCACCCCAATATTCCCTCTCCTCTTTCCCAACACCTCAACCGCCAACACCTCGCCTCATCTCCAAGACCCACCAAACCGAGCACCCACCAACATCAACACCAACCCCTGCATCTCGCCGACGAACCCAACTCCCTCGTCCCTGCACCTCACAGGAGCTCCGACCCCGTCGCCCCCGCACCTCAGCCGACCTCGCCAGAGCCAAAGCCCACTGCACTGGTCCCCTGCAGCCCCCAAGCTCCCCGACTCACTAGCTCCAATCCCCTGAGCTCACCGCTGGCAGCCCCTCTGCACCCAAGCACTCCGACGTAGTCGCTAGAATTCCCCTGCCGTGGCCGCCTCCACGCCAGTGCTGAGCCGAGTACTCCAATCTAGCCAAGTCGAGCGCGCATCGTGCAGCGATCGTGCCCGTGTCGTACCATTTCCGTTGCTGTCGTTGCCTTACCTTTGACTTCGTCATAGGCAAGTGAAGCCCCTTTCACTTGTTCAATTCATGCTACGTAATTGTGTAGTTAGAAATTGTAGTTTAACGGTTTAAATGGGTATAATATATGATGCTTGTATGAACAAATAGATAGCATCCCCGTACACGTACCGAGTGCTCGATGCGTTTACCCTATTAAAATCCCCAAGTTTCATTATTAAAAGTTCCGATTGATGTTAACGAGTGACATATAAGATATCGGCATCAAATCGTTAAGGCATCGAATGTAAAATGAAATCCCTATTGGTTACGTCAAATCTGAAAATCAACGTACATACCACGTTATAAAATTTGTAGTTATTTGAATATTATTCCAATCATGATGCTCCAGGGCTCGTATCGAACCTAACGAGATGTCCTATAACCCTATGTAATTAGTTTTGGAATAATGCAATCCCATGACCCTGAAAAATGATGAGGAACGGAATTCTGGACTGCAGTCCGGGTAGCAATCTATGGGGAAACTGAATTCTAAGCACCTGTACACACACGCTTAAAACTGAAAATGCGCGAAACCCCATATGGTAGCATAGATAACTTAATTATATGACACCTGAAATCGGTCCCGTGTATTTTTACGGTCGTTTGGTATTTAAATTGTATTTTAGAATGTCATTGCGTTCTGCAGTTTCTGCAGAAATGTTCGTTACATTGTCACATTAATCTGAGTATAACTTCTGATGTAGAGGTGCGATTGATAATCTGTTTCATGCATTGGAATATTAACTGGCAGAACAAAAAAAAATTCAACTAGGGCAATAGCTGAATCTGAACACAATTACTGGTAAAATGCGCGCTAAGTTAGGATTCCAGTTCTGAAACTGGAATTCCAGAAATTGATCGCTGCCTTCAAATGATGATAACTCCCTAATCTAAACTCCGTTTGACCTAAAATAAATTTTTGTGTTTAGATAATCCAGTGTGCTTCATATTCCCTTTATATTATTTTGGTCAATTCTAAGCGTATGATTTACCGTGAATTTTGCAAGTTATATGGCATTAGTCGTTATAGTATAATGAATACATGTTCAGTGCATTAATGCATATTTTTCATGCTTGAGTTATACCTGCCGCATAGTGATCATTTGCAATGTCGATATATTAATGATTAGTGATTGGGTTGTGGAAAATACGACAGTGATATTGATAAGTGGAAAAAGTAATTGAAAACGACAGTGATACGTATTGTCCACAACCTATCTAATTCATGAATACATACCATAACATGGGGAATGGGGAAATTAAGGTGGAATTGAACTCGTATTTAGCAAGGTACAGTGATTTAGATGATGATCATTCGCTATCAGTGATATTTATATATATATACATACTTTAGGTCGTGGGCCTAGCGGCACGGCTGACAGGGTTATATCCCGGGCACAGTGGACCGTAGTCTCGGGCATGCACGAGACCCTTTTTAAACACGAGTATCCTCTCCACCAATTGATTTCATGGACCTAGTGACCGTTAAGTAACGACATATGTATTGCCTAGTTCATTGACATAATACTTACATTGCACTATTTATATTCAGTTGATGTTATTATACACATGTTCTGAAATTCATTGTACGCCTCATGTTAATATTACTGCACGCCATTATATTACTTATTGCTATATGTGTCGCCCTGACGACCTGAGTGTGCATGCTCAGAGGACGGAATGGATCCATCCCAGGAGCAGGACTTATCCTTCGAGATTGCGTAGATCTAGACTGCATCACCAGCGCTACTTTCTTTGATTTCAGCATTTGTTTTATTGGTTAGTTGTTTATTCTGTAAAATAAATATACCTCGAACTCTTTTAAATTGCAATGTAATAAAGTTGTGAACTGTGATTTCCTTTACTCAAGTACTGTTTACTGACTACCATATAATACTAGAATCCGAAGTGTGACTATGGCGGGATTGTTCCCTGACCGTAGGAGCATGGCTGGCCTAGTCATCTCTCGTATTCCGTATTTTGGGAAGCAGGGTATGACATGGTTTTATTGGTATCAGAGCCAGGTTTTGGATGAAATTACTGTTCCGTGGAGGGGCCTCTAGATTGAGTTACACCCTTAGCATATGCCTTATTTCATTCTTCCACACTTCCTAATCATCATTGAAGTATTGTGTAGCCTTGCTTGAATCTGATTTCTTTTGATCTTTTCAGGAATATGGACTCTTCAGGCGACTCCTCGGGTGCCGGTCACCACGATCGTACCGAGAAGATCCTTAGCATACTGACAACCCTGGCCCAAGCTCAAGAGAGGAAAACCGATCTTATGGCCGAGGGATTGAAGGCGGTACAGGAGACCGCAATTACCGCCCTGGAGAGATCTACGGCTGTTCCCGCCACCCCTGAGGGCATGCTCGTACCGACCACACAGGCTAGGGTTGGTACCGTTTCAGATTTCAGGAGACTTCATCCAGCAGTGTTCACGGGATCAACAAGTCCACTTGAAGTCGAACAATGGCTCATCAACGTAGAGAACCTTCTGACCGCCGCTCGAATTCCTGATGACGACAGGGTGAACGTGGTGAAGATTCAGTTAGAAGACGAGGCCCACACGTGGTGGTCCGTAGATGAGAGCCGGCTAGGGAAACCTATTGGATGGGACACGTTCTCCACGTGCTTCCTGGATTATTACTTTCCGGATACTGCCAAGGCCAAGATGGAGGAAAATTTTATTATGTTGAAGCAAAATGAATGCCCAGTGGATGTCTACACCGCAGAGTTCAATCGGCTGAGTCACTTCGCACTGTACATGGTAGCCATCGAATCCGCTAGGGCAAGACGTTTCCAGCAAGGGCTCGATATTGAACTGCAACAACTCATCGCGTCTCTCGATCTACCAACTTTTGCCCAAGTTTTGAACGCTGCCCGAGTACAGGAAAGACTAGCAGAGAAGGCCAAGGGCCAATGATCAATGGACAGAAGACCTCACGCAGTTCTGGCACGGCCTACCATTCCACCCCGTGGAGCCATCCCAGTTCACAGGCCAGGTGTCACACAGATGAAGCGTACCTTCTCACCTCAGCAGCCGCAGCGGAGGGCCCTATTTTGCGATTATTGTCAGAGGCCAGGACATATGCAGAGAGATTGCAGCAGAGCTAAAGGGTAGTGCCTGATTTGCGGATCCAGCGAGCACAGGATCAACGGGTGTCCACAGAGATCTGAGCTACAGGGAGGGTTCGAGCAACAACAACCGTCGTATGGCACATCAGCTCAGAAGGGTCCACCTCGGGTGCCCCAGCAGCGGACCTTCGATCAGAGGCAGACTATTTCAGGTCGGAATCAGAGACGGGCTTTCACCCTATCCGCCGAGAAGGCGTAGGCTTCTGGAGATGTGGTTACAGGTACCATCCTCATTTATTCTGTACCAGCTAGAGTTCTTTTCAATTCGGGTGCTTCGCATTGTTTCATTTCCACACGGTTTGTCCACACACACTCTATACCTCACGAGCTGTTAACCAAGGGTTGGGAGATACATACGGGTAATGGTATTATTATGTCCGATCAAGAGTGTAGCTTATGTCCGGTGGTAGTATGCGGCAGGGAATTCTATGCGAATTTCCTTTTAATCGGGACTGGCAGTTATGATGCGATTCTCGGGATGGATTGGATGAGTACATTCCATGCAATTATTGATTTCCGAGCAAGAAAGGTGACTTTCCGCATTCCCAATCACCCTGAATTTGTTTTCGAAGGCGGGAGTGAGTCTTTGGAACCAGCCAAGTTTAGAGCCAAGCCAAAAGCGTTGACAGTTATGGAGATTAATGAGAGTCCAGCCCCAGAGATCGTTCGGGATTTTCTTGATGTGTTCCCTGAAGATTTACTAGGTCTACCACCTCCCTGCGTCTTGGGATTCTCTATTGACTTGATTCCAGGAACGACGCCAGTTTCCAAAGCTCCTTATAGGATAGCGCCAGTTGAGTTGGCAGAATTGAAGAAACAAATTGGAGAACTCCTGAAGAAGGGATTTATTCGCCCAAGCGCTTCGCCGTGGGATGCACCAGTCTTGTTGGTGAAGAAAAAGGAAGGATCGCTACGGATGTGTATAGATTACCGGGAGCTGAACAGGGTTATGATAAAGAAAAAATACCCCAATCCACGTATCGACGACTTATTTGATCAGTTGGGTAGGGCCAAGGTATTTTTGAAGCTGGATCTTCGTTCGGGCTATCACCAGATCAGAGTAATGGCCGAAGATGTATGCAAGACGGCTTTCAGGACACGATACGGGCATTATGAGTTTCTTGTGATGCCGTTCGGTGTTACCAATGCTCCAGCTATATTTATGGACCTGATGAATAGAGTATTTGCGAAGTACTTGGACACGTTTGTCGTTGTATTCATCGACGACATTCTAGTCTACTCTAAGACCCAGGAGGAGCATGTTGAACACCTGCGGACAGTATTACAAATTCTTCGGGGAGAAGCTATATGCAAAATTGAGCAAGTGTGAGTTCTGGCTCGACAAAGTGCAGTTCTTGGGACACATTGTTTCGGGCGAAGGCATCTCAGTAGACCCAGCGAAAATAGAATCTGTTAGAGATTGGCCGACTCCGAAATCAGTGGCCGAGATCAGAAGCTTCCTGGGATTGGCAGAATATTATCGGCGGTTCGTTCAGGACTTTACACGGGGCGCTGAACCCTTGATGAAGCTGACGCGGAAGGAAGTACCGTACGTATGGACGGAGGAGTGTACTCGGTCTTTTGAGGTACTAAAGCAGAAGTTGACCACGGCACCTATTCTCACAGTGCCAGATAATTCAGGTGGGTTGGTGATACATAGCGATACTTCGGGGAAAGGCTTAGGCTGCGTCCTGATGCAGCATGGTCGGGTAGTTGCTTATGCCTCACGCCAACTGAAGAATCATGAGAGGAACTACCCAACGCATGACTTGGAGTTAGCCGCAGTGGTTTTCGCATTGAAGATCTGGAGACATTACTTGTTGGGCGAAAAGGTAGAAGTGTACATGGATCACAAGAGTCTGAAGTACGTGTTCACTCAGAGAAAACTGAATATGAGGCAACGTCGGTGGATAGAATTAATGGCGGACTACGACTTGGACTTACAGTACCATCCGGGGAAGGTAAATGTCGTACCAGATGCTCTCAGTCGCAAGCCAGCGGTCATGATGTAGACCAGTCAGAAGAGCATCATTGAGGATTTTCAGAAGATCGAACTAGAAGTTGTTACACCGAGTGCAATCAGGCAATTCTGGCAGTTACAGGTGCAATCTTCTCTGATCGATCGCATTAAGGCAGCGCAGGCTGATGATCCTTGATTACAAAAGTTCAGAGAACAGGTGGAAGCCGGGCTGAGGACGGACTTACTCATACATCAGGATGGTTCTCTAAGATTCGGTAGCAGGCTCTGCGTTCCCAAGGGAGATGTTCGAGAAAAGGTATTAGCTGAGGCTCATAGTTCGGCTTATTCTGTGCATCCGGGAGGCACGAAAATATATCGGGATCTAAGGCAACATTTTTGGTGGAACAGGATGAAGCGAGAGATTGCACGGTTCGTATCCAGGTGTTTGGTATGCCAGCAGGTAAAAGCAAAGCACCAGAGAATGGCTGGACTGTTGCAACCACTTCCGATACCCGAGTGGAAGTGGGAGCACATCACTATGGATTCTGTGACTGCTTTACCACGGAACCCAAAGGGAAACAACGCGGTTTGGATTATAGTCGACGGTCTTACGAAAGCTACGCACTTTATACCATTCCTTGTAGGACAGTCGACAGAGTCGCTTGCGAAGAAATAAATGCAGGATGTGGTGCGACTTCATGGGGTTTCAGTCAGTATAGTGTCGGATCGAGACACCAGATTTGTTTCACACTTTTAGAAGAGCTTACAGGAGAGTCTGGGTACACGTCTCAAGTTCAGCACGGCTTATCATCCCCAGACGGATGGGCAGTCCGAGCGTACTATTCAGACTCTCGAGAACATGTTAAGGGATTACATGCTAGACTTCCAGGGATCATGGGAGGATCATCTTCATCTGGTGGAGTTTTCTTATAATAACAGTTTCCAAGCTAGCATCCAGATGGCTCTATTCGAAGCACTTTACCCATGGAAATGTTGATCTCCTGTTTGTTGGGATGACGTGGGAGAACGAAGATTACTGGGCCCCGAACTTATTGTTTAGACGGTAGACAAGGTCCAGATGATCAGACAGCGCATTAAGGCGGCTCAGGACCGACAGAAGAGTTGGGCGGATGTCAGCAGGAGAGCGCTAGAATTTGAGGTTGGAGATAATGTATTTCTGAAGATTTCTCCTACCCGCGGTGTTATCAGGTTTGGAGGTCGCGGGAAACTCAGTCCCCGATTCATCAGACCTTTTGAGGTGCTAGAGCGAGTGGGAGAGGTGACCTATCGACTTGCCTTACCCCCATCGTTAGCTGGTGTGCACAACACTTTTCATGTTTCTCAGTTGAGGCGCTATGTCCGAGACGACAACCATATTCTAGATCATTCAGAGTTAACTTTGGGCACTGATCTGTCCTACGAGGAGCAGCCAACCACCATTCTCGATCGTCAGGATAAAGTGCTGAAGAACAGAGTCATTCCCCTGGTTCGAGTTTTTTGGGGTGGTCGTTCTCCAAGGGAGTCTACCTGGGAATGCGAGGAGGACATCCGTGAACATTTTCTGCATTTATTTGTATAGTGTGGTCCCGTTGTTTTTGTTTTAATTTCGAGGAAGAAATTTTTATAAGGAGGGTATGATGTAAATCCCCAGTTCCGAATAAAATTTTCCGTATTTTTCCAGAATTTAATCCAAATTTATTTCATTTTTTATATATTTTTTCGTAAACTCTTAATCCTAAAACTAAATTCCCTAACCCAATCCTATTTCTACCCGACCCGACCCATGCCAACCCAACCCGACCCGGCTCCCTCATCTTCCTCCCTCGTCTTCGTTTTCCCGCCTTTCTCCCTCACGTCACCCCACGCCTCCGCGCTCTTCGCGCCCGCGCCGCGAAACCCGCACCCACGCCCGCTCGCCTCCGCGTTCCTCGCGCTCGCCTCCACTCGACCAGCTCACCCCCAACAGCTCCAAGGCCCAACGGCTCTCGCCATGACTCCCCGCTCCTCGCTCTCGCATAAGAATCGGCCATCTCCAACAGCCACGACCCCCTCTTCTCTCCAACGTCTCCTTCTCACACTCCATCTCTGCATCTCTCCCGTTCTCTTCCCACATCTCCCCTCTCTGCTTCACTCTCTCTCTCGTTCTCATTCTCCTCCAAGCCAAACCCCCACCTCACGTCACCGAACTCCTCCCAAGCTCCGACCACCACCGCCGAGCACCCCAACATTCCCTCTCCTCTTTCCCAACACCTCAACCGCCAACACCCTCGCCTCATCTCCAAGACCCACCAAACCGAGCACCCACCAACATCAACACCAACCCCTGCATCTCGCCAACGAACCCAACTCTCTCATCCCTGCACCTCACCGGAGCTCCGACCCCGTCGCCCCCGCACCTCAGCTGACCTCGCTAGAGCCAGAGCCCACTGCACTGGTCCCCTGCAGCCCCCAAGCTCCCCGACTCACCAGCTCCAATCCCCTGAGCTCCCGGTAGCCCCTCTGCACCCAAGCACTCCGACGTAGTCGGTGGAAATCCCCTGCCGTGGCCACCTCCACGCCAATGCTGAGCCGAGTACTCCGATCTAGCCAAGTCGAGCGCACATCGTGCAGCGATCGTGCCTGTGTCGTGACATTTCCGTTGCCGTCGTTGCCTTACCTTTGACTTCGTCACAGGCAAGTGAAGCCCCTTTCACTTGTTCAATTCATGCTACGTAATTGTGTAGTTAGAAATTGTAGTTTAACGGTTTAAATGGATATAATATATGATGCTTGTATGAACAAATAGATAGCATCCCCGTACACGTACCGAGTGCTCCATGCATTTACCCTATTAAAATCCCCAAGTTTCATTATTAAAAGTTCCGATTGATGTTAATAAGTGACATATAAGATATCGGCATTAAATCGTTAAGGCATCGAATGTAAAATGAAATCCCTATTGGTTACGTCAAATCTGAAAATCAACGTACATACCATGTTGTAAAATTTGTAGTTATTTGAATATAATTCCAATCATGATGCTCCAGGGCTCGTATCGAACCTAACGAGATGGTATATAACCCTATGTAATTATTTTTGGAATAATACAACCCCATGACCCTAAAAAATGATGAGGAACGAAATTATGGACTGCAGTCCGGGGTAGCAATCTATAGGGGAAACTGAATTCTATGCACCTGTACACACCTGCTTAAAACTGAAAATGCATGGAGCCCCATATGGTAGCGTAGATAACTTAATTATCTGACACCTGAAATTGGTCCCGTGCATTTTTACAGTCGTTTGGTATTTAAATTGTATTTTAGAATGTCATTACGTTCTGCAGTTTCTGCAGAAATGTTCGTTACATTGTCACATTAATCTGAGCATAACTTCTGATGTAGAGGTTTGATTGATAATCTGTTTGGTTCATTGGAAACTTAACTGGCAGAACAAAAAAAAATTCAACTAGGGAAATAGCTGAATCTGAACACAATTACTGGTAAAATGCGCGCGAAGTTGGGATTCCAGTTCTGAAACTGGAATTCCAGAAATCGATCGCTGCCTTCAAATGATGATAACTCCCTAATCTAAACTCCGTTTAACCTAAAATAAATTTTTATGTTTAGATAATCCAGTGTGCTTCATATTCCCTTTATATTGTTTTGGTCAATTCTAAGCGTATGATTTACCGTGAATTTTGCAAGTTATATGGCATTAATCGTTATAGTATAATGAATACTTGTTCAGTGCATTTCTGCATATTTTTCATGCTTGAGTTATACCTGCCACATAGTGATCATTTGCATTGTCGATATATTAATGATTAATGATTGGGTTGTGGCAAATACGACAGTGATATTGATAAGTGGAAAAAAGTGATTGAAAACGACAGTGATACGTATTGCCCACAACCTATCTAATTCATGAATACATACCATAACCTGGGGAATGGGGAAATTAAGGTGGAATTGAACTCGTATTTAGCGAGGTACAGTAATTTAGAGAATGATCATTCGCTATATATATATATATATATATATATATATATATATATATATACACACACACACACACACACTTTAGGTCGTGGGCCTAGCAGCACGGCTGACAGGGTTATGTCCCGGGTACAGTGGACCGCAGTCTCGGGCATGCACGAGACCCTTGTTAAACATGAGTATCCTCTCTACCAATTGATTTCATGGACCTAGTGACCGTTAAGTAGCGACATATGCATTGCCTAGTTCATTGACATAATACTCACATTGCACTATTTATATTCAATTGATGTTATTATACGCATGTTCTGAAATTCATTGTACGCCTCATGTTAATATCACTTATTGCTATATGTGTCGCCCTGAAGATCTGAGTGTGCATGCTCAGAGGACGGAGTGGATCCAGCCCAGGATCAGGGCTTATCCTTCAAGATTGCGGAAATCTAGACTGCATCACCAGCGCTACTTTCTTTGATTCCAGCATTTGTTTTATTGGTTAGTTGTTTATTCTGTGAAATAAATGTACCTCGAACTCTTTTAAATTGCAATGTAATAATGTTGTGAACTGTGATTTCCTTTACTCAAGTACTGTTTACTGACTACCATGTAATGCTAGAAGCCGAAGTGTGACTACGGCGGGATTGTTCCCTGACCGTAGGAGCATGGCTGGCCTAATCATCTCTCGTATTCCGTATTTTGGGAAGCGGGGCGTGACAGTTCTCCATGGTCCAACCCAGGTCCTCTAGTTCTTCGATAAGTCCAATCATCTTCAATACATGGTCACCTACAGACGTACCAGCATCCATCCGCATACTTTCGAGATGCCTCGTATCGGAGAGTACGAGATTGCTTTCCATACAACTCCTTTGTATGGAGAAAGATGGATTGTACATCCATATTCTCATGCTACTTCTGATGTTCATTATTCATAGAAGCAAGCGCGAGGCATTTGGCTGTTGCACAGTCTATATCCCATGTCTTGCGGATTTCTTTATCCGCAACTGAAAAATCAGGGCCTGGGCCAGGAGGGGCTGGAGTAGTCAGGACATATGTGACCTTATCATAGGTCAGGGCAATATTTGCGTTCCTTAGCCAATCTTTGTAATTCGGCCCCGTGAGTTTATTCTTGTCTAATAAAAGCTTAAGTCCCGTCATAGGTATCTGCCATTAGGAGAGAGAAAAGAAGACACTCAGCGATTGCTCTTGCATGATTAGACTAGTTATTAATCTTATCTAATCGATATCTCCCACTGCTTTTTATCAAATTTTCCTTCAAATCTTAAAAAGAAAATTAGCCAAGATTAATTGCAATCTACAAGTTCGCTAACCGGTCGGCCAGGCCAGTGTCGGTACTTCGAGAGAGGTTTCCCATGCTTTCGCACGAACCTAATTAAAATAAATCTCATTTTCCTAGAGGCGTAACCCCGTTGACACTTTTCTAGACACCTACTGGATTAGCTAATTGTAAAGTGCAAAACTCTCCCGGGTGTAACTCTTACTCACAATGGGATCGGGATCCAACTATCAAATAGAAGGCATGCAATCTCATTGCGAATTTCAACTCTTGAAATTCTCGATATGATTTTTACCTCTAGTATCTTATGGACTTAACTATGATCAACAAATTATAAGCACTAGTTAAGTTCTACCAGCTATTTCGTGATTGATTTAGACTCGCCCGCATGACCCTTAATTATGGTCAACAAAGTCATACGAATATCCTAATCGATCACATCAAATGCTTTGTAAAAAGACATCACTTAGCTACCGTACACCACGCCTTAACTATAGTCAACAAACGTGGCACGAATACTAAGTACTCTGCTTTCTAAAATGGCGGAGGGCAACGGATGGTTTTTATGAAAACCTTTAACGTTTTGAACTTGATATCGCTGTAGAATCTAGTGAACAGAGTGGTTTAAGCTCCAGTTTAAAAATCGAATGGTTTTGTAATATCTTTCTAATTTTGCTAAAGAGGTCACTCCCAGTGAAGAGATCTCGGCTCTTTCCTTATCGAATAAGGTGCTGGATATTCATGAATACCATGATGCAAAGCAAAAATTAGATCAGCTATAAAAACAATCGAGTGCTTTGTAACATTTACTAGTTTCGCTAAAGGGGTCACTCCCGGTGAAGAGATCTTGGCCCTTTCCTCATCGAATGAGGTGCTAGATATTCATCAAGGAATACTACTATGCAAAACAAAAACTAGAGTTGCCCATTTTAAAAGGTTTGATTCTACAACATCTTAAGGTTTCTTTTTCTTAACATTAATCACATTAATGTTGTCCCATCATTTATGTTTCCTAAATATCACAGAAAAAAAACGAAAATAGAACGTACGCTTATACCATCCGCATTCGCCACGGGGCCCCGTCATACACCGTTAGGTTACTTAACTGATGGCAGAGTGGGGGTTGGACTAGCGCGAGTGCAAAACATAAGCAATATTTATTATATATCTCATATATAAATAGCCATTTGTCGCACACATTTATAAACATTCCAGATCACAGATGAATACATTGGATATATTAGGAATTTCGCATTTCATTTAAGCCCTTAGTGAAAGACGGGTTCCACGGTCGTGATGAATAGTCAAACCCCACCCTAGACCCCTACGGGTGCGGCAAACTACCTGCCAAATTCCCGAAGTGAAGCAACCTCCCTCAACAAAGTGAGTAGGCCACTCGGCACTTCGAGAACCCGATAGTTTGTGCACCCCATCTTGGGTTTATCTTAGGAGCAAAAACAGTAAAAAGAAATTATACAACAGTGGCTACAACCTTAACCCGGATGTGCCCCGCAAAATAATATTATATCGCTTTTTACAAATTACATGAATGATAGAAAAGAAAAGCACTCTTCTCACATCCCCCCGGCTATTCATCCACGACGATCCAACATATTCATATACACATACCATCACATGATATACATATGTGCAACCCCCACTAATCGTCGTATAGTAATTAGTGGACGTTTCAAACACATAACAAACTGAAAAATGGATAAACGATATTAAAAGTTCGATTTCGAAACTCCGATTTCCCCTAACACTTAGGTTACATCACATGTAATCTAGAAATAATTAAACAATACCATAAAACCAAAAACCTAGAGCATAGATAACCCTAAAAAACTCAAGCCAAAACCACACAGGAAATCCGGCGACGCCGGATATTTAAAGGATCTCGCCGGGCAAAAACCGGTGGTTTGGGCTTGTTTTTCTAGGGTTGTCAAGTTATCTCATAACAAGTATTCTGCACATGCTTAAAAAAAATTCAGAACACTTTTGAAAAACTTCCAGAGAGCAAGGTTTCGAGTTATGGTTTTGGAGTTGTTTCGTGTTCGAAACTTTAAACGTCGTCTAAATAACTAGTTATGGTTTAGTTAGGCTCTGATACCATGTTATTAGATGTTGCACACCCTCACAACACTTGTGAGGAGGCGGAAGTGGCAAATAATAGCATACACAAGATTGTAAATACTCCATTTATACATTAACTTTTGAACAAATTTTCTGTACACTGAAACAGAGTTGTTACACTGAATTAACAAAAAATAATTTTATAGCAAGCAACATCGACTAAACATCCAAGATCTACCATAAGTCTTAACTAGCATATCTAACAAAGATTCTAATCTACTATGAAATGATTTATACCTTTGTGTTTAAGTCCTCTGGGTCTTCTTATCCTATTCTTAAGCTCCTTGTTGGTACTAATCGAGATTGGTTGTCGGCCTCCTCGTGTCGAAAACGATCCACCTGAGAGTCTATGGTTCAAGCTCTAACCTCAAAATTGACGTAACTAAATTACCTAGTTTGCTAATCTAGGTAGCTTAGATAATGTAGAGAATGTTTATTGGATTAATTCATCTCATTAACCCTATATTTCTCAACTTATGAGAGGGTTAGGGTTTGAGAAAGAAGAAGAGAGCAAAGGAGGAGAGAGAATATCAAGTGAAGTATGAGTTAAAGAATTATTTACATTAAAAATAATGTGGCATACTTCAATAGTTATCTAAATGAATGAATCATCTAAACTAGCCATGCTTCAATCATACTTAAATAACACATCATGCCTCCACCTCATTATCCATTTAAACAAATGGATTTATCACAAATGAGGTGTTTTCTTCTAAAAGCACTCTTGTGAAAATACAAAAATACCCCTCACCGTATATACATACATGTATTTGTACTACGAATACGAAGAGATGAAAATAATCCAATATTATAATACTAGAATGCGGCTTAATCCTAAATCCGCTCGTATTATCCGTCCGATCAAAAATACATGTAGCTAGTATACGTATATGATCGAAACTCTGCACGTAAAACCATACGGCCTCTACATCGTTTCACCTGAACTAGGAAAACCCTCTGTGTAGGACTCTAAAGACTCGACAGTACGCTGGCAGTGGGTTTAACCACAAGCACGTCAGTGGTACTTGTTGTACGTAACGGCTACCCAGCTATCTGTCGAAAAGAAGGCCGACGAGCACACTCGTCCGAACTCCTATTAAGCCTGTCCGTGACAATCTCCGTACAGTCCGGTCTGTTCGTCTGAGAGTATCACATGCCGGGTCTACGGGGTGGAAAACGTCAGACCCCTAATAACCTGATAAGTCGTGCCGATGTAGCTCAAGACCATCCGAGAATCTACAGATCTAACTATCAGTAATTCTCAATCCGTCCTGACCAGGAACTTATGATGTTGACCAACCGAACACAACGCGACATTGACTCTCTATACCGGGAGAGACGAATCCCTAACAATCGCTCACTACTTCCATGTAGCTCGGGACTGTACCCACTAAAACCTATTTACACGACTCAGTAGAACCGTGGTAGGGTAGTAATCAAAGCACAGTGGGAACTCACACGAGACAAATGATGAGCTCAGGTCGACAGACTATCTATACTCATGTCAGCAGAGAACTGCTATCTGACAATAGGTATAATACCATCTAGCCAGTTCTCGGCGAGTCCATCCAGTGTACTCACCCCCAATGAGCACATGTATAAAATCTTAGGTGCATCACACCAATGGCTGTGGGACCAACCATCACCTCTCGTCAGGGTCTAGAAATGTATACGCTGGTCTACTCTGGAGTATCGATATCCAGCCTCGACACTCCCATGACTAGAGACATTTAAGGATGTGTTTATCGACTATCCAGCTCCCATAAGTATGATTGCCATCATAACGCTGGTAGTCAAGTAAGGATCCTAAAGGCTTTATCAACATGCATAATCGATATGAAATACCAAGTAAAATATATCACATGTTAGGATAAAAACAAACCAAATAGTATACTATCATATTGAACAAGATTGTTAT
This sequence comes from Agapanthus africanus, assembly GCA_030015575.1. Taxonomy (NCBI): domain Eukaryota; kingdom Viridiplantae; phylum Streptophyta; class Magnoliopsida; order Asparagales; family Amaryllidaceae; genus Agapanthus; species Agapanthus africanus. Next base: position 238,855,095 of record CM057338.1, read on the forward strand.
GTATATACATATTCCTAGCATCCTATACAATGAAGGCCTCTGAGACATACATATCCAACCCATGATAAAAGAAAAACTAAAGCAATAATTAAATAAAAATATAATTCAAATAAAATAAAAGTCAAGATAGCTTACAACCCTAGATTGCTCTCAATCCCTAGCCTCTAAAAAATAGCAAGAGAAGAAGAGAGATTTTTACCCCTCTGTATTTTATCTATTTTTATAGCATTTTCATCGAATACAAGGTACCAACATGTAACATTTTAAAAATAATTAAATAAATAATTAAATGAATAAAAGTGTTTAAGTGAATTTTAGGATTTTCGGTAAAGTAAAATGTATTTTTCGTAAAACCAAACCGTGATTGCTTTTCACTATAAATTTAAAAATATCTATTTTAATTATGAAATTACTAGTAAATAGTGTTTATTTAGCCACTTATAAATTTTTGGTTTAATAAAATATTTTTCCTAAATTAATTATTTTAAATATTAACATAAGCTTTATTTTTACACTAAAATAGTGTAAATTACAAATTTGATGGGGTTTAAGGTGTAAAAATGAACCATTGCATATTAGAATTTAGTGTTTATCATGCAAAATTTAGTTGCAAATTTTGACCATGTTTCTAGAATTTTCTTGAGTTGTTTAGAAAAGAAATGAAAGAAATTAATTAAAGTGTTGAAAAGACATTAAAGGATGATATTTTGGGGGAACATTCTACATGATTCTTCACTCATATTTTTTCTCTCCCTCTTCTCCTAAACATGGCCGGCCTCCTCCTCTAGGCAGCCCCCCATTTTCCTCTCTTCTTTTGTTGCTAAAATCCATCAAAAAATTCATCAAATATTCAATAAAAAACCCACAAATTCCTATATAAGTTCCTACCCATCATTCTTGCTCATTTTAGTTTGGTTCTTGGAGCAAAATTAGCATCTTTGGGAGGCTAAGTTTTCATGTTGATCCACATCACTTGAGGTATAAAATCCTAAACCATAATCAAATTGTTGTTTGCTTTATTAATCTAGCTTATTTGCAAGTTTAGTTGTGGTTTCTATTTAAATTTTCAAAATTCAAGTTAGGGTTGTAAAATCAAGTTATAATTTTTATTTATTAATTGGGCTTATAATAACTAGTTTAACAATTTTAGAATGAGAAAATCATGCATGGTGGTTGAATTGTAAATTGTTCATTCAAATTGTATAAATTAAGTATTTTTGCTAACTAGGTTTTTAAAAAACATAATTATTGGTGATATAAAATTCTAATTGAGGTTGTTATCACAAGATTGTGGTTTTAGTGAGGATATTAACTTGTTATTGGAATGGAAAACATAGTTTGGTCACTAGTTCCTTTGATAATTGGAAAATTGTAATAAAATGCTATTATTTTGTAAACTAGATTTTAGGAATTTCTAAATAGAAGTGATTAAAAATATAATTATAGTTTCATTATATCATTATCATCATAAATTGTGGTTTAAGTGATTAATTTATGCAAATTCATGTTTTGTGGTGGAATTGTGGTATTTTGGTTGAAAGATGTTGAAAATTGCTAATGGTTGCAAACTTGAAATTTGAAACTAATGCAAAATTGTGTAATAAAAATATAGTAAGGGGTTGTATAGTCTAGTTATGCTAATTGATGAGTTTTATGACCATTGGTTTCATTTAGATGTCAAGCTTTGATGAAAAACGGTAAATTGGCATTTTCGGGTTTTACGAAATCGGGTGATTTGATGGATTTCAGTGTTTCGATGAATTAAATCATACTTTATATTATAAGTAGCGAGTTTTCTAAACTACAAGTTGTTTGTTGATCTTTATCTCGATCTATCGGAGTTTGTACACCGACATCGAGTGGTATTTGGTTCTGTTGCGTGGACGGGACATAGGTTTTAACCTGTGCTTGTTCTTCGTATCGTTTGACTTTTGTATGTGATTCGGTTTACGATACTATTTATATGTTTGCGTCTAGGTACCCTCACGTGGACTGCGGGCGATGAAGAGGAGGATGGCGACACTGTCTTCGGCAGACTTGGACCAGGTGAGTAGATGCATATCTACGGGGGGAAGTCGGGTGGATGGCGTTTAGCACCCCCGCAACGTAGAATAGGAATAGTACTTATTGACTTTAGGAAACCAGACGTGACCCTAGTAGGACCCTAGTATTGACCCTAGGCTGGACTAGACCGATTTAGGAAAACCATATCAGAGGATGAGTACCTTTGAAGAGGTCCGTAGGTTTCAGATAGAAGTACACCCACGCACACACTGAAATTCGACATGGGGTACGTGTATGTGTATATATATAGAACTAGGTATAGGTATATTTATATATATATATAACACGTATAGGTGATTCATTGATGTGATATGATATCCGAGGTGTGATGAAACAGTATAATTGGGCTGGATGCCGTGATTCTTGACCATACAGTCGTAATAAAGTGTTAGCGGATCATTAGAGAATGAGATAATGAACATGAATATATAAATTATAAGGAGTGGTGTGATATTAATGTACATGGGACGCTAGAATAGTACCCGGACTGTAACTTGTGACTGATTACGATATGATATATGTATAACTTGATTACGACATTATATTGGTGTGACCTGATGCCGATATCACATAAGTATGACTTAATCACAATATGATACATATGACATTATACGAATGAGGAGACACCTAGGAGATACTTGACCGTACCCCGATATTGGGATGCCGTAGGATGGATTTTACCGTACGAGGCTTAGATTTGATGATTGATCCGCACTCTTGATTCGAGGAAGCCGTACTACGTACGTGACGCTATGGAGGCAGGATCGCCGACTATTAGAGATATTGATTTAGACCTTAGGTAGACTCTAGTTTCTTACTGACTAGTCTATTAGGTTTAGTTCCTTAGGATGTTAGATGGATACTGGTTTAGGTTCGACTCACATAGTGGTAGTTGTACTCGTATCTCGCAGAGGAGTGGATAATGCACACCTGCATTTACATTCATACTATAATCATCATGGTGCATGTTCTTTGATATGTTGCTATAATCAATATAAACTTTACCTGTTAGGACACCAGCACCATTACCGATGATGCGCATATTCCACGCACACTTATTTGCCGGCTCACACACATCATCATCGGTAATTGCTATGTCACATACACTTTAGATCATATTATCTTTTATTGATAGAATCAGTTAACAACTAAACCGATATAATATTGTGATCACTCTCTGATGTTAGTATAAGACATGATATCATTACTTAGACATTCATGCATTCATATTTTCATGTTGTCATGCAGTATCATGGGCAAATGCCGACTCTTATCATATAGTTACTCATGATTTTGAGATTTGGATTTTTATGAGATTTCTGGATTTTTGGGGAAAACCGCAAAAAGATATAACAACTTCTCTCTCTCCTCTTCTCTTTTTTAAAATAAGATGCGGTTTTCTCGTGATGTATGTGTCGTCCACCATGAGTTTTTCATGTTTTCTGTTGGATTTCGAGACCCGATTCGAGGAGTGGATGAACCGTCTCGGGTACATGGTGGGCCCGGTATGGTACCCCGGGGCAAGAAGATCGAGTTGTAGACGATGAGCCTGGCAGGGGAAGGCTACCTACCGGTGATGTCTGGCGCGGCGGATATCCGGAGGATACCGACCGTTGTCGTGGGATTTGATGATATGGGCCGATCCGGACTGACGGAGCCCGACATATTGAGACTTGAGCTTACATGTATTGTGTCGATGCTTGACACGGATTTCCATGGATTTCATTGTGGAGATTTCAGATGCTTATACCCACTTTACTATGATAACAGCTAAAGAGTTCTTATGCATATATATCTGGATTTCAGGATTTGTTACTTTACATTCATGGTGCATGCATTTCATTTCATATGACATAGTATCACATGAGGTACGGACACGACACGGAGTATTTGCACTTATACGTAGTATTACCCTGCTATTACTAGATGATTAGGATATAATAGTGTATTATTATGACCTAGGATAGCGTCGTGCATTCGATTTCTTTTCGTAGATGTCTTCTACTCACGAGTTGGCAACTCACCCCCGTTGTGCCAAATTCTTTACAGGTGCGATGTACAGGTTTCCCCTTGGCAGTTGCTGGCACATCATTTTCATTTCGGGTGATTTGCACGGTAGGTTGGTTCATTTGTATCTGAACCGCCGTTGTATTTTTATTATTTCATTTGTATCTAGAAAGCTCCATCAACCATATTTGTATTACTTGATAAGTTTATTGGACCATTCTTTTATTTCGACCTTAGAGTCGCGCATGTATTATTCTGATCTGGTGGTTTTGTTTTGAGTTTTGAGCCTCGCCTACTGGCGTTGTATATTATTGTGCTTGTTGTGGTTGTTCCGCCTGTGGGCGTGATGCTAGCTCCCGTTTTGGGGATGCTTTTTATTGTTTATTCTTATTATACTTGTTGTACCCGTTTGGGGGCCAGTTTTTACAGAGGAGACTCTGCCGAAAATTTTGGTAAAATTTGCTGATATTTTTTTTATACTTGCTTTCTTTTCTTTTCTTATTTTTCTTCTTTTATGGTTTAGATTTCTGGGCTTCGGCTTACTTAGGTTACGTGGCGCCTCTAGACGCTTCGTAAGCTAAGTGCCGGTCACGTTCCGTACTTTCGGATCGTGATAAAGTTGGTATCAGAGCGCTAGGTTTAACCTTGTATAAGTCTAGGTGACCCTTGGTTGATGGAGTAGGCGAGTTAGGTAGAGTAACGTACCGTGGGTATGGTCCGCGGCATACTTACGATACGCTACTCTGCTTAAGGAGCCCTAGGATTTACATTGTTTGCACCGTATTTCATTCGTTCCTTTGATCTATCTTCGTCAATGTCGGATGGTGGTTTCTGTTACCACGGGCAGAGGGAGATGCGGCTCGAATGCAGTAACCATTAGAGTATTGGTTATTCTTGAGGATTGAAGCATTGCTTAGCGTGCGGACGAAGGGTATTCACATGCCGTCCGGATGAAGTTAAAGGGTTCGAACAATTATCAGAAAACCATTTTTCCTAAGTTTAAAGTATTCGGAAGAACATGCAGGTATTTCGATGGACCCTCTAGAAGAATGAAACCCTAACTCGACATAATGACCACGAGAACGCCCTTGAACCTTAGGGTTTACGGCAGTTCCGCTGTGCCATTAGTGAGGCTTGGGTTTGCCCTTCTACAGCTGGATCATCGATGCTGGGGTATGTACCGGATATTTTTAAACTGTACTTGAGTGTTGAGCTCTCGGGGAATTATGGGATTTTGATGGATCGATCGAGAAGTTTAATGTAGTCCGGATATCAAGTGAAGGGATCGACTATGTGGGAGACTCTAGACATGAGTATTGCCGTTGGTAGCGCAGTCAGCACACCTATGAAAGAACGAGTTCGAAGCGGTCGACATCAGAGGAAAGAGGCGCACATTGACGATAGTATTTACGATTGTGATTTAGTGATTTGAATTTCCTATTTTCGTTGATTGGATTTTTGTATTTTGAGGACTTGTTCTACGATTGGTATTTCCTGTGTGTACCTTCATTCTATCTGTGTTTCTTATGTCAGTTGTATTGATGTGGTTTAGTACGCACCCAGTACACTTGATTTGGTTTTATATATTTTTTTTGAGATTTTTGATTTGATTTCATGCATAGGGGTTACACGTGATTTTGACATATGTTTCGACCTAATTTTCATGCATTTTTGTGCTGTGATTTCGATTTTGATATTCAATGTATGTTTTCGTGCTCCATGTGCACCTGATTAGGATTCTTGCGCATACTTGGCGCACTTGATGCGATTTTGTACACACCAGATGCACTAAATCGGGGTTTTGTGCAGATTAGATGCACCTGATAGTGAGTCGTGCACGCCCGTTGCACTTGACAGATATTTTTGGTGCACACCTGTTGCACTTAGTCTTGTTTTGTGGGTATTCATGGTTTCTGCATTTGGTTTCGATTTCAGTGCGCACCGGACGCACATGACATTTTATTGATGTGATTGGGATTGATTTTAGTTTGAGCAGTATGTTTTCATGATCATTATTATTTGAGTTAGTAACCAGGCGGGACGTGTATGTTAAATAAAAGATATATATATATAGCTATTTTTTTTTAAAAAAATTAAACGTCCGCTACTTAGACCGTGACACGTGCATTGCACGGCGATTTTCAAGAAGGGGTTTTTGTATGCTGCTTTATTATGATGATTCGGCGATTTTACTAGGATGCGAACTATATATAAGTTATAAATTGATGTATATTATGATGGTTTTCATATTGGGTTATGATATTTCATTATCGCCATAACTCCGATGATTGCGTCATGCTTGACGGAGTTGATTTTCGTTATGTATTAATGATTTCGGAGCCCCGACGATTTGAGTATTTTGCTAAATGTTTTAGTATTTGGAAGGGGAGTGTTAATTTAAATTCGGGGACCGAATTTCTTAAAGGGGGGAAGATTGTAACATTTTAAAAATAATTAAATAAATAATTAAATGAATAAAAGTGTTTAAGTGAATTTTAGGATTTTCGGTAAAGTAAAATGTATTTTTCGTAAAACCAAACCGTGATTGCTTTTCACTATAAATTTAAAAATATCTATTTTAATTATGAAATTACTAGTAAATAGTGTTTATTTAGCCACTTATAAATTTTTGGTTTAATAAAATATTTTTCCTAAATTAATTATTTTAAATATTAACATAAGCTTTATTTTTACACTAAAATAGTGTAAATTACAAATTTGATGGGGTTTAAGGTGTAAAAATGAACCATTGCATATTAGAATTTAGTGTTTATCATGCAAAATTTAGTTGCAAATTTTGACCATGTTTCTAGAATTTTCTTGAGTTGTTTAGAAAAGAAATGAAAGAAATTAATTAAAGTGTTGAAAAGACATTAAAGGATGATATTTTGGGGGAACATTCTACATGATTCTTCACTCATATTTTTTCTCTCCCTCTTCTCCTAAACATGGCCGGCCTCCTCCTCTAGGCAGCCCCCCATTTTCCTCTCTTCTTTTGTTGCTAAAATCCATCAAAAAATTCATCAAATATTCAATAAAAAACCCACAAATTCCTATATAAGTTCCTACCCATCATTCTTGCTCATTTTAGTTTGGTTCTTGGAGCAAAATTAGCATCTTTGGGAGGCTAAGTTTTCATGTTGATCCACATCACTTGAGGTATAAAATCCTAAACCATAATCAAATTGTTGTTTGCTTTATTAATCTAGCTTATTTGCAAGTTTAGTTGTGGTTTCTATTTAAATTTTCAAAATTCAAGTTAGGGTTGTAAAATCAAGTTATAATTTTTATTTATTAATTGGGCTTATAATAACTAGTTTAACAATTTTAGAATGAGAAAATCATGCATGGTGGTTGAATTGTAAATTGTTCATTCAAATTGTATAAATTAAGTATTTTTGCTAACTAGGTTTTTAAAAAACATAATTATTGGTGATATAAAATTCTAATTGAGGTTGTTATCACAAGATTGTGGTTTTAGTGAGGATATTAACTTGTTATTGGAATGGAAAACATAGTTTGGTCACTAGTTCCTTTGATAATTGGAAAATTGTAATAAAATGCTATTATTTTGTAAACTAGATTTTAGGAATTTCTAAATAGAAGTGATTAAAAATATAATTATAGTTTCATTATATCATTATCATCATAAATTGTGGTTTAAGTGATTAATTTATGCAAATTCATGTTTTGTGGTGGAATTGTGGTATTTTGGTTGAAAGATGTTGAAAATTGCTAATGGTTGCAAACTTGAAATTTGAAACTAATGCAAAATTGTGTAATAAAAATATAGTAAGGGGTTGTATAGTCTAGTTATGCTAATTGATGAGTTTTATGACCATTGGTTTCATTTAGATGTCAAGCTTTGATGAAAAACGGTAAATTGGCATTTTCGGGTTTTACGAAATCGGGTGATTTGATGGATTTCAGTGTTTCGATGAATTAAATCATACTTTATATTATAAGTAGCGAGTTTTCTAAACTACAAGTTGTTTGTTGATCTTTATCTCGATCTATCGGAGTTTGTACACCGACATCGAGTGGTATTTGGTTCTGTTGCGTGGACGGGACATAGGTTTTAACCTGTGCTTGTTCTTCGTATCGTTTGACTTTTGTATGTGATTCGGTTTACGATACTATTTATATGTTTGCGTCTAGGTACCCTCACGTGGACTGCGGGCGATGAAGAGGAGGATGGCGACACTGTCTTCGGCAGACTTGGACCAGGTGAGTAGATGCATATCTACGGGGGGAAGTCGGGTGGATGGCGTTTAGCACCCCCGCAACGTAGAATAGGAATAGTACTTATTGACTTTAGGAAACCAGACGTGACCCTAGTAGGACCCTAGTATTGACCCTAGGCTGGACTAGACCGATTTAGGAAAACCATATCAGAGGATGAGTACCTTTGAAGAGGTCCGTAGGTTTCAGATAGAAGTACACCCACGCACACACTGAAATTCGACATGGGGTACGTGTATGTGTATATATATAGAACTAGGTATAGGTATATTTATATATATATAACACGTATAGGTGATTCATTGATGTGATATGATATCCGAGGTGTGATGAAACAGTATAATTGGGCTGGATGCCGTGATTCTTGACCATACAGTCGTAATAAAGTGTTAGCGGATCATTAGAGAATGAGATAATGAACATGAATATATAAATTATAAGGAGTGGTGTGATATTGATGTACATGGGACGCTAGAATAGTACCCGGACTGTAACTTGTGACTGATTACGATATGATATATGTATAACTTGATTACGACATTATATTGGTGTGACCTGATGCCGATATCACATAAGTATGACTTAATCACAATATGATACATATGACATTATACGAATGAGGAGACACCTAGGAGATACTTGACCGTACCCCGATATTGGGATGCCGTAGGATGGATTTTACCGTACGAGGCTTAGATTTGATGATTGATCCGCACTCTTGATTCGAGGAAGCCGTACTACGTACGTGACGCTATGGAGGCAGGATCGCCGACTATTAGAGATATTGATTTAGACCTTAGGTAGACTCTAGTTTCTTACTGACTAGTCTATTAGGTTTAGTTCCTTAGGATGTTAGATGGATACTGGTTTAGGTTCGACTCACATAGTGGTAGTTGTACTCGTATCTCGCAGAGGAGTGGATAATGCACACCTGCATTTACATTCATACTATAATCATCATGGTGCATGTTCTTTGATATGTTGCTATAATCAATATAAACTTTACCTGTTAGGACACCAGCACCATTACCGATGATGCGCATATTCCACGCACACTTATTTGCCGGCTCACACACATCATCATCGGTAATTGCTATGTCACGTACACTTTAGATCATATTATCTTTTATTGATAGAATCAGTTAACAACTAAACCGATATAATATTGTGATCACTCTCTGATGTTAGTATAAGACATGATATCATTACTTAGACATTCATGCATTCATATTTTCATGTTGTCATGCAGTATCATGGGCAAATGCCGACTCTTATCATATAGTTACTCATGATTTTGAGATTTGGATTTCTATGAGATTTCTGGATTTTTGGGGAAAACCGCAAAAAGATATAACAACTTCTCTCTCTCCTCTTCTCTTTTTTAAAATAAGATGCGGTTTTCTCGTGATGTATGTGTCGTCCACCATGAGTTTTTCATGTTTTCTGTTGGATTTCGAGACCCGATTCGAGGAGTGGATGAACCGTCTCGGGTACATGGTGGGCCCGGTATGGTACCCCGGGGCAAGAAGATCGAGTTGTAGATGATGAGCCTGGCAGGGGAAGGCTACCTACCGGTGATGTCTGGCGCGGCGGATATCCGGAGGATACCGACCGTTGTCGTGGGATTTGATGATATGGGCCGATCCGGACTGACGGAGCCCGACATATTGAGACTTGAGGTTACATGTATTGTGTCGATGCTTGACACGGATTTCCATGGATTTCATTGTGGAGATTTCAGATGCTTATACCCACTTTACTATGATAACAGCTAAAGAGTTCTTATGCATATATATCTGGATTTCAGGATTTGTTACTTTACATTCATGGTGCATGCATTTCATTTCATATGACATAGTATCACATGAGGTACGGACACGACACGGAGTATTTGCACTTATACGTAGTATTACCCTGCTATTACTAGATGATTGGGATATAATAGTGTATTATTATGACCTAGGATAGCGTCGTGCATTCGATTTCTTTTCGTAGATGTCTTCTACTCACGAGTTGGCAACTCACCCCCGTTGTGCCAAATTCTTTACAGGTGCGATGTACAGGTTTCCCCTTGGCAGTTGCTGGCACATCATTTTCATTTCGGGTGATTTGCACGGTAGGTTGGTTCATTTGTATCTGAACCGCCGTTGTATTTTTATTATTTCATTTGTATCTAGAAAGCTCCATCAACCATATTTGTATTACTTGATAAGTTTATTGGACCATTCTTTTATTTCGACCTTAGAGTCGCGCATGTATTATTCTGATCTGGTGGTTTTGTTTTGAGTTTTGAGCCTCGCCTACTGGCGTTGTATATTATTGTGCTTGTTGTGGTTGTTCCGCCTGTGGGCGTGATGCTAGCTCCCGTTTTGGGGATGCTTTTTATTGTTTATTCTTATTATACTTGTTGTACCCGTTTGGGGGCCAGTTTTTACAGAGGAGACTCTGCCGCAAATTTTGGTAAAATTTGCTGATATTTTTTTTATACTTGCTTTCTTTTCTTTTCTTCTTTTTCTTCTTTTATGGTTTAGATTTCTGGGCTTCGGCTTACTTAGGTTACGTGGCGCCTCTAGACGCTTCGTAAGCTAAGTGCCGGTCACGTTCCGTACTTTCGGGTCGTGACACAACAGGATTACAATGAGATAACAGATCAATACGAAAAAATTCGACCCAAATGCCTAAAGTGGGACGGCTAAAAGCCAGTTTGGTCCGCTAAAAACTGGCTAATTTTGTCCAAGTGGTTCCAGTTTTGGTTTTGGGCTTCCTTACTCTGAATTGATTGTTTTTTGCTATTTAGATCATTGTAAAAAATTTCCATGTGCTTCTGGTTTCTCATCAACTCATTTTATTTATCTGCGTATGTTGGTTTCTTTTTTTTTCTCTTTTTGCAATTAAACTCCTGTCACCTGCAAATATCACAAAACACCTTTACACGGTATTAATTGTGACAAAATAAAAATAAGTATGGATATAATGCTCTCTGCTCCAAAACATTTACCTAAATAGAAAGCATACTTAAACTTAAAAAATTTGTACGCTAATATAATTTTTTTTTAAAACACCAAAATCAGATTACTCAATTATTCTCCATCTCTAGTGGGCCCACCACTTTCAAAAGCATCAATCTCTTCCCATTCATTACTTGTAACCTTTTTCTTCTCTTTTCATACCTATAAGAGAAGGAAAAAAGAAAAAAGAAAGCATCCACACTCAATCCACTCTCAATTCCCAAAAGAAAGCTGCCTTCTATGAAGCAAACCCCCATCTACTCCCCTCATGCGGGTCAAAACCCGGGTCCAACCCGATACGGATCCGCGCCCGGCTCTTTCCTCACCAGGCTCGCCGACTCCGCAATCTGCGAAGGCGCCGCCGGCGGCAGTGGGTTCCGGTCCTTTATCGGATCCGGACCCGAACCCTCGACGCTCCCCATGTCCCGATTCTTCACCGATAATAATAATAATAATAATAATAATAATAATAATAGCTGCCTCAGTTCCGAGTCCTCGTATCCTGTGGCAGAGGAGGAGGATCGGAAACCGGCGGCGGAGGCGGCGGAGGCGGCAACGGAGGATGGTGTTGGTGGGGCCCAGCTGTTGAGGCATAGCAGCTCTCCGACTGGGGTTTTTTCTCATCTCATGGTTGACAACGGTTAGTTTTTCCCCGTCTCTGCGCTTTTTACCGAAATGCACCAGATTTAATTTACAATTTACATAGTTTAACTCAAGCTGCTATTGTGCGATTTTCCAAATTACCACGATGGCTTTACCACCACAATGCTCTCTGTTGCTTCTACTTAAACTAGTAATTTGCCCGTGTGCGATGGAAAAAAATCATATGGGAACCTATCTATAAAACTTTTTATAAAGATTAGATGAAACGGTAGATTGGGTGTGGATTTACCGTACACGTGGTAGATTGGGTGTGAATGAAGAAAAGAAGATAGGTTCTCACATCCAATCTGCCATGTGTACGGTAGATCCACACCCAATCTGTCATGTGTACGGTTTCACCTCCTCCCTATAAAAAGTTTTATAGATAGGTTCCCATATGATTTTTTTCTGTGTGTGATGCCCATATGTTTATCCTCCACGTTATTTCAAGTGATGGGTTAGTTGCAGTTATAAATCTTGATTGGAATTTTTCATTAAAAACCATATATGGGCGTGTAGATTCAAGTGATGGAGATAGTTTAGGTTATGAATCTTGATTGTAATTTTTTTTTTGTTTCCACATCAACAATCAATTGCAAATTAAAAGACCTCCATTTTGCATTAAATAGTAGAGGTATCTCAATTTACCTCTCATTCGTTTATTCTAAATGCGATTATCTAAGCGCAATTTTTAAAAATAATCTCCTTGTAACATTTACTTATGAAAATCGCCTCCAAAAAATTGTAATTGTGAAAACCGACTCCTCCTTGCCCACATAAGCACATGGACAGCCACACTAGCAAGACTTTTTGGTTCATTTTGAAACCGGGGTTGGCAACCCGGTTTCTGAATCTTAGACATTTTATGGTTTTAGGTGTTGTCTTCTCTCTCTTTTTCCATTTAATGAATTCCTATGCATATTTGAGAATCCCATAATATCTCTTCCACTCTATCACCCCTCTCTCTCTAACATGAAGTTTAGAGCTTATTGATCGTTAAACTTAAAGAAACAGTAAATAGAGAGAGAACTGGGAGAGGGGGGGAAAGGGAGAGAGAGGAGATTGGAAGAAGATGAAGACCAAGAGAATTCTCTCTCTCTCTCTTCTTGGCTTTTCCTTATAATCTTTATTAATTATATATTCTGTAATTGTTGCAATCAATTCAATCTTTACAGTCAATCAAATATATTTTGTTACACATAAATCTCAATCAAATCTTCCAAGAATATCTCTGCAGATTTCAGGTGCAGACGTCTGGACCAGATAGAGACAGACTTCTGCGTACGCTCTGTATAAATTGTGCTGAGAGATCAGACGTCTGAACCATAAGGTTCAGATGTATGCGTACGCTCTGTATATTTTGTTGACATGGTCTGACATCTGAACCATGAGATTAAGACGTCTGGCGACGCTCTGGAACGTGCTTGATAACCGCTGCAGCGGTGGCTTATGGGGCATGGACTTCTGACTCGAAGAGCTCAAACCTGATTCTGGATCTTGTGGTTTTGATTCGTTATTGAGCCCCTTCAAGCTGAACGGCGACGGGACGACATTAAGCTTGGTCCCCAGTTCGACAAAGCGTTGTCTCGATAGTGGCTTGGTGAGAGCATTGGCACATAGATCACATGTTAAATTGAGACAAAATCCTAACTGCGGTTTTTAATGCAAGATGACCTAAGCGAGCATGCCATGAGAAAGCAGAGTTACGTTCGCCAACATGCGCAGTGGGAGTGGAGACATTTGGAGGAGGCAATTGGTATAGTCTATTATTGAGGTGGCCTTCAAGTAGAACTGTTTCCAACTTCGGATCCTTCATAAAACAATCAAACGGGTGAAACTAAAAAATAATATTGTTATCTTTAGTAAATTGATGAACATACAAGAGATTTTTCGTTATGGAAGGATCATGAAGAACATTGTACATTTTAAGTGATTTGGAAGACGAAGAAATTGCTTTGTGGTCATAGTTAAGAATACGCAGACATGTACCATTACCTACTCGTGCTGTATCTGTACTTTTGTAAGGGGCTGCCGCGAGGAGCTGAGTGTAATCTGGTGTGACGTAATGAGTTGTCTCCGAGTCAGGATGTCATTCAAAGGAAACTGTGCTTGGACCACTCAATGGATATGATGGAGGTGTATGAGACAGCATGGCGCATAGTACGTGTCTTTGATATTGCCCATCGGATCTTGCATTGTGGGATTGTGAAGAATGGAATTACAAAGCACCCTTTGGACTATCGGAAAATATCTGATTGAAGCGCTGTGGACAGCTATTGTCATAGTGTCCAGTTGTCATACAAATTTGGCATCGAGAAGGACCACGGCCTTGACCTCGACCCCGGCCGTTGCGGCCACCACGACCACCGCGCTCGTTGTTATAGCCATGCTAATAGTGATATGAAGATGAACCTCCATGACTCATTGTTGTGATGTTGACAGATGGAAAGGGAGTGAAGTTGAGAGTCTTATCATGTTGCTGGTAAAGGCTCTCGTGTGCAAAGAGCATGCCATATAGATCTTCAAGGGAAATGCCATCTATGCGGGTTGTGATTGCAGGGACAAAGGAATCATAGGCCGGTCTAAGGCCGGCCAAAATGTGTATGATAAGGTCGGCATCGGAAATGCCGTGTCAAATAACCGCAAGATTATCGGAAACAGTCTTGATGTTTTGAATGTACTCTGTTATTGAAGCAGATTCTCGTTTGATATTCTGAAGTTGTGTCTTTAATTGAAGAACGCGGGCGCGAGAGTGCAACATGAAGGCTTTAACAAGTGTCTTCCATACCGTCCGAGACATGGTTTGGCCGACCACTAAGGGAATCAATGGTTCAGTCAGAGACGCCAACATCCAACTAACAATCAATTAATCTTTTTGGAACCATATAGTGTGTGCTGGATTGGGTATTGTAATTAGCAGATTTTGCTCAGCGGGAACGGTTTGGGCGGGCACTTTTTCCATGCTGTTGACGATGCTCATGTATTCTTGCAATCTAAGCACCGCTTCAAATTGCATCTTCCAACTGAGATAATTGACGTGAGTTTGATGTGAAAAAGTGACATGACATTGGGTACATATGTTAAAGAGGATAACGATGCAGTGGGGTTAAGGATCGATGTTTAAGCGAGGAGCGGAGTTGATGAGAACGAGCATTGATCTTGATTGGTTGACATTGTAAAAAAAAATGGTGTTAGCCTGTTATGGCTTTGATACCATAAAGAAACAGTAAATCAAGAGAGAATTGAGAGAGAGAGAGATGAGATTGGAAGAAGATGAAGACTAAGAGAATCTTTCTCTCTTCTTCGCTTTTCCTTATAATTTTTATTAATTATATATTCTGTAATTGTTACAATCAATACAATCTTTACAGTCAATCAAATATAATTTGTTACACACAAATCTCAATCAAATCTTCCAAGAATATCTCCGCAGATTTCAGGTACAGACGTCTGCGTACGCTCTGTGTAAATTGTGCTGAGAGGTCAGATGTCTGAACTGTAAGGTTCAGACATCTGCGTACGCTCAGTATATTTTGTTGGCATGCTCAGACGTCGTCTGAACCATGAGGTTAAAACGTCTGGAGACGCTCTGGAACCGTGCTTAATAACCGCTACAACAGTGGCTTATGAAGCACAGACGTCTGAATCGAAGAGCTCAAACGTCTGTCGCCTGATTCTGGATCCGGTGATTTTGGTTCGTTATTACAACTCCCCTCTCTTTCCCCAACCTTCACGCCACTTGATTGGATTGAGCCTTAGTATGGAAACCTGCACACAAAAAAAAAGAGGCAAAGATAACCCATGAATTAGAGTTTTGAGCTGATTGATCGTATCCTCGATGCCAACATGTCATTCATGGTTCATGATTCATGAATATCGCATCAAGCCCATATTGTCATCGGAACATGCTGCTTATGTCGGAATATGTATTAATTCCAATAGCTATCTTCTGCAACATGTGTGGAGGTGAAATGACATCCAAGAGCCCATATTTTTGCATTTTTTATGATGATGTTGCAAGATGCAGATGTGGCAGTGATATGGCACCAACGGTGGTAATGGGTTGTCATTAGCAAGGCAGTTTCTTGTAAATTTGGGAGTTTTTGGTAATTTGTTGTGGAAGATAAACGTTTTGGTAGTTTTCTGTAATTAAGCATCAAGATAAATTACTCAAAAAGATTACATGTAATCTCTCCTTTTTTTGGTGGGGGTTGGGGAGAAGAGTAGATATGCCGGTGGGAAAGAAAATACATCTCAAATTCTCAGGGATGAGATTTGAACTTTGAGAATTTTGCAAAGCTGGTGCTTAGCTACCCTGTGAGATATACCACTATCCAAAGTTTTTAGCTGGCTGTCGACCAACAAAGTATACCAATTAACACATTTTACCCTTATGGCATGTGCCAGATTCCAATCCTTGGCTTTCTTTACCATCTAAAGTCCTTGAGGCTGCACCTGAACTCCAATGCTTTCAGGAGGGGTGACGGTTTATATTTTATCATATGCAAACAACTCACAAAGGTCCCATGATGATGTAGAAAGTGGCATAGGTGATAACAAATTCCCTTATGAACCGACTCCTTTCGTATTTCACTCAACTCGTCTTTTTACCACAGGTTTTTCAGTTGGCAGGGGCATGGGGCACTCTCCCAGCTGCCAAATAAAAGGTTGAAGTCCCAACTAAGCTTCTCAAGACAAGAACCTCTTTCTAAAATCTCTGAAACGAGCATCCCTGAGATGGGAGAGAGCATGGTCGGCGGCAACAGCTCTGATGAGACAGCTGGGCATTCCTACATCTCGACCAATTACTCCATTGCCTCATGCGATGACACAAATTCTGTCGCCTTTTCTGCTCCATCGAGCAAAGGAAGAAAAGATAGCAGCGACGACCTGCTCACCAGCCTCGGTCACCTTGAGTCGCAGGTGGATTTGTTTAATTTGTTCGCTTTATTAGATTATCATGCTATCTTAGTTTGATACAATTAATTATCCCACAACCCAAAGCTTTTGGGTAAAGTGGTTCTTGACATGGTATCAAAGCACCATGTCTCAAAAGGTCTTGGTTTTAAACCTCATTAAGTTCATTTACAGACATCCTTATTTTACCCTCCATTAAATTTGGCATTACGAATGAGTGTTTTCGCTTGAAGTGTTGTGTTAAATTGATATACATTGTTTCCCACAACCCAACAACTTAAGCTTCTGGAAAGTTGTCATTAGAAACTATTTATTCTGATATTGGTGCTCTTTTGGCACATAACTCTTTGTGCAGTTTAGCATGCCAACTACGGCATTAGAGATGGCTAACATAGATAAGCTCCTCCAAGCTCAAGACTCTGTTGCTTTCAAAATTCGAGCTAAGCGTGGGTGTGCCACTCATCCCCGGAGCATTGCTGAAAGGGTTAGTTCATAACTTTTTATTTATCTACACTGATGTATATGCATGATTACGTTTTTGGCTCAAGAACAACCGGGGAGCATGAAAATATGTGGGAATGCTCAAGAAATGCTAGAATTTGAAGCATTTTTCAAATAAATGAAGCAAATGGGACGGTTAAAGGATCCTTTTGCTTGTGCAATTAGGGAGTCAATTGATTATTGCTGTAGTAGCTTACAAAATTAGCTATAATGATTAAATATTTTCTGCATCTTCATTTATAGGAAAGGAGAACGAGAATCAGTGAGAAGCTACGGAAGTTGCAAGAGCTTGTTCCTAATATGGACAAGGTAAGAAATTATGTTAATAATAGGAAAATATAATCTCTGTCAAATGAACTGGATTTCAATTTCTAGTCTAATTTTAAATTAGTTAGTATCCATGGAGTTTTATTCTCATGTGCTGAAGTTTCCAGGAAATGTGATGAATTTTTTATCCTGATCTTCGACATGTTGATGTATTTTACAGCAAACAAACACATCAGACATGTTGGATTTGGCAGTTCAGCACATCAAAGAGCTGCAAAAGCAAGCTCAGGTTTGGACAGACTACTTTCTTGTGTGGGAAAAAAGGCGGGACGGAAAGGGAAGGGAGGGGGGGGGGGAGCTCGGAGTCCGACTCTGATATTTAAGGCGATTTACTATTAATTTGCGTACACTTTACTTTTGGATAGTGAAAACTGAAAATAGTAGATTATAAATAATTGTTCAGTTGATCCATTGTCTTTTAAAAATTCATTGGGTCTTTCTTTTCTTGAAGTACTAGATATTTAATTATATAGCCATAGTTACACGCGAAGAGCTATATAGACATAAACTATATTCATCAATGAACTCGTAAAAATAAATGATGTTTAGGGTGTTGAATATGATACTTAATTTCAAACTAAATTTGCCCGTTCAAAATTTCATGGGCCTCGAATACAACTGTCCGTTGTGATATTCAACATAAAATTCTTGATTTGGAGATTGCATTAGTCATCAAGTGATTGCAAAATCAACCATCTGTATCAGAACCTGCTGAATTTTCTACTTGCTACATTTGTTTCATCGCTGCTCTGTGCATGCTAATCTAAGATGCAAATAAATTTCAGATAACTATTTAGAAAAACTTAAGCACTGTACAAAGTAAATTTTACTTTCTATTAATATATTAAAATATTAGTTTACATCTTTCACAGAAAATTTGAGTCTTGATATAGTAAGCATCACGAGAATTACTTGAATCCTTCTACAGAGTTTTATATGTATTCGATGTTTTATTACTGCAGGAGCTAAACCAAGATGGAGTAAACTGCACGTGTGCATGCAAGGAAGAAATTCAATGAGAAAAAAGCTGTGTTTATGTATAGAAGGATATCTTCTCTTACATTCAATTGGACTAGGCATCAGTCTTTTCTTCTCCTGATCTTGAGCAATGCATAACCAATAACAGGAAACAAGTTAGCATGTGTCGATATCTTAGACGAGCGATGCATATCCAATAACAGGAAGCAGGTTCGTATGTGTCGATATCTTAGACGAGCTATGCATATCCAATAACAAGAAGCAGGTTTGCATGTATTGATATCTAAGTTATTTAAAGCCTGAAAGAGACCCAAAAGATTTCATAAAAAAGAAGAAATCATATCTCCATTCAGAAAAATCTGATAGTGTTTATGCATTTGTGATGACATTTTACGGAGAAAGATGCGAAGCAAGATTATGATGCACATCAAGCACATTATCTCCATCTTCTAAATTTTATTTTGTGTTTTTTTTGGAGCAAATTATCACTGGGCTATTCACGCCTTAATTGATACCATCTCTGGTTGGCTTTCTACCTTCAATGAGGTAATATAATGATAGAATGTATTGCATCGCCTTTTTCCTATGCATCAGATTTTTTTTTTTAATTTCAATTTTAAATTTTTTGGGTAGAGGGAGGGGGGGGGGGGGGGGGGATGCAAGTTTTATTTGCAGGCTTTCCTTTGCTAATTGCCATGGTCTCATATATGACACATGAACCCCCCATCCTTGACCATCTCTTTGAAATGAGTACAATACGTGAACAAAACCGAAGTTTTAGAATTACAGGTTGAAAGGTTTAAGACTTGAAGATGAGGTAAATTCTAGGCTGTACTTTTGTATTCCAATCTAGTATTCTAGCATGCAAGTCCATTTTGCATGTAACAAGGCAAGCCAATTTCATGTCATCAAAAAATATTTACTGATTAAGCAAGGGTTCTTGTGAGGTCCACAATTTGGTCGTAAAACTTTGTTGGATATTTTTAGAGAATTGATATATAGGCAGGCCTTGATTTTATAACATAAAAATTATGATGATGATGATGTCTTTCACGCACATAAGATACCACTTAAATCCTCCATACTAATTAATAGCATATGGAAACTCTGAGAAATTCATAAAACCCAAATTAATAGATGCACAATAAAGATGTGTAATTTGCATATGTTTATGTCAGTGTTTCAAGTGTTCTAATTAACACATCAGCCAGGATATATAAGGTACCATATACTCTTCGATCCTCACAGGTGTAACAATGTGTTGTTGCGGTTATTGTTGGGATTATCGAGGGCGTAGCGGATGCATCAACAACCAACTTTTATGAATCTAAACTAAGATCCCTTTAAAACGAATAACAAAAAACTAGAAACAAAGCTCAATAATAATACAAACTTTTGGGCAGGGATGGGGGAGAAAACGGAAAGAATCTTTATTAGAATTTAAAAGAAAAAATAAAACGAGAATTACACAAACTCTCTCTTTATGATTTCCAACGAGATCTTCCTCTCTCTACAAGTTCTCTTTTGATCATCTTGATCCCTTGTGGAGTCGTCGTCTCCCTTTTAACTTTATGATCAATAACCATCAATCCTAAAATTCTATATATAGCCCATACAATCTGAGTTATAATAGAATCCAAAATTTACAAAACTGCCACCAGATGCTTAATTTTCAAGATAAATCTTGAACTGCAAATTTGTCCTTATCTCGACGACAGACGTTTGAACCTATTGGGTCAGACGTTTGCCCATAATTTGTATGTCGAACAAAGCGTGTCCGGACGTATAAAGGTCAGACGTCTACCCTTCACCAAACGTCTGGCCAGAGATTTGGCTGACGTCTGAAGCTCATAGCTCAAACCTCTGCGAGCTCCTTGAAAATTTAGCTCTTTATTTGCCAGACGTCTGTGCTCAGTTGCAAATGTCTGGCCCTTCTTTGGTTTCGCGGATGGTCTTATTGGTATGCAAGACACCTTCACAACAATCTCCATCTTACTTTGTATATCCTTATAACCATCTTGAAAACTTGTTACCTTTCGTCTTGTATCCTTTAGGATTGCCCTAGTTGTTCTCCCCGTTTCCGCTGCAAGCAAAATCTTTCTCCAGAATTGCGAAACTGATGCTGTCGCGATTTTTAACCAGAACTGAGAAACTGAATTGCGACCCTCCTACCGAGATCGCATGCCTTCCTCACACTTGAGTGCCTGAATAGAATCCAAAGCCGACTTGAACTTTTCCGTAGGAATGTTCTTCGTTAGCATGTCCGCCGGATTCACTTTAGTATCGATTTTGATCAAATCGATCTTCTTTTCGGCGCACTCTCTTATCTTGTGATACCGCACGTCGATATGGTTAGTTCGACTATGGTATGTCTGATTCTTCGCCGAGTGAATAGCGGTTTGACTGTCACAAAACAAAGAAACCATCCCCTTATCGAACTCGAACTCGCCAACTAGGTCTTTTAACCACAAGGACTCCTTAAATACTGTCACTGCCGCCATGTATTTTGCCTCCGTCGTTAAGAGCGTCACGGTATCCTGAAGCATTGACTTCCAACTGATTAGAGATTCTGCAACTGTATATACATAACTTATAAGAGATTTTCTCTTGTCCAATTCCCCAGCGTAATCTGCATATACGTATCCTTGCAACTGACTCGATTTATTTTCTGACTTTTGAAAGAATAAATCGAGGTTTTTGTTCCTTTTAGATACCGAAATACCCACTTTACAACTTCCCAATAAAGCTTCTCTGGATTTGACATGTACCGGCTAACCAGACTTACCGTATAGGATATGTCTTGACGTGTGCATACCATAGCGTACATAAGTGATCCCACCGCGCTTGCATATTGTACTTGAGACATTTTCTTTCTCCTCCGCTAATTTCGGACATTCCTTGAAGGATAGCTTGAAATGACCAGCGATAAGGTTACTCGCCTGTCTTGAGTCCTTCATGTTAAATCTCGCCAACACCTTCTCAATATATCTGACTTGGAATAGCCATAACTTTCCAGTCTTCCTGTCTTGAATATGTAAGTCCATGTCACGCACCCCACTAACTCGCGGGGAGGCGGAATATATGAAAAACGATTATCAAAGCTTCGTAACACGGACTTGAGCGCATGAATCGTAATCTAAACCATTGCTAACGTTATACTAGAGGTTTAACTACTCGGTACCGGAGTTATACCTCACGTTACATGTCCTTCGGGTCTTCATCGCTGTCCTCCACTCCTCGTAGGCTCGTTGGAACATCGGCAACTTCACGGCCTCCTCGAATCAAAGACGATCCACCCGAAAGCTTCTACGCCAAGCTTAATCTCAAACTTGAGATAAGTAGGTTGCTT
Source organism: Agapanthus africanus (assembly GCA_030015575.1). NCBI lineage: Eukaryota > Viridiplantae > Streptophyta > Magnoliopsida > Asparagales > Amaryllidaceae > Agapanthus > Agapanthus africanus. The sequence continues at coordinate 238,877,130 of CM057338.1, forward strand.
AAAGTGCTAATCTAAGCTACCTAGAGGATATAAAGTGAGGTTATGGATGTTTTAGTCTATCTAACCCTTGATCTCAACACATGAGAGGTTAGGGTTAGGGTTTCAAGAGAGAGTGAGCTTGAGGAGAGAGAAGGAGAAGATGAGAGTGAGAACAAAAATCCTTCTCACTTGAATATATTATACATAATGAATTATCAAATAATATCAATTAATTGATTATTCACCATGTTTCATTTAATCAAGGAGAGTGATTCATCATGTGAGTCATTAGATCATTAATGAAGCATTAATGATATGATGAATCATATAAATGAGTCACACAAAGTAATCATGAAAAAGCCACCTCAACCCCTCATGTCACCACTCTTCTAGAACCTTCTCGACAAATTACGAGAACGCCCCTCCAATCCGTGAAAACACGGAAAAACTTTAGACTGTATAAATCCAATAACCTTATACTGGTATCTGGCTTAAACCAAAGCCGGCTAGTATAAACTGTCCGAAAAGTCGTACGTGCGAAAACACACGTATACATCTGAACGCTCGTCGTAAAACCATACGACCTCTATATCGTTTCGCCTGGAGCAGGGAAACTCTCTGTGTGGGACTCTAAAGACTCGACACTACGCTGGCAGTGGGTTTAACCACAGACCGCAAGCGGCACTAGCTGTATGTAACGGTCCCCAGGTAGATGTCGATAAGAAGGCCGATGAGGAAAATCATCCGAACTCCCACTGAGCCTGATGTGACAATCTTCGTACAGTCCGGTCTGTTCGTCTAAGACTATCGCATATCAAGCCTAGGGGTGGGCAAGCGTCAGTCCCCTACTAGCTGTATAAGTCGTGTTGGAGCGAAGCTCATTACACCCTGAGAAGCTACTGGAACCTACCAGTATATCCCGTTTGCCCTGGCCAGGGACTTTGTGTAATGGCTCTCTGACACATCGCGATATCATCTCCCAATACCGGGAGAGACGAATCCTATCTAACCGCCACTGCCTCCAAGTGCTCGGGACTGCACCCAACTGCTACCTGTTTGCACGACTCCTTTGAGCCGTGGTAGGGTAGCAATCTAAGAACAGTGGGACACACTCGAGGCGAAGCAGCAGTGTCAAGTTTGCGGACTATGCTGTACTCATGTCACCTGGGAACTGACAACTGACGATGGGTATAATACCAACCAATCAGTTCCTCGGCGAGTCCTGTCCGGTGTATCCGTAACCTAACGAGCACCTGTATACTATCTCCAGTACGGCGTACTGATGGCTGTGGGACAGACCATTTCCCCAACTGGGATGAGAAGCGTATACACTTAGTCTACTCCGGAATATCGATGCCCTATCTCGACAATCCAACGACCAGGGACCTGTATAGGATGTTGCTTACAGACTACCCAGCCCCCACTAGTGTGACTGCCATCACGACGCTGGTAATCAAGCAAAGATCCTATGGGCTCTACTAATATGTATAAGTGATACGTTACAAGAGACATATACACATATTAAAGTAGACACAAACCAAGTAGCATACTACCATTTTTAGCAAGACTGTATATATAACTGTGAATATCCCAAGCTTCCATTAAGTAATATACAATCTAGTATGATACAATAATGGCCCCTAGGGCATATACACTAACAATCTCCCACTTGTACTAAGGCCATGAGCTGGCATATCGTAGACCAATCATCTCGAATAGCCTCTCGAACTACGTCTGAGGAATGGCCTTTATGAATGGATCAGCAATGTTATCCTCCGTCTTTACTCTCTTCACCTCGATCTCCCGGTGATCTATAATCTCCCTGATCAGGTGATACCGCCTTAAGATGTGTCTGGACTTCTAATGGGACCTGGGTTCCTTCGCTAAAGCAATAGCGCCGTTGTCACAATACAGAGGTATTGGATCAACACTGGTAGGAACCACCTGAAGTTCTGTGAGGAACTTCTTCATCCAGACTGCTTCTTTTGCGGCATCGCAAGCAGCTATGTACTCTGCTTCCATCGTTGAGTCTGCAACGGTCTCCTGCTTGGAACTCTTCCAACAGACCGCCCCTCCATTGAGGGTAAAGACATAACCCGACATGGACTTGGAGTCATCTTTGTCACTCTGGAAGCCGGAGTCGGCAAAGGCCTCCATCTGAAGGTCTTTTCTGCCATATACCAAGAACATCTTCTTAGTCCTCCTCAGGTACTTGAGAATGTTCTTTACTGCTATCCAGTGATTCTCCCCTGGGTTTGCTTGATACCGGCTTACTACGCTCAATGCGTATGCTACATCTGGTCTGGTACATAACATCGCATACATTATAGAGCCTACCGCAGAAGCGTAGGGTATAATCGACATGCGATCCCTTTCCAAATCAGTCTTTGGAGACATATCTTTTGAGAGGGTGATTCCGTGACAAGCCGGTAGGTTACCGCGCTTAGAATCTTCCATACTGAATCTCTTCACTATGGTGTCTATGTACCTGGACTGTGAAAGTCCCAATATCCTCTTTGATCTATCACGACAGATCCGGATCCCCAGAATGTAGGTGGCATCGCCCAAGTCTTTCATGGAGAATTTATGTGACAAGAATCTTTTGACTGACTGTAATATAGGAATATCATTTCCTATTAGGAGAATGTCATCCACGTACAAGACGAGAAATACTACAGCTCTCCCTACAATCTTACTGTATATGCATGGTTCATCTGGATTTTTGATAAAGTCAAATTCTTTGACAGCATCATCAAAACAGATGTTCCAACTACGCGATGCCTGCTTTAGTCCATAAATGGACTTAAGCAGCTTGCATACTTTACCGCTGCTCCCATTCTGAATGAATCCTTCTGGCTGATCCATATAGACGCTTTCTTCCAAATTACCATTTAGAAAAGCCGTCTTTACGTCCATCTGCCAGATTTCATAATCGTGGAAGGCAGCAATAGCAAGAAGGACCCGAATAGATTTAAGCATAGCCACTGGAGAAAAGGTTTCGTCGTAGTCCAAACCAGGTCTTTGACGGAAACCCTTTGCAACAAGTCTAGCCTTATAGGTTTCAACCTGTCTATCTACACCAATCTTCTTTTTGAAGATCCATTTGCATCCTATGGGTTTTACCCCATCTGGAGCAATGTCCAAAGTCCATACTTTGTTGGTGTACATGGACTCCATTTCGGTCCGCATTGCATCCAGCCATTTTACTGAGTCACCGCTCTGAATGGCTTGCTGGAAGCTAGTAGGCTCATCGTAATCAATAGTGCAATCCTCTCTATCCCCGTCTATGAGAAAACCGTAGTATCTCTCGGGCGGATGAGATTGCCTACTACTCCTGCGGAGTGGCGTTGGGATGTCCTGTTCTTCTTGAACTTCTGGTTCTACCAAACTTTCAGTAACAGTTTGTGGTTCTGGAATTTCTTCCAGTTCTACTGTGCTCCCACTCTTCTGATTTTCTAAAAATTCAGTTTCTAAGAAGTGGGGATGCTGAGAAACAAAAACCTTTTGTTCCTCTGCGGAATAGAAAAGATACCCCTGGAGTTCTTTGGGTATCCCACAAACTTACACAGTACTGAGCGTGCCTCGAGCTTGTCCGTATGCTGCTTTTTTACAAAAGCTGGACATCCCCAAGTCTTAAGATACTTAAGACAGGGTTTCTTCCCACTCCACATCTGATATGGTGTGGTAGGCACAGTCTTGGTGGGAACCTGGTTCAAAAGATATGCAGCTGATTCTAGTGCATATCCCCAGAATGATCGCGGTAACTCAGCGTTACTCATCATGGAACGAACCATATCCAATAGGGTTCGATTCCTCCTTTCTGATACACCGTTATGTTGTGGTGTGTATGGAGGAGTAAGCTGAGAGAGAATTCCATTCTCTTTTAAGTAACCCAGGAACTCGGCACTTAAGTATTCACCACCTCGATCAGATCTCAGTGTCTTTATACTTTTGCCTGTTTGTTTTTCCACTTCATTCTTGTATTCTTGGAATTTCTCAAAGACCTCGGATTTATGCTTCATTAAGAAGACATATCCATACCTAGAGAAATCATACGTAAAAGTAATGAAGTAGGAATAACCACCTCGCGCATGTGTAGACATTGGACCGCACACGTCGCTGTGTACGAGTCCTAAGAGCTCGCTTGCTCTTACTCCGTGTCCAGTGAACGGAGTTTTTGTCATCTTTCCTTTGAGACAAGATTCACAAGTAGCATAAGATTGATATTCGAACGGATTCAAATATCCTTCTTTATGTAACTTAGTCAACCTTCTCTCATTAATGTGACCTAGTCTACAATGCCATAAGAAAGCCTGATTTATTTCTGGAGACTTTCTTTTAAGAGTGTTCTGGACATTGAAAACCTGAGCTTGACTTAATACGTATATACCGTTATCTAATGTACCGGACCCAATCAGAACTTGATTTAGGTGGATGTTAACTACATCACTTATGAATGTAAAATCATATCCCTCTCTCGAAAGTGAGGACACTGATATGATATTACAAGTCATACTAGGTACATATAAACAGTTATGTAAAGTCAATATATGCCTACTTGTCAAACCTAGGCGATATTCTCCCACGGATTCAGCGTTAACTGTTATTCCGTTTGCAACTCTGAGAGACCAATCACCTACCTTTATAACTCTACTGTTTCTCAAAGCATGTAATGAATTACAGATATGAGATCCTGCTCCGGTATCTAGTACTCAGGAAGTAGAGTTTATTAACATACAGTCTTCAATTACAAATACACTTAAGGCTGAAGCCACAACATGCTTCGTATCCTGGCTACTGGCTTCTAAAGCCCTGCAATCACTCTGCCAATGCCCAATCCCATAGCAATAGGAATGTCCCTCAATAGGGTGGTCCAGCTTGTCATAGGCAATGGACATCTGGACAGACTTTTGCCATTCATATAAGTCAGATTCAGTCAAATTATTATCTAGATGTAACCTATGTGTGGTCACAAGGTCGCTGCAATTTTAAGAGAGAGAAGAAGATACTATTAGCATGATGCTCTTGCAAGTTTAGAGTGGTTTAATTTATCTAAACAGGATGGCTCCCACTGTTTCTCGAATCCCTCCTCAAACCATAAAAGAAGAATTAGCCAGGACAATTCTCACCGTACAATACTTGCTTAACCGTTCAGCCAGGCCAGTGTCGATACTTCGAGGGAGGTTTTCCAACGCTTTCGCGAAGTTCCTTAATTAAATAACCTCTTTTCTCTGGGGGCGTAACCCCGCTGACACCTTTCTAGGCACCTACTTGGTTTATAGCATTGATCGTTAAGTGACGAATCTCCTGATAAGTAGCATATACTCACAGTAGGATCGGGATCCAAAATATCATCATATGATAATGTTGAAGGAATCCTACCAACATTCTTCAAACTCCAAAATGGTATGCGCCTCTCTGCAAATTTCAGTTTCTTTAGAAATTCCCGATGTGGATTTTTGCCCCATGCTCTTATGACTTTGACTAAGGGCCAAATATGTCATAAGTCACATGTCAAGTTCTACCCATCATTATCCAGGTTAATTTGAACCCACCCGTACATACTCTTGACTAAGGGTCAAGAAAAGTAATACGACTGTTCCAAAACAACGCATCTATCTATGCAACAAATGAATACCCTAGCAGCTACCAAGCACTATGTTTTGACTAAGGGCCAAATATACATAGCTTGAATATTACTGAATACCCAAATGAAATGACGGAGGGCTACGAATGGTTTTGGCAAAACCGTGAACGTAGTGAACTTGATATAATCGAAGGAACCTGATACTTTTTAAAAGGAGTGGTTAAAGCTCCGCAATTTTTTTTTAAAAAAACGATCTTTTAAAATAACCGAGTGGTTTCTTTTAAATTTGTTCCAACGATTCAACTTTAGTTTATTTTCTTTGCATTATAATAATGCGTCCCATCATTTAACCTATCATTGCAGAAAACAACGAAAATACAACGTCCTCTTATGCCATCCGCATTCGCCACGGGGTCCCGTCATCACTCGTTAGGTTACTTAACTAACGACAGAGCGGGGGCTGGGCTAGCGCGGGTGTAAAACATAAGTGACGTCTAATAGCTATTTATATATAGATATTGTACATTCGTCAGACGCAATAATAAGCATTCCAGATCACAGATAAACTTTATTGGATATGCAAGTAATCCACGTTTCTTTTGAGCCTGCAAGGAAAGACGGATTACACAGTTGTGATGAATAGCCATAACCCCACCCCAGACCCCTATGGGTACGGCAAACTACCCGCCAAATACCAGAAGTGAAGTGGTCTGCCTCGACACTTCAAAATACCCGGTAGTTTGTGCACCCCACCTTGGGTCTATCCTAGGAGCAAAAACAGTAAAAAGAAATAATACAACGGTGGCTACAACCGCAACCTGGATGTGCCCCGCAAAATAATATTACAACTTATTACAATTACATCGAATGAATTAATACAATAACCCATCACAAAACCCGGCTATTCACCACAACAGTCCAATACAGTTTATATACACAAACAAATAAAATCCATTACAGAAATGTGCAACCCCCTGCCAACCGACATACTAGCAGTTAGGGGAGGTTTACGAACACATTAAACATTACAGATAAAGATCCAATAAACAAATTGATTAGAACATCGATCGATTACTTATATCCGTGTCTACCCCAAAAAGCAAATCTTCACAGAGGCAACCTGGGCAGAAACAGTATATACAGGAAAACAAAAAACCCAAAATTATGAATTACTGTGAAACTCCGAGTCAACTCGGCGTTGACTCGGCGGCGGATCCGCGGCAGAAGCTCTCTATTGCCGCGGATCCGCGGCCGTTTAGTCGAGTTGCCTCCTCGAATTTTCCCAGATTTCTTATAATTCCCTGCTGTGAATTTTAAGGTATGTCAAAAAAATTTTGCGACACTTTTAAAATTAACAGAAACTGTTAAGGATTAGTGTTTTGTTTTTCGTGTTTTTCCGTCGATCGAACTTCTAATCAGTTGCTAACAAGCTAGTAATGGTTTAGTTGGCTCTGATACCACTGTAAGTCCATGTCACGCACCCCACTAACTCGCGGGGAGGCGGAATATATGAAAAACGATTATCAAAGCTTCGTAACACGGACTTGAGCGCATGAATCGTAATCTAAACCATTGCTAACGTTATACTAGAGGTTTAACTACTCGGTACCGGAGTTATACCTCACGTTACATGTCCTTCGGGTCTTCATCGCTGTCCTCCACTCCTCGTAGGCTCGTTGGAACATCGGCAACTTCACGGCCTCCTCGAATCAAAGACGATCCACCCGAAAGCTTCTACGCCAAGCTTAATCTCAAACTTGAGATAACTAGGTTGCTTAAAGTGCTAATCTAAGCTACCTAGAGGATATAGAGTGAGGTTATGGATGTTTTAGTCTATCTAACCCTTGATCTCAACACATGAGAGGTTAGGGTTAGGGTTTCAAGAGAGAGTGAGCTTGAGGAGAGAGAAAGAGAAGATGAGAGTGAGAACAAAAATCCTTCTCACTTGAATATATGATACATAATGAATTATCAAATAATATCAATTAATTGATTATTCACCATGTTTCATTTAATCAAGGAGAGTGATTCATCATGTGAGTCATTAGATCATTAATGAAGCATTAATGATATGATGAATCATATAAATGAGTCACACAAAGTAATCATGAAAAAGCCACCTCAACCCCTCATGTCACCACTCTTCTAGAACCTTCTCGACAAATTACGAGAACGCCCCTCCAATCCGTGAAAACACGGAAAAACTTTAGACTGTATAAATCCAATAACCTTATACTAGTATCTGGCTTAAACCAAAGCCGGCTAGTATAAACTGTCCGAAAAGTCGTACGTGCGAAAACACACGTATACATCCGAACGCTCATCGTAAAACCATACGACCTCTATATCGTTTCGCCTGGAGCAGGGAAACTCTCTGTGTGGGACTCTAAAGACTCGACACTACGCTGGCAGTGGGTTTAACCACAGACCGCAAGCGGCACTAGCTGTACGTAACGGTCCCCAGGTAGATGTCGATAAGAAGGCCGATAAGAAAAATCATCCGAACTCCCACTGAGCCTGATGTGACAATCTTCGTACAGTCCGGTCTGTTCGTCTAAGACTATCGCATATCAAGCCTAGGGGGCGGCAAGCGTCAGTCCCCTAATAGCTGTATAAGTCGTGTTGGAGCGAAGCCCATTACACCCTGAGAAGCTACTGGAACCTACCAGTATATCCCGTTTGCCCTGGCCAGGGACTTTGTGTAATGGCTCTCTGACACATCGCGATATCATCTCCCAATACCGGGAGAGACGAATCTTATCTAACCGCCACTGCCTCCAAGTGCTTGGGACTGCACCCAACTGCTACCTGTTTGCACGACTCCTTTGAGCCGTGGTAGGGTAGCAATCTAAGAACAGTGGGACACACTCGAGGCGAAGCAGCAGTGTCAAGTCTGCGGACTATGCTGTACTCATGTCACCTGGGAACTGACAACTGACGATGGGTATAATACCAACCAATCAGTTCCTTGGCGAGTCCTGTCCGGTGTACCCGTAACCTAACGAGCACCTGTATACTATCTCCAGTACGGCGTACTGATGGCTGTGGGACAGACCATTTCCCCAACTGGGATGAGAAGCGTATACACTTAGTCTACTCCGGAATATCGATGCCCTATCTCGACAATCCAACGACCAGGGACCTGTATAGGATGTTGCTTACAGACTACCCAGCCCCCACTAGTGTGACTGCCATCACGACGCTGGTAATCAAGCAAAGATCCTATGGGCTCTACTAATATGTATAAGTGATACGTTACAAGAGACATATACACATATTAAAGTAGACACAAACCAAGTAGCATACTACCATTTTTAGCAAGACTGTATATATAACTGTGAATATCCCAAGCTTCCATTAAGTAATATACAATCTAGTATGATACAATAATGGCCCCTAGGGCATATACACTAACAGAATAATCTCCATCCCAATAATTTTCTTTGCTTCACCTTGTCATTCATGTCAAATTCTGCACTCAATGAAGTTTTGAGCACCTTAATTTCCTCCATACTCTTCGCAGCAATCAACATGTCATCGACATATAGGAGTAGATATATCGAAGACCCATCCTTAAGCCATTTCGAGTACACGCAGCTGTCATACTCACATCGAGAATAGTTGGTCTTCCTCAAGCGCTTATACCACTGCCTGAGCGGCTGCTTTAACCGTTTGAGTTTAGATACATGATCCTCCTTGTTAGGCTCTACAGCTGTCTCATGAAGATTGTCTCTTTGAACTCACCATGTAGAAAGGTCATTTTCACGTCCATTTGCTCCGACTCTAAATCTTGAGTAGCTACTTTCGCTAACAAAACTCGAATAGAAGTATGCTTGAATACAGGCGAGAAAGTCTCGTTGTAGTCAACCCCTTTTTTTTGAGCAAAACTCTTCGCAACTAATCGTACCTTGTATTGCTCATTGTTTTTTTTCCTGAATACACACTTACAGCCAATTGCCCTTTTGCCTATCGGTAGCTCTGTCAATCTCTACATACTATTTTTTCGAAGTGACTCCATCTCTTCCGTCATTGCAACAATCTATCGATCTCTATCCTCTTGCGTAATGGCTTCCTGAGAAGATCTGGCATCTCCAATTTCAATGACTAAAACATATGCGAGCATATCTTTGAAACCGTACCTGACTGGTGCCTTATGTGTACGTGTTGATCTCCTTAATTCCATTGTCTGTGGGTTATGTTAGGGTTGGTCCTCACTGTATATTTCCGTGTTCTGTCTGTCCACTTCCGCATCAATAGGCTGAAATTGTGCTTCGATGTCCGTTTGCTTATGAGCGCAAGAAAACTCCACCTCCACTGGATCATTGTCACTTGATGCTCCACCTGTCTTCTTATTATCTCCAGCCACGTCTTTCAACATGGATTTCTCATCGAAGATCGCATCTCGGCAGGTGAACACCCTTTTATTTTCCGGATCTCATAACTTGTAACCTTTAACTCCAAGTTTGAAGCCCAGAAAAACGCACATTTTAGACTTCGAATCCAGCTTGGTCATATCCAAGGTTCTAACTATCGGTTATTTGGTGCGTATCAAACAAGTGTTTTCAATATCGGATAGCGGAAATCAAGCGATATCGCGGCGATACGAGTTCATATCAGGTGGTCATATCGGATATCGATATTATGCAAATATCGTGCATATCGGACGACGATATTGGATATATTACTTATAAACATGAAAAAATTTGTCTTGTAAACATGAAATTTGTAAACATATTGTAATATATTGTATTTTCATATGATTTGTAATTTATAAACATGAAATTAGTAATAAAATATTATATTGTTTTACCTGCGCTTGTTTTACCCGTAAACTCGATGGAAATTATTGTTGTTGATGTCGATTACCACCGATGTTGCGGGCCTTGCAGCTTTATTGCCGCTGCCACCTGTCTCCTTGAGGGAGGCGGTGAAGAATCAAGGGAGGAGGCGAGAGAAGGAGCACAAACTCGAGACGGTGAGGAATCGAGGGAAATATTTAGGGTTTTTTACCTCTAAAGAATTGGGAAAATTTAGGGCACATATTTAATAATTAAAACTTATTAATAGGTCAAGTCGGGTCGGGTTTAACCTTAAACCAAGTCAATTTATTTACCATCTCGGCCGATACACAAGCGATACGAGATACTCGATATCTCGCCCAATATTTGAAAATGTCGGCTAATATTGGCCTAAAATGATATTTGAGAAAAAATGTTGTATTGTATCGTGGCCGGGTCGATACTGAGATCTCGCCCGATACGGCTGATATTTAGAATAGTGGTCATATCCTTCTAATTCACGAACGAGTAAACAGGGTATCCAAACACTCGTAAAGAATCATAACTAACTGGCTCTTCTCTTCATGCTTCTTCTAAGATCTGAAGATTTATGACCGTAGATGTAGAACTGTTGACCAATTAGCACGCATGGCTCACCGTCTCTGCCCAGAAATCCACCGAAAGACCGGATTGCAACCGCATATTTCTGGCTCTTTCTGGTAGTGTCCTGTTCATGCGTTTCGCTACCTCATTTTTCTCTGACTGTCCTGGAGGAGTCCATTGCCGTTGTATGCCCCGTTCTTTACAATAGTCTGTAAATTCTTTCGAGATGTACTCATCTCCATTGTCTGTCTGTAAATACTTCACCGATCGCCCCTTTTGTTTCTCCACAAGCGTATCTGATTTGTGTTTGAGAAAGTACACACATACCTTCTATGAGAAGTCGTCAATGAAAATGACATGGTACATGACACCTCCCTTTGATGGAATCGGTGATGGCCCCCATACGTCTGAGTGAATATAATCGAAAAGTTTTTCGGTCTTGTGCACGACTTACTTGAAGCCGACCTTATGTTGTTTCCCTATCATGCAATATTTGCATAAATCTAACTTGCATGAGAGCAACTCCCTTCTGTACAACTCACGAAGCCCTCTCTCACTCATGTGGCCAAGACGCAAATGCCACAGCTTTACAGTATTCTCCGTCTGTTTCTCCGTAGCCATGACTGCACCGTCAGTCACAGTGCTGACGTCCAAACGATACAAATTCTTCCGTCGTTGTCTTTTCATGACCACTAAGGCACCCTTGACAACCTTTAGTAATCTATCTTAACCAACGAACTTGCATTTTGTTGCATCCAATCCTCCTAGAGAAATTAGGTTCTTTTTTAGTTCCGGAACGTGACACACGTTCATAAGTATTCGCACCGTACCATCAAACATGTGGACTTTGATGTTTCTTATGTCAATGGCCTTTCACGCCACATTGTTCCTCATGAAAACACTGCCGCCACTGAATTCCTTATAGGTGTCGAACAACTTTCTTCGGGCACATATGATATGAACATCCGGAATCAAGGATCCAAGTACCAAAACCTTCCTTTCCAGTGTGTACGGCAAGTACATCATACGGATCTTCTTCTACTTCGGTCGCAATACTGGTTTGATCTGAACCCTTTGAACTGGCAGCTTTACCCTTCTTCTCCAACCACTGTTTATACTTTTGGCATTGCTTCTTCAAATGTCCTGACTGTTTGCAAAATAAATATGGTCCACTCTCTTGTCCGGATGATTTGGATTCCCCTTATGCTCTTGTCTCCGTCTCTATTCTTTGACTTTTCTTTTTCACCGACAAACAACCATGATGACTCATCCGATAGATTTGATTTCTTCATGATCTCATTATTGATAAGTGTCGTTGTAACCTCCTCCATCTCGAAAGTCTACTTCATATAGAGAATTATTGTCACCAAGTGTTCATACGAATTTGGAAGCGAAGATAGGAGCAATAGTGCTCCTCCTCCTCTGACTTGACTTCAAGGCATAAAAAATCGCTTATCATCTTATTGAAGCTGTTTAAGTGATCGTAAAATCGGAGTATCTTGCTTCATGTGTAATCCGTAGAGTTGCTTCTTTGAATACAGCTTGTTTGACAACAATTTTGTCATGTACAAGCTGTCCAGCTTCAACCACAAACTTGCTACAGAAGTCTTCTTAATGACGTTATACATCACGTTATCCACCAGAAAAAGCTCTATTGTGCACTGTGCCTTCTGATCCAATTTTACCCATGTGTAATCTGTCATAGTTATAGGATTACTACCCTCAAGTGCCTCAAAAAGCCATTTCTTTACTAGAAATGCTTTAACCCTTCTCTGCCACATCAAAAAGTTCTATTTCCAATTAAATTTCCCTATTTAATATTTTGTGATATTGACTTTGTTATCCGTCATTTTTAATTCCAAAGAAAAAAAAATCTTTCTGTCGGATCCTTACGAACCACTATTAATAGTATTATAATCTAAGAAGATGGGGAGCGGACCAAGTGTCGTCACCCACCGTAAACTTAAATTGTAAAAACTACATAACGTAGCTCTAATATCAGTTGTTGGGATCATCGATGGGTGCAGCGGATACGTCGACAACCAACCCTTATGGATCTAAACTAAGATCCTTTAAAAACGAATAACAAAAATCTATAAGCAAACCGCAATAATAACACAAACTATTGGAGGAAAATGAGAAGAACCTTTATTAGAACTTAAGAGAAAGAATAAAATCTTACAAAGAATTACGCAAACTTTCTCTTTATGATCTCCAACGAGATCTCCCCCTCCCCCTCCCTCCTATAAGTTATCCTTCGATCATCTTGATGCCTTATGAAGCCACCGTCTCCCTTTTAACTTTATGATCAATAACTATCAACCCCAAACTTTAATCCTAAGATCTTATATATATCACATACAATCTAAGTTACAATAAGATCGCACAATTTACAAAACTGCTACCAGATATTTAATTTTCGAGATAAATCTTGAACTGCTGATTTGCTCATATCTCGACGACAGACGTCTGAATCTATATGGGTCAGACGTCTGCCCACAATCTGTATGTCGAACAAAGCGTGTCTAAACGTCTGAAGCTCATAACTCTGGCGTCAACGAGCTCCTTAGAAATTCGGCTCATTATTTGCCGGACGTCTGTGCTCATCGCTGCAGACGAATGGTCCTTCTCTGATTTCTCCAACAGTCTTGTTAATATGCAACAATTATTTACATATGAAAATGATAACATGTTTGCTCAAATTAATATACCATATGATATAAATAATATTTAAACTGATTATATAAATGAAATGTTCAGTATATTACAACTACACGAATTTGATAATGCTACAGGTTTTTGTCTGCATAATTAATTTACTGCAAAAATATTTGTGCTCTCTGAGAGTATAGGTACATTTCTACAGGTCAGCATCATTTTATATGCTTTATGATCACATGAACTCACTGGCTTCTACCACTCTCAATCCTTTGTTCCCCAGCTTGGCTGCTTGTCTTTTTAGACAAAGGCTTAAGAAAAAACCAAAGAGAGTTTGTGCCATGTTGCTATCTGCCTGCTCAAGTAAGAGTGATTGGCTTGTTTCTCTTGCAATTTGAGGCTCCTGCTGCTGCTTTGCTGTAGTTGGACACAAGCAAAAGAGAATTTGATTCCTTATTCTTTTATAGTTTGATGTCTGGTATGTTGTTATATTTGGAGGTTATATATTTTATTTTATTTTATGATAAGAGCAGAGCAGCACGTCCCTGTCCCATGCAAACTTTTTATTAAGATCTAAAAATTCTGATCGGTATATTTGATATGCTTCTTTTATTACTTTTGAATCTAATACCTCTGACAAAACCAAGACGGCAGGGATTTTTTTATTTATTTTTGAGGTCAAGGGTGCTTACACCAATATTTCATTAACAAGATAGTACTGAAACTAGTAAGAGCGCATATTTACAAGACCATGTTTTGCAGATTTGTTGCTTTTGCTTGCAGAGTGTTGCAATCGAACTAGAATTATGTATTTTTCTATTTGTGTAATATTAGAATCAAATATATATTTTCAGAATATTAATATCTAAATGTTGTGAGCTGCATTTCAATATATTGATACTTGAGGCACATAAAATGGAAAGGGACACTATGACCATTAGAAAGAAAGTTAACGGGTGACTTTTTTTAATTCCTTGTACCGGAATCTATCATCTATAAGATTTAAAGCAAAATTCGAAAATAAAAATAAAAAGTGGAGGAAAAATTAACCGATTTGCTCTGTTCATTTATTTCTTTCAAACAATAGGCTTTGAGATACTTTAGAATACCAAATGCATCCCACTTGAACAAGTTTTTCTCTATTTTCAAAGCTTCCACGAAGTTTCCACTACTACTATACTAGTGTGATGGAGGTCCTTTTCGGGTCTCCGTTAGATTTTGTCTTCCGTTCCGTTGATCTTCCGGTGGATTTTGGTGGTGATTTTCTGTTGCGTGTGGATCTCAATGGGTTTTGATGAGATTGGTGATTTGAGGAGTTTAGCGCCGAGTACCTGCAAAGAAGTCCCGGGATGGTTTGGTACCACCGAGGACCCTCCGACGATCAAGTTAGTGCTAGATCCGAGCAGAGTAACGGCTAAGTGGAATAAAAATGGCTTACTTGCCCTCTCTGCGATGGGGGATTATATAGCGGCGGCGGCACGCAGCAGTAGGCACGAGAATCTCGCCGGCCGTTACGCTCCCGACGTCACGCTCGCATAAAGAGCGGATCGTCTATTAATGGGGATCGTGGTGGCGTGGAGCGTGGGGCGTTGCTGGCGGAGAATCTGCGCGTGGCGAGATTTGCGGAGCGGTGGTTACACATGCGAGTGGTGGAGTTGGTCGGTTGGAGGGACCGAGGAAGACGGCCTCGGCTGTGGAGTTCGGAACCGAGCAAGAGGGCTGAGGAGTCTTGTTGGCAGGGGCCCCTGAGGAGGGCCAGCTTGTGCTTGCAAGTCGGGTACAAGGGTGGTCTGGTCGGCCTCTGTGGGCCCTTCCTTACGGGTCTTGGGACATGTCATCCGCCACGTGTCCTGATCTCGCATCGCCAATATTGAGCATCATCATTATCTCCCCACTCTTGTCCCGACTGGTTAGCGGGTCGGGTCAGGAGTGCACTGCCAGGCCTCCCGAGGTGAGCTCCTTTCTAAGGCTTTGTCGGGACGAGTCCTCGGGCCGTCAGTTGTCTTTTCTGTTAGCGAATCAGGGGCGAGATCTCTGCATTTAAGGAAGGTGCGTCGGTTCGTGCATTCTGCCACTGAAGCGACGGTCCACGTGTCGAGCATTGATTGGCTGACGCGACGTATGCAGGCCTGCGGCGTCTGATGGGATGCGGTCCAGCGCAAGATCGACACATGGAGTGATCAGAGCCGCTGGACGCGAGGAGTCGTTTTGGCGGGAGATGACGGGTGTCGTTAGATGAAGCCACTTGCAGCAATAGGTAGGGGCGGGACCCGCTCCAGGGCCCCTACTCCTTCATATTTCCTCTCTCCTAAGTCGCGGCTGCTCGGCGTTCTTCTTCTTTTTGAATACATGGTTCGTTCCCACTCTTTGGGTTGCTCGTGCCAGAGGGAGGCTAGTGGCGCGGCCGAGCCCCTGGCTGGCTCATGCCCTGCGCCGGATGTTCTGCTGGCGATAGGGCCATCTGCTTCGTTGACGGCTCCTGGTGGTTGTTTCGGCGGCGGCCAGAAACGTCCACAGTTTTCCGAGCCCCAGACGAGGGACAGAGGGGTGGACGAGGATGGGGCCCCTCTTAAGAGAAAGAGGACAATTTCTCGCGCGTAGTCATCGAGGGTCCCTGAGGGGATTTCCGTGCAGGATGGGGACGTCTTCTTCACGGTTCCGTCTGGGCTTTCCGTTGCTGCTGACCTGCTCGCCGGGATGGAGGAGTCGGCTGGAGGAAAGCTTCCGCATGGCTCCCTGAGGGCCCAACTGGAGGCCATGGCCCAAGGGGCGGTCCAGGTACGAACTCCTCTACGTGTGGTTTTTCTGGTATTCCTTTATTTGGCTCGAGGGTCTCCTGGTTTCTCATCCGCTTTCCGTCAGGTCCTTCAACACCGCGCCCTTGCCGTTCGTATGGAGGCCGAGGGGGCGTTCCACGCACCGAGGCCAGTAGAAGCATTTCCCTCGGAGGTCGAGGTTTTGCGGCGTGACCTGCGCCTGGAGAGGGCAAGGGCCGACGTCCTGGCAGCCCGAACGGAGGCTGCAGAACTTGTCAATTCAGCGAATCGGGGTGTCCATCGTCGTCTGAGTGCGTCCCTCCGGGTCGCTGATAAGAAGCTGGCAGATCTGGCCGAATGCTTCGCGGGCATGGAGAAGGAGAGGGACGCCAGCGGGGGAGATGCTGAGGCGGCGCTTCTGGAGGCCTAGGTTGCCGAGGCTTGGGCTAAGAAAGTTGTGGCCGATTCTAAGGCGTCAAAGCAGTTTTACGTCGAGTTCGGGGAGTATTCTGCCGTCGCGTGGAACAAGGCTCTGGACGCCGTGAAGGAGCAGCTTCCCGAGTTCGCCGATAGCGAGCTCCGCGCTCGGGTTCCGCTCCCGGTGGCGAGGCCTCCGGTGGAAGGTGGCGAGGGGAGCGGGGCGCGCCCCTGGTGGCGAAATCTCCGGTGGTAAAGCCCCCGGCAGGCTGTGATGCCAGCGATGAGGGGACCAAAGTAATCCTCCGGGCAGTTTGTAGGGCTGGGGAGCCCCAGAATACCCTTTGTAAAAACTCTGCCTTTGGTAATAAAAGAAAATTCTTGTTTCATCGGTTTGCATTTCATCTTCTGTGTGTGAAGAATGTTTATAAAATATCTCTGCTTGCACTGTTGGGTCAGCTATCTGTCTAGCGATCATTCATCGGGTTGATTTCGATCACTTGTCAAGCGCCGCCGAGGAGGCATCTCCCTGGCCCCGGAGTCGAGGGGGGATCGCTTAGACTTCGATAGACTTGTTGCCCCTTTTTGGGGCCTCAGATCCTCCGCGTTGGTGGGGATGTAAGAAGCCCGCCAAGGATAACCGGGCGGTGAAGCTGCGGTCTCCTCTTTGCGAGGGCTTTGATCTCTGGCGTCGCGGGTAGGCAACTACCAGCCTGGGATGACCGAGCGGGGCAGCCGTTCGGATGCCTCTTGCGAGGGCTTCGATCCCTGGCGTCATGGGTATGGAGCTACCAGCCGGAGATGACCGAGCAGGGTAGCTGCTCGGTAGCCTCTTGTGAGGGCTCAGATCCTTAGTGTTGGAGGGGCTGTAGGAAGCCCACTAAGGATGACCGGGCAGTGAAGCTGCGCGGTTGCCTCTTAGCGATGGCTTTGATCTCTGGCATTGCGGGCAAGCAACTACCAGCCTAGGATGACCGAACGGGGCAGCCGCTCGGATACCTCTTGCGAGGGCTTCGATCCCTGGCATCATGGGTAGGGAGCTACCAGCCGGAGATGACCGAGCAAGGTAGCTGCTTGGTTGCCTCTTGCGAGGGCTTTGATCCTTCAGGATGGGACCGAGCAGGGTTACTGTCCAGTGCCTCTTGGCGAGGACTTTGATCCCTGTCGGTTGTGGTAGGAAGCTACCAGCCGGGGATAGCCGAGTAAGGATTCGACTGCCTCTAGGAGGACTTTGGTATTTAGCGCGAGAGGGGCTGTAGAAGCCTACCAAGGACCCTTGGCCGGGCAGGGTTACTGCTCAGTGCCTCTTGGTGAGGGCTTTTGTCCTGAAGGATAGCCGAGCGAGGGATCCTCGGGCTCGACTGCCTCTGGGAGGGCTTTTTGATCCCCGGCGTTGCGGCAGAGAAGCTGCCCGCGGGGGATAGCCGAGAGAGGGATTCTCGGGCTCGACTGCCTCTGGGAGGACTTTTTGGCCCTTAGCGTCAGGGGGCTGCGGGAAGCCTACTAAGGATAGCCGGGTAGTGGGTTGCACGGCCGCCTCTTGGCGAGGGCCTTGAATTTTAAGGATGGAACTCTACTCGGAATGACTCGACGTTTCTTTATTCGTATGGACAGGAATTTTAGAGAACACTTTACACCATCTTTGTGAAAGGGAAAAAAAGGGGGGTAGTATACACTCGCTGGCTTTGACCTCACCGGTATAGCTTGAGCTTCTCGGCGTTGTAAGGCCGCGGAAGTTTTCGTCCATCCGCGTCTTGTAGGCGGTAGGCTCCGCCGGGGAGTGCCTCAGAGACGATGAAGGGACCCTCCCACTTTGGGGAGAACTTGTGAAGCCTGCCTTGGTCGGTGAACTCGTTCCGCCGCAGGACCAGGTCCCCGGTCTTAAAGGAGCGGTGTTTGACCCGAGCATTGTAGTATCGGGCCGTTTGCTGTTGATAGACGGCGGCTCTGATCTGAGCCCGATCCCTCTTTTCCAACAAGATGTCGAGGTTGGTCCGTAGCGCCGAAGTGCTTGCGTCATCGTCGAAGTGCTCGACCCAGTGACTGTGTAGCTCGATCTCCGCTGGGACCATCGCTTCGGTCCCGTAGCAGAGGCTGAAGGGGGTCTCCCCGGTGGGAGTCTTTTTTGATGTGTGCAGGGACCATAAGACCCGGGGCAGTTCTTCGATCCAACTGCCTTGTCGCCCTTCTAGGTGGGTTCGGAGACCTCGGAGGACGTCTCGGTTAGCGACCTCGGCCTGCCCGTTGCATTGGAGATGCGCGACCGCGGCGAACTTCATGAGGATATGGTACTCTTTGCATAAGTCCTTCACTTTCTCGTTCTCGAAGTTCGTCCCGTAGTCAGTGATAATGCACCTCGGGATGCCAAACCGGAGCATCATGTTGTTTTGCAGGAACTTGATGGTTGTGGCGGCGTCCGGTTTCCTGATGGGGACGGCCTCGATCCACTTGGTGAAGTAGTCCATCGCGACGAGGACGTATTTATGCCCGCCTGTTCCTGTAGGGAACTGGCCGATCATGTCCAACCCCTACTGGGCGAACGGCCATGGGGATGTCAGGGGGGTTAGCTCGGTAGCCGGGAGGCGGGGAATGCTGCCATGGAGCTGGCAGCTCTTGCACCTCCTGACCAGCTTCAGGGCATCCTCGTGCATGGTGGGCCAGTAGTACCCTTGGAGTAACGCTTTTTGGATCAAGGTTCGAGCCCCCTGGTGTGCACCGCCCACCCCTTCATGGATTTCCCAAAGGACGTAGTCGGCTTCATAGGGGTCAACGCACCGGAGCAGGGCTGAGTGAAGGCTTTCTTGTAGAGGTTCCCGTTGCTCTAGACGAAGTGGCAGGCTTTGGCCCGGAGACGGCGAGCGGCTGCCCGGTCCTCCGGGAGCGTGTCGTCTTTCAGGAACTCCATGAGGGGCTTCCTCCAATCCTGGTCGCTCTCTTGCGCCGCGTACACGTGGAGTGTCGTCGCTCCGTCTCCTACGCTGGGTCGAGGCAAGGTTTCGAAGAGGATAGACAGCTTGTTGTTGGCCGAGTATAACGAAGTCAGCTTGCTCAGGGCGTCTGCTTGGGCATTCAGCTGCCTGGGTACTTGCTCTACCTGGACTTCGTCGAAGTTTCTTCGGAGTTTCCCCACTTCGTCTAGGTACTTCATCATCAGAGGCTCTCGAGCTTCGAAGCGGCCGGTCAGTTGACCGACAACAATGGCCGAGTCGCTGCGGATTCGGATTATCTTCAGCCCCAGCCCGATGGCCATGCACAGTCCAGCCAGGAGGGCCTCGTATTCCGCCGCATTGTTCGATACTTTGAAACCGAGCCTCAAAGAATACTCCAGCTTTGCTTCGTTTGGGCCCCGGATAATGAGGCCGGCACCGCAGCCTTCCTAGGTAGAAGACCCGTCGACGTAGATAACCCACTCCGAAACCGAGCCAGGGCCTTCCGGGACGGGACACTGGGTCGCGAGGGGCGGCGCGGACTCCGGCTTCTTGCTAGGGATGGTGCATTCAACGATAAAATCGGCCAGGGCCTGCGCCTTGATGGCTTGCCTCGGGCGATACCTTATGTCGAACTGAGATAGCTCCCACCTC
This sequence comes from Agapanthus africanus, assembly GCA_030015575.1. Taxonomy (NCBI): domain Eukaryota; kingdom Viridiplantae; phylum Streptophyta; class Magnoliopsida; order Asparagales; family Amaryllidaceae; genus Agapanthus; species Agapanthus africanus. Next base: position 238,897,489 of record CM057338.1, read on the forward strand.
CATTTCTCTAGGTGGCCCAGGATTCCGGTGATGCCAGGATAGCTCCCAACGGGCGCTCGGTGAGGACGATGATGGTGTATGCTTGGAAGTAGTGCCGCAGCTTCCGCGAGGTTACCATGAGGGCTAAGACAATCTTCTCTATGGCGGGGTACCTCGTTTCCGCGTTCTTAAATACATGGCTCACATAGTACACCAGCTTCTGCGCCCCCTCAGCCTCCCGGACGAGCACCGAGCCTACTGCTTGGTCGGATACTGCCAGATACAGCGACAGCTCGTCCCCTTCCACTGGCCGGGTGAGCAGCGGCGGTGTTGCGAAGTGCTTCTTCAACTGGTTGAAGGCGGCTTGGCATTCCTCCGACCACTCGAACCTCGGAATTTTCCTCAGCGCCTTAAAGAACGGAAGGCACTTCTCCCCCGACCTGGACAAGAAACTGCTCAGAGCGGCGACCCGCCCCGTGAGCCGCATGATCTCGACGTTGGTCTTGGGCGCGGCCATGTTTAGGATAGCGTCGATCTTCTCTGGGTTAGCTTCAATTCCACGGTGAGTGACCATGAACCCGAGGAACTTTCCCTCGGTGGCCCCGAATGCGCACTTGGCAGGGTTAAGCTTCATGTTGAATTTGCGGAGCACTTCGAAAGTCTCGCCCAGGACCTTGGCATGGTCGGCCGACGAGATGGACTTGACGAGCATGTCGTCAACGTAGACTTCCATATTCCTGCCGATCTGTGGCTTGAACATGCGGTTGACCAGCCTTTGGTACGTAGCCCCGGCGTTCTTGAGGCCGAAGGGCATCACCTTGTAGCAGTACACTCCCCGGTCTGTTGTGAATGCGGTCAGATTTTCGTCTTCAGGATTCATACGGATTTGGTTGTAGCTGGAGAAAGCGTCCATGAAGCTTAACAGCTCCTGGCTGGCTGAGCTGTCGACGAGCTGGTCTATACGGGGGAGCGGAAAGTTGTCCTTGGGGCAGGCCTTATTGAGGTCGGTGAAGTCGACACACATACACCACTTCTCACTTGAATTTTTGACCAGAACTACGTTTGCCAGCCACTCCGAGCAGGGCACATTTCTAATAAAGTTGGTGGCGAGGAGCCGATCAACCTCCTCTTTGATAGCCTTCTGTTTGACCGGGACGAAGCTTCTTTTCTTCTGTCTGACGGGCGGGCCGTAGAATCAACTCCGAGCTTGTAGGAGATGATTTTGGGGTCGATCCCAGGCATGTCAGCAGGCGCCCAGGTGAAGACGTCGGAGTAGCTTCTGAGGAATTTGACCAGGTCATCCCGCTGAGTCCCCGTCAGGAGCGACCCGACCTGGACGGTCTTTCCCTGGTCTCCTTCTGTTAGGGGCACCTTGGTCAGAGGTTCGACCGGTGCTCCACGGACCTCCTTCCGCTCATCTCGGGTGTTCAGAGAACCTTTGATGTTGTCACACGCCTCGGCGCCATCGGCATGCTGCTCGGGCGAAGACGTTTCGGTAAGGCCTATCTTCGCGACTCGCTGGCTTCCGTATGCCCGACCTATCCCGCCCCGATCGAGAGGGAATTTTATCGCCAGGTGGTAGGTCGAGATCTGGGCCTGGAGGGACTTTAGCGTCGGGCAGCCGAAGAGGACGTTGTAGGCCGACGGAACTTTCGCTACGATGAAGTCCAAAGGCAGTGTGCGCGTGTGGCCGGGCTCCCCGATCGTGAACTGCAGTGTGACCACCCCTTGCGCCGGGATGGAGTGGTTGGTGAACCCCGAGAGGATGTGAGAGGTCAGTTTCAGGTCTGCTGGGGCGAGCCCCATATGCAGGAAGTAGTCGTGGAAGAGGATGTCCGCCGAGCTGTCCGAATCGATGAGTATCCGGTGGACCTCGTACCGGTGGATTTGGGCTGTGATCACCAGCGGGTCGTTGTGGGGTACGGATATGCCGTGGAGATCCTCTTCGCCAAAGGTGATGGGCTCTTTGCCTCTAGCCCTCTTGCTCGGGCGGCTGCCGGGGCCTGTGAAACGGCAGCCAGCGAGGGAGCCGGTGACATTCGGTGAGGCCTCGCCCGCGCCTCCGTTGTGAGGGAGGCGACGGCGGGTGTTTGGATCTTCAGGGGGATCGGTTGCCATGTGGGCGGAGATCGGAATGCCAACTTTGTGTTTTGTGGAGTTATTTCCTACAGACGGCGCCAACTGATGGAGGTCCTTTTCGGGTCTTCGTCAGATGTTGTCTTCCGTTGATCTCCCGGTGGATTTGGGTGGTGATCTTCTGTTGCGTGTGGATCTCAATGGGTTTTGATAAGATTGGTGATTTGAGGAGTTTAGCGCCGAGTACCTGCAAAGAAGTCCCGGGATGGTTTGGTACCACCGAGGACCCTCCGACGATCAAGTTAGTGCTAGATCCGAGCAGAGTAACGACTAAGTGGAATAAAAATGGTTTACTTGCCCCCTCTGTGATGGGGGATTATATAGCGACGGCGGCACGCAGCAGTATGCGCGAGAATCTCGCCGGCCGTTACGCTCCCGACGTCACGCTCGCGTGAAGAACGGATCGTCCATTAATGGGGATCGTGATGGCGTGGAGCGTGGGGCGTTGCTGGCGGAGAATCTGCGCGTGGCGAGATTTGCGGAGCGGCGGTTACGCCTGCGAGAGGTGGAGTTGGTCGGTCGGAGGGACCGAGGAAGACGGCCTCGGCTGGGGAGTCCGGAACCGAGCAAGAGGGCTGAGGTGTCTTGTTGGCAGGGGGCTCCGAGGAGGACCAGCTTGTGCTTGCAAGTCGGGTACAAGGGTGGCCTGGTCGGCCTCTGTGGGCCCTTCCTTACGGGTCTTGGGACATGTCATCCGCCACGTGTCCTGATCTCGCATCGTCAATATTGAGCATCATCATAGTGTGATCAAATCCTTTTTATCATGGTCGAAGTCCTTTTTATTAATATGAAAATGATCCAATCTGTCTTGGTCTTTGTTATTATAATCCAAACTCAAGATGCTTCATGTGTTGTTTTCTAAAATTTTTTCCTCGAAAAGAATAATGAAAATAGAGTATACGCAACATCCTAGAAAAAGATTTTCACTCACTTCCTCTCACACACACTCTCTCTCTCTCTCCTCCTTCTCTTATATTTAAAATACAAATTAAATACAAGAAAATATATGGATACGGATCTTTATGGACAAATTAAATACAAAAAAATATATCATTAAAAATTTATATTTTAGTTAAAAATGATTATTTAAAGTTTTAAGCCATACATTTCTAACTCATTTTATATGTTATGTATTTAATGAATATTTTGATGTATTATTTCATCATGCTTGTTTTAAATTTGTAAGATAGGTTACTAATATGTATGTTTTTTTTTTATATTTATTAAAACAAAGACTAAATTTCCGCGTTTCATTAATTTACGATTTAACGAAACTACATCAAAACTATGCCAAAAAGCAACAAAAAGAAAAGTTAAAGAGACCGAAAAGACAAAAAAAAAAGAGAACCAAATACAATTATTATTCTCACTCGAAGGGAATCAAAATCCTCCTCCCCCATAAATTTCGTCCGCCATAGTGCGTTCCGCTCATGATTCACCGTCTCTATCCTGCCAATAGACCCCTAAAAATAAGTGATCCACCATTTATGCGGTTAGGCCTCACAGATCCTGCAATGCATATAATAATCCTTTAAGTGCATATTTGTTCTTATAATCAAATATTGTAAGCACTCATATTAGAAAATATTCAATCAAACTTACAAATTACATATAAGCATCTATACTTGTCTTATTGTTTTCCTTTTCTATACACCCATGTGATTCATCCGTCTTTTTAATACTTGTTTTATATTTGTATGCGATATTGTCATATACATATATGCCCTTTCTATAATCCCAACTATGTCCGCAGACATATTTGTATTCGTCGTTAGAAAAATACGGATATGGTACTGCCATATATGCTCCGTATCCGATACAGATGAGAGGCTATGAATAACCCCAGTCGAAACTCTTGTTGTCACTGTCCAACATTATATGTTCATGTGTCAGAAGCTAGCTTGTATTGAAATCCTCTTATCCCCACCAAACTTCACCGCCTTCTTTATTTAGGGGAACCATTTCCTAATCATTTCATTCTCATACATAATTCACGTTCCTCTTTTGTACACACACTAAAAGCTGGTGCTGTTGAGCAATGAAATCAAACTGAAGCGAGGCTATTCCTCCTAAGGAGGAAATTCCCTCCTCCGGCGGTCAAAAAATCAAGCTCCTGGATTTTATTCAAAAATTGATATTGTCCATGTTGATATATATGGTCTAAAATCAATGCACATCAAAAATTTTATGATTAACATGTAACCATAGTTTGAAATCTCGGCCGATTCTGATCCGAGATGGCTGATCCGGTTCCATAAAAGAACATCTAAGTTCCAATACCGAAACCGATACCGAGATTGTAAACCTTGCTATTGGATTCACCAATTTGTTATTTCCAATTTAATATTAAGTTTATTAATGGAACGTTAAAATTATTAATGAAAAATTAGTTTATTTGGTATTATTACATACTAACAAAATGTCCAAAAGTTTGCCTGTTTTTTTGAAACATATTTTAAAAATGATTTTAAACATCATTAATTATTATTAAGAAATGTCAAATTATTTTTAATTATTTTTACTATTTATCTAAGAAAACTATTTTTAAAAATTCATTTACTCAAACAATATAAAATCCGATATTTCCGATTTGGTATTGCTGAAATGGCCGATTCCAATCCCAAAAAGTATTATTCGAAACTGGTATCCATCCCGAGATCTTAAACGTTCGTTATAGATTAATCCAAAATTAACTTTTTTCTAATAGGATTTTTCTCACGCCCAATGCATGGAATTCAAAGAATGTGTGCGCGTGTGTTGATAGAAGAATAATGTAGTAGAAATAAACAGACATAACCTGGTTGAGAACAGCCAAAACTTAACAATATTTTAATCAATTCTAACGAGCAAGTTTCAGAAACATGACGAACAATCAAATAAATTTAGGTCTTCTAAATTCTCATGAGAAAAGCAGCTTTGAGAGTTAAAAATTAGGGGCATGTCTTCAAGTATGTGTTATGTCTTTAAAGTGCTTCTGGCATCCTCTTAACTCTGTGGTTTCTTATGCATCATGATTCTCCTCATTGCTAACTGAAGCTCATTTGCAACACATAAATGCAAATAAGAGTCTGTACATTTCATGCTTGTTCCCGAATCATCAATCAACAGGAGCAACTCTGGTAGTTATGATATCTTTATGTCCCTTTACGTTTCTGCATAGGAACATGTAATACTTAGCAAGTTAGCACAAAACACTCTCGCCTCTTCCTTATTTTGAATTATCTTGAAATTAATTTAAAGCGATCTCAAATATTACTACTAAGTTTGAGGTTTGCCGGCTTGATCTCAAACAAATTTTATCAAAAATTTAGAAAATCCAGCGACACTGAAACACTTACGGTCTAGGATCAACGCATATGTAATGTTAGGAATTAGTCAAATAAAATCCCATTAAGGGAGGAATTGTTAGGAATTAGTTAAATAAAATCCCATTTTATTTGGGACTCCTTGCTTTAGAATAGGTCTTCATTAGTTGGAAGATCCCTTATTTGTAGTATTTTCTGTTTTTGATGTAAATGGCTATTTAATGGCCTAAATGTTTTCCATTCAATATATGATTTTCCTCTCAAATTTCTTTGTGTTCTTTATCATTTGGTATCAGAGCCAGGTCAAGAGGTTTTGTAGAAGCAGCAGTCTTCTAAGGATTTAAGCAGAGGCAATGACTACAGAAGGTACTTTTGTTCAACCAGCAGTGCCGAGGTTCGATGGTCACTACAGTCATTGGGGGATGCTTATGGAAAATTTTCTCCGATCAAAGGAATACTGGGATGTGGTGGAGAATGGAGTTTCTGCAGCAGCAGAAGGTGCATCTGAGGTGCAAAGGAAAAACTATGAAGAGCAGAAATTGAAGGATCTCAAAGCTAAGAACTATCTGTTTCAGGCTTTAGATTGTACTATTCTGGAAACAATCGTTAACAAAGACACATCAAAGAGTATCTGGGATTCTATGAAGCAGAAATATCAAGGAACAACACGAGTAAAGCGTGCTCACCTACAGGCATTGCGAAAGGAGTTTGAAATGGCTCACATGAAAGAAGGAGAATCTGTGGACGAGTACTTTGCTCGTATTCTTGTCATTACTAACAAGATGAAAGCAAATGGTGAAGATTTGAAAGAAGTTGCTGTTGTGGAAAAGATTCTGAGGTCAATGATTCCAAAGTTTAATTATGTTGTGTGTTCTATTGAAGAATCCAAGGATACGAGTGTGCTTTCCATTGACGAATTGCAAAGCAGTTTACTTGTGCATGAGCAACGCATGAGTAATACTGTACAGGAAGAACATGTACTGAAGGTGACACATGGGAGCCAATATTCTGGACGAGGACGAGGACGTGGGAACTCTGGAGGTAGAGGCCGTGGAAGAGGCAGACAGAGTTTTGACAAGGCAACGGTGGAATGTTATGCTTGTCACAGGCTTGGGCATTATCAATGGGAATGTAAGAGTAGAGTTGCAAATTTTGCAGAAAGTGAAGTAGAGAGTGAAGAACACATGCTGTTGATGGCTTATGTTGAAGAAAAGGAGCAAAAAACAACAGACATGTGGTTTTTGGACTCTGGGTGCAGAAATCACATGTGTGGAAAAAGAGAATATTTTTCCGAGTTTGATGAACAATTCTCTGATTCAGTGAAGTTGGGAAATAATTCAAACATGGTGGTTCATGGGAAAGGCAACATTCGACTTCAAATCAATGGAGTTGTCAGCATTATCTCAGGAGTTTTTTATGTTCCAGAACTAAAGAACAACTTGTTAAGCATGGGACAGTTGCAAGAGAAGGGTCTAAGCATTTTGTTTCAACAAGGGCAGTGCAAAATATATCATCCTGACAAAAGGTTTGATTATGAAATTAAATATGTCTGCAAATCGAATGTTTATCTTGCATGCCATCACTTTGCCTGCAGCACCCACTTGCTTTAACACGGTTACAGAAGATGTGGCGCAACTCTGGCATTGCAGGTTTGGGCACTTAAGCTTCAAAGGCTTACAAATACTGCAACAAAAACAAATGGTGGAAGGTTTACCATTGCTTAAGCCACCCTCAAAGCTGTGCAAAAATTGTCTTGTTGGGAAACAACATCGAGACTCGTTTCCAATGAAGAGTTCCTGGAGAGCATCACAAATTTTGCAGCTTGTTCATGCTGACATTTGCGGACCAATTAAGCCAGCCTCAAACAGCAAGAAAAGGTATCTAATTACTTTCATTGATGATTACAGCCGCAAGACATGGGTTTATTTTTTGGCAGAAAAATCAGAGGCCTTTGCTGTCTTTAAGAGTTTCAAGATACATGTTGAGAAAGCAACATGTACATCTCTTAAAGGGTTGCGTACGGATCGTGGTGGAGAATTTACATCTCGAGAATTCAACGAGTTTTGCAATGCACATGGATTGCAAAGACAATTGACAGCTGCATATACACCGCAACAAAACGGCGTTGCAGAGCGGAAGAATCGAACCATCATGAATCTTGTCCGTAGTATGCTATCTGAAATGAAAGTACCCAAAACTTTCTCGCCAGAAGCAGTAAATTGGGCTGTGCATGTTTTAAATCGCAGTCCAACACTAGCTGTGAAGGACAAAACACCTGAAGAAGCCTGGAGCGGAATCAAGCCAACAGTCCAACATTTCAGAATCTTTGGTTGTGTCTCATATGCTCATGTACCTGATAAATTGAGATCCAAGCTAGATGAGAAAAGCTTGAGGTGTGTTCTACTCGGAATCAGCGAAGAGTCAAAGGCATATAGGCTTTATGATCCTATCTCACAAAGGATTGTAATAAGCAGAGATGTGGTTTTTGCCGAGGATGAAGAATGGGAATGGGACAAGAAGCATGAGTCAGCTGTTATGTGCGAGCTAGAATGGGAAAATAATGAAAGGGCTGTCAATGAAGAATATGCAGTAGAAGAAGATGATGTTGCCGCTGCACAACCGGAGGAGTCGATTGAGGAGTCCATTGTCACTAATCAAGAAGCTTCACCAGGTCATGTCGAAGGGAGGAGTAGGAAGCAACCAGCTTGGTTAAAAGATTATGTAACCGGTGATGGTTTGTCCGATGAAGAGGCTGCGCTTTACACAGCATTTTTTGCGCTGTACACCACTGGTGCAGATCCACTTAATTTTGAAGAAGCTGTGAAGAGTGAAAGATGGCATAATGCCATGGATGTAGAGATTGAAGCAATTGAGAAAAATAGCACATGGGAATTAATTGATCGACTCAAAGGAGCTAAAACAGTTGGAGTAAAGTGGGTTTATAAGACTAAACTTAATGAGAAGGGGGAAGTTGACAAGTATAAAGCAAGGCTAGTAGTAAAGGGGTATGCTCAGCGGTATGGTGTTGATTACACAGAAGTATTTGCTCCGGTAGCTCGCATGGAGACTGTACGTTTGGTGATTGCTTTGGCGGCACAAAAGGGGTGGGCTATACATCAATTAGATGTAAAGTCTGCTTTCTTACATGGAGAATTAATTGAAGATGTTTTTGTTGAGCAGCCCTGTGGTTACATTCAAAAAGGGAAAGAAGAGAAAGTGTACAGGTTAAAGAAAGCTCTTTATGGGCTCAAACAGGCTCCTCGTGCTTGGTACAGTCGTATCGAAGCATATTTTCTGAAGGAAGGCTTTAAAAAATGTGATTATGAGCATACGCTTTTTATTAAGCGGAACAAAGAGGGCAGCATGCTCATTGTAAGTTTATATGTTGATGATCTTCTCTTTACAGGGAACGATGAGCTGATGTTTACTGAGTTTAAGAACTCGATGAAGCTTGAGTTTGATATGACGGATCTCGGAAAAATGAAGTATTTTTTGGGTCTTGAAGTCTTGCAGAAATCTAGTGGAATCTTTATTTGTCAAAAGAAGTATGCAGAGGAGACGTTGAAACGTTTTGGGATGAACGAAAGCAATTCAGTTCGAAGTCCAATTGTTCCTGGTTTCAAGCTTTGCAAGGATGAAGAAGGGACCAAGGTGGATAAAACTTACTACATGCAAATTGTGGGCTGTCTCATGTATCTTACTTCAACTCGTCCCGATATGATGTTTGCTGTTAGTGTTTTAAGCAGGTATATGGAGAGACATACTCAGCTCCATTTACAACTAGCAAAGAGGGTGTTAAGGTATTTACGAGGAACAACTGAGTTTGGAATTTTCTACAAGAAGGGAGGAAGTGATAAACTCAAGGCATATACTGATAGTGATTATGCGGGTGATCTTGATGATAGAAAAAGTACAATTGGAAATGTCTTCCTTTTTGCAGCTGGAGCTGTATCATGGTGTTCCAAGAAACAACCAATTGTAAGTTTGTCAACCACGGAAGCAGAATTCATAGCAGCAGCATCATGTTCCCGTCAAGCTATTTGGTTAAAGAGGTTGCTAATAACACTTGATCAAGAAAAGCAAGAGTCAATAGCTATTCAATGTGACAGTAGTTCTGCAATCAAGCTTTCAAGAAATCCAGTTATGCACGGACGAAGCAAGCATATTGATGTTCGTTTTCATTTTCTTCGAGAGCTCGCACGGGAAGGAGTAATAGAACTGATTCATTGCAATACTTCGGAACAGATTGCTGATGTGATGACAAAACCACTCAAGGATGATGTCTTTGTGAAGCTGCGTGCAATGCTTGGAGTTTGTGCAAGAAACAACATAAACTAATTTCTTTCAGTATTCAAGAATTTAGTTTAAGGGAGGAATTGTTAGGAATTAGTCAAATAAAATCCCATTAAGGGAGGAATTGTTAGGAATTAGTTAAATAAAATCCCATTTTATTTGGGACTCCTTGCTTTAGAATAGGTCTTCATTAGTTGGAAGATCCCTTATTTGTAGTATTTTCTGTTTTTGATGTAAATGGCTATTTAATGGTCTAAATGCTTTCCATTCAATATATGATTTTCCTCTCAAATTTCTTTGTGTTCTTTATCATGTAATGGGTCATCAAATCTTGATTTAAATGACTTTTCACTCTGATTTTGATGGAAAAAGATCGCTTTAAATGTTCCCTTTGATCGGCCACATATGTAACAAAAGATCGCTAAAAACAACCAAAACAACCTAAATTTCACTCGATATGGTTCCTTCGGTTATAAATACTGGCCGTCTCCGCCACAAGTTATTTATCCCGACAACCCTCGGCAAATTTCGAAGCCCTAGAGCCCTAGCACCTCAATCTTCACCAAGATTACATTAGCAAGGCCAAAGCGGGATAGCGTAGGAGATCAAAAGGCGGCGGTTCGCGCCTCCTTCACCAAGACAAGCCAAAACTTGCTTTCTTCTTTGTTTTTTTCTTCTTTCTATTCTAATGCACTAAGATTAGTTTATCTAGTATTTAGATCTTACATCTCTTGCATTCTTGATTCATAAAAATAAAATTTAAAAAACATAAAAGTTTGACTTTTTATCTAAAAATGGCATCATTTTCAAAAATGCATAATCATGCATGTCGAACACAAGCCATAGAGATAGGAAACATGACTCTTCTCGGTTTTCACGGCCGGTAAGTTATTTATTTGGATTTCCATTTTACATTATATTTTATTTTTCTTGGAATTTCGATGGTACATGAAGTCTTCATGATCTCTGAATTTTTTTTACTTTTAAGAAAAGCTGTGAAAACAAAAGCTTCTCTGAAAACTTGATGTCTCGCAAAGAGAACAGGACAATCAACAATCTGTCCAAACAGGTTTAAGAGTGGCCAGCATCATATTCAAGTACAATGGCGGTCTAACACACTTCTCGAAGCGTGTCATACGAGAAAACTCGATCCTTATTACCAACCCACATCTATCATTGTATACCATTATTATTGGTTCTCAAGTGACAGAATCCATGTTGATTTCAATTTATTTATTTTTATTTTTATTTTTATTTTTTTGAAGAAACAATGTGAGTTTTCATATAATACTGAAAATTTTCTTTGGGTTTTTTTCTTGACGCATGGTGATTATGCCATGAGTAAAGACAAAATATTTTTTTTCCAATTCATAAAAAATCTATATATTTTACATCACGAGTCAAACAAGTAAGGTTCACAAATAAATAAACTATGCCCAACCTACAGATCAAAACCCATCCCAACTTTGCTTCACCTTCTTCCATTTCTCAACACCAAAACAAATCCCACCACAACAAACATGTTAATTGCCGCCCAACATCCCTCATCATTTCCACTCACATCCTCGTGCTTCCAATTTCCCCTTGCTTTCCTTCTACTCCCTTCTCCCCCTCCCTTCCCTTCTTTTCTACATAAAATATGGGGCCCAGCAATCAAAACCACATAGAAATAAATTCCCCATCCCTCTCTTAAGTTATCCAGCACCTAAGCTAATTATCTAATGCAGTCCCTCACAAAATTGGATGAATATTTTCTTGCTAATAAATGCCCTTTCGTTTGTAAATTAGCAAGAAAAAAGTAAGAAGAAAATAAGGTTAAAACACTATTTAAACACACAGTTTTTTTTTGTCCCCCTGATATCAAAGATGGATAATTAACCATCCAAATTCACAAAAAAGATTCTAATGTCAGCACCCAACATCCACAGCATCACCACACATCACAAGTCTAAATAAATCGCAGGCTACGTACATCCAAAAGGAACTAGAAGCAGAGCCACATACAACTAGCTCACCCAAAATACAACAAAACAAAAGACAGGAGAGGAGCAAATAGCCAAGAAAGAGAATGTAACCCTCCCAACCTTTTTTGAGATGAAAGGTGGATTAAAAAACACAAAGTATTAATGCTACATATACTGCCAGCATAAGTAAACCAAATGGCTCATTTTTTTAGGGCACGTTTGGTTGCAGGATTATTGATTTGGATGTGGATTTTGGATCGTGGACTCCTGGAATTCCATAATTTTGCGTTTGGTTGCAGAATTTGGGTTTCTAGGATTCCTTTGTTTTTTATGGGGGCCCACCAAAAAACAAAGATTATGGAATCCAAAAAAATTTCAAGGATTTTCAAGGATTTGGCACTATTCATTGTATTTTTAGATGGGACCCGTGTACTTTATTTATTTAATAATCCCCTCTCTATCTATCTTTCTCTAAAATCCTCAAATCCAAATCCCATTTTTTCTTCACCAACCAAACAAAGATTACAAAGATCTACAAATCCAATACTAGGAATCCAAAACCAACCAAACAACAAATTACCAAATCCAGAAATTGCAACCGTACTATTTTGGAATCCAAATTCCATAATCCTGCAACCAAACAGGCTCTTAGTGGACTCACTAAACAATTCATTTTATAGATATATGAGGTTAACGGAGGTAAGGTGCCATGGGAGGAAATTTTCTTCTATGACGTCGGAAAAATACATGCTCCGTAATTTTTTTGACGATCGGCATATATCACTTCTATCTTTATTATCTAGGATGTGGATACATTACTAGTTCTATGGTACCCGCTGAAAGAAAAGCACTCTAAGAGAACCACAGTCTACTAAGTGGCTTCCCGCAGAGCGTGTGTGGTGTGAGAGAGACAGAGAGCTGCTTCTCTGCAACAGCTCCAGTCTTCCACCATGATCCTCCCCATTCTCTCATCCTTCTTCTTCTTCTTCTTCCTCCTCCTACTATCAAGCACCACCTCCCTCTCCCCCGACGGCCTATCCCTGCTGGCATTCAAATCGGCCGTCTCCACCGATCCATCAGCCTCCCTCGCCGCCTGGGACGAAACCGACACCGACCCCTGCCGGTGGCCCGGCATCTCCTGCGCCAACATCTCCGGCTTCCCCTTCCCCCGCGTCGTCGCCATTTCGCTCTCGGCCAAGAACCTCTCCGGCTACATCCCATCCGAACTCGGGACCTTAATCTTCCTCCGCCACCTCAACCTCCACGGCAACCGCCTCTCCGGCTCCATCCCCTCCCAGATCTTCAACGCCTCCTCCCTCCATTCCATCTTCCTATACGACAACAATCTCACCGGCGTCCTCCCTCCTCAGATATGCAGCCTCCCGAGTATACAGAACATCGACTTGTCGAGAAACTCCCTCGCGGGCACTCTCCCTTCCGATCTCCGCGGCTGCCGGCAGCTGCAGCGGCTCCTGCTATCCGAAAACAATTTCTTCGGCCAGATCCCCGCCGGGATCTGGCCAGAGATGATCAGTCTGATACATCTGGACCTTTCGTCGAACCACTTTTCCGGTACGCTTCCGCCCGATATAGGCGACCTGAACTCCCTGTCGGGGACTCTGAACTTATCTCACAATCACTTCTCCGGGAAAATACCCAGCTCGCTCGGGAACTTGCCTGCATCGGCGAAGCTCGACCTCGGTTACAACAATCTCTCCGGCGAGATCCCGCAGACAGGCTCTCTTATAAATCAAGGGCCCTCAGCTTTCCTCAACAACAGGTTCCTATGCGGATTCCCCCTACAGACTCCTCAATGCGGGAAATCCCCCGACCAGTCGTCACCGTCACCAAACTACTACCAATTCAATTCCGCAGGACAGGACGAGACAGCCCAGGTAAAGAAAGGCCTGCGTCCGAGCCTGATCATACTGATATCAGTCGCGGACGCCGCCGGCCTCGCTCTAGTCGGACTCGTGCTGGTGTTTTTATACTGGAAGTTGAAAGACAACCACAATGCCTGCAGCTGCACCTGCACCGGCACGAAGAAGGTAGGAGGAAACAGCAACACGACCGCGGGGAGCAACGCAACCTGTCTCCTCTGTTCCGGTGCAAAAGAAGAATTTACGGACGACGACGAAGGTATCGATACCAAGAACGAGACAGAGGGGAGGCTGGTCGCGATCGATAAGGGATTCAAGTTTGAGCTGGACGAGCTTCTGAGAGCGTCGGCGTACGTGTTGGGAAAGAGCGGGAACGGGATAGTGTACAAGGTGGTGCTGGGGAACGGGGTTCCGGTGGTGGTGAGGAGAGTCGGGGAGGCAAGAGGAGGGAAGAGGTATAAGGAGTTTGCGGCGGAGGTGGCGGCCATCGGGAAGGTGAGGCATCGGAATTTGGTGAGGTTGAGGGCTTATTACTGGGCTCCTGATGAGAAGCTGCTCATTACTGACTTTGTTTCCAATGGCAATCTTGCTTCTGCCCTCAGAGGTTAGTGCTCTGTTCTCCTCTGCCATTTTTTTTCCCCTTCTTCTTCTGATGAACTGACCTATGGGTCTCCATCAGGCTGACACCACATCCATACACAACACACAGCGACCAGAAAACCCATGAATCTAACCGAAAGCATTATTATAATATATGTGGCCAGTCCCTTCTATTCAAACTCCACACCTCTCCTGTTTAGTAATTATATTATCTGCCCTTTCCAAAGACATGGTGAAATTTTATACTTTCATCAAAAGGCCTTTTACATGCAAAAATTAAACCCTTGGTTATCATTAGTTGTTATTATCTATTAGTTGTTGCATGCGACAGCTACAACTACAACATGGAGTTGTCCTTTTTGAAAATTACATTAATTGGAAGAACAATTTAGGATCAGCCAACTCTGAATTATTAGATGCCGACAACTTCTTGTACCCATATTCATAACTTATTCAATAAATGAGAGCACCACATGGTTGTCCAGTGGTATGGCAACGATGCTCATAAGTGGTGTCTCCTCATATTACGACACGTGGCAGATAACGTGTTTCGGACTCTGCGGAGGTGGAATAAATGAGCTGTTTCGCGGACATTCTCCGGGACTCCTTCTCGATGAACGTACCCGACCTTTTGGGAGACCACTACTACAAATAAGGGTTGCCCCTACGGATATATGCGTAGGGGCGAAAAAATACCCCGTAGGTGCAAAGACCGCAGGTGCAAGTTGAAGCCCTGAACTTGCCCCTACGGGCAAATTCTTACCCTTACGGATTTCTGTGTAGGTCCTGTTGCCCCTACAGAGTAGTCCGTAGGGTAAAAAAAGTTATATTATTTACGGTTTTTTTTAATATATTAAATGTACCTACGGACATAACCGTAGGGCCATGTACTACCCCCTACGGATATCTGCGTAGGTATCTATCCGTAGGGGCAAAATATCAGGAATCCTGATATTTTGCTCCTACGGATAACCCCGTAGGGGCGAGACGGTGGCCCCTACGGATATGTCCGCAGGGGCACTCCCAACCCCCGGTACTGAGATCAGGGAGGAAATATCAATTACTGCTGATATTTTATCTCTACGGATATAACCGTAGGGGCAACATGTGTACCCACGGATTAATCCGTAGGTACATATTATCTGTATTTTTTTTTAAAAAATGGGCTACTTGATTTTTTCCCGCCCTGTGCACAATAATATATACATCAATGAAATATAAAATTAATCATCACACAACATATATCGCAGTATTCATAATCACATCTCACGCATATATATAATATACAAAAGAAACCCAAAACTGAATATGATATAAATATAAACCAATATCAATATCGTTTCAAAATGTAGTACAATGTGTATGATATAAATAAATACATGTTTCAAAAAATAAGAACCAAAAAGTTACCCTAGTTCGGTCCAGCTCCACCTCTGAATAACGATAGAATAACGCGCGCCTGCTCCTCGGTCAATAAACTCTGCAATTCGGCACGAGCGGGAGTCTGAGCGGCCTGTGGAGCTGGCGATGTGGTCTGCGCAGCCGCCGTCGAGATAGTCGCTTGCGGAGCCGCGGCTGCGGGGAGTCTGAGCGGGCGGTGGAGCTATAGGAGCTGTCTGTGGAACCACAGCCGATGTAGTGGCTTGCGGAGCCGCAGCCAAAGGAGATGCATGTGGAGGCTCGGCCGATGTACCCTGTCGCGTCTGGACATAACGTGTGTAATAAGCGTGTAAGAACTGTGTATTATTCGAATTCGTATCATTATTAAGTTATTTCGAAACTCCGTTTGGATATCTAGTTTGTTGTTTATTTTAATTACATCTGTATGTATGATTAATCAAATTTAAGTCTAAAACCAAATAAGCTCAAGCTACGTACTAATTATGGATATATTGATATCTATATAATATGACATGATATTTTACTATAAAGTAGTATACATACCAGCATCTCCTTCAACTCCTGAACGGTGGCCCTCAAGCTCTCCAGTTCCTGATGGACACGTCGGTCACTGGAGACGGAGGAAGTAACCGCCAGGGTGGAGTCCAACCTCATATGGGCCCTGCCAGGGCCCAGTCCCCGGCCTCTCTCCCAACCTCCGTGGTGCCCTCCGTGTGCGGCGTCCAGAACTGGGGTCAGCAGCCTCGGATCGCTCTGTCCGGTAAATTCGATCCCCGAGGCCTGGGCCTGCTCAACCACCCGCTCCTACACCCACATTAAGCAGTAAAGTATAAGTATAAAATTTAAACTTGAATCTTCCAAAACTAAAATTTCAAATTTGGGTAGAAAAAATATTAACACTTACGCAGTACTTCTGGGTAGCGACGTCGGGATATCGAAGCTCGCCCGTGGCGGGATCTGTCGAGGTGCTGTGGACGGCAAGATATGCGCACAGCACGCTCGGTGTACCACCTGACGCCACGGTCCGAGATGTCTGCAATATTAGAAAGTAACTCTTAATATTAGAAATATTAGAAAATAACTCTTAATATTGCAGAATATCACAAAGGTCGGTCTATTGTAATTTACCGATAACTCCATGGCTCGAGTAATGTTCCTCGAGCCACCTGTGTAAGTAGGGCGACCCCTCTTCGCCGACTTCCTGTTCTCTGTATTCTGAGCGGCCTGTTTCTGCAAAACGCATTAACATGAAATTTTCTTGCACCTGAATAGCCTCTGTGTTATAGGAAAGTATCGTGCTATCTTCACAGGTATATCAGGCTTCTTATCAGAATCTTTCGGCTTATACCTGGCCTCTCCACATGTTGGACACTCTTTCAAATCTGAATTCTCTTTCCGGTACAACACGCAATTTTTAGGACATACTTGAATCTTCTCATACTTTAGACCCAAATCAGACATCATCTTCTGGGCTTCGTACCAGCTTTCGGGCACATTATTTCCCGGAGGCATAGAATCTTTCAAGAACGAAAGAAGCATTGTGAATGACTTGTTACTCCATCCATTTAGGCACTTAATCTGGAAAATTTGGATGAACCATGAGACGGTGGAATACTTCGCATTCTCAAAAATTGGTTTCCTAGCATCATTCATGAAATTTTCATATTTATCCGCACGCGGTTCTTGACCGGAAGGAATGTCATCTTCGGTACGAATAGATTCACCTAGGGCAGCCTCTACCATATCCTCCATTTCTTCTGAAGGAAATAAATTTCCGTATCCTGCCGCATTACCGAATTCTTCTTCTTCTCCTGCCGCATTATCGTGTTCTCCTTCTTCTTCTGCCGCAGTACTGCATTCTTCTTCTTCCCCGTGATATTTTCAAGTTGTATAAAGTCTAGTAAACCCATGTTTTACAATATGAAGCTCTGCCAATTCTACCTTCTGCCAGTACTTATTGCCACATCTATCGCACGGATAGAGAATCTTCTCTATTATGATCTTATTATGTGCGCGTGCAAATTCAAGGAAAGCAGCAACTCCTGCGACAAACTTAGGTTGCATACGTTGTTTCCAATCCACATACATCCAGTCCTTAACTCTGACGTACTCATGGGCCATGTTAGACTGTATAACATATAAATTGTAGGTTATGCTAACTATATTGAGAAATATAAGAACGGGATAGTTACTGACAAAGGAGAAAATCCGTGTATATGCTTTGTGTGTGCGTTTGTCGTTGAAAAGAATAAATTATCGCACGTATGTTAACCGATAGACGGGGACTAAGTGGCGCTTTTAGTTTCATATATGAGTATCGATGGGAATATGAAGGTTTCATATTATCATATATTGGTTTTAACCCGAACATCTTGAATTGCTCTCTAATTATGCGTTTGTTGTGTATTCTTGTTGTATGTGTGTGTTCCGGCTGTCGGGGGTAGGCTTCTATCCCATTAAGAATGTATAAAGAGAACGCCCATCACTTGTGCTTTCAACCGTTTTGAGTAAATTTCGGCAGCACCTCCCCGCTGTTCTCCGAGTACACTGTAATAGAATAGATAATCATTTCAAAGCCGTGAAACAATATTGAAATGAACATCTAATCTATCTTTGTACACGGAGAACCAGCGGAAAGGTACCGACGAAATATCTCGAAATGGATGAAAACACAAGTGAATGAAGGCGTTTGCTTTATACATTCTTAACTTGTCCATACGGGACAAATTTATGGGTTACCATACGATTGAATTTTCTCGTCGCGTAGACTATACGACGGTTGTTAGTATCGAGCTATATTGTCCGATATTTAACAATCTTCGTATAGTTCTAGGTCACGACGAGTATCGCACGTATGTTAACCGATATACGGGGACTAAGTGGCGCTTTTAGTTTTATATATGAGTATCGATGAGAATATGAAGGTTTCATATTATCATCGAATATCATATATTGGTTTTAACCCGAACATCTCGAATCGCTCTCTAATTATGCATTTGTTGTGTATTCTTGTTGTATGTGTGTGTTCCGGCTGTCGGGGGTAGGCTTCTATCCCATTAAGAATGTATAGAGCGAACGCCCATCACTTGTGCTTTCAACCGTTTCGAGTAAATTTCGGCAGCATCTCCCCGCTGTTCTCCGAGTACACTGTAATAGAATAGATAATCATTTCAAAGCCGTGAAACAACGTTGAAATGAACATCTAATCTATCTTTGTACACGGAGAACCAGCGGAAAGGTACCGACGAAATATCTCGAAACGGATGAAAACACAAGTGAATGAAGGTGTTTGCTTTATACATTCTTAACTTGTCCACACGGGACAAATCTATGGGTTACCATACGATTGAATATTCTCGTCGCGTAGACTATACGACGGTTGTTAGTATCGAGCTATATTGTCCGATATTTAACAACCTTCGTATAGTTCTAGGTCACGACGAGCATCGCACGTATGTTAACCGATAGACGGGGACTAAGTGGCGCTTTTAGTTTCATATATGAGTATCGATGAGAATATGAAGCTTTCATATTATCATCGAATATCATATATTGGTTTTAACTTGAACATCTTGAATCACTCTCTAATGATACGTTTGTTGTGTGTTCTTGTTGTATATGTGTATTTCGGCTGTCGGGGGTAAGATTTCTATCCCATCAAAAATGTATAGAGCGAACACTCATTCTCTTGTGCTTTCAACCGTTTTGAGTAAATTTCGGCAGTATCTCCCCGCTGTTCTCCGAGTACACTGTAATAGAATAGATAATCATTTCAAAGCTGTGAAACAACGTTGAAATGAATATCTAATCTATCTTTGTACACGGAGAACCAGCGGAAAAATACAGACAAAATATCTCGAAACGGATGAAAACACAAGTGAATGAAGGTGTTTGCTTTATACATTCCTAACTTGTCCACACGGGACAAATCTATCGGTTATCATACGATTGAATCTTCTCGTCACATAGACTACACGACGGTTGTTAGTATCGAGCTATACCGTCCGATATTTAACAAGCTTCGTATAGTTCTATGTCACGACGAATATCGAACGTATGTTAACCGATAGACGGGGACTAAGTGGCGCTTTGAGTTTCATATATGAGTATCGATGAGAATATGAAAGTTTCATATTATCATCGAATATCATATATTGGTTATAATTTGAAAAACGTGCCGTTGAAACAAATTATTGTTCTCCACCTTGCACTCTCTTAACAATGATACATGCATTAAACATGTAAGAGCTATCTATAACAACTCTAAAGT
Source organism: Agapanthus africanus (assembly GCA_030015575.1). Classification (NCBI taxonomy): domain Eukaryota; kingdom Viridiplantae; phylum Streptophyta; class Magnoliopsida; order Asparagales; family Amaryllidaceae; genus Agapanthus; species Agapanthus africanus. The sequence continues at coordinate 238,917,317 of CM057338.1, forward strand.
TTCACCTGTTGGGTTCAACAAAAAGGTTTTTGATATAACAAACACAATCTTCCTCAATTTTTCCCTTGAATCGATGTGAAATTAATAGTGTCCATATGACACAATGGATATGTTTTCTACACAAAAGGAAAAAGGCAAACAATAGTAAAGCAATTGTAATTCTATCAAGTATCCATACTGAAAAAGAATAAATAGCAAACTAAAAATTAATCACTAATGAAAAACAAACAAAAGTGCTTATTATTATACTTCAGAGGTTATAAGTGCTTGACCCCCATAGTACATAGGCTGTATCCGCAATTAACCCTTTTCTATATACTTGGGTGTATAGAATTTCTAAAAGTTACACACGGTTTTTCTAAATCCAATTCTTTCCTTTCACTACAAAACCCTTTATATTTTCTAATAGGTACCAAGAACTTTCAAAGTTTGTGGATATGCACAAAAAGAAAGCATCGCCAATAAGATTGACATAACCCAAATGACTTTGACCCATTACATATAAATGTCATGGTCTTTCAATATTTTTCAAACAAATACCATAGACTTTGTTTGTTACAAATAAATACCATGAAGTTTTAACGTTTTCACATAATTTCCATAGACTTTGTTGTTTACAAATACATACCATTAACTTCCAACGTTTTCCAGATAAATACCATGAACTTTGTTGTTTACAAATAAATACATGAACTTTCAGCGTTTTTTAGATAAATCCCATAGACTTTCATGGACCTTTTTCTCATATAAAAACCATGGACTGTGTTATTCACAAATAAACAGTATCGACTTTCACTATTTTCCAGATCAATCCCATAAAATTTCACCTTTTTAACCCTAACCCAGCCCCAGCCCCAGCCGAACCCCAACCCAACACCAAACCCTAACCCTAACCCTAACCCTAACCTAGCCCCAACCGAACCCCAACCCCAACACCAAACCCCAACCGAACCCTAACCCTAACCCCAACCCCAACACCAGCCGAACCCCAACCGAACCTGTACCCTAACCCTAACCCCAACCGATACCTAACCCTAACCCTCATCGCTACCCTAACATCATTAAAATAATGATTAACTAACCTGTAGGCTAGGCGGTGGAGGAGACGACGGAGACCCTCGGTGGTCGACGACGTGCGCAATCGGCGACGAGGAAGAACGAGGGCGGTGGCGACAACGAGAACGGAGGGCGGTGGTGACGACGAGATCATTGCAGGCGGTGGCGACGACGATTCGGCCGGCGCTGGCGACGACGAGAACGGCGATCGGCGGGAACGTCGAGGGTTTGGGGATTTGGGTTCGCGCGCAACTGTGATCGATAAAGGGAATAAGAAATAATCGGCGTAGGGATCGATCACTTAAATCCCTATTTAGATGCCCCTACGGATATACCCGTAGGTGCTTGGTTTTCGGCTCCGTAGGGGCAAACAACACTTTAAGATTTAATAATTTTTAAATAAATATGGAAGGACCGTAGGGGCAACCGTTTGGACCTACGGATTAATCCGTAGGGCCAAATTTTATCTGCCCCTACGGATGTTGTTATCTGTAGGGGCAACCCCTTATTTTACTAGTGGACCCCTAAAAACATTCCACCTTCGTATAGGAGACTGTCAACAGCTCCTCTTTAAGCTTCCTTAGTCTCCTCGCTCGCCTCCGAGCCATCTCTCGTGCCGAGTTTCCTCGGCCTCTCGCTCGTCTCCGAGACCCTGATATGTCGAGCTTTCTCGGCCTCCCCCGATCAACCGATATTGCAAAGCCTTAACGCCCCCGCAACGGCTCCGCGTATCTCGCCAAAGTAAGATAACCGCCGCCCTACGTCCCGCGTCCCGCGCTGGCGTATCCCCCCATTAATGAGCATATCCCGTCATTAATGAAGAGATCCAATCATTCACGCACGCGTAACGTCAGGGGCATAACCGAAAGCGAAGATCTCGCGCCTGCTCGCTCCATGCGACCACTATAAAACCCCTCTCTCAGACGACTCAGGTAAGACAACTTGAACCCAATAAACCACTACTCTGCTCAAATTCCTCAGCTAACTTGATCGTCGAAGGGTCCTACGGTAGTCACCCACCGCGGGACTTCTTTGCAGGTAACTCGGCTCCCACCTCAAATCCAACCCATTGAGATCCACACACTCAAGGAGGCAACCTCCGAATCCAATCTCAACCGTCCAGCAACGCTCGTGATAGATCGACAAAGGACAGCATCTGAAGGAGATCAAGGCCTCCATCAGTTGGCGTCGTCTGTGGGAATGAAAGACTTATCTTGTTCCACCAACAAAAATTGATCCTCCGCCCTCAATCCAATTGTGAGCGATGGCCGCAACGATCCAAATACGAGCCGCCACAACGGAAGCGGAAGCGGCTCGTCTCCCCCTCCTAACGCCATCAGTGCCTTATCCGCTCAGATAGATAGGCTCACATCGTTGGGTGATGTCCTCATTCGTATCCAAGCAGCGGGCCACACCCACCAGGCTGCAGTTCCCCCTCCCTGGGATAATGACGTCCGCCGAAGGACGGACGAGCACGCTCAAGCCCTCGATCCACCTCATCCTCGTCACAGCGCCACTGAGCGCGGCGGGCCGACTCCGGCCACCTTAACCCACACGCGGTGGTTGATTCCATGACCCGCTGGACGCCAGACAGCTCCACGCCATGGTCCCAGGGAAGACTGGGCTGTCGTTCCAATGCCCACCGCGCGTTCTCGCCCCCCGAGAAGATATCGGTCAGCTCGCCTGCTTCCAGGCATGACCGACACCTCCCCTCCTGCCGAGGTCGCGCGAACGACGAACGCCGGGGCCACTCGAGAAGGACCTCGCCCGAGGATTTGCGAAATCTGATAGCGCGGAATCGAAGCCGCACACTGGCGCAGGCCCGGAGCGGGGACAGTCACCACTCCGACTATGCAGAATTCTCGGGTTACCACCACCGACTCAAGGCCCTCGAGAAGAAAATCGATGGCATACACCGGGATGGCTAAGCATCCGGCGAAGGGGCCCGATACTCCGCTGATTCGCTGACGAAACCCTTTACGGAAGAACTGCTAGCCAAGCACGTCTCGTCCAGGAACAAACCGCTTAAGCTGGCCCTCTTCGACGGGAAATCCGACCTAAAGGACCATCTAGACGCCTTTACGGCGGGCATGAGCTTCCAGAATAACTCCGACGCGGCCCAATGCCGAGCTTTCCTGCCACCCTCATCCGGAATGGCCGGGACTGGTTCCGAGGACTAACGTCACGCTCCATCTCGACCTTCGGTGAGCTGGACACCCAATTTCTAAGCCACTTCGTCGAGAATCGACGACAAAAAAGAACAGTTGACTACCTGTTCACCATAAAGAACGGGGACAAGTAATCCTGTAAGGGATACGTCACTCATTTCTACAACGCTCTTCTCGAAATCCCCGAGCACCGGAATGAAACTGTCATCACCGCACTAAGGTCGGGTCTTAGGCACAAAGAGTGGCTCCGCTCTTTTGCATTAGCGCAACATAAGACCATGGCCGAGGTAAAATCTTGGACCGAGCGGGAGATCCAACTCGAGTCGAAGATGAACGTCAACCTGCCCCAGGACGACCAAGCCGACCAAAAGAAGAAGGGCAGAGAAGAGAAGAATATGGTCGACCGGCCAAAACTATACCCCCTGAAATTCCAGAAGTACACTCCTCTTAACATCTCCCAGACCGACCTGTTGGAGGAAGCGAAAGGCGAGAGATTCTTCAAGCTCCCTCCGGTCACCCAAAGAGCGGCTAAGCGTATCAGAGGACCGTATTGTGCCTTCCATAGGTCGCAGGGTCACTCGACCAAAAACTGCAAACAACTCTGTGACTACATCGAGGAGTTGATCCGCTCTGGCCACCTGGCGAAGTACCTGCAGAACAAGAGGCAGGCAGACCGGGAGCAAGAGAACCAGCCCCCTCCTGGGGAGTTAAAAATCGGGCAAATCATGGTCGTCACCTCGGAATCTGCTTGCGCAGCCAGCGAAAACCGCCGCCTCCTACCAGTCGAGGGTACAAGCGATCCACCCCAGAAGAAGGGCAAGACGACCGAGCCCATCATCTTCACTGATGAAGACCTCCACGGTATATCCTTGTCTCACAACGACCCTCTCGTTATAACAGCCAGGGTCCACCGTTATGAGGTACAGAAGATATTGGTCGATTTCGGGAGCTCGGCAGACATCCTCTTCTACGGCTGTTTCAAGCGTATGGGCTGGGACCGTCTGACCTACGGCCCACCTCCCACATCCTCACGGGGTTTACCAACCACTCCATTCCGGCCGAGGGAGTGGTCACCCTCCTCCTCAACATTGGTGAAGCAGGCCATACGAGAACCATACCGGTGGATTTCATCGTCGCTAAGATCCCTTCATCCTACAACATCCTCCTGGGACGCCCGATATTAAACACTCTCCGGGCTCAAATCTCGACCTACCACCTTGCGGTCAAATTTCCATTAGACAAAGGGAGGATAGGCCGGGCCTACGAGAACCAGCAGATCGCCAAGATTTGCTTCGCCTCAACGTCTCCCGCCGGAGAGCAGAGCGACGGCTTTGAGGACACAAATGATTTCCAGGGATCTTTGGATACGCGCGATGACCAGAAAGAAATCCGAGGAACCCCGGTGGAGGCGCTAGCAGAAGTCCCCCTCGTTGAGGGGGTTGAGGGACGAACCATTCAGATCAGATCTCTTTTGACGGGAGACTGTCACAAAGACTTGATCCGCTTCCTTCGAGGAAATTCAGACGTATTCGCCTGGACACCGGCGGACATGCCCGTGATCAACCCCAAAGTTATCTCATACAAGCTCAGGGGCGACCCTAAGGTCAGACCCGTCCGACAAAAGAAGAAAAGTTTTGCACCGATCAAACAAAAAGCTATTGAGGATGAGGCTAATAGATTGCTCGCAGCTAACTTTATTAGAAATATTGACTACTCGGATTGGCTAGCGAACGTGGTTATGGTCAAAAAGGCGAACGGGAAGTGACGCATGTGCGTCGACTTCACGGATCTGAATAAGGCCTACCCGAAAGACAACTATTCCCTCTCTCGGATAGACCAGCTAGTGGACAGCTCGGCCGGCCATGAATTGCTAAGCTTCATGGACGCTTTCTCCGGCTACAATTAGATCCGGATGAACCCGGCAGATGAAGAACTCACCGCATTCACCACGGATCGGGGAGTATACTGCTACAAAGTGATGCCCTTCGGTCTTATGAATGCTGGGGCTATATATTAGAGCCTAGTTAACAAACTGTTCAAACTGCAGATCGGGAGGAACATGGAGGTCTACGTCGACGACATGCTCGTAAAATCAACCTCATCGGACGAGCACACCAAAGATCTTGGCGAGACCTTCGACGTCCTGCGCAAGTACAAAATGAAGCTGAACCCAGCTAAGTGCGCGGTCGGAGTCACTAGCGAAAAATTTCTCGGGTTCATAATTACCTACCGAGGTATCGAGGCTAACCCAGAAAAGATCACGCCATTCTCAACATGGCCACGCCAAGAAGCAACGTTGAGATCATGTGGCTCACATGGAGAGTGGCCGCTCTGAGTCGCTTTATGTCACGGTCTGGAGAGAAATTCCTCCCCTTCTTCAAAGCCTTAAGGAAGATTCCTAAGTTCGAATGGTCGGAGGAATGTCAAAACGCTTTTGAGCAACTCAAGACGCACTTAACAACTCCCCCACTGCTCACCCAACCAATCGAAGGAGATGAGCTATTATTGTACCTTGCGGTCTCCGACCAGGCTGCAGACTCGGTGCTCGTCAGAGAAGTCGAAGGTGTACAGAAGCCGGTTTACTACGTAAGCCATGTCTTCAAAGACACGGAAATAAGATACCCGGTCATTGAAAAGATAGTCTTGGCGCTTGTCGTCGTCTCGAGAAAACTACGGCACTACCTCCAGGTGCACACCATTCTCGTTCTTACCGAGCGACCTATAGGGGCTATTCTCGCCTCCCCCGAATCATCAGGTCGTCTGGAGAAATGGAGGTGGGAATTATCCCAATTTGACATCAAATACTGCCCCAGGCAAGCCATCAAAGCGCAGGTCCTAGCAGACTTCATGATCGAATGTACAATTTCCATAAAAGGAGCGGGAGCACGGGACCCCGGACCCCGACCCTCGGTCGAAGAAGTATCCGACTCCGTCCCCGAATGGGTTCTCTATGTGGATGGATCCTCTACTGAGGAAGAGAGTGGGGCTGGCCTGATCATCCAAGCCACAGACGAAGCAGAGATGGAATACTCTTTGAAGCTCGGGTTCAGAGCGTCAAACAACGTCGCAGAATACGAAGCTTTGCTGGTAAGATTGCGAATCGCCTCCGGGGTAGGGCTGAAGACAATCCGAATTCGCAGCGACTCCGTCCTGATCGTCGGCCAAGTGACCGGGCGATTTGAGGCCCGAGAACCGCTCATGGCAAAGTACCTGTCCAAGGTAAAAAGACTTCGCAAAAATTTCAGCGATGTCCAGGTGGAGAAGATTCCCCGAATCTGAACACCCAGGCTGACGCTTTGAGCAAGCTCGTCCTTCCTATACGGCCAACCATAAGAGGAATATTCTCTTCGAAGTCTTGTCACGGCCTAGCGTGGAAGACGAAGAGGTAACGCTCCAAGTATACACGACTCAGGAGGAAGGCCAAGATTGGAGGAAGCCCCTCGTGGAATTCCAAAAAGATGGCACGCTTCCGGAGGACCGACGAGAGGAGCGCCGCCTTCGGGCAAAAGATCGTCATTTTATCTGGAGCAATGGAAACCTTTACAAGAAGTCGTACACACAGCCCCTGCTCCGATGCGTCGACCCCCATGAAGCCGACTATGTTTTATGAGAGATACACGAAGGGGTCGGGGGGCACACCAAGGGGCCCGCACCCTGGTCCAGAAGACGCTGCTTCAAGAATATTATTGGACAAGGATACATCAGGATGCTGAGAAACTTGTCCGAAGATGTAAAAGCTGCCAACTCCACGACAGCATACCCCGTCACCCCGCAACCGATCTAACGGCCCTCAGTTCCTTTTGGCCGTTTGCACAATGAGGGATGGACATGGTGGGCCAACTCCCCACCGGCACAGGTGGACACAAGTACATCCTCGTCATAGTAGACTACTTCATAAAGTGGATAGAGGTCGTCCCCATCAGAAAACCAGACGCCGCCTCCACTATAAAGTTCCTGCAGAATAACGTAATCACTCGATTCGAGATCCCGAGATGCATCATCACCGACCATGGGACCAACTTTGAAAACGATAAAGTCAGAGAGTATTGCAGCGAGTACCACATATTGATGAAGTTTGCCGCGGTTGCCCATCCTCAATGCAACGAGCATGCAGAGGTAGCAAACCGAGACGTCATCCGCAATCTCTGAGCCCGTTTGGAAGGAAGACAAGGCGGCTGGGTCGAAGAACTACCTTGAGTCCTGTGGGCACTGTGAACGTCAAGGAAAACACCTACGGGAGAAACCCCGTTCAGTCTCTGCTACGGCACCGAGGCAATGGTTCCGGCAGAGATCGAACTGCCCAGTTACAAGGTCAAACATTTCGACGATGAAGCCAACACATCGACACTCAGAAACAACTTGGACGTCTTATTAGAGAAGCGGGACCGAGCACAAATCAGAGCGGTTGCCTATCAACAGCAAACCGCTCGCTACCACAACGCCCGGGTCAAACATCAGGCCTTCAAGACAGGAGATATGATCTTATGAAGAAACGAGTTCGCAGACCCGAGCGGGCTGCATAAGTTCTCCCCTAAGTGGGATGGACATTTCCTCGTGAAAGAGGCGTTGCCCGGCGGGGCATACCGCTTGCAGGACGCCCGGGGCAACAATTTTCTCCGGCCTTACAACGCTGAAACGCTCAAGTTATACAAATGAAAAAATGTATCTATATCCTCTTTCTGAAATAAATAAAGTTGTTCCTGTTGGCATTTAGTTAAAATTTAAAAGTTGTGCGATAAAAAAAGGGGAAGAAACAACATACTACCGTCAAAAACAAACTTTATTGATTAAGAGGTATTATAGGGTCCTCGGTCTTATAAAAACTAATAACAGTAAAGGAGGATGGGAATTAAGGAAGCATTGTTGATGGTACTCCGAGAAAATCTCCGCCAACCGAGACCTAGATTCCTCACCGGCCACGGAAGCGCCATCCGCTGGACCAAAATCAGCGATCAACCTCCTCTGGAAATACTCCAGAAGAAGGTCCGCTAATCGGTCCCGCCTGCTCTTCGAGATCAGGCCGAGGTGGTAGAGCGAGTGCAACTTTTCAATCGCCTCACCCCTCAGCTGCGGAGACAGGGCATTGTGCAGCCCCGGGGACATCCTCCAGATCGCATAAATGAGCAGTTGGAGGAGGGGATATCGCCGAGGAAGTAGGCGTCCAATATGGCCCTCCATGCGGTCTATTGCCGTCTCGTACGTCTGTTCGGAGCGGTCGGGGCTATAAAGATACACATCGTTACGAGAAATTATCTCCCTGATGAGCACACACGGACGCCCGGCCATTTTCAGAAACGCAAGGCTAGAAAGAAGGCAACATACCTTCGCTATTTATAGCCTCAACAAAATCTTCCTAATGGCCGAAAGTTTACTCGCGCAGCGACGCGAATCACGGGACGTCTCAATTTTCCGATATGGAATGGCCACGTGTCGGCCATGTCTGTCTTCAGGGGTGGCAATGTGTCCCCTGGAAGGTTGAACGACGCCCTCACACTAGCCAATGCGGCCCGCGGAAGTTTGAACGACACCCCACAAAGGCGAAGGTGAGTCTCTAAACCCTCTTCATGAGGCCACCGAGAAGCTTCCCTGCCCGGTCCATCCCTAGCGGGTAGCTTCCTATCCATCCACGTTAAGGATTAAAACATTCCCAACGAGGCCACCGAGCAGCTTCCCTGTCTGGTCCATCCCTAGCGGGTATATTCTTACCCATTTACGCTATGGATCTAAAGCCCTCCTCACAAGACCACCGAGCAGCTTCCCTGCCTGGTCCATCCCTAGAGGGTAGATTCCTACCCATCTACGCTAAAAATCAAAGCCCTCCTCATGAGGCCACCGAGCAGCTTCCCAGCCCGGTCCATCCCTAGCGGGTAGCTTCCTACCTATCTACTCTAAGGATCAAAGCCCTCCTCACGAGGCCACCGAGCAGCTTCCCTGTCCGGTCCATCCCTAGCGGGTAGTTTCCTATCCATCCACGCTAAGGATTAAGGCTCTTCTTATGAGGCCACCGAGCAGCTTCCCTGTCCGGCCCATCCCTAGCTGGTAGATTCCTACCTATCCATGCTAAAGATCAAAGCCCTCCTCACGAGGTCACTGAGTAGCTTCCCTGCCCGGTCCATTCCTAGCGGGTAGATTCCTACCAATCTACGCTAAGGATCAAAGCCCTCCTTACGAGGCCACAGAGCAGCTTCCCTGTCTGGTCCATCCCGAGCGGGTATCTTCCTACCCATCAATGCTCAGGAGTTAAAGCCCTCCTAACAATGCCACCGTGCAGATTCCTGCTCGGCTATTCTCCGAGGGGTAGGTTCCTACCCTATGAAGACATGAGTCTAGGAACCATATCAGGGAGGAATCAGTCAATGCCAACCTATTCTACGTTTTTCAACTCATGCTAAGAGACGTGGTTGTCAACCCGACTCTGAGGAATGGACTGGTACCGACCTTCCTACACTTGGATATTTTTCGGTTCATCCTAAATGAACGATCACTACCTCAACTCTGAAGAGCGGGAGGGTACCGACCTTTCTACACTTTCTGATTAATCGACTTACACTCGACGCGCGATCATCATCTAAAAAGCCGGGCATCGACCCACGACCCACCACTCGAGTCGATGAAAAGACTGACGAACTGAAGTACTCCTGCAAAAAGCACACAGTCATGCAGAGGAAAATAAGATCAACTTTATTTATATTCCAGAAATTTTTACAAGGTATTCTGGGCTTCTCAGCCTTACAAAACGCCCGGAGGCTTACAAAACTTGAAAAAAAATAGAGGAAAAGGCAGGAAAGCTCAGGCCGTAGGCCCGGGGAGGATCTCTCCCTGCTCGACGCCAGCGGCGGGAACCAAAACGGCCCTCTGGGTCGGCGCTTCCACCGGCAACCTCACCCCCGGCGCTTCCACCAGCAGCCTCACCCCCTGCGGCATCCCCGGCGGCTTCCACCTGCGACGCATCCTCGGAGAGAGAGTACTGGACCCGGAGCTCGCTGTCGGCGAACCCCGGCATCAAAGCCTTGACGGCGTCAAGAGCCTGGTGCCAAACGATGGCCGAGGCGTCGGCGAGGTCGGCATAGAACTGGTCCGACACCTTGTACCTCTCCACGGACTTCGAAGTTCGAAGCTCGGCAAGCTTCACCGCATCGAGCGCCACCTGGGTGTCCCTCCTGCTGGCATCCCTCGACTTTTTCATCGTGGCGTAGAGCTTGCTGAGCTCCTCCAACTTAGCATAAATGGCCTTATTGGATTCACTCAGAAGTCTGTGAGACTCCTTACACTTGGAGTTCGTCAACTCCTCGGCGACCACTCGGGTTTCGAGGATGGCTATCCTCTCCTTCGTCTGCTGCAGCTCCAGGCTCAGATCCTCCTCCCGCGAGGACGATTCGCCCGCCTTCCTCATGGCCGGGGCAATCTCCTCGGATTTCATATTTACAGTGAGGGCGCAGTAGTGGAGGACCTGATGAAAAGCAGCAAAAGGAGTTAGAAACGTCTAAACTGAGTTAAAAATTTTCTTAAGAAGATTCTTAAAGTAAAATGGATACCGACCTGAACTGCCTCCTGAGCGATGGCGGCCACCTAGGCCTTCAGGGTCCCCCGGGGAATCTTTCCCCCAGCTGCTTGCTCCATGTCGAAGAGCAAGCTGTCGGCGACGGAGAGGCCCGAGGGCACCTCAAAGAAGAAGCCCCCCTCCTGCATTGGGATCCCAGTAGAAGGAGGCGCCCGAGAGACCATCCTTTTGTGCCCTTTTAGCGGGGCGTCGGTGGGCTCAGCCTCCTCCTCCTCTCTCGCCCGGGGCGCCGGATCCCGCGCATGCTTCTGCCCCCCTCCCTGCGGCGCTCTTCGGGGACTCTGGGTAACGCAGCTGAAGGCTTGCTCGGCGAGGCAGGCCTCGGGACCGAGCTTGGACCCGGTCGGGATGAACTTCCGCCCCTGGTCTTCTTTTGGGCCTTCGCGGCCATGGCGGCTAAGAACTTGGATCTGTCCGTTTGCTCTGCAAAAGGGGGGAATACACAAAGAGAGTTAGTGACGCTGAAAAGGGCAAAGAAAATTCATCAAAGTCTAAATAAATCGTCTACAACCCTAACTTATCCAGAAAGCGCACAGGGCTGATCCCAGCCCATCTCAGGGCCTACTCAGAAAGCAGTTCGTCGGCCCGCTCACTCTCTCTAGCTAAGCGAAGCGAATAGTTTGAGGGAATATGGAATCAAGCCTGAATCTCGGCAAGCTCGTCCACATTCCTCAAAACAGATAGCGCATCGCAGGCGTTCTCGATGCGCACCGTAGGCGCCCTTGTCGCCACCCGACGGCGAACGACACGGGCAGCCCTGGCTCTAGGGGCGAGCCCGACACAGACGACGCGGCAGAAGACGAACCCTCTTGGCTATCTGAAGCCGAAGAGGAGGAAGACCTTCTGGACTCAGCTCCAACATCTAAAACTTCATCGCCCGACTCTACCTTAACTATCTCTACAGACTCCTCATATGAAGACATCTAATCTGACTCAAAGGAATAGGCTGGCCGAGGAAAAAGCACGGGTGATCCGATCTAAAAGGAAGGAGCGCCGGGCAATCTTTGACAACGATGATGAATTATGGTGGAAGTGTTGGCCCTGGGAGGTACCCTCCTATTTATGCACTCCACAGAAAGTATCCAACGGCTCAGATCAATTCCCGCCAAAACAAAGCGTCGCGCCTGCCAGCCGTCAAAGCTCCACGTGGCGATCGACCATTAGGGACGCCCCTTCGTTTGCAGGTGACAGCGACAGCCTGTCGTGTCCGCCAACCTACGTCAGACACGTGACCTGCGGCCTAACAAACGAACGAGCGAAACGGCACACCCTCTTTAAAGCGCGATCATTTCATTGATCCGCTGACGCCGTCGTAGATACGCGCAAAGATTCAGGCGAACGACGAGGCGACACATGAGCCCAAGGATCGAAACGACATAACCACCAAACGCCATGCCGTTCCCGGAATAATGACAATTCCTCAGCGCCAAATTGAGCAGAAAAAAGACCGAGCAAACTACTCTCGACCCGACCGTTGGATAGGTCGGGACAAGAGTGGGGGGCTAATGATAATGCTCACAAGTGGTGTCTCCTCAGATTACGACAGATGATATGTCCCGGACTCTATGGGGGTGGAATAAATGAGCTGCATCGGGGACATTCCCCGGGGCTCCTTCTCGGTGGACGTACCCGACCTTTTGGGAGCCCCCCTGAAGACATTCCACCTTCGTATAGGAGACTGCCAACAGCTCGTCTTCGAGCTTCCTCAGTCTCTTCGCTCGCCTCCGAGCCATCTCTCGTGCCGAGCTTCCTCGGCCTCCCTCTCGTCTCCAAGCCCCTGATGTGCCGAGCTTCCTCGGTCTCCTCCGATCAACCGATACTGCAGAGCCCTAGCTTCCCCGCAACAGCTCCGCGTATCTCGCCAAAGCGAGATAACCACCGCCCCACGTCCCGTGTCCCACGCTAGCGCGTCCCCCCATTAATGAGCGTATCCTGTTATTAATGAAGAGATCCCGTCATTCACGCACGCGTAACGTCAGGGGCGTAACCGAAGGCAAAGATCTCGCGCCTGCTCGCCCCACGCGACCACTATAAAACCCCTCTCTTAGATGACTCAAGTAAAGCAACTTGAACCCAATAATCCACTATTCTACTTAAATTTCTCGGCTAACTTGATCGTCAGAGGGTCCTACGGTGGTCACCCATCCCGGGACTTCTTTGCAGGTAGCTCGGCTTCCACCTCAAATTCAACCCATTGAGATCCACACACTCAAGGAGGTAAGCTCCGAATCCAATCTCAACCGTCCAGCAATGCTCGCGACAGATCGACGGAGGACAGCATATGAAGGAGATCAAGGCCTCCATCATATGGTAATTCCAAATGATCTAATCGAAGTCATTTGATCAAGGTTTATGTTTAATGAATGGGACAGTCATGTTGCTGGTTCCACTTCACTTAATTGGGATTTGCAAAGAAAAACAAGGTAACTGCAAAAGATTATCTACAAAGAGAGTTGTATGGATAAACATAAATTGAAGTTGTCCTACAAGTCAAGTCTTTTACAAATTAGTTGATTGGAACAAGGTAGGCGTTGTTTGCACAAGGCCCAGACAGATAACGCTCATAACTGTCATAATATATTATCTCTCAAGTTGAAATTGAAGGTAAAATGGGAAGAGGGGACCGGGCCTGCGGTGACCCGTCCCTGCATTAATGAATGGGGAAGGATGTTTTGTTATATATATATATATATATATATATTTTACAGGTTTTGCACCATCATCCCCATCCTATTCATACTGCCAGGAGGCTGCTGTGAGGCCCTTCTCCACAAATAGGAATTAGTCTTTTGCTTTATGAAATATAAGAATCTTAATTGCACAAAAGCACAGTCTATTCCACATTGCAATTATACCTTTTTAAGAGTATTATTGGTGCAAATACCCTCTCCATAGTTATTGATCAAAACCTAGGAAACAACGAAAGGCTCTTTTTATATGTCACCATCAAAACTTCTATAATTCTATATTTGACGACCAAAACCCATATTTCCATTAATCACTATAAATTCATTTAAGTTATCAAAATAAGTACCCATGGTTACTTTTCAGAGTATCTATAATAAATATTCCCTAACTTCTATTAAAGAGATGTTTGGGACATATTAAAAGGAAGAAATTTCTCTTCAATGGTCTTTGATGGAGGTTTGGATCTCCTTCAAATGTTGTCTTCCGTCGGTCTGTCGCGGGCATTGGTGAACGGCTGAGATTGGTGTTGAGGCTTGCCTCCTTGAACGTGCGGATCTCAGTGGGCTTGTTATGAGGTGAAGCCGAGCTATCTGCAAAAGAAGTCCCGGGATGATTGTAACACCGTGGACCCTCCGACAATCAAGTTAGCCGAGAAATTTGGGCAGAGTAGCGGCTTATTGGAATAAAATTGCGTTACCTGAGCGCCTGTGAAAGGGGTTTTTATAGTGGTCGTTTGGAGCGAACTGGCGCGAGATCTTCGCCATCGGATACGCCCATGACGTTACGCCTGCGTAAATGACGGGATCCTTCCATTAATGACGAGATACGCCCATTAATGACGGGATTCTCCCATTAATGGGGGATACGACGGCGTGGAACGCGGGAGGTTGGGTGGCGGATATCTCGCTTCTGACGAGATATGCGGAGCCGTGGCGAAGGCACTTGGGCTCTGCGTCCTTGGTTGCTCGGTAGAACCGGGGAGGCTTAGCTCGGCGGGAGGCTCGGAGGCCCGCGGGAAGCCGAGGAAGATCGATTCTGTGATAGCTCGGAGGCGAGCAGGGAGGGCTGAGGAAGCTCAGCGTGTAGGAGGGCTCGGAGGCGAGCCGATGGTTATTTATAAGGCGGGTATAGGAGTGTTCAGGGATCCATCGAAGGTCGGGTCATGCCTCGGGATGATAGCCCGTAGGATGCCTCCAATGTATGGTGCTTGTCCTGTTTCCGTGAGCACCGAGACACGTTATCTGCCACGTGTCATGATCTGGGGAGCTCCCACTTATGAGTATCATCATTAGCCCCCCACTCTCGTCCCGACCTATTTATGGGTCGGGTCGAGAGTGGTCTGGATCGGTTTCCCGGGCTCAGCCTGTTGTCAAGAATTTATCGGCGTGGATTTCCGGGACGACTCGGCGTAGGGCGGTTGCGTCGTTCAGATCTTTGAGCCCGTAGTATTCCGGGCGCTTGGATCTCTGCGCGTATCTTGGATGACGTCAACGGATCAGGGGAAAGGACCGTGCATTTAAAGAGGAGCGCCGATTCGCTTGCACGTATGTTGAGGTGCAGGCCATGCGTCCGACGTGGATTGACGGACGTGACATGCTGTCGCTGTCGTCTGCGCCCGAATGGACGTCTCCAATGGTCGTTCGACACGTGGGGCGTCGATGGCTGGCAGACGCGAAGCTTCATTTTGGCGGGAAACGATCTGAGCTGTCGGATGCGTCCCCCTAAGCAGTATAAATAGGAGTGGGATCCCCCTAGGGTTCATACTTTTGCCACAATTTTCCTTTGCTGCGAGAGATTGCTCGGCGCTCCATCTTTTAGATCGGATCCTTCGCGCTCTTTCCTCGGAGAACTCTTTCTTCCTTTGAATCAGGTTAGATGTCTTCTTCTGAGGAGTCTGTTGAGATAGTTAGGGTAGAGTCTAGGGAGTCTTCCACCTCTTCCCGAGAGGGTTCCCTTGTTGCTTCCTCATCGTCAGGCCCGCCCCGTTGAGTCAGGGCTACCCGCGCCACTAGCCGCCCGACTGCGATGAAGGTCCCTAAGGTGCGCATCAGAATGCCCGCGATGCGTCCTCTGTCTTGAGGGATCTGGACGAGCTTGCCGAGATTCGGTCTCGTTTCCATATTCCCTCTAACTATTCGCTCCGTTTGGCAAAGGGGGGCGAACGGGCGAACCAGATGCAGGGGAAGGAGATTATCCTGTATTTGGAGGCATTCCGTGTGGGAATACGTCTGCCCTTTCCAACCGAGGTATGCGGGATACTTCGTTATTTCCAACTCTCGCCGGGCCAGCTTGCGCCAAACTCATAGAGAATCCTCCTCGGGTTTCTGGTCCAGCTGAAGCTTGAGGAGATCCCCTTCAGCTTGACCCTTCTTACTTCCTTTCTCTGCTATAAAAATCACCCCGGCACTAGCAAGAACGAGTCGAGCTGTGTGTATTTTTCCTTTAAAAAACGCAAGGGTGGGGTGGCCGAGTCGAGTGTGGTTGTCGTTCCTTCTTCCATCCATGACTTGAAAGAGAAGTTTGTATTCGTCGGGCCACCCGAGGGTGAGGACTGGCCTGTACCTGTACAGTGGCACCGGGCCGTCTGCCCGCGGGCGAAGCAGTCGCCCTCTCCTGAGGCGAGGGCGGTGTCTATATGGGAGCCGATCCAGCGGGCCGACGTCTTGCTTTCCGAGCAGGTCCTTAGCTGGGCTGGGCTGAGCCCCACGTGCTTTGTGGGTAAGTTAGGAGATTGGACGACCTGTTTAGACTTGAGTAATTTACTTTTTGCCCTTCTTGTATCACTAACTTCTCTATGCTTTCTCCCTTTGCAGGACACATAGACCGGTCCAAGATTCTAGCAGCCATATCCACCAAGGCCTGGAAGAAGGCCGGGGGCGTGGTCTTGTCTCGAGCAAGCCTGAGTTCACCCCTGAAACCGTCCCCACCGATGAAGTACTCCGCAGTGCCCCGGGCCCCCGATGACCGTTCCGGGGGCAGCCAAAAGCACGCTTGAGACCCGGAACCCCGGGAGAGGGAGGAGGAGGAGGTGACCAAGGTTCCCCTCAAAAGGAAAAGGACGGTCTCCCGCACGCCGTCGATTGATATCCCCAAGGGGATTCCGGTGCAGGAGGGGGACGTTTGCTTCGTGGTCCCCTCGGGGCTTTCCGTCACCGACAACTTGCTCGTGGACATGGAGCAATCGGCCGGGGGAAGATTCCGTAGGGGAACTTGAAGGCCCAAGCGGCCGCCATCGCTCAGGAGGCTGTTCAGGTCGGTATCTGTTTAATTGTTATCTTAATTGCCCTTTTTTTAGCCCGGACACTTCTTAATCCATCTGTTGCTTTTCTTAAATCCTCCAACACTGCGCCCTCATCGTCAACATGGAAGTCGAGGAGATCGCCTCGGCCATAAGGAAGGTGGGGGAATCGTCTTCGGAGGCGGAGGATCTGCGCCTCCAGCTGCAGGAGGAGAAGGAGAAAACGGCCGCCCATGAGACCCGGTTGGCCGCCGGGGACTCATGCTCTCCAAGAGCCAGGAGTCCTACCGGCTTATGGGCGAGTCCCACCGAGCTATGGAGGGCAAGTTGGAGAAGCTGGGTAAGCGCCATGCCTTGATGAAGAAGGCGAGGGACGCCAGCAAGAGGGAGACCGAGGCTGCGCTTGGGGCGGCGAAGATCCCCGAGCTTCGGGCCCGCAAGTCGGTGGATGCGTACAAGGCGTCAGACCAGTTCTACACCGACCTCGGTGAAACCTCCGCTATCGTTTGGCATGCAGCCCTTGATACCGGAGTTTGCCGACGGTGAGCTTCATGCTCGGATCTCTCTCTCGGTGGAAGCGTCGTAGGCGGCCGGCGTCGGAAGCGGGGCGGCAGCGGAAGTAGAAACCCTGACCCCTGAGGGCGGTTCCGAACAAGGCGAAGTCCCGGCAAAGCCTGCTGCCTGAGCTCCTCCCTTTTTTTCTTTTAGCTACGAAAAATTTTGTAAGCCCCCGGGCAATTTTGTAAGGCTGAGGAGCCTCGAATACCCTGTAAAGGTTTTTTAGAACATAAATAAAACTGAGTTTATCTTCCTCTGCATGGCAATGTTTTTTCTTGAGCAAGTACTTGAATTTGTCGGTCTCTTCCTCGATGCAAATGTTAGGCCGTAAGTCAATGACCGATCTTTTAGATGACGATCGCGCGTCGAGTGTAAGCTAACTAGTTGTCAAGTACAAGAAGGCCGGTGTCCTCCCGCCCCGAAGTCGAGGTGACGATCATTCACTTAGGATACATCGGGAGACTCCTCCGAGTAGGATGGAGTGTAAGCCATTCCTTTGAGTCGGTTCTTAGCGTTAGGCGAATAACAGCCAAGTCAGAGTTGGTCGGCGTCATCGAGTTCTCCCTTTACGCGGTTCCCAGGCCTCCGTCTTGGAATGGTAAGAATTCACCACTCGGAGGTTAGCCGAGTAGGGATTTGTGCGGTTGCCCCTTGGTGGGGCGTTGATCCTTGGCGTCGGTGGGTAAGGGTATACTCGCCAAGGGTTGACTGAGCAGGGAGGCTGTTCGGTGGCCTCTTGATGAGGGCTTCGATCCTTAGCATCAGTGGGTAGGAATCTTAGCGCTAAGGATTGACCGAGTAGGGAAGCTGCTCGGTGGCCTCGTGTGGAGGGTTTCGATCCTTAGCATAGGTGGGCACGATGTGCCCGCGAAGGATTGACCGAGCAGGGAAGCTGATCGATGGCCTCATGATGAGGGCTTCGATCCTTAGAGTAGGTGGGCAAGACGTGCCTGCTAAGGATTGACCGAGTAAGGAAGCTGCTCGGTGGCCTCTTGATGAGGGTTTCGATCCTTAGCGTAGGTGGGCAGGACGTGCCCGCTAAGGATTGACCGAACAGGGAAGCTGTTCGATGGCCTCTTGATGAGGGCTTCGATCCTTAGCATAGGTGGGCAGGACGTGCCCGCTAAGGATTGACCGAGCAGGGTGTAGAGTGTTTTTCGTCACCCCATTGAGATGGGAATACGCGTGCTTATCAGACGCATTACAGATTCCCCCTACCTAGGGTAGGCAAGGGTTTATTAATTGTGGAGATCCGAATCTCCAGCAGCCACGGACTAAGCTGCCGTTAATTATCCTTCTCCTTTGGAGCGAGAGAACCTCTGCTTGACGGGTCAAACAGGTCATGCGAACTCAATGTGCGGTGTTGTGTTTTGAAGGGGTTTTGGATATATCGGGGGCCCCGTAGAGTTTTTACGGGGGTCTCGCTACCCGGATAGCGGGCTGAGGGTCAAGGGGGATAGCAGACCCCTTGCGGGATGCGGGGCAGCGCTCCGTTAGAAAAAATTTCCTAGCGGAGGACGTGTTTTGAGTGTAGAGTGTGTATAAAAATGAGGGGAAAATGGCGTCCAAAGGCACGTGGGTGCTAGCGCCTCGCTTTCCTAGCACGCAGGCGCTGGGCACTGGCGCCTCACGTGCTTGGAACGTGGGCGCCGGGTGCTATGGGCTGAGCGCCAGCGCCCCACGTGCCTGGCATGCGGGCACTGTGCGCCAGAGCGCCAACGTCCCACGTGCCTGGCACGCGGGCGCTAGGTGTCAGCAGCAGAAGGGACTTGGTCCCTATACTGGAAGCTGTGCTCCTGAAAGGAGATACTTATTATTTTGTATATATATGTATATATATACTTTCGAGGAGTTGAATTCCTAAGATCTTTTGGATCTGATGAAAGAGGCTTCTCCCTTGAGTCCTGGATCTTCCCCAAAATGGGGTTCTTGGAAGTGGGTCTCCTTCTTCCTCCTCTATTGGCCGGATCTTGAAGAACAAGAAATATGAGATTTTAAAAATCTCTCCTTTTTGAGATCTAATGGAAGATCTGAATTCCCCTTTGTGGATTTTATGGTGAAAAACTATTTAGTTTTGAAAAAAGAAGAGTAAAACTCTTGATTTAATTTTAAAAAAAAGAAGAAGGTTTAGAATCTTGAGGAAGGAGAAGGAGACACAAAAACCCTAACCTTTTTGAGAGGAATGAAAAGTGTTTGCTTTATTCATCATCATGTTGCCTTATATAGGCTTACACATTTACATATACTGCTTAAGCTTTTCAAAATAGCATTTTGCCCATCCCATGCCTCATGTGCTCCTTTCTTTTGCACATAAGCCATGGGCTTTACAAAAATTTGGCTTTATGCCCATTTTGCTTACATGCATGCATAAAAAAATTATATCAAAATTATTTATTACATGATTTTTATTTTGGCATGGAGAAGGGCCGGCCGCTTCATGTTTAGACTCGACCTGGGTAAGGTCCCACTGGATCTGGGCTTAGGCCCACTTGGCTTGGGGTTGACCTTGACTTTGACTTGGTCAACCGGGGTGCAATTTTCGACCCCAACAAAGTGCCCCCATCAATAAATGCACACCACATATATGAGTCGTGTGCATGAAATTGATGGATCTTCTTTCGCGTGGAGGCGACTTGCTTTAGTTCCCACTTTTGGGGATGTACTGACCTTTTTACGACATGGACGGTCGACGTTTGCGTCTCCGAGGCGGAGTGTCCATGGTAGACGTTTCCCTGGCCCGGAGTGATTTGGTTGCCGCTTTGTAGGAAGCCTGCACTTCTTTTTTTACGACATGGACGGTCGACACTTGACGCGTCTCCGAGATGGAGTGTCCGTGGTAGACGTTTCCCTGGCCTGGAGTGATTTGGTTCCCGATTTGTGGGAAGCATGCACTGCCCTTTTTACGATATGGACGGTCGACACTTGACGCGTCTCCAAGACGGAGTGTCCGTGGTAGACATTTTCCTGGCTTGGAGTGATTTAGTTCCCCATTTGTGGGAATCATGCACTGCCCTTTTTACGACATGGACGGTCGACGCTTGACGCGTCTCTGAGACGGAGTGTCCGTGGTAGACTTTTCCCTGGCCCGGAGCGATTTGGTTCCCGATTTGTGGGAAGCCTGCACTGCCCTTTTTACGACATGGACGGTCGACGCTTGACACGTCTCCAAGACGGAGTGTCCGTGGTAGACTTTTCCCTAGCCCGGAGCGATTTGGTTCCCGATTTGTAGGAAGCCTGCACTGCCCTTTTTACAACATGGACGGTCGACGGCATTGAGTGTCGCTGTTCGACTTGTCCCCGGCACGGAGTGTCGCTGGTCGTTCGACTTGTCCCCGACACGGAGTGTCGCTGGTCGTTCGACTTGTCCCCGGCATGGAGTGTCACTGAAGTTCGACTTGTCCCCGGTACGGAGTGTCGCTGATCGACTTATCCCCGGCACGGAGTGTCCCTGGTTGTTCGAATTGTCCCCAGCATGGAGTGTCGCTGATCGACTTGTCCCCGGCACGGAGCATTGCTGAAGTTCGACTTGTCCCCGGCACGGAGTGTCGCTGATCAACTTGTCCCTGTCACGGAGTGTCGCTGATCGACTTTTCCTCGGCACGGAGTATCGCCGATCGACTTGTCCCCGGCACGGAGTGTTGCTGGTCGTTCGACTTGTCCCCTGCACAGAGTGTCGCTGATCGACTTGTTCCCGGCACGGAGTGTCGCTGATCGACTTGTCCCCGGCACGGAGTGTCGCTGGTTAACTTGATTCCGAGGCGGAGCATAATTCCGGCAGGGAAGGTAGATATCCCGAGGCGAAGCATGATTTCGACATGGGGTAAATTCTGGGACGAAGCATGATTCCGCCGCAGAGGATGTTGGTTTGATTCGATTTGGGTTGACATCAGCATCGCTACGCTGGAATATAGTACCAGCAACGAATCATCATTTGCCATGAGTGGATTTGGGGATTGGTTTTTTTGTCGGCATCTGCATTACTGCACCGGAATAATGTCAGGAGCAACTCATCATTTGCCCTTCCCTGTTGGGAAGCGATGGCTTGGGAGACAGGTTTAGATCCCTATCACCTAAGGCTTTTCAATTTTATGGGCCGTAAGGGTCTCATACAAGCATTTTCTCCCTACGAGTCATAAGGATCTCGTAGGTGCATTTTCTCCTTAGGAGTCGTGAGGACCCCTAAGTGTGTTTTTCCTTTGTGAGTCGTAAGGATCCCACGAAGGTGTTTTCTTACGAGTCGTAAGGATCTCGCAAGTTTTGTTCTCCTCATGCATCGTGAGGACACACGAGTGGATTTCCCTCGTTCCCAGTTTAATGACTTAGGGGTCATCTGTTTCCAGTTTAACGACTTAGAGCTCATATGTTCCCAGTTTAAAGACTTAGGGGTCTATTATGCCCAGTTTAACGACTTATAGATCATCTGTTTCCAGTTTAACGACTTAGAGGTCATCTGTTCCTAGTTTAAAGACTTAGGGGTCTATTATGCCCAGTTTAACGACTTAGCGGTCATCTGTTTCCAGTACAACGACTTAGCGGTCATCTGTTTCCAGTACGACTTAGTGGTCATATGTTCCCAGTTTAACGACTTAAAGGTCATCTGTTCCCAGTTTAAAGACTTAGAGGTTATATGTTCCCAGTTTAAAGACTTAGAGGTCTATTGTGCCCAGTTTAACGACTTAGCGCTCATATGTTCCCAGTTTAAAGACTTAGGGGTCTATTGGATCGGAAGCTTGGAATTTTGGGGTAGGAGTCGGCATCAGCGTTGTTAATACTGAAGCACATGTACCAGGAGCAATTCATCATTTGCCTTTCCCTGTTGGGGAGTGATGGCTTAGGAGACAGGTTTAGATCCCTATCACCTAAAGCTTTTCAATTTCATGAGCTGTAAGGGTCCCACAAAAGCATTTTCTCCCTACGAGTCGTAAGGATCCCATAGGTGTATTTTCTCCTTAGGAGTCGTGAGGACCCCCAAGTGTGTTTTTCCTTCGTGAGTCGTAAGGATCCCACGAAGGTGTTTTCTTACGAGTCGTGAGGATCCCGTAAGTTTGTTCTCCTCATGTATCGTGAGGACACATGAGTGGGTCTTCCCAAAAAGAGCATAATTCCAAGGGCGGAGACCAGCCGCGTAACTGGTGATTGCGGTGGGGCATGGGTATGATGAGAATTATTTGAGCCCGTGGATTGTATACGGTAGTCAATTTGGGGACTGACCGTAGAGTTAGAAGAATTTTAGGAAATTTGAATTTTGGTTGGCGTCTGCGTCGCTGCACTGGAATATGGCATCAGGAGCGACTCATCATTCGCCGTTGGGGATTTGAGTTTTGGACGGCATCTGCATCGCTGCACTCGAATATGGTACTAGGAGCGACTCATCATTCGTCGTTTTTTTACCGCAATTGCTCTATCATTTCAGCTTTTCTTATCGCAAAGGTCGCGATTTCCCTATCATTTCGGCTTTTTATTCGCGGTTGCCCCATCATTTCGGCTTTATTTTCTTATTTATTTTACTCGCTGATTTTTATTACGAGTTGCCCCATTATTTCGGCTTTCTTTTGTTTTTATTCACACTTTTTTTATTTACATTCCCAGTTTAACGACTTAGAGGTCGATTATTCCCAGTTTAATGACATGGTGGTCAGCGGTCCCCAGTTTAAAGACTTAGAGGTCTATCATTCCCAGTTTAACGACGTGGTGGTCAGCTTGCATATCCCATCTCCTCGAACTTTGATCTTGGCGGAGTTGTGTTGATGACCGTAGCTCTGTGGCTTGTCGGTACATCTGACGACTGTGGGGCTTTCCCAAGTTTGTATTGGTTCTCCACCCAATCTTTGAAAATATAGCAGTCTTCGATGGTATGACTCACCATTCTATGATATGCGCAGTATATGGGATTGCCGGTCATGTTCATTTCATGTGGCCTCTTTGGAACAGACAGTTGCAGACCGTTGTTCAGGGCATCCGTGAATATTTTGCGGACTTCATCCCTCCTGAAGGAGTATATCTTCTTCTTTCTCTCCATTGGAGTAAATGCCTTTACTGATGTTGGTCCATGAGCCCAATCAGTCTTTGGTTCGCCCTTTTCAGCTAATGGCACATGGCTGAGAGAATTAGGTTCCCGAAGGGCTCCGATCTCCATTTGTATGAAATCGGCGGTCGTAGCTTGACTGTTTGCCAACACGCGTTTAGACAGTTCTATCTCTCCCATCTTGTATTGCTTTTCGACTCAATGTTTGAAGACGAAGCAGTCCTCAATGGCATAACCTATCACTCTGTGATAGGGGCAATATTTTGGGTCGTCGGTCATATTTTCTTCTTGTGGTCTCTTTGATTCTGGCAGTTGTAGACCGTTTCGTAGGGTGTCCTTGAATATCTTGTGGACTTTGTCTCTTCTGAAGGAATAGACCTTATCCAGTTTCTCTTTCAGAGGCGATTCCCCTTCGGTGTATGTATCGGAGGGACTGGAAGCTGATCGCGGCCGTTTTTCACGAAGGCGCTCCTCTCTTAGGCTGAAAGGGGTATCAGTTGGCTGCCTCCGGGTATCAATCCCTGGCTCATGAACCAAAACTTGATTCTGCTGTAATTGCAATCGGGCGACTTCGGTCGTGAGATCTGCCGCGACGTTTGCCAATTCGTCGACCTTAGACTGTACCTTGGCTAACTTCGCATCCCTGTCCTGAAGCTGCCTCTGAAGCCATCGGAATATTGCTTGTTCTGTAGTTCCGGTTATGACAACCGGGTCATCCTTATTGCCTGAGCTCAATTCCGCAGGAACCCCGGGCTCTTTTGGCTTATCGGCCTGAACGAGCTCTTCATCATTTAGACCGAGTCGACGTTGGGTAGCGTCCACCATATCATCACCATGGCTGTGAAGCATAAGAGGGTTTGTTTCTTCATGTACGACCATGTAGACAGTGTGGACCACATATCCAGCCGTCTCTTTATCTTAGGCGTGGTAACCCCGTTCTTGGAGCCTCATGAAGCTCAGCCTAGTGTGAGCCCTAGCCCTTTTGTCGGCTCTGTATCTGAGCCTTTTCTGCCTTAGCTTGTCGATTTTGAGGGCTTGGCGGGCATCTGTTTTCTCAGAAGCCACCATGAGTCGATTGATAGGGAGCTTAAAAAAGATACCCGATCGAGTAGTTGTCGAGGGTACCGCTGGAGCTTGCCCAAGATGCCCCGTTACTTTGTTGACGTTGACGGCCTTGCCTCCAGCTGGAGCCATGGAGAGTCGTTCGGAAACGGATTTGTGCTTGGGCTGAAATGCCCTCGCGACCATGGCATTCGGCTTTTTCCCTTTTGAGACCGGTTTGTCCGTTACCGGAGCTTAAGGAGCCGGGACGGTGTTAGCTGACACGAACATAATAGAGCCAAATGGTAGCGGCGGCTCCTCCCATTGTCGCCCGAGACTTGCCGGGAGGACTGTCCTGGCGTCTATCTTCATCGTGTAGGAGACAGAAGCTGTGTGGAGAGCTGAGCTGATCCTTAGAGACATTTTGTTGCGTTCGGAGATTGCAATTTGAAATTATTAACCTGCAAAAAGAAGCATGATTTCAGTACAGGCAATCAATGTATATGATGATTGAGTTCGCTTGGATATTTAACCCAAAATATGGGAGGAGAGATTGGTCCCACCGGGCGTACCAGAATCTACAGGGTGTTTTTCGTCACCCCATTAAGATGGGAATACACGCGCTTGTCAGGCGCATTACAGATTCCCCCTGCCTAGGGTAGGCTAGGGTTAATTGATTGTGGGGATCCGAATCTCCGGCAGCTGCGGACTAAACTGCCGTTAATTACCCTTCGCCTTTAGAGCGAGAGAACCTCCGATTGACGGGTCAAACAGGTCATGCGAACTCAATGTGCGGTATTGTGTTTTGAAAGGGTTTTGGATATATCGGGGGCCCCGCAGAGTTTTTACGGGGGTCTCGCTACCCGGATAGCTGGCTGGGGGTCAAGGGGGCTAGCAGACCCCTTGCGGGGCGCAGGGCAGCGCCCCGTTAGAAAAAATTTCCTAGCGGGGAACGTGTTTTGAGTTTAGAGTGTGTATAAAAATGAGGGGAAAATGGCGTCCAAAGGACGCGTGGGTGCCAGCGTACGCTGAGCGCCAGCGCCCCGCATGCCTGGCACGCGGGCGCTGGGCGCCAGAGCTCCAGCGCCCCGCATGCCTGGCACGCGGGCGCTGGGCGCCAGCAGCAGAAGGGACTTGGTCTCTGCACTAGGAATTGTGCTCCTGAAAGGAGATATTTATTATTTTGTATATATATGTATATATATTTTTGAGGAGTTGAACTCCTAAGATATTTTAGAGCTGATGAAAGGGGCTTCGTCACAAGTATCCAAGTATCCCTGGAAATCATTTGCGCTTCCGAGGTCGTCGCTTTGCTCTTCAGTGGTAGATGTCGCCGTGAAGCAAATCTTGGCGATTTACTAGTTCCCGTAGACCCGGACTATCCCACCTTGATCCAACGGAAACTTGATTG
Organism: Agapanthus africanus; assembly: GCA_030015575.1. NCBI lineage: Eukaryota > Viridiplantae > Streptophyta > Magnoliopsida > Asparagales > Amaryllidaceae > Agapanthus > Agapanthus africanus. The sequence continues at coordinate 238,943,063 of CM057338.1, forward strand.
TGATGTGGTAGGTCGAGATTTGAGCCCGAAGAGAGTTTAGCGTCGGGCGTCCCAAGAGTATGTTGTAGGACGAGGGGATCCTGGCGACGATGAATTCCACTGGTACTGTATTTGTATGGCCCTCTTCCCCAATGTTAAGGAGGAGGGTAACCACTCTCTCAGCCGGGATGGAGTGGTTGGTAAACCCTGATAGGTTGTGGGCGGTTGGCCGTAGTTCTGATGGGCTGAGCCCCATACGTTGGAAGCAGTCATAGAAAAGGATATCTACCGAGCTTCCTGAGTCGACCAATATCCTTAGAATCTCGTAGTGGTGAACCCGTGCCGTAATCACGAAAGGGTCGTTGTGAGGCAAGGATATACCGTGGAGGTCTTCATCAGTGAAGATGATAAGCTCGGCGGCCTTGCATTTCTTCCAGGGCTAGTCGCTTGTTCCTTCGACGGGTAGGAGGTGACGAATCTCGCCAGCCCCATGTGCACACCCCGAAGAAACGACTATGATTTGGCCGATCGTTAATTTGCCGGGAGGTGGATAGTTGTCGTGCTCCCTATTTGCTTGTCGTTTTTCCCGCAGGTACTTCGCCAGGTGGCCCGAGCGGATCAAATCCTCGATATAGTCGTGGAGTTATTTGCAGTTCTCAGTCGGGTGTCCCTGCAACCTATGGAAGGTGCAGTACGGGCCCCGGGTTCGTTTAGCCGCTCTATTGGTGACCGGAAAGAGCATGAAGAATCGCTCGCCCTTCGCCTCCTCTAACAGGTCGGTCCGAGAGATATTGAGTGGAGTATACTCCTGGAACTTTAGGGAGTATGGCTTTGGCTGGTCGACCTTCTTCTTCTCTTCTCTTCCCCTCTTCTTTAGGTCGGCCTGGTCGCTCCGGGGTAGGTTCGCGTTTACCTCAGACTCGAGTTGGATTTCCCGCTCGGTCCAAGCTTTTACCTCAGCCATGGTCTTAGGTTGCACTAATGCAAAAGAGCGGAGCCACTCCTTGTTCCTAAGACCCGACCTCAGAGCGGTGATGACAGTTTCATCCCGGTGCTCGGTAACCTCAAGAAGAGCATTGTAGATGCGAGCGACGTACCCTTTAAAGGATTCCTTGTCCCCGCTCTTTATGGTGAAGAGGTAATCGACAGTCCGCTTCTGTCGTCTGTTCCCGACGAAATGTCCGAGGAACTGGGCGGCCAGCTCATCAAAGGTAGAGATGGAGCGTGTCGTGAGTCCTGGAGCCAATCTCGTCCAGCCCGGATGAGAGTGGCGGGAAATGCTCGTCATTGGGCAGCATCAGAGTTATCCTGGAAGCTCATACCCGCCGTAAATGCGTCCAGATGGTCCTTCGGGTCGGACTTCCCGTCGAAGAAGGCCACCTTGGGAGGTTTGTTTCTGGACGAGACGTGTACGACAAGCAACTCTTCGGTGAAGGGCTTTGTAAGCGAGTCAGCGGCATACCTGGCCTCCTCGCTCGACGGGTGACCCTCCCGATGTATACCCTCGATTTTCTTTTCGAGGGGGTCGAGACGATTGTGGTATCCTGAGGATTCGGCGTGGTCGAAGTAGTGGCCATTCCCGCTTGTAGCCTGCGCCCGGTTGCGACTCCAGTTCCGTTCTATCAAATTCCTCAGGTCTCCGGCGAGGTCCTTCTTGAGTCCTCGCGGCGAATGCCGTTCGTGCGATCCCGTCGAGGGAGGGGGTGTCGATCATGCCTGGGTGCAGGCGAGCTGACCGATACCTCATCGTGAGGGACGGAAACGCGACGGGCCTCAGGGCGATAGGCAAGCCCGTGGCGTGGGGCCATGTGGCGCCCGACAGGTTATAGAATCGGTCGCCGCGGGGGATCTGTGGTCGCCGGAGTGAGCAAGACGTTGTTCAGTTGTGCTGGCATGGGCGACGTCATCTCCCCCTCTATGGAGGTCGTGATCCCGGGGCAGGGGAACGACGACCTGGGGGGTTAGGCCCGCCGTTTGGACGTGGACATGGGCATCCACTATGGACGCGAGCCTATCGATCTGTGCCGAGAGGGCGTGGATGGAATTCGGTGGGGGGTAGATCCGTCCGCGCCTCCGTTGTGGGGAGGGCGGCGGCTTGTGCTGGGATCGCCATGGTCTTCGCTCGCCATATAGTCGAGGGCGGAAGATCAACTTTTGATGGGTGGAAAAATTTCTACTTTCCCACAGACGGCGCCAACTGATGGAGGTTTGGATCTCCTTCAGCTATTGTCCTTCGTCGATCTGTCGTGAGCGTTGTTGAACGGCTGAGATTGGTGTTGAGAGTTGCCTCTTTGAGCGTGTGGATCTTAGTGGGCTTGTTATGAGGTGAAGCCGAGCTGTCTGCAAAAGAAGTCCCGGGCTGGTTGTACCACCGTGGACCCTCCGACGATCAAGTTAGCCGAGGAATTTGGGCAAAGTAGCAGTTTATTGGAATAAAATTGTGTTGGCTGTGAGAGAGGGTTTTTTATAGTGGTCGCTTGGAGCGAGCTAGTGCGAGATCTTCGCCGTCGGTTACGCCCCTGACGTTACGCCTGCGTGAATGACGAAATCCTCCCATCAATGACAAGATATGCTCGTTAATGGGGGGATACGATGGCGTAGAACGCCGGAGATTGGGTGCCGGATATCTCGTTTCTAGAGAGATATGCGGAGCCGTGGCGGAGGCGCTTGAGCTCTGCGTCCTTGGTTGCTCGATAGAACCGGGAAGGCCTAGCTCGGCGGGAGGCTCGGAGGCGAGCGGGAGGCTGAGGAAGATCGGTTTTGTGATAGCTCGGAGGCAAGCAGGGAGGGCTGAGGAAGCTCAGCGTGTAGGAGGGCTAGGAGACGAACCGATGGTTATTTGTAGGGCGGACATAAGAGTGTTCAGGGATCCATTGAAGGTCGGGTCATGCCTCGGGACGATAGCTCGGGGGATGCCTCCAATGTATGGTGCTTGCTCTGTTTCCGTAAGCTCCGGGACATATCATCTACCACGTGTCATGATCTGAGGAGCTCCCCCTTATGAGTATCATTAGTCTTCTTCTTCTTTCATATTGTTTTAAATGTTGTTATAATGTTATTTTGGTTTGATATATTTTGTTATCCCAGACCTTAAGAGTATAAGCTTTTGTGTAAAATTTATGGCTTCAATCTTCTCATTTGAAAATTAGGTTTCTATTTTCTTGGTGCGATTCTCTAATAGAGATTTCAACTTCAATTGGTTTCAACAAACATCAAATCGGTTCAAAATTTAGGTCTTTTCCATTCCATATAAGGACATTTGGAAAATACCATGAATGAATTGCAGTCATACTTTTGATAATAGTATGTAACCTTTGTAGGCAAGGTTTGAACTCCAAATCCTCTCGCTCAGCTGTTAGAGATTTTACCATTAAGTTATAGAGACCATCACGAAGAAAACAATAAAATTGTACACTAAACAATACAATGACTTGAGGTTCTATGTATTTTAGAAAATCATCCCTTCAAAGTAAGAACTGCCTGAAGAAAAATTGCCAAAAGATGTTGGGATTTTGAAAATTCGAGTGGGTGTTTAAGCTAATAGGTTTTCGAGGCCGTATACTCCAATACGATTATAAACTACAAGGATGTTTTGTGCAATTATATTTTGGCTTATTTTCATAAAACTCTCATCGAATTTTCTTGTAAAGTATCAAAAGATTTCAAAACTCCAAAGAACTGTCATTACAAGTTTACAATTTAAAAAAACATACGATAACTAACGATGTCACATTACCCCCACATCATTTAAGTTGCCACGTCATCCTAAAATTTCAAAAATTCTGGAATTAGCTATTTTCTTCTTTCTCCACCTTCTTGTTCTCTTACCCTACTTCTATTGCTCTTCCTTACTTCTCCAAGGACACCTCCAGCCTTCCTACTTTGGCTGTCGTCATCCTCCTCCTCTTTACTTTTTAACAAACCCTAAACACAGTAGTCCGTAACTCCGCCCCTTCCCCCTCCACTTGGCCTCCATTTCACTCCTCCTCCCTGGTCAATAGCCTCTCCATATTCATCCTCATCCTCATCATCTCTCTCCATCACCTTCACATCTGCTATCCTCCTCTTTCGCCACTGCCTATCTCCACTCACCGCTGGCGATCTCCACTGGCGTCTAGCTTTTTATTTATACTTAATAATTATTTAAAATTAATAATAATAATAATAATTATAATTATAATTATAATTATATTTATATTTATTAGAGAGGTAAAACTTTCATAGTTAAAGCCGTTCAAATTGACAAATCGTTGATCATCAGCCATGCTAGTTTTTTTTTAGAGTTTTAAAACCTTTAAGTAGTTTTCTGCCAAAACCTTAAAGTAGACCATTGATTTTTTGGAAATAAACCAAATATTTTAGGGTAAATGGATCTAACTCTCTATGTTTGGAAAACAATAGGAAAAACTATCCGGTAAAAAATCCATGAAAAACTCTCTAGATCCAAAAATTTATAGGTTTAAGTTCTTATAGCACAACCAACCATTTTTTGCTTTTTAATATTCTTATAATATCATTGTCAACTTCTGACGGATAACTGCTACATTTAGCATGTAAACTATTACACTTAACAGATCACTGATGCATTTATCAGCTATAGTAGTTTACATTAACTGCTACACTTAGCAAATAACTACTACATTTATCATACACTTAACAGATGACTGCAATATTTATCATATGTAGTAGTTTACATTAAAACAAATAACTGCTATATTTATCAAATATAGCAGTTTACCTTCTAAATATAGCAATCATCTGCCAGAAGTTGACAGGATTATTATGGGAGTATTAAAATGTAAAAAGTGATTGGTTGCACTATAAGGACTTAAACCTATAAATTTTTTGATTTAGGGAGTTTTTCGTGGATTTTTTTTTATCGGGGAGTTTTTATTATTGATTTTCAAATAGACTCTTTTTTCCCAATAATTTACAAGGAAACAGGGAGAAATCAGAGAAAGTGTTTGCTTAGTGAGAGGAAAAGTAGAAAACAGGGAGTCTAGTGTGTTTACGTAAACGAACTATTGTTTTGGAAGATTGTCTGGGCTGAGTAAAAGAAAAGACAACCTCTGTCTCTGCAGGTCCTTTTCTTTTCTGATTTTACAATCTGCTTCTTTAGGGCCTGTTTTCTGGTAGGATTTAGAAATTTGGATTTCAAAATGGTAGGTTGGAAAATTTTTGGATTTAATAATTTGTTGTTTGGTTGGTTTTGGATTCTTAGTATTGGATTTATAGATCCTTATAATCTTTGTTTGGTTGGTGCAAAAAAAGTAGGATTCGGATTTAAGGATTTTAGAGAGAGAGGATTATTAAATAAATAAAGTACACAGTCCCATCTAAAAGTATAATGAATAGTGCCAAATCCTTGTAAATCCTTAAAAAAAATTAGGATTCAAGAATCCTTGTTTTGTGGTGGACCCCTCGTAAGAAAACAAAGAAATCCTACAAATCCAAATAATCCAACCAAACACAAAATTATGGAATCCTTGGATTCCACGATCCAAATCCATCTAAATCCTACAACCAAACAGGCCCTAGATTATGAAATTTGGATTTCAAAATAGTATGGTTGAAAATTTCTGGATTTGGTAATTTGTTATTTTGTTGGTATTGGATTCCTAGTTTTGGATTTGTAGATCCTTGTAATCTCTGTTTGGTTGGTGAAAAAGGCAGGATTTGAATTTAAGGATTTTAGAGAGAGATAGAGAGAGAGAGAATTATTAAATAAATAAAGTATCAGGGTCCCATCTAAAAGTACAATGAATAGTGTCAAGTCCTTGCAAATTCTCCAAATTTTTTAGGATTGTAGGATTCTTGTTCTGTGGTGGGCCCTCCATAGAAAAACAAAGGAATCTACAAATCCAAATCTCATAACGAAACACAAAATTATGGAATCCTCTCAATTTTTTGGATTCCACCGTCCACAATTCTTACGGAATCCTCTCCAACCAAACAGGCCCTTGGAAAAATCCTTAAAAGGTTTTGACTGAGACTTCAGGATTTGTTGCATGGAATAAAGGGAAAATGCACCGTTGGCCGTATTATCATGAACTTTTAATTATGCATGAGGCATGAGGCGAGAACCTACTTTGTCTTTTGTACCTTAATGATGGGACACTCTGTCTCTCTGCAATTGACCTCTCTTTGGGAATCAAAGTTTTATAAGGGTTTGTTCGGTTTGAGATTCCATAATTTTGTGTTTAGTTGGGGAATTTTGATTTCTAAGATTCTTTTGTTTTTTATAGAGGGTCCACCACAAAACATGAATTCCATTTTGCACTATTCATTGTACTTTTAGATAGGATCCGTGTACTTTATTTATTCAATAATTCTCTCTCTATCCATCTCTCTCTAAAATCCCCAAATCCAAATCTCACTTTATTTTCAGCAACCAAACAAAGATTACAAAAATCTACAAATCCAATACTTGAAATCCAAAACCAACCAAACAACAAATTACCAAATCCAGAATTTTTCAACCATACTGTTTTGGAATCCAAATTTCATAATCTTGCAACCAAACAGTCCCTAAGGGACTGTTTGTTTACAGGATTTCTTTGGATCGTGGAATCCTAGAATTCCATAATTTTGTGTTTGGTTGGAAAATTTGGATTTCTAGGATTCCTTTGTTTTTTATGGAGGACCCACCACAAAATATGGATTCCTCAATCCTAAATTTTTTTAAAGATTTTCAAGAATTTGGCACTATTCATTGTACTTTTAGATAGGACCCGTGTACTTTATTTATTTAATAATCCCCTCTCTATTTATCTCTCTCTAAAATCCTCAAATCCAAACCCCACTTTATTTTAACCAACCAAACAAAAATTACAAGAATCTACAAATCCAATACTAGAAATCCAAAACCAACCAAACAACAAATTACCAAATCCAGAAATTTCAACCGTACTATTTTGGAATCCAAATTTCATAATCTTGCAACTAAACAGCCCCTAAGGAGAGTCATACATCTTTGGCATATAACATAATTATGATGTTTGCTAATTTTATTAGTAATAGGGCTCAAACCGATGCATATGGGTTTAATTCTTAGCCTCTTGGCCAACAAGAAAAGGGATTATCGTTTTACCTATAATGACACTTTGCAAATTATCTATTTGTTTTGCTTTGTGGACGCTGCTTAAGTCATTCGGTGAATCCACTATTAGTTTGTTACCCCATATGATTAGTTTTTTCTTCCTTCTCTTTTTCGGCCTTCTTCGGAAATTAAACCTATGACCTCAAACTTTAGAGAGAAATTTCTTATGGTCGTGAGCTCTATTGGCTTACCGCATATGAAAGGTCACTTGTCACATAAAGCTATTAAACATATATATAGAGGGAATTATGTTCAAGATTAATTTCAGAAAAATATAACTTACCTCATTGAATAATACCTAGCTGCCTCTGTTCAAAAAGCAAACATCTTATTTAAAATCTCTGTCTATTCTAGTTTTTAAATTTGCTTAAAGTCTTAGCTTTCTCGGTCAAATGCTCACCAGCTGTAACAATTTTTAACATATCGTACTAACCTAACATGCTCAATTATTCTTATTCCTTACATTTTTTTAAACAATTATTTTCTTGGATCAGGCCGGCCCGGTCAACTTGGCCTCCCATGGCCAGTTAGGATAAAGATAGCGAAAGGCACGGCCCGTGGGCTGGCCCATCTCCACGAACACAGCCCGAGAAAATTCGTTCATGGCCACATCAAGCCCTCAAACATTCTCCTCGACTCAGATTTCAACCCATACGTATCAGATTTCGGCCTCAGCCATCTCATCAGCATTGCAGGCACCGACCCGTCCTCCTCCTCCTCGTCCCTAGGCTTCATCAGCGGCTCTCTGCCACCCTCTTCAAAACCCGGTCCAGTCGATCGGCCCAACAACTACCGGGCCCCAGAGGCCCAAACTCTTGGGGCCCGTCCCACTCAAAAATGGGATGTATACTCCTTTGGAGTGGTGTTAATGGAAATGCTCACCGGGAAGTCGGCCGCCGACGAGTCGTCGGCGGCGGCGGCATCGCCGGCTGAGGATCTGGTGAGTTGGGTGAGGCAAGGGTTCGATGAGGCGAAGACGATGTCGGAGATGGTTGATCCTGTGTTGCATAAAGAGGTGCATGCCAAAAAGGAGGTGCTGCAAGTGTTTCACATTGCACTCGCATGCACTGAGGCTGAACCTGAGGTGAGGCCTAAGATGAAGAGTGTGTGTGACAGTCTTGAGAGGGTTAGGTCATGAGAGAGTCGTTTTTCGTTGGCTTAATTGCTAAATAATACCCTAATGTTCACCTATTTTGAATTTATATGCATTATAGATTTTTTCGCTACATTTAGATACCCTAAATTACGAGCCATAAAGATTTTTGTTTAAAATAATGATGGATTTTATTGTCAACTGAAGGGAGCAAAGTTTAAGAGTTTGTACTTTAGCCTATATAAGTGCAGTGGAAAAATCAAAAAGGTGGTATATAAGTGCAAAGTAGGTAAAACATTGAGGTATTATTTAGCAATTAACACTTTTGTTTCGATTTATATTTGGGTTAAATTTATGAGCACTGATTCTTATGCTTATAAGATTGTTGTTGTTGTATATAAATGGTACATATGTTCATTGTAAGCGGAGGGCCGGAAATATGAAGTGTATGATTATGCGATTGTGCTTTAATTAAATAAATAAATAAATAACCTCCTTTTGGTTCGTTGATGCTGCATATGATCTTGATAATTACTTAATCCTTTTATTCGTTTCCTTCTCTCCTCCTGTTTCTCTGTAAACAGTGAACAAGTAGTCCTCATTGATGGAGCCTCTGCCTCATGCGAATCTATAGCCAACCGAGACTGTAACAATCCATATGATCTTGTTAAATAGTCAATAAAATGACTATATACCCTTTTAAATAAATTAATTAAATAATTAATTAATATCAAAAAATTTGCTCAGGCTTGGGAAGAGGGGAGGGTGGTCGGAGGATACGGGGAGGGGAGGAGGAGAAGGCGGCAAGGAGGGACAGGAGGGTGGTCGGAGGAGGTGGCCGAGATGGATTTGGTGGTGGTGTTGAGGTCGAAGGAGATGGACGTGGTGGGTTTGGTGTTGATGTTGAGGTCGAAGGAGATGGACGTGGTGGTGGTGTTGTGGTCGAAGGAGGTGGGTTTGATGTGGAGCTGAGGGCAGGGGCGTGAGGCGGTGGGGAGGAGAGAGGGGAGGGGCGGCGGTGGAAAGGATAGGCGAAGGCGGCGGCGGCGGGCTAGGGTTAGGGTTTTGTTAAATTAGTTAGGGTTACGGTGGAAAAGGAAGATGAGAATAGCTTGGAAAATTTTGTATTTGTTTTGCTGATATGGCCGTTGGGTAACGTGGCGGTGACGTGGCACTAACGGTGATGATGTGTCACCGTACATTCGAGGGTTTTCTGTGCCAATCAAAATTTTTGAGGGTTTTCTTGAATGTGGCCAAACATATTGGGGTTTTAATGAACTTTTAGTCCAATAAATATCACAAACAGATTCTCGACCTCCTCAAGAGTAGATGATAGATATATAGATAGTTGCATCTTTATCTTATCCACCGAAACCTCCCACAGGAAATTATGTATGAACATGCTTCTTTATTAATTATGCCATGCGCAAAACGTCAAACATCCAATAATTGTATACATTTCTCATTTTAACTATCCTATGTAATATAGATAATTTATTAGGATATGTGTCTCTTGTTTAAAATCTCATCAATGCCCTCTCGCTGGAGCAAACTACCATGTGCATGCAATCCTCGTGGCACAATCATCTATTTTTCAACAATCAGCCTTTATTAACAAAAATATTTTAATTTCCACTGACAATGCTTCATTCTCGTGGCACAATCATCTATCCCATCAAGATTAAAATGTTTTCTATTATTTTTTGTAAAGCCAAAAAAACATTCTCACTATGAAAAATATCAAATTTAATCAGTAAAACCATAACTCTACAGGGATTGATCAACAAGTAGACCTAGGGTTATCTATGATGCAATTTTAAAATTATCTAAAATTTCTAAATGTGAGCTTTGTGTTCTAATCTAATGGATAGATCCATGTCTATTGCATGATCAAATCTACAAACGGTGTCATGGTAAACAACTAACAACAATGATCAACGAACCCTATCGTCCTCTGATACCAACTGGTAAAATAATCAATATCGGTGCTGAATCCAAATGCAGCACCTGATCTAAGGCACAATAGAACTAAACTAATAGACTGCAATCATACAGTATAAAATCGATGATATAGGTCTGCCTTTTGAATTTCTGGATCCTCAAAATTTTTTGTGTCCTTTATAGTTGTAGTTGCAACCTCAGTGATGAGGGAACCCTAGATCCACAAGGGTTTGGCTCCTAGCCGACTTAGCATACCCACACCCTATTGGATGCGGGTAGCTTGCCAAGCCCCGCCCCATCAGAGCTCTGGTTTTGCAAGTGGATCGGGTCTTGTTGCCAACCTGCCCGCCCACTTAATTGGGCGGGTTCGGGTTGGGCCAACACGCAATGCCAACAAATTATTTGCTGCCATAATTATTTAGGGATAAATCTTGTGTATTTGTCAATTAATTGATTATTATTTCTAACACATCTCATCTGTAAGCATAAATCCAAGGTCTTCAATATGATCAGAATATATGTTTTGCTAAGGTATAGTAGATGCATAATGAAGTCTGTAACCTGAAAAAATCATAGGAACAAACACTTCAATTTACAGGTCTGGCATTTCTGCTAATGAAATTGATTCGTTGGTTATTCCCTGGTTTCTTCTTGATTTTCATGAAGATCACCGGTGTTGGCTCTCTCTCCATTTGGACGAGCAACTGTAGTATCATCATCGCCACATATCCGATCCTGCATCTTATCGATAACTTGCGACCGCAAATGCTGATTAATGGAATTCATGTGCTTCGTCGTGTTAAGGATCCACAAACGGTTCTCAATGCTGGTCTCGATCTTCATTTGGATCATCTCTGGTGTCATCCCTTTCTGCAAGGAAAATGTGAATGATAAAATTTTATTACTCATCACCCATTATACAAAACTTTTACGATGGTCGGGGGGGGGGGGGGGGGGGTAGGACCCCGGCCCCCCAAAGGCTCCAGAAAACGATATAAAGATTAATGATAGGCTTTCGATTTCTATATAAACTAATATGTGTAAAATAAATAGTGATTTATTCTACGAGAATTGAAGTTTGCCCATTGGTATAATGTTTGACTTTGAGCTTGAAGATCATGAGTTCGAGCCTAATAGGTTATGTTTTGGGTTTGATAATGCATTCTTTCCATTTCAACTATAAACATTACATACTACAAGCAAAAATAATAACTAAAATAATAATGTCTATTTAAACTATTAAGTAGTAAGATTACTATATCAATACAAGTTGGTATGTTATTTAGACCACTAAATCACTTATTTGTGGAAGCATTACTTTATTTCTAAGAACGTAAATTAAATTATCCAGTTTTTCTAATAAAAAACTTTACGATTTACATCAATGTAGTAAAAGTATTGATGGCAGCTTAGGCAAGCATATTCATTGCAGAAGAGGATTAAAACAAGGGGATCCTTTATCACCTCATCTCTTTAATCTTGTTGCCGACACTTCAGCCTCTAAGGCCTGTGTGTGTGTGTGTGTGTGTGTGTGTGTGTGTGTGTTCAGTTGAACCTCCTGTTTATATGATTTTTCTGAGGATGTCTAGACCTTTGTCCAGGGGCTAAAAAGGGGAGCTCCTCTTAGCCATTCTCTACTATGCTTGAACATGGATATGGTGACATGTCTTACCATTAGTCTAAGGCCAAAGTTTATAAGATTCATATGAACGTGGTAAAAATGACGCATCTTTACCATCAGTATTCACTGATTTCTTCAGCCGTTTTTTAAGCACTCCAATTGGGGTACTTGTATTCGGGAGCTCTTGGATTTAAGTGCTGTGACATCTATCTAGGGTATGGGGATTCTTTTCATATATGAAAAGGTAGAGGGTTAGGGATTAGTTTCAGTATGATTCACACTGCTTTAACTGAGATGCAGAGTGGTATAGTTTTTTGAAATTTATACATATGCTTTACAGTACTCTATTAAGGTTGTTTCTCTCAAGTGTATATGGCTTTGCAAATATTGGATAAGGAGTTAGTTGGGAGTCTCCCTTATTTACATCCATTATACACCAGCAAAAAGGGGTATCTGATGGGGAAAAAAATAGTAGCTTTTGTCAACAATCCTTAGCTTTCAACCTAGCAATGAGCAGTTTTTAAAACAAAGCTAGATTCCTGGCTTATTTTTCTTTAACTGAAACCAAAAGTGTTCTCCCCTCTTTAGAGGTTCTGCAGCTGTTGAATGAAGGTGTGCATTTAGATTATGATATAGCTTCTGCTTGTATGGTTCTAAGATAATTAATGGTTTATGATTATGAAAGAATATACATTGGCTCATAGTTTTGGCGGTGCAGGTGATTTATAAAATAGCAGTATTGTTGAAAAGGGGAACTAAAAAGGTTGAGAGGCAAATAAAAGGTTACAATCTGTGAGAAAAGGTGCAGGACAAAAAAGGTCAGGAGATTGGGAGGCAACAAAGGAGACATTACTGAGCTCAAAGCAAGTTTAGTGTAACATGAAGGGGTCTTTTAACCTGAAGCTAGCAATTCTTTCTCTTCCATCTCTCTTCCTCTTCTATTTTCTGTAATTTTTTTCATTCTTTTTTCTTACCACAAGGTAGTGTGGGGATGTCTGTAAAAAATCTTTTATGCTGATGTATCAGTTACTGTAGCTATTAATAATATTTTGGCATGGGACGGGCATCCATTCTGGGGGCCCTGCTCTTTCATCAGAAAAAAAATGTAGTAAAAGCATAAAAAACGATGAGTACATTAATGTATAATGGCTTCTTTAAAAAAAATTCAAGAGCACTTTTTTAATATATTAGTATATTTTTATATTTGAGAATAGGTACTATTGGCGTCTCCAAAAGAAAATTCCTGGTTCCACCTAATCATAAACGGAAGTAATGACATAGAACACAGTAAATAAACATAACATTAATAAGACAATGATTGGACTTGGTCCGGCGATACATCTTCATTTATGGAAGATCGCCAGAAAATCCATTATAATAATAAATATGAGCGTATGAATAGTTTCCTTTAGGTCTTTGTACGAACCTTTAAACAAATTTTTAATGATGACATCAATCATAGACGGAAGTAAATTCAGAGAACAAAGTAAGAAAACCTGAGTATAAGACAACAATGACTTTACCACCCCCCCCCCCCCCAAAAAAAAAAAAAAAAAAAAACAACAACTACTACTTCAAGATTTTTGGTTAACTCATTAAAAATGGCTTGACTAAGAATGACAAAGTAACAACTAAAACACATTCAACGACACAAAGTAAGATGTACCTGAGAATCAAGAATTTGCTTCTTTAGGAGACTGGAGGAAAGAGAACTGGCAAAAAGATGGTACTCAAGAGAACAATATCTTGGTAGAAGAACCACTGTTCCTTCAGCTGCATTGTTTGGACGAGGAGTCTTTTCAAGAGAAGAAACACGAGGTTGAAGAAAGTTCCTTCGGTTCCCTGTTGCTGAGAGAGATGACATTGGAATCACCATTGAGTTTGTTATATAGCCTGAATAAAAGAAGTATGCTTCGATAGTATGTGATGATAATTTTAAATTGATAAAATGCATGATACAAGTTTAATATATAGGTACGAGCAGAATTCAATCTAACTCTTAAAATCCTTGCCACTACACCAACCTCTAAAGTGTCGGTGAGAGTTGAGTGATATTTTTTCCCCTACGATGCCGCATAGTGCCTTTTTATCAGATGAAACTTGGGATTTTTGTGTGGCAATATTTTCTCAACCCTCTATTTTTTAAATCCATGCACCGCAGGATATGAACATGTGTTGCTCTGATAACATCTTACAGTTCTAGTGAAATTGAGAGATGGTTTTTATCTAGCAATCACCTTTTCCATGGGTAAACTTTTGGATGACTTGCCAACTATCGACATCCCAAAGGCAAGCAGTGGAATCCACCGATGCAGAGATCAACAAAGATCCTCCTAAATTGAAAGATAGAGAAGTGATGGGTCCTCTGCAAATCAAGAAAACAGAATTCGATAAATACACTGATATTATATTACTGCTGCAAGTGCACCCCCAACATTATCGTTCAATCAACAAGTCTATTATATATTTGCTGCAAATGCACTGCCAAAATGTCATAAATAAGTAATATTATTCCACAATAATGCGAATACAACTAGAGGTAAAGTGTGGTACTCGTACCTCTATATGTTCGACACTACGAAAGGTTTTTTTTATATAAATTGAGATAAATCTTGTTTATGTCTACAAACAAAGGCATAACTGCTCATAAATTGGTTGTTTTGGGGGTTTATATGCATGTGCTTGATGCAGCAGAATTACTTTTCTTTGTTGTGAAAATTTAAATTATGTAGGAGCATACTGTAACATGAAAAACTTGAGCTTACTAAATAGGTGAGCACAATTTATAGATGGTTAATTGATGTTCGATCGATCACATTAGAGGGGGGAAAAACTCGAAACCATACTCTACTTGTGTTGTGTTAAGACTTTGGATTCATCTTCTGAAACTATGATTTGGTTTTCTTGAAGCCCAAGATGGAGCATATTGATAAATATCTTCCCATCTTGCCTCCCAGCAAATAGCATTTGCTCTCCAGGATCAACAGCGACTGCAGTCACAGCAGCTGAAAACACATGATTTTGTAGTAGCCTTCCTGAAATAATGTCCCATGCCTATATAAACACACAGGAGATTCATTAGTAGAGGGGGAGTAATCTGCTTGCAAACGCAACCGTATTTGAGATTGGCAGAGCAACAATTAACAACCAAGTATATTTCTATCCCAATTTTATGAAGCCAGTCCCGAGAATGTTAGTTAGACAGCTATCAGGACGTGATGAGCGAATGGGTACGATAGCAAATTGAGTTGAAAGAAAAACTGCCAGAGTTGGATCTATTCGGATGTGCATTCTTGATAGGGAGTGACTGAAGTTGGGCATTTACCAGATCTCAGGAATAAATATTTGATTTGGAGGTGTTGAGCTCTAGGTGCTCAATTCAAGGTGGAGCTATCAAGTTGATTAAACGGGAGCTGGTAGTGTGGCATGGATGGATGGTGTGTGGGTTGTCAGCTCGTAGGAAGTTTAGTGTTGGGTGGGAGTGATCATCTTGTCATGTTCGAGTCATATGTTGTTGTATCACGATTAGTCATACGGTTACCTTAGGTGAGGGTACAGCCTAAGTAGGTTTGGTAAAGGATGTGATGAAGGTTTTTAGAATGATGTAAAGGAGGCATAGGAACAACCAACTGCATGACAATAGAAGTGATGCTCGTCGAGTGATGTAAAGGAATTAAGTTGACAATATCGAAGTCACCTTGCATGTGCCGTCAAGAGAGCTTGATATAAACACAGGATCAGATCCAAAGGACACCGGTAGAAGCCCAGTTACAGAGGATCTATGTGCTGACCAATTACGGAAACAGGGAGAAGTTCCAGCATCTTGACGGTCTTCAGCGTTAAGTAAACTTCCATCATATGCAATATGCATATAGAGTATATTAAGTTAACATAATAACATATCAACAAATGCGTAAAGCGATAAGGACTATGATGGTTTATTACCTAATCATAGACCAGACACAGATTGTGCCATCCTCAGAACAAGAAATAAGGAACGAGTCATCAGTAGAAAGGGTTAAGCAATTTACAGGCCATTGATGTGCATGCCAATTCTTTAGCAATCTTCCACTTGTGGCCTACCATAGAATAACTTGATAACATAAGTAACTCATCCGAAGAGAAACAATTCTAAAAATAAGAGTTGACAGTTGAACCAGTAGCAGACATGAAAGAGATGCAAATTCCCGTATTATAAAAAAACATCTTTCACCCCTAACTGTAACTGTAGAGTTGAGATTCGGTGTGTAAAGACTTTAAAAGAGTGTCAGAGCAATCTAGGCACAAATCTCATGGATGACCGTTTAAAAGACAGATTAAGAACGAATTTTCTATACAAGCGTAGGGGTTTTGGCCAAGAGAAAGGATGCCCAACCTCTAGCAGTGTGCTTGAATATAAGAATATATCTCTAAATCCTGATCCAGAGTTTTGATGCAGTGGTAGGGACTTGCGAATACATCCATTTCCTTAGTTCATAAATAATCAAAACTATGAAATTGAAAAGATAACGACCTATATAAAAAACAAGAAATTCACGCTATAATTTTACCTCCCACACATATGCATTTCCTGAAGGTGTTCCACCGGCAAGATATATCCCATCCTTAGAGCTAGCAATCGGTCCAATGGTCTCCATGGGATAGCTTATATGTGGAGCTTGAGGCTTGAAAGTAGAGAAAACAAATCAGTTACAAACACAATGGCTAACTTCTATAGAAGAAGAGATGATAACTTCAGTAAATAGCAACAAAGCAATATAACCACTCTTGGAATTGTGTTTTACCCTTTAGTTTCTGTGCATGTGTCATTTGATGTTTTGGAGGAGCGATAGATTTCAATGAATGACCAAGCTTGAAAAAGAAGAAAAAACGTACAATTCATATGAAATTTAGGAACTAATTCCAAACAGAGTGTTGGTTGAAGAGTCGATCCACGGAACAGTGCTCGGGACAAAAATCCAAATCACGCAAAAATACAATCACGCAATTAAACGACGAAAAACAATATAAATTAAAGTGCAGGAATAAGAAAGTAATCAATCACAAACAAGATGGATTTGTTAACGAGGATCACCCACCGTATGGCTAGTCCCCGGCAGAGCGGAATCTGCAAACGTCTGCTATACTTGAATCAAGTTTGCAAAAAAAAGCAACCCTAGAAGATTTCTCTCAAATCTCTCTATACAAATCTCTTTCTTTCTTAATCTCTCTTGGCCTTTGCCTCTTGTGATGGTCCTATGTAATTCTTTTGCCTCACTCATAAGATGTGCTTTTATAGCACCTAACTAGTACATTGTCACCACCTAACAATGTCACAAAGTCACCATCTAACATTGTCGCCACCTAACAATGTCATGCATGTCAAAGTATTACCTCACAAAGTCACCACCTAACATTGTCACCACCTAACAATATCATGCATGTCAAAAGTAGCACCTAACAAAGTCACTGCCTAACATTGTCACCACCTAACAATGTCAAGCATGTCAAAAGTAGCACCTAACACCTAACAAAGTCACTGCCTAACATTGTCACCACCTAATAATATCATGCATGTCAAAAGTAGCACCTAATAAAGTCAATACCTAACATTGTCACCGCCTAATAATGTCATGCATGTCAAAAGTAGCACCTAACAAAGTCTTAATTTGCATCACTTTTCAACAAACTCCACCTTGATGCAAATTCATCACAATCTCAACATTCTCCCACTTGGAGTAATTTTTCAGCTTGATTCTCAACACTAGTAAACTTCACACGATTTCGCTGCTGCTCTCTCCTCATCAAATTTTCATGGAGAGATTCACCGTCCTGCAACAGAGATTCGGCTTATCTCTACCTACAATTTTGGTGAACATATCCGCCGGATTCTTTTCTTCCGCAATCTTCTGCAGTGTCAACTCATCATCTTCTAACGCCATGCGTATGAAGTGGTACCGCACCTTGATATGCTTCGTCCGAGAATGATATGCTGCATTCTTGGCCAAATGTATTGCGCTTTGGCTGTCACTCCACAAGGTATTAAAGTCTTGCTTCTTACTCAACTCTTCGAGTAACCCTTATAACCATATTATCTCTTTGCTGGCTTCCGTGATCGCTACGTACTCGGCCTCCGTAGTTGACAATGCTACCACTTTTTGCAGTTGAGATACCCAACTCACCGATGTTCCCCCAACTGTAAATACGTATCCCGTTGTGCTCTTCCTACTATCTCGATCACCCGAGTAGTCCGTATCAACGTAACCTTGCACTTTTAGAGAGTCACCCCCGAAACATAAGCAGTGACTAGACATAACCCTAAGATACATCAAAATCCACTTCACCGCATTCCAATGCTCCTTCTCCGGGTTTTGCATATACCAGCTCACAACTCCCACTGCATGTGCAATGTCTGGTCTCATACTCACCATCGCATACATTAAACTCCCCACCGCAGATGCATAAGGCACTATTTCCATCTTGTCTTTCTGCTCTTGAGTTGTCGGGCAAAACTCCTTTATGAGTTTGAAATGTTTTGCTAAAGGCGTACTCACCGGTTTTGACCTGTCCATATTGAACCGGTTCAAAAACTTCTCGATATAGTCCCTTTGCGATAACCACAGCTTCCGCTACTTCCTATCTCGAACGAACTTCATGCCCAAGATTTGTTTGGCCGCTCCAAAATCTTTCATGGAAAACTTTTCAGCCATTATCTTCTTCAGACTTTGAATTTTCTCGAAATTCGGACCCGCTACCAACATGTCATTTATATAGAGTAATAGAATGATATAATCTGCATCTTCAAAAATCTGAACATAAACACAGTGATCTGACACACTGCGCACAAATCCCATTTCTAACATGAATTGATCGAATTTGAGATACCACTGCCTTGAAGCTTGCTTAAGGCCGTACAAGTTCTTTCGCAATCTACACACCATAGTTTCTTTCCCCTTCACCCCGTATCCCGGTGGCTGCATCATATAGATCTTCTCCACCAAATCTCCATGAAGGAATGCAATATTCGCATCAAGCTGCTCCAAGTGCAGATCCTCCACCGCCACAATACTAAGGATCACTCGAATTGATGTCATTTTCACTACAGGGGAAAATATCTCTTAATAGTCAATTCCTTACTTTTGTGCATATCTCTTGACTACCAAGCGAGCCTTGTATCGCTTCACACCATCAGCCTCATCTTTTATCCTGTACACCCACCTATCCAGCAACGCTTTACGACCTTTGGGTAGCTTCACTAGGTCCCACATACAGTTCTTCAATGAGTCCATCTCCTCGTCCATAGCTCGCTCCAACTGCTTACTAGCACTGTCTTGCGTCGCCTCTTCAAGGGATTCAGGCTCCCCCGAATCCGTGTACAAAATGAAGTCGGTCATAAGTCTTTCAGGTAATCTCCTTTCTCTCGTAGATCTCCTCAGAACTGGTACATCTAGTTGCTGAGTATGGTCGCCATCATGTTCTTGAGTCTGATCTTGCACTGCAGCTTCCTCCATATTTTGATCCCCACTTGTAGACACCCGATTGTTCTCTTGAGTTCTGTCTAACTCTACGAACTTAGATACAACACCATATTTGGCTTGTTTTTCTTCTCTATATAAGTGTTGCTTTTCAAAGACAACGTTCCAGCTTCGTATTACTCTCTTACTTGTGTAATCCCACAGCCGATATCCGAACTCGTCTCCACCATACCCGATGAAAGCACACTTCTTAGATTTGGAGTCAAGCTTACTCCTTTCTGTCTTATCACTCAAAGAATATGCAATACAGCCAAATACTTTAAGGTGTGAATAGTTGACCGGTTTACCCGACCAAATTTCTTCTGGAATGTCTCCATCAAGCGCACTCGCCGGGCTTCTATTGATCAGATACATAGCAATATCGGCCGCTGCTGCCCATAAGAATTTTGGCACATTCGTATCTAAGGTCATGCTTCGCACTCGCTCTAGGATTGTTCTGTTCATCCTTTCAGCGATGTCATTCTGCTGTGGCGTCCCCGGTACCGTTTTCAACCAACGAATACCCTTTTGCGAGCAAAACTCCTCGAACTCTTGGGTGCAGTATTCCCCGCCATTATCAGACTTTAGACGTTTAACCTTCATCCACGTTTGGTTCTCTACTTGCGCAATTCAGTGTTTGAAAATGCCAAACACATCGGACTTTTTCTTCATCGCGTATACCCATGTCTTCCGACTTGTATCATCGATGAACGTCACGAAGTACCGATTTTCTCCATAAGACTCCACCGAGGCCGGACCCCATACGTCCGTATGCACCATCTCCAGTTTCTTGGTCTTTTTCGGTACGCCTCCAATTTGAAAACTGAGCGCGCTTTGCTTCCCACAAACGCAGCTCTCGCAAAACCCCAACTCCACCTTTTTCAGCCCCAAAAGAACCCCCTTAGCTTTTAGAATTTTCATGTTCTTCTCGCTAAGGTGCCCCGATCTTTTATGCCACAACGAAGTCTCCGAATTTTTCTCCGAGCTTGCCATCAATACAACTGAGCCTCCGCTGCTCTCATTAAATGAGTACAACGAACCATTCAGTTTGTCCCTTGCGACCACCAACGACCCTTTGGAAATCTTCAATTGAGAATTCCCAAACGTTGTAATAAACCCTTCGTTGTCTAGCTGACTTGTGGAAATGAAGCTTTTCTTCAAATCTGGAATATGACGAGCATTCTTCAATTTGATTTGACCACCTCCTGACGGTTGCAAGATGATCGTCCATTTTCCAACGATTTTACACGATTGATCGTTTCCCACCGTCACATATCCAAGGTCACCCTGAACATATTCGCTAAAGTGATGTCTGCCCGAACTGCAATGAAAAGAAGCTCCTGAATCTAGGAACCAAGTATCTGTCTTTGTGTTCTCACTCGCCGATAGACAAAGACCTTGTTCCCCTTGTTCTTGTGTAGACACCACATTTGCTTCCTTTTCATCCGTATTCTCATCTGAGGCTTTCTTCGGAAGCCTGCATTCACTTTTTCTGTGGCCCTTCTTTCCGCAATTCCACCAGGCGTCTTGGATTTTTCCTTGAGATTTACCTCGGCTTTAGAATTGCCCTTTTTCCACTTTCCCCTTTCTATTGTTCTTCTACGATTCTCCACCGAAAGTGCAGAAGTTCCAGAACTCTCATCCACGAACTTTCTCCGCATCTCATCGTTTAATATGCAGCTTACCGTATCATTAAACGTGAGAATCCCCGAGATAGAGTTGCTAGCCGCCATCACTAGGTTCTCCCAACTCTCTGGCAACGAACATAGGAACAGTAGGGCTCGAATCTCGTCTTCAAAGATGATTGAAACGGACTCAAGTTGGCTTGTCACGCTGTTGAACTCGTTCAGGTGCTCTATCACCGAACCGTTCTCTACCTTTTTCATGTTGAAAAACTTCTACATCAAAAAAAATTTATTTGATGTCGATGACTTCTCATGCAACTTCGCTAACGTCGTCATTAGCGCCTTAGTTGTTTTCTCCTTTGAGATATTAAAGGCCACCTGCGGAATCAACGACAATCTAATCGTCGCGAGGGCTTTCCTATCCAAAAGGTTCCATTCCTCATCGGTCATTTTCTCGGGCTTTTCTCCTAGCAACAGAAGATATAGATCCTTTTGGTATAGATAGTCTTCCAACTGCATGCGCCGCTAACCAAAATTGTGACCATTGAATTTCTCGATTCTTATTTTATCCTCCGCCATCTTTCGTCTGTATCGCGGCAAACTCAATTTCCTCTTAGATCTGAACCAACGCCTTCAAAACTACAATCTAAGAAAGTGGGGAAAATGACACAAGTGCCGTTACCCACCGTTGATCTAAATTGTAGAATCGAAGAACCCTAGATACTCTTAACCTTGCTCTGATACCAGTTGTTGGTGGAAGAGTCGATTCACGAAACAGTGCTCGCGACAAAACCCAAATCAAGCAAAAAAAATACAATCACGCAATTAAACGACGAAAAACAATATAATTAAAGTGCAGGAATAAGAAAGTAATCAATCATAAACAAGATAGATTTGTTAACGAGATTCACCCACCGTATGGCTAGTCCCCGACAGAGCGAAATCTGCAAACGTCTACTATACTTGAATCAAGTTTGCAAACAAGAGCAAGTCTAGGAGATTTCTCTCAAATCTCTCTATACAAATCTCTCTCTTTCTTAATCTCTCTTGGTATTTGCCTCTTGTGATGATCCTTTGTAATTCTTTTGCCTCGCTCATAAGATGTGCTTTTATAGCACTTAACTAGTACATTGTCATCACCTAACAATGTCACAAAGTCACCACCTAACATTGTTACCACCTAACAATGTCATGCATGTCAAAGTAGTACCTCACAAAGTCACCACCTAACATTGTCACCACCTAACAATGTCATGCATGTCAAAAGTAGCACCTAACAAAGTCACTACCTAACATTGTCACCAGCTTACAATGTCATGCATGTCAAAAGTAGTACCTAACAAAGTCTTAATTTGCATCACTTTTCAACATAGAGGACGTCGACTAATCCCGTAGAAGCTTAGAAATGAATTCTTATACTTAATAACAACAAATAACAAAAGAAAAGAGAAAAGTTCTAATAAGTAAGGCAATTGGTTTCGAGGCATGGAAATTGTGACAAGGAGTCATAAGTTCAACAATACAACCGACACAAAGAGAGTAACTAACATTATTTGTTAAATGGAAAAGAGGGGGGTCTACATGGATCCAACCTCATAACTCAAAATAATAATAAATGAATAGATAAGAATATGTATTCAAAGTGAATTTAGGAAGGTTTTATGACCGGTTCTCAACCTCACATCGCCTCTCTTTTAATTAGCACCAGAAAAAACGGAAATAACAAGAGACCAAGGGAACAATATGAAGGGAGGAAAAATGATAGATTTGAAATCGGGTACTCAAACAATGACTTATTCGGAACGCAAAAACTATCTTGTTATTTCATCAAAACCATTATGGCCTAGTTTGGCAACAAGATGGCTTGGTTTAAGTTAAAATAAAAGCACAAGTTGCATACATTATTAGGAAAAGTACAGCTCGAATCCTAATTGCTACATATATCCAATTTGAAATTATAGCTGGCTATCCTATCCTGATCTTTTTGTTGATTTATGAATCATTTAATTGATTCTCAAATCACCAATGAGCTATAGCTTAGTTGGTAAGGGCACTTCCCCTCTTAGGAAGAGTGCGGGATTTGAACCCAGGAACCCCAAGAGGGGAAGTGGCCACAAATTAACGCTTTGGGGGAAATTCATGGTCCCCTGGGTGCGTGTGTGTGTCATATGCTTGCGTGTGATGTCTGCGTGGGTTTGTTGTGTTGTGTGTTGTGTACATAGGTTAGGGCTTATGGGCCTGCAGCAAAAAAAATTCGATCCTCAAATCTCTCTTTACACCTTCCTTCCTGGAATTCACTCAAATTGTAGTAGTCCTTGATCATAGGATCTGATATAAAGGTTCTTAAATCCTTGCTTCTTATTCACCAGTTAGGGCCTGTTTAGGAATGGAGTTAAGTTTTTGTAAACTGTGGTTTCATAAAGTTAGCAAAAGTTAACTCCAAAATACCAACTTTGGCTTGTTTGGCTGCCATTTTGGAGTTAAGATAACAGTAATTTTTCAGTCTTAAACTGCAGTTATCTCAACTCCAATCTGATCAAAGTTTACTAAACTTCATTTTTTAAGTTTGGGGCTTGCAAACCATAGTTTGCATGCCTCCTACCTCCGTTTTAAAATAAACCTTGTTTATCCTAACTTTGTATCCAAACAGGGCCTTAACATCCATGCAAACAGCGATTTTGTATGTTTGGGAATCACAAAGTTTTGGGTCGTTCGACAACATAGTTTATGAAACTAAGGTCTCACTTAACTATCTTTTTTAAGTGCCGGAAAGAATAAACAATGACGTAACGAAACTTTGCAAAACTCCACTCATTTTGAAGTTTAGAAAAATGGGATTCCAGCCCCCGAACTTTTGGAAACTGCAATTTAGGAATCTCTACGCGGTTTATTTTCTGGAGTTCAGCATTAAAACATCACTAGGAAACCTGTGTTTCGGAAACCGTAACCCATTTGCCAAACGAGGCCTTCACTCACTCTCATTAATTTCGTTAGTCGGAACTCGAAAGCCCTCCATACTTTTTGTTCTCTAAAACCATACAACACTCCACCCCATCATAGGATGGGCTCCCATACAAAATAATTCTTTAAAGAACAATTTTTTGATTTAGGCCATTTAAAAAAATTAATAATAAATTTAGACCACTTTTGGCCACCTAGATGCCACATCAGCACTGGGGTAGGCAATTTTTTTTAAAAAAAATTCCTATACGACACACTTGGCAAGTACGTCCTATGCAAAACACTGATGGGCGCTCAGTGTTTTGTATAGGGCGCACTTGGCAAGTGCGTCTCATATAAAACATTCATAGGGCGCTCATTGTTTTGTATGGGACGCACTTTCAACTGATCCGGGGTTTGTTTCTTCAAATCTCTCTCGATCTCTCTATCTCTCTCTGGTCTCTCCTTCCGAGCTCTCTTGCTCTTTCTCTCTCTTTCTCTCCTCTATCTCTCTCGATCCCTCTCTCTTAGATTTCTCTCTCTCAGATCTCCTCCCGTCTACCCTCCGACCCGATCTTCTCCTCCTTGTTCGACTCGAGAGCCCTTCCTTGTTCGACTCGATCTCTCAGATCTTTCTCAATTAGGTAATTCGATTTTTTGAAAATTCAATTTTTATGTTATCTTAGTAGTATTTTAGTTAGGTTAAAATGGAACATAAATTAAATTTTTATTTTATGAAATTATATTTAGGTTGTTAATTTGTGCATTTTAGTTGTTAATTTGTGCATTTTAGTCGTTAATTTAAGTAATTAGGTGAATAGAAATGTGAAGATAAATAAGTAGAGTGTTTGTGAGAAACTCTCAAAGCATATCTCAAGTTTTCTGACAGGTGGAAAAATGACGGATAATTACATTTCTCTAATTTGTTATTTTGCTGGCCAATTATCGATCGAAGAAAATAACATTTCTAAATACGTAGGAGTGAAAAGTAAGATCACGAAAGTCAAAAAATCTAGCACATACAACAAGTTGAAGTAAGTAGTATACAAAAGTACCAAAATCAATCCGCTAGCGTTCAATATTTCCTTAATATGCAAATGGCCGGCAGAGCATGAATACACCGCCATTAAAGTATCCGATGACGAGAATATACAAGTCATGCTTGGTTCGGAATTGAAACGGTCGAGCAGTTTGTGAAGAAGGATATATTGACGTCCATTCAACTGGCTGAACCTCCTATTGAAGTGCCAGATCCTTCTATTCAAGCATCCGAGCATGAGCTGCAAGGAGAATATTCTCGCATATTTAATATGAATGTTGATTCTACCGGCTTTATATCTCCTACTAATAATGACCAGTATAGAGATCAAAGTTACATAGATGAAGCCACATCAAGCGGAATACCAATGAATTGGCAATTTATGAAGTATTACCTTGTATACCTTTATATCGCATGTATATTTAGCGAAACACCATTTATTTAGAGTGGAGGCATGCTATAGTTTACTAAGTATAAATAAATTTGTGTGTACTTTCTTTGTACCGCCGGTCGGTTTTAATTGCATGTCAACACCAAGCTTTGGCTTCAATTTTATTCCCCAAAATACTGAGCACATGCAGTCATACAATGTGGGATGAACACCGATTGCAGACGATAGGTCAGGATATCGTCATTATGCAACAAGAACATCAAGTACCATGCAAGTCGCTAATGTTGGTTCCGCACATACAACCGATATACCTGCTACCGATCTAGCGGTGTTAGAGCATAATGAAGATGATGGTGATAATGATGATGTTAGTGATGCTGACGGCTTTCAAGCACAAGATAGCATGGAAATTGCACATGTCCTTGATAATAAGAATAATAGACAGTGCATTACCAATTCATGTGTTAATAATAATTTCGTTGCGTTTGAAGATCCACTTGCCGATAACATGACGGATGCTCACATGTTATCAATAGCTGTAATGGAGAATGTCAACTTTCGTAATGATAGGTTTTCGGCAGTTGATACCAACAGTGAGTTGAAGGTGGACGATGTGTTCGAGAATAAAGAGAAGTTAATTCAGGCAGTCGGTATTTGGTCAATTAAACACGGAGTTTCTT
Source organism: Agapanthus africanus (assembly GCA_030015575.1). NCBI lineage: Eukaryota > Viridiplantae > Streptophyta > Magnoliopsida > Asparagales > Amaryllidaceae > Agapanthus > Agapanthus africanus. The sequence goes on from CM057338.1 coordinate 238,968,964, forward strand.
TTAGACCAACCATGAGTAGCAAGACCAAGTACACCGTCGTTTATAAAACAAACGTGAACTGCCCTTGGAGTCTTCATGCATATATCTCGAAGAAATCACAGACATGATATTTTAAGATAAAGAAGTATGCGGGTGATCATACTTATGTGAATCTTATAGTGAATTCGAATCATAAACATGCCACTTCTACATTTCTGTGTAACAGGATCTTGCCTTTCATGAAAGCAGATGTCGATATGACTCCTCGTACGATTCAAGTGCTTGTAAAAGAAACCTTATTTATCGATATAAATTATATGAAGGCATGGAATGCGTTGAACAAGTCATTGTCTAAAATTTATGGAGATTGGGAAGAGTCGTGTGACAATTTGGAACGATATCTTGCCACCTACGGATCAACTAATTCTGGGACTGTCTTCAAAATTACCAACGTACCGCTGTCAGAAAATATTGGATATTTTACCGGTATATTTTGGGCATTTGGACCGGCCATTGAAGATTTCGCTTATTGTCGTCCAGTTCTCAGTATTAATGGGACATTTTTATTCGGCAGTTACAAAGGGATTTTGCTCATTGCTACCAGTGCTGATACAATTGTTAGTCTTTATCCTTTGGCATATGTTGTAGTTGATGGTGAAACCACAGACAATTAGGAGTGGTTCATTACTTGCATTTATAACTACATTTCATTCGTGCAGAAAAAACACGTTACTTTCATATCTGACCGGATGAAAGGCATTCCAACTCCACTAAGAAAGTCATGGCCTGAATCTCATAATCATCGTTATTGTATGCGACGTATCAGAGCCAACTTCGTAACTGCCGGATTTCGTGACAAAACCTTGCAGAATTTGTTCTCCCAAATTGCATGTGCACCAGATGACTTGACATATATCCCACCGAGAGCGGAACTTAAAAGTATATGTCCAAAAGCAGATACTTGGATTGAAAATAGTCTTAAAAATGAAAAAGTCTGATGGGCTCTTTCGAAATTGGCGGTAAACGATTTTGCATGATGACTACGAATGCTTTAGAAAGCTTTAACGGGGTTTTAAAAGGATCTCGATCTTTACATATTCAGGCCTTAGTAGCATGGAGTTTTTACCGTGCGAATAAATACTTCTTTGCACAACGTGAGGAGGGACAAACGTGGCCGACGAAGTTATGTCCTAAGTTCGAACAGCTAATTACAAGCAGGGCTACCGACACTAGGTATGCTTGGACCATGAGATTCGGCCAGTCTGAATGGCAAATGGCTGACAAAAGGGAAAACAATATACTGTAGTCATTAATGGTAGGAACTACAGCTGTATGTGCAATATCCCCAAGTTGCAAAAGCTACCGTGTTCACATGTAATTTCAGCATGTACACGACCAAAGGGCGGGGGGAAACATTGCACATCACGATCTTGTTTCGAATTGGTATTCTATTTCCAAATACAAAGCTGCTTATGCTTCGTTGTTCCATCATGTACTTGATAGCCGATATTGAAAGGAGTACAATAGTCCATCGATATTTCCACCTACCAGTAGGAGATAAGCAGGACGACCACGTTCTATTCGTTTCAAATGTGTTATAGATGAATCATGAGAAGGACGTAGGCAAAATAGATGCAGCATCTGCAACGAGTATGGTCATAACAAGGCACGATGCAAAAATCCTCCAGCTTCATGTCGCCTTTGGTAATCACATTATATACTTTGATATACATGCAAACACACACACACAAAAACAAACATACATACGCATACACATGTTGGCTATAGTGCCCTCAAGGCAATTATTGTAATTGCAAGTAGGCGATTATGATAATTGAATAAGGACCTATACAAGTATAACAGCCTTGCTCGAGATGATAATATGCTATCTGGTTTGTCTTTATCATTATGTATATACGTTTTACTTGTTATTACGTGTCGCTAATACATAATGATAAAGCTCATACGATTATTGCTTGATTACCAGAATTATGATAGTGATCATATACGTGGAAGCTGGGTTGTCCATAAGCACATCCTTAAATGTCCCTAGTCGGGGGAGTATCGAGACTGGGCATCGATATTCCGGAGTAGACTAATGTATACGTTTCTAGACCCCGGCGAAAGGCGGTGGCCGGTCTCATAAGCCATTGGTATTGTGTCACCTAAGATAGTATGCAGGTGCTCACTGTAGATGAGTATACCAGATGGACTCGCCGAGAACTTCTAAATGGTATTTATCTATTGTCAGATAGCAGTTCTGTAATGACATGAGTACAGGTTAGTCTTTTGACCTGAGATCGTCATTTGTCTCATGTGAGTTCCTACTGTACTTAGATTACTATCTTACCACGGCTCAAAGGAGTCATGCAAACAAGTTGTAGTTAGGTGCAATCCCGAGCCATATAGAAGCAGTGAGCGATTGTCAGGGATTCGTCTTTTCTGGTATTAAGAGTCGATGTCGCTCTGTGTTCGGTTGGCCATCATCATAAATCCCTGGCCATGGTGGATGAGATTTACTGATAGGAGTTCAATAGTTTCTCGGTGGGTGATGAGCTTGACTCTGGCACAACTTATCGAATTATTAGAGGTCTGGTGTTATCCACTCCTTAGACCCGGTATGCGACACTCTTAGTTGAAGAGACCGGACTGTACGGAGATTGTCACATTCAGGCTCAGTAGGATACGGACGGACTTGATTGTCGACCTCCCTTTCGGCATATACTTGGATAGCCGTTACGTATAGCTAGTGCTGCTAACGTGTTTATGGTTATGGATTTATCCGCTAACTCACTACCAGCGTATTGTCGAGTCTTTAAAATTCCACACTGAGAGTTTTCCCGGTTCAGGCGATATAATGTAGAGGCCGTATATTGATACGTGCAGGGGTCCGATTAAATACATGTACTGATTACACGGACTTTAATCAGACGGTTGATAATACTAGCCGGTTTAGGATTAAACAGGATTATTAAATCAAATTTTGATTTAATAATTTATATATATATATATATTTTAATATATATATATATATATTCTAGCATTGTGTTCACTATTCATTTTCTCTCTCTAAGCTATCCGTATTTTTATATGGATACGTGTATATGTGTTTGCTACATATACTCATATTTATACGGAATACTTCTAGAAGGAGAACACCTCATTTCTTGATTTTCTTTTAGGAAAATCAAATAAATGAGGTGGAGGGGGAGGTGTAAAGGAGAGCTTGTTGAGAGGGATGGCTTGGATTATTTTATTTAGAAAATTGGATGACATAATTTTGTTGTGGAAAATAAAAGAAAGCTCTCTCTTATAAAGTGTTTTTCGTCACCCTATTAAAATAGGAATACGCGCGCTAGTTAGGCGTATACAGATTCCCCTATCTAGGATAGGCTGGGATTTATTGATTGTGGGGATTTGAATCTCCGGCAGTCGCGGACTAAGCTGCCGTTAATTATTTCTCGTCTTTGGAGCGAGCGAACCTCCGATTGACGGGTAAAACTGGTCATGCGAACTCAATGTGTAGTGTGTGTTGTGTTTTGAAAGGGACTTGGATGTATCGGGGGCCTCATAGAGTTTACGGGGGTCCCGCTACCCGGATAACGGGCTGGGGGTCAAGGAGGCTAGCAGCCCTTTTGCGGGGTGCGGGACAGCGTCCCGTTAGAAATTTTTTCTAGCGGGGATGTGTTTTGAGTGTGGAGAGTATAGGAAAAGAGGGGTGAGGAGCGTCCTAAGGACGCGTGAGATGGTACGTGGACGCTGGACGCCAGCGGGTCATGTGCGTGGCGCGTGAGAGCTGAGCGCCCGCGGATCACGCCAGCGGTCATGCGTCCTGCACGTGGGCGCTGGACGCCAGCGGTCACGCATCCTGCTCGTGGACGCTGGACACCAGCGGGTCACGTGCTCCGCATGCGGCCGCTGGACGCCAGCGGAAAAAAGGGCTTGACCCTCGGACTGGGAGTTGAACTCCCGAGAGACTTTGGACTTAAACTCCTAGAAGAAAGAGGATTTTTATTTGGAGTTAAACTCCTAAAAGATCAGGATTTTGGGGTTAAACTCCTTTAAGGATTTGAATCTTGGAGTTGAACTCCTCAAAAATTGGTTTGGAGTTAAACTCCTAAAGAAAAGATTATTGTTTTGGAGTTAAACTCCCAAAAGATTTTCGGAGATAATGAAAGGGGATCTCTTTCTTCTCCCTTGAGCTCTGGATCCTCTCTTAAGCCTTGGATCTTTCCAAAATGAGATTTTTGGAAATGGATATCCTTCTTCCTCCTCTCTGTTGGTTGGATTTTGGAGAAAATGGATGGTGGGATTTAAAAAATCTCCTTTTTTAGAGATTTGATGGGAGATTTGTACTCCCTTTTAAGGGTTTTATGGTGAAAAACTATTTATTTTTGAGGAAAAAAGAGTTAAACTCTTAATTTAATTCAAAAAGAAGAAGGTTTAAAATCTTGAGGAAGGAGAAGGAGGCACGGAATCCTAGAATTTTTGAGAGAATGAAAGTTATTGATTTTCTCATCATGTTTTCCTTTAATAGGGTTTACAAAAATTTTCTAAATGGCATTTCTGCCTCCCCATGCCTCATGTGCTTTATTTCTTTTTGCACATAAGCCATAGGGTTTACAAAATTTTTGCTTTTTACCCATTTTTCATACATTTATTTCTAAAAATTGTATTTAAACTAATTTGTTGCCTCTTTTCGGCATGGAGCCGGCCCCTTCCATTCTTCGTCTTGACCTGGGCTTGGGCCTGCTTGCTTGGGCTCGGGCCCACTTGGCTTGGGGTTGACTTTGAGTTTGACTTGGTCAACCGAGATATAATTTTTGATCCCAACAAAGTGCCCCCCATCAATAAATGCACACCACGTGTATGGGTTGTGTATAAAATTGATGGATTTTGTTCTATACGGAGATTGATTTGGTTAGGTCCTCTTTTGACGACGTGAAGGGTATGCCGCCATTTTAGCGATGTGGACGGCCGGTGCTGCCCTTTTTTGCGACTTGGACGGTCGGTGCTGTCACTTTTGCGACTTGGACGGTCGGTGCTGCCATTTCTGCGACTTGGACGGTGGATGCTGCCATTTCTGCGACTTGGGCGGTCGGTCGATGCTGCCATTTCTGTGACTTGGACGGTCGGTGCTGCCATTTTTGCGACTTGGACGGTCGGTGCTGCCATTTTTGCGACTTGGACGGTCGGTGCTTGATTTAAGTTGCTTCGCTTCTTGCAGTATCAGGATTTGATTTGACTTGCTCCGCTTTCTACGACGTCGGGATTTGACTTGTTTCCGAGGGGGGGCTTGATTCCGCCAGGGAGGTTGTTGGTTGACTTGCTTCTAAGGTGGGGCTTGATTCCACCAAAGAGGTCATTGGTTGAATCAGTTAATCTGATTGATTTTGGAGTTCTTGTCCATTCCGCGGGGCCTTTTGAGCTTGGAACCGCTGCCGGTGGGACTTTAATTTGATTTATTTGATTTTCTTTTTGTTTGGCAGAACTTTTGAATTTGAGAGGAACTTAGAATTTGGATTTGTTTGGCGTCAACACCACTACACTGGAACAATACCAAGAGAGACTCGTCATTTGCCCTGTGAAGACTTGGGATTTGGGTTTTGGGTCGGCATCAGCACCGCTGCAATGGAACAATGCCATGAGCGACTCGTCATTTTCCCTGAGAAGACTTGGGATTTAGGTTTTGGGTCGGTATCAGCACCGCTGCACTGGAACAATACCAGGAGCTGTTGGAGATAGTGCCCTCAGAGTCAATTATTAGGTCACAGGTACGTGATTGCAATGATTGATGGAGGACCTATCCCGGTAGGACAATCTTACTCGAGATGATAGTATGCTATCTGGTTTACCTTTATCATCGTGTACTGCTTTAAGTGACCTGACACGTCGCTATTACACGTTGATAGAGCCCCTAGGATTCTTGCTTGACCACCAGCAGTATGAGGGCGATCATATAAGTGGGAGCTGGGGGTCTATAAGCATATCCTTAAAAGGTCCCTAGTCGTGAGAGTTTCGAGACAGGGCATCGATTCTCCATAGTAGACTAGTGTATACAGTCGAGACCCCGACGAGGGGCGGTGGCCGGTCTCACAAGCCACTGGTGTCAGTTGGATCACCTAAGATGTATACAGGTGCTCATTGGGTTATGAGTACACCGGACAGGATTCGCCGGGAACATGCTAGTTGGTCATATACCAGACGTCAGATGGCAGTTCCCTGGTGACATGTGTGCAGGTTAGTTCATCGACCTGGGGATCGTCATTTGTCTCGTGTGAGTTCCCGCTGTACTTTGATTACTACCCTACCACGGCTCAAAGGAGTCGTGCAAACAGGTTTTAGTTGGGTACAGTCCCGAGCCACATGGAGGCAGTGAGCGTATCTTCAGGGGTTCGTCTCTCCCGGTATTGGGGGTGAGGTCGTGCTGTGTCTAGGAGAGCCATTACACGAAGCCCTCGGCCGAGGCAAGGAGATTTACTGGTAGGTATTCCAGTAGTATCTCAGGGTGTTCTGGGCTACACTCCGACACGACTTGTACCGCTTTTGGGGGTCTGACTTTTACCAACCCCCTAGGCCCGCCATGCGATGCTCATAGACGAACGGACCGGACTGTACGGATATTGTCACTGACAGGCTCAGTAGGGTGTCAGGCTGAGTTCGCTCACAGACGTCCCTTTTGGTCAATACCTGGTAGCCCGTTATGTATTGGCTTATACCTCTAACGTGCTAGTGGTTAAATCCACAACCAAGGTGTTGATGAGTCTTTAGAGTCCCCCACATTCTGTTACTCAGCTTTCGGGCGAAAGGCTGTAGAGGCCGTATGGAGATATGGCAGGGTCCGATCAGATACGTGCGGTATTGCACGGATCAGGATCGGACAGTTTGTACTATAGGCCGTATGGTTATATGGCAGGGTTCGATTAGATACGTGCGGTATTGCACGGATCAGGATCGAACGGATATTACTAGTCGGTTTTGGTATAAGCCGGATCCTAGTATAGTACAGTGTAGATTTTGTCTCATTGCATTTGTATTTCGGTCGAAATACAAATGCGGGTGTGTATGCACAGTATCGGGGTTTTCCTGTAATTTATTACGGGACCAGTTTTCTGGAGTTGCCAGTTTGCTTTCCGTTTCGGCCGATTTTCTTTGTTCCGTTCATTGGCCGAACTTTGGTGGAGGAGGGCTTATTTGCATTGTTGCAAATAAGTATTTGTGGAGGGGTTCTTTGCATATTCTTGCATCATGATTATTGCACCATACCTTAACTTTCTTCAGTTGATGATGGCTTGACTTTGTTGAGATGATGAGGTTGGTTGAGTGTGGGTTTTGATTTGGTGTGACCTTATCATTATCTTTTCTTTTTCTCCATGAATTATTCATTCCAATTTTTCTCCACCCATTTTTTGAGTGGGCCGGCCACTGTTGTAGGAAGAGAGGTTTATTTTTTTTGAGTGAGAAATTTCTTCATGCATTTTGGTGGACCCCTCCCATTGTGTGTGTGCTGAGAAGTGGTTATTTCCTTTTTGCATGAAGTTAATTTATGCACTCTTCATAAAATTTTCCTGTGAGCACAAATGGCTTTGGCCGAGCCATTTTTGCAGAGGATGCTTCATTATCATTCCCAGCAAGCCTCCATGGATTTTTCTTTCATTTCAATTCCTCCACAAAAGGCAACTCCATAATCCCAAATGAGACATGTAATCCACATTATATTCTATAGCATATCTTGGGCACGTCGACCAGCCAGCTTCGTGCCCGAGTTGCCTCGGCATTGAGGTGGGAGCCCGTAAAAGAAGTAGGCGATGTGGTGCACTTCCGGCGACGAGGAGGAGACGGCACATTCCGCAGGAGATCGGGACGACGATGAGAAGACCGGAGGACTCGGATCTGTCGGTATATCTCTCTTCCCTTTCTTGTAGATAGCTAGGACTAGTTAGTGGTTCGATCCGGGTTTTAGTGCGCGGCGGTTTGCCAGTTCAGTAAAATTTAAAGTTTATCACCGCTTCCGCATTTGGCCGTCGGATTGACGGCCGGGACGCCGCCGTGCACTTACAGGAGCGACCCATCATTTGCCCTGAGAAGACTTAGGATTTGGGTTTTGGGTCGGTATCAGCACCGCTGCACTGGAACAATGCCAGGAACGACTCATTATTTGCCCTGGAAAGACTTGGGATTTAGGTTTGGGTCTGCATCAACACCGCTAACACTGAAGCATAATGCTAAGAGCGACGTTGCCCATTGGGAAGCAATGGCTTAGGAGACGGATTTAGATTCTTATCACCTAAGGCTTTTCAATTTTATAAGCCATAAGGATCTCATAAAAGCATTTTCTCCCAACTCGTCGAGAGGATCTCGCAGGTGTATTTTCTCCCTAGGAATCGTGGGGATTCCTAAGTGTGTTGCTCCTTTGTGAGTCGTAAGGATCTCACGCGGGGATTTTCTCCTCACAAGGTCGAGAGGACTTTGCGAGTATATTTCATCTCTTTTCACGAGTTTGCGTCCTTTCGGGTTTTCACAAACTCGCCGGCAGTCCTGCTGTTTTTACTCACGGAGCCCTTTCGGGTTTTCATTCGTGCCCTTTTTGCTTGTGAACATACCCCTTTTTTCTTCTTTTCTTTTATGCTTCATCACCGGTAGGACTTCAGATGTAGTCTCGCCATTAGGACTTGAGAGAGATAGGGGTTATTTGCACCCTGGATTGTATACAGTTTTACAGGATGTATGATCCAGACTGTAGCGCCGGTGTGCTCAATTCGTCTGCGACTTGAAGCATTCACGCGTAGTATTTCTTGAGATATCGACCATTGATGGGTGGCATGGGCCTTTCTTTCTCGGCATTTATCAGCTGGTAGGATCCTCTGTCGAACACTTTCTCGATGACATATGGTCATTCCCAATTTGGTTCGAATTTTCCCTTGGTATATCGATTGGGGATGATCGGTCTTTTGAAAACCAACACCAATTCGCCTTTCTTGAAAGCATGGAGACGAGTCATCTTGTCATAGGCCCCCGTGACATTTGGGTTCGGTACAGCTCTAGATTTTGTTGTACCACGAGCCTCTTTTCTTCGAAGGCGTCAAGTTCTTCGAGCCGAAGGAGAACATTTTCCTCCTCCTTCAAATTGTGCTGGACGGCCATCCTGAGGCTTGGAACTTCAACTTCGAGAGGGAGGATTGCTTCCACTCTAAAGAGTAATGAATATGGAATGGATTGAGTTGGAGTATGGTGTGGTACGATATGCCCATAACACCTCGTGGAGCTTGAGATTCCAGTCTCTCTTATTGGCTGAAGCATTTTTCCTCAGGAGCTTATATAGATTTTTATTGAAGGCTTCGACTAGCCCATTGGCTGTTGGATTATAAATAGAGCAATATCTTCAGTCTACTTATGCTGACTAGCGAATCTTAAGATTTTGAAGCTCTTGAAAGAAGACCCGTTGTTAGATATGATTCTTCTCGATGTACCAAAGTGGTATATAGAATATTATGCCGGAAGAACGTTAGAATATCTTATAACTTGACTTTTTTTAGCGGGACGGTTTCAGCCCATCCAGAGAAGTAGCCACTTGCGTTCAATATGAACCTATGGCCATTGGATGACGAAGAATCAATCGGGTCAACTATGTCTGTGCCCTAAACTTCGAAGGGCCATGACGCCACCGTAAGTTGCAGCGGATTGGGGTGTTTGTGAATGAAGTCACGGTGAATTTACCAGAAACATTTCTTCGCATGATCTTTACAATCCCTTATCATGGTAGGCCAGTAATACCCAAACCGTTTGATTTGAAGCCGCATTTTGGGGCCAGATTAGTGAGCTCCGCAGATGCTTCATAACTTTTTGGTATTCGGCCGATGACAGACACCTGAGCCAGAGTTGGTCGTATGATCTGCGGTATAGCGTGTTATTTACAAACACATATTGGAGGGCTCTCTTCTTTAACCGAACCCTCGCAGATTTTTCTTCGGGCAGCTTGTCGCGCCGGAAGTACTCTATAAAAGGCTCTCTCTAATCGAGCTCGTCTTGAATAACCAAAATTTCTTCAGCAGGATTGTTCTCTTGTTCTATACTTTCTTCTTCTTTTAAAGAGACTGGAGACAGAATTTGTCGGCTTCTGACTGTAATCAGAATTTCATCCATGTCGGGATCAGCCAGCTCTTTGGCTAAGCGAGCGAGTACGTCGGCTTTTCCGTTCAACGCCCTAAGAACTCTCATTAGTTCAATATGGATGAATTGTTTCATGAGTTCCACCACCCGGTCTCTGTATTGAGCTAACTCGGGTTTATATATCTTGTAATCGTTGCTCACTTGGTTGATGACAAGCTGGGAATTACCATAGACCCGTAGCCGAAGTATTTTCATTTCTATAGCAAGCTCCAGACCAGCTATCAGAGCTTCATAATCAGCCTCGTTGTTTGTGTGAGGTTCGGTAAGAGCGAAGTAACGTCGTAGGGTTCCTCCTGATGGCGTGACGAACACCAATCCTATCCTTGCTTTTATCTCCGGGACGCTTGATTTGCCGGAGGTCCTTATTGATGAGGCTCCATCGAAGTAGAGCTCCCAACATAGTTCGTCATTTTCGAGATGCAACACTTGTTCGTCGGGTAAGTCGTAATTGAGCGGTGACCCTTCTAGTATGGGATGAGCGGCAACGAAGTCGGTGAGGGCTTACCCTTTTACTGCTTTCTGAGGAGTATAGATTATGTCAAATTCAAGCAGCATGACAGCCCATCTTACCATTCTGCCGGCAAGGTATGTTTTGGTCACTAAGTGTTTGAGTGGGTCGACTTTGGAGATCAGCATAACCCTATGAGCGAGCAGATAGTGTCTTAGCTTCTTCACGGCAAAGATCAGGGTCAGGCATTGTTTTTCGATCGGAGAATAGTTATGTTCTGCCCCAACTAATGTTCGACTGAGGTAGCAGAGGGCATTTTCTTTTCTCTCCTCGTTATTCTAGGCAAAGAGCACGCCAAGTGACTCATCCGGCGCAGCAGTGCAGAGAATCAACGGTTTATTTAGTTTTGGAGCAGTAAGTACTGGAGGGTGAAACAGATACTGTTTGATATTTTCGAATGCTTCTAGACATTCGGCATCCCAGACGAAAGGAGCTCCTTTCTTCATGAGCTTCGAGAAGGGCCTGCATCTTCCCGATAGGTTCGAAATAAACCTTCGTATGAAAGCGAGCTTTCCTAGAAAGGATTTAGCTACGTCAGATTCTTTGGAGGAGGCATCTCCATGATGGCCATTATTTTTTATGGGTCAACTTCGATCCCCCGATATCAGACTATAAAGCCTAAGAATTTTCCCGATGACATATCAAAAGCGCACTTAGAGAATTCATTTTCAAATCATGTTCTCTCAGTCGGGTGAAAACGGTCCTGAGATCTCGGATGTGATCGGCCTTGGCTTTAGTCTTCACGACCAAATCATCAACATAACATTCGACGGTTTTATGGATTAAGTCATCAAAGATTTTGGTCATTGCCTTTTGATATCCCGCATTCAATCCGAACGGCATCACCTTGTAGCAGTATATCCCGATCGGGGTTCAAAATGCTGTGTTTCTCATCCTCGGACGACATCTTGATCTGAGTATATCCATGCGAGCCATCTATGAAGGTGAACAACTCGTAATTTGAGGTATCATCGACCATCATTTCCATGACCGGTAGAGGGAAGTCGTCTTTAGAGCATGCTTTGTTTAGGTCCATGAAATCGACATAGACTCGGATCTGCTCATTCTTCTTTTTCACTAGGACGATACATGCGATCCAATCCGCATATTTCTCTTCTCTGATGAAGCCAGCATCGATGAGTTTCTTGGTTTCCTCGATGACCTTTTCTTCCAGCTCCCTTCTCATTCTTCGAGGAGCTCGTTTGGCTGGCTTGACATCAGGAGAAATAGCCAGCTTATGCACGGCCATTTCAGGGGAGAGACTAGGTATTTCTTTGTACGTCCATGCGAAGCAGTCGGCGAACTCACACAACAGGATGATTATCAGCTCTTTCATTTCCTTTGACAAGAGTAAGCCGATGTAGGTCGACCTTAGATTATCAGGAGTTCCCAAATCAATCTCGGTTAGCTCATCGAAGATTGCTTATTCGCCATCTTAGAGCTCTTGAGGGGTTTCTTCTGGCTCGGCTAGCTCGTCTTCATCATTTGAATCTTTGCTGGCTTTACCAATATGGATCATGTAGCATGTCTTGACATCAGGTTGAATGAAACCCATGCCCCGTCTATATGGGATTCATCCATCAATGAGTGCTCGGACCTGAGGCGGGTGCCACAGACCCTTATAAAACTTCGCTTCGAAGTCCGTTTGATATAACCGACATCCGCACATTTTAAAATATTCCTGCATCTCGGACGCATAATATCTGGGGTTTATGACGACTCTTATGACTCTTTCATAGGGAAGGTACGTGGCAAACAAATCATCCAAGTGCACGACAGAATTTGACCCATAAAATATAATCCCATCTGTCCACTCTTTCTTCTGGGAACGTAGAAAGTTTTCAGCTGGTCTACGGTGGAGACTGACAATGCATCGAGCTCTTTGCACATCTGCTCCGGCACCCTTGTGACGGCTAGGGACCCTCCTGTAACTTTGAAGGTCTCTCTTAGCTTTGCTTTTTGCATGAGAGCCCAATCTGCACAGCTGTTGCAAGACGGATCCTCTTCCTCTGATTCTTCAGTGTCGCGCTGCCTAAACGAGGGCGAATTTTGTTGTCTAATGGGCCTTCAATATCAGACTCGTCTGTATCACTACCGAAATGATGGCGAGTTTTACGGAAGGACGTACTTCCAGCGTTGGACTCATCAGTGTCACTGTCGAAATGCGGACGCACTTGGGGTATTTTTGCTTTTGAAATTGACGGTCGACTCAAATTTTCTTCTGAGTTTCAGGACCATTTTGTTTTTGGTCAGCTGTGGCTCAGCACTTTGGGGGTTCACAATGTACCGAGAATCTTCGTATCGGACTTCATGCACACCGAACGGCTGGATGTCTCCGTCAATGCGTCTTTCTTCGCCATTTTTGGTATACATCATGCACCGATGGAGAGTTGACGGAACGATATCGTAATTGTGGAGCCACGGCCGTCCCGGGAGAATCTTATAAGACGTGCATATATTCTTAGTTTCGGTTTGCAGATCCCCAAATTTGATTGGCAGAGCTATGGACCCCAGAACTTGCTGACAGTTTTGATTGAACTTTTGGATGACTATCATTTCCCTTGACAGGTGTCGGACGTCCATTAACAAACTCTTCAGAGTCCGCAAGTTCATGATGTTCACTGAGGACCCCGGATCAATCAATATGCGATTAATTCGGTCTCCATCGCTGTACCCTGTCATGTAAAGCGGTCGTTTGTGCTCAGTTGTTCGTCTTCATCTTTAAATGTGATCGCGGTTATATGCAGAGTGTACTGGGTCTCTTTCATATTAATTCCCGTGAAACGAGCCTGATACCACTCGGGGTTTCGCAGGACATGAATGAGAACATCTCTGAGCTCCTTGGATAGGACCAGAGCATCATAGATGCTTAAGAGAGACAGAAGCTTCCGGAGATGAGCCAAGACATTATAGTCTACCGGGAAAGGACTCAAGTCTTCATGAGCAAGCTCTCCGCCATTTTCTTCATTAGCGACTTGTTTTTCCTTCTCTTTTGGGACGTTGTCTTGATTTGGCGGTAGAGCCTTGCCTCTTTTGAGCTGGATTTGGTTGGCCTTCGTGGCGAGCTCCCCGTCCTCTTCAGGAAAACAAAACTCTTCCTCAGAGTCGCTACCAAGATGGATGACGTAGCATGTCATGACAGGGACCTCATCATTTGAGTTTTCTTCCAGCTCTTCCAAAATCTCAGCTGCTTCTATGGGGAAGAACTCCTTCAATTGAATTAGAGTTCTTTCCTTTTGCTCATAGTTTTCAAGGGAATCGATAGGCTTTTGAATGGTCGATTTCCCCGCCGACTCCCTTTCACTTCGAACCGCACCTTTCCTTTTCTTCTTCTTTATCTTTTTGGATTTTGAGTCCGATTGAGCCGAATTGGTAGCTGGAACGGTGGGCTCCTTCTGCCCCTCCCATTCTGTTCTGGGTTTTTTCTGAAGTACCTTTAGCATCTTCTTTATCTTATTAGATATGTACATACTCCACGGAGGCTGCGGCGAGTCGGATTCATTTCTCGGGACAGCGGATTCAGCCGTCTGCTCCCAGAAGGTTTCAGCTTTTGTCCGTATAAAGTTGATGGTTGCAGCTTGATTGTTCACCAACACACTCTTTGACAGCTCGGTCTTTCCGGTCTTGTATTGCTTTTCGACCCAGTCTTTGAAAATATAGCAATTCTCGATCGCATGGCTCACTAATCTATGGTGCGGGCAATACAGGGGATTGTCGGTCATTTTGGTTTCATGAGGTCTCTTCGACTCCGGCAATTGTAGATCGTTGTTCAGGGCATCCTTGAATAACTTGCGGACTTTGTCCCTCCTAAAAGAGTAAATCTTGTTTTTTTTCTACTTCAGGGAAGACCCTTCTCCTCCCAGCACTGGTTTTCGGGATCGGTCCGTTTTTTGTCCGTCCGCCTTTCGGTTGTCATCATTGTCAGACGCATAGAAGGCATTGGTATTATTGGAATTCCCGTTTTTACGGTTATCGTCGTTTCGGTTCTTCCAAGGCTTATCACTTTAAGAGTCCGGTACAAACACTTGCTTCGAGCGTTCCAACATTTGAACACTCTTGGTCAGCTCCTGAAACGTATTGAGGCCTTCTGTACATAAGAATGGGATCATCCAATTGCTGAGGTTCCCAATGAAAAGGCTGACGGACTGGTCCTGTTCCAGCGGCGGTTTGCACTTGCGTGAGATTACGCCATCGGGCGAAAAAGTCCGTGTTGCTTTCGTTCTACCCCGGCTTGGTCATCACAAGGTTAGCAATGGAGATCTTATCACCGACACTCATGAACCTTTACCGAAATAAAGACTCCATTTAGGCAAAAGTAGTGACGAACCCGTTCGGTATGCTCGCGTACCAGTCGAAAGCGACACTGGTCATGCTGTTGACAAACTGATGAAGGAGTGCATCAATGCCCCATGTATTTCCGCACGACGCTTTAAAGTGGGCGGCGTGCTGATTTGCATTTCCCGTCCCGTCAAATCTTCCGAACTTAGGAATGATGTAGCCGCTGGGGAACTCGATCAGATCGTACTGTGCGGGATATGGCCGCCCACTACTGCCAAATTCTTTCTGAGCTTTGGTTTCGGCCACCAATATTTTAACCTTACTGGTGACCAAATCCATTATCCGATTTTGTATTAGCGGGATAGTGCCATCCGGGGCCAAGGCGTCCCCAGAAGTGGAATGCGGCCGGCTTTCGTGCAACTCGCCTAAACTTGGACCCAAGGAGATAGATCCTGATTGCTTTGGGTTATTATCACCCGGCTCATGAGTAGAGACTTGCGCTTGATTGAAGGACGCCCGAGCAACTTGAGCCGTAGGCTCTATCATGACGTTCGTCAAGTCATCAATTTTTGAATAAAGTTTGGCCATCTCGTTATCTTTGCTCATGAGCTGTTTTTGGAGCTCTTGAAGCAGCACTTACTCTGCAGTCTTGGACGAAAAGTCGACTCTTTCTCGCTATCCGAGCTTGACTCCACATAGACTGAAGGGTCTTTCTGCCTGTCGGCCTCATCAAGAGGGTTTTCATCGTCATGCGGAGGCTGATCTTGGGAAGTGGCGGCCACATTCAAGCCAGATTGGGCTTGGGATGTGGTGGCCCCATCCTTGCATTTGCTGCGCAGGCTGTCGCTGGGATGCGTGCCTGCAATGTAGACCGTATGGATAATATATTCGGCCGTCTTTTCATCCTTAGCAGCTAATTTCGTGGACCGTTGTCGTAGCTCTTCTATTTCGGAAACGGACAATAAATTGAAGATGGTGGCCTGATCGAGTTCTTGAGTGGTGCCGGTACATCTTTTCTGGCTTTGCCCCGTTGCATACGCGCAGCACAGAGCGCCTGACAGATTCTTGAAGAGACGGTGTCATGCTTTCTATGTTGGAGCTGGCATACGTCTCTTTGTAGTATCATTCGGATTGTTGTATTCTTGATTCTGGCGGCCATGACATTTTTCTGAACCCACTTTAGAGGTTCGAAGGAATAGCTGACTTTTACAGCCGACTCAGCAGTCGTCACGGGATAACCCTGCTCTTGGAACCTCATAAGATTCCACTTAGCCGGAGTCCTAGCCCTCTTTTTGGCTCGATACATGAGCCGCTGAGGCGCTTCTGTCTCAACTTTTCTGTTTTGAGCATTTGGAGGTTTCGATTCTTTGGAAAGACGTCGTAGACCGATTGATAGAGAGTCCGGAGAAGACACCCGCTCGCGCAATTGTCAAGGGCACCGCCTGAGCTTACTGGAGATGCTTTGTAGATTCATTAGTGTTGACGGCCTGCCCCTAGTCGGAACAGTGGAGAGCCGTTCGAATACGGATTTGCATTTGGGGTGGGATGCTTCGGTAATCACAACATGCGGCCTCCTGCCCCTTGAGGTCGGTTTGGCCGCTTGGTTTATCAGGGCCTCCGCCAGATGAGCGCTTTCTGTAGGGTAGATGATAATGGAACCAAATTGACGGGACGGTTCCTTCCATTGCCAGTTGAGACTTGCAGGGAGAAACACGCAGGCATTAATCTTGATAACGTACGGGATCGGAGTTGCCTGAGAGATCGAACTGGTCCTTATAGACATTCTTGTTGAATTTGAAGATTATGATTGGAAAGCTGTTATCCTGCACAAATAAGCATGATTTCAGTACATGCAATCGGTATATATGTTGATTGAGTTCGCATGAACGTTTAACCCGAAATATGGGAGGAGAGAAAAGATCCCACCGGGCATGCAAGAATCTATAAAGTGTTTTTCGTCATCCTATTGAGATAGGGATGTACGTGCTTGTCATGCGTATACAGATTCCCCCTGCCTAAGGTAGGCCGGGGTTTATTGATTGTGGGGCTCCGAATCTCTGACAGCCGCGGTCTAAACTGTCGTTAATTACCCCTCGCCTTTGGAGCGAGAAAACCTCCGATTGACGGGTAAAACTAGTCATGAGAACTCAATGTGCAGTGTGTGGTGTGTTTTGAAGGGGATTTGAACGTATCGGGGCCTCGCAGAGTTTACGGAGGTCCATGCGAACTCAAATTTTTTCTAGGGGATGTGTTTTGAGTGTGGAGCGTGTGGGAAAAGAAGGGTGAGAGCATCCTAAGGACGCCTAAGATAGCACGTGGGCGCTGGGCGTCCGCGGGTTACGTGCGTGGACGCTGGGCGTCAGCGGTCACGTGCTCGGCACGTGGGCGCTGGGCGTCAGCGAGTAACGTGCTCGGCACGCGGGCGCTGGGCGCCAGCGAGTAAAGGGGCTTAGCCCCTAGACTGGAAGTTGAACTCCCGACGGATTTTGGAGTTAAACTCCTAAAAAAAAGAGCATTTTTATTTGGAGTTAAACTCCTAAAAGATCCGAATTTTGGAGTTAAACTCTTTTGAAGATTTAGATCTTGGAGTTGAACTCCTCAAATATTGGTTTGGAGCTAAACTCCTAAATAAGATATTCTTGTTTTGGAGTTAAACTCCCAAAAGATTTTCGAAGATGATGAAAGAGGGCCCCTTTCTTCTCCCTTGAGCCCTGAATCCTCTCTTAAGCCTTGGATCTTCCCAAAGTGGGATTTTCGGAGATAGATCTCCTTCTTCCTTCTCTCTGTTGGTTGGATCTTGGAGAAAAAGGGTAGTGAGATTTAAAAAATCTTCCGTTTTAGAGATTTGATGGGAGATTTAAACTCCCCTTCAAGGGTTTTATGGTGAAAAACTATTTCTTTTTGGGGAAAAAAGAGTTAGAACTCTTTGATTTAATTCAAAAAAAGAAGGTTTAAAATCTTGAGCAAGGAGAACGAGACACAGAACCCTAGAATTTTTTAGAGAATGAAAGTTGTTATTGATTTTCTCATCATGTTTGCCTTTTATAGGCTACACACTTTACATATAGTCCCTTAGACTTTTCTAAATGGCACTTATGCTTCCTCATTCCTCATATGTTTATTTTTTTGCATATAAGCCATGGAGTTTACAAAATTTTGACTATTTGCCCATTTTTCATACATTTATTTCTAAAAATTGCATTTAAACTAATTTATTGCCTCCTTTTGACATAGATAAGGCCCCTTCCATACTTGGTCTTGACTTGGACTTGGGCCGGCTTGCTTAGGCTCGGTCCCACTTGACTTGGGGTTGATTTTGAGTTTGACTTGATCAACCGGGGTGTAATTTTTGACCCCAACATCTCTCATTCATTCTTAACACTTAGCTCATTTTGTGTTATGTTATGCTCACGGATCATCTTCTTCCTCCTCCTTTGTGATCTCTTTTGAGTTTTAATTAAGAGAAATGATGAGTGAAAAAATTCTTACATCCCCGACACTCCATTTCTAGCGGGCTTGGAGTGTCGGTCGCTTCCTCAAAGTTCGCTTTGGAGCGAAACTGGAGCTTGGATCGGTTTCCCTTGGGTGGATCATCTTCGGCAATGGCGGTCTCCTCTTGTTTCCAACTGCCTACGAGGAATTTGGAAGGGTCTTACACGATTGGATGGACACGCGACAAAGGTTGTATTTCACAACCTTGTATGTTTTAGTTTCTAGTTTAGTGTTTGGATACGATTTCTAGGTTGTGTTTTCTATCATTCGCTTGAAAATTTTGTTTTCGAATCCGCTTCGGTTTTTCGCTTCTGTTGCGCGAGCGCTACGGAACCCTTCATGGTATCAGAGCTACTAGGCAATTATTCCGATCCATAGGGGGTTCTCACTGTGTGACAGTGTGACGAAGCACATGCTCTTACCCCAGGGTGTCTGGAGATCGGAGGGTCCGGCGGGTTGAAGTCCTTGCGAAGGGTCATGCGTAAAAAGTAGCTGCTGAGAGACCTTTGGACGCCACGGCCAGCTTCCGCTGCGTTGACTGACCTAACAAGGTATCAGAGCCACCCAAACACTAGAACTAGTTATAAACAATGTTATAGTTTCGATGCCGAACGTTTCGTCAGATCGAGTTTCGAATTCCAAGTTTCTGTCCATTTTTGTAAACGCGCCTGAAATTTTTTTAAAGTATGTCGGTGAAATTGTTTTGAGGTATGAAAACATGGCACAAAACCCGAGGAACTAACACATTTTTTAGGCCGACGAAAAATTCATTTTAGCCGACAATGGCGGCCCAAAATTGTCCTTAGGTCCCTGGGTTTTGGTGATTGCTTAGAATTGATGAAAATTGATTTTTGGTATGATTATTTTTGCCCCAGATTTCATATAGTATTATCTTTGCTTTCGGGGCAACACGGAAAACTTTCGGTCGAAATTTTAGTACCGTTTATGATCCGTTGTTTGTAAATGTGTTGTTAAACGTCGTCTAATTGTTATATGTTCGATTAGACAGGGTTGCACAACATATGTAGTTACTTGTAGGTATTATATATATATATATATATATATATATATATATATCTTGTGATGGTTTGGCTAGATTGGCGAGTTGGATAACCCTTCATGTGATGTGTTTGTACAGTTTTGATTTATATTGTTGTATATTCATTTGTTCAGGAGGAGCGGCCGGATTGTGGCCTTCGTTACCGCTTGATGTACATTCTTTTATTGGGACACGGCCATGATGTTGTTGATGTCACCTCTGTATATATATTTCATTTTTGTACTAGGATTAACCCAGGAGAAATGCTCAAGTAGCCGGGTTTTAGAGTGCTGTAGATGGCCGTCTCATGGTGTTAGACTGGGCCGCCTCGCTCTAGAATTGGCAAGTTGTTCGCCGCACTTGTAGGGATTATAGGATCGACCCGTAGAGGAGTGCCGATTACCAGATTTTAGAAAGTGACGGGTGGCCCACTCATGTTATTAAAGCCGGGTTGCCCAGTTTCTAGAATTGGCAGGTAGCTTGCCGCTCTCATAGAGGTCGTGGTTCGATGTTGTACTGGCTATCCACACGACCGGGGAATATCGCGTTTTATTTGCGACTGAAATGAAACGCGAGGGTCCTAGTTTATCCGTTATTCCATATTGTTTGCCGCATGCCTGTGATGATATATATATATTAGATACTTCTATATGTTTTGTATCTGTGTTAGCCCTGCCTCCACCTTGCCGTAAGTTAAGTAACCTTACGGTGAATGTCCGAGGCTTCGTGGCAAATGCGAATGGCATATAAAAGCATACTATTTTGGTTGTTTCTGTTGTAGCTGGAAACTCAAAATGATGGGACTGCATTATATGTTTAATGCAAGGAAAATAAACCTGATTGATGTTGACGGAACCAATTTTTTAAAACTATAGTTATATTCTTTTGCTTTACATATTCGGTTATGAATATCCAGCACCTCATTCGATGAGGAAAGAGTCTTGATCCCGTTATGGGGAGTTCGCTTTTAAGCAAAAGTTTGTGTTACTATAAACACTAGGTTTTCTTCGAAACCACTCGTTTTAGAATGTGGAGCATAAACCACTCCTTTTCAAAGTCACTCAAGTTCCTTCAACGATATCAAGTTCCTTACATTAAAGGTTTTTCGCCAAAAACCAGCCGTAGCCCTCCGTCATTTCAGATTAGTATTGCTTTGTATTCGTGCTGCGTTTATTGATCTCCGTCAAAGCGTAGTGTTCGGTAGCTATGTAGTGCTTTTCTGTTGCATGGTGATGCGATTAGTTAGGACAGTCGTACGGCCTTATTGACCTCATCAAGGGCACGTGCTAGTGGGCTTGGATTAATGCAGAATAATAACGGGTTGAACTTGAGTAGCGACTTATGATTTGTTGACCTAGACAATATCATAAGCCGCTTGGGGCAAAAGCCATATCGAGAGTTTCAAATATAAAGGAAACTTGCCAAGTTTGCACATACCTTCTGAAGTGTGGTGACTTCGGTTGGCTTCCATCAATGTTATCATACAATGATAGTTGAGTCTCGATTCCCACTGATGAGTGGGTATTACTGCTCGGAAGATTTTCACTTCACAATTAGTTAACCTATTAGGTGTCTAGAAAGGTGTTAACATGGTTATGTCTCTGCGACGGGTTATTTAATTGGGTCCATGTGAAAGCACGGGGACCTCCCTCGGAGTACCAACACTCGCCTGGCTGAACGGTTAGCGAACTTGTAAGGTGTACATGATCCCGACTAGTTATCTTTTTAGGGTTTGAAAGAGAATTTGAGAAAACGGTGGGAGTCATCCTGATTAGATAAAGCAATTAATCAATCTAATCTTGTTAAAGTACACGCTGAGTGTTTCTTTTCTCTCTTTCTCTGGTTTGCAACCATGACTGATCTTAAACTAAAACTCGTGAACCAAGTTAATTGAACCTTCATATATACTTTGGTTTTGGATTGTCATGGTTCACGACAAAATCGCATATATCCATGCTGCTCTTACTCCCCTTTGCTTTCTCCAGAACACGTTGTATCACTACGATAATCCATATTGCTTGGAAAGGCCATCGTATAGTTATATACGAACTCGAAGAAATTTATTTCAGTCCGAGGATGGTCACGGGTTTTGGAGAAATTGAATTGTATAATTCGGTTGTCTCTCTTTCTTCATCTTCTCTCAAGCTGTGAGCTCCTTGTAAAAGAAGAGTATACTTGTTAAGCTTGTTGGATAGTCTTCTTCCAGACCTTATGCCGGTGCTGGAAGGTAGGGAATGAAGAAAAAACCAACCTAAGTTGGTGTACAGAAGGTAAGATGTAGAGACATATAAATGGTTGCAGTGAGGACAAAGGAAATTGTGATTTCTGTCGTAAATCTGGACATTGAAAAAGGCATTACTAGGAATACCCGGCCACCCCCTTAAAATATTTATATTTTAGAATTTCTGTAGTGTTATAATTGAAAACTGTTTTCCCAATTGATTCCGACTCCAGGTTATGTATATACCAGATTAGAATCACACATTTGTATGACGTTGCAGATACTGAGTAGGAGTAGAATATTGATAAATGGGCGATTTGATCCTCAATATCGGAATTCGCAGCAATTTGTGATATTGGATTAAATCATTTGGTTTTGCTTCACGGCAACTATTTGGTTTTGAATAACCGTTGTTATGCACCCGTTTTTAAAATGAAATAGCTGTATCTTTATTTTATAAAGTGGGATATAAATTTTGAAAATATGACCTGGACATTTACCTTTATCAGTTGAGGATAAGGTAAGATGCATTGAATAACGGTATAGACATTCTTGACCAAAATACAGTTATTAACATACAAACACACGGAATTTGAGTTAGTAAACTCTTGGGACTTATATATGAAAATGTATGTTGTCAGTGTCCTTTGGGACAAGAGGTTAATACTCTTACTTCATTAAGATTACCTATAAGTTCTCTTATTTTAGACATGCATTCGTTGAAATGCAAGGTCCAAAGATTTTGAGAAGAAGGTTATAGATATAAGAATAAATTAAAGAACCATACGTTGGAAGTATCAGGATTCTTCGAGGTGATTGAAGATGTAGATATTGATGCTAAGTATTCCATCGTAGTAATATTGAGAACTTGCTTCTCTCGCATGTTACTCATCCGTAGGTGCGCTCTTTGATGACCAATGTTGTAGGGCATTTTTCCATTAGGTATTGTGTACTGGAAATAGATGCATACCATTTGAATATGGTGCCATCTAATTAGTGTCTTAGATTCTATATGGACATAGAATAGTTGCATATCTTGAGGATATTAAGATATGGAGTTATCCGTTTTTGTTCAAAAGCAGAATCCGGAGAACTCAAGGCACGTTTCAATAATGGCGGTTTATAGGTTATTCCAAGCATTTAGCAAGGGTTAAACTTCTACCATTTACAAGATCAAAGGTTGCTTTGTTCTTGACTCGCCACCTTTTTATAAAAAAAATGACTTCTTTGCGAAAGAAACAAGTGGGGGTATGGTAGAGCTGGAATTGATTTCAGAACTATGAACGGTTAATGAAAATTTAGTAGAACCTAAGAATTCAATTGGACTCGACAAACCTTAGCTACTCCATGGAATTTAATAGGCGACCTCAGCCACCTGAGAGATACTTCGGTTTCCTCGTAGACGGTGATGATGACCCCAGCAGGTCATGGGAAGTGGTAACTTCCAGGTGACCAGATACAATATGTCAAAGTTGGACTCCACGCACTTCAACGAATTATTAAATTTATTGGGTGTCCTGAAAAAGTAAAACCCATTACGAGCAAGTAAATCTTTCAAGATCTATGAAGATGGAAAGGTATTAACCTAATAAGATTAGACTTGTAGTGAATCATCAAATATTGGTGTAGGGTGTTTTTCGTCACCCCATTGAGATGGGAATACGCGCGCGCTTGTCAGGCGTACTACAAATTCCCCCTGTCTAGGGTAGGCCGGGGTTTAATGATTGTGGGGATCCGAATCTCCGACAGCCGCGGACTAAGCTGCCGTTAATTACCCTCCGCCTTTGGGGCGAGGGAATCTCCGATTGACGGGTCAAACTGGTCATGTGAACTCAATGTGCAGTGTACGTGTGTTGTTGTTTGGGAGGGTTTGAATATATCGGGAGCCACGCAGAGTTTTTACGGGGGTCCCGCTACCCGGATAGCGGGCTGGGGGTCAAGGGGGCTAGCAGCCCCCTTGCGGGGTGCGGGGCAGCGCCCCGTTAGACATCCAAAGGGACAGTATCGTGGAGTATGTGTATGTGTACATTTGTATATATATGTATATATATAAAAAAAAAGGAAAAAAGACATCCAAAGGATGTGTGGGGCCAGCGCCTGGGCGCTTGAGCGCAAGCGCGCCACGTGTCGGCACGTGGGCGCTTTGCGCTCGAGCGCTGGAGCGCAACGCGCCACGTGTCGGCACGTGGGCGCTTTGGGCTCGAGCGCAGTGCGTTGGAGCGCAAGCGCGCCACGTGTCGGCACGTGGGCGCTTTGCGCTCGAGCGCTAGCGCACCAGCGAGGAAAAAAGGGGGGTTTTAGCCCCGGAAATTCTCTAAAGAGAAAATAGGGTGGAGTTAAACTCCTAAGATGCTTTGGGTTAAGGAAATGGGTCCTTCTTCTTCCTTTGCTGGCCGGATCTTGGAGATAAAGAGATGTGAGATTTAAAAATCTTTTCTTTTTGAGATCTGATGGCAGATCTGAGTTCCACTTAATGAGTTTTGTGGTGGAAAACTATTTAGTTTTGAAAAAGGAAGAGTAAAACTCTTGATTTAATTCAAAAGAAAGAAGAAGATTTTGGAACCTTGAAGAATGAAGAAAGATCTCAGATCTGAAACTTTTTTGGAGAAAAAAAGTTGTTGAGATATTTCATTATCTTTGCCTTTATAGGCTATACACTTTACACATAGCCCCTTGGGCTTCACAAAATGGCATTTTGCCTATCCCATGGCTCATGTGCCATTTCTTTTTGCACATAAGCCATGGGCTTTACAAAAATTTGGCTTTATGCCTATTTTTCTTACATTTATCCATAAAACAAAACAAAAGAAATACAACAAAATTATTTATTACAAAATCTTATCTTGGCATGGGGGGAGGCCGGCCGCTTCATGTTCTGGCTCGACCCGGGCATGGGCCCACTGGATCCGGGCTTGGGCCCACTTGGCTTGGGGTTGACTTTGATTTTGACTTGGTCAACCGGGGTGTAAATTTTTACCCCAGCAAATTGCCCCCCATCAATAAATGCACACCACATATGTAGGTCGTGTGCATGAAATTGATGGATCTTCTTTCACATGGAGGCGACTTGATTCGGTTCCCACCTTTTGGGAAGCTGGCACTGCCCTTTTTACGACATGGACGGTCGATGCGGCCCTTTTTGCGACTTGGACGGCCGGTTCTGCCCTTTTTGCGACTTGGACGGTCGGTGCTGCCCTTTTAGCGACGTTGACGGTCGGTTCTGCCCTTTTTGCGACTTGGACGGTCGGTGCTGCCCTTTTAGCGACGTGGACGGTCGGTGCTGCCCTTTTAGCGACGTGGACGGTCGGTGCTGCCCTTTTTGCGACTTGGACGGTCGGTGCTGCCCTTTTAGCTACTTGGACAGTTGGTTCTGCCCTTTTTGCGACTTGGACGGTCGGTGCTGCCTTTTTAGCGATGTGGACGGTCGGTGCTGCCCTTTTAGCGACTTGGACGGTCGGTGCTGCCCTTTTAGCGACGTGGACGGTCGGTTCTTGATTTGACTTGCTCTGCATCTTGCAGTGTCAGGGGTAAACTTGACTTGCTCCGCTTCTTGCGGTGTCGAGATTGGATTCTGACTTACTCCGCTTTCTGCGGTGTCGGAGTGGATGTTGACTTATTGATTTTGATTTGGGTTGACATCAGCATCGCTATACTGGAATATGGTACCAGGAGCGAATCATCATCTGTCATTGAGAGGATTTTGGGATTTTGGTTTTTGTTTGGCATCTGCATTGCTGCACTGGAATAATGCCAGGAGCAACTCATCATTTGCCCCGGGAGGATTTTTTTTTGGAGGGGACTTTGAATGTGGTCTCACCGGTAGTACTTGGGAGAAGTTGGGATTGTTTTACACCCGTGGATTGTATACGGTTTTGCAGGATGTATGATCTAGACCGTAGGGCCGGAAAAATTTCAGGACTTTGTCGGCGTCTGCATCGCTGCACTGGAATATGGTACCAGGAGCGACTCATCATTCACCGTTGGGGTATGGGATTCGGAATTTGGTTGGCGTCTGCATCGCTGCACTGGAATATGGTACCAGGAGCGACTCATCATTCGCCGTTTGGGGATTGGGGAGCGATGGCTTAGGAGACAGGTTTAGATCCCTATCACCTAAGGCTTTTCAATTTTATGGGCCGTGAGGGTCCCATAAAAGCATTTTCTCCCTACGAGTCGTAAGGATCCCGCAGGTGTATTTTCTCCTTAGGAGTCGTGAGGACTCCTAAGTGTATTTTTCCTTTATGAGTCGGAAGGATCCCACAAAGGTTTGTTCTCCTCATATATCGTGAGGCCACATGAGTGGGTCTTATCAATGGAGCATCATTCCCAAAGCGGAGACCAGCCGCGTAACTGGTGATTACAGTAGGGCATGGATATGATGAGAATTATTTGAGCCCGTGGATTGTATACGATAGTCAACTTGGGGACCCACCGTAGGGCCGGGAGAATTTTGAGAAATTGGATTTTGGTTGGCGTCTGCATCGCCGCACTGGAATGTGGTACCAGGAGCGACTCATCATTTGCCGCTTGGGAACTTGGAATTTGAATCTTGTTTGGCATCAGCATTGCTGCACTGGAATAATACCAGGAGCAACTCATCATTTGCCTTGGGAGGACTTGAGATTTGGGTTTTTGGTCGACATCAGCACCGCTAACACTGAAGCGACATGCCAGGAGCGACTCATCATTTGCCGTTGCCCGTTGGGGAACGATGGCTTAGGAGACAGGTTTGGGTCCCTATCACCTAAGGCTTTTCAATTTTATAGGCCGTGAGGGTCCCATAAAAGCATTTTCTCCCTACAAGTCGTAAGGATCCCGCAGGTGTATTTTCTCCTTAGGAATCGTGAGGATTCCTAAATGTGTTGCTCCTTTGTGAGTCGTAAGGATCTCACGCAGGGTTTTCTCCTCACAAGGTCGAGAGGACTTTATGAGTATATTTCATCTCCTTTCACGAGTTTGCGCCCTTTCGGGTTTTCACAGACTCGCCGGTAGTCCTGCTGTTTTTACTCACGGAGCCCTTTCGGGGTTTCATCCGTGCCCGTTTTGCTTGTGGACATACCGCTTAATTTTTTTTATTTCTTTTATCATTTTTATTTCTTTTTTCTTTTTTCTTTTTTTTCTTTTTCTTTTTCTTTTTCTCTTTTTTTTGCCGCTGGTGGGACTTTAAAGGTAGTCTCACCGGCAGGATTTGGGAGAGATAGGGGCCATTTACGCCCGTGGATTGTATACGGTTTTGCAGGATGTATGATCCAGACCGTAGGGCTGATGTGCTCAATTCGCCTGCGACTTGGAGCATTCATGTGTAGTATTTCTTGAGATATCGGCCATTGATGGGTGGCATGGGCCTTTCTCCCTCGGCACTTATTAGTTGGTAGGATCCTCCGTCGAACACATTCTCGATGACGTATGGTCCTTCCCAGTTTGGCTCAAATTTTCCCTTGG
This sequence comes from Agapanthus africanus, assembly GCA_030015575.1. NCBI lineage: Eukaryota > Viridiplantae > Streptophyta > Magnoliopsida > Asparagales > Amaryllidaceae > Agapanthus > Agapanthus africanus. Next base: position 238,996,093 of record CM057338.1, read on the forward strand.
CATGTCGATTGGGAATGATCGGTCTTTTGAGGACCAACACCAATTCACCTTTCTTGAAAGCGCGGAGACGGGTTATCTTGTCATAAGCCAGTGACATTTGGGCTCGGTATAGCTCCAGATTTTGCTGCACCGCGAGCCTCTTTTCTTCGAGGGCATCGAGCTCTTCAAGTCGAAGGAGAACGTTTTCCTCCTCCGTCAACTCGTGCTGAACGGCCATTCTTAAGCTTGGAACTTCAACTTCGAGGGGGAGGACCGCCTCCACTCCGAAGAGCAATGAGTATGGGGTGGACTGTGTTGGAGTACGGTGCGTGGTACGATATGCCCACAACGCCTCATGAAGTTTGAGATTCCAGTCTCTTTTGTTGGCTGAAGCATTTTTCCTCAGGAGCTTGCATAGAGTCTTATTGAAGGCTTCGGCTAGCCCATTGGCTCTTGGATTATAGATGGAGGAATGTCTCCAGTCTATCTTGTGCTGAGTAGCGAACCTTGAGACATTGAAGCTCTTGAAAGAAGGTCCATTGTCGGAAATGATTCTTCTTGGTGTACCGAAACGGTATAGAATATTATGCTGGAAGAATGTCAGAATATCTTTTGTCTTGACTTCTTTTAGCGGGACAGCCTCAGCCCATCTGGAGAAGTAGTCTGTCGCGGCCAATATGAATCGGTGGCCTTTGGATGATGGAGGATCAATTGGGCCAACAATGTCGGTGCCCCAGACTTCAAAGGGCCACGACGCCACCGTTGGATGCAACGGATTGGGATGCTTGTGAATGAAATCACCATGGATTTGGCAGATCTGACATTTCTTTGCATGCGCTCCGCAATCCCGTATCATGGTGGGCCAGTAATACCCAAGCCGTTTGATTTGAAGTCGCATCTTGGGGCCAGATTGGTGAGCACCGCAAACGCCCGAGTGAATATATTTCATGACCTTTTGGGCTTCGGCCAATGACAGACACGTGAGCCAGAGTTGGTCATATGACCTGCGGTATAACGTGTTATTTACAAACACGTATCGGAGAGCTCTTTTCTTCAGCTGAATCCTCACAGATTTTTCTTCGGGCAGCTTGTCGTATCGGAAGTACTCTATGAAGGGTTCTCTCCAATCGGACTCGTCTTGGATGATCGAAGCTTCTTCGGCAGGACTGCTCTTCTGTTCCGCGCTTTCCTCTTCTCATAGAGAGAATGGGGGTAGAATTTGTCGGCTCCTAACTGTGATCAGAATTTCGTCCATGTCAGGATCAGCCAGCTCCTTGGCTAGGCGAGCGAGTATGTCGGCTTTTCCGTTCAATGCTCTGGGGATTCTCATTAGTTCAATATGAGTGAACCGTTTCATGAGTTCCACCGCTCGGCCTCTGTACCGAGCTAACTCGGGTTTGTATATTTTATAGTCGCCGCTTACTTGGTTGACAACAAGCTGGGAGTCACCGTAAACCCGTAGCCGAAGGATTTCTATTTCTATGGCAAGCTCCAAACCAGCTATCATAGCTTCATATTCAGCCTCATTGTTTGTGCGAGGCTCGGTGAGAGCAAAAGAACGCCGTAAGGTTCCCATTGATGGCGTGATGAACACCAATCCTATCCCTGCTTTTATCTCCGGGACGCTTGATTTACTAGAGGTTCTTATCGATGAGGCCCCATCGAAGTAGGGCTCCCAACATGGCTCGTCGTTCTCGAGGTGCAACACTTGTTCGTCGGATAACTCACAATTTAGCGGCGACCCTTCTGGTATGGGATGAGCAGCGAGAAAGTCTGCAAGAGCTTGCCCTTTTACTGCTTTCTGAGGAGTATAAACTATGTCAAACTCAAGTAGCATGACAGCCCATCTTGCCATTCTGCCGGCTAGGCTTGCTTTGGTCATCAAGTGTTTGAGCGGGTCGACCTTGGAGATCAGCATAACCCGATGAGCCAGCAGATAGTGCCTCAGCTTCTTCACAGCAAATATCAGAGCCAGGCATTGCTTTTCGATTGGGGAATAGTTGTGTTCCGTCCCGACTAGAGTTCGACTGAGGTAGTAGAGGGCATTTTCCTTTCCCTCCTCGTTATTCTGGGCGAGGAGCGCACCGAGTGACTCATCTAGCGCGGCAGTGTAGAGAATCAACGATTTATTTGGAATGAGAGCGGCCAGCACTGGAGGGTGCAACAAGTATTGTTTGATGCTTTCGAACGCTGCTTGACATTCGGCATCCCAGATAAAAGGAGCTCCTTTCTTCATGAGCTTTGAGAAGGGCCTACATCTCCCCGATAAATTTGAGATGAACCTCCGTATATAAGCAAGCTTGCCTTGAAAAGATCTTAGCTGCGTCAGACTCTTCGGAGGGGGCATCTCCATGATGGCCTTTATCTTTGATGGGTCAACTTCGATCCCTCGATGTCGAACTATGAAGCCCAGGAATTTTCCCGATGACACGCTAAAAGCGCATTTCAGAGGATTCATCTTCAGGTCAAATTCCTTCAGTCTGGTGAGAACGGTCCTAAGATCCTGGATATGATCGGCCTTGGTTTCAGTCTTAACGACCAGATCATCAACATAACATTCGACGACTTTATGAATTAGGTCATCGAAGATATTGGTCATTGCCCTTTGATATGTAGCACCTGCGTTCTTCAGTCCGAACGGCATCACCTTGTAGCAATATATTCCGATCGGAGTTCGAAATGCTGTGTGCTTCTCATCCTCAGGCGACATCTTGATCTGATTATATCCAGACGAGCCATCCATAAAGGTGAACAACTCGTAATTTGAGGTGTCATCGACCATCATTTCCATGACCGGTAGCGGGAAGTCGTCCTTTGGACATGCCTTGTTGAGGTCCCTGAAATCGACACAAACTCGGATCTGCCCATTTTTCTTCTTCACTGGGACTATGCATGCGATCCAGTCCGCATATTTCTCTTCCCTGATGAAGCCGGCATCGATGAGTTTCTTGGTTTCCTCGATGACCTTTTCTTCCAACTCCCTTTTCATTCTTCGAGGAGCTTGTTTGACTGGCTTAGCATCGGGAGATATAGCCAACTTATGTACGGCCACTTCAGGGGAAAGGCCAGGCATTTCTTTGTATGTCCACGCGAAGCAGTCGACGAACTCATGCAGCAGGGCAATTATCTACGCTTTCATTTCCTCTGACAAGAGCGAGCTGATGTAGGTCGGCCTTGGATTATCGGGCGTTCCTAAGTCAATCTCGGTTAGCTCGTCAAAGGTTGCTTGTCCGCCATCTTCGAGCTCTTGAGGAGCTTCTTCTGGCTCGGCTATCTCGTCGTCATCATTTGATCTTTCGCTGGCCTTACCAACATGGGTCATGTAGCATGCTTTGGGATCAGGTTGAATGTAGCCTATGCTCCGTCTATCTGGAATTCGTCCATCGATGAGTGCTCGGACCTGGGGAGGATACCATAGCCCTTCGTAAAACTTTGCTTTGGACTCCGTTTGATATAACCGGCATCCGCACTTTTTGAAGTATTCCCGCATCTCGGGCGCATAGTATCTGGGATTGAGGATGACCCTTATGCCTCTTTCGAATGGAAGGCATGCGACAGACAAATCGTCCGGATGCACAACGGGGTTTAACCCATAAAACAGGATGCCCTTCTGTCTACTTTTCCTCCCGGGAACGTAGAAAGTTTTCAGCTGGTCTACGGTGGCGACTGACAACGCATCGAGCTCTTTGCACATCTGCTCTGGTACCTTTGTGACGGCTAGAGACCCTTCTGCGACTTCGAAGGTCTCTCGTAGTTTCGCTTGCTGCATGGGGGGCCAATCTGCACAGCTGTTGCACGGCAGGTCCTCTTCTTCTGACTCTTCAGTGTCACTGCCAAGATGAGGGCGGGCTTTGCTGCTAGATGGGCCTTCAGTAACAGATTCGTCCGAATCGCTACCGAAATGAGGGCGAGTTTTGCGGAAGGACGGGCTTCCAGCGTCGGACTCATCAGTGTCGCTGCCGAAATGCGGGCGCACTTGGGTATTTTTGCTTTTGAAAGTGATAGCCGGCGCAGATTTGCTTTTGAGTCTTGGGGCCGGTCTATCCTCAGTCAGTTGTGGCTTAGCATTTTGGTGGTTCATAAAGTACCGAGAATCTTCATATCGAACTTCATGCACACCGAACGGCTGGATGTCTCCGTCAATGCGTTTTTCTTCGCCATTTTTAGTATACTTCATGCATTGATGGAGAGTTGACGGAATGATGCCGTAATCGTGGAGCCACGGCCGCCCCAAGAGAATCTTATAAGACGTGTCGGCGTCGATCACGTATATCTTAGCTTCAGTTTGCAGATCCCCGAATTTGATTGGCAAAGCTATAGACCCCAGAACTTGCTGGCAATTTTGGTCGAAGCCTTGAATGACAATCCTTTCCCTTGACAGGTGTCGGACGTCCATTGACAAACTCTTCAGAGTTCGCAAGTTCATGATGTTCACTGAGGACCCCGGATCAATCAATATGCGATTAATTCGATCTCCGTCGCTGTACCCGGTCACGTAAAGCGGCCGATTATGCTCAGCCGTTCCCAGTAGCAAGTCTTCATCCTTAAATGTGACTGCGGCGGCATGCAAAGCGTGCTGGGCTTCTTTCATATTAATTTCCACAAAGTGAGCCTGATACCGCTCGGGGTTTTGTAGAGCGTGAATGAGAACATCTCTAAGTTCCTTAGATAGGACCAAGGCGTCGTAGATGCTCAGGAGAGACGGAAGCTTCCGGAGATGTGCCAAGACATTATAGTCCACCGAGAAAGGACTTGTGTTTTCATCAGCCGGTTCTCTGCCATCTTCTTCATTAGCTACTTGTTTTTCCTTCCCTTTTAGGGCGTTGCCCTGATTTGGCGGTAGAGCCCTGCCGCTTCTGAGCTGGATTTGATTGGCCGTTGTGGCGAGCTCTTCGTCCTCTTCGGGAAAACAGAGCTCCTCTTCCGAGTCGCTGCCAAGATGGATGGCGTAGCAGGTCACTACTGGGATCTCTTCATTGGAGTCTTCTTCTAACTCCTCCAGAATTTCAGCCGCTTGTACAGGGAAGAACTCCTTCAATTGAATCAATGTTCTTTCCTTTTGTTCATATTCTTCGAGGGAATCGATATATTTTTGAATGGTTGATTTCCCTGCAGACTCTTTTTCGCGCCGAGCTGCACTTTTCCTCTTCTTGAGCTTCTTGGATTTTGAGCCTGATGGAGCCGCATTGGCAGCTGGACTGGTAGGCTTCTTCTGTCCTTCCCATTCCATCCTGGGCTCTTTCTGAAGTAGCTTTAGCATCTTCTTCGTCTTATTAGATATGTGCGTACTCCACGGAGGCCGCGATGAGTCAGTTTCGTTTGTCAGGGCAGCAGGTTCAGCTGTCTGCTCCCAGAAGGGTTCAACTTCTGTCTGTATAAAGTTGGCGGTTGCAACTTGATTGTTCACCAACACGCTTTTGGACAGCTCGATCTCTCCAGCCTTGTACTACTTCTCGGCCCAGTCTTTGAAGATATAGCAATCCTCGATCGCATGGCTCACTACTCGGTGGTACGGGCAATACAGAGGATTGTCGGTCATTTTTGCTTCTTGGGGTCTTTTCGACTTCGGCAATTGTAGGCCGTTGTTCAAGGCATCTTTAAATATCTTGCGGATCTTGTCCCTTCTGAAAAAGTAAACCTTGTTCTTTTTCTCCTCTAAGGAAGGCCCATCTCCTTCCAGCAATGGCTTTCGAGACCGGTTGGTTTTGGATTCGTCCGCCCTTCGCTTTTCTTCACCGTCGGACGCATTGAAGATATTGGTACTACTGGAACTCCCGCTTCTACGGTTGTCGTCCCGCTTGCTTTTCCAAGTTTTGTCTCTCTGAGAATCCGGTGGGGACTCTTGCTTCGAGCGTTCCAGCATTTGGATTTTCTTGGTTAGCTCCTGAAATGTCTTGAGGCCCGCCGTACACAAAAATGGGACCATCCAATTGCTGAGGTTCCCAATGAGAAGGCTGACGGACTGGTCCTGCTCCAGCGGCGGTTCGCACTTGACTGTGAGATTACGCCATCGAGCGATAAAGTCGGTGTTGCTTTCATTCTTCCCCGGTTTGGTCCTCACAAGGTCGGCAATGGAGATTTTATCACTGACACTCATGAACCTTTGCCGAAACAGGGACTCCATTTGGGCAAAGGTAATGACGGACCCGTCCGGTATACTCGCATACCAGTCGCAGGCGACGCCGGTCAGGCTGTTGACAAACTGACGAAGAAGGAGCGCGTCATTTCCCCCTGTATTTCTGCACGATGCTTTGAAGTGGGCGACGTGCTGATTTGCATTCCCTGTTCCATCAAATCTTCCGAACTTAGGAATGACATAGCCGCTTGGGAACTCAATCAGATCGTACTGTGCGGGATATGGCCGCCCACTACTGCCGATTTCTTTCTGAGCTTCAGCTTCGGCCACCAATGTTTTAACCTTGCTGGTGACCAAATCCATTATCCGATCCTGTGTTAGCGGGATGGTGCTATCTGGGGCCAAGGCGTCCCCAGAAGCGGAATGTGGCCGGCTTTCATGTTGCTCGACCAGTCTGGGACCCGAAGGAACAGGCATTGGCTGCCTCGGATTGTCATCACCCGGCTGATTAGCAGCGGCTTGTGCTTGATTGGGAGGCGCTCGAGCAATTTGAGCCATAAGCTGCATCACCACGTTCGTTAAGTCGTCAATCTTCGAATAAAGCTTGGCCATCTCTTTATCTTTGCTCCTGAGCTGTTTTCGAAGCTCTTGAAGCAGCTCTTGCTCCGCAGTCCTGGGACGGAAAGTCGGCTCTTCCTCGCTGTCCGAGCTTGACTCTGCATGGACCGAGGGGTCTTTCTGCCTATCATCCTCATCGAGAGGGTTTTCTTCATCCAGCGGGGGCGGCTGTTCTTGGGCAGCGGCAACCACATTCAGGCTAGATTGGGCTTGGGATGTGGTTGCCCCATCCTTGCTTTTGCTGCGAAGGTTGTCGCTGGGGCGCCCGCCCGCCATATAGACCGTATGGATGATATATCCGGCCGTCTTTCTATTATTGGCAGCTGATTTCACGGATCGCTGTCTTGACCCCCTTGTTTCGGTAGCTGGTAGTCGATTGAAGGCGGCTGACCTAACCAGGTTCTTGAATGGTGCTGGAGCATCTTTTCTGGGTTTGCCCCACTTCTTTCGTGCGGCACAGAGTGCTTGATAGACTTTTGAAGAGACAATGTCATACCTTTTCTGTTGGGGCTGGGACACGTCTCTTTGCGGCACTGTTCGGACCGCTGTCTTCTTGATTCTGGCGGTCATGGCATTTTTCTGAACCCACTTCAGAGGCTCGAAGGAATTGTTGATTCTTACGTCCGACTCAACCGTCGTCGCGGGACAACCCTGCACTTGGAACTTCACATGATTCCATTTGGCCGAAGCCTTGGCCCTCTTGTTAGCTCGATACCTGAGCCGCTTCTGCCTTAACTTTTCTGTTCTAAGCGCCTGGCAGACTTCGGCTTTTCGGGAAGACACCGCGGACTGGACGAAGGAGGGCCTTGGAGATACGCTCGATTGCGTATTTGTTGGAGTCATCGCCTGAGCTTGTCCGCGACATTTGATGTTGCCCTTCGCACCGGAAGTCTTGCCCCCAACTAGAGCGCCAGGGAGTCGTTCAGACACCATCTTAAGTTTCGGTTGTGGTGCCTTAGCAATCACAACATTCGGCCTCTTGCCCCTCGGGACCGGCTTGGCCACCTGTTCCGCGGGGATTTCCGCCAGATGAGCGCTTCCGGCAGGGTAGATGATGACGGAGCCAAACTGGCGGGGCGGTTCCTCCCACTGTCGACTGAGGCTTGCAGGGAGAACCACACGAGCGTTGATCTTGACCATGTCCGGAATCGGGGTCACGTTGGAAGCTGAATTCGTCTGGGGAGACATTGTCGTCGAAGGTTGATTGCTGCACAAAAAAAAACATCATTTCAGTATAGGCAATCGATATGTATATTGATTGAGTTCGCATGAACGTTTAACCCGAAATATGGGAGGAGAGATTGGTCCAACCGGGCGTGCCAGAATCTGTAGGGTGTTTTTCGTCACCCCATTGACATGGGAATACGCGCGCGCTTGTCAGGCGTACTACAAATTCCCCCTGCCTAGGGTAGGCCGGGGTTTAATGATTGTGGGGATCCGAATCTCCGACAGCCGCGGACTAAGCTGCCGTTAATTACCCTCCGCCTTTGGGGTGAGGGAACCTCCGATTGACGGGTCAAACTGGTCATGTGAACTCAATGTGCAGTGTACGTGTGTTGTTGTTTGAGGGGGTTTGAATATATCGGGAGCCACGCAGAGTTTTTACGGGGGTCCCGCTACTCGGATAGCGGGCTGAGGGTCAAGGGGGCTAGCAGCCCCCTTGTGGGGTGTGGGGCAGCGCCCCGTTAGAAATTTTTTTTCTAACAGGGACAGTGTCGTGGAGTATGTGTACATTTGTATACATATGTATATATATAAAAAAAAGGGAAAAAGACATCCAAAGGATGCGTGGGGCCAGCGCCTGGGCGCTTGAGCGCAACGCGCCACGTGTCGGTACGTGGGCGCTTTGCGCTCGAGCGCTGGAGCACAACGCGCCACGTGTCGGCACGTGAGCGCTTTGCGCTCGAGCACAGGAGCACAACGCGCCACGTGTCGGCACGTGGGCGCTTTGCGCTCGAGCGCTGGAGCGCAAGCGCGCCACGTGTCGGCACGTGGACGCTTTGCGCTCGAGCGCTAGCGCACCAGCGAGGAAAAAAGGGGGGGTTTAGCCCCGGGGGGTTTTAGCCCCGGAAATTCTCTAAAGAGAAAATAGGGTGGAGTTAAACTCCTAAGATGCTTTGGGTTAAGGAAATGGGTCCTTCTTCTTCCTTTGCTGGCCGGATTTTGGAGATAAAGAGATGTGAGAGTTAAAAATCTTTTCTTTTTGAGATCTGATGGCAGATCTGAGTTCCCCTTAATGAGTTTTGTGGTGGAAAACTATTTAGTTTTGAAAAAGGAAGAGTAAAACTCTTGATTTAATTCAAAAGAAAGAAGAAGATTTTGGAACCTTGAAGAAGGAAGAAAGATCTCAGATCTGAAACTTTTTTGGAGAAAAAAAGTTGTTGAGATATTTCATTATCTTTGCCTTTATAGGCTATACACTTTACACATAGCCTCTTGGGCTTCACAAAATGGCATTTTGCCTGTCCCATGGCTCATGTGCCATTTCTTTTTGCACATAAGCCATGGGCTTTACAAAAATTTGGCTTTATACCTATTTTTCTTACATTTATCCATAAAACAAAACAAAAGAAATACAACAAAATTATTTATTACAAAATTTTATCTTGGCATGGGGGAGGCCGGCCGCTTCATGTTCTGGCTCGACTCGGGCATGGGCCCACTGGATCTTGGCTTGGGCCCACTTGGCTTGGGGTTGACTTTGATTTTGACTTGGTCAACCGGGGTGTAAATTTTTACCCCAACAATTGGGCGTGGATTGTGACGAAACTTTTACTTATGTGTCTATGCAGAAGTCCATACGGATATGACTTACCAGTGTTGCTATTTAAGACTATGATATCTGGCAAGAGGATGACTAAAACGCCTTTCTAAATAAGAATTTAAAAGTGCACGTGTATACGACTTTGCCACAAGATTATCGTAGTCAGCGGGAGCAGCGAAAGGTGTGTAAGTAGGTTATGTCTATTTATAGACTAAAGCAGGCATAGCGGAGATAAATCATCTATTTTGATGTGACAATCAAGGTGTTTGACTTTATCAAAACAACAGATGAACCTGGTGAGAAAGATGTAAGGAGTACTGTCCGGACATTTGGATGACATACTCCGGATAGGAAGTGATATTTCTATACTACAATCGGTCAAACTATGATTGTCACATATGTTTTGTAACACCCTAGTACGTTTATACAATATAATTTGGTAATTTAAGTTTTTCTTTAAAATTCTTTTATTCTTTTTGCTATTGGGTTGCGAATGATTTAAGTGGTGGTGGTGGTCGTTATCCGACCCGACCCGCATGTTTAAAACCCGACATAATGCAGGGTTATATCCAATATTTACAAGTACGGTGCATCTGCGTGAATCTAGTACTATATATACTTTATATATGTTTAAATCTTTACATATCCGTTTATAAAACAAGTTATGTATAAATAATATCTTTGGCTACCTAACTTTACATGGCATATCATCCCAATATCTGAGTGTTGATCTTATCTATTATATTCATATCCTAAAATATAGACAACAAAATATTTAGAAATCTTTACGTATATTTATTTAAATTTTATTTGGGGTATATGTATTTAATAATAGATTGTTGCATTATGGGTAAAATCCTTACGTATGTATTTTATATTTAAAAATTATATTTTTGACTAAATTCGAGAAATATTTGGAGTGATCTGGTATTATTTGTAAAATCCTACAAAATATATATAATATATTCCCTAATATATATTCGTATACCTTTATTATATATAACTGTTATATATATTATAAATATATTATTTATAATATAAACTCTCTCTCTCTCCTCCCCGTCTCCATCTCCCTCCTCTCGTTTTCTTCCTTCTCACGCCCGAGCCTTAACCCGTGTCGTCCCCTCTCGTCGTCGTCACCGCCTCTTCATGCTCACCTCCTCAACATCCCCACCATTATCCTCACTTCCTTCCTCCTTCCTCGAGACCCTACCCAAGCCGACTATACAGCCCATCGTCGTCGTCACCTTCACCTTCCTCGTCGACGTCGACGCTTGAACCTGACCACCACCAGTATCATCGTCACTTCCTCCTTGTCGCCAGCACCAGAGCACCCCTCACCACCATCTCCTTCCCCTTCTTCTTCTTCTCTTTTTCTCCGATCACCAGCCCATCCCATCACCGCCCACAACATCTTGCCGTTGACCTCGTCCCCCATCTCTTCATCACCGACCAACTTCCTTTTCTTTCTCGTCCTCGTTAAACCCAGAGAACCCAACAGCCTATCTCCTCCTCTTCTTCTTCTTTCTTTTTCTTCTCTTTCTTCTATTAGTTTCGCCGGAGTTGGTCACGTCGCCGACGACCCAGACGACCTCAGTCACCATCATCGTTTACTCAAGTTACCACTTCACGCAGTTGCTAAGTGCAGGCCAAGTTTTACTTACGTCAGGTTTTGCATTGTGTTTTTGTTTGGTATTCGGAACGTAATATCCGTATTTTCATCGTGGGTTTTCGATCAGACAAGTTTCTAAACTTGCAACATGCTACATTACGTATTCCATTATATATGTAGTTATTTATTAGTATGCGTATGTTAATAGTTAGCATGTTATTTGCAATTTACAAATTTTACAGCATCAATCCGTATTTATATCAATAACGGCTTTATCTAGTTGCATATTAGCAAACGTAAAATGTTATTACTGATAGATATACGAATAGATTGATTACATCTTACAACATAGATAATATGCATTAGTCATTTCTACCGTATTTAGATAACTGGTCACTGTTTTCCATCTAGTATTCTTTCTGTTAATATACACTACTTGACATATTCATAAGACATTACTAGACCTGTTACTTGGATTATTACTAATACCGACAATTCTGACTTGTTGTTCTGATGGACGTGACTTGTTGTTTAGATAGACAAGACATGTACCTGCTTGATCCTGCATTGGCATTAGGTAGAGATCGTTAATACATGACTTTAACACAAAACATGGAGGAAAAGGGGAAATCAATAATGAAACCTGAGTTGTAATTCAACAGTTCGATACTTTCCAGAGACCGATCAGTCGATGCGGGCTTCGGGCCCCGGAATGATGATGCCAATATCATTCATCTGTACATGATACCCTGTTTTTACTGCTTCACGGCACGTCTCGGATTCAGCCCCGAGGGTCTTGACCGTGATCCCAAGCACGCACGGGATACTATTGAGTTACATCGACGATTCCATTAATTGATTTCAAAGACTTATAGAATAGATAACCTAAAAACACAAACTTTAAAATACACATAGCATATCTATAGCTCACTGTTTTGCACATATGTTTATTATTTATACCCATGTTTATGACGTAGCATCCTATTATGGTTATTACTATTATTTTGATATTTATGACGCACTGACGTCTGGGTTGTGCATGGCCCAGTTCCCTTGACTTTATCGCAGGAAGATCAGGAGTATTTAATAAGTAAACCGAGCAGTGAGGAGCTTGATGATTAGTTTTAGAGATACTTGGTTTATTTTATCTCCGCGGTTTAAATTTACCGATGTGATCCCATAGATATGTGATTAAGATATTATTCTTATTGGATCTTTATTCGTTTCCGCTATATATATTTCTTGACTTTTATTTACCGCGGCAGATGGACATGTGTTAGTTAGATTTTATTTATTGTTCTTGATATCTGATTGACAACCGTAATGTGACTATAGAGGGATTTTTCCTAACCATAGGTAGCATGGTTGGCTCTGACACGTGCCGTATTCATGTATTTTGGGAAGCGCGGCGTGACATGTTTCTCCACATAGGATCTGGATAAAATATCAAGAATTCTAATGACTAGATCTATGGTTTTAGATATAGATTTAGGAAGTGTCCCAATCAAGGTATTTTGACACTATTCTAAAGTGTTTTAGAATGGACGACTCCTGGCGTGGTGGTGTACCCGCAGGTGATGGAGTAACCCTCTCTAAAGAGATGTCTATCAGCCTGATGAGGAGAGGAGCTCGCATGAATGACATATCATTTGCTTAGGCAATCGAGTCATCACACGATGCCATGTACCAGACCTGATATTGCTTTTGCACTTGCTGTAGCAAGCGGATATTAATCCAATCCTGGATAAACAAAGGGAAGCGGGGAAGAACATATATGTTCTTGAAGTATGATAATAGCAGCCTCCTATAGAAGGCGGTTACCGGTTCAGACTTCAAACATGACTTGGATGATAGAGTGGCTGTCAGAGTTATAAGTTTACCCTCTTCTGAAGGGCAGTATGTTAGAATGGATTCCAAACAGGATACTGAAATAGACATGGCGCATGATGCTGATTAAATTCAGTGGAGGACAGAGTCTAAGAAGTTTGTTGGATAAAGGTATTCATTTATAAACTTGGTCTTATCAGGTATCCAGACAAATTCTAAAGTAGGGTATCGCTCAGTTCGGGGGATAGTTGATCTTCGCGAAGTTGAGATATAGAGAGATGCGGTTAGAAACATTAGAGCGGATCCACTCACTGAGGCTATTTCTCGAACACGGAAGTTTCTCAAATACGATTTGCGAAACTGATTAGTAAAGAAGTTGGGTATTCGGTAGCATACGAACTGTGGGTATGCGATACCGCAATAATTAGCTTTAAGTGCAAATGGGAGATTGTTGGCTATAGTGCCCTCAAGGCAATTATTGTAATTGCATATAGACGATTATGATAATTGAAGGAGGACTTATATAGGTAGAACAGTCTTGCTCGAGATAATAATATGCTATCTAGTTTGTCTTTATCATGTGTATATATTTTACTTGTTATTACGTGTCGCTAATACATAATGATAAAGCCCGTAGGATTATTGCTTGACTACCAGCATTATGATAACGATTATATACATAGAAGCTGGGTTGTCCATAAGCACATTCTTAAATGTCCCTAGTCGAGAGAGTATCGAGACTGGGCATCGATATTGTGGAGTAGACTGGTGTATACGTTCTAGACCCCGACAAGGAGCGGCGGCCGGTCTCATAAGCCATTGGTGTTGTGTCACCTAAGATAGTATACATGTGCTCCCTAAAGGTGGGTACACCGGACGGACTCGCCGAGAACTTCTAGATGGTATTATATATATTGTCAGAAATCGGTTCTCTAGTGATATGAGTACATTTTAGTTTTTTGATCTGAGATCGTCATTTGTCTCGTGTGAATTCCCCTTGTACTTAGATTACTACTCTACAACGGCTTAAAAGAGTCGTGCAAACAGAATTTAGTTGGACACAATCCCAAGTCACATGGAGGCAGTGAGCGATTGTCAAGAATTTGTTTCTCCTGGTATTAGGAGTTGGTGTCACGCTGTGTTCGGTTGGCCATCACCATAAATCCCTGGCCATGGTGGATGAGATTTACTGATAGGAGATCAGTAGTTTCTCGGTGGGTAATAAGCTGGACTCCGGCATGACTTATCGGTTTATTAGGGGTCTGAGGTTATCCACCACCTAGACTCGGTATGCGATACTCTTAGACGAAGAGACCGGACTGTACGGAGATTGTCACATTCAAGCTCGATAGGATACGGACAGACTTGATTTTCGATGGCATATACCTGGGTAGCCGTTACGTACAGCTAGTGTCGCTGACGTGTTTGTGGTTATGGATTTATCCAGCACCTCACTGTGAGCGTAATGCCGAGTCTTTAAAGTCCGCTACATAGGGTTTTCCCGGTTCAGGTCATATGATGTAGAGATCGTATATTGATACGTGCAGGGGTCCGATTAAATGCGTTTACTGGCTACACGGACATTAATTGGACAGTTGATAATACCAGCCGGCTTAGCATTAAGCCGGACTATTAAATCAAGTTTTGATTTAAAAATTTACATATATATATTTGATATTTATATTCTAGTATTATGTTCACTATTCATTTTCTCTCTCTAGGCTATCTATATTTTTATATGGATACGTGTATATGTGCTCAATACATGTACCGAGATTGTATTCCGTATTTATATGGAATATTTCTAGAAGGAGGACACCTCACTTCTTGATTTTCTTTTAGGAAAATCAAATAAATGAGGCGGAGGGTGAGGTGTAAAGGAGAGCATGTTGAGAGGGATGACTTGGATTATTTTATTTGGAAAATTGGATGACATAATTTTGTGGTGGAAAATAAAAGAGAGCTCTCTCATTCATTCTCAACACTTAGCTCATTTTGTGTTATGTTATGCTCATCTATCATCTTCTTCCTCCTCCTTTGTGCTCTCTTTTGAGCTTTGATTGAGAAAAATGATCAGTGAAAAAATTCCTACATCCCCACACTCCATTTCTAGCAGGTTTATAGTGTCGGTTGCTTCCTCAAAGTTCGCTTTGGAGCGAAATTGAAGCTTGAATCGATTTCTCTCGGATGGATTCATCTTCGGTAAGGGCGGTCTCCTCTCAAGCTTGTTCCTGACGGTCTACGAGAAGTTTGAAGGGGTCTTCTATGATTGGATGGACATGCAACAAAGGTTGTATTTCGCAACCTTATATGTTTTAGTTTCTAGTTTAATAGTGTTAGGATACGATTTCTAGGTTGTGTTTTCTATCGCTCGCTGAGAATTTTTGTTTTCAAATCCGCTTCGGTTTTTCGCTTCTGTTGCGCGAGCTCTAGGGAACCCTTCAACACATGCACACATACACATTCACATAGATACATGCAAACATACACACGCACATTAATACATGCAAACCTGCAAACGCACTTGTCCTTTGAAATACATGTTCATTTTTTTCAAATGACATAATACAACTTTCTCATTGTGTAAATATACTTATGGATCCTGGACCTATGGATACAAGTATTTTGTACTTACAGGCTGAGCATAGATCAGCCAACGCCGTATTAGTACAGGTAAAAAATTACAATATTTATATCGAATTTCATATGCTATGGCTGCTGATATAAGTGCTCTTATTTTAATTGGCAGAGCCATCAGGTGATTCAATGTGTTGACCACTCACGCCAGAGCAGCAGGATCCCATTTGGAGATCCTCGTGTTCAGGTGTGGCTGCAACGGGTAGGGTTTCATCTCCTCTCCAGATTGAAGTATATACGTCTCGATAGACACTTGATTACGGCGCTGGTAAATAAGTGGACACCGGAGACCTCCACATTTCATTTTAGAGTGGGTGAAATGACTATCACCCTGCAGGACATCGCTGTGCTACTTGGTCTCAATATAGACGAAGATGTGGTTACAGCGAACTTCAGTCACGATTGGGCAGATTTGTGTGGCTGCTTGTTGGGTAGGACTCCACAGGAGAGGAAAGGCAACAGCATTAAGTTGAGTTGACCGCGGGAGGCGTTTCCTGCCGAGCCTCTATATATGCTACGCCTATGGCGATTGAACGGCATACACGTGCCTATATTCTATATCAGATTGGGGTTCGCTTATTCCCGGACAGGAGTATAAGCAGAGTTAGTATTAAGTGGTTGGCACTGTTAGAAGATCTCGATGAGTGTGTCACTCTATCGTGGGGGAGTGCGGTTCTTTTATTGCTCTATAACAAACTGAGCATGGCTGCATTGATGGAGCAGAAGGTCCTCGGGGCTGTTTGACGCTTCTTCAGATATAAAATATTTAATTGAGAATTACTCTTATTTTGCTGAAATAAATTGATATTCATTATAATTCATATTTTATTTTATATATGGTCATGGACATATCTCTTTATTGGTCGTCCGAATATTACAATCCAGTTTGCTCTTAATGACCAAAGGTCATATGGTCGCATGTAAGTAATTCAACCTGTGTGCATATTTAAACTTTCAAGTTTTTTTAAATATTAACTTGCTATTTCGTGCAAACTGTATGCAGGTGAAACATGGCCAGGTTATGAGATGTGACGCCGAATCACAGACTCCGTTTCTACCGTAATGAGTTCGACGTAATGGATGAGATATCTATTACGTGGACACTGTATACACGAGTTGTTGACCACTCTACCTCCGTTGTGCTCCGTTGTGCTTGGTAGGAGCTCACTTTTGGCATGTAAGGACACCGATCATCTGCAACGAGATTATTAAGATGCGCGTGCCAGATCGTAGCCAGTTCGGCATGAAGCGGCACATACCAGGCATGGTGAAGCAGATACCGCGTGAAGATGGAACGCTGGCTGGCGAAACTTGGCTTGTGGAATATCATGTTTGGGTGGATCACTAGTACGATCGGGGAAACAACAACCAGGATGAGATGAAGCCAGTTATACCGATAGAAGAATACCTTACCTGGTATTAACTGATTAACCATACATTTATCCTCACGGCCGCCCCTCTGCCAATCATATATGCGTCTCGAACACCGATAGAGAAAGATTTGGTAACTTTATATAAAACCTTATAAAACTATAATCTTATTTTTATGAAATTCATTATCTTATTTACCATCAATATAGGTGCAAACCATATACGGGTTGGACGATATCGTTGATAAGGGGATTCGTGGCACTAGGGGCCCAAAGAGCGCGTGTATGAACATCAAGGTCATCATCAAGAGCGTGTTCGCGAAGCACGAATTCACACGTCCTCCTACCATGTGTGCACCACCCATCACATATTCACGACGAAGACGTGGACAGGCCCAAGCAGAATTATCTCAGCCACCACCGTCTCAGCATCCCGATGAGTGGTGCATGGACCATCCAAGCCAGAGCCATCTCGACGACTTGGCACCGACGAAGCCGGACCATCACAACCTCCGCTACGTGCGAAAAAGAAGACACCATACGAGTTGAGGCGACAGCGTTAGATTTTGTAGTCGAACTCGTGTATTGTTGTATTGTTGTTGTAGTCGAACTCATGTGGAGTCGACTTGACTTTATTTATATATGGTGTTTATTGCTTTTCGCTTGTTGTTCTTCGCTTTTAGACGTCGTATATTTTATATGGATTGTATCTCCATTGTGTGGACGTTAAGTTAGCTCCCGTATGGGGATGCGTTTATTTTACTATTGTTGTATAGGAATTTTATTCAAAGTTTACGAAAGAGGTGTTGTCCGTTTTTTAAACGTTAACTCTTTTACAAAACAAGCTTAATTAACAGACCCAGTCATGGGTCGAGAGAAAGACCAGAGAGAGCGAGATGTGAAAGAGACGAAAGAGAAGGCGAGATGAGAGATATAGAGAGATCGAGAGAGATTACTTAACAGACCCAGCCATGGGTTTTTTTTTTTTAATGGGGCACAGTTGCCAACTACGTCCCATTGAAAAATGTATGGGGCGCACTTGGAAAGTGCATCCCATACAAAACAGTGAACGCCCCATGAATGTTTTGTATGGGACACACTTGCTAAGTGTGCCCCATACAAAACACTGAGCACCCATCAGTGTTTTGTATAGGATGCACTTGCCAAGCGTGCCCCATATATTTTCAATAAAAAATGTATGGGACATAGTTGGCAATTTGTATGAGGCGCACTTGCCAAGTGCGCCCCATAGGAAAAAAGTTTAATAAGTGCCAGCGCTGAGTTGGTGCTATGTGGCCCCTAGATGACCTAGATTTGTAATAATTTTTTTAAGTGACCTAATTTTAGTATTATTTTTTTAAAAAGGCCTAAATCAAAAAATTGACCTTTAAAAAGCACAAATACCCACATTGGAATAATCATCTTGCATCAAGAAAGCAAAAACAGAAAAAGAAAATGCAATGTAATTAATGTACCTTGTTGAGAGGCCAAAAAGAGATAGTCCCACATCCGAAAGGTCGATCCTTTTGGAGCTGAGATGCAACAAGGGAATTATGCTTGTGAAGAAAGAGGAGGCCATGGGGAGGTGAAGAGCATGCTGGAATTCTAAGGAGAACATCACCGCTCTCTAAATCCCATATTGTTATCCCTTCCTTCTTCTTTTCTCCACAAACAACCAATAATTCCTTGTTCATTCTTCTTCACTTACTCCTCTTCTTCTTCACTTCCTCCTCGTCAAATGAACAGGAGATGGAATTTGAGAGAGGCGGCTTTGTTAATTAATTTCGCATGGGTACAAGAGTACTGCAACAGAAACCCTGTGTCATTTGACAACTGGCTTTTAATTTTGACAACAAACAAAAAACTCACCTTGGGAAAAGAGCGTTTTGCATGTCGACTTCCCGAGGAAATCTTTTCAATATTCGGGGTTTTTAGATACATCCCCTCGGTTTCAGAATCCGTGGTTTGGTGCAGGGATTAAAAATCAAGAATGGGATCTTATTCTTTTATTTGTTTGAGAAGTATTTGGATGGTTTTTGTCCCTTTTAATTTTTTCAAATGTCAGTTGAACCAAAAATAATAATGGGGATTGGATTTTGGGAATGGTTAGAAAGGGAGAGAGAAAGCACATGACCATAACTATTTCTCCAATAAAATAATGGAAATATGCAATTCCATCCCAAAAAATTTAGGAATATAAATTGCCAAAAAGATGATGTCAAATCCCATTTTGCCGATGTCAATTTCCAAAACAAACTATTCTCATTCTACACAGACAAATAAATAAATTACAATTCTACCATTTTTCATTTTAGTAAACAGCATCTTGTCTCACCAATTTCCAAAAGTTTTGGCAATTCCCCACAAAACAAACAACCTCTTAAATTAAAACGAAACCGTGATTTGCATTTTGTAATAATGAGGTTTTAAAATTATGGTTTCATATAAACTAATTTCTTGAATATTAAAAAAATATTTTATTGCGCAGGTCATATTGCTTTGCATTTTCCCTTCAAAATATATGTATATAAAATCTAGCTGCAATTTCTAAGTGACAATATTTTTTATTTTAAAAAGTCTTAATAAAAGAATAAAAAATAATATCTTATTTTTGTTCATGTTCTGCTCTTGATGAAACTTGAGCCAATAAAGACAATTATATGAATAAATATATTTTTTTGTTGTATATTTGGCGGGTCAAGACAACGAAATCATTGATATATAATTTTAGGTTTAGATAAAAAAAAATATACAAGAGAAAAGACATTATCTAGATCAGAGAGGGGTGAAAGGACCTATGAGATAAAAAGAGATTAGAGTTAAAAGAGAGATTGCAGAGAGAAGGGGTTAGAGAGAGGGTGATGGAGGTCTTGATCTCCTTCAGATGTTTTCTTCCGTTGATCTGTAGCGAGCGTGGATGGATGCCTGAGATTAGGTTTGAGGGTTGCCTCCTGAAGCGTGTGGATATCAGTGGGCTTGGTTTGGGATGAGGCCGAGTTACTTGCAAGAAAGTCCCGAGGTGGTTGTACCACCGTGGACCCTCCGACGATCAAGTCAGTCGAGATATTTGGGCAGAGTAGCGGCCTATTCAGATAGAATTGCCTTACCTGAGTCGTCTGAAAGGGGGTTTATATAGTGGCAGCCATGGGTTGGCGGGTGCGAGATTTACGCCGGCCGTTACGCCCTTGAAGCCGCGCCTGCGCGAATGGCGGGATCCTCTACTAATAGCGAGATACGCCCGTTAACGGGGGAACGTGATGCCGTGGGACGCGGGATCATGGGGCAGTGGATATCTCGCGTATGGCGAGATTCGCGGGGCCATGTTCGGAACGTTGATGATCTGTGCTCTGGGTCGGTCAGTGAGACCGAGGAAGCTGAGCTCGGCAGGATGCTCGGAGGCGAGCGGGAGACCGAGCAAGCTTGGTTCTGTGATAACTCGAAGGCGAGCTGGGAGGGTTGAGGAAGCTCAGCGTGCAGGAAGGCTCGGAGGCGAGCCAATGGTTATTTGTAAGATGGGCATAGGGGTGGTTTGGAAGGCCACCGAAAATCGGAAACATCCTTCAATGTACCGTTCTTGCTCCTTTCCCGTAAGCCTTGGGACATGTCATCTGCCATGTGTCATGATCTGGAGAGTTTTCAGTACCGAGCATCATCATTAGCCCCCCACTCTCGTCTCGACCTATTTATGGGTTGGGTCGAGAGTGGTCTGATCGGTCACCCGGGCTAAGTTCTTATTTGAAGACATCGTCGGCACGGATTCCCAGGCAATTAGTCGTATTTTTTGATGACGTCAGCGGATCAGAGAAGAGATCGTGCATTAAAGAGGAAGCGCCAAGGATACGCGTGGTCTGGCGCCTCAACGAACGTACGATCGAATCGGCGCTCGCCACCTCCAGGACCTGGGGTTCCTGCTCCCGAGCGTGTTTGCGTATGAGGCCGACCCTCCCGTGGCCCCCTCGAGCGGCACAAGAGGACGGCGTCCCGAGCCTCGTCTTCCCCTATCTTCGTGCAGGAGGGGGATTTCGCTACGAGGTGCTGTTCACCGCCGAAAACGGGAGACGGAACCGCGTAGGTCGTCTTGCTTGAATTTGGGGGCAAATGCTATTTGGATTTATCTATCCACCTCTCCGAAGATGCCAAGTTGATTTATTGCACCGTGTATCGGAGCTTTGGACAGATGCGGCCGTTGTAGCAGACTTCATCAGATCCCCCCTCGTTTGCTAGGGGTTTTTGATTGTGGGGATGTTCTTCCCTGCAGGCGCAATCTCCTGCAATTAATTACGTTACCGCATCGCGATAACCACTTTCTCCTGCTCCAGAAGTTCACCTTGTGTTGTGTGTGTTTGTTTTATTTTTGATTGCCTGTGGATTGTATACGGAAACTAATTTATGTTGTCACCCGTAGGGCATGGATTAGTCCAAATCCGTATATTCTTAGATTTGGGTTTGGGTTGATTTAAGGCTCGTTAATCTCGTTTAAGATTAAGATCAACCTTAAATGTTTGTTAAGGATGGGTTAGTCTAATTTTAGACTAGGATCTACTTAATAAGGTTTTAGGATCATTCAGATCCAACAAAAGAGCATTTGGACTCTATTGTTTTAGTTTAAGAACGTTACGGTCCGTTGTTAGTTTAAGAACGTTTCGGTCCATGGCTAGTTTAAAGACGTTGCGGTCCGTATTGGGATTTGTCCGTCTATTTGAGAGTACACTAAAGAGTTGTTGGTTATCGGGACCCACCACCTCTCTGAGGACGTTAAAGAATTACACCGACATTTATCAGAGGTGTGAGGAGATGTACCCTTGAACCAATGTCCGTTGGAAGATCAATAGTCGTGTTTAGGATTAAGACCAATTTAGAAAAATTGTGAGCGCATGGGCTCGGTTGATCTGAATTAGGGACTTTTGGTCAACTTGGACTCAGCCCACTCAGTCTTTGAATAAAGTGTTAAACACTTGTTTGAGCTCAGTCCCTTTTCTGTGCAAACAGTGCTGAGCATTGATATGAGCTCTGACGCTCACCCTCTTTTTTGTTTTTTATGGAGTTGTTCCCCTCCGAAAACACGGAGACGCGACTGCGCGGGTCCGTCTTGCCTGAATTTCGGGGCAGATGCTAATTGGTGTTATCCATCCACCTCTCCGAAGATGCCAAGTTGATTTATGGTATCATGTATCGAAGGTTTAAACAGATACGGCCGATATAGCAGACTTCGTCAGATTCCCCCTCGTTGATGAGGGGTTTTTGATTGTGGGGACACTCTTTCCTGCAGGCGTAAGCCCTTGCAGTTAATTACGTTACCGCATCGCGGTAACCAGTTTCTCCTTCTCCAGATGGTCACTTCGTGTCGTGGGTGTTTGTTTTGTTTTTGGTTGCCCGTAGATTGTATACGGAGACTAATTTATGTTGTCGCTCGTAAGGCGTGGATTAGTCCAAATCCGTATCTTCTTAGATTTGGGTTTAGGGGCTGGGTTTAAAGATACGTTAGTCTCATTTGAGACTAAGATCAACTTAAACGTTTGTTAAGGATACGTTAGTCTCATTTTAGACTAAGATCAACTTAACGGGATCATTTAGATCCAACAAAAGAGCATTTGGACTCTATTGTTTAGTTTAGGGATATTGCGGTCGATTAGTTTAGGGACATTGCGGTCGATTAGTTTAAGGACATTACGGTCCAATGTTAGTTTAAGGACATCTCGGTCCAAGGTTAAGGACATCATAGTCCGTGAGTTTAAAGACCTCACAGTCAAGGTTAAGGACGTCATAGTCCGTGAGTTTAAAGACCTCACAGTCAAGATTAAGGACGTCATAGTCCGTGAGCTTAAAGACCTCACAGTCAAGCTTAAGGACATCATAGTCCGTGAGTTTAAGGACCCCACAGTCCATGAAATATATGGTTGTCGGGACCCGTCGCCTCTCTGAAGACGTTGAAGGATTACAACGACAAATATCAGAGGAGTTCAGAGATGTACCCTTAAACTGATGTGGGTTGAGAGACCTGTAGTCCAATTGGGACTAAGCTCTGTGATTTATGAGCATATGAACTAATCTGAATTGAGAACTTATGGACAATTTGGGCTAAGTCCATTCAATTACGATGTTCAACATTTGTTTTGGGAGTTGTTAGATGTTTGTTTGAACCCAATCCCTTTAAAAATGCTAAGCATTGGTTTAGTCTCTGACAATGTTTTGTCTTTAATTGAATATTGTACATTTATCATAGCCCCAGGCTTACTCAAAGAACATTTTGTGTTCTGTCCAAGCGCACATAAAAGTATGTGGAGCACTTGGCACTAGCGCCAGATATGAAGCGCTAATGCGCTTAGCGCTTTGCGCTAAATGAAGAGTGCTGATGCGCTTAGCGTTTTGCGCTAGATGTGGAGCGCTGATGCACTTTTAGTTGAAGTGTTGAGGCGTTTGGCGCTGATGCCATATAATGAGCGCAGAGCGCTTCTAGTGATGCAGCGCACACGTGAGAAGCACGTGACGCATTTAGCGCTGAGCGCTAGCCAATGAGCACAGTGCGCTGTGTTTGAAGCGCTATGGCACTGCAACGCTTTGCGCTAGATGAAGAGCACTAAGGCACTTTTTAATTAGGAGCGCTAAGGCTCTTATTAGATTAGGAGCGCTAAGGCTCTTCTTAGGTTAACTTTGCGCTCTGCAGATTATCTGTTCTTTGATAAGAGACTTTGTCTCAAAATTCTAAAAACAAAATTCTTAGTTCATAGGAAATATTTCAATCTCTTTTTGATGAAAGGCTTTGCCTTTGTGGATCTGTGATCCTAAGAGAATTGAATAATTCTCCCCCCTTTATAATGAGATGTTCATAATCTCTTTTGTGAAAGACAACTTTGTCTTATAGATCTATGATCTGTGAAAGAAGTAAGTACTTCTGTTTATATTGAGACGATTTCGTCTGTATATTCTTTTTACCTTGAAAAAAGAATTGTCTTCTTTTGCCGAGAGCTTCTTCTTCTTCTTGATATTTTCTTAAAATTTATGGGAGGGTTCCTCTGTACAAGACTTGAAATCTCGGGTCCTTTATATAGGGCAAGATGGTTTGTTCAATCAGTTAAGGAGATCTTTTCTCCAATTGATTTGGGGAATTTCCCCACCGTCGGATCTTTGATCCAAGGGCTTCTGATTTATAGAAGGCAATTTTCTTATTTTTAACAAGATTGGGAAATCTTTCCATGCAGAATTTATTCTGTCTTTGGTAATTTTTATTTACCATTGGATCATTGATCCAACGGTGCTCTGATTTACAGAGAACAATTTTGTTGTTTGGAAAGATTTTGAGAAATCTTTCCTTAACAGAATTTAATTCTGGTTAATTAATGATTTGTTATTATTATTATATCTTTGATTTAACGGTGGGGAGCTTTTAGTTCCAGCGCTAGCGCTTATGCGCTCTGCCCATGGTGTGCTACTTAGAGTGCAACGCTCTTAGCGCTAGCGCACACGTGCTTTGCACGTGGTGCGCTACTTGGAGCGCAGCGCACTTGGCGCTGCATCTAAAGCACTGCTTTATTGGAGGTGTCTTTTCACCCTCCTTTTAAGTCAAACTTATATTCCCCAGGACTTTCATTTCCCAGGTCTTGGAAATAGCTCCACTATGCACAACATTTTCTTTGCCTAGTCTTCATAATCTGAAGCAAAGCTTCTTTCTTTTCTCGTCTCCAAAGAACCCTCTCAACTATGGCTTATAATCGCCCACATGCTCGTCGACAACCATGGGAAGTGCCCATCCAGGACATTGTTCCTCGCTTTGCTGCGCGCTTGGTGGATCCTGCTCTTAAGGATGACCAATGCGATGCAGCGCTGTACGAGCTCTTGACTCGTGTAGGGTCTCTTCTCCCCCACACTCTATTTGGCTTCGGATGATCCTTGCGTCCGTGCTCACTAATATTCCCCCTCCTCCAGCAAAGATGACCTCGGCAATTCTCGATGCTGCTGAAGACAAAATCGAATGCTTCTTCGAGGCGCATTTGATCACTAAAGCCCTGAGGGATTGCTCTGTCCATTTGTTGAGTCAGATACGGGTGCGTCGGGTCGTTATCTCCACTTTCTCTGGTGAGTGCGGCGCTGATCGATGGGTGGCTACTCCTTGAGAAGATCGCCGTTTTGACAAGGTGGAGAGGACAGAGAGGGAACTAGATAATCTCATTCTTAGCTTTGCAAACTCCTGTCCTTTTGATCCCATGTTTGGCGATCTGTTTATATTGTAATAAAAAAAAGTCTAATTAAGTATTTTATTATCTGCCAAGTGCTCCTCTTATTTTTAATTCTTTGTTATTCCTCTGTCAGGCGCTTATGCCCTGCATAACTTAACTTGTTATAACCAGGTGCAAGTAATGAAATGCTCTTGGCGGTTAGCGCACTTGGCGCTTAGCGCTCTCGTACTTTGCACGTGAGCGCCGTTTCAGAGTCTTTGACTCTTAGTGTTGGCGCGTTCACTGCCGGCGCTCTTCATGAAGCGTCGCTTCATTTCAAACCTCGGAATTTGAACAGAGTTTTGCTCTGCTTGGCGCTGAGCGCCAACCATTGAATGCTAGGCACTACTTGTTGAGCAGCGCTCACGTGAGGGGCACGTGGGGCGCTTGGCGCCAACCACTGAGTGCTAAGCACTCTTTATTAAGCAGCGTCTACGTGAGGGGCACGTGGGACGCTTTGCGCTGGGCGCCAACCACTGAGTGCTAAGCACTCTTTATTAAGCAGCGCCCACATGAGGGGCACGTGAGGCGCTCGGCGCTGTTTCTTTCTTTATGCATTTTTCTAAAGAGTTCAATTCTTTATTCTCCCCTGGATCTTCAATTTCCAAGAACAAATTCGTCCCTATGAGAATTAAATTCTCATTTGTGGGAGACTTATCTTATGGATCTCAGATTTAGGGAAACAACTATGTTCTTTTATGAGGGTTAAACCCTTAGATATGCAGATGAGATGCCCTGATCTCTATTATCTTTATTTACCTTCAAGAAAGTTCTTCTTCCTTCTTCTCTTTTAAAACTTTCTTTTTAACTTGCTCTTCTTTTTTGAACTTGAAGTTTATGGGGGGTTCCTCCAGTACAAGACTTGAAGTCTTGGAGTCTTTATATAGTGGAGGCAAGTTTGTTGATTTAGTTAAAGAAATCTCTCATTGAGAGATCCATTGATTGATTCGGGGATTTTATCCACTGTTGGATTTTTGATCCAAGGACTTCTGTTTTACATAAGATATTTTTCTTGTTTTTAACAAGATTGGGAAAATATTTTCCATACAGAGCTTATTCTGTAGCTTGGTGATTTTTAATCACCATTGGATCTTTAATCCAACGGTGCTCTATTTTACAGAGTGTAATCTTTCTTCTTTAGAAAGATTGGGGAAAATATTTTCCCCTACAGAGCTTATTCTATAGCTTGGTGATTTTCTTTTTTAATCACCATTGGATTTTTAATCCAACGGCGCTCTGTTTTACAGAGAGGAATCTTTCTCTCTCAGGAAGATTTGAGGAATATTTCCCAATCAGAATTTAATTCTGTGTTTTGATGATTTATTATCTCTGTTGGATCTTTGATCCAGCGGCAGAGAACTTTTAGTTCTGGCACCGGCGCCCTCGTGCGGGGCACGTGAGGCGCTGCCTCGGAGTTTTTAACACTTGGCGCTGGCGCCCTCGTGCAAGGCACGTGAGGCGCTGCCTCGGAGTTTTGAACTCTTGGCGCTGGCGCCCTCGTGCAAGGTACGTGAGGCGCTGCCTCTTTTCAAATTTTGAACAGAGCCTTGCTCTTCTATTATTGTGGGGAAACAAATGCCCCTCACCGTTGCGCTCACGTGGCTCACACGTGGGTGCAGCGGTGGCAGCTTTTCCGCCGTTGGATCTTCTTGGAAGTTGGATCGGCTTCCTCTGCCTATAAGTAGGGCCTTTGGCCCTTGAGATGACTGTTGTTCATCTTCTTCTCTTCTTTCTTCTTCTAAGAATTTAATTCTCCTTTTCAGAGCTTAGATCTCTGCCCAAAGAAACTCTTTTAGAGTTAGAACTTTGTCCAAAGATTTGGTAAGGATTACGCTCGAACCCTTTAAACAGAGTTTTGCTCTTCTTAGATTACATATCTTAAAGATGTTTTTTAGGGTTTCTTAACCCGTTAAATGAAAACAGAACTTTGCTCTTCTTAGATCATAGATCTAAAAAACTTTTTTAGGTTTTCTTAACCTGTTAATGAAGAACTCTTAGAGTTTCTAGGATTTGTATTTCAGATCTTTAAAGATCTTGGGGTTTTACCTTGTACCATCGCTTTTACAGAGCATAGCTCTTTTAGAAATTTTTTTGGAATTTTTATTCCCCTCTTAATTACATTTGACAGATATGATTTCTGTCTGCAGAGCACTGCTCTCGAGGGAGTTCAACTCTTTGGCCCAATGAGTTTCTCATTAAATGAGAATCCTTTTAGGATTCCCTCCTTAATGAGTGACTGTCTCATCAATGATGAGCCGTCACTTTGATTTTGTGGGTCCCCCTTGGTCCCTTTCTCCTGCATTGCAGTGTGGTACAATTTTAAAGTACCAAGTGTCAGCATTCGGATTATAGCGTTGCTAATTAACCCCCGCCTTTTTCGTGCAGGTACCATGGCTTTCGATTCTTCCCTTCCCTTTGTTTGTTCAGAGAGCGCCTTCGCTGACGCACCTGTAGATCGGGAAGTCTTTACGCTCATTAAAGATCACGATCCAGAGCAGAAATCTCTTCACCTATGGGGTCGTGGTACAATCAGATTATTCAGGGTCGGTGTAGTTTTTCTTGTGCAGTACCCTCAGAGCCCATTTTAGCAATTCACTACGCTGACTCGCCTCAAGTGAATTACGCTGTAGAGGAGGTTAACTGGACCTCGGAGGGTCGTCTTCAGCCTTCTATGGCTTCAATACCCATACAGTCTCTGATGGCTTTGGATATCTTGGGGCGACGCATATGTCAAGCCGAGTCGCGCCCTTGGGGACAAGTATATATGATTGGTTTGACTCCTCTCCATTCAGCCGGATACCTGCAGTGGGCTCGATACATCCCGTCGGTCAAGAAGTCGCTGTTGCTGAAGCTCGGGTTGTCTCCTGCAATTTATGCGTCGCTTTTTCAATATCCCGCGCCGCATGTATGGTGGGTCAAAGCTTTCCTGGAGCAATGGAACATCCCGACTCACACCTTTCTTCTATCGGATCGGGAAGTTTCAATTTCTTTGGAGGAGTACGCGGAGATCTCTAGCTTACCGTCAGAGGGGAACATTACGAGGAGATATTACCCCCTGACGAGTACATCTTCGCCACCAAATCGGTAGTGATGGTCTTTACCCCGAAGAATGCCGTTCAACATCGATTCCCGAGCCTAATTAAGGTGTTGAACATTTACGAGAGTCTATTTCTAAAGTCTGGAGGGCATGGAGTTAGTTTCACAAACTTTATCGCTCGCTTTCTTCGCCCAGAAGTCTTGTCAAAACAAGCCATAAAATTTGCTAAGCTTGACGACCCGTTCGGTTTCGATTTGGATAACCAGCCGACTGCGGAAGCAGATTTAAAAGGCTTCTTTATTCCAAACACCCTGGTCGTCCCTTTTGCAGAGCTCGCTGCTTCAGACGTCGATGAAGAGACGTTCTTCCTGGGGTTTATTGGCTTGTGGTTGAACTGGTTCGTGCTTCCGATGCACCCTCGCTATATGAGGCCGTCAGTCTTTTACCCAGCCCACCGCATGGTTGCGGGGACGCGTGTAGCCGTTGGGATTGCGGGGCTGGCTCAGCTATACCACGGCCCGAGCTTAGCAGCGGATACTACTCAACCTGGGGTAAAACCTGTACATCTTCCTTTGCACTGCTTTACGTCCTGGGTCGAGATGCACGTGCTTGGTGCTTTCGGAGTCCACAAACGGCCCCGCTTCTACGACAGCTATAACTTTCACCGGGTCATGTTTCTAGTTGACGCTTCCGCATTAGATATGTCCCAGCGAGAGGCTCGACGTCTGGTCCTTCGCCTGCGTATGGTCGGGGATAGTGACTTTTGTCGACAGTCTTAACTATCGGCAAGGAATCTACCAAGGCAGTTCAACCGCTGCGTGATACTTTCAAAGACGGGGCTCCTACGTTGAAGGCTCGGGAGATCCTGTACTTATATTCGATCAGGCCAGGCTTTCTAGTGTTCAGGCCAGGCTTTCTAGTGTTCAGGAAAGGTGTTAGTGATGTATGCCCTAGAGGCCATTATTGTATCATATTGGTTTGTATATTACTTAATGGAAGCTTGGGACATTCACAATTGTTTAGACGGTCTTGTTCAAAATAGTAGTATACTACTTGGTTTGTTTCTACTTCAATATGTGCATGTGTTTCTTTTAACATATCGCTTAGACATATTAGTAGAGCCCTTAGGGTTTTTGCTTGATTACCAGCGTTGTGATGGTAGTCACACTAGTGGAGGCTGGGTAATCTACAAGCACATCCTTATACAGGTCTCTAGTCGTAGGATTATCAAGACGGGGCATCGATATTCCGGAGTAGACTAGTGTATACGCTTCTCATCCCAGCAGGAGAGATGGTCTGTGATTGATGATTATTTTATATGCGTGTTTGTAGAATAACCGCAATCAATAACGGTGTCGCGTGTAGCTAGACCGAGATGAGTATGGGTCGTCCTCAGGGAAACGTTGAATCTTTTAATCTTACTTTAGGCGTGTTGATTAGGAAAAGAGAAAGAATAATGAATAGTGGAAATAGTTTCTAGATCAACGTTAAACACAGATATAGAATATAGATCTAGATTAACTACGGATGTAGGTTTTATATTAGAAGGGGGCTTGTAGGGTTCGTTAAGATTTAGTAGTCATGGATGATTAATTAAAGATTACCCCTCTTATCCTTTAATAGATTTAACACTAGATCGACAATGATGCATGTAGATTAGGGTTTCTGGAGGGAAAAGGGTTCCCACTCTTAACCCCTACCTTGACATGGATCTCCGTTCATGTCTAGCCTTTACCAAAACAATTGTTAATCTAATCTCTAATCGTGGTCGTGAATCCCAATGAATTGGTAGCGCGCACGATTAGGATGTTAACTATTCTTTTGGTAAAGTTTATAAACTTTATAGGACGTAAAAAGAGTTTAAGGATCTTCATCATCCATTAATCTACCCTAATCCTACGAACCCCAACAAGCGGAGAATTACTCGCGCATGTTGGGAAAAGAAAAGATAGAAATCATGAAGAAAATAAAATGCAATAGAATAAAACTACCTTTATTAATCAACAAGATCAAACACACTTTGTTCCTTTAGAAAATGATTACAAAACCCTAGTTTGCTTCTCGATCTCTTCTTAAGGAGGTAGATGAACCGTCAATGATCAACCTGGATTCTTGAGCCGTCGTGGACTTTGTGATCGCGTCAGTTTGATCTTTTTTCCAAGAGGCTCTCGATCCTTATTTATAGTCACAAAGACAGAACCCTAGTTTCCTAATATGCTAACTAGTTGTTAGGATCCCAACCTGAAAATCCCAACCCCTAGATCTTCAGACGTGCGGCGGAACCATGACCATTTGGTGGGTTTGGCCGCGGATCCGCGGTGGATTAGGAGGGTCTTGATTTTATATTTCTGTTGGCCTCTTCTGGTGACATATGTAGACTGTTTTGATATCTGGAATCTTTAAATCATCTCGTAGTCTCTGCCAGAATATCTTTCTTCGATTTAATTGAATATTTCGGCAGATTTGATCTTGCCAACTCGAATTTCCTTGATTTCATTCCTGATATAATTTCTGCACAATAACTCAATAAATAATGTTAGTAGAATTTGTTTTTATTGAGATATTATCTTAACCATTTGACATGATATTATAGTTTTAGAAAATTGGTTAAAAATATTTGATAAGGTAAGCATATTTAAAATGACTAAATATTATATAGATATTATATGCTTACATTTTCTTTCATAATGTTAATTATAATATATAAACACATGAAAATAGTATTTTTACAGATAAACCCGCATATGTGTCATATTTATAATAAACACCTTTTATTATATAGAAATAGTAAGGAAAATGTCATATCAAATGCACAATATTTTCGACTGAACAGTCTGTCCCACAGCCATCAGTACGTCGTAATGGAGATAGTATGCAGGTGCTCATTAGGTTATGAGTACACTGGACAGGACTCGTCGGGAACTGCTGGTGGGTATTATACCTATCGTCGGGTAATAGTTCCCAGGTGACATGAGTACAGCTTAGTCCGTCGACTTGACACTGCTACTCCGCCTAGAGTGTGTTCCCACTGTACTTTGATTACTACCCTACCACGGCTCAAAGGAGTCGTGCAAACAGGTAGTAGTTGGATGCATTTCCGAAGCACTTGGAGGCAGTGGCGGTTAGAAAGGATTCATCTCTCCCGGTATTGGGGGTTGATATCGCGTTGTGTTTGGAGAGCCATTACACAAAGTCCCTGGCCAGGGCAAGTGAGATTTACAGGTAGGTATTCCAGTAGTTTCTCAGTGTGTTCTGGGCTACACTCCGACACGACTTATAACGCTATTAAGGTTTTGATGTTTACCGCCCCCTAGGCCCGATATGCGATACTCTTAGACGAACAGACCGGACTGTACAGAGATTGTCACATTCAGGCTCAGTAAGAGTTCGGATGGGTTTTCCTCATCGGCCTTCTTATCGACATCTACCTAGGGACCGTTACTTGCAGCTAGTACCGCTTGCGACCTGAGGTTAAACCCACTGCCAGCGTAGTGTCGAGTCTTTAGAGTCCCACACAGAGAGTTTCCCTGCATCGGGCAAAAGGTGTAGAGGCCGTATGATTTTACGGCAGGGCTACGATCACTTACATGCACTTATGCGCGTATGATGTTCGGGCGGATAATACCAGTGGACTTTGGTTTAAGCCGGATCCTAGTATTATATTGATGGATCGGTTTCGTCACTTTGTATTCGTATTCTTCGGAATGCCGATGCGGGTGTGTATGCACGGATGAGAGGGGCATAGAAGGAGACACCTCATTAGGGTTTTGACCATTGACTTGATTAAAACAATTATGAGGTGGAGGAAAGTATTTGTTATTTTGTAAATGATAATTGAGCATGACTACATGTTTGACCTTTTGACTTAGCTTGACCACTTGACTTGGTTTGACTTGGATATTTTTGTAAGATATTTTGTGGCACAAGATATTTTGAATGAGATATTTTATGATGCCATGCTTGTAGTCAAGTCAAGGGGAGCCATCTCATTTATCATGAGGATTATCATTTATCAAAATACTTTCTCTTTCCTCAAGTGAGCTCCCATGCTAGCTCTCTTCTTCTTCCTCACATCAAAACCCTAAAAGCTCACATGTGTTGAGAATACTAGGGTTTCAAGAGATAAATAAATCCATCCTCTTACTCTACATCACCTAGGACATCAAGTCTAGCAAGCTTGTTGCCCTAGTTACCTCGGTTTTGAGGTGGAGCTCGGACTATAGACTCTCGGGTGGATCGTCTTTGACTCGAGGAGGCCGTGGAGGTTGATACGATCCAGATCGATCCTTGGAGCCTACGACGACGAGGAGGACAGCGGAGAAGACCCGAAGGACTTGTATCATGAGGTATAATCTTTTATCCGAGTAGATAACCTCTTCACAAGTCTTGCTAGTTAGGGTTTAAACACGATCCGTAAGCTCGAGTCCGTGTTGCGATGCTTTGATAATCATTTTTCATAACTTCCGCCTCCCCGCGGTCACGCGGGGTGCGTGACACGGACTTACAGTGGTATTAGAGCCCACTAAACCCTTACTAGCTTGTTAGCAACTTATTAGAACTTCGATCGTCGGAAAACTAGAAAACTAACACCCGGTCCCTAAAGTTTATGTCGATTTTTAAAACTGTCGTAAATTTTTTTTCACAAGCATGAAAATTCACTGCAGGGAATTCTAAGAACACTGGATAAAAACGGGTCCATAACTCGGCTAGACCACCACGGAACCGCGGCGAATCGGTGTGATTCACTGCTGTTCCGCGGCCGAGTCGGCTCATTTTTCCACAGTTTGTCTTTTTTGGGGTGTTATGTCTTCTTGGATATTTGGTTTCTACCCAGGATATTTTGAGTGCTGGTTTGCATTTGGGGTAGACACGAAAAATAGTTTTCGATCGAAATTCTAAGTTATTTGCTAATCGGGTTTTATCTGTGTTGTTATATGTGCTGAACGTTTGCTAATCGCTATACGTCGATTAGTAGGGGTTGCACATATCTGTGATCTATGATGTTGGTTTGTCTATATGAACTTGTTGGATCGTCGTGGATGACTAGCCGGGGATGTGAGATGAGGGTTTTTCATTTCATTCATTCGATGTAATTTGTAAAGTGATGTAATATTATTTTTGCAGGGCACATCCGGGTTGAGATTGTAGCCACCGTTGTATATTATTTCTTTTACTGTTTCTGCTCCTAGGATAGACCCAAGGTGGGGTGCACAAACTACCGGATACTTTGAAGTGCCGAGTGGCCTACTCACTTTGTTGAGGGAGGTTACTTCACTTCGGGTATTTGGTGGGTAGTTTGCCGCACCCGTAGGGGTCTGGGGTGGGGTTTGGCTATTCATCACGACCGTGGAATCCGATTTTCATTACAGACTTAAACGAAACGCGGAATTCCTAGTATATCCAATATGTTCATCTCTGATCTGGAATGCCTATTATTGCGTCTGACGAATGTATATATCTATATATGATATCTAATAGGCGTTGCTTATGTTTTGCATCCGCGCTAGTCCACCCCCTCGCTCTGTCGTTAGTTAAGTAACCTAACGGGTGATGACGGGGCCCAGTGGCTAATGCGGATGGTATAAGTGTTCGTCATATTTTCGTCTTTTCTACAATGGTAGGCTAATTGATGGGACGCATTATAATAATGCAAAGAAAACAAACCAAAACTGAATCGTTGGAAAAAATTTCAAAACCACTCCAAAACAGCAGACTTTTAAATGCGGAGCTTAAACCACACCTTTTAAAAGTTATCAGGTTCCTTCGATTATATCAAGTTCACTACATTCACGGTTTCGCCAAAACCATTCGTAGCCCTCCGTCATTTCATATGAATAGTCAGTAGTATTCAAGCTATGTTTGTTGGCCTTCGTCAAGGCATAGTGATTGGTAGCTGTCGGGTGTTCATATGTAGCATAGATAGATGCATTGGTTTAGGACAGTCGTATTACCTTGTTGGCCTTCGTCAAGAGTATATACGGGTGGGTTCAAATTAACCTGGACAATGATGGGTAGAACTTGACATGTGACTTATGATTTGTTGGCCTTCGTCAAGGTCATAAAACCATGGAGCAAAAATCCATATCGGGAGTTTCTAAAGAAACTGAAACTTGCTAGTGCTGCATACCATTTGGAGTGTGATAATGTTGGTAGGATTACTTCAGGGTTATCACATAATGATATTTGGATCCCGATCCTACTGTGAGTATCCGCTACTCCTCGGGACATTCTTCACTTAACGATCAATGCTATAAACCAAGTAGGTGTCTAGAACAGTGTTAGCGGGGCTACACCTCCAGGGAAAAGAGGTTATTTAATTAAGGAACTTCGCGAAAGCGTCGTAAAATCTCCCTCGAAGTACCGACACTAGCCTGGCTGAACGGTTAAGCAAGTATTGTACGGTGAGATTAATCCTGACTAATTCTTCTTTTATAGTTTGAGGAAGGATTCGAGAAACAGTGGGAGCCATCTTGTTTAGATAAATTAAAAACCAATCTAAACTTGCAAGAGTATCATGCTAAAGTATTTTCTCCTCTCTCTCTTAATAGCAGCGACCCAGTGACCGAACATAGGTTACATCTAGATAATAAAATGTCCGAATCTGACTATAATGACTGGCAAAGGTCTGTCCAGATGTCCATTACCTATGACAAGCTGGGACACCTCTTTACTACTCAAGCCCCCGCCATCCCAAGTCCAGTTTCCAATGTCACGGATGTTGATATCCGTAAGACATCGGAAAAGGATAGTGCGAATGCCAAGTGTCTCGTGTTGGCCTCAGTAGATGGTGTAAACTAGAGGCAGCACGAGAAGATGGACTTAGCTTCTATCTTCCTCCATAACAAAGATTTATATAGAGAGCAATCTCATATCGCAAGATATAAGACCTCGAAAGAATTGCTTCAAGCAAGATTGGCTATCGGGTCATCTGTAGGGGACAACGTCCTTATGATGACCAGCTATATTGATAAGCTCACGGACTTGGAGACCACGTTGGGAAACAGGTCATATGCTATCTTGTTTCTACAGTCCCTACCATCTACTTTTACCCAGAAGAAGAAAGTTATACTTCCAATTGAGTGCACCCTGAATGAAACCAGGGTGACACCCACTCAGCTTATTGGGGAATCTTCCTCTTCTGCATCCAAGGCGAAAGCAAAGGGTAAGAAGAAGAAGACCTCCACAAAGCTGATATGCGGTGTCAATAAGGTAGAAGGACAGGGAAGGGCAAAAGTTTCTTGGCTAACAGTAGGGAAGGAGGGATGTTCCTATTGTTACAGGAAAGGGCATTGGCAGAGAGATTACAGGGCTTTGAAAGCCAGAATCCAGGATCCGAAGCATGTTGTGGCTTCGACTTCGGGTGTGTTTGTAATAGAAAACTGTATGTTAATTAACTCTACTTCATGGGTACGTGATACCGGATCAGGATCTCATATTTGTAATTCATTACAGGCTTTGAGAAACCATAGAGTTATCAGGATAGATGATGTGACTCTCAGGGTTGCTAACGGAATGAGCGTGGACGCTGAATCCGTAGGGGAATATCACCTTGGATTGACAAGTGGGCAGATATTGATTCTACATAACTGTTTGTATGTACCTAGTCTAGCTTGTAATATCATATCTGTATCCTTACTTTCTAAGAAAGGATATGATTTTACATTTGTGAGTGATGTGGTCCATATCCACCTAAATCAAGTTTTGATTGGGTCAGGTACATCAGATAACGGTATATATGTATTAAATCAAGCTCAGGTTTTCAGTGTCCAGAATACACTTAAAAGAAAGT
This sequence comes from Agapanthus africanus, assembly GCA_030015575.1. Lineage (NCBI taxonomy): Eukaryota > Viridiplantae > Streptophyta > Magnoliopsida > Asparagales > Amaryllidaceae > Agapanthus > Agapanthus africanus. Next base: position 239,032,015 of record CM057338.1, read on the forward strand.
CTCCGGAAATAAATCAGGCTTTCTTATGGCATTGCAGACTGGGTCACATCAATGAAACACGGTTGACGAAATTACATAGAGAGGGATATTTAGATCCGTTCGAATATCAGTCTTATGCTACTTGTGAATCTTGTCTCATAGGAAAGATGACAAAGACTCCGTTCACTGGACACGGAGTAAGAGCAAGCGAGCTCTTGGGACTCATACACAGTGATGTATGTGGTCCAATGTCTACACATGCACGAAGTGGTTTTTCCTATTTCATTACTTTTATGGATGATTTCTCCAGGTATGGACATGTCTTCTTGATGAAGCACAAATCCGAGGCCTTTAAGAAATTCTGGGAATATAAGAATGAAGTGGAAAAATAAACAGGCAAAAGTATCAAGACACTGAAATATGATCGAGGTGGTGAATACTTAAGTGCCGAGTTCCTGGGCTACTTAAAAGAGAATGGAATTCTCTCTCAGCTTACTCCTCCATACATACCTTAACATAATGGTGTATCGAAAAGGCAGAATCGAACGAACAAGGTATATCATCCCTTTTTCAAATACATCCCGCCTTATTGGATATGGTTCGTTCCATGATGAGTAAGGCTGAGTTACCGCAATCTTTCTGAGGTTATGCACTAGAATCAGCTGCATATCTTTTGAACAAGGTTCCAACCAAGACTGTGTCTACCACACCATATCAGATGTGGAGTGGAAAGAAACCCTATCTTAAGTACCTTAAGACATGGGGATGTCCAGCTTTTGTCAAAAAGCAGCATACAGACAAACTCGAGGCACGCTCAGTACTGTGTATGTTTGTGGGATACCCAAAGAACTCCAGAGGGTATTATTTCTATTGCGCAGAGGAACAAAAGGTCTTTGTTTCTCATCATGCCCACTTCTTGGAATCTGAATTTTTAGAAAATCAGAAAAGTGGGAGCGAAATAGAACTGGAAGAAATTCCATAACCACAAGCTATTACTAAAAGCTCGGTAGAACCAGAGGTTTCAGAAGAACCGGACATCCCAGCGCCACTCCGCAGGAGTAATAGGCAGTCTCATCCGCCCGAGAGATACTACGGTTTTCTTATAAATGGGGATCGAGAGAACTGCATCATCGAAGATGATGAGCCTACTAGCTTCCAGCAATCCATTCAAAGTGGCGACTAGGTAAAATGGCTGGATGCAATGCAGACCGAAATGGAGTCCATGTACACCAACAAAGTATGGACTGTGGACATTGCTCCAGAAGGGGTAAAACCCATAGGCTGCAAATGGATCTCAGAAAGAAGATTGGTGTAGATGGACAGGTTGAAACTTATAAGGCTAGACTTGTTGCAAAGGGTTTCCGTCAAAGACCTGGTTTGGACTATGACGAAACCTTTTCTCCAATGCTATGCTCAAATCCATTCGGATCCTTCTTGCCATTACTGCCTTCCACGATTATGAGATCTGGTAGATAGACGTAAAGACGACTTTTCTAAATGAAATTTGGAAGAGTGCGTCTATATGGATCAGCCGAAGTTCATTCAAAGTGGGAGCAGCGGTAAAGTGTGCAAGTTACTTAAGTCCATTTATGAACTAAAGCAGGCATCGCGGAGTTGGAACATCTGTTTTGATGATACTGTCAAAGAATTTGACTTTATTAAAAATCCAGATGAACCATGCATTTACAGTAAGATTGTAGGGAGAACTGTGGTATTCCTCGTCTTGTACGTGGATGACATTCTCTTAATAGGAAATGACATTCCTATGCTACAGTTAGTCAAAAGATTCTTGTCACAGAGGTTCTCCATGAAGGACCTGGGTGATGTCTCCTACATTCTGGGGATCCGGATCTATCGTGATAGATCTAAACGGATAATGGGACTTTCACAGTCAAGGTACATCGACACCATACTGAAAAGATTCAGTATGGAAAATTCAAAGCGCGGTAATCTACCGGCTTGTCACGGAATCACCCTCTCCAAAGAGATGTCTCCCAAGACTGATTTGGAAAGGGCTCGCATGTCATCTATACCCTACGCATCTGCGGTAGGCTCTATAATGTATGTGATGTTGTGTACCAGACCAGATGTAGCATACGCATTGAGCGTTGTAAGCCGGTATCAGTCGAACCCAGGAGAGAAGTACTAGATAGCAGTAAAGAACATTCTCAAGTATCCGAGAAGGACTAAGGAGATGTTTTTTGGTGTATGGCGGAAAAGACCTCCAGATCGAGGCTTTACTGACTCCAGCTTCCAGAGTGATAAGGATGACTCCAAGTCCATATCGGGTTATATCTTTACCCTCAATGGAGGGGCGGTCTGTTGGAAGAGCTCCAAGCAGGACACCATTGCTGACTCAACGATTGAAGCGGAGTACATAGCTGCTTGCGATGCCGCAAAAGAAACTGTCTGGATGAAGAACTTCCTCACAGAACTTCAGGTGGTTCCAACCACTGTTGATTCAATACCGTTGTATTGTGACAACAACGACGCTATAGCTTTAGCGAAGGAACCCAGGTCCCATCAGAAGTCCAGACACTTCTTGAGGCGGTACCACCTGATCAGGGAGATCGTAGATCGCCGGAAGATCGAAGTGAGGAGAGTAGATACGGAGAATAACACTGCAGATCCACTCACGAAGGCCATTCCTCAGACACAGTTCAAGAGGCTGATCGAGATGACAGGTCTGCGATACGCCTATACATGGCCCTAGTGCAAGTAGGAGATTGTTAGTGATGTATGCCCTAGAGGCCATTATTGTATCATACTGGTTTATATATTACTTAATGGAAGCTTGGGATATTCACAGTTGTTTAGACAGTCTTGCTCAAAATGGTAGTATGCTACTTGGTTTGTTTCTACTTCAATATGTGCATGTGTTTCTTTTAACATATCGCTTATACATATTAGTAGAGCCCTTAGGATTTTTGCTTGATTACCAGCGTTGTGATGGCAGTCACACTAGTGGGGGCTGGGTAATCTACAAGCACATCCTTATACAGGTCCCTAGTTGTAGGATTATTGAGACGAGGCATCGATATTCCGGAGTAGACTAGTGTATACGCTTCTCCCACAGCCATTAGTATGTCGTACTGGAGATAGTATGCAGGTGCTCATTAGGTTATGAGTACACTGGACATGACTCGTCGGGAACTGCTGGTGGGTATTATACCTATCGTCGGGTAGTAGTTCCCAGATGACATGAGTACAACTTAGTCCGTCGACTTGACACTGCTACTTCGCCTCGAGTGTGTTCCCACTGTACTTTGATTACTATCCTACCACGGCTCAAAGGAGTCATGCAAACAGGTAGTAGTTGGGTGTAGTCTCGAAGCACTTGGAGGTAGTGGCGGTTAGAAAGGATTCGTCTATCCCGGTATTGGTTGATATCGCGCTGTGTTTGGAAAGCCATTACAGAAAGTCCCTGGCCAGGGCAAGTGGGATTTACTGGTAGGTATTCCAGTAGTTTCTCAGGGTGTTCTGGCCTATACTCCGACATGACTTATACCGCTATTAGGGGTCTGATGTTTACCACCCCCTAGGCCCGATATGCGATACTCTTAGACGAACAGACCGAACCGTACATAGATTGTCACATTCAGGCTCGGTAGAAGTTCGGATGGGTTTTCCTCATCGGCCTTCTTATCGACATCTACCTAGGGACCATTACGTGCAGCTAGTACCGCTTGTAGCCTATGGTTAAACCCACTTCCAGCGTAGTGTCGAGTCTCTAGAGTCCCATACAGAGAGTTTCCCTGCATCGGGCAAAAGGTGTAGAGACCGTATGGTTTTACGGCAGGGCTATGATCACTTATGTGCACTTGTGCGTGTATGATGTTCGGGTGGATAATACTAGTGGCTTTAGTTTAAACTGGATCCTAGTATTATATGGATGGATCAGTTTCGTCTCTTTGTATTCGTATTCTTCGGAATGCGGATGCGGGTGTGTATGCATGGATGAGAAGGGCATAGAAGGAGACACCTCATTAGGGTTTTGACCATTGACTTGATTAAAGAGGTGGAGGAAAGTATTTGTTATTTTGTAAATGATAATTGAGCATGGCTACATGTTTGACCTTTTGACTTGGCTTGACCACTTGACTTGGTTTGACCTTTTGACTTAGATATTTTTGTGAGATATTTTGTGGCATAAGATATTTTGGATGAGATATTTTGTGGCACAAGATATTTTGTGAGATATTTTGGAAGAGGGTATCCGCAGCGCGCTGCATCACTTTATGCGGCTAAATACGGGGTCTAACTTTCTAATCAGTGAGCCGAGCTACGTGCCAAAAGCTTCGAATACCTACGTGGTGTGGTACCAGCATGCGATGGGTGCTATTATCAGGGAAGAGTGGTGGCTATTACTTGATCATAAGGATGTTGTCCTAGCCGGTAACCCAGCAGTCCCTTTGAAGCGACGGACTTTTGTTCGTCCTTCCTTCAGAGAAGTCGCTACGGTTGTGGTCCCGCGTGCCTTCCCTAAAAAGCCTCCACCCCGTGTTCCCGTAGAGGTGGTAGCCGTGGCGTCTCCAGAGTCTGGCGCTGGTGCGGAAATCGGGACCCGCCGCCCAAAAATTCCTGTTAAGCGCAAGCTCTTGTCATCGGCCGCTGGTGCTCGCTCGCAAAAGAAGAAGAAGTCGTTGTTTTCTGCCGATGTCATATTTGGCCATGAGCCACATGCTCCCTACAGCGAGGGCTTATGCGAATACGGTACCAATGAGGGTTTTGTTCGACACGCCTGTGACCGACATTGATCTTTAGGCTGTCCTCATAGCTTCCGAGCGACTGACTCACGAGGAAGCGGCGTTGATCACCATTGCAAAGTCAGGTATACTTCAGTTGTATTTTTCCGCGTCTATTCTTTTCTTCTTTATTATGTTTGTATTGACGCTTTACTTCTTTAACATATATTTCTGCCAAAGAGACTCTCTTGGCTTCCCTCAGGACGTTCGAGGAGGAAGAGAGGCTCCGCGCTTCTTTGGGTCTTGGTATGAGTCGCTTCATTACACCCTTATTCTTTTTATTCATGCTCTAACCCTCTCCTTTACTTTATTGCAAGAACTACCTTGACTCAGGTTATTCCAAGTGCAGTGTCAATCCCGAGCAGCGATGCGGCAAAACTTCCAGAGCCAGCTATTGTGGCCCCAGCTCCCCCAACGTCACCGCAGGTGGCTTTGCTGAAGCAGCCGATGATGGACGCCATAACGGCTTCAGAGGCAGAGCTCGGTTCGGACGACGACGTCCCTTTGTCAGAGGTCTTGAGGAGATCATTTCTCACTGCTCAGACCGAAAGGAAGCGTAGGAGGCATGCGGCGAGGGAACGCGATGCCAGTTTGGTCGTAGGTGCAGGCTCAAGTAGCATTCCGCTTACTGATACTCCTTCGGCGGATGTTTCCTCTGCCTTATCAACCGCCCGTAGACAGGTTGCACGCGCAGCTCAGAAAGAAACTGAGAAGCTGCTCCAAGGTAACGTAACGCACAGTCTTTTACTAGAACTTGATCTTCGAATTTTGACATATGCATTTTTTGCAGGGCCAAGTCTTGGAGATGGGATGACAGGTGAAATTCTGGCAGTTACAGTGCCCGAAGTTGCTACCCTTTCTCTGGAATCTGGGACTGTCCAGACTGCTGCCCTTTCTCCCTGTGGCTCCTTGGTATCGGCGGGCATCGCAAGCATCACGACGACCCTCGTTGAGTCAGGGGATGAAGCTATGGGCGCGGAATCTACTCCTCTGAGAGATAGCGAAAAAGTTGTTACACCCGGTGACGCCTCCGTCATGGTTTCGGTCCATGATTTATCAGGTAGTTGCTGAGTCGCTATTTTCAAGTTTTTCAATCCTGTTCAGCCCTTCTAATGATATTTTGTTCGTCTTGAGTATAGGTGCGTTGAACCCTGAGGCCGTGCCGTCTGAAGAAGTGTCGCCGGTCGCCGCTCTAACGGTCGCTGTCCCCTCGCTTTCTTCTATGCCCTCTCAAATATTGGAAGGTATGGGTTTGCGACTTATCTGTTTTACTGTGGGTACCATCCTCCTTGTATTGACAGTATATTTTCGCAACTCTGCAGGAGTCCTTTTCGATCATCTATACCAGGTGTTGAACCCGCATTTCTCCTTCCAGTCGGAAGTCATTCCGCCTCCTGGTATTGGTTAGTATATTCTTCAGCTGACGTCTCTTCCTTTCTTTTATACATGTTGTTGCTAATTCTTCTTCATATTGGATATAGCGTTACGGGTCGAGGGAGGGGGTGAAAGAATAATCGTGACACCGACGCTCCCCGTCCTGCCGCCTGTCACAGCTGGTATAATAAACTTCATCGATCATATGTTTCCTTCATTTCCTGAGTCGGCATTTGACCGTAATTCATATTGCAGCAATTGCACTGGCTCCCATTCCCTTCGAGTCCCGCATTTCGATGCCCGCAGGGCCTTTTGCCAAACACATATCTTCCAGGGGCGCCGCAAACAGCCGTTGAATGTTGAGCGGATTCGTCGAAGATCTTGAGCCGAGGCTCTCACATCAGCTGCAGGTTTTGCTGTTGAAGTTAACCCAATGCTAGCGACACTCGTGAACTTCCATGATGAAGATCTTGTCAGCTCTTGGGTTGATTACTGCAGAAAGATCGAGACTTGCCTGCACGAGATTGAGCTCAAACGTCTCACTCCTGAGGTTTTAGCTTTGAACTCTCAGCGGGTTGCGTGGGTTGAGCATATTGTTCCTTTTATTCGCCATTTTGAACGAGAGGCGACCCTGAGACGAAAGGAACATGAGGTGGCCTCTAGTGAGTCTGTCCGATTGTGCGCCCGGATCGAAGCGAATTCTGCACAGCTAAAAGCTATTTTTGACAACCTCCAGAGATGTATTTCGGATGGGTTGGCGCGAAGGCGGATGCTTGACTTCACCGAGCGGGTCATGCAGAACTGCAAAGCTGCTATGTTAGAAACCGATGAACAACTTTCGTCCTGTTTGCGGCAGCGGACTCAAGTTGAAGCGGAGTTGGCCGCAGTGGTTGATCGCGAGAAGGAATTGAAAGGAGCGCGGGGGCGGCTTGCTGATTTTCTGAAGACGCCTCCTCCTCAATAACCGTCTTTGTACCCCTTTTTTTATTAACTGTAAACTTGCGGTTTATAAATAACATGTATTCATTTTGATTTCTTTATGAAATGTATCTTGTATCCACTTGAATTTATGAATAAAAGACATTTTATTTTATATGGGCGTGTTTCTTTTGGCAAATGTGGCCCATAGATAGTCTATCTTGATCTCCTTGCAGGGCAGCGATGGCTTAGAAGACAGGTTCAGATCTACCGCCTAAGACTTTTTAACTTTATGTGCCATGAGGGTCTCATAAAAACTTTTCTCCCTACGAGTCGAGAGGATCCCATAGGTGTCTTTTCTCCTTAGGAGTCGTGAGGACTCCTGTGTTTTCTCTTGAGAGTCGCAAGGATCTCACAAGAGAATTTTTCCCCCTTACCAGTCGAGAGGACTCGTAAGTGGTTGTTTCCCTCCTTGTCGAGATTTGACTTTGGAGAGTGTGTCCCGTGAATAGTATGCAATAGTCTAGCTTGGACCGACTTGCAGGGCCCCAGTGCTTAGGAAACAGGTCCTTATCCCTATTGCCTAAGGCTTTTCCCTACGAGTCGAGACGAATCGAGAAGTTCTTACAAGGACACTAATTTCCTCACGAGTCGAGACGAATCGAGAAGTTCTCGTAAGGGTGTCCTAACGTCACAGTTAACTCCTGCTAATAGAAGTCCGTTAGGGTCTGTGGTACTAGGTTTTTTACCCGTCGCACCGTCGCGTTGGCTGATATATTCCCCGATATGCAATCTTGCTGTTCGGGTAGCCCCGCGACTGTCGTGTCTCTGATCCCTTCGGGGGCTGGACAAGACGTCTTGAAGTAATCTTCCAGGTAATATTACCGTCGAAAGAGCAAGCGTTAGGGATATTCCATATCGCTTTTTACTTGAGGTTAGGCTCAGTTTGGGAGCTCCGATGAGTCATGACCACTCCGCGCTGGAGTGGGATGATTTTCGATGGTCTTTCAAGTCTCATTTGAGTTGCCGTCAAGACCCTGAAGCTAGGAATCTTCCTTTGCTTCGTTTGTTGACATTGTGTTTGCAATATTGCAACGAATGTCAAGGTTGTCTCTAGGTTTTCTGTGAACTGTCGAGATTTGGAACTAGGGGACTTTGCCATGGCTCTATTTGTTGATGTCGCGTCTGTATCTTGCTGGAGGGAGAAAGAACGCTGTTGTTGATCTCTAGGCCGTGGATGCTGCTGTCGAGACTTGGAGCTAGGGACTCTGCCATGGCTCCGAGGTAGTCTCTAAGTTGTCCGTGAACCGTCAAAATTTAGAACCAGGGGACTTTGCCGTGGCTCCGTTTTGCTGACGTCGTATCCGCTTCTGGTTGGAACGAGAAGGAACGCCATTTTTGATTTCTAGGCTGTAGGTGTAGCCATCGAGATCAAGCTTCCCTTTGATGAAGCCTGGTGGGACAATGTGGTTCTCTTTTCGTTCGTGCCCATGGATTGTATACAGGGTCAATGTGATCTCACCTGCAGGGCAGAAATTTCATTTCATTTTTTTATTTCTTTCCGTGATGCTCTATCATTTCAGCTTTTACATCGCGAAAGTCGTGATTGCACAATCATTTCGGCTATTTTACGCGCTGTCCAATCATTTCGGCTGTTTTTTCTTTCGCTGCTTTTTTATTGCGAGTTGCCCAAACATTTCGGCTATTTTTATATGCATATATTTTACTCGCTGATTTTTGTTGCGAGCTGCCCTATCATTTCGGCTATTTCATATGCATTTTTGGCTCGCTAATTTTTGCTATGAGTATGGAACTCGAGATCTGATACCAATCTTAGCATCAGCATCACTGCGACTGGAATATGGCCAGGAGCGAATCATCATTTGCCTTGAAAGGACTTGGAATTTGATACCAATCTAGGCATCAGCATCGCTACCACTGGGATTGTTGCCAGTAGCGAATCATCATTTTCCTTTGTCGATTCGAACAAAGGTGGCTTAGCAAACAGGGTTAGGATCCTGTCGACTAAGGCTTTTGACTTCATGAGCCGTAAGGGTCTCATAACAGTGTTTCTCCCTACGAGTCATGAGGATCTCGTAGGTGTGTTTTCTCCTCATAAGTCGAGAGGACTTACAAGTGTCGTTCACCACATGAGGACATTTCTCGTCGTTGGTGGGACTTGGTGGGGAAAACGTTTATTTGTGCCTGTGGATTGTATACAAGGGTCAATATTGAACCACTTGTAGGATAACTTGGGGAGTGTGATAGCTTAAGAACAGGTGCGGATCCCTGTAGCTTAAGGCTTTTGAATCCTACGAGCCATGGGGGTCTCATAGGGGGAATTCTTCTTACGAGCCGCGAGGATCTTGTAAGTGTAATTTATCCTTAGGAATCGTGGGGATCCCTAAGTGTGTTGCTCCCTTTTGTGAGTTGTAAGGATCTTATGTTGGTATTTTCTCCTTACAAGGTCGAGAGGACCTTGCAAGTGCACATGAATTTTTTTTATGAGTCTGCGCCCTTTCGGGTTTTCACGAACTCGCCAGCAGTCCTGCTGTTTTTACTCACGGAGCCCTTTCGGGTTTTCATCCGTGCCCATTTCGCTTGTGGACGTACCGTTTTTTTTGCACGATGAAACTCTCGAGAATAGTTTCGCCGCATGTGACCCATTTGTTTGCCTGTGGGATTTGAGTTGCAGTCCTCACCGCTGGGACTTATGGACTCGCACTCCACTATCGCCGTGTTTGAGGCGACGTTGTTAGTTTAGGGACATATCGGTCTATTGTTAGTTTAAAAACATCTCGGTCCGTTGTTAGTTTAAGGACATCTCGGTCCGTGGCTTTTTGGGGCAAGATTTCGCCGGATACTACTTATAGAGTTTGGACTTAGGAAGACAGCGAGCGAACACGAGCGTCGTCATCCATCATTAACCTGAGCCGTGACTTGTCAAGCGTAATATTTCTTAAGGAACCGGCCGTTTATTGGCCGGAAAGGTCTTTCGCCATGCATATTCATGAGCAAGTAGGCCCCACCTTGGTAGACCTTGTCTATGATGTACGGACCCTCATAGTTCGGCTCGAATTTCCCCCGTTTAGCATGATTGGGGATCATAGATCTTTTTACGACTAGCACGAGTTCGCCTTGGCGGAATGTTCTCAGCCTAGTCAATCATTCGTATGAGCGCGCCATCCTTCCATTGTAAGCCTCTAGGTTTTGCTGCGCCATGAGACGAGTTTCATCAAGGGCGTCTAGTTCCTCAAGCCGAAGACGGGCATTCTCTTCATCCGTTAGTTCATACCGAACCGCCACTCATAGAGAGGGTAGCTCTATCTCTAAGTGAAGTACCGCTTCCGTGCCGAATACTAACGCAAATGGCGTTGTGTTTGTGGCCGTCTTGAACGTGGTCCGATAGGCCCAGAGAGCTTCATGCAATCTCTCGTGCCAGTCTTTCTTATTTCTGGACACCGTTTTCTTTATGATCTTTGTCAATGTCTTGTTGAAAGCCTCAGCTAGACCGTTAGTTCAGGGATTATAAACTGAAGAATATTTCCAATCTATATTATGTTGTTGTGCGAAGCGACTGATTTTAGGGCTTTTGTAGGCTGGCCCGTTATCCGAGATGATCCGTCGCGGAGTGCCGAACCGGTAGATGACATGTGTCTTGAAGAAATGGAGGATGTTCTCCGTCTTCATCTCTCTTAACGGTATTGCTTCTGTCCATTTGGAGAAGTAATCGGTTGTTGCTAGTATGAACCGATGTCCCTTGGATGATGCTGGTTCGATGGGCCCGATTATATCGATCCCCCACATTTCGAATGGCTAGCTAGCCAATGTTGGGTGTAGTGGATTCGGATGCTAATGGATGAAGTCCCCATGAATTTGGCACGAGTGACACTGCTTCGCATATTCGAGGCAGTCCTGAATCATCGTGGGCCAATAATAACCCATTCTTTTGATCTTCAGCTTCATCTTTGGCCCAGCTTGATTGGAACCGCAGAGTCCGTCATGAGTTTCTTGAACGACCCTTCTTACTTCTTCTGGTCCCAGGCATCTCAGCCACAGACAATCGAACGATCTTTTATAAAGAGTATCATTGACGAAGGTGAAAGACAGAGCTCGCTTCCTGAGCTGATGTCTTGATGATGCGTCTTCGGGCGTTCGATGGGATTTGAAGTAGTCTATGAAGACTTCTCTCCAATCCTTCACCTTTTCTTCATCCTCCAATTGGAAGGCCTCTTGTTTGGTTGCTTCTTCTCCTTTAGACGTCTTCGAAAATATTTCTGCTGGCGCGAGAATCCGGCGGCTTTGCACAATGATCTTTACGTCATCGAGGTTTTCGTCGGCCAGTTCTTTAGCGAGCTTGGAGAACGCATCCGCCTTGCTATTTTCCACACGCGGTATGCTTTTCAGGGTGTAGGAGGGGATTTGCGTCAGCAGTTGCTGCACTCTTTTACCATACCTAATCAGTTCCGGTTTGCATGTCTGGTAGTCGCCATTTACTTGGCTAACGACCAGCTGGGAGTCTCCATATATGAGGAGGTTTTCGATCCCCATGTTGACAGCAATCTCGAGACCTGCTATCAAAGCTTCATACTCAGCCTCATTGTTTATTCTCGGCTCCGTTAAAGAAAGGGCAAAACGCATTATCTCTCCTTGTGGAGTCACAAAGATAAGGCCTATCCCGGCTTTAATCATGGGGGTGTTTTGCTTTCGCTTCTTCAAGGAGAACGCTCCATCGAAGTAGAGTTCCCATCGGGTATCATTCCATTCTTTCTCCCTATCAATTGCGTCAAACGTGTGTTCGTCCGGCAACTCGCAGTTCTAGGGAGAGTCGGCAGATATCGGATGCTCAGCGAGAAAGTCGGTGATGGCCTGGCCTTTTATTGCCTTGAGGGGTCGACATACTATCGAGAACTCCATCAAGAGGGGGGCCTATTTGGCAAGCCTTCCTGTTAGCATGGCTCCTGACATCAAATACTTGAGAGGATCCATCTTTGATATGAGATGGACCTCATGTGCCAATGCATAATGTCGAAGCTTCGTTACCGCAAAGATCAGTGCCAGGCAATGCGTTTTGATGGGGGAGTAGTTATTTTCTACCCCCAGGAGAACTCGACTCAAATAATACAGAGCTCTCTCCTTCCTCTGGTCATTCTCCTGTGCCCATAACGCGCCTAAAGAACCTTCAAGGGTTATTGTGTATAGGATGAGGGGCTTTCCCTTGACCGGAGCGGTCAGTACCGGCGGGTTCTGCAGATATTGCTTGATTTCGTCCAGTACGCTTTAGCATTTGCGATCCCAAATGAACGGGGTCCCTTTCTTCATTAGATGACTGTAGGGGCGGCTTTGGCCGGAGAGGTTAGCTATGAACCGCTGGATATACGTGAGATTTGCTTGGAGAGACGTCAGTTGCTTGAGAGTTCTTGGCGAAGGCATTTCCATAATCGTCTTGATCTTTGACGGGTCTATTTCGATGCCTTGATGTCGTACGATTAATCCTAGAAATTTGCCTGAGGATACTCCAAACGCGCATTTCAGAGGGTTCATCTTCAGGTTGTATTTCCGAAGGCGCTGGAACACTATCTTTAGATGCTCCTAGTGTTCCTCATACGATTTGTTTTTCACCACGAGATCGTTGATATAGCATTCAACGATCTCATGTACAAGGACATCAAAGATCTTTGTCATGGCCCTCTGGTAGGTGGCGCCAGTGTTCTTCAGACCGAAGGGTATCACTTTGTAGCAGAATATGTGTAACACCCTAGTTCATTTATACCAGTTCTATTTTGAGTATTTCTTTATTTATGGTATTTTCCTGATTTATTGTGTTTTGAGTGCGAATAGTGTATTTGATATTTGTATTTGCATCCGACCCGACCCGTTTGCTAGAAACCCGTCTTGATTCCTGCTTATGATTCATCCCGGCTTGTTATGTGGATCCGTGCACTTTCTTTTATAAACTGCATACTGGTATTATATCTGGTAGCTGCATTTTTTTTAATATAACATTTAAAGTCAAAAAAATCTTTTAAAGAAAATTTTCTTTGTAAAATTTAAACGTTCAGTTACAAAATATAATATTAAAAAAATTTGATAATTTGGCTAATACAAAAAATAGTCCAAAACACGCCCGGGTCGGGTCTAAAAATCTAGTTTTAAAATACGGAAAATATACGTGTCAACCAAAACCAAAACAGGATATTCGGATAACGAAAATGCATATCCCCAAGAACGGATGCACACACGTGCACGTAGCCATCCAAACGAGTCGTTTTTACAAAACGGGATGAGAACAAGATGCGCAGATGCCACGACAGGATTAAGGGTATCATGCAGGCTATGCTAGATATTTTTAAAATATTTTATGACTTTAAATGTTATATTAAAAAAAATGCAGATGCCAGATATAATGCCAGCATGCAGTATATAAAAGAAAGTGCACGGATCCACATAACAAGCCGGGATGAATCATAAGCAGGAATCAAGACGGGTTTCCAGCAAGCGGGTCGGGTCGGATGCAAATACAAATGTCAAATACACTATTCGCACCCAAAATACAATAAATCAGGAAAATACCATAAATAAAGAAATACTCAAAATAGAACTGGTATAAATGAACTAGGGTGTTACATTATACCCAACTACAAAAAGAATTTCGTCTTCGAAATTTCAGGAACAAGAAAAGATAAACAAATAAGAATATACAAGAATAGGTGTGGAAACTTCTGTCGAATCTCGTCTTCACGTTCCCAAGTCGATTCTCCGTGCGAGCGATTCCCCCATGAAACAAGTACGAGCGGAATAACCTTGTTCTTGAGGACCTTTTCTCTTCGATCAACAATCGTCATCGGTCGTTCTTCGTAGGTCAAATCCTCCCTTACAGTCAGCTCTGAATGATCTAGCACGTGTGTTTCATCTCGAACATATTTACGGAGTTGAGATACATGAAACACGTCATGAACATTCGCCAAAGATGGTGGTAAAGCCAAACGATAAGCCACTTCTCCAACACGCTCCATAATCTCGAAAGGCCCCATGAATCGAGGACTAAGCTTACCTTGACTCGCAAAACGAATCACTCCTCTAGTCGGTGATATCTTCAAGAATACAAGATCACCAATAGCGAACTTTAGAGGTCTTCTCGATGTATCGGCCCAACTCTTTTACCGATCTTGTGCTGCCTTCATGTGATTCCGGATAGTATTAACCTTCTCTACTGTTTGCACGATCCAAAGATTTTTTAAATCCTTTAATCTAACAGAACCCCTTTCTCTCTCTCTCTCTCTCCCTCTCTCCTCTCGCATTTACTATTCACCCGCGAATCCCGTCACCTCCCTTTACACTACGCTCACCTCCCTCCTTCATTTCTTTCTTCTTCTTTAAACTTCTGCCCCCACGACGAGATCCCCCACGAGGAACCCTAACCCTAACTCTCGCCTCTACCGCCGACCCCCTTGTATCCTCTCCCTCATCATCATCCCTTCGATCTCACCTCCCCTCCTCCTCTCCACTCCCTGAGCACTCTATCCACGAGAACCCTGCACACCCACGAGCATGAGAACCCAAGAACCCAACCCGACCTAGCCTCGTCGTTGTCCCTTCATCCCCGACGGCCTCACTTCGTTGACTCTATCTCACCACTATCACTACTACCTCCTAACATCACCTCTCCTATGCACAGAACCTGACCCGACATCAAGAAACCCCCACTGCACACCTTGCCTCACCTGCTTCCTCGCCGGAGCCCCGACCTCGTCGCCTCCATGCACTCGTCATCATAACCACCTCATCGCCTTCTCCTCTGTCCTAAAACCCCAGACCACCACCTTCTTCTTCTTCTCTTTTCTTTTCTTTCTCGATTTCTTGTTTCTTTTCCGGTGATCACCCGCCGGAGCCGTGCTCAGCGCTGACGATTCAGGCGATCCAGTGAACGTCCCCTGCTTGCGTGGTTACCTTCTTGCCTTGCCTGGACCCATCCCATGCGCCGTGTGTGCATTGCGACGTTTACCCGACGTCGGACGTGCCGTACGCACCCGTCGTGTGTTCCGCTCAGGCAAGTTTATCTTGGTACAAGCTATACTACTATATTTTGCATTCATACGAATAATAATATTACATATTGTTTAGTTATGCATCCAATGTTATAGTTTTACAGTTTTACAATATCCGTTCGCATCCGTACAGCTTATTACATATCTAGTCGCATGCAAGTTTATCTTGCTACATGCTATACTACTATATTTTGCATTCATGCGAATAATAATATTGTTTAGTTGTGCATCCATGTTTTATTGTGTACCCATACCATTAATTCTACATATCTAGTTGCATGCCATGCCATATTAATTCATATTACTGTTACATTAGTACCTCATGCTTGATAATGTGCATCCTACATAGTCATGATGTAACCCCTGATAGATATTGTGCATCCATGCTTTTACCGTACATCTGTACTGTTACCGTGATTCGATATGTGCTACTTTTTACTGTTGGGCACCCATTTGATACACTGTGCCTCCCTGACATAACCTGATATATCACTACTTGACATGTTACCTGATCCTGTTTCTAATGCCGACAATCCTGACATGTTGTCCCGATAGACATATCATGTTGTCTGTATAGACAAACCTGTACCTGCTTGATCCTGTGTTGGCATTAGCTCCAGATTTATCAATACCTGACTTGTACACATAACTTGGGGGTAAGGAGAAATCAATGATGAAACTTGACTTGTAACTCAACAGTTCGACACTTATAATGATCAGTTTTGGGGGCTAGGCCAGTCCCGGGATGATGTTGCTGACATCATTCGTCTGTACAAGTTTCCTGTTTGTGCTTAGCGACATGTCTCGGATTCATCCCCAAGAGTCTGGACCGTGGTCCCTGTTTCCCCCAATCAGAGCAAAGCTCTGTTTTAAAATTCAAAATTCAAAAGAATTGAAGCAACGCTTCAGATCCAACGCTCTGCGTTGCGCGCCACGTGTCAAACACAGATGGGCTAGCGCCAAGTGCACTGCGCCCTAGGCAGCGCACCTCCAATCAAAGCAAAACTCTGTTTTAAAATTCAAAATTCAAAAATTGAAGCAACGTTTCAGATCCGGCGCTAGGTGCGCTGCGTACCACGTGTCAAACACGGATGCGCTAGCGCCAGGTGCGCTGCGCCCTAGGCAGTGCACCATGAGTGCGCTAGCGCTAGACGAGCCGCGCGCCATATGTCAAATACGGGTGTGCTAGCGCAGCTGCGCTGCGTGCCACGTGTCAAACGTAGGTGCGCTAGCGCAAAGTGCGCTGCGCTCTGAGCAGCGCACCACGTGCAAAGCACGGGTGCGCCAGCGCTGGAATTAAAAATGCCCACCGTTAGATCAAAAGATCTAATAATGATAAATCATTAATCAGAATTAAAATTCTGTTATGGAAAGATTTTCTCAATCTTGTTAAAAACAAGAAGATTGCCTTCTGTAAAACAGAAGCCCTAGGATCAAAGATCCAATGGTGGGGAAACGTCCCCAAATCAATCAGAGAAATATTTCTTTAACTGATTTAACAAATCAACTTGCCCTATATAAAGGCCCCAAGACTTCAAGTCTGATATAGAGAACCCCCCTACAAACTTTGAAAAAACTCAAAAGAAAGAGAGCAAGCTCTTGAAAGAAGATCATTTTTTCAAGGTAAAAAAGAATGATTCTTGCATAAAGAGATGAAATCATTTCATTAAAACAGAAGAATTATCTTCTTAAAAGATCATAGATCTAGGTCTTTTATAAAAAGAGATCAAAAGATCTCATCATAAAAACAAAAGAAGTATTTACTTCATTCACAGATCATTGATCTACAAAGGCAAAGCCCTTTCCAAAATAAGAACTGTTGTTCTTGAATCTTGAGGCAAAGCCTCCTTTAAAAGGAACATAAACTTGTTCACAGATCATAAATTTGATCAGATGCGCTTTGCGCTATTGAAAAGTGCCTTGCACTCTTGAACTGCGCTTTTGCGCTCCTTTGACCGGCGCTCAGCGCCAAAACGTGTACGTGTCAACCACAGATACAACTTGCGCTTTGCGCTTCTGAAACAGCGCACTGCGCTCATGGGCTGGCGCCAGCGCCAAGCGCGCTACGTGTCACTCACTGGTGCGCCACTAAACTAGCACAACGCGCTCATAAATTGAAAGAGCAATGCGCTCATAAACTGGCGCTTAGCGCCAAGCGTGACACGTGTCCTTTTCGTGTGCGCTACTTGGCAGAAGCGCAATGCGCTCTTTAATTGGCGCAAAGCGCCTAGCGCGCCACGTGGGGCGCTGTCAGAACACAAATTGTTCTGATGAATGCTATGCATTCGATACAAGACAAAAAATGTGTCAGGATCTAATGCTCAGCATTATTAAAAGGGCCAAGCCCAAATAAAGGCTCAACAGCCCAGAACAATAAAATGTTAAACATTACTGGACTTAGCCCAATATTGGCCATAAGTCCTCAACTTATATTGAACTAAGCCCATCTGCTCACGAATATTTAATAGATCTTAGTCCCAAACTGGACTACAGATCTTTCAACCAACTCACACCGGTTCGAGGGCACATCTCTTTACTCCTCTGATATCTGTCGTTTTAATCCTTCAACGTCTTCAGAGAGATGACGGGTCCCGACAATTATACATTTCACGGACTGTGGGGTCCTTAAACTCATGGACTATGATTTCCTTAACCTCGACTGTGATGTCTTTAAACTCACGGACTATGATGTCCTTAACCTGGACCGAGATGTCCTTAAACTAACATTGGACCACCATGTCCTTAAACTGGTAATTGACCGCAAAGTCCCTAAACTAAAACAATAGAGCCCAAATGTTCTTTTGTTGGATCTAAATGATCCTGTTAAGTAGATCTTAGTCTAAAATTAGACTAACGTGTCCTTAATAAACTGTTAAGTTGATCTTAGTCTAAAATCAGACTAACGTATCCTTAACTAACGTTTAAGTTGGTTTTGGTCTCAAATGAGACTAACGTATCCTTAAACCCAACCCCCAAACCCAAATCTAAGAAAAATACGGATTTGGACTAATCCACGCCCTACGGACGACAACATAAATTAGTCTCTGTATACAATCCACGGGCAACCAAAAAACAAAACAAACACACACGATACGAAGTGACCATCTGGAGAAGAAGAAAGTGGTTACCGCGATGCGGTAGCGTAATTAACTGCAGGGGCTTGCGCATGCAGGGAAGAGCGTCCCCACAATCAAAAAACCCTTCAACGAGGGGGAATCTGACGAAGTCTGCTACATCATCCGCATCCGTTTAAACCTTCGATACATGGTGCCATAAATCAACTTGGCATCTTCGGAGAGGTGGACGGATAACACCAATTAGCATTTGCCCCCAAAATCAGGCAAGACGAACCTCTGCAGTCTCGTCTCTATGTTTCGGAGGAGAACAGATTCTGGCACGCCCGGTGGGACCTTTTCCTCGTTCCACTCCACACTTCGTGTGTCGTGTTCGCGAATGAATCGCGGTTTGATATGGTTGCCCTTGGGTTTGAGATACTAAGATTTGGTTTCTTGCTTGGCGCAGAAAATGAAACATCGATGGCGTCTACTTTCGCGAAATGTTCCAACTGCAATTGCAACTCACGCTCCGCCTCATCTGGAGGCATAGCTTACGGGCCCCAAGCGGCCTCCCTGTTCACGATGCCGGTGGAACAGGTCACTCAGGCCACCACTGGATTGTTTTTCAGGACCATGCTCTCGCCAACGAGCTTCAGCGCTCCTGTACCAACACAAGAAGCTCCCAAGAAGTCGGTCTTTGATCGGCTTGCAACTACAGCGGCCCCTCTCAACGGGTCGTCCAGCTCCAGCACCTCAGTCTTTGCCAGATTGGGCCAAAGTTCATGTGGGCCCATGATGAAGCCTGCAATTCCAAAAAAGGTTGTTCTGAAGAGAATAGTCATCCCTGCTCCCGAAGTCATCAAGGCAGCTTCTCCTGCCAAAGGGTCGGTCTTTACAAGACTGACTGTTCCGGCTCCCGTCCCTGCTCCAAAGTCTGTCTTTGACAGATTAGATACCGCTACTCAACGGACGTCGGTCTTCAAGAGGCTGATACCGGCAACGCCTCACCTGAATAGAGGGCAAGACGAAGTTACCCCTCAAGCTGACACCATCCCAACAGCTCAACGCGCTCGACGTCGCTACTGGCGCCGAGTAAGAAAGGCTGGGGGCAACTCACCCTCTGGGCTAACTCCACCAGCCCCAACGGTGGAAGTCAATGCTGCTATTCCAACCGGGAACAGTTTCAAATTGCTGAACAAGGTGCGCAGGAACTCTCTTACCGCCGTACTGAAAAGATCTCCTCCACCCATGGAGAGTGTTACAGAAACAAAGCCGGAGCAGCCCCCTCAGCGGCTGTCCTCCAAGGTTTACAAAGTCTGGTGACGGGTCCAGGAATCAGTGATTGATCAAGACTATCCCCGCCGACAGAAGAAGCTGAAGGTTCAGCAGGAAGAGAACCGTCCTGGCAAGCCACAAAGGACGACAACCACCTGGGTTCCCGCTGCAACGGCCCCCTCAACGTCAACTGCTCAAAAGAGAAGGAGGCCAGAGAAAGCCCCTGTGACTACGGCAGATCGCAAAGACGCAAAGCCCAAACGCCCTAAGTCTGGGGGCATAACAGTC
This sequence comes from Agapanthus africanus, assembly GCA_030015575.1. Taxonomy (NCBI): domain Eukaryota; kingdom Viridiplantae; phylum Streptophyta; class Magnoliopsida; order Asparagales; family Amaryllidaceae; genus Agapanthus; species Agapanthus africanus. Next base: position 239,051,698 of record CM057338.1, read on the forward strand.
CATACTGTTTACATGGCTTCCGGAAAAGAAGAAAGCCGCACTTCGACGGGTCACCGGCCGCTCGCCCGATCCGTAACCAAAGCCTAGGAGCAACAACAGAAGCTTAAGGAAATGCTGCGCAAATGGCCGCACTCACCGGGCCAAAAGAAAGCCCGGAGGCGTCATCAGAGCAGCGTCACGAACAAGAAACTGATGCTGACTTCCTACGCAGAGTCCTCGAAAAGAAGGACATAGAAGCTGCAGAACAAGCTGCCAACATAAAACGAATGGTGCTTCTCTTCCAAGACATGGTCGGGATGATGTTACAGCCAGATCCTCCAGCTGAAGACCCTCCGATCATTATTGAAGACGACAGAGGGGAAACATCGAACCCTACTCCGGCTCTTTCAGCAGCCAAGGAGGAAACCATTTCCAAGGCCGCTCTGGATGACTATATTGCTCAGCAAATACGAGCTCACTAGGCGAACGAAGCGGCCGGTCAAGTTGTTAAAACTGGGCGACCGTATCCAGGCTGGTATGACCAAATAAAGTACCCACTGGGATACACGATCCCCAAATCCCCCATCAACATGTCGCTCAGTTCAGGACTCTTTGCGGCAACACCGGGGGCGATGATAAACTTTTGCTCCGTCAATTCGTCGGCAGCTTGTCGGAGACGGCGTTCAATGGTACTCTGAACTTCCAAATGACTCTGTCAAGACTTTCGCAAAAATGAAGCTGTTATTCACCCAGCGATTCGCGAGTGCTAGTGAACGCATCCCAATAACGGCATTGATCAATGCCAGGGTGAAGCCAGGCGAAACTTGGGTTCAATACGCAATACGATGGCGGAATCTGTGGTCGAAATGTGAACAGCGCATCGAAGAAGCGCCGACGGTGGGCATGTTCGTGGGTACTCTGGACCCTCATACAACTATTTCCCAATTCATGATGTTCTTCAAGCCGACCACATTCCAAGCCTTGATCGACAAGCTGGCCCAAATGGACCAGATGGGTCATAGACCGTCTCCTCCAAAGCCAGACTCTCGAAATAAGAAGGGAAAGGGGAAAGCGATCGTCGTAGCCAATGCTCAACAGCAGCCCAGTGGTCTAAGACCAGTTGATCGCCAAAATGATAGAACTCGATATCTTGGAGATAAAATGAGACGCCCTTACTCGTTCCCTCGAAACAAGACGAAGAGGTTATTCGAGCTAGCACTGCGCAACAGGCTCATAACTCTGCCGGAGCCAAGACGCCCAGCGCAACCAGGCGACATTAGCAATCCTAACTATTGCCATTATCACCGAATGTTGGGCCATCCGATCGAAGATTGTTACATCTTCAAAAGCTGGATAAAAGATCAGTACCAACAGAGCAAATTCGTATTATCCGAGAAGTGGAAGGTGAACCCGCCTCAGCCGCATGCTCTCAAGAAGACGGATACACCGGGGGCATCGTGTTCTTTCGTAGAAGAAGCTCCGTGGGAGGTCGCTCTTTCAGCCACAACTAAAAGAATGCTGAAGGATCTCCACACATGTTCGGCAATTAGGTGGAAGAATCCACTGGAACCTGAGATCATCGAGGGGATGCTGAAGCCGCGTCCAACTCCAAAAATTGGTGGTGATAGCCAAAGCATTCACACCCAGCCGTCAAAATCTTCAAAGAAGAAGAAGAAGACCAAAAAGCCCGTGAAGCCTTATGATAAGCACACGGACCTGCAAAAATAGATTAACGCGTTAGAAGAATATAATCAAAAAGCGCGGACTCCAGTCATACTCTAAGAATTTCTCAGCCACGTCCTTGAGGACGGAGATGATGACAATGGAGAAGACTCGTCGGATGAATCTGAAGGTTATGTAGCAAGCTGCCATGTGATCTCTCACTCGTTGATAGACGATGAAGAAGCTCCTTACACAAAGAAACTGGGGGAAAATCCTGAACCGGAACTTCTAGGGCCATCAGACGAAATGATTGATGCATTCCTGAACGAAGCTCTTCTTAAAAGCAAAGCTGCTCGAGAGCGTGAAATCGCCATATTTGAAAAAGCCAAACGCCGGCGACTGGACGAAGGAGTTGAAACACTCCCACCAGATCAAAGTACATCCGTCGCAAATAAAAACAGATTCAAGACGAGGAAAAGGTACGCTAAAGCCATATCAATGGGAATGAAACTGCCACCCTCCGAAGGAAATATTCTTGGTGAAGCGGAAACACATCCTAGCTACTGCTTATATCATCGAAAGATTGCACACCCCACCGAAGATTGCAACGCTTTTAAAAGATGGTGGCAGGGATATATTGCTCACCGGCAACATTTCAAGCGGATGAAACGCAAAACTCGTCGGGAGCAAAGAAGTACGACCGAGGAGCGTAAAAGAACTACCGGCAACTGTCGCATGGTCAACGCCGGGGGATCACAAGTTCTCACCTTCGGGAGTGACTCTGACGAAGAAATGACTATTGGCCCTCTCTTTTAAGAGTCCACCTTGGGAAAAGAGGAAGAACCGAAGACTTGTGAAAATATTCAGCTGCACAATCATACGCTGCCCGAAAAGAATCTTAGGCTCTCGAATAGTGGGTCAAATAGAAAAGATAAGGGAAAAGAAAAAGTCCCTGAGGATATCATCTTTGATGACCAAGCCGTCGAAATGCTGACAGCCAAGGACCCGCCAAAGAAAAGTAGGGTGGACTACAACGTTCTGGCACATTTGGGAAAGCTACCTTCGCAGTTAAGCATTCTCGACGCCCTCCTGCTATCCAAAGAAGCAAGAGATTCTTTGATCAAGGCATTACAAGATCCTGAACAATTCCAAGCTTTTCTCGCCGAAGAAAAAATGAAGGACGAATTGGAAGAAGTGCACACAGCCGATATCACCTTCGGCGATGAAGATCTTCTCCTCGGGAAGTGTGAGTATAACCGTCCCCTATATGTCTCCGGATACTGTCATGACATCAAGATAGGAAAAATCATGGTCGACAATGGGTCCTCCGTCAACCTCCTTAACGTAAGGGTGCTAAAGGAAATCTGCATGAGCATTCAGCACCTCGCTCGCGACAAAATCACCATATCCGGGTTCGACTCTCAGTCATCACGGACGCTTGGGTCTATGATATTGACACTATGCTTTGGGCTGCTTGTCACAGACATTAAGTTTCACGTCATTGACGCCAAGACATGCTACAATGCTTTGCTCGGCCAACCCTGGTTACACGAGTACAATATCATCCCTTCTACACAACATCAGTGTACGAAGTATTTCAAGGATGGTCTCGAGTATACCATAACAGGAGAGCTAAATCCATTCTCCGTAAACGAAGTACGAAGATGCAAAATACTTCTTACTAGATTTCAAAGACACAGAAAGATGTCGCAAATCGGAGGACAAGAACAAAGCTATCACCACTATTCCAGTCTTCGGGACTGATATTGAGGAGGAGGAAATAGTTTATTCAGGTTCGCCCCAGTGCAGCAAGCCGGGACCGTCCACTCCTATATTGATCTTTGGCAGCGATTCGGAAGATGAGGTCCATGCCATATTCTCTGCTCGGCCATCAATACAAACCTTCGCTGATGAAGATCAAAGTTTGCAAGTTGCCATAGTTCCGCCCAAGCATCATAAAGAACTAGATGCGCTAGATATCTATAGTGTGGAAGAACTGCAGACATTCTATGTCCCTCCCATACGAAAAGGTGAAAAGGCAATCCTATTCTACCAATCCGGGGAAACCAAAGTGGAGAAAGAAAGATTCTACACTTGACAGGCTCCAGCCCATCCGTTTGCCTAGATATTACACAAATAGACTAAAGAGACTCTTGAGACGCCAAGGTGTACCCTTTAAGCAAACTGCGCGACAAGCGCGGTTCTATAATAGGATCTGGAACATTCCCGGGACTCAACGAAAGTTGCCCAACGGGAAAATGGAACGACCGGGCTTGGGTATGTTCAATCCAAGAAACGGGAGCTACTCCGCGACTGTTACGTCATACACGACTTTGATGAGAAGGAGATGCTCTATAGGAAGATGCTAACCCTGAACCAGAAAGAGCTCCCGCCGTGAAAATGCCCAGTCTGTCGTTCGAACAACAAATGGACAAGCTTATAAGGGAAGCAGGTCAAAAGGTTCGAGTCGACCATAATCGCGAAATGGCCATCTACGAGAAAGCCAGGACGCAACGCCTCCTTCAACAGGCTGTGAAAAATGAAAATGCTCCTCCTTGTCAACTCGTTGTACAAAAGGCCCGACGCAGAGGCAGAAACAAACCAAACAACGGGAAAGGCGTTCGACAACGACAAAGCGAGTCCAAGAAGTCACGCGATCAGGAATCGAGCAGTTCAGATTCGTCTCTTATAAAGAATATGGGTCGAGAATATTCTTTTCCTCAAGACAAGACAAAGAAGATATTCGATCTTGTCATGAAACATCAGATGATGACACTCCCGAAGTCTAAGCACCCCGAGCAAGCAGGCGAAGTCTCTCACCCAGATTATTGCTCCTATCACAGGGCAATAGGACACCCTCTCAAAGACTGCTTCACATTCAAGGACTGGGTAGAAGACCAGTATCAGCAAGGCAGGTTCACTCTATCCAGCAGCTGGAGGGTAACCCCGCCGCAAAAGCATGAACCCAAACCTACGAGAGTAGAGCCGGATCAACATCGGTCTCGGAAGCGATCTCGTACTTGTCATATGATAATGTTGTCAGAAGAAGAGCCCGAGAATATGGATGACCTGCCCCGGTGTTTCGAAAACGATGATAACGAGGTAATTTCAGAGTTTCCACCGGCACTAAAGGAGCTGGAAGATGGGATACATACTACTGCAGATAACTTTAAGAAAATTGATTTGGGGATAACAAGTGACCCGCAGCCGACATTCGTCAGTGAGCTGTTGTCTGAAGAAAGGGTGGCTACACTAAAGGACGTGCTCATGCAGCATAAAGATTGCTTTTCATGGAACTATTCCGAGATGCTAGGACTAGATCCAGAGATTGATGTACACAAATTGGCGATATCCCCGGACGTCAAGCCGATCAAACAGGCACCAAGGAGAATGCGGCTCGAGCTTGAGATGAGCATCAACGCCGAGGTCAAGAAACTAATCGACTCCGGCTTCATCCAAGAGGTTCAATATCCTGACTGGATCGCCAACATCGTCCCAGTGATGAAAAAGAATGGGACGGTGCGCATATGTGTGGACTTTCGGGATCTTAATAAAGCTTGCCCGAAAGACGACTTCCCAGTACCAGTCACTGAGCTGATGATAGATAACACGTCCACTCACGAAGTTTTCTCCTTCATGAATGGCTCATCAGGATATAATCAGATAAAGATGCATCCCGAAGACCAGAAGCATACTGCTTTTCAGACCCCTTTGGGCATATTCTGCTACAAGGTGATACCCTTCGGTCTTAAGAACGCCGATGCCACTTATCAGAGGGCCATGACGAAGATCTTCGATGACCTCATACATGAAATTGTCGAATGTTATATCGATGACCTCGTGGTTAAAAGAAAATCATACGAGAAACATTTAGAGCATCTGAAGGTCGTATTTCAACATCTTCGGCAATACAACTTGAAGATGAACCCACTCAAATTCGCGTTTGGAGTTTCCTCGGGCAAATTCCTAGGATTTATCGTACGGCACCGGGGCATCGAGATAGACCCGTTGAAGATCAAGGCGATCATAGAAATTCCTCCGCCAAAGACTCTCAAGCAGCTGTGATCTCTCCAAGGAAAGCTATCATATATCCGGCGATTCATAGCTAATCTTTCCGGCAAATACCGTCCTTACAGTCACCTGATGAAGAAGGGAACCCCTTTCGTCTCGGATCGCAAATGCCAAAGCGTACTGGACGAAATCAAGCAATACCTATAGAATCCGCCAGTGCTGGCCGCTCTCGTCAAGGGAAAACCTCTCGTCCTGTACACAACAGCCCTTGAAGGTTCTTTAGACGCACTGTGGGCACAAAAAAACAACCAAGGGAAGGAGAGAGCCCTTTATTATCTGAGTCGAGTTCTCCTGGGGGCAGAAAGCAATTACTCTCCCATTGAAAAACACTGCCTGGCGTTGATCTTCGAGGTAACGAAGCTCAGACACTACGCGTTGGTGCATGAGGTCCATCTCATATCAAAAGTGGATCCCCTCAAATATTTGATGTCGAAGGCCATATTAACAGGACGACTCGCTAAATGGGCTCTGCACTTGATGGAATTCTTGATAACTTATCGTCCTCTTAAGGCAGTGTAAGGCCAGGCCATCGCCGACTTCCTCGCTCAACACCCGATACCCGCCGATTCTCCTTTGAACAGCGAATTACCAGACGAACATGCGTTTAACACGATCGACGGAGATGATACCCGGTGGGAACTCTATTTTGATAGAGCGTCTTCCATGAAGAAGCGCAAACAAAGCACGCCCATAATCAAATCAGGGGTAGGCCTCATCTTTGTGACTCCACAAGGAGGGATAATGCGCTTTGCCTTCTCCTTAACAGAGCCGAGGACGAACAACGAAGCTGAATACGAAGCTTTGATAGCAGATTTTGAAATCGCTATCGACATGGGAATTGAAAACCTCCTCATATACGGAGACTCCCAGCTGGTCGTTAGTCAAATAAATGGCGACTACCAAACATGCAAGCCAGAGTTGGTGAGGTACGGCGAGAGAGTACAGCAACTGTTGACTCAAATTCCTTCCTATACTCTGGAAAGCATACCTCGCGCGGAAAATAACAAGGCGGATGCACTAGCCAAGCTTGCTAAAGAGTTGGCCAACGAGAACCACGATGACGTGAGGATCATTGTGCAAAGCCGTCGGGTTCTCGCACCGGCAGAAATATCTCCGGAATCGTCCGGAGAAAAGGGAGCGACCGAGTGAATGACTCTGCAAATAAAAGACCAGGAAAAGGTTACGGATTGGAGAGAAGTCTTTAGAGACTACTTCAAATCCCGTCGAACACCTGAAGATGCGTCCTCAAAATATCAGCTCATAAAGCGAGCTCTATCTTTCGCCTTTGTTAATGATACTCTGTATAAGAGATCGTTCGATGCTTTGTGGCTAAGATGCTTGGGGCCTGAAGAGGCAAAGAGAGTCGTCCAAGAAACTCACGATGGACTCTGCGGTTCTCACCAAGCCGGCCCAAAGATGAAACTGAAGATCAAAAGGATGGGCTATTATTGGCCTACAATGATCCAGGACTGCCTCGAATTCGCGAAGCAGTGCCACTCGTGCCAGATTCACTTGGACTTTATCCATCAGCATCTGAATCCGCTACATCTGACAGTGGCTAGCTGGCCGTTCGAAATGTGGGGGACTGACATAATCGGCCTCATTGAGCCAGTATCGTCCAGAGTACATCGATTCATTTTGGCGACGACTGATTACTTCTCCAAATGGGCAGAAGCAGTACCGCTAAGAGAAGTGAAGACGGAGAATATCCTCTATTTCTTCAAGACACATGTCATTTATCGGTTTGGAACTCCATGACGGATTATCTCCGATAACGGGTCAGCCTACAGAAGCCACAAGATCAACCACTTCGCACAACGGCATAACATAGACCGGAGATACTCCTCAGTCTATAATCCCCGAGCTAACGGTCTAGCTGAGGCTTTTAACAAGACCTTGATGAAGATCGTGAAAAAGACGGTGTCTCGAAATAAGAAGGACTGGCACGAGAGACTGCATGAAGCTCTCTGGGCGTATCAGACTATGTTCAAAACGGCCACGAACACAACGCCGTAAGCATTGGTATTCGGTATAGAGGCGGTACTCCCCCTCGAGATAGAGTTGCTCTCTCTACGAGTTGCAGTTCATTGCGAGCTAACGGACGATGAGAATGCTCACCTTCGGCTTGAGGAGCTCGATGCCCTTGATGAAACCCGGCCATAGCGCAACAAAATCTGGAGGCTTATAAAGCAAAGATGACGCGCTCATACGAAAGATTGACTAGGCCGAGGATATTTCGCCAAGGCGAACTCATGCAAGTTGTCAAAAGACCTATGATCCCCAATCGTGCTAAACGGAGGAAATTCGAGCCGAACTATGAAGGCCCGTATATCATAGACAAGGTCTACCAAGGTGGGGCCTATCTACTCATAGACATGCATGGTGAAAGACCCTTCAGGCCAATAAATGGTCGCTTCCTGAAGAAGTACTATGCCTGACGAGTCACGGCCTGGGTCAATGATAGATGACGAAGACCATGTCCGCTCGCTATCTTCCTAAGCCCAAACCCTATAAGTAGTAACCGGCTAACGGACCGAAACATTCTTAAACTAACCACGGACCGAAACGTCCTTAAACTAACAGCGGACCGAAACGTCCTTAAACTAACAGCGGACAGAAACATCCTTAAACTAACAGCGGACTGAAACGTCCTTAAACTAATAACGGACCGAAATGTCTTTAAACTAACAACGGACCGAAACGTCTTTAAACTAACGATGGACCACTATGACCGAAACGTCGATAAACTAACGATGGACCACAAAGACCGAAACGTCGATAAACTACTATGGGTTACAGCATCCCAAAGCTGATACAAAAAAAAGAAAGAATAAAAAAAAAGAAAACGGTATGTCCATAAGCAAAATGAGCACGGATGAAAACCCGAAAGGGCTCCGTGAGTAAAAACTGCAGGGCTATCGGCGAGTTTTATGAAAACCCGAAAGGGCGTAACCTTGTTAGAATAAAAAAAAAAGAGGAAAAAAAAACGGTATGTCCATAAGCAAAAGGGCACAGATGAAAACCCGAAAAGGTTCCGTGAGTAAAAACAGCAGGGCTACCGACGAGTTTTATGAAAACCCGAAAGGGCGCAATCTCGTTAAAAGACACTTGCACGGTCCTCTCGACTTTGTAAGAAGAAACCACCTGCGTGAGATCCTTACGACTCATAAGGGAGCAACACACTTAGGGATCCCCACGATCCCTAGGGAGAAATTACACTTGCGAGATCCTCACGACTCGTAAGGAAAACCCTCTTATAGGACCCTCACGGCTCATAAGATTTGAAAGTCTTAAGCTACAGGGATCTAAAGCTGTTCTTAAGCAACCGCCACAACCTCCAATTCTGCCCTACAAGTGGCTCAATGCTGACCCTTGTATACAATCCACGGGCGCGAATAAACGTTTCCCTAACAAAGTCCCATCCGTGACTAGGGATATGTTTGCACGGTGAACAATCCTTGTGAGTCCTCTCGACTTAAGGAGAAAACACTCTTGTAAGATCCTTATGACTTATAAGAGAACATACACTTAGGAGTCCTCACGATTCCTAAGCAGAAAACGCACCTACGAGATCCTCACGACTCGTAGGGAGATATACCTTTATGAGACCCTTACGGCTCATGAAGTCAAAAACCTTAGTCGACAGTATCCTAACCCTGTTTTCTAAGCCACCTTTGTTCGACATCGACAGAGGCAAATGATGATTCGCTCCTGGCAATATTCTAGTTGTAGCGGTGCTGATGCCGAAATCAGTGTCTAATCCCAAGCTTGCAGCAAGGAGCTAACGAGACATACGTGCATACGAAATAGCCGAAATGATGGGGCAACTTGCAACGAAATCAGCAAGTAAAAAAAATTGTATGCATGCAAAATAGCCGAAATGATGGGGCAACTCGCAATAAAAAGCAGCGAGTAAAAATAAAATAAATAGTTGAAATGATTGGGCACCGCGAAAAATAACCGAAATGATTGGGCAATTGCGACCTTCGCGATATAAAAGCTGAAATGATAGAGCATCGCAGAAAGAAATAAAAAAAAATGAAATTTATGCCCTACAGGTAATATCACATCAATCCCTGTATACAATCCAGGAGCGCAAAACAAAGAAGGAATCGCACCTCCCCTCCTCAGGCTCCATCAGAAAACGAAGCCAAATCTCGACGGTTCAGGGATAGCCTAGAGATCATCAAAAGCGTTCCTCCCCATTCCAGTAGGATTCAGACGCTGCAATCAACTCTGGAGCTACGGCAAAGCCCCTGCTCCAAATCTTGATGGTTCCCAAACAATCTGGAGACTACTTCGATATGCGTCTCATTACAACATTCGCAACGCCATCCATATGACGCCGTTCGGAAATACGTCAACCACATGACCCCGTTCGGAAATACGTCATCAACATGACCCCGTCTCGGAAATACGTCATCCATATGACCCCGTTCGGAAATACGTCATCCGCATGACCCCGTTCGGAAATACATCATCCACATGACCCCGCTCGGAAATACGTCATCCATATGACCCCGTTCGGAAATACGTCATCCATATGACCCCGTTCGGAAATACGTCATCCACATGATCCCGTCTCGGAAATACGTCATCCACATGACCCCGTTCGGAAATACGTCATCCACATGACCCCGTTCGGAAATACGTCATCCACATGACCCCGTTCGGAAATACGTCATCCTTATGACCCCGTTCGGAAGTACGTCATCCGCATGACCCCGTTCGGAAGTACGTCATCCGCATGACCCCGTTCGGAAATACGTCATCCATATGACCCCGTTCCGGAAATACGTCATCCATATGACCCCGTCTTGAAAATACGTCATCCATATGACCCCGTCTGGAAATACGTCATCCATATGACCCCGTTCGGAAATACGTCATCCATATGACCCCGTTCGGAAATACGTCATCCGCATGACCCCGTTCGGAAATACGTCATCCGCATGACCCCGTTCGAAAATACGTCATCTGCATGATCCCGTTCGGAAATACGTCATCCACATGACCCCGTCTCGGAAATACATCATCAACATGACCCCGTCTCGGAAATACGTCGTCAACATGACCCCGTTCGGAAATACATCATTCACATGACCCCGCTTGGAAATACGTCATCCATATGATCCCGTCGCGGAAATACGTCATTTACATGACCCCGTCTCGAAGATACGTCACCCAATGACGCCGTGAAATGTGGATAATGTCAATCTCATTAAACACTTACGGGTCCCCTCGACTCATAAGGAAGAAGGCTCTCTTATAAGATCCTTATGACTTATAAGGGAAAACACACTTAGGAATCCTCACGATTCTTAAGAAGAAATTACACTTACGAGATCCTCACGACTCGTAGGGAGAAAAGTCTTCATGAGACCTTCACGGCTCATGAAGTTGAAAAGTCTTAGGTAGCAGATCTGAACCTGCTTCTTAAGCCGTCACTACCTCTCGGAGAGTTCAAGATGAAACGTTCTCTATTATCTACAGGCTACACTTGCCGGAATAACATACCAACAACACAACAAAGAGAAGAAAACAACGGTGGGAGAGAACAAAAAAATGTGTATCTTTTATTCATGAATTCAATTGAGTACAAGGCAAATCATATAAAAGAATAAAAATGGATACATGTTATTCAAAGATTACAAGTGTTCGATCTATACAAAAACAGCTACTGGAAAGGAGGCGTTTTCAATAAATCAACTAGCTGCTCGCGCACCCCTTTCAACTCCTTCTCACGGTCAGCTGCCATGGCCAACTCCGTTTCAACCCGAGCCCGTTGCTGCAAATAAGATGAAAGTCGTTCATCAACGACCCGTCGAGCTGCCTCACGACTCTGCGCATCCTGCTCGATGAGGTCGAGCTTTTGCCTTAGCGTTAGCCCATCAGAAATGCATCGTAAAAGCCCCTCAAAGATGGTTTTCAACTGCACAGCATTGGCATCAACCTGAGCATGCAGTCGAATAGATTCGCTTGAAGTCTCTTCACATTCCTTATGCCTTAAGGCCGCTTCTTGTTCAAGATGACGGAAGTAAGGAGTGCTCTGCTCGACCCACGCAGCCCGTTGAGAGTTCATAGCCAGGACCTCGGGAGCAGGACGTCTGACCTCGAGCTCATACAAACAAGCCTCGATTTTCCTGCAGTGGCTAACCCAAGACTCAATGACGCCCTCACTATGAAAGTTCACGAGCGTCGCCGGCATAGGATTAACCTCGGCGGCAAAATCCGCAGCAAATGTGGGAGTCTTCACGTCATGCTCCTCGATATAGTTGCTCAACACACGCAGACTATTCACAGCGCCTTTGGAAGATGCCCGTTGAGAGAAGGGGCCCACTGGCATTATAACTTGAGATTCGAACAGAGTTGGAGTCGATGTGATCGCTGCAAAAACCAGATCACAATCAGATTACGGCTCGAGAAATAAAAATACATACATAGAGTCTACTATACCGGTTGCAACAGGAGGCAGAGCTCGGAGTACTGGTGGCGCAACGACAGCCGCGTCCCTGCCTTCGATCTGTAGGGCTACAAGCAATACAAAGAGGGATTAGTAATAATGTGACTGCCCGTTAAAGAGAGGACATCGTTTAGATACTCACCGACACCACCTGCCGGACTAATCTCTGACAGGAAGGAGAAGTGTGGATGCAGCACCTGATACAGGTGGTCAAAAAGGACTCCTGCAAAGATGCAGTAACGCAATGTCAGTACGTAAATTATACAGCCTAGGAGTAAGACGGATGGGTCACAAATCCGTACCTCCCAACATTTAAGACGGTGCGAGAGAGGGTAAAGAAGGAGTCACCGTCAAAACGGTAGTTGATGGCATTGCCTCGGGTAACGCGACCTCAGCGCTCGCCACACCTGCATTAGAAACGAGATAAATACTGTTAGGAAAGATTGAAAAGGATTACAGAATAAAAAGAAAAGCAATGACCCAAAATCTACCTGATGAGTCGCCAGTCGGAACCGCGACGAGGGCGCCACTTGATACAGCGACGGCTTCTTCCTCCTCTATCGGGATGGTCTCACCTCCCGTCGCCTCATTCCCTGACTCTATAAGAGCCATCGTAACGCTTGTGACGCCAGGGGACGGCAAGGAGCCGCAGGCGGAAAGAGCAATGATCGGGGTGGTGCCCGACTCTTGAGAGGGAGCAGCCACATCGGGCTCAGCAATTGTGGCTATTTCACCTACCGCCATCTCAGGCTCGGCGATCGTGACTGTCTCACCTGTCGCTACCTCAAGTCCGGCAATGGTGGTCATCTCACCTACCGCCATCTCAGGCTCGGCGATCGTGACTGTCTCACCTGCCGCTACCTCGAGTTCGGCGATCGCAGCCATCTCGCCTACCGCCGCCTCGGGTTCGGCAATCACGGCTACCTCCTCTACCGCTACCCCGGGCCCAACAGTCGCCGCCACTTCTTCGGTAAGACTCAGCCCTGCAAGATAAGATATATGAGAACTGGTAGTTATAACTTTGACAACGGAACCCCTTTGTCACATTACCTTGAGTTGATCTTCCGTTTGCTTCCCGAGCCGCACGTGCTGCCCGTCTTTAGGCAGTGGACAAGGCAGCCTGAGATTCCTCTGAGGGAGTAGGGGCAGGGGTAGCAGTGCTCGAACCCGCACCCGCGGATAAAGCAGTACTACGCTCCCTCGCCGCGCGCATTCGGCGCTTCCTTTCTGCCCGGGCCGTCAAAGCGGACCTTCTAGACGCCTCCAGCAACAGGACGTCATCGCCCGCACCAAGGTTTACCTCCGGAGCCGTCAAGGCTTCCATCATCAGTCGTTTGAGTAAGGCCTCTTTCGGCAGTGCCGAAGGGGCCGGGACTTCGATGGCTGGCCCGGGAAGAATTTCCGCATCACCTTGCGAGATCGGCATTGTGGTCCCTGCAATAAGATAAAGAAAAGGTCAGATTGTCTATAAGAAAGGAGAATGAAGATGCAATAAGCCGAGACATACAAATGCCCAACAAAGCGCGGTTCCTCTCCTCCTCCTTGAAGGTCCTGAGGGAAGCCGCCAGAGCCTCTTCAGTGGTAAAACTTGTTACAAAAGGAAAAATGTCAGTCAAAGCAAAATAATGAAAATAAAGATATAATGCAATAACAAGGTGCGACTGATGTTTACTTGATTGCACGAGGGTGGCTATTTCCGCTTGGTGGGTTATGGATCGCACAGAAGCTGCAATAGCGGCCGCTAGATCACTATCTTCCAGTGCTATGAAGAGACCTTTGTTAGTCCCATATTCGCTCAGGCCCTCATTATAAGGAGCCTGAGGCGCCAGGCCGAGTACATCATCTAGAGAGAGGACTGACTTCTTCTTCCTCTTCTGCGCGCGAACTCCAATCGCAGCAAGCACGAGCTTACGCTTGGTGGGCACCTTGGGGCGATGAGTTCCGATTTCTGAGCCTACGCCAGATTCGGAGGAAGCTAAATTTACCATCTTCACGGGAGCACGGGGCACTGATGGTACATTTACCGTCTCCACAGGAGCACGAGACAACCCGCGCATAGGGCTTAGCACACGTGGAGGCTCAACTGCAGTGACCTCTCTTAGCGGAGGGGGGACAGTGGTCCGTCGCTTCAAAAGGACGTTACGATCGCCGGCAGAGGTGCACTTTTGCGATCGAGTAGCAGCCGCCTTTCTTCCTTAATGACGGCGCCCATCGAATGCTGGTACCATGCCGTGTACACATTAAGGATCCTCGGAACGCAACTCGGCTCGCTGATAAAGAAGTGAGAGCCCGTATTTAAGCGTATGAAGTGATGCAGCGCGTTCCACATTCCCTCTTCAGTAGCAGTAGGTTCTAGCAAGAAAGCCTCCAACGGCACTCCTTGATTATAGCTCAATTGTTGGGCAAAACGATACGGATTGTATCTCATGAAAAGCGTCGCATCATTTTTCCTAAACACTAGGAAGCCCGGTCTGATAGAATATAAATGGAGGATCTCCCGAGCTTTCAAAACTGAAGCTCCATCTTTGAAAATGTCCTGCAATGATCGCACCGTTGTGGCAGACTCTTTTCCGATGGTTAAAACCTTATCGGTGAAGGTCATGCCGTCTCCAACCGTGCGGGGAAGAAGGAGCAAACCTTTAGCATCCCGTGGTGATGGATTTACAATTGATGCGCCGACTAATTGTATAATCCGGAGGAAGCCGCACCGGTCATAAAATGAAGGCCTTTTGTGAATGCCAAAAACGCCAAGTGCATGTAGCTCGAGCCATGATATGAAGTAATGCATCGAGAAGTTCATATGCCGCACTCCAGGCTCAGTGGTATCCGCCGCTTGACCAAGGCCGTAATACAAATGGGCTAAACCGGCGACCCCGACAGCCACTTTCACCCCAATAGTCATTCGGTGAGCCGGATAAAAGACAGACAGACTCATACGGCGAAGGTGCATCGGGAGCGCGAACCAGCTCAACCATAGCCCAAGAAATCCTAAGAAGAATGTTTCCTCATCAATCCCAGGGACTGCAATCTCTGCAAAAGGAACAACTGGAGAGTTGGGAAGGAAGAAACTCTTCTGATCTACCTCCGTCGTTGGCAGGTTGTCCAAACCTAAGCCGAAAGGGTCGTCAAGCGTGGCGAATTTAGCGGCCTCCTTTGAGAGGACTTTTGGGTGAAGGAAGCGAGCGATGAAATCCTCGATACTAACCCCACGGCTCCCAGATTCAAGAAAAAGGCCCTCGTAGATATTCAACACTTTGATCAAACTAGGAAATTAGTGTTGAACGGCATTCACCGGAGTAAGGCCCGTCATCACTGGCTTGGCACCGAAAACATATTCGTCCGTGGGAAGCAGCTCCTCATAATGCTCCCCTATGACCGGTAAGCCAGAAACTTCTGCAAATTTGTTCGAAATCTCACGTTCTCGTGCAATATGTTAAGTTATGTTGTTATTAAGATATGTCTGTTTTGATTGTTTAAAAAGGTGCATGAGGTGAGACTCGAGTTTTAAAATACCGCAAGTGCACGGTGCGTTGAAGCAAGCCGGCAAGTACGGGTAGAACCATAAGGAGTGGGTATCACGACATCAATTTGAGTTATAAGCAAAGGTTGGATGATGAGTTTGTCACAAATAGCAAGATTTTAAAAGAAGACATGTGTTAAGGAAAACTTAGGCTAATGATTTGGTATTAGTGAAATAAGACATTTACCTCCAACGTTCCATTTTGATCCGAGCTTCAAGTGTTTAGTTTCCATTAGAGTTGCAAAAGCATACCGCATCTATCCGCACATGCTTCGAAATAGAATACGATATCAAGATTGAGTAGAATGGAACCTAAAAACTTGAAGAATAGAATGAAATGCATATAGAGCTAGTTAAGTGAGGTTGGCAAGCATAGGATATATGCAAGTGTGCTATATATTCTATCTAGCGAAATGTGACACTTAACAAAATTCCGTATTCATTTCAACTTCCATTCATAATATAGCAATAATGAAATGTAAAGAAAGAATAAGATATGCGTTTAGGTTGATTTGCAACCATTGAAAACGATATACCATATCAAGCAAAACATAATAAAATTGCATATTAAGAAAAGAAGATGTAAAGTGTAAGAATCAAAAGGGAGGGGTTGGAAGTAAAGTCATTCCACAACCTACCTCACCATAGCCTAGAAAACAACTACTCACACATCATATAATTAATTGACAATAAAAAGAAAAGAGAAGAAGAGAAGATATACAAGAAATACTTTATATAAAGTGAAGCTTGATTACAAACGATTCCAAGTACAAGACAAGTGAAATCAAATGCCAAAATCTAATCTTGCAAGATCAAAAGAAGTTGCAAGACCAGAGAAAGACAAGGATTTCACACTAAACTCACTAGAAGCAATAATTACAATCTCACAATTCTTTTCTCTCACCAAAGTAGTCCCCTCTAACTTGCCCACTGCCTTGGTATTTATAAGTTCCAAAAAAGATTAAACAAACAATAAAAATAAGGTGACTAGGCAGCAAGGGAGAGACAAAAAGAAAATGGGGCCTACTGGAGCATGGGGGGCCGGCCTCGCCGGAGTTTGCTGGGTGGCCGCTGGCCATAATCCGGCCATGGGGGGTCGGGTCTGGTGTGTGGTCATATCATCTCTCATAGATCCCTCTGGTGTTGTTTGCTTAGTTAAATTTAATCTGGCTTGTCTTCAAATTTTTGGAGGGAACAAGATGCTTTGAATCACATCAAGATCTTTAGCATTAAATGCTCATTTAATGCACATCACACCAAGAAAAGCTCTTTTGCTCAACTCATCCCATCATGGCTGCCCCTAGCCAAGTGCACCTTTGTGTGTTGGACCAATTCTACATAAAAAGTGTGTACACATGTATTATTTCCAAAAGAGCTCACGGGACATCGGTAGATTTTCTGGTCTGCTTGTATGTCGGCTCCCAAACGTCGTATCCGTGTTTTTGGGTATGTTTTCAGTATTGTATCACGAATACCTGTAAACTATATTAACTGAGCAGACACTGATTAATAGTACCGAAATACAGCAAAATAGATAACGAATGAGTGGTAATAAAATGCAGTTTTATGAGATGATCAAAATTCCTCTAAGGAGATTGATACTTCTCGGTCCAGCGAAAGGAAGGTGTGGGTAGGAATGTTCCACTGCTCCAGAAATGCCTTAACCCACCAGGTGGGAAGCGTAGGATACTGGAAGAAAGAAGCATAAATGGCGGGATACAACCCAAGCCTCAACAACTGCGACTTCTTCGCTGACAGAATATAACGGGCCCATTGCAGATAACCGGTCGGATGACGAGGAATCAGACCTATATTATATGGTTGCCCCTACGGCTGCGCCTTGCCTTGACAAATACGCCGTCCCAAGGTATCTAAAGCCATGGGAGGCTGAACGGTTTCTGGCGGTAACGAGACGAATGCTGTCTACTGTAACGAGACGAATGTTGTCTACTTGCCAGGACCTTGCTGTTTTTACTCACGAATCTGTTCACCGCCAAAACACGTGAAGACAAACGTCTTGCCTGAATTTGGGGGCAGATACTAATTGGTGCTATCCATCCACCTCTCCGAAGATGCCAAGTTGATTTATGACGCCATATATCGAAGGTTTAAACGGATGCGGCCGATATAGCAGACTTCGTCAGATTCCCCCTCATTTGAGGGGTTTTTGATTGTGGGGACGCTCTTCCCTGCAGGCGCAAGCCCCTGCAGTTAATTATGCTACCGTATCGCGGTAACAACTTTCTCCTTCTCCAGATGGTCACTTCGTGTCGTGGGTGTTTGTTTTGTTTTTAGTTGCCCGTGGATTGTATATGGAGACTAATTTATGTTGTCGCCCGTAGGGCGTGGATTAGTCCAAATCCGTATTTTCTTAGATTTGGGTTTGGGGTTGGGTTTAAGGATACGTTAGTCTCATTTGAGACTAAGATCAGTTTAAACGTTTGTTAAGGATATGTTAGTCTAATTTTAGACTAAGATCAACTTAACAGTTTGTTAAGGACACGTTAGTCTAATTTTAAACTAAGGTCAACTTAACCATTTGTTAAGGATACGTTAGTCTAATTTTAGACTAAGATCTACTTAACGGGATCATTTAGATCCAACAAAAGAGCATTTGGCTCTATTGTTCTAGTTTAGGGACTTTGCGGTCAATTACCAGTTTAAGGACATGGTGGTCCGGTGTTAGTTTAAAGACATCGCGGTCTAAGTTAAGGACATCATAGTCCGTGAGTTTAAAGACCTCACAGTCAAGGTTAAGGACATCATAGTCCATGGATTTAAGGACCCCACAGTCCAATGTTAGTTTTAAGACATCACGATCGAGGTTAAGGACATCATAGTCCATGAGTTTAAAGACCTCACAGTCAAGGTTAAGGACATTATAGTCCACGGGCTTAAGGACCCCACAGTCCAATGTTAGTTTAAAGACATCACGGTCGAGGTTAAGGACATCATAGTCCATGGGTTTAAGGACCCCACGGTCCAAGGTTAAGGACATCATAGTCTATGAGTTTAAAGACCTCACAGTCAAGGTTAAGGACATCATAGTCCATGAGTTTAAGGACCCCACAGTCCATAGAATGATTGGTTATCGGGACCCGTTACCTCTCTGAAGACGTTGAAGGATTACAACGATAAATATCAGAGGAGTTCAGAGATGTACCCTTGAACCAAAGTTGATTGGGAGATCTGTAGTCCAATTTGGAACTAAGACCAATTAATTAGATTATGAGCGCATTGGCTCAGTTAAATCTGAATTGAGGACTTATGGCCAATTTGGGCTAAGTCCAATTAAATTTGAAATATTGGCCCTTTGGACCATTAGACATTTGTCTGGGTTCAGCCCCTCAAGAATTTGAAGGCTCCGACAACTTTTTATCATTGAATGGGCATTAAACATTATAGCTCCGAATCTTATTCAATTTTGAGCTTCAGTTGAAGGGGAGATTCTTGCCTCTGGAAAATTAGCCAATTTGGCTAGAAATAGTGTTAAACACTAAAGAAGAACAGTGTTAAACACTAGAAATAAAGCTCTCAAATTAGTGTCAAACACTAGAAGACAACAGTGTTAAACACTGGAAATCGAATTCTCAAATTAGTGTTAAACACTAGAAGACAAATGGGTCACGTGGGGACACGTGAGGGCGCCCAAAGGTGGGGCCAGATCTCCTCGCTTTGTTATGCAAATAAGTGTTAAACACTTTGCTCTTTGACCGTCACGTGTTGGCATGTGATGGAGCTTTGCGCCTTAATTATTTAAGCTTTTATCAAGGGGTCACGTGGTAACACGTGAGAGCGCCCGAGTTAGATTCTGCCCTTGCTTTTATTCCCTTTGTTTGGGAGGTCACGTGGGGGCACATGAGGCATTGCCTCAGAACTTTTTCCTTCTTATTTTTGGGGATCTTTTCAGGGGTCACATGGGGACACGTAACCTGAGACTCGTTCGTTCTCTTTTGATCACTGAAGGGGAGGGTCATGTGTTACCACGTGATCAAGTTCTGTTTTTTCTTCTCTGCTCATTGAGAATGGGAGGCACGTGTTACCACGTGATCAAGTTCTTTACGTGCATGGAGATCTTTCAAGTCTCTTTATTTCTTTAAGAATTAAATTCTTTATAGGGTTAAACCCTAATTATGATTTTGGAAGAATTAAATTCCTATTGTGAAAGAATTAAATTCTTATATAGGGTTAAACCCTATTTTTCTTTAGAGGAATTAAATTCCCATTAATCTGAGAGAATTAAATTCTCAATTAGGGTTAAACCCTAGTTCTGTCCATCTTGAAGGAATTAAATTCCTATAATTTTGGGAGAATTAAATTCTCATATAGGGTTAAACCCTAACTTTGTTTCGGAATAATTAAATTCTCTAAACTCAATTCCTTCTCTAAGTTTTGGATCTGCATGGCAGGATCTCAACCCGATGAGAATTAAATTCTCAACTTATGGGGAGATGTTCTCTTTGCAGATCTTCAACCAGAGGAAGAACTAAGTTCTTTTTCAAAAGAGTTAAACTCTTAGATTTGAGAATTAAATTCTCTGTTTGAAGTTTTGATCCCCTTTCTTTTCTCACCTAGGATTTTCTTTGTTGAGAATTAAATTCTCCTTTCTTTTCTCTCTGAAATTTCAAGATTCCAAAACTCTATATCCTCTCATCGCTTCTCTTGGCTCCTATTTATAGGAGAAGGAAAAGAATCAATTTGTTTAGTAAATCTTTTATTGAAAGATTTTGTTTGTTTTCATAATTAATATGATCCTTTAGATCATTCAGTGAATTTTATTCACCGTTGGATTTTAAATCCAAAGATATTCTGTTTGTTATTTTTGGTGAGTTTTAAGGAAAATCTTTCCTTGTCTAAGATTTTTTCCATAAATTGATGATTTTTAATCACCCTTGGATCTTTAATCCAACGGTCCCCATAATCCTTTTCCATTTGGAAAGATTTAGAAGCTTTTAGAATTTAAATCTATTAAACTGTAAGGCTTTCGAAACCAGTCACGTGCTGACGCGTGACCCTTGGTCACGTGTGAGCACGTGACCCCCAATTGAGTCCTTTTCTCAGCGTTTATTTACGCTTCAGTTTTAACCATCACGTGTCAACACGTGACCATTGGTCACGTGTGAGCACGTGATACCTCATTGAGGTATTTCCTTCAGCCATTTGTTTTTATTTCAGTTTTAACTATTACGTGTCAACACGTGACCATTGGTCACGTGTTGACACGTGACCCCCAATTGGGTCCTTCTTCAGCCGTTTTTTTTTTCTGTTTTAACTATCACTGTTCCCCCAATCAGAGCAAGGCTCTGCTTAAATTTTGAAAATTCAAATTTTGAAGCAACGCTTCAGTTCCCGTGCGCTGCGCGCAACGCGCCACATGTCAGAAGTTGACACGGCAGCACAACGCCCAAGAAGGCGCGCCCAATCAGAGCAGAGCTCTATTTGCCTGAAGCGACGCTTCAGTTGCGCTGCGCTCTGCGCTGCGCGACACGTGTCAGCGCAGATGCGCTAGCGCAGTTGCGCTGCGCTCTGCGCTGCGCGATACATGTCACACGATGGGGCATCTGCGCCAAAACTGAATTAAGATTTTAAGAAATTTTTTCTGTTCTTGTTAAAACAAGAAGATTTTCTTCTGCAAAGCAGAAGCCCTTGGATCAAAGATCCAACGGTGGGGAAAATTCCCCAAATCACTCAGAGAATGATCTCTTTAACAAATTTAACTAATTTGTGAGCACTATAAAAAGGACCCTAAGCCTCAATTCAAAGGCATCAACATTTTTTTTGAGAACTCGAGAACTTTAAACAGAGAGAACTCTGAGAAGATTTCAAGAAAAAGGTAAAGAACCTTCATGGATTAGAAGAAATTCCTTCTAATAGATCATTGGTCTAAAAACAAGACCAATGATCTTTACATAATAAACAGTGCTTTGCACTTCTTGTGAACCCCTGGTTCTTTAAAAACAATAAAAAAAAATATAATAATAGTGCTTTGCACTTTTATGAACCTCTGGTTCTTCAAATAAAGAAAAATTTATTTTTCTTTGATCTATTTCAGATCAAGAAATTAAATAGTGCTTTGCACTTTTATGAACCTCTGGTTCTTCAAATAAAGAAAAATTTATTTTTCTTTGATCTAATTCAGATCAAGAAATTAAATAGTGCTTTGCACTTCCTTCCTTGAATCTAAAAGATTCTTAGTGCTTTGCACTTCCAAACTGCGCCGTTGCGCTCTTGAGAGAGCGCCACGTGTCGGCTATAAAACCACTTGCGCTAAGTGCCCTTAAGATAGAGCTTTGCTCTCTGGAATTGGCGCAACTCGCTGAGAGCACGCCACGTGTCTCCAGCGCAACAGCGCAGCGCGCTGCACTGTTGCGCTTGCGCTCCCCAGAGCATGACACGTGTCATCACCATATGAGCTTGCGCTCAGTGATTGGCGCAAAGCGCCTGACAAATGCAATGCATTTCACTTCCTGAAGGGCCAAGCCCAATTAAAAGGCTTAACAAGCCTAATAAATAAAATGCTGTGCATTATTTGGAAGGGCAGAGCCCAATTGAAAGGTCCAATGGACCAAAATAAATGATCTGCATCATAATAAAAAGGGCAGATCCCAATCAAAATGGGCATAAATGGCCTGAAGTAATGCAATGCATTATTTAAGTATGGGCAAAGCCCTAGCACAGGTCTAATAAAAAAAAATGATGGTGTTGAACATTTTCAACTGGACTTAGCCCAATTTTGGCCGTAAGTCCTTAAATTAAATTGACTGAGCAAAATGCGTCCGGTTCGAGGGTACATCTCCGAACTCCTTTGACATCTATCGTTGTAATTCCTCAACGACGTCAAAGAGGTGACGGGTCCCAACGACCACACACCCATATGGACTGCGGGGTCCTTAAACTCGTGGACCGAAACGTCCCTAAACTAATATTGGACCGAAACGTCCCTAAACTAATATCGGACCGAGACGTCCCTAAACTAATATCGGACCGAGACGTCCTTAAACTAATGATGGACCCCTACGTCCTTAAACTGGCGATGGACCGAAACGTCCTTAAACTAATATTGGACCGAAACGTCCTTAAACTAATAGCGGACCACCACGTCCCTAAACTGGAATATAGACCACCACGTCCCTAAACTGGAGTGCGGACCACCACGTCCCTAAACTGAAATGCGGACCACTACGTCCCTAAACTGGAACAATAGAGCCTCCAAACGCTCTTTTACCGGATCTAAACGGTCCCGTTTAAGTTGATCTTAGCCCCAAATGTGGCTAACGTATCCTTAAACATTCAAACGGATTATAAAACTCCCAATCAACTCTGGTTCGAGGGTACATCTCCGAACTCCTTTGACATCCGTCGTTGTAATTTCTCAACGACGTCAAAGAGGTGACGAGTCCCGATGGCCATACATTAAATTAATAACTACGTTAAGTGGATCTTAGTCTAAAACAGGACTAACGTGTCCTTAACGAACGTTTAAGTTGATCTTAGTCGCAACGCGACTAATGGATCCTTAAACTAAAAACACCAAACCCAAATCTTAGTAAATACGGATTTGGACTAATCCACGTCCTACGGGCGACGGCATTACTCAGTCTCCGTATACAATCCACGGGCAAACACAAACAAAACAAACACACACGACACGAAGTGAAATTCTGGAGAAGGAGAAAGTTGTTACCGCGATGCGGTAGCGTAATTAACTGCAGGGGCTTGCGCCTGCAGGGAAGAGCGTCCCCACAATCAAAAACCCCTCATCCTGAGGGGGAATCTGACGAAGTCTGCTACATCGGCCGCATCCATCTAAACCTCCGATACACGGTGCCATAAATCAACTTGGCATCTTCGGAGAGGTAGACGGATAAAACCATATAGCATCTGCCCCGAACCTCAGGCACGGACGCGAAGTCCAGGCCACCGTTCGGAGGGGAACAGATTCTGGCACGCCCGGTGGGACCTTTTCCTCTTTCCACTCCACACTTCGTGTGTCGTCTTCGCGAACCAATCGCGGTTTGTTAAATGGTTGCCTACAGATTTCAAGTTGCTGAGATTTGGTCTTTTGTCTGGTGCAGAGCTCAAGCATTCATGGATTCTAACTGCACCAAATGCGCGAAGCACCACTGCAACAGACGCTCCACCTCACCGAGAGGTGTAACATATGGGCCCCAAGCGGCCTCGTTCCTCGTACTGCCGGTAGAACAGGTGACCCAGGCCACCACCGGCCTTTTTTTCGGGACCATGGTCCCACCTACAAGCTTCTCTATGCCGATATCCGCACCGGAAGCGAACAAGAAGTCGGTGTTCGACCGGCTCACTGCTACCACGACCCCTGTCAACGGGTCGCCCGCTACTAAACCGACAGCCTCCGTTTTCACCAGGCTAGGTCAGAACTATAAAGTGGCCGTCCCAAAGAGGGCAAAGGCCGCTGCTTTGGAAGTCGTTAAAGCGGCTTCTCCCATCAGAGAATCGGTCTTCACAAGATTGACGGCTCCCATTCCTCCCCCAGCTGGTCAAAAGGCATCAGTCTTCGATAGGCTGACATCGGCAGTTACCCCACACTCAAACAGGGGGAAACAAGAAACCATCTCGATTTCCGAGCCGATCCCAATGGCTCGTCGTGCGCGACGTCGCCATTGGCAACGAGTAAGGAAAACAGGGGGCAACTCCCCCTCAGGGCTAACCCCACCTGCTCCAGTGGTAGAGGTCAACGCTGCAGTTCCAACTGGGAACAGCTTTGAATTGCTGAGGAAGGTGAGAAAGAACTCTCCAATTGCTACATTGAAAAGATCTCCTCCGCCTATGGAAAAAGCTCCGGAGACAAAGCAGGAACAGCCCTCTCAACGGCTGTCGTCAAAAATTTACAAAGTTTGGAGGAGAGTTCAAGACTCCGTGATTGACTCAGACTACTTTCGTCGCCAGAAAAAGGCAAAGGTGGAAAAGAACAAAAATCGCCCCATTAAACAGCAGGGGGAAACAAATGCTAGGATGCCTACTTCAACGGCTCCTTCAACCTCAATGGTCCACAAAAGAAAAAGGCCAGAGAAAGCTCCTGTAACACTGACAAAGTTTAAGAGCGGTGAACCTAAACGCCCCAAGTCAGGGGGCATAACAGTTCATACGGTTTATATGGCTTCTGGAAAGGAAGAAAGTCGTACTTCTACGGGTCACCGACCATTTACCCGATCAGTGACCAAGGCTCAGGAGCAGCAACAAAAGCTCCAGGAGATGATGACTACAATGGCTGCACTCACGGAGCCAAAAGAGAATCCTGGGATGTCCTTAGATGAACGCCAAGAAGAAGAGACCGACGCCGAGTTCCTTCGCCGAGTACTGGAAAAGAGGGACAAAGAGGCTGCTGAACAAGCGGCCAACATACAGCGGATGGGTCTCCTCTTCCAGGACATGATAGGGATGATGATACAACCAGATCCCCCAACTGAAGAACCCCCGATCGTCCTTGGAGATGATAGGGGAGAGACACCGAATCATCCACCGGCTCTATCCGCAGCTAAAGAGGATACCATATCAAAATCTGATTTGGATGAATATATCGCCCAGCAAATACGGGTGCATCAGGCGACCGAAGTAGCCGGTCACGTCGTAAAAACGGGGCGACCATATCCAGGCTGGTATGACCAAATCAAATACCCGCCAGGTTACACAATTCCCAAGTTTCATGTCTACAAAGGGACCGGCAATCCCCATCAACATGTTGCCCAATTCAGGGCGCTTTGTGGTAACACCGGCGGCGACGACAAGCTTCTGCTTCGTCAGTTTGTTGGAAGCCTATCAGATACGGCGTTCGAATGGTATTCTGAGCTCCCCAACGACTCTATTAAAACCTTTACGGAGATGGAGCTGCTCTTCACCCAACGTTTTGCAAGTGCCAGTGAGCGTACCCCGATGACGGCACTGATTAATGCCAGGGTAAAACCCGGCGAGACATGGGTTCAGTACGCTATACGGTGGCGTAATCTATGGTCGAAGTGCGAACAACGCATAGAAGAAGCTCCAGCGGTGGGAATGTTTGTTGGAACGCTTGATCCACAGGCAACCATCTCACAGTTTATGATGTTCTTCAAGCCGACTTCCTTCCAGGCTTTGATCGACAAATTAGCGCAGATGGACCAGATGGGCCATAAACCCCCTCTCCCGAAACCGGACTCCCGAAACGATAAAGGAAAGGGAAAAGCGATCATTGTCGCTAATGCCCAACGACAACCGAGCGACTCGAAGCCGGTTGCTCGTCCAAACAATACACGCCCATACGTACCCCTTGAGGACAGGATGGGACGCCCTTACTCTTTCCCCCGTGATAAAACGAGGAGGCTATTCGAGCTGGCGCTGCGCAACAGACTCATAAATCTGCCAGATCCAAAACGTCCGTTGCAACCGAACGACGCCAACGAGCCCAATTACTGCCCTTATCATCGAGTGCTAGGCCATCCGATTGAGGATTGCTACGTTTTCAAGAATTGGCTTGAGAACCAGTACCGTCAGGGCAAATTTGCGCTATCTGACAAATGGAAGGTGAATCCTCTGCAGCCCCACACCTCTAAGGGGATGAATACGCCGGGGGCAACATGCTCCGTCATTGAAGAAGCTCCCTGGGAGGTTGTATTATCAGCCAAAACGAGGAGAATGCTAAATGATCTTCAGACCTGTCCGGCGGTCAAGTGGAAGAACCCCTTGGAACCGCGGGTTATTGAGGGGATGTTGAAGCCACGACCGACTCCGAAGACCGATGGTGGTAGTTCAAGCGCTCATAGTCAGCCGTCAAAATCTTCGAAAAAGAAGAAGAAGAAATCTAAGAAGCCCGTGAAGCCTGGCGACAAGCGCACGGACTTACAAAAGCAAATCGACGCACTGGATGAGTACAACCAAAAGGCGCGGACTCCCATTACGCTCCAAGATTTCCTTGATCACGTCTTCCAAAAAGAAGATGAGGGAGAAAGTTCATCGGATGAATCCGAGGAATATGTGGCGAGCTGTCATATGATCTCCCATTCGACCACGAACGATGAAGGGACTTCTGGCACTGAAACGCTGGGGGAAAATGCCGAATCAAGAGCCCCAGGGTTATCAGTTGAAATGATTAGCGCGTTTCTTAATGAAGCTCGGTTGAAAAGCAAAGCTGATCGAGAACGCGAGACGGCTATATTCGAAAGGGCCAAGCGCCAGCGACTTGAGGAAGGAGCTGAAATGATCCCGCTGGAGCAAAATGCCTCCACCGCTGACAAAAGCCAATTCAAGATAAAAAAGAAGTTTGCTAAGGCCATATCGATGGGCATGAATCTACCACCCTCTGAAGAAAAAGTTACTGGCGTGGTGGAAATGCACCCCTCTTTTTGCTTATATCATCAGAAGGTCTCGCATTCCACCCAAGATTGCAAAGCTTTCGATAAGTGGTGGCAAGGATACGTCGCTAATCGACAACGCTTTAAACGGGAAAAGCGTAAAATTCGTCGGGAGCAAAGAAACACGACCAAAGAGCTTGAAAGAACTGCCAATAATTGTCACATGATTAACACCGCCGGGTCACAAGTGCCTACATTTGGGAGCGATTCCGATGAGGAGCTAGAACTTGGCCCCCTCTTCAAAGAATCCATTTCGGGAAAAGAAGAAGAACCGAAGGCTTGCGAAAATATACAGCTACGCAATCGGACGCTACCTGAAAAGAATCTCGGACCCTTAAACAAGAAAAACAAAGGGAAAGAGAAGGTCTCTGAAGACATTGCTTTGGATGACCAAGTCGCGGAAGAGTTAACCGCCAAGAACCCGCCAAAGAGGAATAAAGTGGATTACAATGTCTTGGCGCATCTGAGAAAGCTACCCTCACAACTCAGCATTCTCGATGCCCTATTACTATCAAAAGAGGCGAGGGATTCTTTGATTAAGGCCCTACAAGATCCGGACCAGTTCCAAGCCTTCCTAGCCGAACAAAAGATGAAGGATGAATTGGAAGAGGTGCACACAGCCGACGTTGCTTTTGGTGATGAAGACCTTCTCCTCGGGACGTGTGAACACAATCGCCCCCTTTATGTCTCAGGATACTGCCATGACATAAAGATAGGTAAAATCTTGGTCGATGACGGATCGTCTGTTAATTTACTCAATGTGCGAGTGTTAAAGGAGATTTGCATGAGTGTCCAACACCTCGCCCGAGACAAAATCACCATCTCTGGTTTCGACTCTCAATCCTCAAAGACTCTTGGATCTGTGATATTGACGCTACGCTTCGGGTTGCTCGTCACAGACATCAAATTCCATGTTATA
Source organism: Agapanthus africanus (assembly GCA_030015575.1). Lineage (NCBI taxonomy): Eukaryota > Viridiplantae > Streptophyta > Magnoliopsida > Asparagales > Amaryllidaceae > Agapanthus > Agapanthus africanus. Next base: position 239,079,672 of record CM057338.1, read on the forward strand.
GACGCCAAGACGTGCTACAATGCTCTGCTCGGCCGACCATGGCTACACGAGTACAATATCATCCCTTCTATACAGCATCAGTGCATGAAGTATTCTAGGGATGGCCTTGAGTACACTGTGGCGGGAGAGTTGAATCCGTTTTCCGTGAACGAAGTTCGCAAGTATGAAGATGCCAAGTACTTCTTACCGAGTTTCGAAGACACGGAAAGGTGTCACAAACCGGAGAACAAAACTAACGCCACCATCCCTGTCTTTGGCAGTGACACCGAGGAGGAGGAGGATATAATTTATTCAGGTCCATCCCAATCCACTAGGCCAGGACCATCCGTTCCTTCGTTAATCTTCGGCAGTGATTCAGAGGATGAAGTTCACGCTGTATTCCCTGCTCGGCTGTCAATACGAGCTTCTGCTGATGAAGAGCGAAGTCTGCAGATAACCATGGTGCCGCTTGAACATTACAAAGAACTGGATGCACTCAACGCCAACAGCGTAGAAGAATTGCATACATTCTATATTCCTCCCGGACGAAAAGGAGAGAAGGCAATCCTATTCTACCGTTCTGAAGAAAACAAGGTGGAAAAAGAAATTTGGCTTGGCGCGGATCCCACGCTCGACAGGCTTCAGCCCATCCGTCTTCCTAGATATTATACCAAAGGTTTGAGGAAACTGCTGAAACGCCAGGGAATACCTTTCAAACAAACCGTTAGAAAGGCCAAATTCTATGACAAAGTATGGAACGTTCCCGGGACTCAATGCAAATTGCCTAACGGGAGAATAGAAACAAAAGGGCTTGGGTACATCCGGTCAAAGAAACGGGAGCTAGTAAACAGCTGTTATGTCATGTATGACTTCGATGAAGAGGCGGACGCTCAATGGGAGGACGCTAATCCTGAGCCAGAAAAAGTTCCTGATACAAAACCGCCCAGTCCATCGTTTGAAGACCAGATGAGCAAACTTATAAGGGATGCGAGTCAAAAAGCCCGAAATGATCACGATCGTGAAATGGCAATTTATGAGAAAGCCAAGACACAGCGCCTCCTTCAACAGGCGGTGAGGGATGAAAATGCCGCTCTTTGTCAACCTGCTACAAAAGAAATTCGACGCGAAAGCAAAAACAAGTCGAAAGACAAGAAAGGCGCTCGACAACCACAAAGCAGAGCTAAGAAGCCACGCATCCAAGAGTCGGGCGTTATTGACTTAGCCCTCATGAAGAAAATGGGTCGAGCATACTCATTTCCTCGGAACAAAACAAGGAAAATACTTGATCTTGCTCTAAAACATCAAATGCTTACACTGCCAGAGTCTAAACACCCTGAGCAAGCGGGCGAAGTCTCCAACCCAAATTATTGCTCTTACCATCGAGTAGTAGGGCATCCGCTTGAAGATTGCTTCACCTTTAAGAATTGGGTTGAGAACTAATATCAGCTTGGCAAATTCGCGTTGTCTGACAACTGGAGGGTAGCACCACCACAAAAGCACGAGCCCAAGGCCACGAAAGAAGAACCAGTTCTGCATTGGGATTGGAAGCGAATTCGTACTTGTCACGTGATAATGATATCAAGGGAAGAGCCCGAGAACATGGATGACCTTCCTCGGTGCTTTGAAAACGGCAGCGATGAGGTAATCTCAGAATTTCCACCAGCACCAAAAGAGCTGGAAGATGGAATCCATACTACTGCAGATAACCTCAAGAAAATCGAGTTGGGGACAATAAATGATCCGCGACCGACATTCGTCAGCGAGCTGCTGTCTGAAGAGAGGGTGGCTGCGTTAAAAGACGTCCTTGTGCAGCATAAAGATTGCTTCGCATGGAACTATTCCGAGATGCCGGGACTAGATCCAGAAGTTGCTGTACATAGACTAGCAATATCCCCGAACATCAAGCCAGTCAAACAGGCGCCGAGAAGAATGCGACTCGAGCTTGAGATGAGCATAATTACCGAAGTCAAAAAGTTAATCGACTCTGGCTTCATCCAGGAAGTTCAGTACCCTGAATGGATCGCCAACATCGTCCCAGTGATGAAGAAAAATGGGACAGTGCGCATATGCGTAGACTTCCGGGATCTTAATAAAGCTTGCCCGAAGGATGATTTCCCAGTGCCAGTCACTGAACTGATGATAGACAATACATCCACTCATGAGGTTTTCTCCTTCATGGACGGCTCGTCAGGGTATAATCAAATAAGAATGCATCCAGAAGACCAGAAACACACAGCCTTCAGGACTCCTCTTGGTATATTTTGTTATAAAGTGATGCCCTTCGGTTTGAAGAACGCCGGTGCTACTTATCAGAGGGCCATGACAAAGATCTTCGACGACCTTATACACGAAATCGTTGAATGCTATATCGACGATCTCGTGGTTAAAAGCAAATCATACGAGGAACATCTCGAGCATCTGAAGACTGTATTTCAACGCCTTCGGCAATACAACTTGAAAATGAATCCTCTTAAATGTGCGTTCGGGGTTTCCTCGGGCAAATTCCTGGGATTCTTTGTTCGATACCGAGGTATTGAAATAGATCCGTCAAAGATTAAAGCGATCATGGAAATGCCTCCGCCAAGGACTCTCAAACAGCTGCGGTCTCTCCAAGGGAAACTCGCATACATACGGCGATTTATAGCCAACCTTTCAGGAAAGTGCCGTCCTTATAGTCACCTGATGAAGAAGGGAACCCCATTCGTTTGGGATCACAAATGCCAAGCTGCATTGGATGAGATCAAGCAGTATCTGCAAAACCCTCCGGTGTTGGCTGCTCCAGTTAAGGGAAAGCCTCTCATTCTTTACACGACCGCCCTTGAAGGTTCTTTAGGTGCATTATGGGCACAGAAGAATGACCAGGGGAAAGAAAGAGCACTCTACTACTTAAGTCGGGTTCTGCTGGGGGCAGAAAGCAATTACTCCCCCATTGAAAAACACTGCCTGGCATTGATCTTTGCAATAACAAAGCTTAGACATTACGCATTAGCGCACGAAGTCCATCTCATTTCAAAAGTGGACCCTCTCAAATATTTAATGTCAAAGGCCATCTTGACAGGACGACTCGCTAAATGGGCTATACTCTTAATGGAGTTCTCGATAACATATCGACCCCTCAAGGCAGTGAAGGGTCAGGCCATAGCCGACTTCTTTGCTGAGCACCCAATACCAGCTGACTCTCCTTTAAACTGCGATCTTCCAGACGAACATGCGTTTGATGCGATCGATGGTGATAATACCCGATGGGAGCTTTATTTTGACGGAGCATCTTCCGTGAAGAAACGCAAACAAAGTACCCCTATAATCAAATCGGGGGTAGGACTCATCTTTATAACTCCACAAGGAGGGATAATACGCTACGCGTTCTCCCTGACGGAACCGAGGACAAACAACGAAGCCGAATATGAAGCTCTGATAGCGGGCCTCGAGATCGCCATTGACATGGTAATTGAAAACCTCCTCATATACGGAGATTCGCAACTGGTCGTTAGTCAAGTAAACGGCGATTACCAAACATGCAAGCCGGAGTTAGTAAAATACGGTGAAAAGGTGCAGCAACTGCTAACCCAAATTCCCTCCTACACTTTGGAAAGCATACCGCGAGCGGAAAATAGCAAAGCGGACGCACTGGCCAAACTTGCTAAAGAATTGGCTGATGAGAACCTCGATGACGTTAGAATCGTGGTACAAAGCCGTCGAGAACTCGCCCCGGCAGAAATACCTCCAGAATCATATAAAGAAAAGGGAGTGACTGAACAAGCGACCTTGCAAATAAAAGAACATGAGAAGGTTGAGGATTGGAGGGAAGTCTTTATAGACTACTTTAAGTCCTACCAAATGCCTGGAGATGCGTCCGCAAGACATCGACTCATAAAACGATCTCTGTCCTTCGCCTTCGTCAATGATACTCTCTACAAGAGGTCATTCGATTCTCTGTGGCTGAGATGCTTAGGACCGGACGATCGGAAAGAGTCGTTCAGGAAATTCATGACGGAATCTGCGGTTCACACCAAGCAGGTCCAAAGATGAAGTCGAAGATAAAACGGATGGGCTACTACTGGCCCACGATGATGCAGGATTGCCTGGAATACGCGAGGCAATGTCATTCATGCCAAATTCATGGGGACTTCATCCATCAGCATCCCAATCCACTGCATCCAACAGTGGCTAGTTGGCCATTCGAAATGTGGGGAACCGACATAGTCGGCCCCATCGAACCAGCATCGTCAAAGGGACATCGTTTCATCTTGGCGACAACTGATTACTTCTCCAAATGGGCAGAGGCGGTACCGTTGAGGGAAGTGAAGACGGAGAACATCCTCCATTTCTTCAAGACGCATGTCATATACCGGTTCGGAACCCCAAGAAGGATCATCTCTGATAATGGGCCAGCCTACCGAAGTCATAAAATTAGCCGCTTTGCACAGCAGCATAATATAGACTGGAGATACTCCTCAGTTTATAATCCGCGAGCCAATGGATTAGCTGAAGCCTTCAACAAGACATTGACGAAAATCATAAAGAAAACAGTGTCCCGAAATAAGAAAGACTGGCATGAGAGATTGCAAGAAGCTCTTTGGGCGTATCGGACCACGTTCAAGACAGCCACAAACACAACGCCATACGCGTTGGTGTTTGGGACGGAAGCAGTACTCCCTCTCGAGATAGAATTACCCTCTCTACGAGTGGCAGTCCACTACGAGTTGACAGACGAAGAAAATGCTCACCTTCGGTTTGAAGAGCTTGACGCCCTTGATGAAATCCGGCTTCTAGCACAACAAAATCTGGAAGCTTATAAAGCAAACATGACGCGCTCATACGAAAGATTGACCCGACCGAGGACATTTCGTCAAGGCGAACTCGTGCTAGTGGTCAAAAGGCCTATGATCCCCAATCGCGCCAAGCGGGGAAAGTTTGAGCCAAACTATGAGGGCCCATACATCATTGATAAGGTCTACCAGGGTGGGGCCTATCTACTCGTGGACATGCACGGTGAAAGGTCTTTTAGGCTAATAAACGGTCGTTTCCTAAAGAAATACTACGCTTAATGAGCTACGGCCTAGATCAACGGTAGATGACGACAACTATGTCCGCTCGCTATCTTCTTAAGCCCAAACTCTATAAGCAGTAAATGGCCTTCCTTAATGACGGACCGAAATGTCCTTAAACTAACAGTGGACCGAAATGTCCTTAAACTAATAGCAGACCGAAACGTCTTTAAACTACTACCGCAGCATCCTTAGGCTGAAAAAAAAAAACCGTATGTCCATAAGCAAAAAAAAAGGGCATGGATGAAAACCCGAAATGGCTCCGTGAGTAAAAACAGCAGGGCTACCGGCGAGTGTTCGTGAAAACCTGGAAGGGCGCGACCTCGTAAAAAAAAAAAAAGAAGAAGAAAGATTTCCATGTATTATCAAACATGATACAATCAAGTGCACAAAAGTATGTGGGGTATAGGATTCGAACGCTGGCGGCTTGGTTCAGCAATGCAAGGTATTACCAATGAGTATGCTGCTAACACCATATGATATATGGAGTGGGATTTGGTAAAACCATATATACTTGTTATAAATATCGTAATTATTATTAATATGGGGAGTTGAAAAGTCAGGATCTCAATAACAAAGGGTGAAAGGATCTCAATAACAAAGGGTAAAAAAAAAACAAAAAAAAACAAAAAAAAAACGGTATGTCCATAAGCAAAAAGGGCACGGATGAAAACCTGAAAGGGCTCCGTGAGTAAAAACAGCAGGGCTACCGGCGAGTGTTCGTGAAAACCCGAAAGGGCGCAACCTCGTTAAAAGACACTTATAGGGTCTTCTCGACCTTATAAGAAGAAACCACCTGCGTGAGATCCTTACGACTCACAAAGGAGCAACACACTTAGGGATCCCCACGATTCCTAAGGAGAAAACACACTTGCGAGATCCTCACGACTCGTAAGGAAAACTCTCTTATGGGACCCTCACGGCTCATAGGATTTGAAAGTCTTAAGTCACAGAGACCTAAACCTGTGCTTAAGCAAACCCCCACAAACTTTCAATATTGCCCTACAAGTGGCTCATTATTGACCCTTGTATACAATCCACGGGCGCGAATAAACATTTCCCTAGCCAAATTTCATCCGTAATTGGGAATACGTTCGCATGGTGAACAACCCTTATAAATCCCCTCGATTTATGAGGAGAAAACCCTCCTGTAGGATCCTTGCGACTTACAGAGGAACAAAACACTTAGGAACCCTCACGATTCCTAAGGAGAAAATACACCTACAAGATCCTCACGACTTGTAGGGAGAAATACCTTCACGAGACCCTTACGGCTCATGAAGTCAAAAGTCTTAGCCGACAGGACCCTAACCCTGGTCGCTAAGCCTCCTTTGTTCGACAACGGCAGAGGCAAATGATGATTCGCTCCTGGTAATATCCCAGTTGTAGCGGTGCTGATGCCGAAATCGGTGTCCAATTTCAGGTTTACAGTGAAAAGCCAGTAGGCCGCACATGCATACGAAATAGCCGAAATGATGGGGCGACTTGCAATAAAAAAAGCAGCAAGTAAAAAATGTATACATGCAAAATAGCCGAAATGATTGGGCAACTCGTAATAAAAAGCAACGAGTAAAAAATAAAAAATATATATAGCCGAAATGATTGGGCACCGCGAAAAATAGCCGAAATGATTGGGCAATCGCGACCTTCGCGATATAAAAGCTGAAATGATAGAGCATCGCGGAAATAAAATAAAATAAAAGAAGAAATGATAAAACTTTGGCCCTACAGTCAAGATCGCATCGATCCCTGTATACAATCCAAGGGCGTAAACGAAGAATGAACCATACTTTCCCAGCGGATTCCGTCGGACGACGAACCCCAAACCTCACCGGTTCATTTCAACCGAAGAAGCCAGTGACTTCAACAAAAAACTCCTCAACTCACGGATACAAACACTCCTTGACGAGAGCCTTCTGATACGCGTCGACCCGCAGAGCCACCAGTGCCTCCGTAGGAACCCTCGACTCATTTCAAACCCTAAGGAAACAAATAATCCTTGGCGCTTGGGAAACAAATAATCCCAGCAAACTCCTCAACTCACGGATACAAACACTCCTTGACGAGAGCCTTCTGATCCGCGTCGACCCGCAGAGCCACCAGTGCCTCCGTAGGAACCCTCGACTCGTTTCAAACCCCAAGGAAACAAATAATCCTTGGCGCTTGGGAAACAAATAATCCCAGCAAACTCCTCAACTCACGGATACAAACACTCCTTGACGAGAGCCTTCTGATCCGCGTCGACCCGTAGAGCCACCAGTGCCTCCGCAGGAACCCTCGACTCGTTTCAAACCCCAAGGAAACAAATAATCCTTGGCGCTTGGGAAACAAATAATCCCAGCAAACTCCTCAACTCACGGATACAAACACTCCTTGACGAGAGCCTCCTGATCCGCGTCGACCCGCAGAGCCACCAGTGCCTCCGTGGGAACCCTCGACTCGTTTCAAACCCCAAGGAAATAAATAATCCTTGGCGCTTGGGAAACAAATAACCCCAGCAAACCCCTCAACTCACGGATACAAACACTCCTTGACGAGAGCCTTCTGATACGCGTCGACCCGCAGAGCCACCAGTGCCTCCGTAGGAACCCTCGACTCGTTTCAAACCCCAAGGAAACAAATAATCCTTGGCGCTTGGGAAACAAATAATCCCAGCAAACTCCTCAACTCACGGATACAAACACTCCTTGACGAGAGCCTTCTGATCCGCGTCGACCCGCAGAGCCACCAGTGCCTCCGTAGGAACCCTCGACTCGTTTCAAACCCCAAGGAAACAAATAATCCTTGGCGCTTGGGAAACAAATAATCCCAGCAAACTCCTCAACTCACGGATACAAACACTCCTTGACGAGAGCCTTCTGATCCGCGTCGACCCGCAGAGCCACCAGTGCCTCCGTAGGAACCCTCGACTCGTTTCAAACCCCAAGGAAACAAATAATCCTTGGCGCTTGGGAAACAAATAATCCCAGCAAACTCCTCGACTCACGGATACAAACACTCCTTGACGAGAGCTTCCTGATCCGCGTCGACCCGCAGAGCTACCAGAGCCTCCGTAGGAATCCTCGACTCGTTTCAAACCCCAAGGAAACAAATAATCCTTGGCGCTTGGGAAACAAATAATCCCAGCAAACTCCTCGACTCACGGATACAAACACTCCGTGATGAGAGCTTCTTAACCCATGTCAACTGTTCCGCTACAACTGCAGACAGATCCCCGATTCGTCTCAATTTGTAAGAAGAAGTCTCAGACAGCAAGGAAGTCTTGCTTTTTGAGCAATGGGGCCCTCCAAGTCAATCCAAACTGGTCTCTTGCATACTATTCACGGCTCTCACTCTCCGAAGTCGAATTTCGACGAGGAGGGAAACGACCACTTACGAATCCTCTCGACTCGTAAGAGGGAAAATTCTCTTATAAGATCCTTACGACTTATAAGAGAAAACCACGCTTAGGAATCCTCACGATTCCTAAGGAGAAAATCCACCTGTGAGATCCTCTCGATCCGTAGGGAGAAAAGTCTCTATGAGACCCTCACGGCTTATAGAGTTGAAAAGTCTTAGACAGCAGATCTGAACCTGTGGCCTAAGCCATCGCTATCTCTTGAAAAAAAAAAAAAAAAAACTAAGTTATCTGCCAATTATGTTTATCAAAGACAACATGCTGATAATAAGAGAATGCAGAAAGAAAAAATGCATACAAGACATTGCAAAAGAAAATGTGTATCTTTATTCATTGACTTCAATCAAATACAAGATGAATCGTACAAAAGAATAAAGAATAAATACATATTGTTTTAAAGGAAAATTTTACAAATACATTGATACAAAGGCAGCTACTGGGAAGGAAGCGTCTTAAGTAGCTTTATCAGTTGTTCGCACGCTTCCTTCCAGGCCTTTTCCCGATCGGCTACCACCGCCAGCTCTGCCTCCACTTGGGCTCGTTGCTGCAAGACCGACGCAAGCTGCTCCCTCACGACTTGATAGGCAGCTTCCCGACTTGGAATATTGCGCTCAGCTACGTCGAGTTTCCGCTTCAAGCGAGCAGAGCTGCTTTGGCCACGGGAGCGGGCCCTAGCACGATTTCTCGTGCCGACACTCCTTCTGAAGAGGCCCCTGCCGCTCTGTCTACCGCTCATAGGCAGGTGGCGCGCACGGTTCGGGATGCAAACGATAAGTCCTCTTCAGGTAACATTTCTTTCAGAACCTTGTTGTAAGAATTATCAAGCCGTTGGCTCATACGCATTCCTTTTGCAGGGCCAAGTCCGACTGAGGGGGAGGCGGAGACCGTCGAACCCCGGGGAGCGGAGGAAGCGGTACTTGCCGAGCCCGAGCTGACAGTGAGCAACGTCATCGGGGCCACGGCGCCTGAGACAGAAATTAAAGGATCCGCTGCCGAGAGGGTCATCGATGTCGCATCTGAAGTGGCGGCAGATGAGATGATTGTCGAGCCGAAAGCAGTAGAAGTCGAGGCGCTTGAGGCTGGAGATGTCACGGTGCCGATGGATGAGACAACTGTGATCGCAAGACCCGAAGGAGTAGCGGGTGAGGTAGCCATGATTCCTGAGGATGAGCCAGCCTCTCCTTCTCTGGAATCTGGCAATACTCCAATCATAGCCCTCCCCGCGTATGGTTCCTTGCCGTCTCCCGGGCTTGCAAGCACAACAACGGTTCCCATCGAGTCGGGTGACGAGGCTACGGGTGGTGGCCTAATGCCAATGGAGGAAGGAATTGTCTCAGTCTCGGCTGGCAGTTCGTCGGGTAAGTTTCGGGTTACTATCGTTTCCCCCTTTTTTATATATCTTGCGATCTCTTCTAACAAGCTTGTCTTTGCAGGTGCGGCCAGTGCCGACGCTCCATTACTTGAAGGAGCACCGTCAACTACTGCTTTGGCGGTGGTCACTTCCCCGTCCTCCCTCGTGCCATCGCGGATGTTGGAAGGTATGGATTTGCGACTCACAAGTTAATCTTTTAAACGTGTAGTTCATGGACTAACGCCATACCACCGCATCTTTTCAGGAGTGCTCTTTGATCATCTATATCAAGTGTTGCTCCCACACTTCTCCTTCCCATCCGAACTTGCTTCTCCTTCTAGTGGCGCTGGTGAGTGTACGTTCAATACAATATCTTTGTTCATCCCCTTTTTCTAGCAATTGAATGATTTCTGACTTTTCCCTTTCTTTATTGCAGTGCCACAAATCGAAGGAGGGGATACCAGACCTGTCGCGCTTCCGGCCCTTCCGGCTCTGCCGTCCGTTGCTTCTGGTATAGAGAATTCCTTTTTTGGTAACCCTTAAATATCTCTTGAACCATCGTTTAACTATGTTTTGTTTTGCAGCTATTGTTCCGGCTCCGGTCCCTTTTGAGTCTCGCGTCTTTCTACCGGCAGGCCCTTTCTTGAGACGCCCATCTTCAAAGGGTGCTGTGATGAGTTTGGGCATGCTGAGCGGGTACATCGAAGAGCTTAACATGGATGCTCTCCCTTCTGCCGTAGATTTCGCTGTGGATGTTAATCCAATGTTGGCGGCGCTCATAACTTTTCATAACGAAGGCGTCGTCAGATCTTGGGTTAATCAGTGCAGGGAGATCGAGGCCTGTCTATACCGGCTGGAGTCGACGCGCCCTTCTCCCGAAGTTTTAGCCCTGAGCACCCAACGCACAACTTGGCTCGAGCAAAGCACTTCGCACTCCCGCCACTTGGAGCAAGAAGCAGCTTTAAGACTAAGGGAATGCCAAAAGACCTCGAACGAAACGGCCCATCTGCGCGCTGAAGTTGAGGCAAATGCTATCCAAGTGAAGACTATCTTCGAGGGTCTCTTGGAACGCATCTCCCATGGGCTAAACTCTGCTTCAGAAGGAGTGTCGGCACGAGGAAGAGTGCTAGGGCCCGCTCCCGCCGCCAAAGCAGCTCTGCGTGCCCTTGCTTCGCGTCTCAACCGCTTCCGCTCCTCTCGAGCCGTTGAGACGGATGCCATTAGGGCTTCCTTGAGTGAGGCTCCCTCGTCCGTATATAGGGATGCCTCTAGATTCTTCAAGGCATCCTTCATCGTTTTGTCAAGCCGAGGCTCTTGCGGCAACTTTGACGAAGCCGGGACCTCAGTTACAGACTCGGGAAGGACCCCCGCGTCAATTAATACAACCCCTGCAAAGAAACAAAAGAAAGTCAGGTTGAATATCATAGAGAGACAACAAACTTTCCTTATGAAAGGGAAAGGGGTGAAACATACCAACGCCTGCTAGGGCACGCTTCTCCTCCTCCTCCTGGAAGGTTTTCAAGGATGCAGCAATAGCCTCTTCAGTGGAAACACCTGTTGAAAATAGAGCAAATGTTAGTTAAATATAATAATACAAAGCGCGATAAAACGACAAATAAAGCGTCTGATGATTACCGGACTCAGCGAGTTTACTTAACATCGCTTCAAGCCTCGCCGATCGCTCCGAAGCTGCAATGGCGGCAGCCAGATTGGTGTCCGCAGGATCTACCACGAAACCCTCATTGCTGCCGTATTCACATATGGCCTCGGCGGGAGAAGCCGCAGGCTTTAAGCCGAGGATCGCGTCGAGGGATAGGGTGGACTTCTTCTTCTTCTGTCCACCAGCTTTAGATCCACCCGGAGCAGCTTTGCGCTTAGCAGCCACTTTAGGGCGGCGGGTCCCGATCTCTGCTCCTGCGCCGGACCCTGGTGATACCACATTAACCGTCTTCATGGGAGCACGGGACGCTGGCGGTGCATCCACCGTAGTAGGCAGTGGCAATCCCCGCGGGGGACTCAACACGCGCGGTCGGTCAGCCCTGGCATCTTTTATCGGGGGGATGACCTGGATCCTTGGCTGCAAGGAAGCCTTGCGATCACCACCAGGAGGCGCGCCCCTACGGTCAACCAGCAGGCGTTTCTCCATTAAAATGATTGGGCCCATAGCATGCGCATACCAGGCTACATACGGATGGATTATTTTAGGGGCACAGCTAGGCTCACTGATAAAAAAATAGGAGCCTGTATTGAGCCGGGTGAAATGATGCATAGCATTCCTTATTCCCTCTGGGCCGACCGTGGGTGTTTCCAGAAAGGCCTCCATCGGGATCCCTTGATTGTAACTCGACTGTCGGGCAAATCGATGTGGGTTATACCTCATAAAGAGAGCCGTCTTATTCTGCCTAAATACTAGGTAGCCCGGCCGAATGGAGTAAAGGTGAAGGATTTCCCGAGCCTTCAGTACAGAAACCCCGCCCTTAAAGTCGTCACGCAGCGACACCACTGACTTAGCGGTCTCGGAGCCTATGGTGATGACCTTATCCACAAAAGAGGTCTTCGCTCCGACTAGATGTGAACGCAGGAGCAGTCCCCTAGACTCCCGTGGAGGTGCAACCACAATTGAAGCCTCGACCAACCGCATAATTCTTGGGAGTTTGAATTTATCAAAGAATGGAGGAGTCTTATGAGCACCAAACACCCCTCGCACATGCAGCTCCATCCAAGAAGTGAAGTAGTGCATCTGAAAGTTAGCAGGCTGTACCCCAGGCTCATTAGCGTCCGCCGCTACGCTAAGTCCATTGTAAAGGTAAGCCAGCCCGGCAATCCCTACCGATAGCTGCAAACCAGTCGCTATTCGATGCGCCGGGTAAAAGACAGAGGACCTCATGAGGCATGGGTGCATGGGAAGCGCGAAGCTGCATAGCCATAGACCCAAGAACCCTATGAAAAAAGTCTCATCGTCCATGCCAGGAACGGCGATCTCTGAGAAAGGGATGCTGGCAGTGCCGGGGAAATAAAAATCCCGCTGGTCATCTTCCGCTGAAGGTCGGCGGTCCAAGCCGAAACCAAAAGGGTCAGCAAGCTGAGCGAACTTCTCGCCCTGCTCTGATAGGAACTCCGGGCGGATAAAACGAGCAATGAAATCCGTGAAACTGACGCCCCGGTCGCCCGATTCCAAATGGAGTTCCTCATAAATCTCCAACACCTTCACCAAGCCCGGGTGCTGATGCTGAATGGCATTTTCCGGAGTTAAGTCAAATACAAGCTGCTTGGTGGCGAAGACATACTCGTCAGGAGGAAGCAGCTCCTCGTAGTGTTCTCCCCTCATTGGCAAACCTGAAATCTCAGCAAACTCCTCCAGAGAGATGGAGACTTCCCTATCCGCTGTCAGGAAGGTATGGATGGGGATATTCCATTGTTCGATGAAGGCCTTTATCCACCACGTCGGAGGAGAGGGATACTCGAAGAGCGAGACGTAAATAGCTGAGTCTAAACCAATCGTCGTCAGGAGAGCCCTCTTTGTCGCCAAAATGTAACGGGCCCATTGCAAATATCCGGCAAGCGGCCGCGGGATCAATCCAATGTTGTAAGCCTGTCCCCAAGGGCGTGCTTCACCCTGATAGATTCGCCTCCCTAAGATATCTATAGCCGGCGGCGGCTGCACCGGAATGGCACCGATTGCAGGCTGAAGGAGGTCGTCAGCATTCCAATTTTTAACCTCCACGGCATACTCCACCGGGGGCTTGTCCGCATAAGGGATCGTAACTATGGGCTCAGAAGGCGAAGCGGAGCTGAAGCTGCAACGGCCTTAGATGATTTGGCTGTACCACCTTCCCCACAAATGGAGTCTCTTGTACTCTGGATCATGATCTTTAATCAAGGCGAACGCCACCCGGTCCACTGGTACGTATGGGAACCCTCCTTCTGAGCGAACAAAAGGGAAAGACAAATCTTCAGACATGTTCCCTGTAGAAAAAAAAATATAAATATAACCGTTAGCGTTCCAATGCTTCACATGTCAAAGTCCTACATCACACTACAGTGCAGTGAGTAGGGGACCAAAGGGGGGACCCACAAAATCTAGATGACGGCGCATCATTTGATAAGACAGTCCCATCATTGGATGAGACTGTCAGTCAATGAAAAAGACCCAAAAAAAAAGAATATCCCTATTGGGAGGGGATCCCTAGAGACAAGGAGAAAATCTCCTCTTTTTAGAGCAAAGCTCTATCACAGAGTGACATTTGTCAAACCCTGGTCTCAAAGGAATAAAACTTCTTAAAAAGAGCTTAGCTCTGTAGTAGTAATGAAAAATTATAACTCCTAGGAATTTTTGGGATCTTAAAGATCCATGAAAACTTTTAGGAGTTCTCTATTTGATCTATGAGCATGGCTCTGTTCATGGGTTAAAACCCAGGAACCAGATCTCTGTAAATTTTTGAGAGCAAGGCTCTATGGATGAAACCCCAAAGGGGTTTTCTTTAGATCAAAGATCTATGAGAGCAAGGCTCTGTGGATGAAACCCCAAAGGGGTTTTCTTTAGATCAAAGATCTACAAGAGCAAGGCTCTGTTAATTAAAATTAATTTAAATTAAATTTTTACCTAAGAATGACTCTAAGTTCTGAACTTCAAAGTTCTTGGGAAGAAGCAAGAGCAAGGCTCTAAGAGTTTTTAAGCAAGAGCAAGGCTCTGAAATTCAAATTCTTGAAATTGGTAAAGAATTACCAAGGACCAAGGGTCCTATTTATAGACGCCTGCGTCTCTTCAAATGACCCCCATGATCCAACGGTTGGGGTCTTGCCACCGCTGCACTCACGTGCGCGCCACGTAAGCGCAACGGTGGGGGGGCATTTGTTCCCCCAATCAGAGCAAGGCTCTGCTTAAATTTTGAAAATTCAAATTTTGAAGCAACGCTTCAGTTCCCGTGCGCTGCGCGCAACGCGCCACGTGTCAGAAGTTGACACGGCAGCACAACGCCCAAGAAGGCGCGCCCAATCAGAGCAGAGCTCTATTTGCCTGAAGCGACGCTTCAGTTGCGCTGCGCTCTGCGCTGCGCGACACGTGTCAGCGCAGATGCGCTAGCGCAGTTGCGCTGCGCGACACGTCACACGCTGGGGCATCTGCGCCAAAACTGAATTAAGATTTTAAGAAATCTTTTCTGTTCTTGTTAAAACAAGAAGATTTTCTTCTGCAAAGCAGAAGCCCTTGGATCAAAGATCCAACGGTGGGGAAAATTCCCCAAATCACTCAGAGAATGATCTCTTTAACAAATTTAACTAATTTGTGAGCACTATAAAAAGGACCCTAAGCCTCAATTCAAAGGCATCAACATTTTTTTTGAGAACTCGAGAACTTTAAACAGAGAGAACTCTGAGAAGATTTCAAGAAAAAGGTAAAGAACCTTCATGGATTAGAAGAAATTCCTTCTAATAGATCATTGGTCTAAAAACAAGACCAATGATCTTTACATAATAAACAGTGCTTTGCACTTCTTGTGAACCCCTGGTTCTTTAAAAACAATAAAAAAAAATATAATAATAGTGCTTTGCACTTTTATGAACCTCTGGTTCTTCAAATAAAGAAAAATTTATTTTTCTTTGATCTATTTCAGATCAAGAAATTAAATAGTGCTTTGCACTTTTATGAACCTCTGGTTCTTCAAATAAAGAAAAATTTATTTTTCTTTGATCTAATTCAGATCAAGAAATTAAATAGTGCTTTGCACTTCCAAACTGCGCCGTTGCGCTCTTGAGAGAGCGCCACGTGTCGGCTATAAAACCACTTGCGCTAAGTGCCCTTAAGATAGAGCTTTGCTCTCTGGAATTGGCGCAACTCGCTGAGAGCACGCCACGTGTCTCCAGCGCAACAGCGCAGCGCGCTGCACTGTTGCGCTTGCGCTCCCCAGAGCATGACACGTGTCATCACCATATGAGCTTGCGCTCAGTGATTGGCGCAAAGCGCCTGACAAATGCAATGCATTTCACTTCCTGAAGGGCCAAGCCCAATTAAAAGGCTTAACAAGCCTAATAAATAAAATGCAATGCATCTCCGAACTCCTTTGACATCCGTCGTTGTAATTTCTCAACGACGTCAAAGAGGTGACGAGTCCCGATGGCCATACATTAAATTAATAACTACGTTAAGTGGATCTTAGTCTAAAACAGGACTAACGTGTCCTTAACGAACGTTTAAGTTGATCTTAGTCGCAACGCGACTAATGCATCCTTAAACTAAAAACACCAAACCCAAATCTTAGTAAATACGGATTTGGACTAATCCACGTCCTACGGGCGACGGCATTACTCAGTCTCTGTATACAATCCACGGGCAAACACAAACAAAACAAACACACACGACACGAAGTGAAATTCTGGAGAAGGAGAAAGTTGTTACCGCGATGCGGTAGCGTAATTAACTGCAGGAGCTTGCGCCTGCAGGGAAGAGCGTCCCCACAATCAAAAACCCCTCATCCTGAGGGGGAATCTGACGAAGTCTGCTACATCGGCCGCATCCATCTAAACCTCCGATACACGGTGCCATAAATCAACTTGGCATCTTCGGAGAGGTAGACGGATAAAACCATATAGCATCTGCCCCGAACCTCAGGTACGGACGCGAAGTCCAGGCCGCCGTTCGGAGGGGAACAATCACGTGTCAACACGTGACCATTGATCACGTGTGAGCACGTGATACCTCATTGATGTAATTCTTGATTTTTAATCAGGGAACAGTGCATAACATATTTGCGCATAACTTTTGATCCCGGATGAATTATGAAGCCCATAATATATCAAATCAAAGGGTTTTTCGAGATGCTTCCAATATCATCAGAATTTAGCTGTTTCTCATTCGGGAGTTTGTCAAAAAAATAGCCCGGAAAATAATGGTTCGCATTTTCTTAAGCGTATCACTGCCGTTTGATACCTTGGGCTCTTTTGTGCAGAAATTTTTAACGGGAACAAATGCCCCCCACCACTTTGCCCACGTAAGTATGTATGTGGGTGAAGTACTGCAGAGTTATGCATGGCGTATGACCAGTTTCGAGTTGGTATATAACTTTCAAAATCTTGATCTGCGAAAATAACGAGCGGACACAAGCGTCGTCATTTATCATTGACTCAAATCTCGACTCTTAAGGGATATAGTTCCAAACCCTCAGCTCCATGAGCCGGACCCTTCTATTTCTTTATGTCTGACTCTGGTGTGAAGTAGTTTATATGGTCATGAGTAACATCTCCATTTCAGTGGCATGCAGTTTTGGCAAGTGTGGCTCATAGATGGTCCATCTTGACCTCTTTGCAGGGCAGTGATGGCTTAGGAGATAGTGATAGGATCTGCCACCTAAGACTTTTCAACTTTATGAGCTGTGAGGGTCTCATAAAGACTTTTCTCCCTACGAGTCGTGAGGATCTCGTAGATGTCTTTTTTCCTTAGGAGTTGTGAGGATTCCTAAGTGCGTTTTCTCTTGAGAGTCGTAAGGATCTCACAAGAGAATTTTCCCGCTTATAAGTCGAGAGAACTCATAAGTGGTTATTTCCCTCCTTATCGAGATTCGATTTTGGACAGTGTGGTCCATGAATAGTATGCAAAAGTCCGTTTTGGACCAACTTGCAAGGCCCCAGTGCTTAGGAAACAGGTTTTTATCCCCATTGCCTAAGGCTTTTCCCAACGAGTCGAGATGAACCGAGAAGTTCTCACAAGGACACTAATTTCCTCATGAGTCGAGATGAATCGAGAAGTTCTCGCAAGAATGTCCTAACGTCATAGTTAACCTCTGCTCTTTACGACAAAGGTCCGTTAGGGTCTGTGGTACTAGGGTTTTGCCCGTCGTACCGTCGCATTGGCTGATGTATCCCTCGATAGGCAATCTTGCTGTTCGAGTAGCCTTGCGACTGTCATGTCTCTGATCCCTTCGGGGGCTGGACAAGACGTCTTCAAGCAATCTTCTTAGGCAGTTTGACCGTCAGAAGAGCAAGCGTTAGGAATTTTGCCATGCCGCTTTTTACTTGAGATTGGGCTCATTTTGAAGAGCCTCGATGAGTCATAACCACTCCGCGCTGGTGTGGGATGATCTCCGATAGTCTTTCAGGTTTTATATGAGTTGCCGTCAAGACCCTGAAGCTAGGAATTTGGCCTTTGCTTCGTTTTGCTGGCATTGCGTCTGCTGTAACGAGACGAATGTCGCGGTTATCTCTAGGTTGCAGGTGAACCGTCGAGGCTTGGAACTAGGGATTTTTGCTGTGGCTCCGTTGTTTGATTGTCGCGTCTGGATCCTGCTGGAGAAAGAACGCTGTGGTGACATCTTGTCTGCTGTATCGAGACGAACGTCGAGGTGATGACCACTCTATGTGGGATGATCTCCGGTAGTCTTTCAGGTTTTATATAAGTTACCGTCAAGACCCTGAAGCTAGGAATTTGGCCTTTGCTTCGTTTGCTTTAGCGTGTCCGGATCCTGTTAGAGGAAGGATGCTGTGGTGACATCTCGTCTGCTGTATTGAGACGAACGTCGAGGTGGTGACCACTCCGCGCTGGTGTGGGATAATCTCCGATTGTCTTTCAGGTTTTATATGAGTTACCGTCAAGACCCTGAAGCTAGGAATTTGGCCTTCGCTTCGTTTGCTTTGGCATGTCCGAATCCTGTTGGAGGAAGGACGCTGTAGTGACATCTCGTCTGCTGTATCGAGGCGAATGTCGTGATGGTGACCACTCCGCGCTTATGTGGGATGATCTCCGATTGTCTTTCAGGTTTTATATGAGTTACCGTCAAGACCCTGAAGCTAGGAATTTGGCCTTCGCTTCGATTGCTTTAGCGTGTCCGAATCCTATTGGAGGAAGGACGCTTTAGTGACATCTCGTCTGCTGTATCGAGGCGAACGTCGTGATGGTGACCACTCCACGTGGGATGATCTCCGGTAGTCTTTCAGGTTTTATATGAGTTACCGTCAAGATACTGAAGCTAGGAATTTGGCCTTTGCTTCGTTTGCTGGCACTGCATCTGCTGTATCGAGACAAATGTCGCGGTTGTCTCTAGGTTTTTGGTGAACCGTCGAGGTTTGGAACTAGGGATTTGGCCATCACTCCGAATTGTTTCGACTGTGAGGTCTTTCGTTGACGTTGCATCTGCATCCTTCTGGACCGAGAAGGAACGCCGTTGTTGACATTGCGTCTGCTGTAACGAGACGAATGCTGAGGTGGAGCTGGGATTTTGTCGTTACTCCGCTTTGTTTCGACCGTGAGGTCTTTCGTTGATGTTGCATCTGCATCTTTCTGGACTGTGAAGGAACGCCGTTGTTGACATCGCGTCTGCTGTAACGAGACGAATGCTGAGGTGGAAGTGGGATTTTTCCGTTCCTCCGCTTGATAGTGTAACATCTGTGTCCTGCTGGAATGAGGAGGCACACCGTTGTTGGTCTCTAGGCTGTAGATGTGGCCGTTGAGATTTGGAACTAGGGACTTTGCCATGGTTCCGTTTCGTTGCGACTCTGAGGTCGGTTGTTGACGTTACGTCTGCATCTGGTTGGAGTGAGGAGAAACGCCGTTGGTGATCTCTAAGTTGTCGATATTGACGTCGAGATCCTGAATCCAGGGATCTTCCTTTGCTTCGTTTGTTGACATTGTGTCTGCAATATTGCGACAAATATCAAGGTTGTCTCTAGGTTGTCTATGAACCGTCAAGATTTGGCTTCGCTTTCTGATGGAGCCTGTCGGGAAGGTATGGTTCCCTCTTTGTTTGTGCCCCTGGATTTTATACAGGGATCGATGTGAATTCACCTGTAGGGCAAAAAGTTTCATTCTTTCATCAATTTTTTTATTCTTTCCACGATGCTCTATCATTTCAGCTTTTTATATCGTGAAAATCGCGATTGCCCAATCATTTCGGCTATTTTTCGCGGTGCCCAATCATTTCGGCTATTTTTCTTTTTACTCGCTGTTTTTTATTGCGAGTTGCCCAATCATTTTGGCTGTTTTTGTATGCATACATTTCAGCTCACTGATTTCGTTGCAAGTTGCCCCATCATTTCGGCTATTTCGTATGCATTTTTGGCTCGCTGATTTTTTTTATCGCGAGTGTGGAACTTGGAATCTGATGCCAATCTTAACATCAGTATCGCTGCGACTGGAATATTGTCAGGAGCGAATCGTCATTTGCCATGAAAGGACTTGGAATTTGATACCGATTTAGGCATCACCATCGCTACAACTGGGATATTGCCAGGAGCGAATCATCATTTGCCTCTGTTGATGTCGAACAAAGGTGGCTTAGCAAACAGGGTTAGGATCCCATCGACTAAGGCTTTTGACTTCATGAGCCGTAAGGGTCTCATAAAGGTGTTTCTCCCTACGAGTAGTGAGGATCTCGTAGGTGCTTTTTCTCCTTAGGAATCATGAGGATTGCTAAGTGTGTGTTCTCTTATAAGTCGTAAGAATCTTACAAGAGTGTTTTCTCCTTGCAAGTCGAGAGGACCTACAAGTGTTTGTTCACCGTGTGAGCATATCCCTAGTCGCTGGTAGGACTCTGTTAGGGAAATGATCATTCGTGCCCGTGGATTGTATACAAGGGTCGATATTGAACTGCTTGTAGGGCAGTATTGGAGGTCGTGGGGGGGGGGTGCGCTTAAGAACAGGTTCAGGTCCCTGTAACTTAAGACTTTTGAATCTTATGAGCCGTGAGGATCTCTTAAGAGGGTTCTCCTTACGAGTCGTGAGGATCTTGCAAGTGTAATTTCCTCTTAGGAGTCGTGGGGATTCCTAAGTGTGTTGCTTCCTTTGTGAGTCGTAAGGATCTCACGCGGGTGGTTTCTCCTCACAAGGTCGAGAGGACCTTGCAAGTGTCCTTTAACGAGCTTGTGCCCTTTCGGGTTTTCATAAACACTCGCCGGTAGCCCTGCTGTTTTTACTCACGGAGCCCTTTCAAGTTTTCATCCGTGCCTATTTCGCTTATGGACGTACCTTTTTTTTTACTCACGAATCTGTTCACCGCCAAAACACGGGAAGACAGCATTCGAGGAAATTTCAAGATCCCCAAAATTCTATCTCCCTCTTCTCTTCTTGGCTCCTATTTATAGGAGAAGGAAAAGAATCAATTTGTTTAATGAATCTTTTATTGAAAGATTTTGTTTGTTTTCATATTTAATATGAGCCTTTAGATCATTCAGTGAATTTTATTCACCATTGGATTTTTAATCCAAAAGATCTTTTATCTGTTATTCTTGGTGAATTTTAGGGAAATCTTTCCTTGTATAAAATCTTTCCATAAATTGGTGATTTTTAATCACCATTGGATTTTTAATCCAACGGTGCTCTATTTTACAGAACACCATCTTTTTTGTTTGGAAAGATTTAAAGAAATATTTTTCCAGTTAGGGTTTTTGATTTTCCTTAATTAGAATTTAATTCTATTGTTTCAGAGATCTTAGAATCCCATCACGTGTTGACACGTGACCCCCTCGATTAAGTATTTAATTCTGTTGTTTTAGAGAACTCAGGAATTATCACATGTCAGCACGTGCCCTTGGTCACGTGTGAGCACGTGATGCCCCATTGGGGTTTTTCCTTGTTATTTTATTATACTTTTAATTCTATTTAATGAGTTTAGATGCCTATCACGTGTTGGCACGTGACCCCATTGTTTAGAATTTAATTCTTATTATTTCAGAGGGTTTAAGAGCCCATCACGTGTTGGCATGTGACCCCACTGATTAATTATTTAATTAGAATTTAATTCTATTAATTCAGAGAGCTTAAGAACCTATCACGTGTCTGCAGAGAATTTAATCTGTTTCCCTCCGAAAGATGCGATGGAGACGCGATGTACGTCTTGCCTGAAATTCGGGGCAGATGCTAATTGGTGCTATCCGTCCATCTCTCCGAAGATACCAAGTTGATTTATGGCACCATGTATCGAAGGTTTAAACGGATGCAACCGACGTAGCAGACTTCGTCAGATTCCCCCTCGTTTGAGGGGTTTTTTGATTGTGGGGACGCTCTTCCCTGCAGGCGCAAGCCCCTGCAGTTAATTACGCTACCGCATCGCGGTAACAACTTTCTCCTTCTCCATATGGTCACTTCGTGTCATGGGTGTTTGTTTTGTGTTTGGTTGCCCGTGGATTGTATACAGAGACTAATTTATGTTGTCGTCCGTAGGGCGTGGATTAGTCCAAATCCGTATCTTCTTAGATTTGGATTTGGGGTTGGGTTTAAGGATACATTAGTCTCATTTGAGACTAAGATCAACTTAAACGTTTTTTAAGGATACGTTAGTCTAATTTTAGACTAAGATCAACTTAACAGTTTGTTAAGGACACGTTAGTCTAATTTTAGACTAAGATCAATTTAACGGGATCGTTTAGATCCAACAAAACAGCATTTGGACTCTATTGTTCTAGTTTAGGGACTTTGCGGTCAATTGCCAGTTTAAGGACACGGTGGTCCAATACCAGTTTAAGGACATAGTGGTCCAATACCAGTTTAAGGACATAATGGTCCAATACCAGTTTAAGGACATAGTGGTCCAGGTTAAGGATATCATATTCCATGAGTTTAAAGACCTCACAGTCAAGGTTAAGGACATCATAGTCCGTGAGTTTAAGGACCTCACAGTCAAGGTTAAGGCCATCATAGTCCATGGGCTTAAGGACCCCACAGTCCAGTTTAAAGACGTCATAGTCTATGAAATGTGTGGTTGTCGGGACCCGTCACCTCGCTGAAGACGTTGAAGGATTACAACGACAAATATCAGAGGAGTGAAGAGATGTACCCTTGAACCAAAGTGGATTAAGTGATCTGTAGTCCAATTTGGAACTAAGATCAATTAATTAGAATTATGAGCACATGGGCTCAGTTAAATCTGAATTGAGGACTTATGGCCAGCTTGGGCTAAGTCCAATTGGATTTGAAGTATTGGCCCTTTGTTGGACCATTAGACATTTGTCTGGGTTCAAGCCCACATTATTTAGCAATGCTAAATCAGGGTTTGAGAGCTCTGAGAACATTTTGTCCTTTATTAGGCACTGACCATTCATCATGGCTCTGGAGTTTACTTTGAATGTCATGTGAAATGATCAAGTTTGGAGAACAAGGGTATATTTGAAGTTCAGTCAAAGGGGAATCCTGCCTCTGGAAAAACTTAGCCATTTTGGGCTAGGTTGGTTTTGAAATAGTGTTAACACTAGAAGGTATTTGACGATCACATGTTCCCACGTGATATGCTTTAAAAATAGTGTTAAACACTAAAAATAGGGTGGTCACGTAGGGTCACGTGAGACGCCTGAGAATTGGGCCGAAACTCCTTTATTTTACCCTCAAAGCTGCAAATAAGTGTTAAACACTTAGCTTTCAGGCCATCACGTGAGGCATCTTAGTCGACATGATCTAAACCCTGTCTACTAAGCCACCTTTGTTCGATATCGACAGAGGCAAATGATGATTTGCTCCTGGCAATATCCCAGTTGTAGCGATGCTGATGCCTAAATCGGTATCAAATTCCAAGTCCTTTCATGGCAAATGATGATTCACTCCTGGAAATATTCCAGTTGTAGCAATGCTGATGCTGAGATTGGCACCAGATTCCAAGTTCCACACTCGCGATAAAAAATCAGCGGGCCAAAAATGCATATGAAATAGCCGAAATGATAGGGCAACTTGCAACAAAATCAGCAAGTAAAAATGTATGCATACAAAATAGCCGAAATGATTGGGCAACTCGCAATAAAAAGCAGCGAGTAAAAATAAAACAAATATCCGAAATGATTGGGCACCGCGAAAAATAGCCGAAATGATTGGGCAATCACGACCTTCGCAATATAAAAGCTGAAATGATAGAGCATCGCGGAAAGAAAAAAATGATGAAAATGAAATTTATGCCCTGCAGGTGAGATCACATTGACCCCTGTGTACAATCCATGGGCACAAACAAAGAAGGAATCATACCTTCCCACCAGGCTCCATCAGGAAGCGAAGCCAAATCTTGACGGTTCATAAGACAACCTAAAGACAATCTCGACATTTATCGCAATATTGCAGACACAGTGTCAACAAACGAAGTGAAGGAAGATCCCTAACTTTAGGGTCTCGACGTCAACATCGACAACTTAGAGATCAACACCGGTGTTCTTCGTCCCTCCAACCAGATGCAGACATGACGTCAACAACCAACCTCAGAGTCGCAACGAAACGGAGCCACGGCATAGTCCCTAGTTCCAAATCTTAACAGCAATATCTACAGCCAAAGAATCGGTAACGACGTTCCTTCGCAGTCTAGCAGGATGCAGATGCAACGTCAACAAAAGACCCCATGGTCTAAACAATGCGGAGTGACGGCAAAATCCTAGCTCCACCTCAGCATTCGTCTCGTTACAGCAGACGCAATGTCAACAACAGCGTTCCTTCGCAGTCCAGCAGGATGCAGATGCAACGTCAACGAAAGACCCCATGGTCAGCAAAGCGGAGTGACGGCAAAATCCCGGCTCTACCTCAACATTCGTCTCGTTACAGCAGACGCAATGTCAACAACGGCATTCCTTCGCAGTCCAGCAGGATGCAGATGCAACGTCAACGAAAGACCCCATGGTCGAAACAATGCGGAGTGACGGCAAAATCCTAGATCCACCTCAGCATTCGTCTGGTTACAGCAGACGCAATGTCAACAACGGCGTTCCTTCACAGTCCAGCAGGATGCAGATGCAATGTCAACGAAAGACCCCATGGTCAGCAAAGCGGAGTGACGGCAAAATCCCGGCTCCACCTCAGCATTCGTCTCGTTACAGCAGACGCAATATCAACAACGGCGTTCCTTCGCAGTCCAGCAGGATGCAGATGCAACGTCAACGAAAGACCCCTTGGTCGAAACAAAGCGGAGTGACGGCAAAATCCCAGCTCCACCTCAACATTCGTCTCGTTACAGCAGACGCAATGTCAACAACGGCGTTCCTTCGCAGTCCAGCAGGAGGCAGATGCAACATCAACGAAAGACCCCATGGTCAGCAAAGCGGAGTGACGGCAAAACCCTAACTCCACCTCAGTATTTGTCTCGTTACAGCAGACACAATGTCAACAACGGCGTTCCTTCGCAGTCCAGCAGGATGTAAATGCAACATCAACGAAAGACTCCATGGTCGAAACAAAGCGGAGTGACAGCAAAATCCCAGTTCCACCTCAGCATTCGTCTCGTTACAGCAGACGCAATGTCAACAACGACGTTCCTTTGCAGTCCAGCAGGATGTAGATGCAATGTCAATGAAAGACCCCATGGTCAGCAAAGCGGAGTGACGGCGAAGTCCTAGCTCCACCTCAATATTCGTCTCGTTACAGCAAACGCAATGTCAATAGCAGCGTTCCTTCGCAGTCCAGCAGGATGCAGACGCAACGTCAACAAAAGTCCTCACGGTCAAAGCCAACGAAGCAAAGGCTAAATTCCTAGCTTTAGGGTCTTGACGGTAACTCATATAAAACCTGAAAGACAATCGGAGATCATCCCACACCAGCGCGGAGTGGTCACCACCTCGACGTTCGTCTCGATACAACAGACGAGATGTCACCACAGCGTCCTTCCTCCAACAGGATCCGGACACGCCAAAGCAAACGAAGCAAAGGCCAAATTCCTAACTTCAGGGTCTTGACGGTAACTCATATAAAACCTGAAAGACTACCGGAGATCATCCCACATAGAGTGGTCATCACCTCGATGTTCGTCTCGATACAGTAGACGAGATGTCACTACAGCGTTCTTCCTTCAGCAGGATCCAGACGCGACAATCAAACAACGGAGCCACAGCAAAATCCCTAGTTCCAAGTCTCGACTGTTCACACCGCAACCTAGAGATAACTGCGACATTCATCTCGTTACAGCAGACGCAATGCCAGCAAAACGAAGCAAATGCCAAATTCCTATCTTCAGGGTCTTGACGGCAACTCATACAAAACCGAAAGACTATCGGAGATCATCCCACACCAGCACGGAGTGGTTATGACTCATCGGGGCTCTCCAAAATAAGCCTAACCTCAAGTAAAAAGCGGCATGGCAAAATTCCTAACGCTTGCTCTTCTGACGGTCAAACTGCCTAAGAAGATTGCTTGAAAACGTCTTGTCCAGCCCCCGAAGGGATCAGAGACACGACAGTCGCAAGGCTATTCGAACAACAAGATTGCCTATCGAGGGATACATCAGCCAACGCGACGGTACGACGGGCAAAACCCTAGTACCACAGACCCTAACGGACCTCTGTCGTAAAGAGCAAAGGTTAACTGTGACGTTAGGACATTCTTGCGAGAACTTCTCGATTTGTCTCGACTCATGAAGAAATTAGCGTACTTACGAGAACTTCTCGATTCGTCTCGACTCATAGGGAAAAGCCTTAGGCAGTGGGGATTAAAAAACCTGTTTCCTAAGCACTGGGGCCCTGCAAGTCGGTCCAAAACGGACTCTTGCATACTATTCACGGACCACACTGTCCAAAGTCGAATCTCAACAAGGAGGGAAACAACCACTTATGAGTCATCTCGACTTATAAGCGGGAAAATTCTCTTGTGAGATCCTTACGACTCTCAAGAGAAAACACACTTAGGAATCCTCACGACTCCTAAGGAGAAAAGACACCTACGAGATCCTCACAACTCGTAGGGAGAAAAGTCTTTATGAGACCCTCACGGCTCATAAAGTTGGAAAGTCTTAGGCAACAGATCCTAACCCTGTTTCCTAAGCCATCGCTTCTTATCTCGATTCAGGAAAATCATCATCCTTGGCGAGAACCTCTCGATTCGTTTCGACCCGTAAGGAAATCAGTGTCTTTATGAGAATCTCTCGATTCGTCTCAACTTGCAGGGAAATTAGTGTCCCTACGCATAAAGAAAATTCTCTTGTGGGATCCTTACGATTCTCAAGAGAAAACACACTTAGGAGTCCTCAAGACTCGTAAGGAGAAAATACACCTACGAGATCTTCAAGACTCGTAGGGAGAAAAGTCTTTATGAGATCCTCACGGCTCATAAAGTTGGAAAGTCTTAGGCAACAGATCCTAACCCTGTTTCCTAAGCCATCGCTACCCTATAAAGAGTTCAAGATGAACTGTTATCTACCATTTATGGGCCACACTTGCCAAAGCTACATGCCATTGAAATGGAGAAGCTACTCATGAGCATATAAACTACTTCACGCCAGAGTAAGACATAAAGAAATGGAAGGGTGCGGCTCATGGGGATGAAGGTTTGGAACTATATCCCTTAAGAGTTGAGATTTGAGTCAATGATAAATGACGACGCTTGTGTCCGCTCGTTATCTTCTCAGATCAAGATTCTGAAAGTTATATACCAACCCGAAACTGGTCATACGCTATGCATAACTCTGTACTACTTCACCCACGTACATACTTACATGGGCAAAGTAGTGGGGGGCATTTGTTCCCGCCAAAAATTTCTGCGCAAAAGAGCCCAAGGTATCAAATGGCAACGATACGCTTAAGAAAATGCGAACCAGTATTTTCCGGGCTATTTTTTAACAAACTCCTAAATGAGAAACAACTAAATTCTGATGATATTGGAAGCATCTCGAAAAACCCTTCGATTTGATATATTAAGGGCTTCATAATTCATCCGGGATCAAAAGTTATGAGCAAATATGTTATGCGCTGTTCCCTGATTAAAAATCAGGAATTATCTCAATGAGGTATCACGTGCTCACATGTGATCAATGGTCACGTGTTGACAAGTGATAGTTAAAACAGAAATAAAAACAAACGGCTGAAGAAGGATCCAATTGGGGGTCACGTGCTCACACGTGACCAATGGTCACGTGTTGACACGTGATAGTTAAAACAGAAATAAAAACAAACGGCTGAAGGAAATACCTCAATGAAGTATCACGTGCTCACACGTGACCAATGGTCATGTGTTGACACGTGATGGTTAAAACTGAAGCATAAATAAACGCTGAGAAAAAAACTCAATTGGGAGTCACGTGCTCACACGTGACCAAGGGTCACGTGTCAGCACGCGACTGGCTTCGAAAGCCTTACAGTTTAATAGAATTAAATTCTAAAAGTTTCTAAATCTTTCCAAATGGAAAAAGGATTATGGGGACCGTTGGATTAAAGATCCAAGGGTGATTAAAAAATCACCAATTTATGGGGAAAAATATTAGACAAGGAAAGATTTCCCCTAAATCTCACCAAAAATAACAAACAGAATATCTTTGGATTTAAAATCCAACAATGAATAAAATTCACTAAATGATCTAAAGGATCATATTAATTATGAAAACAAACAAAATCTTTCAATGAAAGATTTACTAAACAAATTGATTCTTTTCTTCTCTTTTAAATAGGAGCCAAGAGAAGGGAGGAAAGAGATATAAAGTTTTGGAATCTTGAAATTTCAAAGAGAAAAGAGAGGAGAATTTAATTCTCAACAAAGAAAACCCTAGGTTAGAAAAGAAAGGGGATCAAAGCTTCGAACAGAGAATTTAATTCTCAAATCTAAGAGTTTAACTCTTCTGCACAAAAGAACTTAGTTCTTCCTCTGGTTGAAGATCTGCAATGAGCACATTTGCTCATAAGTTGAGAATTTAATTCTCATCGGGTTGAGATCCTGCCATGCAGATCCAAAACTTAGAAGGGGAATTGAGTTTAGAGAATTTAATTCTCCCAAAACAAAGTTAGGGTTTAACCCTATATGAGAATTTAATTCTCCCAAAACAAAACTAGGGTTTAACCCTATATAAGAATTCAATTCTCCTAAAATTACAGGAATTTAATTCTTTCAAGATGGACAGAACTAGGGTTTAACCCTAATTGAGAATTTAATTCTCTCAAATTCACAGGAATTTAATTCCTCTTAAAATGAAATTAGGGTTTCACCCTATATAAGAATTTAATTCTTTTACATGTATAGGAATTTAATTCCTCCAAAATCATGATCAGGGTTAACCCTACAGAGAATTTAATTCTTAAAAATAAGGAGACTTAAAAGATCTCCATGCATGCAAAGGACTAAGGTCACGTGTCCCCACGTAACCCCTGAAAAGATCCCCAAAAATGAGAAAGAAGAAGCTTTGAGGCAATGCCTCACGTGCTCTCACGTGACTTACAAAACACAGAAAGGAAAAGCAAAGGAAATGGAGGCTTTGGGCGCTCTCACATAATACCACGTGACCCCTCAGCAAATGCTTTAACAATTGGCGTACAGATCTCCATCACGTGTCAACACGTGATGCTCAAAATAGAATATAAAAAAAGTGTTTAACACTTAATTGCAGAACGAAGTAAAGGGATCTGGTCCCACCTTTGGGCGCCCTCACGTGTCCACACGTGACCCCTTTTCCTTTAGTGTTTAACACTAATTTGAGAGCTTTATTCCCAGTGTTTAACACTGATTATCTTTTACTGTTTAACACTAGTCTCCAATGTTTAACACTGTTGTTATCTAGTGTTTAACACTAGTTTTAACCAAATTGGTTAATCTTCCAGAGGCAAAAGTCCCTCCTCTAAATGAATCTCAAAATTGAGGAAATCAAAGATGAAAATGTTTAGCATTACTGAATAATGTGGGCTGAAACCAGACAAATGTCTAATGGTCCAACAAAGGGCCAACATTTCAAACTTAATTGAACTTAGCCCAAATTGGCCATAAGTCCTCAATTCAGACTTAACTGAGCCCAAATGTGCTCATAATCTAATTAATTGATCTTAGTTCCAAATTGGATTACAGATCACTTAATCCACTTTGGTTCGAGGGTACATCTCTTCACTCCTCTGATATTTGTCGTTGTAATCTTTCAACGTCTTCAGAGAGGTGACGGGTCCCGACAACTACACATCTCACAGACTATGACGTCTCTAAACTACGAACTGTGGGGTCCTTAAACTCATGGACTATGATGTCCTTAACCCGGACTGTGGGGTCCTTAAACTCACGGACTATGATGTCCTTAACCTTGACCGTGAGGTCTTTAAACTCACGGACTATGATGTCCTTAACTTTGACTGTGAGGTCTTTAAACTCACGGACTATGATGTCCTTAACCTCGACCGTGATGTCTTTAAACTAACCATGGACCACTATGTCCTTAAACTGGTATTGGACCACTATGTCCTTAAACTGGTAATCGACCGCAATGTCCCTAAACTAAACAATAGAGTTCAAATGCTCTTTTGTTGGATCTAAATGATCCTGTTAAGTTGATCTTAGTCTAAAATTAGACTAACGTGTCCTTAACAAACGTTAAGTTGATCTTAGTCTAAAATTAGACTAACGTATCCTTAACGAACGTTTAAGTTGATCTTACTCTCAAATGAGACTAACGTATCCTTAAACCCAAACCTCCAAACCCAAATCTAAGAAAATACGGATTTGGACTAATCCACGCCCTACGGACGACAACATACATTAGTCTCCATATACAATCCACGGGCAACCACAAACAAAACAAACACCCACGATATAAAGTGACTACCTGGAGAAGGAGAAAGTTGTTACCGCGATGCGGTAGCGTAATTAACTGCAGGGGCTTGCAACTGCAGGGAAGAGCGTCCCCACAATCAAAAACCCCTCAAATGAGGGGGAATCTGACGAAATCTGCTACATCGGCCGCATCCGTTTAAACCTTCGATACAGGTGCCATAAATCGACTTGGCATCTTCGGAGAGGTGGACAGATAGCACCAATTAGCATCTGCCCCGAAATTCAGGCTAGACGTTCACCGCGTCTCCGTCGCGTCTTTCGGAGGGGAACAGTATCAAAGCTATAGAGGGCTGAAGAAGCCCTTCTAAAGTCCAATTAACCATCTCCACGGCATAGTTCACCGGGGGTGAGTTGGCGTAGTGGATCGCCAGGATGGGCTTCGAGGGTACCGCGCACGAAAAACTTTGTCGACCCTTAATAATCTGGTTGTACCACGTCCCCCAGAGGTGAAGTTTCTTATGTTCCGGGTCATGATCTTTGATCAAAGCTAGGACTTCCCGGTCTACAGGTGCTCCAGGGAATCCTCCCTCTGAACGGACGAACGGAAACGAGGCATCGAAAGACATGTTGCCTGCAAAAAAGAGGGACAGAAATCAACTGTCAGTACTATAATTTAATTTTAAAATTTCTGAAACTCGGTACTTTAAATTTTTTTTACCACACTGCAATGCAGTGGAAAGGGGACCAAAGGGGGACCCACAAAATCTAGATGACAATGCATCAATTAATAAAACAGCCTCATCATTGGATGAGACTGTTAATTAATGAGGAAATCCTCAAGAAAATTCTCATTGAATAAGAGATTCCTCGGGAAAAGAAGAAAATCTCCCTTTGAGAGCAAAATTCTATGACAGAGTGACACTTGTCAAACTCTGATCATTAGGGAATAAAATTCCTTAAAGAGCCCGGCTCTGTAATGATGATGGAAAAACCCATCAGAAAAAGAAAATTAAAATCAATTAATTTTTATGAATTAAAAATTCTGGGATTTTCAAGATCCATGAAAAAACTCTTAAGAGTTCTTCATCAAAGATTAAGAAATCTAAAGAGCAAGGCTCTGTTCATGGGCTAAGAAACCCAAGAAAAGATCTTTTTAGATTTATGGGTTCATGAGAGCAAAGCTCTGTTAAGGAAACCCTAAATGGGTTTTCTTTAGATCAAAGATCTATGAAGAGTAAGGCTCTGTTAATAGGTAAAACCCTAATTTATTAAAAGTTTTAAACTTTACCTAAGTTCTGAAAGAGTTTTTACTCTTGAGAAGTTCTTAAAGAGCTGTGCTCTGAACAAAAAGTCTCAAAGAAAGAAGATGATAATCATCTAAGGGACCAAAGGTTCTATTTATAGGCAATGAACCGCCTCTTCAACTTCTGAGTTGATCCAAGGGCTCAGATGTTGCCACCGCTGCACTCACGTGTGCACTCACGTGTGTGCCTATTTCATGACCGGATGTATATATTTTTTCAATGATGCTCTTATGGTGTTTAGCTTCAAATACCGATTTTTCTTTCATACTAGGCTTTCAGGCAAGAGTATTTCTAGGTATTCTCTACTATCCCAAGTTTCAGGGTGCGTGTATGTGCAGTTTGTAGGGTATATACTTTCTAAATTTAGACTCAAGAACAGAAACTATTTTTCAAACTTATCTTTCAGTAAAACTTCAATACTTTCCCTTCATCTTGACTTAACTAAATAACTGAACTCAAGATTACCTATTTCCCAAAAAACTGTAAGGACGTATATTTACCAAGTTTAAATAGCTGGAAGGTTATTTTTAAGGTTTTCAATTCCTATGCCTAGGATTTAGTTATTTCTAACGTATCAACCAAACTTTCGGAAAACAATAATTTAAGTTACCCTATTAGCTCACTTGACAACAAAGTTCGATTTTTATATTTTTTTCTCTATAGCAAATGCAGAATATATACATGCAGAATCTACAGCAGACTGTGAAGGAGGAACGCTTACCAAGCACACCCCCAAACTTGAATTTGATAATGTCCTCATTGTTATGCTATATACCCGAGTCAACAAAATGTTTGAGGAAAAAGAAAAAAAATTTGTATATACAAAATTGTAGGGGAAGGGATTTAATCAACATAACGCGGCTCATGTAAAAACATGAGCTCCCCAATTTCCGTAGGCAATTCTAAAAACGGCTTGAGACGTTGGCCATTGATTTTGAAAGTATTGCCTGATTGCTGATCTTCAATCTCAACAGCACCGTGCGGAAAGACAGTGCGCACAAAAAAGGACCTTTCCAGCGTGATTTTAACTTTCCCGAAAACAAATGAAGTCGGGAGTCATAGAGCAGAACCTTTTGCCCCTTGGTGAATGTCTTCCGGAGTATCGCCTTGTCATGAAAAACCGTTGTTTTGTCCTTGTAAAGTTTGGCATTCTCGTACGCATCATTGCGTATCTCGTCAAGTTCATTCAATTGAAGTCTTCTTGCCTCACCAGCATTTTCTAGGTTGACATTGAGCTGTTTGATTACCCAGAACGCACGGTGCTCTAGTTCAACAGGCAAGTGACACGCCTTTCCAAAGATGAGTCGGTATGGGGACATACCAAGGTTCGTTTTGAAGGCTGTGCGGAATGCCCAGAGCGCGTCACTCAACTTCAACGACCGATCCTTGCGGTTATTGCTGACAGTCTTTTCAAAAATCTGTTTAATTTGTCTGTTGGAGACTTCAATCTGACCGCAAGTTTGAGGATGATAGAGCGTTGACAATTTGTGGCTGATGGAATACTTCTTCATTAGTGATTCAAAAGATCGGTTGCAAAAATGCGTCCCATTATCACTAATGATGGTGCGAGGCGTACCAAACAGTGAAAAGATGTTTTCTTTTAAAAATTTTACGACAACTTTGTTGTCGTTGGTTCGACAAGGGATGGCCTCCACCCATTTGGACACATAGTCTACAGCCAACAAAATGTACAAATTCCTAAAAGAGTTTGGGAATGGCCCCATGAAATCAATGCCTCAGACATCAAAAATTTCTACAATCAGAATGGACTGTAGGGGCATTTGATTCCGTTTTCCAATCTTGCCCATGTGTTGGCATCGGTTGCAGGTTTTGCAGTATTCAAAAGCATCCTTGAAAAGCGTCAGCCAGTAGAAGCAGCTCTGCAAAACCTTTCATCCGTTTTTCTGGGTCCGAAATGGCCCCCGCAGGCTTGATCATGGCGGAAGGACAAAACACTTCTTGTCTCAGAGTTAGAGATGCACCGTCTAATGATCTGATCAGGACAGTATTTGAACAGGTATGGTTCATCCCAGTAAAAGAATTTGACCTGGGAGAGAAATTTATACTTGTCCTGATTCGGCCAAAAAGATGGTGTTTCTCCGGTGACTAGAAAGTTCACGATATCAGCGAACTATGGGTCGCTTAATACGGAGAGAAGTTGTTCGTCCGGAAAATGCTCATTGATTGGAATTTCCTTATTTGGTGCATTTGGTATGCGAGACAGGTGATCGGCTACAACATTGTCGGTCCCCTTCTTATCTTTGATGGTTAAGTCAAATTCCTGAAGAAGGAGGATCCAACGTATCGATCTGGCCTTGGCATCCTTTTTTGCAAAGAGGTGCTTAAGCGTAGAATGATCTGTGTAAACAGTGACGTGGGTTCCGATCAAGTAGGGACGAAATTTCTCAAGTGCGAACACAACAGCTAAGAGTTCTTTTTCAGTGGTGGTGTAATTTAGCTGTGCGCCATTCAACGTCCTGCTCGCATAATGGATAACTTGCGACTTATTCTCGAATCGCTGTCCTAAGACAGCTCCTATTGCAAAGTCAGAAGCATCGCACATTAGTTCAAAGGGTTCGCTCCAGTCTGGTGTTCTTAAAATCGGAGCAGAAGTGAGTTCCGACTTCAGAAGCTTGAACGCGTGAAGGCACTCAGAGTTGAAATCAAAGGGTGTTTCTTTGGCCAGCAAAGAAGTCAAGGGTCTAGCCAGTTTGCTAAAGTCCTCAATGAAACGCCTGTAAAACCCGGCGTGGCCTAAGAATGCCCTAATGTCACGGACAGTTCGTGGAGGTGGGTGTTCACACCATAATATTGCATTATTATATTCCCCATCCTTATTCGTTTTATAAATAAACAGGTGCTTTTGACGCATGTCTGCTACATATTACAGGTTACAGATTCTTGGACAGAAAATAGTGAAAACGATGAAAAGACGATGCAAAAGTGGACTTTGACCAACAAACAGAAGACTCTTGATCAAGCCTACATCAAAGATAAAATTCACAATGTACAAGGCAATGCAAGGTCCAAGATTACAAAGCGAACGGTTAAAAGTCCACCGCAATTATTCACTGGAGATCTGGAAGAAATATAGAAGCTATTTTAATAAAAGAACCAAATAATAAGGAAGCCCAAAGACAGAAGAGCCAACAAAGAAAATTTCAAGGCCCAATACTTCCTTTTAAAGAGACAGAGACATAAAATTTTACCAAAGCTTGGAGTCTACTTTGACTGGGTCTTCCTAAGGATATTTTGGTAAATGTAGACGTGCGAATTAATTGTAACCTAGGGTTTCCCATCCTCTATAAATAGGAACTCTAAATCATTGTAAAGGCCATGCCTCCCTATGCCTCTTTTTATCAATAAAATTTAGATTTCTTTTGGAGAGCATCGATGCCTCTTTTCATTTCAGAAATTCAGATCTGACAAGTCTTGTGTTGATGTTTGGAGAGAGCCATCTGTAAAGTAAGTAATTAATTTTAATTCTTGCCTTAGGTAATTTTTCATTCTCTGCCCTAGTATAAATTTAATTCCTTGCCCTAGTTAGATAGTTAGATCTTTAATTCAATTGCCCTAGATTAATTTAGTTTTTAGATTTAATTAATCCATTCACACTGTTCGGAATTAACTCGTAAGAGCGACTAGGAAATTCACAACATCCCTGTGGACCGACCCGTACGCACCGGCTAGCTACCAAGCGACGCCGTTCTTGATTGCGGTTAATAAATATTTTTGATTCATATCTTTCGAAAATGCATACGCGAAAACGTTTCATCAAATGGCGCCGTTGTCGGGGATGGCGTGTTATTTTCTTTTTGCAATTTCGGGTTAATCTAAAATTAAAAAATCATAAAAACTGAAAAATTAAAAATATAAAAATTTATCATCTTTTATTTTTGTGAAGGGTATTTTTGTGTGAATTTTGCAGGATCTACAATCGAGTTCGGATCTGAAAAAATCCAGAAATCAAAACAGAAAACAGTAGATCAAAGATTTACAATAACAGAGGAGCAGAATTTTTCTCAGGACTCGAACCGCCCAAACCACCGCGGATCTGCCGCAGTACCCCTACGCCAACCGCGGAACCGCCGCGCCGTGGTGACATCATCACCAAAAAAAAACGGCCGTGGAACTGCGGCGGTAGTACCACTTTGGCGGCGGAAGCGCGGCCAAAAAAAAAACCTGTAAGCTTTTTCTCTCTCTTCTGTAAATCTCAATATCTCCTCTGTCAAATCTTCTGCAGGATTCTTTGCGCTTAAAAAATCTTCCCCCTTCCAAATAACAAATCTTGTGCAGGATTCTTTGCGCGCGTTTAAAATAAAATTGATTGCAAGAAATTTTTTCTGTTTTGCATATCTTTTCTCAAATTGCAATAAAAAAAATCTTTGATTGCAAGTGATTTACTGTTTTGCATATTTTTAATCGGATTTTAAGGGGCTTTTGACCAATTCAGATTGGGTGGGGATTTCATCACCCTTCCCAAGACCCCAGAAATCACATAAGGCATTTGCATTGACCAAATCTTTAATTAAAAAAAAAAATACTAGACTCAGCCTTAAGGACGTCGCGCTCAATAGGACAGATGACTAGTTATAGGCATCGACCGTTTATCCTAACCTGACTTTGCGGTGTCTAGGCAAGTGTGTCTAAGGCACGTGGTTACTTAATTAGGACTACTACTTTTGTAGTGGGGAGCCTCCCACTTACCTGGCACTTACCCGGCCGCAATTGGCAGTGAAGAGGCGGTTTGAGTTCCTATTTCTAGCCCTTTGGAATAGTTAAGAGCTGTCTAGCTGACCTAGGTGACCCTAGATCTAGGCCTGATTGTGCATTTTTAGTTGATCGAAAGTGTGTCTTAGCTCTTTTCTCGAAAATCTTTTTGCAAACAGTTCTAAATAAAGAGAAAAAGGAAAAAGGAAATTTTTTTTAAAAAAACTTGCAACTTTTGTCGCTAAGAAATCCTTGCACCACCCACCTTATTTCTCTTCTCATCATGGGTACCCCACATCACAAATCCCTTTCCGAACTTTGGTATCCTGAACCTAACTTTGCCTCGTACGACAATTGTTTCGGTCGATTTAAGGAAAATCCCTCCATGCCTAAAATTTCTTTGAAAGATCAAATAGAAACGTTTAGGAAAAACAGTTCGACTTTGCAACCCACTTTGTGTCAACCATATCAAGCTTTACCACCTTCGTATGTTGATACCACTTTTTCGAGTTCTGTTGTAACTCCTAAACCGATGTCCATTGCTGAGCATATTGCTCAATCTCGTAGCCGATCTTTCACCCCTCTCCACTCATCTAGTTCTAGGGATCCACAAGACTATTCACCTTTTTATTCAAATGTTGATCCTACTCCTGTCCAACCATCAAACTCCTACCAGTCCTACCCGACTTTCCCACCTTCACTAGACATTGCTTCTACACAGCCATTTGGGAGTTTCACGTATCCAAACAATTTCGAATCTTTTACCGAAACCCCCTCACAACCCATGTCTAGTTTGGAACAGTCGTTGGAAGCTTATATTTCAGCAACAAACAAAATGGTTAGGAATGCGGATGCGTCCATTGCCGCCCTTATGCAACCTAGTGAACCGGCAGCTAGTTTCCAACTAGCTCCAAATTTTCTAATGTATGAGGAGGCGGTTGGACAGGGTGAGAATTTGAGAGGAGCGAGTGAGTTCTACACATTCCCAAATAAGACCTACCCATACCCAATTGAATCCAACAACTCCAATTTTCAAACATGTGTCCAAAATGATGAGTTGTGCGACTTTGTAGTGCTTGATTTGCCAGATTATGAGGAATCCCTTTCGAGTGAAACCATACCTAATCCTTTTGAACTTTACACCTCCACTCTAGAACCTGAATTGATAAATATCCATGCTTTTGATGAGGTGTCCGAAAAAATTGATTTTCACTTGATTGAGGATATAGACGCCGGGACTATTTTGGATGATGAACCCGTAAATTTGACTGAAATTTTATCTCCAATTCATCATCTCGAGTCATTAAATGTTTCTCCCGAACTTCATATGCGTCTTGATTTTGATGATAATGGCATGGATAGGCTAAATTTTGAGGAGAATTATGGGGATAGTATTGAGGAGAGTATCGAGGATAATATTGAGGTTGAACCATTTTTGTTTGATGTGTCGGATTTTCCAATTCAGCCTCCTGAACTTTTAACTGTTATATCACCCTCTTTTCTTTCCATCGTTCCGACCATGCACAAGATCACGCTTGACGACTGTGAGCTTGAAAACTTTTCCTTTGAATCTGACACAGTTCTCACAGACGATAATGATTACGAGTGTTTCACTTTTTCGGACGATGTTGAAAACTCACCTCCCGAGTTTCAGTCCTTTACATTTTCAGATGAGTTAGTTGAACCATCAGACTCGGTTGCTTACAGTCGTTCCGAACCATTGTTGGAATCTTTCCAGTTCGAGACAGTTTACTACGGTGAGAATGAAACTATCCCTAATTCACTCCATTTCGTCCTTCCTATCGTTCCGACCGTACAAGAGACCGTTACACTTTCATCTCCAGTACCAAGTTCGGCGTACCCATGCTTTCTTGCGAATCTTGAGGGATTTGACCCCATTTCTCGACGGGTTGATCGATTAGCACAATTACTTTTAACACATCGGTCATCACAAATTGCGCTAATTTATTCACTCGATTTACACCCTCAAGATCGTACTCCACTTCTTTCTCTTTTCCGCCATTCTTCTCCCCCACCGAGACCGTATCCCGTTTCTACCTCCACACGGTCTCGTGTGCTTCTCATTTCCTTTCTTTCCACTCCATTCTTTCACCAACTCGACCATTACCACGATAAGATATTTGAATGGTTGGTGCTAACCTTTGGCTTATGTAAGGCCTTGCTTAGTTTGGGGAGGACCTTATTGTATATATGTATATATCTTTTTTGTTTTCTTTTCTAATAAAAAAAATTTTCAAAAATAAAAAAAAAAATTTGTAAATAAATAAACAGGGGAGTACCGACAATTTTGACTCTCTTGGTGTTGCATGACAGTGAGGACACTGTCAATTTTAAGTTTGGGGGTATGCTCGGTACGTTTTCCTTCGCATTCATTTGTACATATTTTTTTGCATTTGCATATTTATTTGAAAACCCATAAAAATTGAAAATTTTCAAAAATTATAAAAATAAATGTATTCAATTTTGGCCGTATTTTGACTTGAGTTTGACAGATAGGTTAACTGGTTAGGAACAACTAGATCTTAGACTTAGTAAATTAAAAATCCTAAAAATAACCTTCCTTAAAGTTTAACGGTAGAAAGTATATGTCTTTATAGTTTATTTAGAAATAGGCAAATTTTGGGTTCACTTTTTGGGTTAAGTCGAAACGAAGGAAAAGTATTGATACTTTTATTTGAGTATGAGTTTGAAAAATAATTCCTAGCTTAAGTCTAGATTCTGAAAATGTATACCCTACAATTTGCACAATTACGCACCTTGAAACTTGGAATAGTAGAGGAGACCTTGAAATGCTCTTGTCTAAAGTTCTTAGTACAATGAAAATGAAAGAAAAAAGTGAATAAAGAGAAAAAAAAATGAACACTGGTTTTTGTGATTACTTAAGGCTGCATTAATGAAAAAATATTTAGCGAGGGTGCTTCATCACCTAGTGCCTTAGACCAACTGGTTTGGGAGTCACTGCTAAAAGCCTTGGGTGTTGCAAGACTAGGAAGTACGCTTTAAAGTGCAAACGCATTTTGTAATCGGTCGTTGGTACCTCAAGAAGTATTAACGGTCGCATGAAGGATGTGTAAGCAAAATTCATTTAAATTCACCAATTAATAAGTACTTTGGACAACGGAAAAGAGTATGATTGCTTGATTTGAATTTCCAAGTGTAGGGGTGATATATACACACACGTAAGGGTATGTGATTGGAGTTTAGATGAGAGAAAAGAGTGAAGAATAGAACTTGTACCTTTAATAAAGTTGATAAAAATTCCTAAGTGGAGATGGAACCCTAGAAGGAAAACTTAAGAGATGCCGAAAGCTAAGTAGGTCTGCATAACATATATAATCTTAAGTTAAATGATGAGGAAGTGTGAAGAATATGGGTGGATAATTTACGAGTCGACGATAATAGAATTCCTTGTTAGAAAACTTAATTAGAGAATGAAAGTCGAAAAGCCAAATTGATAGGATTTTGTGGGTAGTATCCGCTGAAAACCCTCAGGAGACAACACTCCTCCTACTAGGGACACCTAGAGGTTTAACGGCTTGTTGCACGAGCTCAGTTCAATCGCGTTTCCCTGCGAAAGTGCGGTTAGGTTTTTGTCGAGAATAAAAAAAATGAGTTTGCTCGAGGACGAGCAAAAGATAAGTTTGGGGGTATTTGTTCACACCATAATATTGCATTATTATATTCCCCCATAATATTGCATTATTATATTCCCCATCCTTATTCGTTTTATAAATAAACAGGTGCTTTTGACGCATGTCTGCTGCATATTACAGGTTACAGGTTCTTGGACAGAAAACAGTGAAAACGATGAAAAGACGATGCAAAAGTGGACTTTGACCAACAAACAGAAGACTCTTGATCAAGCCTACATCAAAGATAAAATTCACAAAGTACAAGGCAATGCAAGGTCCAAGATTATAAAGCGAACGGTTAAAAGTCCACCGCAATTATTCACTGGAGATCTGGAAGAAACATAGAAGCTATTTTAATAAAAGAACCAAATAATAAGGAACCCCAAAGACAGAAGAGCCAACAAAGGAAATTTCAAGGCCCAATACTTCCTTTTAAAGAGACAGAGACATAAAATTTTACCAAAGCTTGGAGTCTACTTTGACTAGGTCTTCCTAAGGATATTTTGGTAAATGTAGACGTACGAATCGGTTGTAACCTAGGGTTTCCTATCCTCTATAAATAGGAACTCTAAATCATTGTAAAGGCCATGCCTCCCTATGCCTCTTTTTATCAATAAAATTTAGATTTCTTTTGGAGAGCATCGATACCTCTTTTCATTTCAGAAATTCAGATCTGACAAGTCTTGTGTTGATGTTTGGAGAGAGCCATCTGTAAAGTAAGTAATTAATTTCAATTCTTGCCCTAGGTAATTTTTCATTCTCTGCCCTAGTATAAATTTAATTCCTTGCCCTAGTTAGATAGTTAGATCTTTAATTCAATTGCCCTAGATTAATTTAGTTTTTAGATTTAATTAATCCATTCACACCGTTCGAAATTACTTCGTAAGAGCGACTAGGAAATTCACAACATCCCTGTGGACCGACCCGTATTCACCGGCTAGCTACCAAGCGACGCCGTTCTTGATTGCGGTTAATAAATATTTTTGATTCATATCTTTCGAAAACGCATACGCGAAAACGTTTCAATCAGTGGGAGGTTTGAGATAACGTCGATTTTTTGCCCTATCGGCTTCAATTCCTTGTTCAGAAATGATATGGCCTAACACGATGCCGTGTTTGACCATAAAATGACACTTCTCCCAGTTGAGTGTGAGGTGTTTTTCTCTACATCGTAGCATTACTAGCTCCAGATGCCTCAAACACTCAGAAAATGAATCTCCATAGACGGAGAAATCATCCATGAAAACCTCTAAAAATCGCTCTACCATATCAGAGAAGATGCTTATCATGCACTGCTGAAATGTTGCGGGTGCATTGCACAGCCCAAAGGGCATGTGGCGGTAGGCAAAGGTACCAAAAAGACAAGTGAAGGTTGTTTTGTCCTGATCCTCCGGATCAATCGGGATTTGATTGTAGCCGGAATACCCATCTAAAAAACAGTAGTAGGCATGTCCAGCTAAGCGTTCAAGCATTTGATCAATGAAGGGTAGCGGGAAATGATCCTTGCAAGTTGCTGCGTTGAGCTTTCTGTAATCGATATAGACTCTCCATCCCGTTTGTGTGCGGGTTGGGATTAGCTCATTTGCTTCATTCGTGACAACGGTGAGTCCCGATTTCTTTGGTACCACGTGAATGGGGCTTACCCATTTGCTATCAGATATGGGATAGATGATCCCATTGTCCAGACACTTTAGCATTTCATTCCTTACCGCTTCTTTCATTACCGGGTTAAGACGGCGTTGAGGATCCTTGAAGGGTTTGGAATCATCAGTTATATGGATGCTGTGCTGGCAGATAGCAGAGCTGATTCCTTTGATATCAGCCATTGACCACCCAATGGTTTCCATGTTCTTTCTCAGAACATCCATGAGGGCCGACTCTTGCTCAGGTGCAAGGTCGGTTGCAATTATTACTGGAAGCGTTTCATCATTTCCCAAGTACGCATACTTGAGGTGGTCAGG
The DNA here is from genome assembly GCA_030015575.1 of Agapanthus africanus. Lineage (NCBI taxonomy): Eukaryota > Viridiplantae > Streptophyta > Magnoliopsida > Asparagales > Amaryllidaceae > Agapanthus > Agapanthus africanus. Next base: position 239,121,467 of record CM057338.1, read on the forward strand.
AAGAACTTTGAGGTCAAGTTTCGGTGGCTCCTCTATAGATGGTCGCACTTCAGGGGCTGTTTCGTTGCGAAGAGGTTCAAATTGGGGCCCCCAATGTGCGTAGGATGCCTGTTCAGGATTTAGCTTCTCAAGGAAAAGAAGCTCCTCAGAAAACAGTTCTTCAAAAGTCTCGTCCAGACACTCATTTTTGAAGTCAAATGTCCCCTCCTCAGACATATCGTATACAGCGTTGACTTCAAAAGTATCATCGTGTTTCTCACTCGCCTGGTTTCCTAGCGTGAAAATGTTGAGCTCTACTGTCATGTTCCCAAAAGAAAGTTTCATGGACCCATTACGACAGTTTATCAACGCGTTGGATGTGGCTAGGAAAGGCCGTCCCAGTATGAATGGAATTTGACCGCTGGGATTGGTGACTGGCTCAGTCTCCAACATAATGAAGTTTACGGGGAATATGAATTCCCCGACCTTGATTAGAACATCATCAATTTCTCCCATCGGTACTTTTGTTGAACGATCTGCCAGTTGCAGAGTTACTTTGGTCGGCTTGAGTTCTCCCAATCCCAGTTGTTTGTAAACTGAGTAGGGGAGGAGGTTCACACTTGCCCCTAAGTCTAACAAGGCTCGGTTAATTTGTTTGTCCCCAATGGTGCAAAAAAATAGTAGGACAGCCTGAGTCCTTATATTTCACAGGAATGGATTTGGACAAAACATCGCTCAGAGTAGCGGCCAAGAAGACGGTTTTGGGGACGTTTGTGCATCGTTTTTGGGTGCATAAGTCCTTCAGAAATTTTGCGTATGCCGGAACTTGTTGGACGATGTCCAACAAAGGAATGTTGACCTCACAGCGTTTAAAAACCTCTAACACTTTTTCCATATTTGCAGAAGGCTTCTTTGATTTCAACCAGTTAGGATAGGGAGCCTTAGGTCCAAACACTGAGTTTGGAGAAGCTGCAGATGGAATAGGTGCAGAAGACGGGAATGTTCATGCTGGATCATCAGTATGGTCGTGTGGCGAATTCTTAAGTTGCTTTGAAGGATGTGCAGCAGGCGACGAAGAAGAAGCAGGAGAAGAAGAAGAAGGTGATGAAGATGACGATGGATCACAATGAGGAGCAGAAGATGAACTACGTGCTGGTAAACTGACAACCACATGCTTGGATGAGTCGCTGGGGTTGACAACCTTGTTGTCAAACGTTCGTCCTGATCTGAGGACGGTGACGGCGTTCGCATTCTCAATATTGTTAGTCTGAACAACATGAGCGTTGTTGTTTCTCTGCTCTCTTGGGTTCATCACGGGTTGAGAGGGAAATGTTCCCTTCTCACGTTCATTAACTGCTGCAGCCAGTTGACTGATTTGGATTTCTAATCTGGCTATCGCTTGAGTGTTAGCACTATGCAACTGACCGGATGTTTGCATAAAAGTGGCCAGACTAGATGATGTCTGCGCAGAAGTTTTAATCAAAGCTTCCAACCCTTTTTCGATGGATGTCACCCTCTTGTCGTCATAGGCGAACCCAGGGGGTGTAAAGGTTGGGTTGTGCCGATTCGGCTGTTGGGGTTGCTGGAACTGGTTAGTTGAATATCCCAATTTTTGGTTTTGAAAATTTGAATTTTGAAATTGTTGGAAAGGCGGGTTTGAATTGTTGTTTTGAAAAGGGGCCTGATTCCAAGCAAAATTAGGATGATTCTTCCAACCAGGGTTGTACGTCGATGCGAAGGGGTCGTTCCTGGGATGCTAGTTTTGATACAGTGCATTAACATTTTCAGGTGCCTGGGACCCAACGAGAAACGGACATTCTTCCGTGATGTGTCTAGGATGCTGACAGTTAGCGCATAAAGTCGGAGAAATGTGATTGACTGGTAGCGGTGAATTTTTGCCCTCTAAAGCTTCCATTCGCCGTATAAGAGCGGCGATTTTGGCTTCGACAGCTATAGAGGTGTCAACTATGTGTGCACCGCTCCTAGTCACAGATGGTTTCTCACTCACACTCTCCCATTGGATGGTTTTGTCAGCCAGTTCCTCTAAAAAGTTCCAAGCGTCCTTAGCACCATAGCTCAGGAATTTGCACTGGCACATGGATTCTAGCATCATGCGGGAACTAGAGTCTAACCCTTCATAGACAATCTAACATAACCTCCACTGTTCTAACACATGATGGGGACACTTGATCAAGATGTCTTTAAACCTCTCTAAGCATTTCCAAAATATTTCACCCTCTTTTTTTTTGAAATTGTGGAGTTCATTGCGAATTCGCACGGTTTTATGAATAGGGTAAATTAATTTTAGAAAAACCTTCACAAATTCATCCCTAGTCATGATTGATCTAGCTGGCTAACTGTTTAACCAACTTTTCGCATTATCCTTAAGCGCAAAGGGAATGAATTTGAGCTTAACGACATCCTCTCCCACTCCGTGAATCTTCATCATTGCACATACTCCTTCAAATTCACTTATTAATAGGTAAGCATCTTCAGACTCGAGTCCGTGGAATTTGGGGAGTAGTGGTATGAATTGCGGCTTGATCTCATACCTGTCTACCACAATGGTAGGCAACACTATGCATGAAGGAAGGGATGAACGGTGTGGATAATATCTGTCCTGTAACGCCGCCTCCTGTTGCTCAACGATCATTTGCTCCATCATTGCTGGTGGTGTAGGAGAAGAAAGTGAAGGTGTGGAATCGGACGGTTCCAATGAGGCAGAAGGAAAGAAGGTCTCGGAGGGTTCCGAAGAATCAGAAGGTGTAGAAGAGTCGGAAGACACAGGTACAAACCGGACTAATCGAGATTATGAATCTCTAGTCCAAGCTGACATGCACTATCCGGAAGTGGTAAGGAAAGACTGAGGAAGTGGAAGAAAAGGTGTGTTTAACAAAATATTCACAACCAAAAAAACGAAAAACGAAAAGGTGTAACAAGAATACAAACAAGACACACTGTACATACCTAATCAGTCTAGGGTTACCTAGGTCAACTAGACCTGCTCAAAAAAACTTGCCTTATGAAGTAAAAATGTACCGCGAAACGGGCCCAAGATAGACTGATCGAGAAGCCAGGTAAGTGTAGAGAGGAAGGGAGGTTTTCCCTCGCTTTCGCGAGGTTCCTTAATTACAAAACCTTCTCTCTTTTGGCGGTTGCGCCTTCATACTTTCCTAGACACTTCTTGAACAATGTACCGATGGACGGTGTTCGAAATACACTTAACTTTCCCTAGTGAGCGCGAAGTCCTTAGGGCTGAAAGTCTAATTTCTTTTAAATTTGATGAGGGTGTGAAAAATGGTTGTTCTTTGTGGTTTGTGGGCCACGGAGAAGGGGGATGAAATCCCTTACCATATCTTGTTGGGGTTCTTTGCCCTTAAGTCCGTATTAAAAGTATGCAATGCGCAATACAATGAAAAAGTTGTTCAAAGCATCAAACAATCATTTTTTAGTTTATGTTCAAATGCGGCACTGCAAAAAATACGGGTTAGTTCTTTTTTTTTTTGCAGTATGCTTGCAAAGAATCCTACAAAGATATCGTCGGGATTTTGAGAAGAAGGTGTTTAAGGAATACGTACCGTTGGATTTTTGGGTTAAGAAACCCCCGTTGACTTGAATCCGCGTGGGTTGAAAAGTTTGCTTGTGCGGGTCAATCTACCCGAATCTTTGGCACTGTGTTCCGTTATCACCTTAGTTTTGAGCGCACCCTTTTCCTTGCACCATCGCTATCCGCAAATTCCTAGAATCTGAAAATGTCGCAAAAATGGCGATTTTAGTACGAAAAGCGATATATGTGGCCAATTACCTGCATAATAAAAATTACAAAAATTAAACAATACCAACAGAGTACCAATAGTGCACTGGAGATACCACAACCAGAAAATTTCAAAAATACCCCAAAGGGGCCGGCGACGCCGGAAATTTGCAATAAGTGGCCTGTCGGTCTTAGGAATTAGGTGCTCGTATTGGTTGTGGATTCTCCTGGATAATTATTTGTCCTGTTGGTCTTATTTAATTCTTTAAATTTCACACAAAAGGATAGCAGGTTGTCAAAACAGAGAGCACAATGTAGAATAGGATATACAATGTAACAAGGAATTTTTGTTTTGGTTTTGTTTTGGAGTTTATCTACAAAGATAACTCAAAATGCTAAGTGATGTTGCCACTCCCCGGTAACGGCACCAAAAACTTGTTCGAAATCTCACGTTCTCGTGCAATATGTTAAGTTATGTTGTTATTAAGATATGTCTGTTTTGTTTGTTTAAAAAGGTGCACGAGGTAGGACTCGGGTTTTAAAATACCGCAAGTGCACGGTGCGTTGAAGCAAACCGGCAAGTATGGGTCGAACCACAAGGAGTGGGTATCACGACATCAATTTGAGTTATAAGCAAAGGTTGGATGATGAGTTTGTCACAAATAGCAAGATTTTAAAAGGAGACAGGTGTTAAGGAAAACTTAGGCTAATGGTTTGGTATTAGTGAAATAAGACATTTACCTCCAACGTTCCATTTTGATCCGAGCTTCAAGTGTTTAGTTTCCATTAGAGTTGCAAAAGCATACCGCATCTATCCGCACATGCTTCGAAATAGAATACGATATCATGATTGAGTAGAATGGAAACTAAAAACTTGAAGAATAGAATGAAATGCATATGGAGCTAGTTAAGTGAGGTTGGCAAGCATAGGATATATGCAAGTGTGCTATATATTCTATCTAGCGAAATGCGACACTTAACAAAATTCCGTATTCATTTCAACTTCCATTCATAATATAGCAATAATGAAATGTAAAGAAAGAATAAGATATGCGTTTAGGTTGATTTGCAACCATTGAAAACGATATACCATATCAAGCAAAACATAATAAAATTGAATATTAAGAAAAGAAGATGTAAAGTTCAAGAATCAAAAGGGAGGGGTTGGAAGTAAAGTCATTCCACAACCTACCTCACCATAGCCTAGAAAACAACTACTCACACATCATATAATTAATTGACAATAAAAAGAAAAGAGAAGAAGAGAAGATATACAAGAAATACTTTATATAAAGTGAAGCTTGATTATAAACGGTTCCAAGTACAAGACAAGTGAAATCAAATGCCAAAATCTAATCTTACAAGCTCAAAAGAAGTTGCAAGACCAGAGAAAGACAAGGATTTCACACTAAACTCACTAGAAGCAATAATTACAATCTCACAATTCTTTTCTCTCACCAAAGTAGTCCCCTCTAACTTGCCCACTGCCCTGGTATTTATAGGTTCCAAAACAGATTAACCAAAAAATAAAAATAAGATGACTAGGCAGCAAGGGAGAGACAAAAAGAAAATGGGGCCCACTGGAGCATGGGGGGCCGGCCTCGCCGGAGTTTGTTGGGTGGCCGCCGGCCATAATCCGGCCATGGGGGGTCGGGTCTGGTGTGTGGTCATATCAGCTCTCATAGATCCCTCTGGTGTTGTTTGCTTGGTTAAATTTAATCTGGCTTGTCTTCAGATTTTTGGAGGGAACAAGATGCTTTGAATCACATCAAGATCTTTAGCATTAAATGCTCATTTAATGCACATCACACCAAGAAAAGCTCTTTTGCTCAACTCATCCCATCATGGCTGCCCCTAGCTAAGTGCACCTTTGTGTGTTGGACCAATTCTACACAAAAAGTGTGTACACATGTATTATTTCCAAAAGAGTTCACGGGACATCGGTAGATTTTCTGGTGTGCTTGTATGTCGGCTCCTAAACGTCGTATTCGTGTTTTTGGGTATGTTTTCAGTATTGTATCACGAATACCTGTAAACTGTATTAACTGAGCAGACACTGATTAATAGTACCGAAATATAGCAAAATAGATAACAAATGAGTGGTAATAAAATGCAGTTTTATGAGATGATCAAAATTCCTCTAAGGAGATTGATATTTCTCGGTCCAGTAAAAGGAAGGTGTGGGTAGGAATGTTCCACTGCTCCAGAAATGCCTTAACCCACCATGTGGGAAGCGTAGGATACTGGAAGAAAGAAGTATAAACGGCGGGATACAACCCAAGTCTCAACAACTGCGACTTCTTCGCTGATAGAATGTAACGGGCCCATTGCAGATAACCGGTCGGATGACGAGGAATCGGACCTATATTATATGGTTGCCCCCACGGCTGCGCCTCGCCTTGACAAATACGTCGTCCCAAGGTATCTAAAGCCATGGGAGGCTGAACGGGTATCGAAGCTATAGCAGGCTGAAGAAGCCCTTCTGAAGTCTAATTAACCATCTCCATGGCATAGTTCACCGGGGGTGAGTTGGCGTAGTGGATCGCCAGGATGGGCTCCTAGGGTACCGCGCACGAAAAACTTTGTCGATCCTAAATAATCTGGTTGTACCACGTCCCCCAGAGGTGAAGTTTCTTATGTTCCGGGTCATGATCTTTGATCAAAGCTAGGACTTCCCGGTCTACAGGTGCTCCAGGGAATCCTCCCTCTGAACGGACGAACGGAAACGAGGCATCGAAAGACATGTTGCCTGCAAAAAAGAGGGACAGAAATCAACTGTCAGTACTATAATTTAATTTTAAAATTTCTGAAACTCAGTACTTTAAAAATTTTTTACCACACTGCAATGCAGTGGAAAGGGGACCAAAGGGGGACCCACAAAATCTAGATGACAATGCATCAATTAATAAAACAGCATCATCATTGGATGAGACTGCTAATTAATGAGAAAATCCTCAAGAAAATTCTCATTGAATGAGAGATCTCTCGGGAAAAGAAGAAAATCTCGCTTTGAGAGCAAAGCTCTATGATAGAGTGACACTTGTCAAACTCTGATCATTAGGGAATAAAATTCCTTAAAGAGCCCGGCTCTGTAATGATGATGGAAAAACCCATCAGGAAAAGAAAATTAAAATCAATTAATTTTTATGAATTAAAAATTCTGGGATCTTCAAGATCCATGAAAAAACTCTTAAGAGTTCTTCATCAAAGATTAAGAAATCTAAAGAGCAAGGCTCTGTTCATGGGCTAAGAAACCCAAGAAAATCTTTAGATTTATGGGTTCATGAGAGCAAAGCTCTGTTAAGGAAACCCTAAATGGGTTTTCTTTAGATCAAATATCTATGAAGAGCAAGGCTCTGTTAATGGGTAAAACCCTAATTTATTAAAAGTTTTAAACTTTACCTATGTTCTGAAAGAGTTTTTACTCTTGAGAAGTTCTTAAAGAGCTGTACTCTGAACAAAAATTCTCAAAGAAAGAAGATGATAATCATCTGAGGGACCAAAGGTCCTATTTATAGGCATTGAACCGCCTCTTCAATTTCTGAGTTGATCTAAGGGCTCAGATGCTGCTACCGCTGCACTCACGTATGCGCCACGTGAGCGCAACGGTAGGAGGGCATTTGTTTCCCCCAATCAGAGCAAATCTCTGTTTTAAAATTCAAAATTCAAAAGAATTGAAGCAACACTTCAGATCCAGCGCTCTGCGCTGCGCGCCACGTGTCAAACACAGATGGCCTAGCGCCAAGTGCACTGCGCCTTAGGCAGCGTACCCCCAATCAGAGCAAAGCTCTGTTTTAAAATTCAAAATTCAAAAATTTGAAGCAACGCTTCAGATCCGGCGCTAGGTGCGCTGCGCGCCACGTGTCAAACACGGATGCGCTAGCGCCAGGTGTGCTGCGCCCCAGGCAGTGCACCATGAGTGCGCTAGCGCTAGGCACGCTGCGTGCCACGTGTCAAACACGGGTGCACTAGTGCAATTGCGCTGGGCTCTGCGCTGCGTGCCATGTGTCAAACGTAGGTGCGCTAACGCAAAGTGCGCTGCGCTCCGAGCAGCGCACCACGTGCAAAGCACGGGTGCGCCAGCGCTGGAATTAAAAATTCCCACCGTTAGATCAAAAGATCTAATAATGATAAATCATTAATCAGAATTAAAATTCTATTATAGAAAGATTTTCTCAATCTTGGTAAAAATAAGAAAATTGCCTTCTGTAAAACAGAAGCCCTACGATCAAAGATCCAACGGTGGGGAAACGTCCCCAAATCAATCAGAGAAAGATCTCTTTAACTGATTTAACAAATCAACTTGCCCTATATAAAGGCCCCAAGACTTCAAGTCTGATATAGAGAAACCCCCCTACAAACTTTGAGAAAACTCAAAAAAAAAAGAGCAAGCTCTTGAAAGAAGATCATTTCTTCAAGGTAAAAAAGAATGATTCTTGCACAAAGAGATGAAATCATCTCATTAAAATAGAAGAATTATCTTCTTAAAAGATCATAGATCTAGGTCTTTTATAAAAAGAGATCAAAAGATCTCATCATAAAAATAAAAGAAGTATTTATTTCATTCACAGATCATTGATCTACAAAGGCAAAGCCCTTTCCAAAATAAGAACTGTTGTTCTTGAATCTTGAGGCAAAACCTCTTTTAAAAGGAACATAAACTTGTTCACAGATCATAAATTTGATCAAATGCGCTTTGTGTTATTGAAAAGTGCCTTGCACTCTTGAACTGCGCTTTTGCGCTCCTTTGACCGGCGCTCAGCGCCAAAACGTGTCACGTGTCAACCACACATACAACTTGCGCTTTGCACTTCTGAAACAGCGCACTGCGCTTATGGGCTGGCGCTCAGCGCCAAGCGCGCCACGTGTCACTCACTGGTGCACCACTAAACTAGCGCAACGCGCTCATAAATTGAAAGCGCAATGCTCTCATAAACTGGCGCTTAGCGCCAAGCGTGACACATGTCTTTTTCGTGTGCGCTACTTGGCAAAAGCGCAATGCGCTCTTTAATTGGCGCAAAGCACCTGGCGCGCCACGTGGCGCGCTGTCAGAACACACATTGTTCTAATGAATGCTATGCATTCGATACAAGACAAAAAATGTGTCAGGATCTAATGCTCAGCATTATTAAAAGGGCCAAGCCCAAATAAAGGCTCAACAGCCCAGAACAATAAAATGTTAAACATTACTGGACTTAGCCCAATATTGGCCATAAGTCCTCAACTTATATTGAACTGAGCCCATCTGCTCACGAATATTTAACAGATCTTAGTCCCAAACTGGACTACAGATCTTTCAACCAACTCACACCGGTTCGAGGGTACATCTCTTTACTCCTCTGATATCTGTCGTTGTAATCCTTCAACGTTTTTAGAGAGGTGATGGGTCCCGACAATCATACATTTCACGGACTGTGGGGTCCTTAAACTCATGGACTATGATGTCCTTAATCTCGACTGTGATGTCTTTAAACTCACGGACTATGATGGCCTTAACCTGGACCAAGATGTCCTTAAACTAACATTGGACCACCATGTCCTTAAACTGGTAATTGACCGCAAAGTCTCTAAACTAAAACAATAGAGCCCAAATGCTCTTTTGTTGGATCTAAATGATCCTGTTAAGTAGATCTTAGTCTAAAATTAGACTAACGTGTTCTTAACAAATTGTTAAGTTGATCTTAGTCTAAAAATCAGACTAACGTATCCTTAACTAACGTTTAAGTTGATTTTAGTCTCAAATGAGACTAATGTATCCTTAAACCCAACCCCTAAACCCAAATCTAAGAAAATTACGGATTTGGACTAATCGACACCCTACGGGCGACAACATAAATTAGTCTCCGTATACAATCCACGGGCAACCAAAAAACAAAACAAATACACACGACACGAAGTGACCATCTGGAGAAGGAGAAAGTGGTTACCGCGATGCGGTAGTGTAATTAACTGTAAGGGTTTGCGCCTGCAGGGAAGAGCGTCCCCACAATAAAAAAACCCATCAACGAGGGGGAATCTGACGAAGTCTGCTACATCGGCCGCATCCGTTTAAACCTTCGATATATGGTGCCATAAATCAACTTGGCATCTTCGGAGAGGTGGACGGATAGCACCAATTAGCATCTGCCCCCAAATTCAGGCAAGACGAACCTCTGCGGTCTCGTCTCTGTGTTTCGGAGGAGAACAGTCCCGGGTATGCACGGGATACTATTGAGTTACATTGACGATTCATTAAATTGATTTCAAAGACTTGAGAGTAGTTAACCCAGTAATTTAGTTCAGGTTACTCACCGCACGTCACATATGCTTATACCCTTCACCGTTCTATATTTGTGTTACTGTTATACCCTTATTACTGTTCATACTCATGCTTGCATATCTTGTTACCTCCTGATTATATTTTATTGTTTGATATTATGACGCACTGACGTCTGGGTTTTGCATGGCCCAGATCCTCTACCTTTGTTGCAGGCCGATCAGGAGTACAGGCTGAGCAGTGAGGATCCTGTCAGTATTTAGTTTAGTTTAGTTTTCTTCCAGTATTTTCATTTCCTGATGTGAGCCCGTATTTGGGACGTACTTTCCAGATTGTTTTTGTTTATTGGATTTATTGCTTCCGAATATTATTTCTTGACTCGTATATTCTGGCATATGGACATGTACTAGATAGTTTATTTTATTTCTACTATTCTTGATATCTATAGACAGCCGTAATGTGACTTTGGAGGGATGTTTCCTAACCACAGGTAGCATGGTTGGCTCTGTCACGTGCTGATCTTAGCACACTCTGGGAAGCGAGGCGTGACAATATGCCTAGCGGGGTCCGGAAAGCAGTGTGCTTTTGGTCTTCAGGATGCATCTTGATTTGGTTGTACCCTGAGGATCCGTCCATGAAGGAGAAGACTTCATGGGTGGATGTGTTATCAATCATCAGCTCGGTAACAGGCACTGGAAAGTCATCTTTCGGACAAGCTTTGTTGAGATCCCGAAAATATACGCAGATGCATACTGTCCCATTTTTCTTCATTACCGGAACGATATTGGGGATCCAATCAGGGTATTGAACTTCTTGGATGAATCCGGAGTCGATTAGCTTCTTGGCTTCGGCATTGATACCCATCTCAAGCTCGAGCCGCATTCTTCTTGGCGCCTGTTTGACTGGCTTGACATCCGGCGATAGCTTACGGGGTACAGCTCGATGAACCTCTCTCTAGATCTAATCCCGGCATCTCGGAATAGTTCCATGCGAAACAGTCTTTATACTGCATAAGCACGTCCTTTAATGAGGCTACTTGTTTCTCAGACAGCAGCTCACTGATGAACGTTGGCCTTGGGTCGTTTGTCGTCCCCAAGTCGATTTTTTTCAAGTTGTCTGCTGTGGTGTGTATCCCATCTTCCAGCTCTTTTGGCACCGGTGGAAATTCTGAGATCACCTCGTTCTCATCTTCATTTGCGAAGCACTGGGGGAGGTCGTTCGTATTCTCATGTTCTCCTTCCTTTGAGAATGTTATCATATGGCAGGTACGAGCTCGTTTCCAAGCTCGATGCTGATCTAAACTCTCCTTCGCAGTGTAGGTTGCTCTCGGCTCATGCTTTTATGGCGGGGCTTCCCTCCAACTGTCGGCTTGAGCAAACCTGCCTTGCCGATACTGATCTTCAACCCAGTCTTTGAAGGTGAAACAGTCTTCAAGAGGATGTTCCACTATTTGGTGGTAGGAGCAATAATCCGGGTGATGGACCTCGTTTATCTGTTCGGGCTATCGAGACTCCAGGAGCGTCATCATTTGATGCTTCATGATAAGGCTGAATATTTTCCTTGTCATGTCTTGAGGGAAAGAGTACTCCCGACCCATCTTCTTCATAAGATACGGGTTCCAGCTGACTTTTCCTCGCTCGCGTGGCTTCTTGGATCCGCTTCTCTGTCTTTGGACACCATTCCCGTTCTTTAAATTGCTGTTGTTTCTACGTCGGGCTTTTATCTTGCCACAAGAGCGCACAGCGGGCTGACGGTGAAAGGCATCTTCGTCTTCTCTTTCTATAGCCTGCTGAATGATACGCTGAGTTCTGGTTTTCTTGTAAATGGCCATCTAGCGGCTATGGTCATCCCGAACCTTTTGACCCGCTTCTCTCATCAGCTTGTCAATCTGTTCTTCGAATGACGGGCTTGGTATTCTCACGGCGGGATCTTGCTCTGGTCCGATATCAACGCTATCTGGAAATGCATTCGCTTCTCCGCCGGAGTTATTTATGACATGGCAGCCATGGAACCGCTCCCGTTTCTTAGACCGAACGTATCCAAGGTCAGTCGTCTCCATTCTTCCGTTGGGCATCTTCCGCTGAGTCTCGGGAACGTCCCAAATCTTGTTATAGAACAGGGCTTATCGAGCATTCTGTTTGAAGGGTACACCTTGGCATCTTAGTAGCCTTTTCAATCTCTCTGCGTAATATCTGGGCAGAAGGATTGGTTGGAGCCTATCAAGCGCAAAATCGGCACGGTGCCATACTTCTTTCTCCACTTTAGTCTTCGTGGATTGGTAGAAAAGGATCGCCTTCTCACCTCTTTGCTTAAGAGGGACGTAGAAAGTCTGCAGCTCTTGCATGTACGTATCAAGTGCATCAAGTTCTTTGTAATACCGCTGCGGGACCAGGGTAATCTGTAAACTCTGGTCAGCTCCAGCAAAGGTCTGCATTGGCAGGCGGATGGAGAACACTGCGTTGGCTTCATCCTCAGAGTCACTGCTAAAGACCAACATAGGAGTAGATGGTCCTGGTCTATTGCCTTGGGGTTGTCCCAAGTAGACCATCTCTTCATCCTCTTTGGTATCGCTCCCGAATATCGGGATAGTGGCGATGGCTTTTTGTTTATTCTCCGGTTTGCGACATCTTTCCATGTATTCGAAGTCTGGTAAGATTTACTTGGCGTCTTCATATTTGCGGACTTCATTTACGGAGAATGGGTTCAGCTCCCCTGTAACTGTGTACTCGAGGCCATCCTTGAAGTACTTCATACACTGATGTTGTGTAGAAGGGATGATGTTTTACTCATGTAACCAAGGCTTGCCGAGCAAAGCGTTGTAGCAAGTCTTGGCGTCAATAACAAGGAACTTGATGTCGGTGATGAGCAGCCCGAAGCGTAATGTCAGTATTACATACCCGAGCGTTTGTGATGATTGGGAGTCAAAACTAGAGATTGTAATTTTATCCCGAGCCAAGTGCTGAACGTTCATACAAATCTCCTTCAGTACTCTTACATTGAGAAGGTTGACGGAGGACCCGTTGTCAATCAAGATCTTCCCTATCTTGATATCATAACAATACCTGGTTACATACAGCGGATGGTTGTACTCGCACGTTCCGAAAAGGAGGTCTTCATCGCTGAAGGTGATATTAGCCGTGTGGACTTCTTCTAGCTCGTCCTTCATCTTTTCTTCCGCCAAGAAGGCTTGAAACTGGTCGAGCTCTTGTAACGTCTTGATTAGGGAATCTCGTGCCTCTTTAGATAGGAGAAGGGCATCCAAGATACTCAATTGTGAGGGTATCTTTCTCAGATGTGCCAGGACATTGTAATCCATCTTGTTCTTCTTGAGCGGGTCCTTGGCTGTGAGCTCTTCTACAACTCTATCATCGAGAGCAATCTTCTTAGGGACTTTTTCCTTTCCTTTGTCCCTTTTGCCCGAACCTTTGTTTGAAGGTCTGAAAAACTTTTCAGGCAACGTACGGTTACGCAGCTGAATGTTCTCACAGTTCCTCATCTCTTCTTCTTTTTCAGAGGTAGATTTCTTGAAGAGAGGGCCGAGAGCTATTTCTTTGTCAGAATCTCTCCCAAAGGTAAGAACTTGAGGTTTTGCTCTTGTCGGGATGGCATCAACCATATGACAGTTACCGGCAGTTCCTTCACGCTCATATGTCGTGCTTCTCTATTTCCGATGAGCATCGCGCTTCATCCGCTTAAAGTATTGTCGGTGGGCAACGTATCCCTGCCACCACTTCTTAAAGGCATTGCACTCTTCGGTAGGATGTGTGACCCTCCGATGGTACAAGCAGTAGTTCGAATGTATGTAAGCTTCGTCGAGGCACGTACTTCCGGGAGTATTTCCTTCGAAAGGTGGCAGCTTCATTCCCATTGACAGAGTTTTGGCGAACTGCTTCTCTATCTTGATTCTGCTCTTGCTGGTGGCAGGGGCACTTCGATCTGGTTGAGGTACTTTAGGGCTTCTCATTACCGGAGCTTCTTCAGCCTGACGCCAACACTTGGCCTTCTCGTATATGGTCGTTTCACGTCTTCGGTCAGTTTTGCTCTTTTGGAGGTCTTCGTTCAGCAGCCTATCTATCAGGTCATCTGACGGTTTCAAGGATTTTGGTTCTGGATCTGCCCCCAGTTTCTCTACGTCAGGAGCTTCTTTGCCCTTCACCGACGAGTGAGAGATCACGTAGCAACTCACCACATAATCCTCGGGTTCTTCTGACGAGTCATCTCTTTCATCAATGTCACTGTCTCTGTTTTCAAGAATATGCTTGAGGAATTCTTCCAGTGTGACTGGGGTCCGTGCTTTTTGGTTGTATTCCTCCAATGCGTCAATGTGTCTTTGCATATCTGTACGATTGTCGTCGAGCTGCGTGGGCTTCTTGGTCCTCTTCTTCTTCTTCGAAGACTTCGAAGGCTTGGCATGGAGATTTTGCCCAACGTTACCAGCTTTCGGTGTTGGACGCGGTTTAAGCATCCCGTCAATAATCTCAGGCTCTAGCGAGCTTTTCCACCTGATTGCCAGACACGCTTGAAAATCCTTCAGCATTTTATTAGTTTTAGCTGAAAGGACCACTTCCCATAGAGCTTCTTCTACAAACGAGTAGGATGCCCCCGGCATATCCACCTTTTTAGGAGCGTGTTGCTGCGGCGGGTTTACCTTCCAGTTTTCGGACAGCGCGAACTTGCCCTGCTGGTATTGGTCCTTAACCCAGTTTTTGAAGACATAGCAATCTTCGATTGGGTGGCCCACTATTCTGTGGTAGGGGCAGTAGTTGGGATTGTTGGCGTCACCAGGTTGCAGTGGGCGTCTCGGATCCGGCAGAGTGATAAGCTTGTTGCGCACCGCTAATTCGAACAATCTCCTCGTTTTATCCCGGGGAAACGAATAGGGACGTCTCAACTTTTCTTCGAGGGATCGTGGTTTGTTGCTTTGGCGAGCAACCGGTTTCGGGTCACTCGTTTGTTGTTGAGCGTTGGTGACGAAGATCGTTTTCCCTTTGCCATTTTCATTCCGGAGATCCGTTTTTGAAGAGGACGGCCTATGGCCCATCTGGTCCATTTGGGCCAGTTTGTCAATCAAGACCTGGAAGGTCGTCGGTTTGAAGAACATCATAAACTGGGATATAGTTGCCTGAGGATCAAGGGTTCCCATGAACACGCCCATGGCAGAAGCTTCTTCTAAGCATTATTCGCATTTTGACCATATGTTCCGCCACCGAATTTCATATTGAACCCAAGTCTCTCCTGGCTTCACCCTGGCATTGATTAATGTCGTGATTGGGGTGTGCTCGTGAATCGCTGTGTGAATGGTAATTCCATCTCCGTGAATGTTTTGATAGAATCATTTGGGAGCTCAGAGTACCATTCAAATGCCGTCTCTGACAAGCTGCCAACAAACTGGCGAAACAACAGTTTGTCATCGCCCCCGGTATTACCGCACAAAGCTCTGAATTGAGCAACATGTTGGTGCGGATTGCCCGTCCCCTTATACACATGGAATTTGGGGATCGTATATCCTAGCGGGTACTTAATTTGGTCGTACCAGTCTGGATAAGGTCGCCCAGTTCTGACGACTTGGCCAGCCGCTTCACTCGCTTGATGAGCTCGTATTTGTTGAGCTATGTAATTATCAAGGGTAGCCTTGGAAATTGTCTTTAATTGGGCTACTGAGACAGCCGGAGGAGGGTTTGACGTTTCCCCTCTGTCGTCTTCGATGATTATCGGAGGGTTTTCGGCTGGCGGTTCCGGCTGGATCATCATCCCGACCATGTCTTGGAACAGGAGCGCCATCTGCCTCATATTAGTGTCCTGTTCCGCGGCCTCCTTATCTTTTCTGTCTAACACCCTTTGCAGGAACTCGGTATCGGTCTCTTGTTCTTGGCGCTGCTAAGACGATACTTCCGGGCTTTCTTTCTGCCCAGTGGGTGTGGCCATCTTTGTCAGCATCTCCTAGAGCTTCTGTTGTTGCTCCTGAACTTTTGTCACATACCGTGTAAGTGGTTGATGACCCATGGAAGTGCGGATTTCCTCTTTCCCGGAAGCTACGTACACCGTGTGTACTACCATGCCCCTAGACTTGGGGCGTTTGAGTCCACTAACTTTGAGATTTTCTGTAGGTGGTGGTTGATTCTCTGGCCTTCTCTTTCTGTGGGAGGCCGAAGTTGAGTGGGCCATTGTAGCAGACACCTATGCAGCCGATACCTTCCGTGGTATGATGGCGGGATGGTCCACCTCCTGCCGAGCCTTCTTTTTTCTAGTCGGCGAGAGTAGTCTTTGTCAATTACATAGTCTTGGACTTTCTGCCAGACTCTGTGGATCTTGGAGGATAGCCGCTGAAGGGGCTGCTCCGGCTTCGCCCGTACCACGTTATCAACCGTTGGTGGAGACTTCTTCAGTACAGCGGTCGGAGAGTTATTTCGCACCCTCCTGAGCGGTTCAAAGTTGTTCCCAGTTGGAACAGCAATATCAATTTCCACCATTGGAGCTGGTGGGGTAAGTCCAGAGGGAGAGTTGCCCCCAGGTTTCCTCACTCGGCGCCAGTGGCAACGTCGAGCATGTCTTGCGGATGGGATCACCTCAGTTGTAGAAGCGACCTCGTTATGCCACTTTCTTTGATGAGAGGCTGGTGTTGGTGACAGCCTGTCGAAGACTGACGTCCGTTGAGAGGGAACGTCTAACCTGTCGAAGACTGACTTTCGGGTAGGGGAAGCACTTATAACGACCTGACCCGCAGCAGGAGTTGGGAGTACTATCCTTTTTGGGATAACCTTCTCAGGTATCGCGAGCCTCTTACGGGCCCACTTGAGCTTAGACTCAGTCTGTCGAAGACTGAGGCGCTGGAATTGGACGACCCATTGAGAGGGTCCACGATAGTTGCAAGCCGATCGAAGACCGACTTCTTCGGGGCCTTTTATGATGGCATGGAAGCATTGAAGTTTATTAGCGGGAGCATAGTCCCAAAGAATAGTCCAGTGGTGGCTTGAGTCACCTGCTCCACTGGCACTGCAAAGATGGAGGCCGCTTGGGGCCCATAAGTCACTCCTCCAGCAGGGACGGAGTGGGAGTTGCTGTTGCAATTGGTGCAATAGGAAACCATCGATGTCATCTTCTCTTCTGCGTAGGAGCAAGACACCAAATCTTAGTATCTCGAATCCAGGGGCAACCATATTAAACCACGATTCGTTCGCGAACACGACACACGAAGTGTGGAGAAGAAGAAAAGGTCCTACCGGGTGTGCTAGAATCTGTTCACCACCGAAAATGGGAGACGGATCCGTGTAGGTCGTCTTGCCTGAATTTGGGGGTAGATGCTATTTGGATTTATCCATCCACCTCTCCAAAGATGCCAAGTTGATTTATGGCACCGTGTATCGGAGGTTTGGACAGATGCGGCCGTTGTAGCAGACTTCATCAGATTCCCCCTCGTTTGCGAGGGGTTTTTGATCGTGGGGACGCTCTTCCCTGCAGGCGCAAGCCCCTGCAGTTAATTACGTTACCACATCACGATAACCACTTTCTCCTGCTCCAGAAGTTCACCTCGTGTCATGTGTGTTTGTTTTATTTTTGATTGCCCGTGTATTGTATATGGAGACTAATTTATGTTGTCACTCGTAGGGCGTAGATTAGTCCAAATCCGTATATTCTTAGATTTAGGATTGGGTTGATTTAAGGTTCGTTAATCTCGTTTTAGATTAAGATCAACTTTAAATGTTTGTTAAGAATGCGTTAGTCTAATTTTAGACTAAGATCTACTTAATAAGGTTTTAGGATCATTTAAATCCAACAAAAGAGCATTTGGGCTCTATTGTTTTAGTTTAAGAACGTTACGGTCCGTTATTAATTTAAGGACGTTTCGGTCTGTTGTTAGTTTAAGAATGTTTCGGTCCGTATTGGGATGTGTCCATCCATTTAAGAGTACACTAAAGAGTTATTGGTTATCGCGACCCACCACCTCTCTGAAGACGCTGAAAAATTACAACGACATTTATCAGAGATGAGAGGAGATGTACCCTTAAACCAATGTCCATTGGAAGTTCAATAGTCGTGTTTGGGATTATGACCAATTTGGAAAAATTGTGAGCGCATGGGCTCGGTTGATCTGAATTAGGGACTTTTGGTCAACTTGGACTCAGCCCACTCAGTCTTTGAATAAATTGTTAAACACTTGTTTGGGCTCAGTCCCTTTTCTGTGCAAACAATGCTGAGCATTGATATGAGCTCTAACGCTCACCCTCTATTTTGTTTTTTATGGAGTGTTAAACACCCTTTATGGCGCCCACGTACGGTACATGAGGCGCTTGACACTGAGCGCCAACCACCGAGTGCTAGGCACTACTTGTTGAGCAGCGCTCACGTGAGGGGCACGTAGGGCGCTTGGCGCTGGGCGCCAACCACTGAGTGCTAAGCACTCTTTATTAAGCAGCATCTACGTGAGGGGCACGTGGGACGCTTGGCGCTGGGCGCCAACCACTGAGTGCTAAGCACTCTTTATTAAGCAGCACCCACGTGAGAAGCACGTGAGGCGCTCGGCGCTGTTTCTTTCTTTGTGCATTTTTCTAAAGAGTTCGATTCTTTATTCTCCCCTGGATCTTCAATCTCCAAGAACAAATTCGTCCCTATGAGAATTAAATTCTCATTTGTGGGAGACTTGTCTCATGGATCTTAGATCCAGGGAAAGAACTATGTTCTTTTATGAGGGTTAAACCCTTAGATATGCAGATGAGATTCCCTGATCTTTATTATCTTTATTTACCTTGAAAAAAGTTCTTCTTCTTTCTTCTCTCTTAAAGCTTTCTTTTTAGCTTGCTCTTCTTTTTTGAACTTGAAGTTTATGGGGGGTTCCTCTAGTACAAGACTTGAAGTCTTGGGGCCTTTATATAGTGGAGGCAAGTTTGTTGATTTAGTTAAAGAAATCTCTCATTGAGAGAACCTTTGATTGATTTGGGGATTTTATCCACTGTTGGATCTTTGATCTAAGGACTTCTGTTTTACAGAAGATATTTTTCTTGTTTTTAACAAGATTGGGAAAATATTTTCCATACAGAGCTTATTCTGTAGCTTGGTGATTTTTAATCACCATTGGATCTTTAATCCAACGGTGCTCTATTTTACAGAGCGTAATCTTTCTTATTTAGAAAGATTGGGGAAAATATTTTCCCCTACAGAGTTTATTTTGTAGCTTGGTGATTTTCTTTTTTAATCACTATTGGATTTTTAATCCAACGGCGCTCTGTTTTACAGAGAGGAATCTTTCTCGTTCAGGAAGATTTGAGGAATATTTTCTCAATCAGAATTTAATTCTGTGTTTTGATGATTTATCATCTCTGTTGGATCTTTGATCCAACGGCAGAGAACTTTTAGTTTTGGCGCCGGCGCCCTCGTGTGGGGCACATGAGGCGCTGCCTTGGAGGTTTTAACTCTTGGCGCTGGAGCCCTCGTGCAAGGAATATGAGATGCTGCCTCAGAGTTTTTAACTCTTAGCGCTGGCGCCCTCGTGCAAGGTACGTGAGGCGCTGCCTCTTTTCAAATTTTTAACAGAGCCTTACTCTTCTATTATTGGGGGGAAATAAGTGCCCTCAAGGCCTTCTGTCACCGATAACTTGCTCTCCGAGATGGAGCGGTCGGCTAGGGGCAGAATCCCCTGGGAGACCCTTAAGGCCTAAATCGCAGCCATAGCTCAGGAGGCCGTGCAGGTTAGTGTCCGCCTCCCGTTCGGGTTTTCATTAAGCCTTTTTGTTAGCAGGATCGGATACCTTTTTAAACCTTCCTTTCGTTTTCCTCAGGTCCTCCAGCACTGCACCCTCGTCGCCAACATAGAGCACGAGGAAATCGCCCCGGCGCTGCAGATAGCGGGCGAGTCTTCCTCGCGGGAGGAGAGCCTAAGCCGGGAGCTGCGTCAGGCGAGGGAGAGGATCACCGCCCTCAAAGACCGGGTGGCTGCCGAGGAGGGGGTGAACGCCAACTACCGGGAGTCCATCCGAGTTTTGAAGGAGTCCAACAAGGTCGTTGAGGCAAAGTTGAAGGATGTCAGGGTGCTCTCCGCCACTCTGAAGAAGACGCGGGACACCTTCAAGAGGGAAAACGAGGCGATAAAAGAAGGAATGAGGCGCTCCAACCTCCAGGCTGCGAAGAAGATGGAGAGATACAAGACGTCGGATCGATTATACGCCGACCTCGCGGACGCCTCGGCTCTCATCTGGCATGATGCCTTCGACACCTTCAAGGCGCTGATGCCGGAGTTTCCCGATGGTAAGCTCCGGCTCGAGTACCCCCTCGAGGGAGAGATGCAGGAGGATGCCGCTGGAAGGGTCGCCGGGGGGAAGGCCCCTGGTGAGGGCGTTGGGGAGAAGGCGGTCACCTCGGCTCCTAGTGCCGAAGCTCCTGCTGTGGGCGCCGACCCTCAAGCCGCCACCTCGGCATCCGGCGCTGCCACGGAGCATGTCAAGGTCCTCCCCGGCCCCAAGACCTGAGTCTCCCTGCCTTCTTTTTTATTTTTTTTTCTTTTTTTGGAATTTTGTAAGCCTTCAAGCGATTTTGTAAGGCTGGGGAGCCCATAATACCTTTGTAAAGGTTCCCGAGTTGTAAATAAAGCCCTTTTGCAGAAATTTGTGTGGCAATGTTTTCATTCTGAGGTAATGTCTTCATTTTGCTCGCCTAATGAACGCTAGGTCGACAGCCGATCCTTTAGTTGGCGATCGCGCGTCGAGTTAAACCTAATTATTTGTCAAAGTATACAATACAATGGCCGGTGTAAGGTCGGCGTCGTTATGGCCCCGAAGTCGAGGTGGCAATCGCACGTTGAAAGTATGTCGGTTGGTACCTCCAAGTAGAAAGGCGTAGACTCGCCCATTTCCTCGAGTTGGACTGGCGACCATCTCTATGAAGATAGGTCGGCGTAGACGAGGTTGGGGGCTTCCGATCCTCATTATAGATAGGTAGGGAGCTACCCACTAAGGATAGACCGAGCAGGGAAGCTGCTCGGTGACCTCTCAGGAGGGTTTAGATCCTTAGCACAGATGGGTAAGAAGTTACTAACTAAGGATGGATCGAGCAGGAGAGCTGCTCGGTGGCCTCTTGAGGAGGGCTTCGATCCTTAGCGTAGACGGGTAAGAAGTTACCCACTAAGGATGGACCGAGCAGGGAAGCTGCCCAGTGGCCTCTTGATGAGAGCTTCGATCCTTGGTGTCGGTGGGTAGTAAACTACCAGCCAGGGATAGACCGAGCAGGGAAGCTGCTCGGTGGCCTCTTGACGAGGGCTTCGATCCTTAGCGTAGATGGGTAAGAAGTTACCCACTAAGGATGGACCGAGCAGGGAAGCTGCTCGGTGGCCTCTTGACGAGGGCTTCGATCCTTAGCGTAGATGTATAAGAAGATACCCACTAAGGATGGACCGAGCAGGGAAGCTGCTCGGTGGCCTCTTGACGAGGGCTTCGATCCATAGCGTAGATGGGTAAGAAGTTACCCATTAAGGATGGACCGAGCAGGGAAGCTGCTCGGTGGCCTCTTGAAGAGGGCTTCGATCCTTAGCGTAGATGGGTAAGAAGTTACCCGCTAAGGATGGACCGAGCAAGGAAGCTGCTTGGTGGCATCTTGACGAGGGCTTCGATCCTTAGCGTAGATGGGTAAGAAGTTGGCGTCGGTGGGTAGTGAACTACCAGCCAAGGATGGACCGAGCATAGAAGCTGCTTGCTGGCCTCTTGATGAGGGCTTCGATCCTTACCGTAGATGGGTAAGAAGTTACCCACTAAGGATGGACCGAGCAGGGAAGCTGCTCGATGGCCTCTTGAAGAGGGCTTCAATCCTTAGCGTAGATGGGTAAGAAATTATATAACAACCCAAACTTTCTGTACGAATTTTTTTTTCAAAATACAGAAAGGGACACCTAAGCCTGAACACGAGTTATAAGTTTGTTTTGCTTTTGAACAGCAAGAAAGAGCTTGCAGCTCACTGGTAAAGTCTTGCACTGCGGAGACAAAGCACCTGAGTTCAAATCCCATCAGCCACATTATCTTTTCGTTCTATCTTTTTAAAAGCCCAAGAGTCTACACGTGCACCACACATAAACTAAAGAGTCGCAGTTTAAACAAACATATACACTGAAGAAGCCAAAGCGACAAGGACATGTGGCCCAAACCATAGCCCCATCCATCGGGAATGACCCAGTGACACACCCCAAAACCCCCGGCACCGCCGGTTTCCCCCATCCCTAATGCTCCCAATCTTTTCCCCTGCAACCCTTAGCCTACCCCACTTCCTTTCACGCTGCTTGTTTTCTCTGCATCCACACAGAGAACATAAATCACCCATTTAATTCCTTTTAAATACATTTTAATTCTCAAATTCATCACCCCCCTAAACCCTAATTTTTCCTATAAATACCCACTCCATTCTACACCCCTCTCACTCAAAATTCTATTACAAAAACTATACAAAATTCTCAAGACTTTTAGTATACAGGTGGAGTTAGCGAAGGGCGAAGCTCCGACGAACTTCCGAGGAGATTCCAGCGGCGAAACGATGCCCGAAGCATTCCGTAGATTCCTCTCCCTCTTCACTTGATCCCAAGCCTGTAAGTCCCCTCTTTCCCTTCTTTTCTTTATTCTAAAAACTTCAAATTCTAAAACCCGACGGAAGCGGAGTTAATCCGACTTCCGATTCGGTTTTTCTTCAAAACTCAACTTTTCTTAATTCAGAACATACCATACTCTCACATATTGTTTATCGAACATTAATAAATCTATTAAAACAAGTTTCACCAAAAAATAATCATTTTTATAACTTTTATCGCACTTTTTCAGAAAAATACCATATACTTTAGTTTCGACATATAACTTATTTCCTTACTATACTTTTAGATAACTTACGAGGTAATGACCTGCCTTATCATAACACACCTATCTATCATAGCACGATGAAATTTGGGACAATAGAATAGGGGAAAATACAACTTTACAATTAAATACCCTAAACTTACAAAACCGTTTTCTATAAAAAGATGTATTAAACATTTTCATGCAATTATGCCTCTATAACCCATTTTGGGGACCCCTTTCGGGATGGTGCGGATTATCGCACATCCTCAGGCCTAGTAGAGCGAGATGCAGACCTCCGCAAGGAGTATTCGATCTCGATGGAAATTTTATACATTTTTCTTTAGAAAAATAAGATTTCTACAAGAAAATAAATAAATTATTTTTATTATATATATATATTATAAAAACATCTATTTTAATTATATAAATATTTCAAGTTTTCTAAATCAAAGGAATCACTATTGCATGAAAATGCCATCCAAATATAGCACAAGTGCAATATTTCAAGAAAATACCATATACTATGAAACTAGGTTCTGTTCACTAGAAATTTCATATTATAAAATATACATCTATGAAAACCCTAAAGACGATAATTAAATACTTGAGGTGTATTTTGAAAATTATATCAAACTACTTTTACATTAAAAAAAACCCCTCAAGTTATATTAAATTACAATAAGGACCCTAATAAATATAGGTTTAAGCGGGACTGGTCTCTTGAGCCTCAGAAAGCCGGAGATATGGGTGCTTGCCTATTTAAGGTAGACAGCCTAAAAAACGATATTATCAATACGGTAATTGTCTTGGAAAAAGACACAAATCCTGCCGTTCATGTGCAGCAGTTACCGATAACATCAAAACAATTCAGGACTTCAATTTCCTTTAAAAGTGTCAGACTCAGACCGAGTCTCAATCTAATCAATCTGACTTGAATATGATTCAAGTACAAATTACAATACAACATGAATCCATATATTCAAGCTATATCAATATATACCACTTGACCGAACTGAACCATAGATATACTCCATCTATATATGTTCATCCATTATATCCGTTCCAATTACTGATATCATGGTTTCGGCAAGTCATCCATCTATACAATTTATAATACAAGACAAGACAATACAATCAATACAATCAATACATAAACACTACGGGGTTATAAAGGGGTAGATTGGTACAGAACATGTTAAAGGTGGCACGAGGTGGTCACTTAAGACGTAATTACATCCATGTCGTTGTTCCGTGGTATTATCGACGGAGCCTTGTACTACGGGTTACCAAAGTCCATGATGTAAGTTGGACTCCTTTCGTATACACTGGTATTTTCTATACCAAGCTACAAACAACTGCACTAATATTATAATAAAACATTGTAAAACTATACTCTCTCTCTCTCTCTGCCTATTCTACTTCTCCTTCATTTTTGGGACTTACCGAGCGATTGTTCGCTGACGACATTCCTATTTCTCTTCTTCTTTGGAATATTGTCAGGAGGACCCAATGCTGAGGAGTACGAGATCAGTCAGGAGCATTTGGAGCAGGCCCCTGAGCAGTACGCCGAGGACTCAGAGCTGTAGCCACTTGTACTTATTCCATTTTTATTTCTGTTATGCCACTGTTCAGGCATCGCTTTCTATTCATGTATTTACTTTCCAGTTGTACCTATAAAAGGATGTTTAATAAATAAAGTTGATGTTCATTTATATCTTGTCTCTTGTGTACTTAACTTTATATTGCTTCAATACGCTTAGCGTGTTTACTTCTGAGTAAATACGTCGCGTGACCTGTCGCGTCCTCTGCCCGTACACTGGGAAGCGGGACGTGACAGGTTTTTTTGGTGGCCCATGCAGGTCAGCTCTGCGTGGAAAACCTAAACAATATAACACAAGAACCAGTAACTGAAAACATTCTTTACAATTCATATTCCTTGAATCTTCCAATTTCATATGTTTTGAATCTGTCTTAACCCAAAATTTTCTTTCAAGGTTATGACTTCCCCAAACAACACCAGCACTAATTTCAACAATACTCCACCACCCCTACCAATTACACCTACCGTAGCTGTTCCGATCAATGAGCATACAGTACTGCTTGAGGCGATTCGCAGCCTCCTGGAGGGACAGCAGCAGTAGATTGCTATCTTGATGAACTGTCCCGAAGCAGAAGCACCTGGGGTGAAACAATTCAGGGCCTTGCACCCCAAGCAGTTCTCATGGAAAGAAAGCCCTCTAGAAGCTGAAGAATGGGCTCAGAGTATTGAAGATGACCTGGCAGCGGCACATGTGCCAGAGATAGCTTGGGTTCGAGTTGCAAAGCTGCAGCTCACTGACAATGCCCGAGTCTGGTAGAAGGCGGAAGAAAGCCGTCTCACCCAGCCGATTGAATGGAGGACTTTCCGCGATATGTTCGACGCAAATTACTTCCCCGAGACTGCCAAATTCGACATGGAACAGCAGTTCATCCACCCACAACAGGGTTCAATGTGGACCAAATCAGTGGATGAGTACGATACTGAGTTCACCATGCTCGGTCAATTCGCGGCACACCTAATACCGACGGATGAGATCAGAGCCCGACGATTCCAACAAGGGTTAGATCTGGAGATCCAAGCTGCATTAGCTACATGGGATTTCCCAACGCATGCCTTGGCTTTGAAGGCTGCCCGAAGATACGATGCAGTAGTAAAGAGAAAGGGCAGACCTCAATCTGCCGGAGTTAAGCGCCCTGCTACTCAGATGGCAGGAGGAGCCTCTTCAAGGCCAACTGTTGAACCCAGGAGACCAGAAGAAACCAATAACTAGCCAAATCTGGAATTTTGCTTCTATTGCAAGAGGGATGGACACTTGTGGAAGGACTGTAGGCGCACGAAACGCCCGTGCTTAGTTTGTGGCGCATCCAATCACGGAATTGGAACCTGTCCTTATAGACGTAACTCAACTCCCACACCCACCAACTGTCCGCAGCGGCCAGCTATCCAGGCTCCTGCACCTCATCTTGCACTCACAGCTCCACCACCTGCACATCCTACTCGCCAATTCCATCAGGCACTGAGGAACATGCCTCGAGGGCAAAGAAACATGCCCCAGGGACAGAGGAATGTGCCACCAACTAGGAGGAATGAACCACGGCATCAGGCTTTCCTTTTAGCGGCTGAAGAAGCAGAGGCTGTAGACCAAGGTAACACTGGTAATTCACTTCAACCTTTTCAAACCCTTGTATCATTCTGTTGCTTTTTATGCAATACCAGTATTCCTTTCACACTCACGATCACTAAATTGTTTTGAATCTGTTACACTTTCCTTTTACAAATTTCGAGGACGAAATTTTTATAAGGAGGGTAGAATGTAACAACCCAATCTTTCTGTACGAATTTTTTTTTTCAAAATACAGAAAGGGACACCTAAGCTTGAACACGAGTTATAAGTTTGTTTTGGTTTTGAACAGCAAGAAAGAGCTTGCAGCTCACTGGTAAAGTCTTGCACTGCGGAGACAAAGCACCTGAGTTCAAATCCCATCAGCCACATTATCTTTTCGTTCTATCTTTTTAAAAGCCCAAGATTCTACACGTGCACCACACGTAAACTGAAGAGTCGCAGTTTAAACAAACATATACACTAAAGAAGCCAAAGCGATAAGGACACGTGGCCCAAACCATAGCCCCATCCGTCGAGAATGACCCGGCGACACACCCCAAAACCCCCGCCGCCGCCGGTTTCCCCCTTCCCTAATTCTCCCAATCTTTTCCCCTGCAGCCCTTAGCCTACCCCACTTCCTTTCACGCTGCTTGTTTTCTCTGCATTTACACAGAGAACTTAAATTACCCATTTAATTCCTTTTAAATGCATTTCAATTCTCAAATTCATCACCCCCCTGAACCCTAATTTTCCCAATAAATACCAACTCCATTCTACACCCCTCTCACTCAGAATTCTATTACAAAAACTATACAAAATTCTCAAGACTTTTAGTGTACAAGTGGAGTTAGCGAAGAGCGAAACTCCGACGAACTTCCGAGGAGATTCCGGTGACGAAACGATGCCCCGAAGCATTCCGTAGATTCCTCTCCCTCTTCTCTTGATCCCAAGCCTGTAAGTCCCCTCTTTCTCTTCTTTTATCTATTCTAAAAATTTCAAATTCTAAAACCCGACGGAAGCGGAGTTAATCC
The DNA here is from genome assembly GCA_030015575.1 of Agapanthus africanus. Classification (NCBI taxonomy): domain Eukaryota; kingdom Viridiplantae; phylum Streptophyta; class Magnoliopsida; order Asparagales; family Amaryllidaceae; genus Agapanthus; species Agapanthus africanus. The sequence goes on from CM057338.1 coordinate 239,148,433, forward strand.
GACTTCCGATTCGGTTTTTCTTCAGAACTCAACTTTTCTTAATCCAGAACATACCATACTCTCACATATTGTTTATCGAACATTAATAAATCTATTAAATCAATTTTCACCTTAAAAGAATCTTTTTTGTAACTTTTATCGTATTTTATCAGAAAAATACCATATACTTTAATTTCGACATATAACTTATTTCCTTGCTATACCTTTAGATAACTCACGAGGTAATGATCTACCTCATCATAACACACCTCTCTAGCATAGCACGATGAAATTTGGGACAATAGAATACGGGAAAATACGACTTTACAAATAAACAACCTAAACTTACAAAACCGTTTTCTATAAAAAGATGTATTAAACATTTCCATGCAATTACGCCTCTACAACCCATTTTGGGGACCCCGTTCGGGATGATACGGATTATTGCACATCCTCAGGCCTAGTAGAGAGAGATGCAGACCTCCGCAAGGAGTATTCGATCTCGATGGAATTTTTATACATTTTTCTTTAGAAAAATGAGATTTCTACAAGAAAATAAATAAATTATTTTCATTATATATATATATATATATATTTTATCAAAACATCTATTTTAATTATATAAATATTCCAAGTTTTCTAAATCAAAGTAATCACTATTACATGAAAATGCCATCCAAATACAACACAAGTACACTATTTCAAGAAAATACCATATACTATGAAACTAGGTTCTATTCAATAGAAATTTCACATTATAAAATATACATCTATGAAAAAGCTAAATACGATAATTAAATGCTTGAGATGTATTTTGAAAATTATATCAAACTATTTTTACATAAACCCCCCCTCAAGTTATATTAAATTATAATAAGGACCCTAGTAAACATAGGTTTAAGCGGGACCAGTCTCTTGAGCCTCAGGAGGCGTGTTCCCGCCAAAAATTTCAGCGCAGAAGAGTCCAAGGTATCAAATGGCAGCGATACGCTTAAGGAAATGCGAACCAGTATCTTCCGGCCTGTATTTTGATAAACTCCCGAAAGAGAAACTATTAAATTCTGATGGTATTGGAAGCATCTCGAAAAGCCCTTCGATTTGATATATTATGGGCTTCATAATTCATCCGGGATCAAAAGTTATGAGCAAATATGCTATGCATTGTTCCCTGATTAAAAATCGGGAATTACCTCAATGAGGTATCACGTGCTCACACGTGATCAATGGTCACGTGTTGACACGTGATAGTTAAAACAGAAATAAAAACAAACGGCTGAAGAAGGACCCAATTGGGGATCACGTGCTCACACGTGACCAAGGGTCACGTGCCAGCACGTGACTAGCTTTGAAAGCCTCACAGTTTAAAAGAATTTAATTCTAAAAGTCAGAAAATACCTCAACGAGGTATCACGTGCTTACACGTGACCAATAATCACGTGTTGACATGTAATGGTTAAAACAACAACATAAACAAGCGGCTGTTAAAGGAACTAATTGGGGGGTCAAGGGTCACGTGCCAGCACGTGACAGGCTTTGAAAGCCTTACAGTTTAATAGAATTAAAATTCTAAATTTCTCTAAAATCTTTCCAAATAGAATTAAAATTCTAAATTTCTCTAAATCATTCCAAATGGAAAAGGATTATGGGAACCGTTGGATTAAAAATCCAATGGTGATTAAAGATCACCAGTTTATGGAAAGATTTGATACAAGGAAAGATTTCCCTAAAATCTCACCAGAAATAACAAACATAATATCCTTGGATTTAAAATCCAACGGTGAATAAAATTCACTGAATGATCTAAAGGATCATATTAATTATGAAAACAAGCAAAATCTTTCAATGAAAGATTTGCTAAACAAATTGATTCTTTTCCTCCTCCAATAAATAGGAGCCAAGAGAAGAGAAGGAATAGAATTTGGAGAGAGAAAACTTTGGAGAGAATTCTGAGATCTTGAAATTGCAGAGAGAAAAGAAAGGAGAATTTAATTCTCAACAAAAAAAACCCTAGGTGAGAAAAGAGAAAAAGATCAACTTCAAAAAGAGAATTTAATTCTCAAAATTTAAGAGTTTAACTCTTCTGCAAATAAAGAACTTAGTTCTTCTTCTGGTTGAAGATCTATACAGAGCACATCTCCCCATAGGATGAGAATTTAATTCTCATCGGGTTGAGATCCTGCCATGCAGATCCAAAACTTAGAGGGAGAATTGAGTTTAGAGAATTTAATTCTCCCAAAACAGAACTAGGGCCTAACCCTAATTGAGAATTTAATTCTCTCAAATCCACAGGAATTTAATTCCTCTTAAAAAAAATGGAACTGGGGTTTAACCCTAATCAAGAATTAAATTCTTTTACATATATGGGAATTTAATTCCTCTAAAAAGAAATCGGGGTTTAACCCTACTTAAGAATTTAATTCTTGCACAATAGGAATTTAATTTCTCCAAAATCATAATTAGGGTTTAACCCTACAGAGAATTCAATTCTTAAAATGAAGAGACTTAAAAGATCACCATGCATGCAAAAGACCAAGGTCACGTGTCTCCACGTGACCCCTGAAAAGATCCCCAAAAAATAAGAAGGAAAAGGCTTTGAGGCCTCACGTGCTCCCACGTGACCTACAAAACACAGAAAGAAAAAGCAAAGGAAATATGAGCTTTGGGCGCTCTCACGTGTCCCCACGTGACCCCTTAGCGAGTGCTTTAATGATCAGTGCATAAATCTCCATCACGTGTCAACACGTGATGGTCAAAAGATGAAGAAGTGTTTAACACTTAATTGCAGAACAAAGAAAAGGGATCTGGTCCCACCTTTGGGCGCTCTCACGTGTCCACACGTGACCCCTCTTTCTTTAGTGTTTAACACTAATTTGGAGATTATATTTCCAGTGTTTAACACTGATTGTTTCTAGTGTTTAACACTAAATTGAAGATTATATTTCCAGTGTTTAACACTGATTGTCTTTTAGTGTTTAACACTAATTTGAGAGTTCTATCTCCAGTGTTTAACACTGTTGTTCTTTAGTGCTTAACACTACTTTTAGCCAAATTGGCTAATTTTCCAGAGGCAAAAATCCCTCCTCCAAATGAATCTCAAAATTGAGGAAATCAAAGACAAAATGATTGTCAGAACCCCTAAACCTCTGTTTAGCACTGCTGAATGATGAGGGGCTGAACCTAGACAAATGTCTAATGGCCCAAAGGGCCAATATTTCAAACATAATTGGACTTAGCCCAAACTGGCCATAAGTCCTCAAATTATCTTGAACTGAGCACATCTGCTCTTTCAACCAACTCATTGGTTCAAGGGTACATCTCTGAGCTCCTCTGATATTTGTCGTTGTAATCCTTCAACGTCTTCAGAGAGGTGATGGGTCCCGACAGCCATACATTTTATTGGACCACCATGTCCTTAAACTGGCAACGGACCACCATGTCCCTAAACTGGCAACGGACCACCATGTCCTTAAACTGGCAATGGACCACCATGTCCCTAAACTGGCGATGGACCACTATGTCCCTAAACTGGAACAATAGAGCCCCCAAATGCTCTTTTATTGGATCTAAACGATCCCGTTAAGTTGATCTTAGTCTCAAATTGGGCTAACGTATCCTTAACAAACGTTTAAGTTGATCTTAGCCTCAAATATGGCTAACGTATCCTTAAACCAAAACCCCAAAACTAAATCTAAGAAAATACGGATTTGGACTAATCCACGTCCTACGGGCAACGACATAAATTAGTCTCCGTATACAATCCACGGGCAACCACAAACAAAACAAACACCCACGACACGAAGTGAAATTCTGGAGAAGGAGAAAGTTGTTAAAGCGATGCGGTAGCATAATTAACTGCAGGGGATTGCGCCTGCATGGAAGAGCGTCCCCACAATCAAAAACCTCTCAAGCGAGGGGGAATCTGACGAAGTCTGCTACATCGGCCGCATCCGTATAAACCTCCGATACACGGTCCCATAAATCAACTTGGCATCTTCGGAGAGGTGGACGGATAAAACCAAATAGCATCTGCCCCGAATCTCAGGCAAGACGTCCATATCTTGGCCGCCGTTCGGAGGGGAACAGATTCTGGCACGCCCGGTGGGACCTTTTCCTCTTTCCACTCCACACTTCGTGTGTCGTCTTCGCGAACGAATCGCGGTTTGTTAATGGTTGCCTTTGGGTTTCAAGTTACTAAGATTTGGTCTTTTGCTCGGCACAGAATCAAGCATCAATGGCATCCAACTGCTCGAGCTGCTCGAAATGCAAGTGCAACCGACGCTCCGCCTCACCTGGAGGTATAGCCTATGGGCCTCAAGCGGCCTCCATCCTTTCCATGCCGGTGGAACAAGTGACTCAGGCCACCACCGGTCTGTTTTTCGGGACCATGCTCCCGCCTGCAAGCTCACCCTTCCGGTGCCCGTGCCGGAGGCGCAAAAGAAGTCGGTCTTCGATCGGCTCACTACTACCACGGCCCCTCTCAACGGGTCGTCCAATGTCAAGCCGGCAGCCTCGGTCTTTACCAGGCTGAACCAAAACTCATGTGGGCCCATGAAGAAGCTTGCAATACCAGAAAAGGTTGTTCCGAAGAGGATAGTCATCCCTGCTCCCAAAATCGTCAAGGAGGTTTCTCCTGCCAAGGGGTCAGTCTTTACAAGACTGACCCTCCCAACTCCAACTCCCGCTCTGGCTACTCAAAGGATATCAGTTTTTAACAGGCTGACACCGGCAACGGCTCCTCACCTGTGCAGGAGGCAAGACAAGGCCATCCCCATCACCGAGCCAATTCCATCAGCGCGACATGCTCGACGTCATCACTGACGCCGAGTGAGGAAGGCCGGGGGCAACTCTCCTTCTGGGCTAACTCCACCAGCCCCGATGGCGGAAATTAATGCTGCTGTTCCAACCGGGAACAGCTTTGAGCTGTTGAATAAGGTGCGTAAGAATTCTCCTACCGCTATACTGAGAAGGACTCCTCCTCCACTGGAGAAGGCTACGGAAGCAAAGCCAAAACGGTCCCAGCAGCGGTTGTCCTCCAAGATCTACAATGTCTGGCGGCAGGTCCGAGACTCGGTGATCGATCCAAATTCCTCCCGCCAGCACAAGAAGCTGAAGGTCCAACAGGAAGTAAGCCATCCTGTTAAGCCACAAAAGATGACGACTACTTGGATGCCCACTGCAGCGGCCCCCTCAACGTCAACCACTCAGAAAAGAAGGAGGCCAGAGAAAGCTCCTGTGAACGTGGCAGACCATAAAAACGTCGAGACCAAACGCCCCAAGTCTGGGGGCATAACGGTCCATACTGTTTATATGGCTTCCGGAAAGGAGGAAAGCCGTGCTTCATCGCGTCACCGACCGCTCACTCGATCCGTGACCAAAGCCCAGGAGCAACAGCAGCAGCTTCAGGAAATGATGACTGCAATGGCCGCACTTACTGGGCCAAAAGAAAGCTCGGAGGCATCCTCGGATCAACGCCGGGAGCAAGAAACTGACGCTGACTTCCTACGCAGAGTCCTCGAAAAGAAGGACAGAGAAGCAGCAGAACAAGCAACTAATATAAAACAAATGGAGCTTCTTTTCCAAGATATAGTAGGAATGATGTTGCAGCAGGATCCTCCAGCTGAAGACCCTCCGACCATTACTGAAGACGATAGAGGGGAGACATCCAATCCTCCTTCGGCTCTTTCAGCAGCCAAGGAGGAAACCATTTCCAAGGCCGCACTGGATGACTATATAGCTCAGCAAATACGAGCTCATCAGGTGAGTGAAGCGGCTGAGCAAATTGTTAGAACCGGACGGCCCTATCCGAGCTGGTATGACCAAATCAGTTACCCGCCGGGATATACGATCCCTAAGTTTCGCGTATATAAAGGGACAGGGAATCCCCATCAGCATGTCGCTCAATTCAGGGCCTTATCCGGCAACACGGGAGGCGACGACAAACTGTTGCTTCGCCAATTCGTCGGCAGCTTAACAGAAACAGCCTTTGAATGGTATTCGGAGCTACCTAACGACTCTGTTAAAACATTTGCGGAGATGGAGCTGCTGTTTACACAAAGATTCGCGAGCGCTAGTGAACGCACCTCGATAATAGCACTGATTAATGCCAGGGTAAGGCCAGGCGAGACGTGGGTTCAATATGCAAGACGATGGCAGAATCTATGGTCGAAGTGCGAACAACGCATCGAAGAAGCACCTGCGGTAGGCATGTTCATGGGCACTCTTGATCCGCAAGCGACCATCTCGCAATTCATGATGTTCTTCAAGCCAACTACTTTTCAGGCCTTGATTGACAAGTTGGCCCAAATGGATCAGATGGATCATAGATCATCTCCTTCAAAGACGGACCTTCGGAATGAAAAGGGGAAAGGGAAAGCAACTTTCATCGCTAATACTCAACAACAGTCGAGCAACTTAAAGTCGGTTGTCCGTCAAAACAATATGCGTCCACGCCCATCCCTCGAGGAGAGACTGAGACGTCCTTACTCGTTTCCTCAGGATAAAACGAGAAGACTGTTCGAGCTGGCAGTGCGCAACAAACTCATCAATCTGCCGAGTCCAAAGCGTCCGTTGCAGCCAGGCGATGTCAACGATCCCAATTATTGCCCTTACCACCAAACGGTAAGTCACCTGATCGAGGATTGCTTCGTCTTTAAAGGATGGATCGAAGATCAGTACCTACAAGGCAAGTTTGCGCTGTCCGAGAAGTGAAAAATAAACCCACCACAACCGCACACTCCAAAGAAGACGGACACACCGGGGGTAACTTGTTCTTTTGTTGAAGAAGCTCCGTGGGAGGTCGTGCTGTCAGCCAAAACCAAAAAGATGCTGAATGATCCCCAGATCGTCGAAGGGATGCTGAAGCCGCGCCCAACTCCAAAGATCGATGGTGAAGGCCCCAGCACTCACACCCAGCCATCAAAATCTTCAAAGAAAAACAATAAGAAATCCAAGAAGCCCGTGAAGCCCGGCGACAAGCGCACGGATTTGCAGAAACAGATTGACACGCTGGAAGAGTATAACCAGAAGGCACGGATTCCAATCACGCTCCAAAAGTTCCTCAGCCACGTCCTCGAGGACGAAAATGATGGAGAAGACTCATCAGATGAATCTGAGGACTACGTAGCAAGTTGTCATGTGATCTCTCACTCATTGATAGATGATAAAGAGGCTCCTTGCACCGAGAAACCAGAGGCGGGTCCTGAACCAGAACTTCTGTAGCCGTCAGACGAGATGATCGATGCCTTCCTGAACAAAGCCCGTCTTAAAAGCAAAGCCGATCGAGAGCGCGAGATGGCCATATTCGAGAAAGCTAAATGCCGGCGACTGGATAAAAGGGTCGAAACACTCCCACCGGATCAAAGTACATCCGACGCAAATGAAAGCAGGATCAAGACAAGGAAACGATTCGCCAAAGCGATATCGATGGGGATGAGGCTGCCCTCTTTCAGAGAATAGTCTCCTGGTGGCATACATCTTGATAAAGCGGAAGTACATCCTAACTTCTGCTTATATCATCAGAAGATCGCACATCCTACTGAGAACTGCAACTCCTTTAAGTGTTGGTGGCAAGGGTATGTCGCTCACAGGCAACACTTCAATAGGACAAAGCGTGAAGCTCGTAGACAGCAGAAAAATGCGACAGATGAGCGTAAAAGAATTGCCGGCAATTGTCATAGGGTTGATCCCGAGGGACCGCGAATTCTCACATTCGGGAGCAATTCTGACGAAAAAGTAGCCCTCGGCCCTCTTTTCAAGGAATCCATCTCTAAAACGAAAGAGTTGAGCAGTTGCAAGAACATTCAGCCGTGCAATCGCACACTACCCGACCCCCTAACGTCAGGGGCTGACCGCTGAGCTCTCGGACCCGCAAATAAGAGATCGAACAAAAAGGATAAAGGGAAGGAAAAACGGCCTTCGTCGCCAACGCTCGACAACAATCGAGTGGCCCTAGACCGGTTGTTCGCCAAAGCAACAAGCGGCAACCTCTCTATGAAAAGTTGAAACGTCCTTACCCATTTCCCCGGGATGAAATAAGGAGGCTGTTCGAACTAGCAGTGCGCGACGGGTTTGTCACTCTACCGGAGCCGAAATGCCAGCTACAACTGAATGAGGTCAGCAATCCTAATTACTGCCCTTACCACCAAGTATTGGGCCATCCGATCGAAAATTGCTACATCTTCAAAAACTGGGTTGAAGACCAACACCAACAGGGCAAGTTCGCGCTATCCGAAAACTGGAAGGTGAGCCCGCCACAACCACACGCTCCGAGAAAGATAGATATGCCGGAGGCATCATGCTCATTCATAGGGAAGGCCTCCTGGACTAAAAAGTCCAGGAACTAAGAATCCGCCTCAAATATGACAATGATAGACCGAAACGTCGTTAAACTAACAATGGACCACTATGTCCTAAAACTGGATAATGGACCGAAACGTCGTTAAACTAACAATGGACCGCAATGTCCTAAAACTTGCAAATGACCGAAACGTCTTTAAACTACTACCGCAGCATCCTCAGGCTGACGTGGTAAAAAACAAAAAAACAAAAAAAAACGGTATGTTCATAAGCAAAATGGGCACGGATGAAAACCCGAAAGGGCTCCGTGAGTAAAAACAACAGGGCTACCGGCGAGTGTTCGTGAAAATCCGAAAGGGCGCGACCTCGTTAAAAAAAAGAATTAAAAGAATTTAAAAAAACGGTATGTCCATAAGCAAAATGGGCACGGATGAAAACCCGAAAGGGCACCGTGAGTAAAAACAGCAGGGCTACCGGCGAGTGTTTGTGAAAACCCAAAAGGGCGCAACCTCGTTAAAAGACACTTACAGGGTCCTCTCGACCTTGTGAGGAGAAACCACCCGCGTGAGATCCTTACGACTCACAAAGGAAGCAACACACTTAGGGATCCCCATGATTCCTAAGGAGAAATTACACTTGCGAGATCCTCACGACTCGTAAGGAGAACTCTCTTATGGGACCCTCACGGCTCATAAGATTTGAAAGTCTTAAGTTACAGAGACCTGAACATGTTCTTAAGCAACCCCCCACAACCTTCGATATGGCCCTACAAGTCGCTCAATACTGACCCTTATATACAATCCACGGGCACGAATAAATATTTCCCCAGCAAAGTCCCACCCGTGACTAGGGATATGTCCATATGGTGAACAACCCTTGTAAGTCCTCTCGATTTATAAGGAGAAAACCCTTTAGTAAGATCCTTACGACTTACAGGGGAACATGCACTTAGGAATCCTCACGATTCCTAAGGAGAAAACACACCTACGAGATCCTCACGACTTGTAGGGAGAAATACCTTTGTGAGACCCTTACGGCTCATGAAGTTAAAAGCCTTAGTCGACAGGACCCTAACCCTGTTTACTAAGCCACCTTTGTTCGACATCGACAGAGGCAAATGATGATTCGCTCCTGGCAATATCCCAGTTGTAGCGATGATGATGCCTAAAACGGTATCAAATTCCAAGTCCTTTTACGGCAAATGATGATTCGTTCCTGGCAATTTTCCAGTCGCAGCGATGCTGATGCTAAGATTGGTATCAGATCCCAAATCCCCTACTCACGAGAAAAATCAGCGAGCCAAAAATAAATGCATATGAAATAGCCGAAATGATGGGGCAACTTGCAACAAAATCAGCAAGTAAAAATGTATGCATACAAAAATAGCCGAAATGATTGGGCAATCACGATTTTCTCGATATAAAAAGCTGAAATGATAGAGCATCGCGGAAAGAATAAAAAAATGATGAAAGAATGAAACTTTTTGCCCTGCAGGTGAGATCACATCGATCCATGTATACAATCCAGGGGCACAAACAAAGAGGGAACCATACCTTCCCAACAGGTTCCATCAGAAAGCGAAGCCAAATCTCGACGGTTCATAGACAACCTAGAGACAATCTCGACATTTGTTGCAATATTGCAGACACAATGTCAACAAACGAAGCAAAAGAAGATCCCTAGCTTCAGGGTCTCGACGTCGATATCGACAACTTAGAGATCATCAACGGCGTTTCTCCTCATTCCAACCAGATGCAGACGTGACGTCAACAATCGACCTCAGAGTCGCAACGAAACGGAACCATAGCAAAGTCCCTAGTTCCAAATCACAATGGACATATCTGCAGCCTGGAGACCAACGACGGTGGGCCTCCTCATTCCAGCATGACACAGATGTTACACCATCAAACGGAACCACGGCTTAGTCCCTAGTTCCAAATCTTAACGGCAATATCTACAGCCTAAGAATCAGCAACGGCGTTCCTTTGCAGTCCAGCAGGATGCAGATGCAACGTCAACAAGAGACCCCATGGTCGAAACAATGCGGAGTGACGACAAAATCCCAGCTCCACCTTAGCATTCGTCTCGATACAGCAGACGAGATGTCAACAACAGCGTTCTTTCGCAGTCCGGCAAGTTGTAGATGCAACGTCAACAAAAGACCCCATGGTCGAAACAAAGCGGAGTGATGGAAAAATCCCAGCTCCACCTCGACGTTCGTCTCGATACAGCAGACGTGATGTCACCCCAGCGTTTTTTCCCTCGGCAGGATGCAGACGCAACGTCAACAAAAAACCCCATGGTCGAAACAAAGTGGAGTGACGGCAAAATCCCAGCTCCATCCGAGCATTCGTCTCGATACAGCAGACGCAGTGCGAGCAAATGAAGCAAAAGGCCAAATTCCTAGCTTCAGGGTCTTGACGGCAAGTCATATAAAGCCTGAAAGACATTCGGAGATCATCTCGCACCAATGCGGAGTGGTCACCACCTCGACGTTCGTCTCGATACAGCAGATGAAATGTCACCACAGCGTTCTTCCCCCAGCAGGATTCGGACGCGCCAAAGCAAATGAAGCAAAAGGCCAAATTCCTAGCTTCAGAGTCTTGACGGCAACTCATATAAAGCCTGAAAGACAATCGGAGATCATCTCACACCAGCACGGAGTGGTCACCACCTCGACGATCGTCTCGATACAGCAGATGAAATGTCACCTCAGCGTTCTTCCTCCAACAGGATTCGGACGTGACAAAGCAAACGAAGCAAAGGCCAAATTCCTAGCTTCAGGGTCATAACGGCAAGTCATATAAAGCCTGAAAGACAATCGGTGATCATCTTGCACCAGTGCTGAGTGGTCACCATCTTAACGTTCGTCTCGATACAGCAGACATGATGTCACCCCAGCGTTCTTCCTCCAACAGGATTCGGACGTGACAAAGCAAATGAAGCGAAGGCCAAATTCCTAGCTTCAGGGTCTTAACGGCAAGTCATATAAAGCCTGAAAGACAACCGGAGATCATCTCACACCAGTGCAGAGCGGTCACCACCTCGACGTTCATCTCGACACGGCAGACGCAACATCACCAAAAGGAGCCACGGCAAAATCCCTAGTTCCAAACCTCGACGGTTCACTAGCAACTTAGAGACAACCGCGACATTCGTCTCGATACAGCAGACGCGATGCCAGCAAATAAAGCGAAGGCCAAATTCCTAGCTTCAGGGTCTTAACGGCAAGTCATATAAAGCCTGGAAGACAATCGGAGATTATCTCGCACCGGTGCAGAGCGGTCACCACCTCGACGTTCGTCTCGACACGGCAGACGCAACATCACCAAAAGGAGCCACGACAAAATCCCTAGTTCCAAACCTCGACGGTTCACCAACAACCTAGAGACAACCGCAACATTCGTCTCAATACAGCAGACGCAATGCCAGCAAACGAAGTGAAGGCCAAATTCCTAGCTTCAGGGTCTTAACGGCAAGTCATATAAAGCCTGAAAGACAATTGGAGATTATCTCGCCACGGTGCAGAGCGGTCACCATCTCGACGTTCGTCTCGACACAGCAGACGCGACATCACCAAAAGGAGTCACGGCAAAATCCCTGGTTCCAAACCTCGACGGTTCACTAGCAACCTAGAGACAACCGCGACATTCGTCTCGACACAGAAGACGCAATGCCAGCAAACGAAGCGAAGGCCAAATTCCTAGCTTCAGGGTCTTAACGGCAAGTCATATAAAACCTGAAAGACAATTGGAGATCATCTCGCCACAGTGCAGAGCGGTCACCACCTCAACGTTCGTCTCGACACAGCAGACGCAACATCACCAAAAGGAGTCACGGCAAAATCCCTGGTTCCAAATCTCGATGGTTCACCAGCAACATAGAGACAACCACGACATTCGTCTCGATACAGCAGATGCGATGCCAGCAAACGAAGCAAAGACTAAATTCCTAGCTTCAGGGTCTTAACGGCAAGTCATATAAAGCCTGAAAAACTATCGAAAATCATCCCACACCAGCACGGAGTGGTTATGACTCATCGGGGCTCTCCAAAATGAGCCTAACCCAAGTAAAAAGCGGCATGGCAAAATTCCTAACGCTTGCTCTTCCGACGGTCAAACTGCCTAGGAGGATTGCTTAAAGACGTCTTGTCCAGCCCCAGAAGGGATCGGAGACACGACAATCGCAAGGCTACTCGAATAGCAAAACTGCCTATCGAGGAATACATCAGCCGATGCGGCGGTACGACGGACAAAACCCTAAGTACCAGAGACCCTAACGGACCTCTGTCGTAAAGAGCAGAGGTTAACTATGACGTTAGGATATTCTTGCGAGAAATGCTCGATTCGTCTCGACTCGTAAGGAAAAGCCTTAGGCAGCGGGGATTAAAAAACCTGTTTCCTAAGCACTGGGACCCTGCAAGTCGATCCAAAACGGTCTCTTGCATACTATACATGGGTCACACTCTCCAAAGTCGAATCTCGACAAAGAGAGAAACAACCGCTTACGGGTCCTCTCGACTCGTAAGAGGGAAAATTCTCTTATAAGATCCTTACGACTTATAAGAGAAAACACACTTAGGAGACCTCACGAGCCCTAAGGAGAAAATACACCTACGAGATCCTCTCGATCCGTAGGGAGAAAAGTTTTTGTGAGACCCTCACGGCTCATAAAGTTGAAAAGTCTTAGGCTACAAGGACCCTAAACTTGTCTCCTAAGCCCTCAATTCCATGGCTACTCATAACTTTACACTACTTCACCCATATATATACTTACGTGGGCAAAGTAGTGGGGGGCATTTGTTCCCGCCAAAAAATTCTGCGCAGAAGAGTCCAAGGTATCAAATGGCAGCGATACGCTTGAGGAAATGCGAACCAGTATCTTCCGGCCTGTATTTTGATAAACTCCTGAAGGAGGAACTATTAAATTCTGATGGTATTGGAAGCATCTCGAAAAACCCTTCGATTTGATATATTATGGGCTTCATAATTCATCCGGGATCAAAAGTTATGAGCAAATATGCTATGCACTGTTCCCTGATTAAAAATCGGGAATTACCTCAATGAGGTATCACATGCTCACACGTGATCAATGGTCACGTGTTGACACGTGATAGTTAAAACAGAAATAAAAACAAACGGCTGAAGAAAGACCCAATTAGGGGTCACGTGCCAGCACGTGACTAGTTTTGAAAGCCTCACAGTTTAAAAGAATTTAATTCTAAAAGTCAGAAAATACCTCAACGAGGTATCACGTGCTTACACGTGACCAATGGTCACGTGTTGACATGTAATGGTTAAAACAACAACATAAACAAGCGGCTGTTAAAGGAACCAATTGGGGGGCCAAGGGTTATGTGCCAGCACGTGACAGGCTTTGAAAGCCTTACAGTTTAATAGAATTAAAATTCTAAATTTCTCTAAAATCTTTCCAAATAGAATTAAAATTCTAAATTTCTCTAAATCATTCCAAATGGAAAAATATTATGGGAACCGTTAGATTAAAAATCCAATGGTGATTAAAGATCACCAGTTTATGGAAAGATTTGATACAAGGAAAGATTTCCCTAAAATCTCACCAGAAATAACAAACATAATATCCTTGGATTTAAAATCCAACGGTGAATAAAATTCACTGAATGATCTAAAGGATCACATTAATTATGAAAACAAGCAAAATCTTTCAATGAAAGATTTGCTACACAAATTGATAATTTTCCTCCTCCTATAAATAGGAGCCAAGAGAAGAGAAGGGATAGAATTTGGAGAGAGAAAACTTTGGAGAGAATTCTGGGATCTTGAAATTGCAGAGAGAAAAGAAAGGAGAATTTAATTCTCAACAAAGAAAACCCTAGGTGAGAAAAGAGAAAAAGATCAACTTCAAAAAGAGAATTTAATTCTCAAAATTTAAGAGTTTAACTCTTCTGCAAATAAAGAACTTAGTTCTTCTTCTGGTTGAAGATCTGTACAGAGCATATCTCCCCATAGGATGAGAATTTAATTCTCATCGGGTTGAGATCCTGCCATGTAGATCCAAAACTTAGAGGGGGAATTGAGTTTAGAGAATTTAATTCTCCCAAAACAGAACTAGGGTCTAACCCTAATTGAGAATTTAATTCTCTCAAATCCACAGGAATTTAATTCCTCTTAAAAAAAATGGAACTAGGGTTTAACCCTAATCAAGAATTAAATTCTTTTACATATATGGGAATTCAATTCCTCTAAAAAGAAATCGGGGTTTAACCCTACTTAAGAATTTAATTCTTGCATAATAGGAATTTAATTCCTCCAAAATCATAATTAGGGTTTAACCCTACAGAGAATTCAATTCTTAAAATGAAGAGACTTAAAAGATCTCCATGCATGCAAAAGACCAAGGTCACGTGTCCCCACGTGACCCCTGAAAAGATCCCAAAAAAATAAGAAGGAAAAGGCTTTGAGGCAATGCCTCACGTGCTCCCACGTGACCTACAAAACACAGAAAGAAAAAGCAAAGGAAATATGAGCTTTGGGCGCTCTCACGTGTCCCCACGTGACCCCTTAGCGAGTGCTTTAATGATCAGTGCATAAATCTCCATCACGTGTCAACACGTGATGCTCAAAAGATGAAGAAGTGTTTAGCACTTAATTGCAGAACGAAGAAAAGGTATCTGGTCCCACCTTTGGGCGCTCTCACGTGTCCACACGTGACCCCTCTTTCTTTAGTGTTTAACACTAATTTGGGGATTATATTTCCAGTGTTTAACACTGATTGTTTCTAGTGTTTAACACTAAATTGAAGATTATATTTCCAGTATTTAACACTGATTGTCTTTTAGTGTTTAACACTAATTTGAGAGTTCTATCTCCAGTGTTTAACACTGTTGTTCTTTAGTGTTTAACACTACTTTTAGCCAAATTGGCTAATTTTCCAGAGGCAAAAATCCCTCCTCCAAATGAATCTCAAAATTGAGGAAATCAAAGACAAAATGATTGTCAGAACCCCTAAACCTCTATTTAGCACTGCTGAATGATGAGGGGCTGAACCTAGAGAAATGTCTAATGGCCCAAAGGGCCAATATTTCAAACATAATTGGACTTAGCCCAAACTGGCCATAAGTCTTCAAATCATCTTGAACTGAGCACATCTGCTCTTTCAACCAACTCATTGGTTCAAGGGTACATCTCTGAGCTCCTCTGATATTTGTCGTTGTAATCCTTCAACGTCTTCAGAGAGGTGATGGGTCCCGACAGCCATACATTTTATTGGACCACCATGTCCTTAAACTGGTAATGGACCACCATGTCCCTAAACTGGTAACGGACCACCATGTCCTTAAACTGGCAATGGACCACCATGTCCCTAAACTGGCGATGGACCACTATGTCCCTAAACTGGAACAATAGAGCCCCCAAATGCTCTTTTGTTGGATCTAAACGATCCCGTTAAGTTGATCTTAGTCTCAAATTGGGCTAACGTATTCTTAACAAACGTTTAAGTTGATCTTAGCCTCAAATATGGCTAACGTATCCTTAAACCAAAACCCCAAAACTAAATCTAAGAAAATACGGATTTGGACTAATTCACGTCCTACGGGCGACGACATAAATTAGTCTCCATATACAATCCTCGGGCACCCACAAACAAAACAAACACCCACGACACGAAGTGAAATTCTGGAGAAGGAGAAAGTTGTTACCGCGATGCGGTAGCGTAATTAACTGCAGGGGCTTGCGCCTGCAGGGAAGAGCGTCCCCACAATCAAAAACCCCTCAAGCGAGGGGGAATCTGACGAAATCTGCTACATCGGCCGCATCCGTCTAAACCTCCGATACACGGTGCCATAAATCAACTTGGCATCTTCGGAGAGGTGGACGAATAAAACCAAATAGCATCTGCCCCGAATCTTAGGCAAGACGTCCATGTCTTGGCCGCCGTTCGGAGGGGAACAGGTCGGAGATATGGGTGCTTGCCTATTTAAGGTAGACAACCTAACAAACGATATTATCAATACTGTAATTGTCTTGGAAACAGACACAAATCCTGCCGTCCTTGTGCTGTAGTTACCGATAATATCAAAACAATTCAGGACTTCAATTTCTTTTAAAAGTGTCTGACTCAGGCTGAGTCTAAATCTAATCAATCTGACTTGAATATGATTCAAGTATAAACTACAATACAATATGAATCCATGAATCTTTATATTCAAGCTATATCAATCTATACCACTTGACCGAACCGAACCATGGATATACTCCATCCACATGTCCATCCATTATATCCGTTCTATTTACCGGTAGCATGGTTTCGGAAAGTCATCCATCTATACAATTTATAATACAAGACAAGACAATACAATCCATACAATCAATACAATCAATACATAAACATTACAGGGTTATAAAGGGGTAGACTGATACGGAACATGTTAAAGGTAGCACCAGGTGGTCACTTAAGACGTAATTACATCAACGTCGTTGTTCCGTGGTATTATCAACGGAGTCTTGTACTGCGGGTTACCAAAGTCCACAGTGTAAGTTGGACTCCTCTCGTATACACTGGCATTTTCTGTACCAAGTTACAAACAACTGGGCTAACATTATAATAAAACATTATAAAACTATACTCTCTCTCTCTCTCTCTCTGCCTATTCTACTTCTCCCTCATCTTTGGGACTTATCGAGCGATTGTTCGCTGACGACATTTTTATTTCTCTTCTTCTTTGGAATGTTGTCAGGAGGACTCGACGCTGAGGAGTACAAGACCAATCAGGAGCATTTGGAGCAGGCCCCTGAGCAGTACGCCGAAGACCCAGAGCTGTAGCCACTTATACTTATTCCATTTTTATTTTTGTTATGCCACTGTTTAGGCATTGCTTTCAATTCATGTATTTACTTTCCAGTTGTACCTATAAAAGAATGTTTAATAAATAAAGTTATTATTCATTTACATCTTGTTTCTTATGTACTTTACTTTATATTGCTTAGATACGCTTAGCGTGTTTACTTCTGAGTAAATACGTCGCGTGACCTGTCGCGTTCTCTGCCCATACACTGGGAAGCGGACGTAACAAGTTACCCGCTAAGGATGGACCGAGCAGGGAAGCTGCTCGGTGGCCTCTTGACGAGGGCTTCGATCCTTGGCGTCGGTGGTTAGTGGACCACCAGCCAAGAATGGACCGAGCAGGGAAGCTGCTCGGTGGCTTCTTAACGAGGGCTTCAATCCTTATTGTAGATGGGTAAGAAGTTACCCGGTAAGGATGGACCGAGCAGGGAAGATACTCGGTGGCCTCTTGACGAGGGCTTCGATCCTTAGCGTCGGTAGGTAGTGAACTACCAGTAAAGGATGGACCGAGCAGGGAAGCTGCTCGGTGGCCTCTTGACGAGGGCTTCAATCCTTGGCGTCGGTGGGTAGTGAACTACCAGCCAAGGATGTACCGAGCAGGGAAGTTGCTAGGTTTTGCCCGGCCTTCCTAGATGTGTGAATACCTAGAAGAGTGACCGTCGCGGGCGGCACGCGGCAGAAACGCATAGGTGAGGTGAGGCGTTCCAAGATCCGCATCGTTCCGGCTTCGGTTCGCCAAGAAATACGGGATACCCGCCACGTGGCAGTGCAGTATTGTAAGAATTGAGCGAATCCCAGGATTCGCGCCCATGCGCGCGCAAATTTGGGCTCTTGGGGATTCTGTGGAGGCTATAAATAGAGAAAGAGATGCCAACTTTTCAGCATTGCTTTTTTGTGATGGCCGGGCGTATCTATGCGATCGAAGAGATCGTTACTCCCGATGACATCTATCTATACGACCAGTGCATTTCCGAGGAGAGGTGCCGGAGAGTGGTCCAGCGCATCGAGGACCACATCGGCCGTCTCCTTCCTCGCCGGTCGTCCCTCCTCCAATTGCTGATGTACGCAATCTGGAGGAGGTCCCCGGGGTTGTACAACCCCCTCTCTGAAGAGTTGCTAGACGAGGAGCTCGACAAGACGCGTACGATCTACATGCTTGGCCTCATCTCGAAGAGAAGGCACGATCGATCTTTGGCCCTTATTTTGGAGTTCTTCCAAAAGAGACAGATCGTGAGCCAGGGCTTGGCAGATGGAGGGCGCGGCGTTTCCGTGGCATCCCGAGTTTGTGGGCAGCATCAGTGGGAGCGGGCTGAAGAGGCAAGGGCTCATCTGGTGGAGATCTCCAGAGAGTATCACCAGCAGTGCTTCCTTGACCCCGTTCCCCCTCTTTTGTAATTTCAATTTTTATGTAAGGCCGAGGAGCCCACAATACCTTTTGATAAATAAATAAAGTTCTCCTTTTTGCGATATTCTATTGTTTCCTTTTTGTCTTCTGGGTGCATTTGAGTATTTTTGCGAAACGTAATCCGTGAGCTTTGAGCCGAGGAGAAGGGAAACACATAGGGGAAGTTCCTTGTCACGCCCCGCTTCCCAGAGTGCGCTAAGATAGGCATGTGACAGACCTAACCATGCTACCTGTGGATAGGAAATATCCCTCCACAGTCATATTATAGCTGTAGAGATATCAAGAACAGTAATAAACTATCTAACACATGTCCATAAGCCAGAATAAACGAGTCATGAAATAAAATAATGCGGAAGGAAAAAGATCCAATACAATAATAAACTGGAATGTACGTCCCATAATGCGGGCTCATATCAGGAATGAAAATACTGAAAGGAAACTAAACTAAACTAATAATAGGTCCTCACTGCTCGGCCTGTTGATCAAAATACTCCTGGACAGCCTGCGATAAGGATAAGGGATCTGGGCCATGCAAAACCCAGACGTCAGTGCGTCATAATATCAATAACTCTAAGCAAGCAGGATGTAATGAAATATGCAGGCATGAAGTATAAACAGTAATAGTAACATGAATATAGATCAGTGGACAGAATATATACAGGTGAAGTGCAGTGAGTAGTCTAAACTGTACCATAGGATTATCTACTCTAAAATTTCTGAAATCAATTAGAGTAATTCTCCATGTAACTCAAAAAATATGTCCCGTTACCCCCCGGGACCACGGAGCAGGAATATGTGAACCAAGAGTGGTTCTGTCCCATTACCCCCCGAGACCACGGATCAAGATGTAAGAGTCACGAATGGCTCTGTCCCGTTACCCCCCGGGACCACGAATCAAGTAATACCCTTTTAAGTTACACTTTAGTTTACACTTTTGATTTACCCATACCCCCAAGTTATGTGTTCAAGTCGGGTTTTGATAAATATGGAACTAATGCCAACACAGGATCAAGCAGGTACAGGTTTGTCTGAATAGACAACAGGATATGTCCGTAGGGACAACAGGTCAAGATTGTCGGCATTAGTAACAAGATCGGTAACATGTTAAGCTGTGGTACATCAGGTCATGTCAGGTGGTGTACATGTATCAAGTCATGTCAGGTGGTGTACATGTATCAAATCATGTCAGTAGTAGTGTATCAGGTCATATCAGGTAGTGCACAGGTATCAAGTGGGTGCTCATAATCAAACTGTAATACATATGGGTGCACAAAATCAAGTATGGGATACTAATATAAAAATAAAATGGAATAATGTGACATGGTATGAAAATCGATATAAAATCAATGATATGGATGCACACTTATCGATTAGGGTTACATTTATAGTTCCAATACTAATTAGGATGCACTTTGTTAAACATGGGGTGTTAATATCACAGTATTATATATTAATGTGATCTATAGATGCGGTTATATGTATTTTAAAAGAGATGGATGCAAACGGGTATCCGAAAACAGTAAAACTGTAAAATGGTAATGTGGTATGCACAACTAAGCAATATGTGATGTAAATATTCCATTGGGTACAGTATATGGCAATATAGTATGTAACAAGATAAGTTTGCATGCGGTAGATGTAAAGTAACACGTACGGATGCAGATGGATATCGAAAAACTGTAAAAGTAAACATGGGATGCATAATTTGAAATACCAGTATTATATTTATTAAAATAGATATATATAAAGTAATATAGCATGTAGTAAGATAAAGTTG
Organism: Agapanthus africanus; assembly: GCA_030015575.1. Classification (NCBI taxonomy): domain Eukaryota; kingdom Viridiplantae; phylum Streptophyta; class Magnoliopsida; order Asparagales; family Amaryllidaceae; genus Agapanthus; species Agapanthus africanus. The sequence goes on from CM057338.1 coordinate 239,168,712, forward strand.
CCTAGACGGATCAAGAAACGGATGTGTACGGTACGTCCAACGTCGGCAAAATGTCACGACGCACGCACGACACACGGAACGGGGCCAAGAAATGCACGAGGGTGATCACGCAGGTAAGATACGTCATCTGGATCGTCAGCGTCGATCCCGGCTCCGGCGAACTACGGAAAACAGATCACAAGAATCAAAGAAAAGAAAATAAAGAAGATAAAGGAAGAAGAGGAAGAGGAGGAAGAAGAAGAGATAGGAAGTGATGCTCACTGTGGTTGCGTTCTGTGGTTGCAGAGGGGAGGTGTGAAGGTGTCAACGATGGCGAACGGAGCTCCGGAGAAGAGGGTTTGGTGTTTGGGGTTAGGTTTAGGGTTTGGGGTCGGTTTTTGTTGGCTGGGTTTGGTGTGCAGGGTGTATAGGGATATTGGTGAGGTGAGGGTGCAGAGGAGAGGGAGAGGAGAGGAAGGTGATGGAGATGGCGATGAGAGGTGGTCGGCGGCGAGGTGCAGGTGGGTTTCTTAGGTTGAGTTGGGTGCAGGATGCACGGGGAGAAGGAAGAAGGTGGCTGAGTTGGTGAAAAGGAGGTGACGAGGAGGAGGAGGCTCGGTTGAGGGAGTTGAGGTGATGAGCTTTTAGGGTTAGGGTTTGAGATGAGGATGGGTTACGAAGAGGAGGCTCGGGGGTTTTATAGGAGGATGACGACGAGAATTATGGGGATTAGTTAAGGAAGGTGACGAGATCGTGGAGGGAGGTGACCGCATCCAAGATCGCTACAGCGATCGCGAGAGGAGAGAGAGTGAGAAGCGAGAGGAGAGAGATAGAGAGAGAGCGAGAGGAGAGAGAAAGAGAGAGGAGGAGAAAGAAATTTGGAATTTAGCAGGGGAGAGAGAAAGAGAGAAAGAGAGAAAGGGAAGAGAGAGGCTGAGAGAGAAGCTGGAGTATGAGGCCCAGCGGAGAAAAAAAGAAGGAAAGAGAGAGAAAGAAGCTGTTATAAGTTAGGATTTTAATTTGAAAAAATATTTTTAGTTAGGGATATTTTAACTGCAGAATTTTAAAATAAATATTATATTAAATAAATTTGAATTTTGGCGGGATACAAAATATTCAAAAACGCGCCCGGCTCGGATCTAAAATTCAGATTTAAAATATGAAAAATATATGCGACGTCCAAATTTAAAAATGAAAGCTCAGGTAATGAAAATGCATACCCCCAAGAACGGATGCACGTACGTGCGCGTAGCCATCCAAATACGTCCGTTTCGCTGAACGGGACGAGAACAAGATGTGCGGATGCTACCACGGGGTTAGGGGTATCATGCAGGCCATGTTGTGAAATTTTAAATTATTTTATATGACTTAAAATGTTATATGGTAAAAGATGCAATACCAGATAAAATGCCAGTATGCGGTATTTATGAAAGTGCACGTGTCTAGGTAACAAGTCAAGATAATTCATAAATATGAATCAAACAAATTTCAAGCAAGCGGGTCGGGTCGAATGTAATGTAAAATGTAAAATACTATTCGCACCCAAAACACGATAAATCAGGAAAATACCACAATTAAGGAAATACGAGAGCTGGAATTGGTATAAGTGAACTAGGGTGTTACATTCCTTCTTATTATTAAGAATTTTAGAAAATTTACATCGCTTTGTCAAAGAAGAAACATGTATCCATAGATATACTTTCAAAGGTACAACTTGAGCTTCTCGGCGTCGTAAGGCCGTGGAAATTTGCGACCCGCAGCGTTTTGTAAGCGATAGGCCCCTCCGGGCAAGACTTCGGAGACGAGGAAGGGGCCATCCCACTTCGGAGAAAACTTGTGTAACTTGCCCTGATCAACGAACTCATTCCGCCTTAGGACCAAATTTCCGGTTTTGAAGGCACGATGCTTGACTCGTGCATTGTAGTAGCGGACAGTCTGTTGTTGGTAGGCGGCAGCCCTGATCTGTACCTGGTCCCATTTCTCCAACAAGATATCCAAATTAGTCCGGAGGGCCGAGGTGTTTGCTTCATCGTCGAAGTGCTCAACCCTGTAACTGGGCAGCCCGATATCTGTTGGGACCATCGCCTCACTGCCGTAGCAGAGGTTAAAGAAGGTCTCTCCAGTGGGGGTCTTCTTCGACGTGCGCAAAGCCCATAAGACCGGGGGTAATTCATCGACCCAACTGCCCTGTCGTCCCTCCAGGCGAGCTCGAAGATCTCGAATGACGTCCCGGTTAGTGGCCTCGGCCTGCCCATTACACTGAGGGTGCGCGACCGCAGCGAACTTCATCAGTATATGGTATTCGTTGCAGAATCCTTTGACTTTTTCGTTATCGAAATTCATCATACACCTCGGGATCCCGAACCGGAATATTATGTTGTTCTGCAGGAACTTGATGGTCGTGGCGGCGTCCGGTTTTCTGATGGGGACGGCCTCGATCCACTTTGTAAAGTAGTCCACCGCGATGAGGATGTAATTGTACCCACCGGTACCAGTAGTGAATTGGCCTATCATGTCCATTCCCCACTGGGCAAACTGCTAGGGGGAGGTTAGGGTCGTTCGCTCGGTAGCCGGAAGGCGGGGTATGCTGCAGTGGAGTTGGCAGCTCTTGCACCTCCTGACAAGCTTCTGAGCGTCCTGAAAGATGGTTGGCCAATAGTATCCTTAGAGGAGTGTCTTCTGGACTAAGGTGAGGGCTCCTTGATGTGCTTTGCCGACCTCTTCGTGGATTTCGCGGAGGACGTAGTCGGCTTCGTGGGGATCGACACACCGAAGCAGAGGTTAAGTGAAGGGTTTCTTGTAGAGGTTCTCTTTGCTCTAGACGAAATGGCAGGCTTTGGATCGGAGGCGGGGGGCTTCTTCTCGATCTTCTGGGAGCGTACCCTCCTTCAGGAATTCCACGAGAGGCTTCCTCCAATCCCAGACTTCTTCCCGGGCCGTATAAACTTGGAGTGTTGCCGCTCTGTCTTCCACGCTGGGCTGAGGGAGAACCTCGAAGAGGATATTTCGCTTGTTGTTGGCTGTGTAGGAGGAAGCTAGCTTGCTCAAGGCGTCGGCCTAGGCGTTCAGGTGTCGGGGGATCTGCTCTACTTGAACTTCGTCGAAGTCCTTCCGTAGTCTTCTTACCTCGGCCAAATATTTCACCATCAGAGGTTCCCGTGCCTCAAAACGGCCGGTCACTTGGCCTACGACCAGGGCGGAGTCACTGAGGATTCGGATCGTCTTCAGCCCCACTCCGGAAGCGATCCGCAGTCCAGCGAGCAAAGCCTCGTACTTCGCGGCATTGTTGGAGGCTTTGAACCCGAGCTTTAAGGAATACTCCATCTCTGCCTCGTTCGGGCCCCGAATGATGAGGCCGGCACCATAGCATTCCTCGGTTGTTGACCCGTCGACGTAAAGGACCCAGTTGGGAATGGAGTTGGGCCCCTCTTTGATCGAAGGTTGAGATCCGGGGGCCGGCACGGACATCGCCTCTTTGTTGGGGATAGTGCATTCGACGATAAAATTGGCCAAGACCTATGCTCTGATAGCCTGCCTCGGGCGGTACTTGATGTCGAAATGGGACAACTTCCACCTCCATTTCTCCAGATGACCAGAAGATACGGGGGAGGCGAGAATAGCCCCTAAAGGGCGCTCGGTGAGAACGAGGATGGTGTGTGCCTGGAAGTAGTGTCGTAGTTTTCTTGAGGCCACTATAAGCGCCAGGACAATCTTTTCTATGGCCGGGTACCTTGTTTCCGTGTCCTTAAAGACGTGGCTTACACATTAGACCGGTCTCTGGACTCCTTCGACCTTTCAGACGAGCACGGAGCCTGCAGCTTGATCGGACACCGCTAGATACAGAGATAGCTCGTCTTCTTCAACTGGCCAGGTGAGCAGTGGGAGAGTTGCCATGTGCATTTTCAATTGCTCGAAAGCGATCTGACATTCCTCCGACCATTCGAACCTTGGGATCTTCCTCAGGGCTTTGAAGAATGGGAGGCACTTTTCCCTGGATCTTGACATGAAACGACTCAGGGCGGCTACCCTCCCCGTGAGCCGCATGATTTCGACGTTGGTCTTTGGCGCGACCATGTTGAAGATGGCGCTGATTTTCTCTGGGTTAGCCTCGATTCCTCTGTGGGTAACCATGAATACGAGGAACTTTCCACTGGTGACCCCGAACGCGCACTTGGCGGGATTCAGCTTCATTTTGTATTTGCGAAGGACGTCGAAAGTCTCGCCAAGATCTTTGGTGTGCTATGTATCCCCGGCGTTTTTGAGGCCGAAGGGCATCACTTTATAGCAGTATACCCTCCGGTCCGTTGTGAATGCGGTAAGCTCTTCATTTGCCGGGTTCATACGGATCTGGTTATAGCTGGAGAAAGCATCTATGAAGCTGAGTAACTCGTGGCCTGTCGAGCTGTCGATAAGCTGATCTATTCGAGGGAGGGGATAGTTGTCTTTCAGGCAGGCCTTGTTGAGATCTGTGAAGTCGACGCACATGCACCACTTCCTGCTCGCCTTTCTAACCATTACCATATTCTCCAGCCATTCTGAGTAGGCCAAGTTTCGAATGAAGTTGGCTGCGAGCAACCTATCAACCTCGTTCTCGATCGCCTTTTGTTTGACCGGGACGAAACTTCATTTCTTTTGCCTGATGGGTCGGACCGTCGGGTCGACCCCGATCTTATGTGAGATTACTTTTGGGTCGATCCCGGGCATGTCGGTGGGCGCCCAAGCGAACACGTCCGAGTTTCCCCTTGAGGAAGCGGATAAGGTCGTCACGTCGGACCGCTGTTAAGAGCGACCCGGTTTGGACGGTTCGTTCATTGTCCTCTTCGACGAGGGGAACCTCCGTTAGCGGCTCCACCGAGGCTCTTCGGATTTCTTTTTGCTCGTCCCAAGTATCCTAGGACCCCCTGAAATCCTCCGTGCCTCCAATGTCATCGCCTCGCTCCTCGGGCATAGATGTCGCTGTGAAGAAAAATTTTGCGGTTTGCTGGTTCCCGTAGGCCCGGCCTATTCCGCCTTGGTCAAGTAGAGACTTGATCGCTAGGTGGTAGGTCGAATCTGATCCCGGAGGGAGTTTAGCGTTGGGAATCCCAGGAGGATATTGTAGGCTGATGGAATTCTGGCGACGATGAACTCCACATGCACAGTACTTGTACGACCTGCCTCCCCGATGTTAAGTAGGAGGGTGACCACTCCTTCCGCCGGGATGGAGTGGTTAGTAAACCCCGACAGGATGTGGGTGGTCGGCCTCAAGTCTGACGGGCCAAGCCCCAGACGCAGAAAGTAGTCGTAGAAGAGGATGTTTGCCGAGCTTCCCGAGTCGACCAGTATCCTTTTAACCTCGTAGCGGTGGCCCCACGCTGCAATCACCAGGGGGTCATTGTGAGGCAGGGATATCCCGTGGAGATCTTCTTCGATAAAGGTGATGGGCTCGGCTGCTTTGGTCTTCTTCATGGGATGGCTGCTTGTCCCTTCGACCGGCAGGAGGCGTCGAATCTCGCCGGCCCCAGGCATACCTCCCGCTGATACGACCATGATTTGGCAGATCGTTAATTCACCAGGAGGGGGATGGTGCTTTTGCTCTCGATCAGCTTATCGTTTTTCCCGCAAGTATTTTGCCAGGTGCCCCGAGCGAATTAACTCCTCGATGTAGTCTCGGTGCTGTTTGCAGTTCTCGGTGGGGTGTCCCTGCTACCTGTGGAAGGCACGGTAGGGGCCTCGTGTCCGTTTGGACGCCTTATTGTTGACCGGGGGGAGTTTGAAGAATCTCTCGCCCTTTGCCTCCTCCAACAGCTCTGTCTAGGAGATATTGAGTGGGGTATACTCCTGGAACTTCGGAGAGTACGGCTTTGGCCGGTCAATCTTCTTTTTCTCTTCCATGGCCCTCTTCTTTTGATCGGCCTGGTCGGTCCAGGATAGGTTCGCGTTCACCTCGGACTCGAGCTGGATCTCTCGCTCGGTCCAGATTTCTACCTCGGCCATGGTCTTAGGTTGCGCTAATGCAAAGAAGCGGAGCCACTCCTTGTGCCTAAGACCCGACCTAAGGGCCGTGATAGCCGTCTCGTCCCAGTGCTCTGGGACCTCAAGAAGAGCGTTGTAGAAGTGGGTGATGTATCCTTTGAAAGATTCCTTGTCCCCGCTCTTTATAGTGAAGAGGTGGTCGACAGTCCGCTTCTGCCATCTGTTCCCGACGAAATGGCCGAGGAATTGGGCGGCCAGCTCATCGAAGGTAGAGATGGAGTGTGGCGTGAGTCATCTGAACCAATCTCGTCCAGCACGGATGAGAGTGGCAGGGAACGCTCGGCATTGGGTGGCGTCAGAGTTGTCCTGGAATCTCATCCCCGCCGTGAACGCGTCCAAGTGGTCTTTCGGGTAGGACTTTCCGTCGAAGAGAGACACCTTTGGAGGCTTGTTCCTGGAGGAGACGTGGACAGCGAGCAGCTCTTCTGTGAAGGGCTTCGTGAGCGAGTCGGCGGCATATCTAGCCCCCTCGCTTGAAGGTAGACTCTCCTGATGTATACCCTCGATCCTCTTTTCGAGGGCATTGAGTCTGTCGTAGTATCCCGAGGATTCGGCATATTCGGAGTGATGGCCCCTCTGCTGGTGGCCTGTGCCTGGCCGCGGTTCCGGTTCTGTTCTATGAGGTTCCTCAGGTCCCCTGGTGAGGTTATTCTCGAGCTACCGTGGCGAGTCCCATTCGCGCGACCCTGTCGAGGGAGAGAGCATCGGCCATACCTGAGAGCAGGTGAGCTGACCGACACCTCCTCGGGAGGGACAAGAGCGTGATGGGCCTCAGGGTAGGGTGCTCTTTCATAAGACCTCGGCGTCGAGCTGTGAGGTGCCCACCGGGTCATCGAATTGGTCGCTATGGGGAATCTGTGGCCGCCAGAGATAGCGAGGTGGTGCTCGGGTGTGCCAGCACGGGCAGTGTCCTCTCTCCCTATGTGTCGCTCTCGAGGTGGGGGAGCGGCGACTTGGAGAGCTTGTCCCGCCGTTTGGACTCGGACAAGCGCATCCACGACAGACGTGAGCCGATCTATTCGCACGGATAGTGCTTGAATGGCGTTCGGGGGAGGAGGGGATCCATCCACGCCTCCGTTGTGGGGAGGATGGCGGCTAGTGCTTGGATCGTCGCGGTGATCACTCACCATGATTTCGAGATCGAAAGATCAACTTTCGTTGAGCGGAATTTTCGATGTTCCCACAGACGGCGCCAACTGATGGAGGTCTTGATCTCCTTCAGATATTGTCTTCCGTTGATCTGTAGAGAGCGTTGATGGATGGCTGAGATTAGGTTTGAAAGTTGCCTCCTGAAGCATGTGAATCTCAGTGGGCTTGGTTTGGGATGAGGCCGAGCTATCTGCAAGGAAGTCCCGGGGTGGTTGTACCACCATGGACCCTCCGACGATCAAGTTAGTCGAGATATTTGGGCAAAGTAGCGGCCTATTCAGATAGAATTGCCTTACCTGAGTCGTCTGAGAGAGGGTTTATATAGAGGCAGCCATGGGCTGGCGGGTGCGAGATTTACGCCGGCCGTTACGCCCTTGGAGCCATGCTAGCGCGAATGGCGAGATCCTCTATTAATGGCAAGATACGCCCGTTAACGGGAGAACGCGATGGCGTGGGATGCGGGATCGTGGGGCGGCGGACATCTCGCGTATGGCGAGATTCGTGGGGCCATATCCGGAACGCTGATGATCGGTGCTCTGGGTTGGTCGATGAGATCAAGGAAGCTGAGCTCGGCGGGAGCCTTGGAGGCGAGCGGGAGGCCGAGCAAGCTTGATTCTGTGATAGCTCGGAGGCGAGCTGGGGGGCTGAGGAAGCTCAGCGTGCAGGAGGGATCGGAGGCGAGCTAATGGTTATTTGTAAAACGAGTATAGGAGTGGTCTGGAAGGCCACCGAAGGTCGGGAACATCCTCGGGAAGAAGGTCCGGGGTACGTCTTCAATGTACCATTCTTACTCTTTTCCCGTAAGCCTTGGGACACGTCATCTGTCACGTGTCGTGATCTGGGGAGTTTTCAGTACCGAGCATCATCAGAGGGAGACAAGGGTTCCCCCAAAATAGAAAAGGACACGTTGCTAATTTACTAGAGAGAGTGGCGGCAGCTCAAACTTTTCGAAACTCCGGTCTTTTTGGAGTTTAGAAAAATGCAGTTTCATGTATCGAAACCTTTTGAAACCACGGTTTGAAAAACTTCATTTCCGTTGCCAAATCAGAATTTTAGAGTTTAGTCTCAAAATCTTGAGAAACCACGATTTTTATCGTAACCTTGTTGTCAAACGAGGCTGAATCATGTCAATTTTAATGTACCTCACAAACTTTCGTATCTTTTGAAACCCCTCAAATCTATACATAAACTGAAGTGGAAGTATGGGGCTATTTGCAATAGATTGCACATTAAATAACTACTAATGTACCTAAAATTAAACGGACCTAATTCGTAATCAATTTCAGATTGAAAATTGTTTTTTTGGAAAAAAGAAAAGAGGAAGGTGAGGAAACTAAGTAGCAGAGACAACATGGTAAGGGGAAAAAATAAAAAAAAATTTCAGTGAATGCCAAAATATCAAATTATCAACCATACCGTCTTAACAGTCGTATTTTGTTTCCCTCTTAAGAATGCTAGCTATTTGCACGCATATGTGTTTATCAGGTTATGTCTATGTTAGACCGAGAAGGGGGGGAGGGGGGATTTAAGAGTTTTTTAGTCGAAACGATGAATATTCCGATAAAATCTTAAGCAGAGAATGTTAGAAACTTGAGAAGATTTAAGCAGTTGATCAGAAGCGAAAAAAGGAATTGTTATTTTTCTAAACAGTATAAAAGCATATCTTGTCATGCATCATGCTTACAATCAAATTAAGACTTTATTTGAGACCTCCTCCTTTTTCCCTTTTTAGCTAATACATCAGGATATAATAATTATAATAGATATTTTATTTCGAGCAGTTATTAGCAGAAAGCTGGTTTGCCCGAGTGGTTAAGGGGGAAGACTTAAGATCTTCTGCACAGAAGTGCGCATGGGTTCGAACCCCATAGCCAGCAATTTTTCTTGAGAAAAACGGGAATTTTTTCATAGAAAGAGAGAAAATCTCACTTTAGAATGCTTATGGACTTGACAATTTCCTATTTTCTAAATGTTAGGTTTTAGAAAAATTTTGTAGATCCCAATCCTCCGTTATCTTCTCATGTTTTCGGCATCTTCACTTTCATAAACGGATTATGGTGGATAATGATAAAGAGAGAACTCGAAGCTTAGCCATGTTGTAATCAATAATATACAAATAGACAACTTTATTTGATATGGTATATTTATTTGGAGTGAGAACCACAACCACTAAGCCAGTATGAAAAAGGGAGAAAAACATTGAGTTGGATGTTTGGATCAAGCAGCACACTGGAAAACAACGAGCACACGGTCAAGTTAAAGCTTTATTTCAAAGCTTTAGGAATTTTTAGCAGAAATATTAATTGACTTGATGATTTGTGATTATAAATGCATGTTGAATATCTTAACGAATCCTAGATCTAGGTTTATTTGAATGCAATTTTCTGCCGAAAGTGTCTAGCTAGTTTGCCCTTGAGGATTAACTGATATCAACACAGTTTCAAAATTTTTAATTGGATGTTTAATTGCGGATATTTAGACTTATATTTTATATTATTTATCCATTGCATCTCATATGCGTTTAAGCATCAGTCATAATTTATCTATGGGTTTTCATTTGCATCAATTGCTTATGATTACCATTTTGCATCATCACACATATCCACCAATCCTGTCTTTCTTACACCGTGTCAGAAGTTGAACCTCAAATCCGTTATATTATTCAGAATTAATCTATATATTTTATAAACATTTTAAAATTAATTGGTTTGCTATATTTGGTTTTTGGTGGATTTATTGAATCGGATGAACTAAAGATTCAAAATTACAATGATAAAGTTGTGAAGATACCAAGAGCACACATGTCTACATGCAAAGGCAATATTTTCAAGGGCTAAGTTGCAAAGAAAAAGTCACTAAAGGGTTTGGTTTGTTGAGGAGCGTCTTATGACCCATACAAATATTCCCCATATTAATTGAAGTCCAAGCGAACGTTTGCTTAAAACCAACAAAGGCTTCTCAGGTTTGAAGTTCAAATCCAAGAGATGCAAGGATTGAGGCGTGACTTTTCAAAACAAAGGTTTAAATTTTTTACCCGTTGTTTAAACGGTCGTTGTTTAAACGGTTAATTGAGAAGTCAAGGACTTCTACAGCGAAGTTAATACAGAATACTTTCAATCCCAGGATTATACAGAGCCTGGATTTATTCTCTGTTTATGATTTCCTTTCGCAAACTGATGATGCTTAATATTGGGGATCTTCAAGATCAGGACACGTGGCAGATGACATGTCCCAAGACCCAGAAGAAAGGGTCCACAGAGGCCGACCAGGCCACCCTTGTACCTGACCTGCAAGCACAAGCTGGCCCTCCTCGAGGCACCCTGCAAATTGACCTCCTCGGCTCCTCAGCTCGCCCCGAGCTGCCACAGGACCAAGACTCCTCGGCCTTCTTGCTCGTCTCCGAGCTCCCCAGCCGAGGCCGTCTTCCTCGGTCCCTCCGACCGACCAACTCCACCACTCACAGGCGTAACTGCCGCTCCGCAAATCTCGCCACGCGCAGATTCTCCACCAGCAACGTCCTACGTTCCATGCCATCACGATCCCCATTAATGGGCGATCCGCTCTTTACGCGGACGTGACGTCGGGAGCGTAATTGCCGGCGAGATTCTCGTGCCTGCTACTGCGTGCTGCCGCCGCTATATAAACCCCCATCACAGAGGGGTCAAGTAAGCCATTTTTTACTCCACTTAGCCATTACGCTGCTCGGATCTAGTACTAACTTGATCGTCGGAGGGTCCTCGGTGGCGTCAAACCACCCCTGGACTTCTTTGCAGGTACCTGGCGTCCAACTCCTCCAATCACCAAATCTCCTCAAAACCCATTGAGACCCACACACAACAGGGGATCCCCTCCAGAATCCACCGGGAGATCGATGGAAAACAACATCTGAAGGAGATTTGAAAAGCACCTCCATCACAAACACAGAGCAATCTTCATCGCTCAGCTCTTCCATACAAAATCCGATTTGAGAAAATCTTCAGCGTTACTTTATTTCACCTGATGATGCTCATAAGTGGGAACTCCCCAGATCATGACACGTGGCAGATGACGTGTCCCGAGACACACGGAAATAGGGCAAGAGCCACACATTGGGGGTGTCTCCCGGGCTATCGTTCTGCTTCCTGGACCCGACCTTCGAGGATTCCCTGAACATTCATATGCTCGCCATGTAAATGACCATTGGCTCGTCTCCGAGCCCTCCTACACGCCAAGCTCCTCGGCCCTTCGCCTCCGAGCTATCACGGAACCGAACTAACTCGGCCTCCCGCCCTCTTTTAGGCCTCTCGCTGAGCTAGGCCTCATCGGTTCTATCGAGCGACCTAAAACGCAGATCACTAGCGCCTCCGCCATGGCTCCGCGAATCTCGCCAAACGCGAGATATTCGCTGCCCCACGATCCCGCGTTCCACACCGTCGCATTCCCCCATTAACAAGTGTATTTCGTTATTAATGGGGGATCTCGCCATTCACGCAGGCGTAACGGCCTGCAAGGATCTCGCGCTAGCTAGCCCACGGCGACCGCTATATAAATCTCTCTCTCAGACGACTCGGATAAGGCAATTTTACTCTAATAAGCCGCTACTCTGCTCAAATACTTCGGCTAACTTGATCGTCGGAGGGTCCACGGTGGCACAACCACCCCGGGACTTCTTTGCAGGTAGCTCGGCTTCACCCCAAATCAAGCCCACTGAGATCCACACGCTCCGAGAGGCAACCCTCAAACCCAATCTCAGCCGTCCATCAACGCTCGCGGCAGATCGACGGAGGACAACATCTGAAGGAGATCCTTATCTCCATCAGCTGGCGCCGTCTGTGGGAATGCTGAAAATTCCACTCATCAAAAGTTGATCTTCCGATCTAGAAGCGAGTGATCACCGCGACGATCTAAGCACGAGTCGCCGCTCCCCTACAACGGGGGCACGGACGGATCCTCTCCTCCCCCTAGCCATTCACATCATGTTTGCACGGATAGACAGGCTCGCGTCCATCGTGGATGCCCCTTGTCCGCGTCCAAACAGCAGAACAAGCCCCCCAGGTCGCCGTTCCTCCGTCTCGGGATCGCGATCTCCGCAGAGGGGGAGATGATACTACCCATGCTGGTACCACCGAACAGCGTCTTGCTATCTCTGGCGGCCATGGGTCCCTCGCGGCAACCAATTCAATGACCCGCTGGGCGTCTCACAGCTCCACACCGAGGTCTCGTGAAAGAGCCCCCCGCCCCGAGGCCCATCGTGTTCCTGTCCCTCCCGAGGAGGTGTCGATCAGCTCGCCTGCTTCCAGGCATGGCCGGCACCCTCTCTCTCGAGGGGGTCGGGCGGACGGCGCTCACCGCGATAACTCACGAACGACCTCGTCAGGGGACCTTAGGAACCTGATAGAACGGAAACGGGGCTAACGGAGCCGCAGCCAGGCGCAGGCCACCAGCGAGAGGGGCCATAACTCAGAATACGCCGAATCCTTGGGGTATCACGACCATCTCGATGCCTTTGTTTCCCCCAATCAGAGAGTAAAGCTCTGTTCAAAATTTGAAATTTGAACTGAGGCAGCGCCTCACGTGCAAAGCACGATAGCGCTAGCGCCAAGAGCGCCGGTGCTAAGAGTCAAAGACTCTGAGGCAGCGCCTCACGTGCAAAACACGAGAGCGCCAGCACCAAAAGCTCCGGAGCGCCAGCGCCAAAAGCGCTAGCGTCAAGGGTCAAAGACTCTGAGGCGGCGCCTCACGTGCAAAGCACGAGAGCGCCGGCGCCAAAAGTCAAAGACTCTGAGGCAGCGCCTCACGTGCAAAATACGAGAGCGCCAGCGCTAGAACTAAATGTTCTCCACCCTTGGATCAAAGATCCAACGAAGATAATAAATCATCAAATTATAAAATTAAATTCTGTTGAGGAAATACTCCTCAAATCTTTCCAAACAAGAAAAATTGTGCTTTGTAAATTAGGGCACCGTTGGATCGAAGATCCAATGGTGATTAAAAATCATCAAGATACAGAATAAGTTTTGTATGGGAAAATATTTTTCCAATCTTGCTAAAAATAAGAAAGATGTCTTCTGTAAAACAGAAGTCCTTTGATCAAAGATCCAACGGTGGATAAAATCCCTAAATCAATCACAGATCTCTCAATGAGAGATTTCCTTAACTGATTCAACAAATCAACCTCCCCTATATAAAGGACCCAAGACTTCAAGTCTTGCACAGAAGAAACCCTCCTAAACTTCAAGTTCTCAAAAAAGAAAAGGAGAAGAGCAAGCGCTAAGAAGAAGAATTTTCTTCAAGGTAAAATAACCGTCACGCCCCGCTTCCCAAAATATAGAATACGAGAGGTGATAAGGCCAGCCATGCTCCTACGGTCAAGGAAATATTCTGCCGTAGTCACACTTCGGTTTCTAACTTTACATGGTAATCAGTAATCAATGCACAGATAATGAGAAATGTAGTCACTAAATAAAAACAGATATAAACTAACCAGATGGAGTCAAAGGAAAGATAGCACCGACGTCGCTGATCTAGATGTCCGTAATAACCTCAAGGTACGTCAGGTCCTGATCCAAGCTAAATGCACTTCTCGCTCTGAGCATGTATACTCAGGTCGTTAGAGCAACACAATAGCAATATATATAAATGCAAAAGTAAATACATGCAATGATGATGAACATGAAGCAGTAAATATAGAATGATGACGCGCATGAAATAATCGGTATAGGTAAACAGTGAAGCAGGTATATCGAATCAGTATCAATGCATGTACATGTCACTAAACCTACCAGTCTCTAAGTCTCACTGTCCAGGTCGCTAATCATATCGTCGGTCCAAGTGTGAAAGTCAACCACGCAGGAGTATCCCCAGCCCAAGGGTAGAGCCCCAGGGGCAAGGGAACACGGGCCCGAAACGCTCGCTAATAATCAGTAATATCACCCATATGACTCCCAGAATCGCTGTATATGCCGGCAATGGGACTCCCGAGATTCCGTTGAACTCACACTCAAACTACCCCACACCCCGTGGTCTACATCAAATACCAACCATAAACCTAAATACTAGTCGGTCCATGACAAGTTTACGCGAGAACTGAAGACAGGATCTCCATCAAGTATGTCTCGACTGGTACCCAAGATAAATGGACAGTGTTTGACGCCTAACCTATGACACTAATATAAGTGCTTCCATAATCGTCTCATACCAACTATAGTTACACTTACATATGTCCCATAGACGTCGACAATGCAATAAATTAACTGGTTCCGCTGATTGTGTACAAGTACGTATCACTTCACTTATTCATTCACGCTTTAACACTAACGTACTTGCCATAATCCAAACACTAATATCTATCACTGGGTAATGTACACGATCAGTAGGTTACCAATGTATATGACATCTACATGATATGATGAGAATGCATTAATTACGATATGAATAAAATATCAGCAACCAGTGTCCTACCACTTGCAAAATTTACTATCGATCATACGTGCAGAATTAAGCAGAAAAATACAAAAGGAGTAAGCAGCCTGTTTAATTATCTATCCATCAAAATTGGTTTTACGTCAATCGGGTTTCATGTTTGATAGTTATGGCCATTTCATTTTAAGTGTTCACTGCTGGAAATCCAATTTATGAACCGAAAGTCCGTTCCGTAACACATTTTACCCTCAGTTGGGAGCATAATTAGGCAACGCTACAGTTGGATAATATTTATATTTAACAGTTAGTTTTCCAACACATCAGACGGATCAATAACATCCGCTGTGTACTGGGAGATATGTTCAGTTTAATATCGGGATACGCGTTCTGTCCCTGCTTGGGACAGCAATACACACTGATGGTTTAAATTGTGCTTAAAATAGTAAAAGATGGTAAAATCGAATGAAATCACTTCCAATAGTTATCTCACAGATTTATCTTCGCTACGGTATAGGGTTCCGCATAATATCGTTTTAACACAGAGACATGAAATCATTTCCAATCGAATGTTGGCGATCAGTGCTGCTCTGGACTGCAGTCCAGGGCCGCACTCCCGACCAGTTTCCGTCACCTTATTAATATAGGAACAGATTTAGATTATATGGGGTTCTAGATCGTTGAGTCAGCTTCGGTATGATCCCTCGAACGCGACGTTCCGGTGTGTAACCAATTAACTATGATTTTCACAAAATTCAGGTACGGGAGTTTTCAGATTCGACGGATCTAAATGAGGGTGACATATCACGTTGTTAAAGTCTGTATTTTCAAGCCAAATCTTAACACAGTATTCGTTATCACTCGGGACATCTGTTACTTTTAATTTCCGTCATTTTAAGGGGCTTGTAGATCATGGTTTGCATCGAACACTTGTAATAGTATTAAATCGCAATCGAAATGAATATATATATAGCATGAAGCAAGTATTTAAAACTTGCCTGACGACGTATCGAAGATGATACGGCAGCGACGCGGCAACAAAGGTGATCTACGGCCACGGCAATTGCACGGCAATTCAACCTCGGCTCGAGCTCGGCGCGTTTTGACCTTGGTCCTTGGCTGGAGGGTGCTGGGGTCACGGGCGATGGTGGCTCAAGGTGGTGGCCGGTGCGGTGAGTGTTGAGGGTAGCTAGTAGCTTGGAGAGTTCGCTGGTGGTGAGTGGTAGTAGAGTCGACGGCGGAGGAGCAAGCGCAACAGGGCGGAGTTCGAGATGGTGGAGGTTTGTCGAGGCTGTCGAGGGAGGTGGTGGCGAGGGAGCGATGACAATGCTGGGTGCTATGTTTGATGGGTTGTGCTCGGAGAATGAAGAAGATAGGTTAGCAGTCGCCGGCGAGGAGTAGGTGATAGGATGTTGCCGAGAGAGTTGGGTCGTGGTTGAGAGATCAAGAGAAGAGGACGACGGTGATAACGACCATGGTGGTGGCAGTAGCTTGGGTCGACGGTGATGTGGCAAAGGTGGTCGAGGGATCTGCGATGAGGGTTTGGGTCTTGGTTTTGTGATGGGGAGTTCTCGGTTGTGGTGTTTTGGGTTGTGGAGATGGGTTCAAGGAAGTAGAAGATGCTCCCGGCGATGGGTTCCCGAGGAGAGGAGGTGGCAGGTGATGGAGCGTGTGGGGTTTCAGGTGATCGGTGGTGAGATAAGAGAGTTGGTGTTGTCGGTAGTTGATGGTTCAAAGACAGGGTGGGTTCGGTGACGGGTGATGGAGACGAGGGCGACGATGAAGGCGAAGCTTGGTCAATGGTGAGGTGCTAGGCGATGAGATTGAAGATGGGTGTCGGGGTTTTGATGAGGAGATGGAGGTGAGCGGGGAGAGCTCGGGGCAGGTGACGGAGGGAGGCTGCCGGCGTTGTGGTAGGGAGGGAGCTCAGGGTGCATGGGAGAGAAGGAGAGAGGAGATGAAGTTGGAGGTGGTGTTGTGGGTGAACGTGAGTGGAGCCGAGCAGTTATGGACGAGGACATGGGCGCGAGAAGGGCGGAGTCGAGGGGAAGAGCCGTTGAGGATGGGCGCGAGGAAGCGGGGAGTTGGCGAGAGAGGAGCGAGTCAAGAGCTCCTCACGAGGGAGGCGGGAAAACGACGAGGGGTAGTGGGTCTCGGGGGCGAGCGCGAGTCGTAGGGGAGCGTTGCGAGGAAGGCGGGAAAAGGAGAACGAGAAGAAGAAGAAGAAGTGTGTGAGGGTGTAACGGGTCGGGTCGGGTTCTGGTTTGGGTAGGGATAGGATTTTGGGCCGGGCTCGGGGATGGGGTTGGGTTAGGTAGATTAGGAAATTAAATTTAGAAAATTTAGGAACTAATAATTGTAAAAATTAGAAATTGAAAAATTTTGGGGAAAGTATTTATAGTGAAACTGGGTATTACAACATACCCCACTTATATAAAATTTCATCCTCGAAATTTAAAATAAACGATAAGCTATAAGAATAATATGCGAGAAGCCACAAAAATCAAATACTACTATATAATGATCTACGTAGAAGCAGCTAGATAAAAATCATAATCTTATACATATATACATACGTATATATATGAAATAGCACAGTTAAAATAATAAGCATATGGCATAACCATCTATAATGACAAACTATATGCACAATACCAGGAAAAATAAAATAACAATAATAAACAATAATGAAGGATTTGCCGATAGGCTAAAATATTTTAGAAAGAATATCGATCAAGCAATTTAAAATAACTTGAGGAAACCCATATGGTGAAATAAGAAAATAAAACAAAATAGTATGTGCGACATGTATTTGCGCTATTGAAAATATGACGAATAGTAAAGTATTCAGAATAAGTAAAACGGAAGTAGTTAATAATACGCAAATTTTTTTTTGATAAACATAAAATAACGAAAACTAAATTCAAATAGCAATGTCACTGAATGTAATTATAGTAATAAGAGATGGCACTAATAATGTATAGGGGCTAGCCAGGGTATGGATTAAAGTGGAGTATGGCCCATTCAAAAGAAGTCGGAATGCAATACTTTGATTAGGATGTTGAAGAGACCGTGGTCAGGTTTCTACAAGGCGCAAGGATGAAGAGTAATGAATCTCTGGAGGGAAGGAAATTTATTGGGGAGGGAAACAGTCAATGCATCATACGAATCAATACTCAAAAGATGTGCGCACTCATGAACTTTATTATTATTTATTTCCCAGAAAAATTTCAAACAAGGCATACTCGAAAAAGTGGCCCTAAGCTATACATAGATTTATTTGGCCAGAAGGAACAAAGATAAGTCGCGTCAGTCGCGATTATGGAAGCTCAACAGGTTACGGTAAGCTCGCGCGCTAAGATAGGGCCGTCCACTTCCATAGCGCCTTGCAGGGATTGCCACTGGAGGTTCTTCCATCTCGAATTCCTCCTCACTCGAGATTTCATCCTTCGACTCTTCCTCGGCCGGGGCCTCGTTTTCGGGTTCTTCCTCCATGGGGTTTTCTTTTCCTGGCCCTTCTTCTTCGGCTGGAGCTTTTTCATCGTGGTCTGCTTCCACATGATTCACCTCTTCTGGATCTTCTTCCACTGGATTCTCTTCTACTGGGTTCTCTTCCACTTGATTTTCCCCAGGATCTTCCTCTTCTGGATTTTTTTCTACCGGGTCTTCCTCAGGATCTTCCTCCATCGGGTCCTCTTCGGGGTCCTCTTCTTTGTTGTTAGAGTCGCTGATCATGTCGACTTCTGGGGCTCCGACTCTCTCGTCCTCGGAATCGCTGTTGCCGAAGATAACCTGTGAGCCATCGACCTCGTCATCTGAACTCACCAGCATGCAGTCCAAGGAAACGCAAGACCGAGTGTCCTCATTGTCAGGCGGCGCTGCTCCAGGGTTGGCCATATCATGAAAAGAGAGAGTCATGATCAGATAGTGGAACACACAAGGAAAATAACCAAAGATGTGGAGCATGTGGAAAATATACGGCGGGTAAGGACTGGAAAATCAAAATTCTGAATAATGATGCAGTAAGCAGTATAAGGAAATGAGTGGCAAAGGAACGATACATAGATCACAACTCACATTTTATTTTTCGTTCATTTAACCAGGGGGTTCAACAAAAATACAAGGTTAGGACGAAAATAAATAATTACTAAACAAAATAACAGGGTTTTTATTGAAAGCAAGAAGGGTGATAATTCTTCGTCGATATCTAGATCACTGCGTTACCGTTACGCGAGTTGAATCCTGCGCTTGGTTCGTACTGTCCTCGAAGCTCGAACTACGAAACAACCAAGTTACTTAGCAGAAGTGGAGAGTGTGGACGAATCTCGTCCTTGTAGCTCTTTCCTTCGAGGGCAACCATTGATAAGGTGCTCGTTGGATCCACAAATCAGGCATTGCCCTTTAGCCCTGCGACGGTCCCTCTGAAGGTGTCCTGGTCTCTTGCAATATCCACAACGTTGAGTTCTCCGCTGTTTCCATTGCTGAGGAACAAAGGGGCGCTTCATCTTCACATCTATTATTTGCTTCTCAGGGATTCTCTTATGATTGGAGGCTTCCGCTGGACCACGAGCCATTTGCCTTCTTAGTCCTTTAGCTAAGAGATCGTTTGTTCGCTCCTGGGCTTTCTTCAAGCCTTGCAGTACACTCAAAATCTCGACGGTCTGATTCTGGGGAATAGAGTTGGAAGAAGAGTCGTTGGAAGTCATGGTCCTGAAATAACAAATTTGAGGACGATATAAGGTACAAGGAATAAGAATCAGAATAAGATATAGAATAGACAACGAAACAAGAATATCGGGTGAGGTGAAACTCAAACGAGTGGAAGTCAAATGTAGAACTCCAAGTCACTCAAACAGAGTACAGTATTGTAACTATGCTGCAGTTCATAATTACAATCACATAACTCTACTAAGTCGCCCAAAACTCTAGCAGATGGATCAAAATATGTAGCAAAACACACTGTATGAATCAAGATCAAGCATAACAAGTTTACAATCTAGACCGAAAGGGTGGCTTAGATTGTCAAGCCCTACTCGGAAACTGCAATCCCATTCTAAACCAAACCTGGCATGATACCAACAAAACCATGTCACGCCCCGCTTCCCAAAATACAGAATACGAGGGGTGACAAGGCCAGCCATGCTCCTACGGTCAAGGAAATATCCTGCTGTAGTCACACTTCGGCTTCTAGCTTTACGTGGTAATCAGTAATCAATGCACAGGTAATGAGAAATGCAGTCACTAAATCAAAACAGATATAAACTAACCAGATGGAGTCAAAGAAAAGATAGCGCTGACGTCGCTGATCTAGATGTCCGCAATAACCTCAAGGTACGTCAGGTCCTGATCCAAGCTAAATCCACTTCTCACTCTGAGCATGCATACTCAGGTCGTCAGAGCGGCACAATAGCAATATATATAAATGCAAAAGTAAACACATGCAATGATGAAGAACATGAAGTAGTAAATATAGAATGATGACGCCCATGAAATAATCGGTACAGGTAAACAATGAAGCAGGTATATCGAATCAGTATCAATGCATGTGCATGTCACTAGACCTACCAGTCTCTAAGTCTCACTGTCCAGGTCGCTAATCATATCGTCAGTCCAAGTGTGAGAGTCAACCACGCAGGAGTATCCCCAACCCAAGGGTAGAGCCCCACGGGTAAGGGAACACGGGCCCGAAACGCTCGCTAATAATCAGTAATATCACCCATATGACTCCCAGAATCGTTGTATATGCCGGCAATGGGACTCCCGAGATTCCGTTGAACTCATACTCAAACTACCGCACACCCCGTTGTCTACATCAAATACCGACCATAAACCCAAATACTAGCCGGTCCATGACAAGTCTACGCGAGAACTGGAGACATGATCTCCATCAAGCATGTCTCGACCGGTACCCAAGATAAATGGACAGTGTTTGACGCCTAACCTATGACACTAATATAAGTGCCTCCATAATCGTCCCATACCAATTATAGTTACACTTACATATGTCCCATAGACGTCGACAATGCAATAAATTAACTGGTTCCGCTGATTGTGTACAAGTACGTATCACTTCACTTATTCATTCACGTTTTAACACTAACGTACTTGCCACAATCCAAACACTAATATCTATCATTGGGTAATGTACATGATCACTAGGTTACCAATGTATATGACCTCTACATGATATGATGAGAATGCATTAATTACGATATGAATAAAATATCAGCAACCAGTGTCCTACCACTTGCAAAATTTACTATCGATCATACGTGCAGAATTAAGTAGAAAAATACAAAAGGGGTAAGCATCCTGTTTAATTATCTATCAATAAAAATTGGTTTCACATCAATCGGGTTTCATTTTTGGTAGTTATGGCCATTTCATTTTAAGTGTTCACTGCTGGAAATCCAATTTCTGAACTGAAAGTCCGTTCCGTAACACATTTTATCCCCAGTTGGGAGTATAATTAGGTGACGCTACAGTTGGATAATATTTATACTTAACAGTTAGGTTTCCAACGCATCAGACCGATCAATAACATCCACTGTGTGCTGGGAGATATGTTCAGTTTAATATCAGGATACGTGTTTTGTCCCTGCTTGGGATAGCAATACACACTGATGGTTTAAATTGTGATTAAAATAGTAAACGATGGTAAAATCGAATGAAATCACTTCAAATAGTTAGCTAAAAGATTTATCTTCGCTGTGGTATAGGGTTCCGCATAATATCGTTTTAACACAGAGACATAAAAGTATTTCCAATCAAATGTTGGCGATCAGTGCTTCTCTGGACTGCAGTCCTGGGCCGCACTCCCGACCAGTTTCCGTCACCTTCTTAAAATAGGAACAGATTTACATTATATGGGGTTCTATTTTGTCGAGTCAGCTTCGATATGAGCCCCTCTAACACGACGTTCCGGCATGTAACCAATTAACTATGCTTTTCACAAAATTCAGGTACGGGAGTTTTCAGATTCGACGGATCTAAATGAGGGTGACATATCACGTTGTTAAAGTCCGTATTTTCAAGCCAAATCTCACAGTATTCGTTATCACTCGGGCCATCTATTACTTTTAATTTTCGTCATTTTAAGGGGGTTTGTAGATCATGGTTTGCATCGAACACTTGTAATATTATTAAATCACAATCAAAATGAATACAAATATAGCATGAAGCAAGTATTTAAAACTTGCCTGACGACGTATCGAAGACGATACGGCAGCGACGCGGCAACAATGGTGATCTACGGCCACGGTAACGGCACGGAAATTCAACCTCGGCTCGAGCTTGGCGCGTTTTGACCTTTGTCCTTGGTTGGAGGGTGCTGGGGTCACGGGCGATGGTGGCTCAGGGTGGTGGCCGGTGCGGTGTATGTTGAGGGTAGCTAGTAACTTGGAGAGTTCGCTGGTGGTGAGTGGTAGTAGAGTCGACGGCGGAGGAGCTAGCGCGACAGGGCGGAGTTCGAGATGGTGGAGGTTTGTCGAGGCTATCGAGGGAAGTGGTGGCGAGGGAGCGACGGCAATGTTGGGTGCTATGTTTGATGGGTTATGCTCGGAGAATGAAGGAGATGGGTTAGCAGTCGCCGGCGAGGAGTAGGTGATAGGATGTTGCCGAGGGAGTTGGGTCATGGTTGAGAGATCAAGAGAAGAGGACGACGGTGATAACGACCATGGTGGTGGCAGTAGCTTGGGTCGACGGTGATGTGGCAAAGGTGGTCGAGGGATATGCGATGAAGGTTTGGGTCCTAGTTTTGTGATGGGGAGTTCTCGGTTGTGGTGTTTTGGGTTGTGGAGATGGGTTCAAGGAACTAGAAGATGCTCCCGGCGACGAGTTCCCGAGGAGAGGAGGTGACAGGTGATGGAGCTTGTGGGGTTTCAGGTGATCGGTGGTGAGATGAGAGAGTTGGTGTTGTCGGTGGTTGATGGTTCGAAGACAGGGTGGGTTCGGTGATGGGTGATGGAGACGAGGGCGGCGATGAAGGCGAAGCTTGGTCAACGGTGAGGTGCTAGGCGATGAGATTGAAGATGGGTGTCGGGGTTTTGATGAGGAGATGGAGGTGAGCGGGGAGAGCTCGGGGCAGGTGACGGAGGGAGGCTGCCGGCGTTGTGGTAGGGAGGGAGCTCGGGGTGTAGGGGAGAGAAGAAGAGAGGAGATGAAGTTGGAGGTGTTGTTGTAGGTGAACGTGAGTGGAGCCGAGTAGTTGTGGGCGAGGACGTGGGCGCGAGAAGGACGGAGTCGAGGGGAAGAGCCATTGGAGGATGGGCGCGAGGAAGCAGGGAGTTGGCGAAAGAGGAGCGGGTCAAGAGCTCCTCGCGAGGGAGGCGGGAAAACGACGAGGGGGAGTGGGTCTCGGGGGCGAGCGTGAGTTGCAGGGGAGCGTTGCGAGGAAGGCGGGAAAAGGAGAACGAGAAGAAGAAGAAGAAGTGGGTGAGGGTGTAACGGGTCGGGTCGGGTTCTGGTTTGGGTAGGGATGGGATTTTGGGCCGGGCTCGGGGATGGGGATGGGGTTGGGTAGATTAGGAAATTAAATTTAGAAAATTTAGGAACTAATAATTGTAAAAATTAGAAATAGAAAAATTTTGGAGAAAGTATTTATTTAAAATACGGAAGGTATTTATAGTGAAACTGGGTATTACAGTAACGATAAGTGAGATCATTGCATCTCCTCTATATTTGAGAGTTTAACTCTCACATCAGAAAAACTTAGTTCTTTTTCCAGATCACAGATCTATATGACAAAGTCTTTCATAAAAAGAAGAGAGATCATAGTATCTCCTCCACATCTAAGAGTTTAACTCTCACATCAGAAGAACTTGGTTCTTTTTCCAAATCTCAGATCTATAAGACGAAGTTTTCACAAGGGAGAACCGAATTCTCAGAGAATTGAATTGGGCAGAACAAAAAAAAACTTAGTGCTTAGCACTCAATTCTTGCGCTCAGCGCCGAGCGCTCCACGTACTCCTCACGTGGCGCTATTTAATAAGAAGTGCTTAGCACTCAAATCTGGCGCTCAGCGCCGAGCGCTCCACGTGCTCCTCATGAGGACGCTATTTAATAAGAGCGCTCAACACTTAAATGTTGGCGCTCAGCGTCAAGCGCTCCACGTGCCCCTTACGTGGGCGCTGCTCAAAATAAAAAGTGCTCAGCACCCAAATGCTAGCGCTCAGCGCCAAGTGCTTCACGTGCCCTTCACGTGGGCGCCGCTCAAAATAAAAAGAGTGCTTAGCGCTCAAATGCTGGCGCTCAACGCCAAGCGCCCCACGTGACCCTCACATGGGCGCTACTTAACACAGAGCGCTCTGCACTCCTCAAGAAGAGCCTAGCACCATGAAGAGTGTCCAGCACTCCTAAAAAACAAAAAGAAAGTGGGTGTCAGTATTCACATAAATGTTTAGCATTTTGTGCACAGAGAAAGGACTATGTCCTAGCAAGTGTCTAACACTTTATAAAAAAGGGGGAAATGACAAAGACTATGTGAGCTAAGCCCAAGGTTGGCCAAACCCCAAAATCGACCGAGCCCATAGGTCTTTTTCTAAATTGGTCTTAGTCCCAAACATGACCACCGATCTTCTAACGAATATCCATTGGTTCAAGGGTATATCTCTCCACACCTCTGATACATGTCGTTGTAATTCTTCAACGTCTTCAGAGAGGTGGAGGGTCCCAATAACCAATAATTCTTGGTATAACCCTCGAACCAACAAACCATAAACCCAACAGACCGCAACGTCCCTAAAAACTAAACTGTGGACCGCAACGTCCCTAAAAACTAAACTGTGGACCGCAACGTCCCTAAAAACTAAATTGTGGACCGCAACGTCCTAAAAACTAAATTGTGGACCGCAACGTCCTAAAAACTAAATTGTGGACCGCAACGTCCCTAAAAACTAAATTGTGGACCGCAACGTCCTTAAAACTAAATTGTGGGCCGCGACGTTCCTAAAAACTAAATTGTGGACCGCAACGTCCCTATAAACTAAAGAAAATCCTGTTGAGCAGATCTTAGTCTAAAATTAGACTAACGTATTCTCAACAAACGTTTGAGTTGATCTTAATCTAAAACAAGATTAACGATCCTTAAACCAACCCAAACCCAAATCTAAGAAAATATGGATTTGGACTTATCCACGTCCTACGGGCGACAACATAAATTAGTCTCCGTATACAATCCACGGGCAACCAAAAATAAAACAAACACACACGACACGAAGTGAACATCTGGAGAAGGAGAAAGTGGTTACCGCGATGCGGTAGCGTAATTAACTGCAGGGGCTTGCGCGTACAGGGAAGAGCGTCCCCACAATCAAAAACCCTCATAATGAGGGAGAATCTGACGAAGTCTGCTACAACGGCCGCATCCGCCTAAACCTCCGATACATGGTACTATAAATCAACTTGGCATTTTCGGAGAGGTAGACGGATAAAACCAAATAGCATCTGCCCCCCCCCAAAATTCAGGCCAGACATCCTAACGTCCCGGTCGCGTCTTTCGGCAGCGAACAGATTCTGGCACGCCCGGTGGGACCTTTTCCTCTTTCTACTCCACACTTCGTGTGTTGTGTTCGCGAACAGATCACGGTTTAATATGGTTGCCCCTAGATTCAAGGTACTTAGATTTGGTGTTTTGCTCCCGTGCAGAAAAAAGAAGATCAATGGCTTCTAACTGCACTAACTGCAACAACAACTCCAGCTCCGCCCCGTCTGGAGGAGTAACTTATGGGCCTCAAGCGGCCTCCATTTTCGCGATGCCAGTGGAACAGGTGACACAGGCCACCACTGGACTATTTTTCGGGACCATGCTCCCACCAATGAGTTTCAATGCCTCAATGCCATCGCAAGAAGCTCAGAAGAAGTCGGTCTTCGATCGGCTTGCAATTACCGCGGCCCCTCTCAACGGGTCGTCCAAATCCAGCGCCTCGGTCTTTAACAGACTAGGTCAAAGCTCAAGTGGGCCCGTGAAGAAGCCAGCAATACCCGAAGGAGTTATCCCGAAGCGGATAGCCATTCCAGCTCTAGTAAACGAAGTCATCAGAGGGGCTTCTCCTGCTAAGGGGTCGGTCTTCACAAGACTTTCTGTTCCAACTCCCGCTTCAGGCGAAGTCACCAAGGCTACTTCCCCTGCTCGAAAGTCTGCCTTCGACCGATTGGCCGTTCCCTCTCAACGGACGTCAGTCTTTGACAGGCTGGCACTAACAACAACCTCTCCTCAAAGCAGGGGGCACGACGAAGCTACCCCGACGACGGAGGTGATCCCGGCCGCACGACATGCTCGAAGTCGCCACTGGCGCCGAGTGAGGAAAGCTGGGGGCAGTTCCCCTTCTGGACTGACTCCATCAACTCCAATGGTGGATATTGACGCTGCTGTTCCAACTGGGAACAACTTTGAGCTGCTCAGGAGGGTGTGCAAGAACTCTCCAACTGCCGTGTTGAAAAAGTCTCCTCCACCCGCTGAAAATATCACAAAGGCAAAGCCGGAGCAGCCCCCTCAGCGGCCCACAGGGTCTGGAGAAGAGTCCAAGACTCTGTAATTAACCAAAACTACTCCCGCCTATCAAAGAAAATGAAGGTTCGGCAAGAGAAAGACCGCCCCACCATGCTATAGAAAGTGTCGCCTGCTTGGGTGCCTATTGCAACAGCCCCCTCAACTTCAACCGCCCATAAAAGGAGAAGGCCGGAGAAGATCTCTGTGTCTGCGACAAATCTCATAGGCACTGAATCCAAACGCCCTAAGTCTGGGGGCAGGGTAGTGCACACCATTTACATGGCATCCGGAAAAGAGCATAGCCGTACCTCCACGGGTCATCGACCACTTACGCGATCAGTAACTAAGGCTCAGGAGAAACAACAGCAAAACCTCCAAGAGATGCTGATAAAGATGGCCGCACTCACTGGGCCAAAAGAAAGCCCGGAGACATCGTTGGAGCAGCACCAGGAGCAGGAAACCGATGCCGAATTCCTCTGAAGAATGCTCGTGAAGAAAGACAAAGAGGCCGCGGAACAGGCGGCTAACATCAAGCAAATGGCGCTTCTGTTTCAAGATATAGTCGGGATGATGATACAGCCGGATCCTCCAGCTGAAGACCCTCCAATAATCCTTGAAGACGGCAGAGGGAAGACATAGAACCCTCTTTCGGCTCTATCAGCAGCCAAGGAAGAGACGATTTCCAAAGCTGCCCTTGACGACTATATAGCTCAACAGATATGAGCTCACCAGGCGAGCGAAGCGGCTGGCCAAATCGTCAAGACTGGACGACCCTATCCGGGTTGGTACGATCAAATAAAGTACCCGCCGGAATATACGATCCCTAAATTCCACGTGTATAAGGGGACGTGTAATCCACACCAGCACGTTGCTCAATTCAAAGCCTTGTGCAGTAATACTAGGGGTGACGATAAACCGCTGCTTCTCCAGTTTGTTGGCAGCTTGTCGGAGACAGCATTCGAATGGTCCTCTGAGCTCTTGAATGACTCTGTCAAGACATTTGCAGAAATGGAGCTACTGTTTACACAAAGGTTCGCAAGTGCCAGCGAACGTACCCCGATCACGGCATTGATCAACGCCAGAGTGAAGCCGGGAGAAACCTGGGTTCAATACGCCATTCGGTGGCGGAACCTATGGTCAAAATGTGAACAGCGCATAGAGGAAGCTCCTGCCGTGGGCATGTTTGTGGGAACCCTCGATCCTCAGGCGACCATATCTCAATTTATGATGTTCTTCAAGCCGACCACCTTCCAGGCCTTGATTGACAAGCTGTCCCAGATGGATTAGATGGGCCATAGGCCGTCCTCTTCAAAAGTAGATTTTTGGAATGAAAAGGGGAAAGGGAAAGCGACCTTCGTCGCCAACACTCAGCAACAGCCGAGTGACCCGAAACCGGTTGCTCGCCAAGGCAACAAATCGCGATTCCTCGACGAAAAGTTGAAGCGTCCTTACTCGTTTCCCCGGGAGAAAACGAGGAGACTGTTCGAACTAGCGGTGCGCAACAGGCTCATCACCCTGCCGGATCCGAAACGCCCACTGTAGCCCGGTGACGTCAACAGTCCCATCTATTGCCCCAACCACCGAATATTGGGCCATCCAATCGAAGATTGCTTTGTCTTCAAAAAGTGGATTGAAGACCAGTACCAGCAAGGCAAATTCACGCTGTCTGAAAACTGAAAGGTAAACCCGCCACAACCACATGCTCCGAAAAAGTTGGACACGCCGGGGGCATCATGCTCATTCATAGAGGAAGCTCTATGGGAAGTCGTTCTTTCGGCAAAAACTAAAAGAATGCTGAAAGATCTTCAAGCATGCCCGATAATCGGGTAGAAAAACTCGCTAGAGCCATAGATTATTGAGGGAATGCTGAAACCGCGCCCAACATCGGGAGTTGGTAGCGAAAGGCAAAACACCCAGGCTCAGCCGTCAAAGTCTTCGAAGAAAAAGAAGAAGACCAAGAAGCCCGCGCAGCCTGACGACAAGTACACGGAGCTGCAAAAGTATATTGCCGCGCTAGAAGAATATAACCAGAAGGCGCGAACCCCGGTCACACTCCAAGAGTTTCTCAACCACATCCTTGAGGGCGGAGATGACGACAATGATGAGGGAGATGACTCGTCCGAAGAACCTGAGAATTATGTGGCAAGTTGTCATATGATCTCCCATTCACCAATAAGCGACGAAGAAGCTCACTCGGCATCAGAAGATAATATAGAGGCGCTGGGGGCAGGATCGGTGCCAAAATCCTTGGAACCGTCAGACGAGGTGATTGACATGCTGCTGAATGAAGCCCGTCAGAGAAGCAAAGCTGATCGAGACCGCGAAATGGCCATATTCGAAAAAGCCAAACGTCGGCGACTGGATGAAAGGGTTGAAGCACTCCAACCAGATCGAAGCACGCCCGCGGCAGACAAAAGCAGGCTTAAAACGAGGAAACGATTCACTAAAGCCCTGTCAATGGGAATGAAGCTGCCACCTTTCAAAGGAGATACTCCTGGCGGTATATACCTTGACAAAGCGGACGTTTATCCTAACTACTGCTTATACCATCAGAAGATTGCACACCCTACCGAAGAGTGCATGGCCTTTAAAAAGTGGTGGCAGGGATACATTGCTCATCGACAACATTTCAAGCGGATGAAGCGCAAAACTCGTTGGGAGCAAAGAAATATGACGGATTAGTACAAAAGAACTGCCGGCAACTGTCACATGGTTGATACCAGGAGATCCCAAGTTCTCACCTTCGGAAGCGATTCCGATAAAGAAGCAGCCCTCGGCCCTCTCTTCAAAGAATCCACCTCAGGAAATGAGGAAGAGACGAAGGACTGTGGGAATATTCAGCCGCGCAACCGTACGTTTCCTGAAAAGAATCTCGGCCCTACAAACAAGGGATCGAACAAAAAAGAAAAGGGGAAGGAAAAAGTCCCTGAGGATATCGCCCTCGAAGATTGAGTCGTCGAAGAGCTGGCAGCCACGTACCTACCTAAGAAAAACAAGGTGGATTACAATGTCCTGGCACATCTGAGGAAGATACCCTCACAATTGAGTATCTTGGATGTCCTTCTCCTGTCTAAAGAAGCACGAGATTCCCTGATTAAGGCATTATAAGAGCCCGAGCAGTTCCAAGCTTTCCTTGCCGAAGAAAAGATGAAGGACGAGATGGAAGAAGTGCATACATCTGACATCACTTTCGGCGATGAAGATATTCTCCTCGGAACGTGCGAGCACAACCGTCCCCTGTATGTCACCGGATACTGCCATGACATCAAGATAGGGAAGATCTTAGTTGACAACGGGTCCTCTGTCAATATCCTGAATGTGAGGGTGCTAAAAGAAATCATAGCATCTCATCAAAAAACGGCTACAAACACAACGCTGTATGCATTGGTATTCGACGCTGAAACAGTACTCCCTTTAGAGATAGAGCTACCCTCTCTACGAGTGGCGGTTCATTACGAGGTAACAGACGAAGAGAATGCTCATCTTCGGCTTGAGGTGCTCGATGCCCTCGATGAAACTCGTCTCATGGCGCAACAAAACTTGGAGGCTTACAAAGCAAAGATGACGCGCTCATACGAAAGATTAACTGGACCGAGAACATTTTGCCAAGGTGAACTCGTGCTAGTGATCAAGAGGCCTATGATCCCCAATCGTGCCAAACGGGGGAAATTCGAGCCGAACTATGAGGGCCCATACATTATAGACAAAGTCTATCAAGGTGGGGCTTACTTGCTCATGGATATGCATGGCGAAAGACCCTTCAGGCCAATAAACGGCCGGTTCCTGAAAAAATACTACGCCTGACGAGTCACGGCCCAGGTCAACGATAGATGACGACGCCTATGTCTGCTCGTTATCTTCCCAAGAACACACTCTATAAGTAGTATCCAGCGAAACTTCACCTCGACCTTAAACTAACTGTGGACCATAATTTCCTTAAACTAACTGCGGACCGAAACGTCCCTAAACTAATAACGGACCGCAATGTCCTGAAACTAGCTACGGACCGTAACATCCTTAAACTACTATGAACCGCAGCATCCTTAGGCTAATGCGGAAAAAAAATAATAATAATAATAATAATAATAATAATAATAAAAACAAAAAAAAAGGTATGTCCATAAGCGAAATGGGCATGGATGAAAACCCGAAAGGGCTCCGTGAGTAAAAACAGCAGGGCTACCGGCGAGTTTGTGAAAACCCGAAAGGGCGTAATCTCGTTAAAAGACACTAGCAAGGTCTTCTCGACCTTGTAAGGAGAAAATACCTGCGTGAGATCCTTACGACTGACAAAGGAGCGACACACTTAGGGATCCCCACGATGCCTAAGAAGAAATTACACTTACGAGATCCTCACGACTCGTAAGAAGAATCCCCTCATGAGACCCTCACGGCTCATAGGATTCAAAAGCCTTAAGCTACAGGGATCTGAACCTGTTCTTAAGCCATCACATTCTCCAGTTTTCCCTACAAGCGGTTTAATATTGACCCTTGTATACAATCCACGGGCACAAATAAACGTCTCCTCCACCAAGTTCCACCAATGGCGCGAAATGTCCTCACGTGGTGAACGACACTTGTAAGTCCTTTCGACTTATAAGGAGAAAACGCTCATATAAGATCCTTATGACTTATAAGAGAACATACACTTAAGAATCCACACAATTCCTGAGGAGAAAACGCGCCTACGAGATCCTCACGACTCGTGGGGAGAAACACCTTTATGAGACCCTTACGGCTCATGAAATCAAAAGCCTTGGTTGACAGGATTCTAACCCTGTTTGCTAAGCCACCTTTGTTCGAATCGACAAAGGCAAATGATGATTCGCTCCTGCCAATATCCCAGTTGTAGCGATGCTGATGCCTAAATCGGTATCAAATTTCAAGTCCTTTCACGGCAAATGGTGATTCGCTCCTGGCAATATTCCAGTCGCAGCGATGCTGATGCTAAGACTGGTATCAGATCTCAAGTTCATACTCGTGACAAAATCAGCGAGCCAAAAATACATAAAATAAGAACAGCCGAAATGTTTGGGCAACTCGCAATAAAAAGCAGCGAGTAAAAAAGAAAAACAGCCGAAATGATTGGGCACCGCGAAAAATGGCCGAAATGATTGGGCAATCGCGACTTTCGCGATATAAAAAGCTGAAATGATAGAGCATCGCGGAAGGAAATAAAAAAAATGAAAATGATGAAAGAATGAAACTTTTGCCCTACAGGCGAATCCATACTGACCCCTGTATACAATCCATGGGCATAAACGAAAAAGGGATTACATTTCCTCACCAAACTCTGTCAAAGGGAAGCCAGATCTCAACGACAATATCTGCAGCCTAAAGACCAACAACGGCGTTCATCCTCGTTCCAGCAGGATACGAACGCGACATCACCAATCGGAGCCACGACAAAGTCCCCAGTTCTAAGACTCTACAACCTAGAGTCAACCCTGACACCGCAGAAAGTGGAGCAAGTCAACCCCGATACCGTAGAAAGCGGAGCAAGTCAACCCTGACGCCGTAAAAAGTGGAGCAAGTCAACCCCGACACTGCAGAAAGCGGAGCAAGTCAAACCCGACACCGCAGAAAGCGGAGCAAGTCAACCCTCACACCGTCAAGAGCGGAGCAAGTCAACCCCGATACCGCAGAAAGCGGAGAAAGTCGGCCAATGACCTTCATTTCGAAAACAAATCAGCCAATGACCTCCGTCGTGGAAACAAGTCGGCCAATGACCTCCGTCTCGGAAACACGTCAGCCAATGACCTCCGTCTCAGAAACAAGTCAGCCAATGACCTCCGTCTCGGAAACAACTCAGCCAATGACCTCCGTCTCGGAAACACGTCAGCCAATGACCCCCGTCTCGGAAACAAGTCAGCCAATGACCTCCGTCTCGAAAACCAGTCAGCCAATGACCTCCGTCTCGGAAACAAGTCAGCAAATGACCTCCGTCGCGAAAACAAGTCAGCCAATGACCTTCGTCTCGGAAACAAGTCAGCAAATTACCTCCGCCGCGGAAACAAGTCAGCCAATGACCTCCGTCGCGGAAACAAGTCAGCCAATGACCTCCGTCTCGGAAACAAGTCAGCAAATGACCTCCGTCTCGAAAACAAGTCAGCCAATGATCTCTGTCTCGGAAACAAGTCAACTAATGACCTCTGTCGCGGAAACAAGTCAGCCAACGACCTTCCCGTCGGAGCAATGCTTTGACTCGGAAACAAGTCAACTCACCAACCACTTATGAGTCCTCTTGACTTGTAAGAGAGAAAATTTGCTTGTGAGATCCTTACGACTCTCAAGAAAACGCACTTAGGAGTCCTCACGACTCCTAAGGAGAAAATACACCTACGGGATCCTCACGACTCGTACGGAGAAAAGTCTTTATGAGACCCTCACGGCTCATAAAGTTGAAAAGTCTTAGGCAGCAGACCTGAACCTGTTTCCTAAACCATCGCTACCCTACAAAGAGTTCAAGATGAACCGTTATCTATCATCTACAGGCTACATTTGCTAAAGTAACATGCCAACAACACAGTAAAGAAAAGAAAGCGATAGTAGGAGATAAAAAAATGTCTCTTTATTCATGAATTCAATTGAATACAAGGTATTGTTCCCCGCCGAAAGACGAGCGAAGACGCTGCGAACGTCTTGCCTGAATTTTGGGGCAGATGCTAATTGGTGCTATCCGTCCACCTCTCCGAAGATGCCAAGTTGATTTATGGCACCATGTATCGAAGGTTTAAACAGATGCAGCCGATGTATCAGATTTCGTCAGATTCCCCCTCGTTTGAGGGGTTTTTGATTGTGGGGACGCTCTTCCCTGCAGGCGCAAGCCCCTGCAGTTAATTACGCTACCGCATCGCGGTAATAACTTTCTCCTTCTCCAGATGGTCACTTCGTATCATGGGTGTTTGTTTTGTTTGTGGTTGCCCGTGGATTGTATACGGAGACTAATTTATGTTGTCGCTCGTAGGGCGTGGATTAGTCTAAATCCGTATTTTCTTAGATTTGGGTTTTGGTTTGGGTTTAAGGATACGTTAGTCTCATTTGAGATTAAGATCAACTTAAACGTTTGTTAAGGATACATTAGTCTAATTTTAGACTAAGATCGACTCAACGTTTGTCAAGGACACGTTAGTCTAATTTTAGACTAAGATCGACTTAACAGGATCATTTAGATCCAGCAAAAGAGTATTTGAACTCTATTGTTTAGTTTAAGGACAGTGCGGTCGATTACCAGTTTAAGGACATGGTGGTCCAAGGTTAAGGACATCATAGTCCGTGAGTTTAAGGACTCTACGGTCCAAGGTTAAGGACATCATAGTCCGTGAGTTTAAGGACTCTACGGTCCAAGGTTAAGGACATCATAGTCCATGGGCTTAAGGACCCCATAGTCCAGGTTAAGGACATCGTAGTCCATGGGCTTAAGGACCCCACAGTCCAGGTTAAGGACAACGTAGTCCGTGAGTTTAAGGACCCCACAGTCCGGTTTAAAGACGTCATAGTCTATGAAATGTATGGTTATCGGGACCCGTCACCTCTCTGAAGACGTTGATGGATTACAACGACAAATATCAGAGGAGTGAAGAGATGTACCCTCGAACCGATGTGAGTTGGTCGAAAGATCTGTAGTCCAATTTGGGACTAAGATCTGTTAAATATTCGTGAGCAAATGAGCTCAATTAAATATAAGTTGAGGACTTATGGCCAATATTGGGCTAAGTCCAATAAATGTTTAACATTTTCTTATTCTGGGCTGTTGAGCCTTCATTTGGGCTTGGCCCTTTTAATCAATGCTGAGCATTAGATCTTGACACTTTTTTTTGTATTGAATGCAGAGCATTCATCAGAACAATTTATGTTCTGTCAGCGCAACACGTAGCGCGCCAGGCGCTTTGCGCCAGTTAAAGAGCGCAGTGCGCTTCTACCAAGTAGCGCACACGAGAAGGACACGTGTCGCGCTTGGCGCTAAGCGCCGACGATGGACACATTGCGCCAGTTTATGAGCGCTAAGAGCTAGTCCGTGAGCGCATTGCGCTATCAATTTAGTGGCGCACTTGTGAATGACACGTGGCGCGCTTGGCACTGAGCGCTAGCCCATGAGCGCAATGCGCTATTTCAGAAGCGCAAAGCGCAAGTTGCATACATGGTTGACACATGGCGCATTTGGCGCTGAGCGCCGATCCAAGGAGCGCAGAAGCGCAGTTTAAGAGCGCAAGGCGCATTTCAATAGCGCAAAGCGCATTTGATCAATTTTTATGATCTGTGAACAAATTTATGTTCTTTTAAAAGAGACTTTGTCTCAATATTCAAGAACAACAGTTCTTATTTTTTTTTTGAAAGGTCTTTGCCTTTATAGATCAATGATCTGTGTGAAGAATATGTTCTTTTTTTATTATGTGATGAGATCTTTTGATCCTTTTTATGAAAGACTTTGGTCTTTGTAGATCTTTAAGAAGGTAATTCTTCTTTTTATGAGATGATTTCATCTCTGTGTTCATCATTCATCATCTTTACCATGAAAAAATAATCTTCTTTCAAGAGCTTGCTCTCTTTCTTTGAATTTTTCAAAGTTTATGGGGGGTTTTTTCTATATCAGACTTGAAGTCTTGGGGCCTTTATATAGGGCAAGCTGATTTGTTGAATCAGTTAAAGAGATCTTTCTCTGATTGATTTGGGGATGTTTCCCACCGTTGGATCTTTGATCCTAGGGCTTCTGTTTTACAGAAGGCAATCTTCTTATTTTTAACAAGATTGAAAAGATCTTTCCATAACAGAATTTTAATTCTGATTAATTAATGATTTATCATTATTATTAGATCTTTTGATCTAACGGTGGAGAATTTTATAATTCCAGCGCTGGCGCACCCGTGCTTTGCACGTGGTGCGCTTGCTCAGAGCGCAGCGCACTTTGCCCTAGCTCACTTGTGTTTGAAACGTAGTGCGCTGCTCAGAGCGCAGCGCAGCCTGCGCTAGCGCACCCGTGTTTGACATGTGGCGTGCAGCGCGCCTAGCGCTAGCGCACACATGGTGCACTGCCTAGGGCGCAGCGCACCTGGCGCTAGCGCATCCGTGTTTGACACGTGGTGCGCAACGCGCCTAGCGCTGGATCTGAAGCGTTGCTTCAATTTTTCAATTTTTGAATTTCAAAACAGAGTCTTGCTCTGATTGGGGGAAACAAATGCCCCCCACCGTTGCGCTTACGTGGCCTACACGTGGGTGCAACGGTGGCAGCATCTCCGCCGTTGGATCAACTTTTTGGAAGTTGAAATGGCTGTCAATGCCTATAAATAGGGCCTTTGGCCCTTTAGATGATTTTCATCTTCTTCTTGTTTTCTGAGAATTATCTCTTCTTCAGAGTATTGCTCTCTTTTTAAAGAAAGTTAAGAGTTAAAACTCTGTCATATTTTTCTAGGTAAAGATTAATCTTTAAAGGGATTAGTTAATAATCTGGAGTTTCACTCATTATCAGAGTCTTTTGCTCTACTTAGATCATAGATCTTCAAGAAAACCTTTTTAGGGTTTCTTAATAGGGCTTTGCCTTTGTTAGATCTTAGATCCTAAGAGATCTTTTAAGCATTTTGATGGGTTATTCCATTACCTTTACAGAGCACGGCTCTTTAGAATTCTTGGGGTATTTTTTAAATTCCCCACATAATTAATTTTGACAGGTGTCACTCCTGTTTGCAGAGTATTGCTCTCGAGGAGTTCAACTCCTTGGCCCGAGGGGCCCTTTTTTTTATTAAATACGAAATTCTCTTTAGGATTTTTCTCTGAACTTCACAGAATTAAATCCATCAGGTGATTTAAGTAGCACTTATTCCCACTCTGGGGATATCAAGAGTTGTGTAAACCCCGTATCTGTTTCAATAAGCTTTTCTAATCAGTCTGTTTACTAACTCTCACTGATTTTCTTTTTCAGACGTTATGGCTGCTCATTTGTATGATCTTGATGAGATTATCTCTTACGGAGACATCCGCTCACTAGGCCGTTCTCAAAACCGAGAATTCACAAACGCCCAGTGTGCCGAAATCATGGGTCGCTTTGGTGCATACAATGGTCGACTTCTTCCTCGACGTTCCTCTCTCTTGAAGCTTATCGTGGGAGCGATCTGGGAAGCACTTCCCTTATTCTGTGCCGGCATGCCACTCAAGGCATTGGATGAAGCCGAAGACAAGGTGCACTCGGTATATCTGACGGGCCTAATCTCAAAGAAAAGGCGGGACAATCTTGTTGATCTTCTGCATCAGGCTTTTCAACAGGCGGCAATACTTGCTGCCTATCGGAGGGTGGAGGACATCAGTGAGGATCCCGACACTTGTGATCGCGAAAGAAAGCATACTAGGATGGTTCGAAAGGGCTGGAACATTTTAGATGGCCTTACTTTTGAGTTTCTCAATTCATGCCCTGGATTTGACGTCGTGCCTTTGTAAACATTCCAGTTATGTTTTTATTTACTGTTTCCCTCAATGTAGGCATTTTCCGAAGTATGAATAGCAAGCCCTTTCGTTCCTATGTGTTTACATCAAACTTCTTTTGCATATGCATGAATGGATATGTCTTGAACGTTCGACTAAATGTGAATAAAATGTTCTCCTCACTGTCACTTTCTTCTCTTTTCTTTGCTGTGTTGTTGGTATGTCGCTCTGGCAAGTGTGGCCTGCAGGGCCCCAGTGCTTAGGAAACAGGTCCTTATCCCCATTGCCTAAGGCTTTTCAACTTTATGCGCCGAGACGATTCGAGAAGTTCCCGCAAAGACACTAATTTCCTCACAAGTCGAGACGAATCGAGCAGTTCTCGCAAGAATGTCCTAACGTCACAGTTAACCTCTGCTCTTTACGACAGAGGTCCGTTAGGGTCTGTGGTACTAGGGTTTTGTCCGTCGTACCGTCGCGTTGGCTGATGTATTCCTCGATAGGCAATCTTGCTGTTCGGGTAGCCTTGCGACTGTCGTGTCTCGATCCCTTCGGGGGCTAGACAAGACATCTTCAAGCAATTCTCCTAGACAGTTTGACCGTCGGAAGAGCAAGCGTTAGGAATTTTTCTATGCCGCTTTTTACTTGAGGTTAGGCTCATTTTGGAGAGCCCCGATGAGTGTTCATACCAGAATATTGCATTTTATACCGCCCATTCTTACGCTCGTTTATTTATAGGCAGGTGCTTTTAATCAGTGTTTGCTACATATTTGCAGAATACTGGTTCTCAACTCTAAACAGTGAAATCTATGGAAAAGTACGACAAATTCCGGATTACTGCCAACAACAGATAAAACACGGTCTCCGCTCTCTATCCGTGTGTTGCCACATACCAGTTAAGGGACAAAATGGCAAATCGATTGTCATGTCATGCACAAGGCTCAAGGGCAACACAAGATCCAAGAAATCTACGCGGAGCTCGAGAAAATCATGGCAAAAGATCCACATCACATCACCCTTTGTTCTACTAAAATTCTGGAATAATTGTGAAGAGTTTATGAGAAAAGTCATATACCACATAGCAGACAACATGAAACCAGGGAAGCACCCAAAACCCGACCACCCAACTCCACCATAGGGCCGCGGATCCGCGGCCAATAGGGGGTCTAGGCCGCGGATCCGCGGCCGTATGGGCTCCACACTTTGTCGTGTTTCGGGGGCTGTTTGGTCATTTTATTTATGGGCAGATGGTTGCCCTAGGTTTCCAGTTCCCCTTCTATAAATACTCCAGAACTGAGCTAAGCCAAGAGTCCAATTTTTGTGTTCATTCTTTGTTCCTCTTTTGTAGTTTTTTTGTGTAGTTCTTCTTCTTCTTCTTCATTCTTTCTCCATGAAAATTGTAGTGAGAGCTTTTTGAGTGGAAGATTAATGAAGATGAGGGTTTTTGTATCATTCTCTTTTGTTTAACTTCCCCTTGAGATTCTTGCTTTCTCTTGATCTTTCAACCTCTTCATTGAGCTTGAAAGGTTAAGAGTTTGTTATTGATCTCAAGGGTCGTATTTTCTTATGGAATTAGTGCTTCATTTCACATGCGTTCTTTACCCTTCTCTTGATCTTGCAACCTCTTGATTGAGCTTGCAAGTTTAAGGGTTGGCTATTGATCCCATGCTTGTCTTGAGTTCTAGTTTCTTGTTCTTTTATTGCTTATTTATTACTTGCTTTTTATTACCTTGCTTTACTTTCCTGCAATTTATATTCATGCACTTAATTACTTGTAATCTTTTCTTTTCCTTGTTCTTTTCTTTTGCTCTTTTTGGTTCCTTTTGTGAATGAATGTAATTATTATTGTTAAGAAGAAATACGGTATTGTAAGTTAAGATTTTCTTTTCTCATTTCCTTTTCCCGTTATTTTCCATTGAACTCCGTCCAAACCATACGCAAGCGCTCCGTTAGGCACCCTACCCCAACAAGATAACGGTGACTCCTAACCGCGACCGGTTGCGTTCGGTTTGGCCGGAGGCGAAAGCAAGAGACAAGAACGGAAGGACAAGGGTAAATAAGCCGTATTCCATGAATACCGTGCTTAAATCCCCTAATCCACGTTGTTGCCGATTGCTCTAGCTTCAATTGGTCAAGACTCGGCTCAAAGGTTTTGAGTACGGATTTCTTTAGCTTATAATCTCGTATCTTTTTCTTAACAACTTTATACTTGCAAATAATACACATAGGTTAGATCGAACAAACATACACAAATTCTTTATTGACTCGTCTAAAGCAAGAACGGACATACAACCATCTCCCTGTGGATCGACCCGTGCTCAACCGGCTAGCTGCATAGCGACACCGTCCTGATCGCAGTAAACTTTAGAACTTTGAACATCCTTGCCGGGGAGACGGTAGCGTATTGTCTTTCTTGTTATTCGGGTTAATATTCTTTTTGTATATATATATAAATAAAAAAATCTTTTTGTTATTTTTGATCATTTTTGTGGGCAAGTGTGCAGATTTTTGCGTATTTGCAAACCGCGATTGTGGGAGCAAAGTGTACGTTCAAAGTTAAGGTGATTACGAAGTACAGTGTCAAAGATCCGGGTAGTTTGACCCGCGCAAGCGAACTTTCCAAGCTTACCGGATTTCATTCAACGGGGGTTTCCTAACCCAAAACTTAACGGTACGTACTTTACTAACACCTTCTTCTCAAATCCGACGCTTCCAATATACTATTCTTTGCAGGATTCTTTGCAAGTTCGCTAGCAAACGCTAAAAAAATTGACTAACCCGTATTTGTTGCAGTGCCGTGCTTAAACTAAAAAACGATTGTTTGATTCTTTATAGAATTTTTTGAATTGCGCATTGCATACATTAATACGGACTTAAGGGCAAGCGAACCCTACAACATACGGTAAAGGATTTCATCACCTTTTCCGTGGCCCACAAATCACGAACTTGAGCATAACGTTTACCCGCACAAAATTTAAAAAAAACTAGACTTTAAGCCTTAAGGACTTCGCGCTCACTAGGAGAAGTTAACTGTGTTTAGAACCTTGCTTAACGGTATATTGTTTACGGGGTGTCTAGGAAAGTGTTAACGGCAAAACCGCCAAAAGAGAAAGGGTTATTTAATTAAGGAACTTCGCGAAAGCGTTGGAAAACCTCCCCTTATCTCTGCACTTACCTGGCCTCGTGATCAGTGTATCTTGAGCCTGTTTCTCGACACAGTTTTACTTCGACAATCAAGTTCTGGAGCAGGTCTAGTTGACCTAGGTGAACCCTAGAACGATTAGGTGTGTGGTATTTTTGTGTCGTGATTGTTTTTGTCAATATTCTTTTTGTGTGTATATTTCATTCTTTTGTTAATATCTAACTATAAAAAAAAATCACATTCTTTTCCCCCCTCCTTTTCTCTGCCTTTCTTTCTTTCTCTCTTCATATCATGGGTACCCCACCTCGCAAAACTCTTGCCGAACTTTGGTACCCACAACCAGACATTACTTCTTACGGTTCTTGCTTTGGCCGAACGTCAAACGATCCCTCCATGCCCAAAATCTTTTTGAAAGATCGGATAGACGCGTCTAGGACAAACACTTGCCCTTCGCAATCCACTTTGTATCAACCTTTTCAACCTCCCCCACCCGCTTATGTTGATACCCCTTTTGCAAGTCGTCCTTTGTCCATCGCTGAACGTATTGAACAATCCCGTAGCCGATCTTTCACTCCTTTCACCACTTCAAATTCTTGGGATCAACAATTCCATTCACCTTCCTATCCAAATATTGATCCTGCTCCTGTCCAGCCATTCAGTTCCTACCAATCCTACCCTACTTTTTCACCTTCCCTAGACATTGCTTCAGAACCGCCATTTGGGAGTTTTCAGTATCCAAACAACTTTGAATCTTTTACTGAAACTCATTCACAACCCATGTCTAGTCTGGAACAGTCGTTGGAAGACTTTAGGGTAGCGTCAAGCCAACAGATGATGGATTTGAAAGCGTCCATGGCCGCTCTCATACAACCTACTGACCCGGTAGCTAGTTTCCAACTAGCTCCAAATTTTCCAATGTATGAAGAGGCGGTAGGACAGGCTGAGAATTTGAGTGGAGAGAGTGAGATATACCCACTTCCAAATCAAACCTACCCGTCCCAAATTGAATCCCACAACTCCTGTTTTGAAAGTCTATCGAGTATCCCACATGCTTTATCAATTGAAGATAGAATGATTAATGAGTTGTGCGACTTTGTAGTATTTGATTTACCAGATTGTGAAGGGTCCCTTCCAAGTGAAACCATTCCTAACCCTTTTGACCTCTACACCTCCACTTTAGAACCTGAATTGATTGATATCCATGCTTTTGTTAAGGTGTCTGAGAATATTGATTGTCACTTGATTAAGGATATTGACGCTGGGAATATTTTGGATGATGAACCCGCAGATTTGACTAAGTTTTTCTCTCCAATTCATCATCCCGAGTCATTAAATGTTTTTCCCGAACCCCATGTGCGTCTGGACTTTGATGAAATATGCATGGATGAGCTTAACTTTGAGGAGAATTTTGAGGATATTTTTGAGGATGAAATAGTTCTAGATGATGAGTCGGATTTTCCAATTCATTCTGTTCCTTTCACTGACTGTGTACACCCTCCAGAACCCTTAACCGATACCCTTCCTCAACCACTTCCCTCCATCCTTTCCATCGTTCCGACCTTGCAAGAACCCGTCTCACTTACACTTCATATGTCTGGTTTACCAAGTTCGGCGTACCCATGGTTTCTCACGATTCTTGAGGGATTTGACCCCATTTCTCGACGGGTAAATATATTAGCACAATCGCTTTTCACACATCGGTCATCACAAATTGTGCTAATCTATTTACTCCATTTGCACCCTCAAGTTCGTCTTCCACTTCTTTTTCCCTTCCGCCATTCTTCTTCCTCTCATATACCAAGACCGTATACCACTTCTATCTCCATACGGTCTTGCGTATTCTCCATTTCTTTTCTCTACGCCTTCTTTCACCAGCCACTACTTTATCATGATAAGATCTTTGAATGGTTGGTACTCACTTTTGGCCTGTGTAAGGCCTTCTACAGCCTGATACTGTTCTTTCCCCCCTAATCCTGAACTTCATCGCTTAATAGTGGAAACACTGTTTCACTTAAGTTTGGGGGGGACTCCTTTTTTGTATATATTTTTTGTTTTCTTTGTTGTATATAATTTGTTTCTAGGGAGCGCCGACAATTTTGACCCTCTTGGTGTAGCCTGACAGTGAGGGCACTGTCAAGTTTAAGTTTGGGGGTGTGCTCGGTAAGCTTTCTTCCTTCGCATTCATTTGCATATTTTGCATTTGCATACCTTATTAAAAACCCACAAAAATTAAAAAATTTCCAAAAAATATAAAAACTTTGTCGTCAAGTTAGCTAATAGGGTAACTTAGATCTTTATTCCGAAAGTTTAGTTGATATGATAGAAATAACTAAATTCTAGGCTTAGGGATTGAAAACCCTAAAAATAACCCTCATTCTGTCTAACTTTGGTAAGTATACGTCCTTACAGTTTTTTTGAGAAATAGGTAATTTTGAGTTCAGTTCTTGAGTTAAGTCAAGATGAGGGGAAAGTATTGAAGCTTTACTGAAGGATAAGTCTGAAAAATAGTTTCTTTTTTTGAGTTCAAATTTAGAAAGTATATACCCTACAACTGCACTTACACGTACCTTGAAACTTGGGATAGTAGAGGATACCTAGAAATACTTTTGCCTGAAAGCTTAGTATGAAAGAAAAAACGGTATTTAAAGTTAAACACCAAAAGAGCATATTGAAAAATATATCCGGTCTTGAAAAAGAAAAAGAAAAAGAAAAAAAGAAAAATAGAATAAAGTCAAGACCTGGAAACTGCTATTTACGCTTTAAGTTCACACATTCAGTAATCAGCCGTTAGTGCCTCAAGAAGCATTAATAGTCGCATGAAAGGTGTGTGAGCAAATCCGTCCATCCTTAATGAAAAGAAGTAGTATTTGGTATTAGGGCAAGGGTATTATAGCTTGAATTGAATTCTTGAGTGTAGGGGTGCAAATATACACACACGTAGGGGTATACAATTGATGTTTGGATAAGAGATAGAAATAAAGAATAAGACTTGTGTTTTCTGTAAAGTTGATAAAAATCCCTGATTTGAGGCCGCACTTTAGAAGGAAAACTCAGGAGAACCAACATCTTTCTAAGCTTTTTTGGAATGTATATGATCTAAGGTTAAACAGATAGGAGGTGTGAAACATAAGGGTTGGATATTTCTAACTTAGGATGATAGAGTTTCTAACGTAAATACTAAACTGTAGGAGTAGAATCAATGTTAACTTATGACACTAGCTTGACGGGATTTTGTGGGTGTAATCCGCTGAAAACCCTCAGGAGACAACACACCTCCTACTAGGGACACCTAGAGGTTTAACGGCTTGTTGCACGTGCTCAGTGCAATCGCGTTCCCTGCGAAAGTGCGGTTAGGATCTTATACTTTTTTGTGAATAATTGGTTTTGCTCGGGACTAGCAAAAGTTAAGTTTGGGGGTATTTGTTCATA
Organism: Agapanthus africanus; assembly: GCA_030015575.1. Lineage (NCBI taxonomy): Eukaryota > Viridiplantae > Streptophyta > Magnoliopsida > Asparagales > Amaryllidaceae > Agapanthus > Agapanthus africanus. Next base: position 239,211,722 of record CM057338.1, read on the forward strand.
CCAGAATATTGCATTTTATACCGCCCATTCTTACGCTCGTTTATTTATAGGCAGGTGCTTTTAATCAGTGTTTGCTATATATTTGCAGAATACTGGTTCTCAACTCTAAACAGTGAAATCTATGGAAAAGTACGACAAATTCCGGATTACTGCCAACAACAGATAAAACACGGTCTCCGCTCTCTATCCGTGTGTTGCCACATACCAGTTAAGGGACAAAATGGCAAATCGATTGTCATGTCATGCACAAGGCTCAAGGGCAACACAAGATCCAAGAAATCTACGCGGAGCTCGAGAAAATCATGGCAAAAGATCCACATCACATCACCCTTTGTTCTACTAAAATTCTGGAATAATTGTGAAGAGTTTATGAGAAAAGTCATATACCACATAGCAGACAACATGAAACCAGGGAAGCACCCAAAACCCGACCACCCAACTCCACCATAGGGCCGCGGATCCGCGGCCAATAGGGGGTCTAGGCCGCGGATCCGCGGCCGTATGGGCTCCACACTTTGTCGTGTTTCGGGGGCTGTTTGGTCATTTTATTTTTGGGCAGATGGTTGCCCTAGGTTTCCAGTTCCCCTTCTATAAATACTCCAGAACTGAGCTAAGCCAAGAGTCTAATTTTTGTGTTCATTCTTTGTTCCTCTTTTGTAGTTTTTTTGTGTAGTTCTTCTTCTTCTTCTTCATTCTTTCTCCATGAAAATTGTAGTGAGAGCTTTTTGAGTGGAAGATTAATGAAGATGAGGGTTTTTGTATCATTCTCTTTTGTTTAACTTCCCCTTGAGATTCTTGCTTTCTCTTGATCTTTCAACCTCTTCATTGAGCTTGAAAGGTTAAGAGTTTGTTATTGATCTCAAGGGTCGTATTTTCTTATGGAATTAGTGCTTCATTTCACATGCGTTCTTTACCCTTCTCTTGATCTTGCAACCTCTTGATTGAGCTTGCAAGTTTAAGGGTTGGCTATTGATCCCATGCTTGTCTTGAGTTCTAGTTTCTTGTTCTTTTATTGCTTATTTATTACTTGCTTTTTATTACCTTGCTTTACTTTCCTGCAATTTATATTCATGCACTTAATTACTTGTAATCTTTTCTTTTCCTTGTTCTTTTCTTTTGCTCTTTTTGGTTTCTTTTGTGAATGAATGTAATTATTATTGTTAAGAAGAAATACGGTATTGTAAGTTAAGATTTTCTTTTCTCATTTCCTTTTCCCGTTATTTTCCATTGAACTCCGTCCAAACCATACGCAAGCGCTCCGTTAGGCACCCTACCCCAACAAGGTAACGGTGACTCCTAACCGCGACCGGTTGCGTTCGGTTTGGCCGGAGGCGAAAGCAAGAGACAAGAACGGAAGGACAAGGGTAAATAAGCCGTATTCCATGAATACCGCGCTTAAATCCCCTAATCCACGTTGTTGCCGATTGCTCTAGCTTCAATTGGTCAAGACTCGGCTCAAAGGTTTTGAGTACGGATTTCTTTAGCTTATAATCTCGTATCTTTTTCTTAACAACTTTATACTAGCAAATAATACACATAGGTTAGATCGAACAAACATACACAAATTCTTTATTGACTCGTCTAAAGCAAGAACGGACATACAACCATCTCCCTGTGGATCGACCCGTGCTCAACCGGCTAGCTGCATAGCGACACCGTCCTGATCGCGGTAAACTTTAGAACTTTGAACATCCGACACGCCAAAAGCGTGCGATGTTGCGTCTGCTGTATCAAGATAAATGTCGCGGTTGTCTCTAGGTTGTTGGGGAACCGTCGAGGCTTGGAACTAGGGATTTTTTCCTTGGCTCCGTTTGGTGATGTTGCGTTTGCTGTAACGAGATGAATGTCGAGGTGATCTCTAGGTTGTCTGTGAACCATCGAGATTTGGAACTAGGGACTACGCCGTGGCTCCGTTTGGTGATGTTGCGTCTGAGTCTTGCTGGAATGAGGAGGAACGCTGTTGTGGGTCTCCAAGCTGTAGATGTGGCCGTCGAGACTTGGAACTAGGTACTTTGCCATAGCTCTGTTGTTTTGACCGTGAGGTCTTTCGTTGACGTTGCGTCTGCATCCTGCTGGACTGCGAAGGAACGTCGTTGTTGACATTGCGTCTGGTGTAATGAAACGAATGCTGAGGTGGAATTGGGATTTTGCCATCACTCCGCCTTACTGACGTTGCGTCTGCTGTAACGAGACGAATGTCGAGGTGGTCTCTAGGTTGTCTGGGAACCATCGAGATTTGGAGTAGGGGCTTTTCCGTAGCTCCAGGGTTGATTACAGCGTCTGAATCCTGCTGGAATGGGGAGGAACGCTGTTGATGATCTCTAGGCTATCCCTGAACCGTCGAGATTTGGCTTCGTTTTCTGATGAAGCTTGATGGGATGATATGGTTCCCTCTTTGTTTGCCCCCCTAGATTGTATACATGGATCGATGTGATCTCACATGTAGGGCAAAAAGTTTCACTTTTTTCATTTTTTTTTATTTCTTTCCGCGGTGCTCTATCATTTCAACTTTTATATGCGAAGGTCGCGATTGCCCAATCATTTCGGCTATTTTTCGCGGCGCCCAATCATTTCGGCTATTTATTTTATTTTTACTCGTTTTTTATTGTGAGTTGCCCAATCATTTCGGTTATTTATTTTATTTTTACTCATTGCTTTTTATTACGAGTTGCCCAATCATTTCGGCTATTTTGCATGTATACATTTTTACTTGCTGATTTTGTTGCAAGTTGCCCCATCATTTCGGCTATTTCGTATGCATGTGTGGCTTGCTAGCTTCTTTGCTGCAAGCTTGGAATTAAACACCGATTTCGGCATCAGCACCGCTACAACTGGGATATTGCCAGGAGCGAATCATCATTTGCCTCCGTCGATATCGAACAAAGGTGGCTTAGTGAACAGGGTTAGGATCCTGTCGACTAAGGCTTTTGATTTCATGAGCCGTAAGGGTCTCATAAAGGTTTTTCTCCCTACGAGTCGTGAGGATCTCGTAGGTACGTTTTCTCCTTAAGAATCGTGAGGATCCTTAAGTGCATGTTCTCTTATAAGTCGTAAGGATTTTACAAGAGTGTTTTCTCCTTATAAGTCGAGAGGACTTACAAGGGTTGTTCACCATGTAGACATATCCCTAGTCATGGATGGGACCTTATTAGGGGAATATTTATTCGTGCCCGTGGATTGTATACAAGGGTCAGCACTGAGCCGCTTGTAGGGCAGTGTTGGAGGTTGTGGTGGCCGCTTAAGAACAGGTTCAGATCCCTGTAGCTTAAGACTTTTGAATCTTATGAGCCGTGAGGGTCTCATAAGAGGGTTCTCCTTACGAGTCGTGAGGATCTCGCAAGTGTAATTTCTCCTTAGGGATCATGGGGATCCCTAAGTGTGTTTTTCCCTTGTGAGTCGTAAGGATCTCACGCAGGTGGTTTCTCCTTACAAGGTAGAGCAGACCTTGCAAGTGTCTTTTAACGAGATCACGCCCTTTCGGGTTTTCACAAAACTCGCCGGTAGCCATGCTGTTTTTACTCACGGAGCCCTTTCAGGTTTTCATCCGTGCCCATCTCGCTTGTGGACGTACCGTTTTTTTTAACACGTCGTCCTGGAGAGCCCTTTCAGGATCTTATAGGTAAGTTTTTTTTACCACGTCAGCCTGAGGATGCCGCGGGTTGGTAGTAGTTTAACGACGTTTCGGTCATAAGTCAACGTACGATTACGCAGCTAGATTTTGCCACAAATCTTCGCATGTTTTGTGTCGGAGGTGGATTCCTTGAAGAGAGGGCTGAGGGCGATTTCTTCGTCAGAGTCGCTTCCAAAGGTGACAACTTGCGATCCCTTGGTGTCGGCTATGTGACAGTTGCCAGCAGCTCTTTCGCGCTCATCTGTCGTGCTTTTCTGTTCCCGATGAGCCTTACGCTTCACTCGTTGAACGTGTCGTCGATGGGCAACATATCCCTGCCACCAGTTTTTAAAGGCTATGCACTCCTCGGTAGGGTGTGCAATCCTCTGATAGTATAGGCAGAAGTTAGGATATATGTCCGCTTCATCAAGACGTATATTGCCAGGGGAATTTCCTTTGAAAGATGGCAACTTCATTCCTATTGCCAAGGCCCTAGCGAATCGTTTCCTTACTTTAAGCTTGCCTTTGCTGGCGATAGGGATGCTTTGCTCCAGTTGGGGTGTCTCGACCTTTTTCTCCAGTCGTCGGCGTTTGGCTTTTTCGAATATAGCCAGTTCACGCTCTCGATTGGCTTTGCTTTTCTGATGTGCTTCATTCAGTAGCAAGTCGATCATCTCGTCATACGGTTCCAAGGGCTTTGGCTTCGATCCTGCTCCCAGCTCTTTTATGTTGTCTTCTATCGCCGAGTGCGTTTCTTCATTAGTTAATGCCGAATGAGAGATCATGTGGCAACTTACCACATAGTCCTCAGATTCTTTTGACGAGTCATCCTTGTCGTTATTGTCGTTATCTCCGCTCTCAAGGATATTGTTGAGAAATTCTTGGAGTGTGACCGGGGTCCGCGCCTTTTGGTTATATTCTTCCAGAGCATCAATCTGTTTTTGCAGGTCTGTGCGCCTGTTATCAAGCTTCACGGGCTTTTGGGTCTTCTTCTTCTTCTTCGAAGACTTTGACGGCTGGGTGCGAGCGCTTTGACTATCACCACCAATTTTTGTGGTTGGGCGCGGTTTCAGCATTCTCTCGACGATCTCGGGTTCCAGTGGATTTTTCCACCTGATTTCCGGGCACGTTTGGAGATCCTTCAGAATTCTTTTCGTTTTTGCCGAAAGAACAACTTCCCATAGGGCTTCCCTTATGAATGAGCACGATGCCCCCGGCACGTCCACTTTTTTAGGGACGTGAGGTTGTGGCGGGTTCACCTTCCAGTTTTCGGATAATGCGAACTTGCCTTGTTGGTATTGGTCCTCAATCCAGCCTTTTAAGACGAAGCAATTTTCGATTGGATGGCTTACTGCTTGGTGGTAAGGGCAGTAATTAGGATTGTTGACATCGTCTGGCTGCAACGGACGTTTTGGATCTGGCAGATTGATGAGTCTGTTGCGCATTGCCAGCTCGAACAGTCTCCTCATTTTATCTTGGGGAAATGAGTAAGGACGTCTTAGTCTCTCCTCGAGGGTTGGGCGTGGACGCATATTGTTTTGGCGAACAACCGGCTTTAAGTTGCTCGGCTGTTGTTGAGTATTGGCGACAAAAGTTGCTTTTCCTTTCCCTTTTTCATTTCGAGAGTCCGGCTTTGGAGGAGACGGTCTATGACCCATCTGGTCCATTTGGATCAGCTTGTCAATCAAGGCCTGGAAAGTAGTTGGCTTGAAAAACATCATGAACTGGGAGATGGTCGCCTGCGGATCAAGAGTGCCTACGAACATGCCCACCGTCGGCGCTTCTTCGATGCGCTGTTCGCATTTCGACCACAGATTCCACCATCGTATTGCGTATTGAACACATGTCTCGCCCGGCTTTACCCTGGCATTAATTAGTGCGGTTATTAGGGTACGCTCGCTAGCGCTCGTGAATCTTTGTGTAAATAACAGCTCCATCTCCGCAAAAGTTTTGACGGAGTCGTTGGGAAGTTCGGAGTACCACTCGAATGCCGTTTCCGACAAGCTACCTACGAATTGGCGAAGTAGCAATTTATCATCATCTTCGGTGTTGCCACATAAAGCCCTGAACTGGGCGACATGCTGGTGGGGATTGCTCGTCCCTTTGTATACATGAAATTTAGGGATTGTATATCCCGGCGGGTACTTTATTTGGTCATACCAGCCTGGATATGGTCGCCCAGTTTTAACAACTTGGCCGGCCACTTCATTCGCCTGGTGAGCTCGTATTTGTTGAGCGATGTAGTCATCCAGAGCGGCCTTGGAAATGGTTTCCTCTTTGGCTGCTGAAAGAGCCGGAGGAGGGTTCGATGTCTCCCCTCTGTCGTCTTCAATGATGATCGGAGGGTCTTCAGCTGGAGGTTTTGGCTGTAACATCATCCCGACCATGTCTTGGAAGAGAAGCGCCATTTGTTTTATATTAGCCGCTTGTTCTGCTGCTTCTCTGTCCTTCTTTTCGAGAACTCTGCGGAGGAAGTCAGTATCGGTTTCTTGTTCATGACGCTGCTCTGATGACGCATCCGGGCTTTCTTTTGGCCCAGTGAGTGCGGCCATTTACGTTAGGATTTCTTGAAGCTTCTGTTGCTGCTCCTGGGCTTTTGTCATGGATCGGGTGAGCGGTCGGTGACCCGTAGAAGTGCGGCTTTCGTCTTTTCCGGAAGCCATATAAACAGTATGCACCATTATGCCCCCAGACTTCGGGCGTTTGGGCTCAGCATCTTTACGGTTTGCCGCAGTCACAGGGGCTTTCTTTGGCCTCCTTCTCTTTTGAGCGGTTGACGTTGAGGGGGCTGTTGCAACGGGCACCCAGGTAGTTGTCGTCCTTTGCGGCTTGACAGGACGGTTCTCTTCATGCTGAACCTTTAGCTTTTTCTGTTGGCGAGGGTAATCTTGATCAATTACTGAGTCCTGAGCCTGTCTCCATACTTTGTAAATTTTGGAAGAGAGCCGCTGAGAGGGTTGTTCCGGTAACGCCTTCGGTGCATTCTCCACGGGTGGAGAAGATCTTTTCAGTACGGCGGTGGGCGAATTCCTGTGCACCCTGTTAAGCAGCTCGAAACTGTTCCCAGTTGGAACAGCAGCATTGACTTCCACCGTTGGGGCTGGTGGAGTTATCCCAGAGGGGGAGTTGCCCCCAGCCTTCCTTACTCGGCGCCAGTGGCGACGTCGAGCGTGTCGAGCCTTTGGGACTGTTTCAGCTTTAGGGGTGACTTCGTCATGCCCCCTATTCTGGTGAGGCGCTGCTGGTACCAGTCTCTTAAAGACCAACGTCCGTTGAGCAGCAGTATCCAATCTGTCAAAGACAGACCTTTGAGCAGGAACGGGAGCCGGAGTGGCCAGCCTCGTAAAGACTGATCCTTTGACGGGGGAAGCTTCTTTAGTGACCTCGAGAGCAGGAATGGCTATCCGCTTTAGGATGGCCGCTTCAGGTATCGTGGTCTTCTTGACAATCCCATTGGAGTTCAGGCTCAACCTATCGAAGACTGATGCTGTTGGCTTGACATCAGATGACCCGTTGAGAGGGGCCGTGGTGGTAGTGAGCCGATCAAAGACCGACTACTTTTGCGCTTCTTGCAGCAGCGGGATGTTAACGCTCACTGGTGGGAGCATAGTCCCGAAGAACAACCCGGTGGTAGCCTGCGTTACCTGCTCTACCGGCATTGTGAATAGGGAGGTCGCCTGGGACCCGTAAGCTATACTTCCAGATGAGGCGGAACGTGAGTTGCAGTTGCAGCTGGAGAAGTTGGAGGCCATTGATGTTATGTCTTCTGCACGGTAGCAAAACCAAATCTTAGTAGCTCGGACCCAAGGGCAACCATATCAAACCGTGATTCGTTCGCGAACATGACACACGAAGTGTGGAGTGGAAAGAGGAAGAGGTCCCACCGGGCGTGCCAGAATCTGTTCCCCGCCGAAAGACGCGCGAAGACGCTGTGAACGTCTTGCCTGAATTTCGGGGCAGATGCTAACTGGTGCTATCCGTCCACCTCTCCGAAGATGCCAAGTTGATTTATGGCACCATGTATCGAAGGTTTAAACGGATGCGGCCGATATAGCAGACTTCGTCAGATTCCCCCTCGTTTGAGGGGTTTTTGATTGTGGGGACGCTCTTCCCTGCAGGCGCAAGCCCCTGCAGTTAATTACGCTACCGCATCGCGGTAACAACTTTTTTCTTCTCCAGATGGTCACTTCGTGTCATGGGTGTTTGTTTTGTTTGTGGTTGCCCGTGGATTGTATACGGAGACTAATTTATATTGTCGCCCGTAGGGCGTGGATTAGTCCAAATCCGTATTTTCTTAGATTTGGGTTTTGGTTTGGGTTTAAGGATACGTTAGTCTCATTTGATACTAAGATCAACTTAAACGTTTGTTAAGGATACTTTAGTCTAATTTTAGAGTAAGATCGACTCAACGTTTGTCAAGGACACGTTAGTCCAAATTTAGACTAAGATCAACTTAACAGGATCATTTAGATCCAACAAAAGAGCATTTGAACTCTATTGTTTAGTTTAAGGACAGTGCGGTCGATTACCAGTTTAAGGACATGGTGGTCCAAGGTTAAAGACGTCATAGTCCGTGAGTTTAAGGACCCCACAGTCCACGGTTAAGGACATCATAGTCCATGGGCTTAAGGACCCCACAGTCCAGGTTAAGGACATCGTAGTCCATGAGCTTAAGGACCCCACAGTCCAGGTTAAGGACATCGTAGTCCGTGAGTTTAAGGACCCCACAGTCCAGTTTAAAGACGTCATGGTCTATGAAATGTATGGTTGTCGGGACCCGTCACCTCTCTGAAGACGTTGAGGGATTACAACGACAAATATCAGAGGAGTGAAGAGATGTACCCTCGAACCGATGTGAGTTGGTCGAAAGATCTGTAGTCCAATTTGGGACTAAGATCTATTAAATATTCGTGAGCAAATGGGCTCAATTAAATATAAGTTGAGAACTTATGGCCAATATTGGGCTAAGTCCAATAAATGTTTAACATTTTCTTATTCTGGGCTGTTGAGCCTTCATTTGGGCTTGGCCCTTTTAATCAATGCTGAGCATTAGATCTTGACACTTTTTTTGTATTGAATGCAGAGCATTCATCAAAACAATTTATGTTCTGTCATCGCAACACGTGGCGCGCCAGGCGCTTTGCGCCAGTTAAAGAGCGCAATGTGCTTCTGCCAAGTAGCGCACACGAGAAGGACACGTGTCGCACTTGGCGCTAAGCGCCAGATGATGGGCACATTGTGCCAGTTTATGAGCGCTAAGCGCTAGTCCGTGAGCGCATTACGCTATCAATTTAGTGGCACACTTGTGAATGACACGTGGCGCGCCTGGCCCATGAGCGCAAGCCCATGAGCGCAATGCGCTATTTCAGAAGCGCAAAGCGCAAGTTGCATACGTGGTTGACACGTGGCGCATTTGACGCTGAGCACCGATCCAAGGAGCGCAGAAGCGCATTTTAAGAGCGCAAGGCGCATTTCAATAGCGCAAAGCGGATTTGATCAATTTTTATGATCTGTGAACAAATTTATGTTCTTTTAAAAGAGACTTTGTCTCAAGATTCAAGAACAACAGTTCTTATTTTTTTTTGAAAGGGCTTTGTCTTTATAGATCAATGATCTGTGTGAAGAATATGTTCTTCTTTTATTATGTGATGAGATCTTTTGATCTTTTTTATGAAAGATTTTGGTCTTTGTGGATCTATGATCTTTTAAGAAGATAATTCTTCTTTTTATGAGATGATTTCATCTCTGTGTTCATCATTCATCATCTTTACCTTGAATAAATAATCTTCTTTCAAAAGCTTGCTCTTTTTCTTTGAATTTTTCAAAGTTTATTGGGGGGATTTCTCTATATCAGAATTGAAGTCTTGGGGCCTTTATATAGGGCAAGCTGATTCGTTGAATCAGTTAAAGAGATCTTTCTCTGATTGATTTGGGGATGTTTCCCACCATTGGATCTTTGATCCCGGGGCTTCTGTTTTACAGAATGCAATCTTCTTTTTTTTAACAAGATTGAAAAGATCTTTCCATAACAGAATTTTAATTCTGATTAATTAATGATTTATCATTATTATTAGATCTTTTGATCTAACGGTGGGGAATTTTATAATTCCAGCGCTGGCGCACCCGTGCTTTGCACGTGGTGTGCTTGATCAGAGCACAGCGCACTTTGCTCTAGCTCACCTGTGTTTGACACGTGGTGCGCTGCTCAGAGCGCAGCGCAGCCTGCGCTAGCGCACCCGTGTTTGACACGTGGCGCGCAGCGCGCCTAGCGCTAGCGCACACATGGTGCACTGCCTAGGACGCAGCACACCTGGCGCTAGCCATCCGTGTTTGACACGTGGCGCGCAGCGCGCCTAGCGCTGGATCTGAACCGTTGCTTCAATTTTTGAATTTTTGAATTTCAAAACAGAGCTTTGCTCTGATTGGGGGAAACAGGTACATCATATAAAAAAATGATGAATGAATGCATGTTATTCATAAATTACAAATTTCTAATCGATACAAAGACGGTTATTGAGAAGGAGGCGTTTTCAACAAATCAGCAAGCCGCTCGTACACTACTCTCAACTCCTTTTCATGGTCAGCCGCCGCGGCAGCTTCGCTTCGGCTCGGGCCCGCTGTTGCAAACAGGACGAAAGCTTTTCGTCAGTTCCCAGCATGACAGCTTCGCCGTCCTGCACGACCCGTTCTACAGAGTCAAGCGCCTGTCTCAGCGTCAACCCATCCGAAATACACCGCTGGAGATTGTCAAAGACGGCTTTCAACTGCACAGCATTCTCTTCAACCTGGGCGCGCAACCGGGCAGATTCGCTTGAAGCTACTTCATGTTCCTTTCGCCTTAGGGTCGCTTCTTGTTCAAAATGGCGGATGAAAGGAACACTACTCTCGACCCACGCGGCCCGCTGGGAGTTCAAAGCCGATACTTCAAGAGCGGGATGCCTGAGCTCAATCTCATGCGGGCAGGCCTCGATCTTTCTACAGTGATTAACCCAAGACTCGACGACACCTTCACCATGGAAGTTCACGAGCGTCGCCAGCATAGGATTAACCTCAGCAGCAAAATCTGCAGCGAATGCGAGAGCCTCGGCATCAAGATTCTCGACGAACTTGCTCAACATTCACAGGTTAGTCGCAGCGTCCCTGGAAGATGGGCGTTTAGTAAAGGGCCCTGCCGGCATTGGGATTCGAGACTCGAAGGGAGCTGGTGCCGATGCGATTGCTGCAAAATAAATTATGGTCAAATATCGACTCGGGAGGTGAAGGAAATACACGAGCAATGGAGTCTACTATACCGGTTGCGGCAGGCGGCAAAATTGGGAGTACCGGAGGTGCGGCTATCCCCTCGTCTCCTCCTCCGATCCGTGACGCTGTGATCAATATAAAGAAGACTTAGCAACCATATGGCTATTCGTAAAAGAAATAGACATTGGCTAAAGACTATACTCACCAACATCAGCAGGTGGAGCAATTTTCGATTGGAAGGAGAAATGCGGGTTCAGCACCTGATATAGGTGGTCAAAAAGGACTCCTGCAGAGTTGCGACAATATACTATCAATACAAGCAAGATGATATCCACAGTTAAACCAAATAAGTCACAAATCCATACCTTCCAACATTTGAGAGGACACGGGAGAAGATGAAGGGACGGTGACCGTCAGAGCAGCGACTGGTGACGCGTCTTCAGATGGCACAACCTCGGGATTCACCGCGCCTGTGCTCAAGACAAACAATATATCATTAGAAGGGCTGAACAAGATTGAAAAGCTCGAAAATAGTGACTCGGCAATTACCTGATAAATCAGGGACCGAGACCATGGCGGAGGCATCGCCAGGTGTAACGGCTCCTTCGCTCTCTCTCACAGGAGTATATTTCGTGCCCATAACTTCATCCCCTGACTCGACGAGGGCCGTCATGACGCTTGCAACGCCCGGCGATGCTAAGGAACCACAGGGAGAAAGGGCAGCGGTTTGGGCAGTCCCAGACTCCCGAGAGAGAGTAGACACTTCGGGCTCTATGGTCGCCGTCTTTTCACCTGCCACCTCACCGCCAATACTTGGCCCTGCAAGATATGGTATATAAGAATTTCCAGATCGAGTGCTAATAAAAAAAGAGACCGGGCATTACGTTACCTTGCGATAGATTCTCGATTGCCTCCCGAGCCGCGCGCACAACCTGTCTATGGGCGGTAGACAGGGCAGCTGAAGCACCCTCTGAAGGAATAGCGGCAGATGGAATGGTGCTTGAGCCCGCACCCACGGCCAAGGTGGCATCACGTTCCTTTGCTGCGCGCTTCCTGCGTTTCCTTTCGGTTTGAGCCGTGAGGACCGATCTTCTCAAGACATCTGACAAGGGGATACCGTCGCCGTCATCTGAACCAAGTTCTACCTCCGGCGCCGCTACGGCGTCCATCATCGTCTGTTTTAGCGAAGCCTCTTGCGATGGCTTAGGGATAGCCGTGGCTGTGGTAGCCTGCTCTAGCAATGCTGCTACATCACCGCTTGTGATCGGCGCTACACCTGGAATATTTTGAGCTGAAGTGGTCCCTACTGTAAGATGAAAGAAAGGGTCAGAGAACGAATAAAGAAAGGAATAAAGGCACAATGAGCTGAACTATACCTAAGCCCAAAGAAGCGCGGGGCCTCTCTTCCTCTTCAAATGTTTTGAGGGAAGCCGCTAGAGCCTCTTCAGCAGAGATACCTGTTGAAGAAGAAAACATCAGTAGAAGCATAATAAAAGAAGATAGCCGCGGAAGAATGTAACTGAAGTATACCTGACTTCACAATAGTAATTAGTGCCACTTCATCGCGAGCCAGTCGCTCAGAAACCAGAAAGGCAGAAAGGCAGCCTGGAGATCAGTATCATCCGCAGGCGTGATGAATAAACCCTCATTAGTGCCACACTCACACAAGCCCTCGCTGTAGGGAGTATGGGGCTCCTGGCCGAGTACAACGTCAGCAGAAAAGAGTGGCTTCTTCTTTTTCTGTGAGTGAACGCCGGCAGCCGATAACACGAGCTTGCGCATGGCGGGTATTTTTGGGCGACGAGTCCCGATTTTGGCACCAACGCCAGACTCCGGGGACGCTGCAGCTGTCGTTTCCATAGGGGCATGGGGCAGAGGCTTCTCAGGAAGAGTGTGCGGGACCGCGACCACAGCAACTTCTCTTAAGGGATGACGAACGATGGTCCGTCGCTTTAGGGGAACAGTTGGATTACCAGCAGGGGCTGCACCCTTGCGATCAAACAGCAACCGCTTTTCTTCCCTAATGACAGCACCCGTCACATGCTGGTACCACGCCACGTATGCGTTCGTGGCTTTCGGACACAACTCGGCTCACTGATAAGGAAGTTGGACCCGATATTTAGGCGCATGAAGTGGTGCAACGCGCTCCGGATACCCTCTTCAGTAGCAACTGGTTCTGCCAGGAAGGCCTCGAGGGGAACACCCTGGTTATAACCCGACTGTTGGGCAAAACGGTGCGGGTTGTACCTCATGAAAAGCGCCGAGTCACTTTGCCTGAAAACTAAGAAGCCCGGCCTAATCAAGTACAAATGCAAGATCTCCCGAGCCTTCAACGTGGGAGCCCCGTCTTTTAAGGTGTCACGCAGCGGTTGCACCACCTTAGTCGACTCCTTGCCGATAGTCAAGACCCTATCGACAAAGGTCATGCCATCCCCGACCATACGTGGGTGAAAGACCAAGCCTCGAGCCTTTCGCTGTGACGGATCTAAAGCAGAAGAGTCAACCAGGGACATGACCCGAGGAAAATTATAAATGTCGTAGAAACGAGGCCGTTTGGACTCCAAAAGCACCAAGCATATGCAGCTCGATCCACGACGTGAAATAATGCATCGGAAGATTTACGGGTTGTACCCCCGGCTGAGTGGTGTTTGCCGCTGAGCTGAGGCCATGATACAAATGAGCCAGCCCAGCGATCCCGACGGCAACCCGCGTCCCTTCAACCATTCGGTGAGCCGGGTAGAAAATGGGCAGCCTCATATAGCGAGGGTGCGTTGGGAGCACAAACCAGTTTAGCCATAGCCCGAGGAACCCCAAAAAGAACGCCTCTTCGTCGACGTCAGAAGTTGCGAGCTCTGTGAAAGAGACGATCGGGGTGTCGGGGAGAAAGAAATTCCTCTGATCCGCTTCCACTGTCGGCTGTTTGTCCAAACCAAAGCCAAAGGGATCGTCGAGTTTGGCGAATTTCACGGCTTCCTTCGACAGGACTTCTTGGCGGAGAAAGCGGGCAATAAAATCTGTGAAGCTGATGCCATGCCTTCCGGACTCCAGGAACAGACTTTCATAAATGTTTAACACTTTGATTAAGCTTGGGAATCGGTGTTGAATGGCATTCTCTGGGGTCAGACCCATCACTACTGATCGGGTGGCGAAAATGTACTTGTCAGGGGGTAATATCTCCTCGTAATGTTCTCCTCTGACAGGTAAGCCGGAGATCTCCGCGAACTCCTCCAAAGAGATTGAAACTTCCCGATCTGATAGAAGAAAGGTATGAGTCGGGACGTTCCATTGTTCCAAGAAAGCTTTGACCTACCATACAGGAGGCGTTGAATACTGGAAGAGAGACGCATAAATCGCGGGGTACAACTCGAGCTTCAGCAGCAGCGATTTCTTGACTGACAAGATGTATCGAGCCCACTGTAGATATCCGGCTGAATGGCGAGGAGTCAAGCCAATCATGTACGCTTGTCCCCAAGGGCATGACTTGCCTTGACATATGCGTCGCCCGAAGATATCCAAAGCCATTAGAGGCAGTACAGGTATTGAAGCCATAGAGGGCTGAAGGCGACCCGCCGAAGTCCAGTTGACCTCCTATACGGCATAGTTCACTTGGGGTAAGTCGGCGTAGTGAATAGCGGAGATCGGCTCTGAATGTGTCACACAAGAGAAGCTGCGTCAACTCTGAATGATTTGGTTGTACCACAACCCCCATAAATGAAGAGACTTCTGCTCCGGGTCGTGATCTTTGATCAGTGCAAAAACTTTCTGGTCTACTGGCGCGTCAGCAAATGCGCTCTCCGGACGAACAAATGGGAAAGAAGTGTCAAAAGACATGGTACCTGCCCGAAAAAGAACAAGGGTTAGATGTCAATGGTACAGTCCAAATTCTGACATTTGGTACTTTAAACTTGTACCACACTGCAATGCAGTGGAAAGGGACCAGAGGGGACCCACAAAATCAAGGTGGCGGCTCATCATTGATGAGACAGTCACTCATTAAGGAGGGATCCTAAAAGGATTCTCATTTAATGAGAGGCTCATTGGGCCAAGAAGTAACTCCCTCGAGAACAGCGCTCTGCAACAGAAATGACATCTGTCAAAATTAGTGATGAAGGGAATAAAAATCCCCCCCAAAATCTAAAGAGCTATGCTCTGTGAAAATGATGGAGTAATCCATCAAAAAACCCTAAAAAGCAAAGATTTTACTGAGATAAAAACTCCGAGATCTCTAAGATCTGCAAAACGAACTCTAAGAGTTCTTCATTAATGGGTTAAGAAACCCTAAAATCCACTTTAAGATCTATGATCTAAGAAGAGCAAGGCTCTGTTAATGGGTAAAACCCTAGAATATGAAACGATTCCTTCAAAGATTTGATCCTTACCAAAATTTTTGGCAAGGTTCTGACTCTAGAAGAGTTTCTTAAGGCAGAGAGTTTAGCTCTGAAGGAGAATTAAATTCTCAAGAACAAGAAAGCAAGAAGATGAACAGTAGTCATCGCAAGGGCCAAATGCCCTATTTATAGGCGCTGGAAGTCGATCCAACTTCCAAGTTGATCTAACGGTGGAAAAGCTGCTACCGCTGCACTCACATGTAAGATACGTGAGCGCAACGGTTGGGGGGCATTTGTTTCCCTCAATCAGAGAGCAAAGCTCTGTTCAAAATTTGAAATTTGAACTGAGGCAGCGCCTCAAGTGCAAAGCACGAGAGCGCTGACGCCAAGAGTTAAAGACTCTGAGGCAGCGCCTCACGTGCAAAGCACGAGAGCGCCAGCGCTAGAACTAAATGTTCTCCACCTTTGGATCAAAGATCCAATGAAGATAATAAATCATCAAATTACAGAATTAAATTATGTTGAGGAAATACTCTTCAAATCTTTCCAAACAAGAAAGATTGTGCTATGTAAATCAGAGCACCGTTAGATCAAAGTTCCAATGGTAATAAAAAATCACCAAGATACAGAATAAGTTCTGTATGGGGAAATATTTTCCCAATTTTGCTAAAAACATGAAGATGTCTTCTGTAAAACAGAAGTCCTTAGATCAATGATCCAACGGTGGATAAAATCCCCAAATCAATCAGAGAGCTCTCAATGAGAGATTTCCTTAACTGATTCAACAAATCAGCATCCCCTATATAAAGGACCCAAGACTTCAAGTTTTGCACAAAAGAACCCCCCTATAAACTTAAA
Source organism: Agapanthus africanus (assembly GCA_030015575.1). Taxonomy (NCBI): domain Eukaryota; kingdom Viridiplantae; phylum Streptophyta; class Magnoliopsida; order Asparagales; family Amaryllidaceae; genus Agapanthus; species Agapanthus africanus. The sequence continues at coordinate 239,227,760 of CM057338.1, forward strand.
GTTCTCAAAAAAGAAAAGGAGAAGAGCAGGCTCTAAGAAGAAGAATTTTCTTCAAGGTAAAATAATGATAAGTGAGATCATAGCATCTCCTCTATATTTGAGAGTTTAACTCTCACATCAGAAGAACTTAGTTCTTTTTCCAGATCATAGATCTATAAGACAAAGTCTTTCATAAAAAGAAGAGAGATCATAGCATCTCCTCCACATCTAAGAGTTTAACTCTCATATCAGAAGAACTTGGTTCTTTTTCCAGATCTCAGATCTATAAGACGAAATTTTTCACAAAGGAGAACCAAATTCTCAGAGAATTGAATTGGGCAGAACAAAAAAAACTCGGTGCTTAGCACTCAAATCTGGCACTCAGCGTTGAGTGCTCCACGTGCTCCTCACGTGGGTACTATTTAATAAGAAGTTCTTAGCACTCAAATCTGGCGCTCAGAGCCGAGCGCTCCACGTGCTTCTCATGAGGGCGCTATTTAATAAGAGCGCTCAACACTCAAATGATGGCGCCAAGCGCTCCACGTGCTCCTCACGTAGGTGCTACTCAAAATAAAAAGTACTTAGCACCCAAATGCCGGCGCTCAGCGCCAAGCGCTCCACGTGCCCTTCACGTGGGCGCTGCTCAAAATAAAAAGAGCGCTTAGCGCTCAAATGCTGGCACTCAGCGCCAAGCGCCCCACGTGCCCCTCACATGGGCGCTACTTAACACAGAGCGCTCTGCGCTCCTCAAGAAAAGCCTAGCGCCATGAAGAGTGTTCAGCACTCATAAAAAACAAAAAAAAAGTGGGTGTCAGTATTCACATAAATGTTTAGCATTATGTGCACAGAGAAAGGACTGTGTCCTAGTAAGTGTCTAACACTTTATAAAAATAGGGGAATGACAAAAACTAAGTGAGCTGAGCCCAAGGTTGGCCAACCCCCAAAATCGACCGAGCCCATAGGTCTTCTTCTAAATTGGTCTTAGTCCCAAACAAGACCATCGATCTTCTGACGAATATCCATTGGTTCAAGGGTACATCTCTCCACACCACTGATACATGTCGTTGTAATTCTTCAACGTCTTCAGAGAGGTGGAGGGTCCCAATAACCAATAATTCTTGGTATACCCCCGAACCAACAAACTATAAACCCAATGGACCGCAACGTCCCTAAAAACTAAATTGTGGACCGCAACGTCCTTAAAACTAAATTATGGACCGTAACGTCCCTAAAAACTAAATTGTGGACCGCAACGTCCCTAAAACTAAATTGTGGACCGTAACGTCTCTAAAAACTAAATTATGGACCGCAATGTCCTTATAAACTAAAGAAAATCCTGTTGAGTAGATCTTAGTCTAAAATTAGACTAATGTATCCTCAACAAACGTTTGAGTTGATCCTAATCTAAAACAAGATTAACGGTTCTTAAACAAACCCAAACCCAAATCTAAGAAAATACGGATTTGGACTAATCCACGCCCTCCGGGCGACAGCATAAATTAGTCTCCATATACAATCCATGGGCAACCAAAAATAAAACAAACAAACACAACACGAAGTGAACATCTGGAGAAGTAAAAAGTGGTTATCGCGATGCGGTAGCGTAATTAACTGCAGGGGCTTGCGACTACAGGGAAGAGCGTCCCCACAATAAAAAAAACCCATCACAATGAGGGAGAATCTGACGAAGTCTGCTACAACGGCCGCATTCGCCTAAACCTCCGATACATGGTGCCATAAATCAACTTGGCATCTTCGGATAGGTAGACGGATAAAACCAAATAGCATCTGCCCTCCAAAATTCAAACCAGACGTCCTAACGTCCCGGCCGCGTCTTTCGGCGGAGAACAGCCCTCGAAAAGAAAATCGAGGGTATACATCGGGAGGGTCATCTTTCAAATGAGGGGGCCAGGTATACTGCCGACTCGCTTACGAAGCCCTTCACTGAAGAGCTGCTCACTGTACGCGTCTCGTCCAGGAATAAACCTCCAAAAGTGGCCCTCTTTGACGGGAAGTCCGACCCAAAAGACCACCTGGACTCGTTCACGACGGGCATGAGCTTCCAGGACAACTCTGACGCTGCCCAATGCCGAGCGTTTCCCACCACTCTCATCCGGGCTGGACGAGACTGGTTCCGAGGACTCACGCTACGCTCCATCTCTATCTTTGATGAGCTGGCCGCTCAGTTCCTCGGGCATTTCGTCGGGAACAGATGACGGAAGCGGACTGTTGATTACCTCTTCACTATAAAGAGCGGGGACAAGGAATCCTTTAAAGGATACGTCACTCGCTTCTACAACGCTCTTCTCGAAGTTCCCGAGTACCGGGACGAAACCGTCATCACAGCTCTGAGGTCGGGTCTTAGGCACAAGGAGTGGCTCCGCTCCTTTGCATTGGCGCAACCTAGGACTATGGCCGAGGTAAAAGCTTAGACCGAGCGGGAAATCCAACTCGAGTCCGAAGTAAATGCAAACCTACCCCGGGACGACCAGGCCGACCAAAAGAAGAGGGGCAGGGAAGAGAAGAAGAAGGTCGACCGGCCACAACCTTACTCCCCGAAGTTTCAGGAGTACACTCCTCTCAACATCTCTCAGACCGAGCTATTGGAGGAGGCGAAGGGTAAGCGATTCTTCAAGCTCCCACCGGTCACCCATAAAGCGGCTAAACATTTCCGGGGCCCGTACTGCGCCTTCCATAGGTCGCAGGGTCACTCGACCGAGAACTGCAAATAACTCCGCGACTACATCGAGGAGTTAATCCACTCTGGCCACCTGGCGAAGTACCTGCGGGATAAGCGGTAGGCGGAACGAGAACAAAAAGATCCGATCTCTCCCGAGGAATTAACCATCGGCCAAATTATAGTCGTTACCTAGGACCCTGCTCGGGCAACCCTGGCCTTACAACGCCGCAGAGTTCAAGTCGTTTAAATAAAGTGTATTCCTTTTTGAAATAATGTAATTCTTGTCGGCACTTAATTAAGTCCGTAGCATGAACGAGGAAAGAAAAGGAAGAACTTTATTCATTAAAAGGTATTATGGGCTCCTCAGCCTTACACAAAAATTATTATTACAATAAGGGAGGCCGGGGATGGAGGAAGCATTGTTGATGATACTCCGATGAAATCTCCGTCAGCCGAGCCCTATCTTCCTCACCCACCTCTGAAGCATCACCCACCGGATAAAATCAACAATCAGCTTCTTCTGGAAACACTCCAGAAGAAGGCCCACCGATCGATCTCGCCTGCTCTTCGAGATCAGGCCGAGGTGGTATAGCGAGTGCAATTTCTCGACTGCCTCATCCCTCAACTGCGGAGACAAGACGTTGTGCAGACTCGGGGACCTCCTCCAGATCGCATAAATAAGCACTTGGAGGAGTGGACATCGCCGGGGAAGGAGACGTCCAAAGTGGGCCTCCACGCGGTCTATCACCGCCTCGTACGTCTGTTTGGACCGATTGAGGCTGTAGAGGTACACATCGTCCTGGGAAATCATCTCACTGATGAGCACACACGGGCGTCTGGCCATTTTCAGAAATGCAAGGCTAAAAGAAACCAACACGCCTTCGTTATTTATAGCCCCAACGGAATCCCAAAAGGCTGAAGTTTGTGCTTGCGGCAACATGATTCACGGGATCTTTTCGAATTTCCCAACCCAGGGCTGCCGCATGGCGACCATGCCCCCGAACGGCCAAACAGAAGTTGGAACGACGCGCACTATGGAGAGTCACGCCTTCCCATGCGTCTCTGCTACATGTTGTCTTCGATGATCTCTCTCCCCAGATTTTACGGGTCAAGGGAGACAGACCGACACCAAGGAAACCTCGTCACGAGGCCACCGAGCAGCTTTCCTGCTCGGTCAATCTTTAGCGGGCACATCCTGCCCATCTAAGCTAAGGATCGAAGCCCTTCTCACGAGGCCACCGAGCGGCTTCCCTGCTCGGTCAATCCTTAGAGGGCACATCCTACCCATCTACGCTAAAGATCGAAGCCCTCCTCACGAGGCCGCTGAGCGGCTTCCCTGCCCGGTCAATCCTTAGCGGGCACATCTTACCCATCTACGCCAAAGATCGAAGCCCTCATCAAGAGGCCACCGAGCGGCTTCCCTGCTCGGTCCATCCTTAGCAGGTAACTTCTAACCCATCTACTCTAAGGATCGAAGCCCTCATCAAGAGGCCGCCAAGCATCTTCTCTGCTCTGTCCATCTCTGATTGGTAGTTTACTACCCACCGGCGCCAAGGATCAAAAGCTCTCACCAAGAGGCCACCGAGCAGCTTCCCTGCTCGGTCCATCCTTGGCTGGTAGTTAACTACCCACCGACGCCAAGGATCAAAAGCCTTCACCAAGAGGTCACCAAGTAGTTTCTCTGCTCGGTCCATCCCTGGATGGTAGTTTACTACCCACCGACGCCAAGGATCGAAGCCCTCATCAAGAGGCTACCAAGCAGCTTCCTTGCTCGGTCAATCCTTAGCGGGCACATCCTGCCCATCTACGCTAAGGATCGAACCCCTTCTCACGAGGCCACCGAGCGGCTTCCCTGCTAGGTCCATCCTTAGCGGGTAACTTCTTACCCATCTATGCTAAGGATCGAAGCCCTCATCAAGAGGCCACCGAGCAGCTTCTCTGCTCGGTCCATCCCTGGCTGGTAGTTTCCTATCCACCGACGCCAAGGATCGAAGTCCTCATCAAGAGCCCACCGAGCAGCTATAGCTGGTAACTTCTTACCCATCTACGCTAAGGATCGAAGCCCTCATCAAGAGGCTACCGAGCAGCTTCCCTGCTCGGTCCATCATTAGCGAGTAACTTCTTACCCATCTACGCTAAGGATCGAAGCCCTCATCAAGAGACCACCGAGCAGCTTCTCTGCTCGGTCTTCTCTGCTCGGTCCATCCCTAGCTGGTAGTTTACTACCCACCGACGCCAAGGATCAAAAGCCATCACCAAGAGGCCACCAAGCAGCTTCCCTGCTCGGTCCATCCCCGGCTGGTAGTTTACTACCTACCGACGCCAAGGATCAAAAGCCCTCACCAAGAGGCCACCAAGCAGCTTCCCTGCTTGGTCCATCCTTAGCGGGTAACTTCTTACCCATCTACGCTAAGGATCGAATCCCTCATCAAGAGGCAACCGAGCAGCTTCTCTGCTCGGTCCATCCCTGGCTGGTAGTTTACTACCCACCGATGCCAAGGATCAAAAGCCCTCACCAAGAGGCCACCGAGCAGCTTCTAAGCTCGGTCCATCCCTGGCTGGTAGTTTACTACCCACCGACGCCAAGGATCAAAAGCCCTCACCAAGAGGCCACCAAGCAGCTTCCCTGCTCGGTCCATCCCTGGCTGGTAGTTTACTACCCACCGATGCCAAGGATCGAAGCCCTCATCAAGAGGCCACCGAGCAGCTTCCTTGCTCAGTCCATCCTTAGCAAGTAACCTTCTTACCCATCCACTCTAAGGATCGAAGCCCTCATCAGGAGGCCACCGAGCAGCTTCTCTGCTTGTTCCATCCCTGGCTGGTAGTTTACTACCCACCGACGCCAAGAATTGTTCACCGCCGAAAGACGTGACCGGGACGTTGGGACATCTGGACTGAATTTTAGGGGCAAATACTATTTGGTTTTATCTGTCTACCTCTCCGAAGATGCCAAGTTGATTTATGGCACCGTGTATCGAAGGTTTAAACAGATGTGGCCGTTGTAGCAGACTTCGTCAGATTCCCCCTCGTTTGCGAAGGGTTTTTGATTGTAGGGACGCTCTTCCCTACAGGCGTAAGCCCCTGCAGTTAATTACGTTACCGCGTAGCGATAACCACTTTCTCCTACTTCAGATGTTCACTTCGTGTCGTGTGTGTTTGTTTTATTTTTGGTTGCCCGTAGATTGTAAACGGAGACTAATTTATGTTACTGCCCGTAGGGCGTGGATTAGTCCAAATCCGTATATTCTTAGATTTGGGTCTGGGTTGATTTAAGGATCGTTAATCTCATTTGAGATTAAGATCAACTTGAATGGTTGTTAAGGATACATTAGTCTAATTTTAGACTAAGATCTACTCAATAGGATTTCGGGATCATTCAGATCCAACAAAAGAGCATTTGGGCTCTATTGCTTTAGTTTAGGGACATTACGGACCATTAGGTTTAAGGACATCATAGTTCATGGAGTTTAGTTTAAGGACGTTGCGGTCCATAGGGTTTAAGGACATCATAGTCCATGTTTAAGAACATCATAGTCCATAGAGTTTAGTTTAGGGATTGCGGCCCATAGGGTTTAAGGACATCATAGTCCATGTTTAAGGACATTATAGTCCATAGAGTTTAGTTTAGGGACGTTGCGGTCCATAGGGTTTAAGGACATCATAGTCCATGTTTAAGGACATCAAAGTCCATAGAGTTTAGTTTAAGGATGTTGCGGTCCATTAGGTTTAAGGACATCATAGTCCGTGTTTAAGGACATCATAGTCCATAGAGTTTAGTTTAGGGACGTTGCAGTCCATTGGGTTTAAGGACATCATAGTCCGTAGAGTTTAGTTTAGGGACGTTGCGGTCCGTGATTAGTTTAAGGACATTACGGTCCATAGTTAGTTTAAAGACATCATGGTCCATATAGTTTCTGGCTCATCAATTTAGGGGTGCGCCAAGAGTTATTGGTTATTGGGACCCTCCACCTCTCTGAAGATGTTGAAGAATTACAACGACATGTATCATAGGTGTGAAGAGATGTACCCTTGAACCAAATCCCATATCGAGGAGTTGTCAGTTCTGAACACAGAGGCTCGGTTTGCTTGGAGTTTTAATCTCAGGAGGAACTTAACCAATTTGTGGTTGAAGTTGGTTCCTTATAGTGTTAAACACTAATGTATTTTTAGTGCTCATGTGTTCCCACGTAATGCTCTCAAGGCAGTGTTAAACACTGAAAGTTGAAGGCGCTCACGTGTGGCGCGTGGGGTTCTAAAGCAGTGTTGAATACTGGAATTTTGGATCGCTCACGTGTTGCATGTGATGCTCTTGAAAGTTGGCACCGTTCGCTTGGGTTTATTCCCTTGCTTTTTTATAAGTGCTAAGCACTATTAGGGGTCACGTGAGGCGCTTAGAGTTGGGTGCTGCCTCTTTTATTCTCTTATTCTTTTACAAGTGTTAATCACTGTTAGGGGGTCACGTGGGATTACGTGAGGCGCCCCAAAAATAGGGTTTATTCTCTTTCCTCTTTTATAAGTGCCGAACACTTCTCAGGAGTCACGTAGGGTCACGTGAGGCGCTCTAAAATAGGGTTTATTCCCTTTTCTCTTTTATAAGTGCCGAGCACTTCTAAGGGGTCACGTGGGGTCACGTGGCTAGATCTCAGTCTTTCCCTTTTTGTTCCTCAAAGGTGCTCATGTGGGAACACGTGAGCTTTTATGTAGCGTTTGAACGCTATTGAATCATCAGGCTGTTCTTCTATGGTTCTGAGAAATCAAGTTCTCCTTTTGTTCTTTGCAGGGATTAAATTCTTTTTAAAGGGTTAAACCCTAGTTTTAGAGGATCTAAATTCCCATATGTTTTGTAAGAGTTAAACTCTTTTGGACTCAGTTCTTTCCCTTAGGTTTTGGATCTGCATGACAGAATCCCCCCAATGAGAATTAAATTCTTAACTTGTGGGGAGATCTGCTTCTGCAGATCTTAACCAGAGGAAGAACTAAGTTCTTTTGAGAAGAGTTAAACTCTTGGTTTGAGAATTAAATTCTCTTTTTGTTTTTGTGGGAGCTTTTGGGAGGGGTTCCTCTTCTTTCTAGAGAATTAAATTCTCTCTCTATATTTTTCTTCCCCTCTCTCTGTGTGTCTCTCTCTTTTTGAACTTGAAGTTTATGGGGGGTTCCTCTGTACAAGACTTGAAGTCTTCGGTCCTTTATATAGGGGAGACACATTTGTTGATTCAGTTAAGGAAATCTCTCATTGTGAGATTTCTTAATTGATTCGGGGAATTTATCCACTGTTGGATCTTTGATCCAAGAACTTCTGTTTTACAGAAGACGTTTTCTTGTTTTTAACAAAATTGGGAAAATATTTTCCCATACAGAGCTTATTCTGTATCTTGGTTGTAACACCCGAGCCCAGTGCTACTAATTTCAGTTACTGTTTGAGCGTAGTATGGTACTCATTTCACTTATCTTGCTTGATTGTTATTTACTGTAAATTTTACCTGGCAAATTCATTCCTGCATATAACAATTTATAGCATCAAAAATAAAATTAAAAAAATATTCATCTTGGCCTACTTGACACCCCTAATCCCGTTGTAGCGTCCGTGCATCGTGTTCTTGTCCCGTTCAGTGAAACGGGCAAGTTTGGACGGCTACGCGCACGTACGTGTGTCCGTTTTGGGGGTATGCTTTTTGATCATAAAACACTTCATTTTAAATTTTGGATCCCGCTTAAAATTCTATTATTTCAATTTCAAATTTTGGACCCGACCCGGGCGCGATTCGGAAATGTTTTACTTTACGCCATAATCCCAAATTTTTTAATATTTTAAACCGGCATATATTTTCTTAACCATATATTATTTTTACTGTTCCCGTAAATTATTCCAAATCTTTTATCACCAACCAATCAGCTTCCTCTTTCTCTAATTGTGGGCCCCGTCTCTCTCTACCTCTCTCCTCTCTCTCTCCCTTAAATCTCTCTCTATTCCCCAGCTTCTCTCTCTCTCTAATTCCGTGCCTATCTCTCTCTCCCTCCCCCTCATATATTTCATTTTCTTCTCTCACGCAACCAAACCCCTCACGTAACCCTAACACATCGCAGAGCTAGCCACCGCCGTCTCCCTCCTCGCCGCCGCAACCCCAACGCCGACGACACCGACACCAGCACCCTCGCCTCCTTTGCCTCGTCTCACCCACATCCTCCTTCATCGACCCTCGTGCGCCCTGCACCCTCGTCGCAACCCCCTACCGCCTTGCTCTCGCCGTCGGTAACCCGATCACCCTCCTCCAGCAAACCAGCAACCCAACTCCATTTTCCTTGCTGTAGCATTTCCCCCGCCAGCCCACATCCGAGCAACCCATCAACACCGTCGCATCACCTTACCTCCACCACCGGCATCGTAAACACCTCCATCATGCCGCCGATTTCAACCAAACACCACCGAACCCTAGCAACCACTTGTACCACGGTAGGACCCTCGTCGAGATCCCCTCACCGTCACTAACTTCGCCGCTTGCGGATGTGTCTCCGGGATATCTGCAACCGGATTCTGTACGATAAACGGTTCAGCGTGTTTCATTATCCAGTCTCAGACGAGGATGCACCAAATTATCGTTCCATTGTTCAGAATCCCATGGATATAGCTACTTTGTTGCAACATGTGGACTGTGGCAATATCTTGCACGTACGGCATTCGTGCAACACTTTGACTTGATTGTGGCCAATGCAAAGGCATATAATGGAGATGATTATAATGGTACTAGGATTGTTAGTAGAGCTTATGAGCTTCGAGGCGTGGTGCAAGGTATGCTGTCGGAGATGGACCCAGCTTTAGTCTCCTTCTGTGACAAGATTGCAGCACAAGGGGGCCCACTTCATGTAGAAGATGATGTAGGGGGCTTGTTCCTTTCATCGGTACCTGTTGTTCAACTGGCTTCTGTAACGAGAACGAGTGCCAGGCTTAGGAATGTCCAACCAGAGGCAAACTTATCATAAAGCTATGAAGCGTTGAAACGGGCGAAGAAAACACGGAGAATGAACAAGCAGGGATCATGAGTTTCTTGACAGAATTTCTGATCGTTCGCCGGAAACCGGACGTGACGGCGACGTGTTCCAACGTTCCAGTGAGATACCCCGACCCGTGTGGTTCCACTGTTCGTCGTTTGGGTTCATTCCGTAAACCGTGCGCCCGTCGCGAGTTTCCCCGCCGACGTTCCACGTTCCGTTTTCTCGATTCGCGATCCGTCGAGGCAAGTACCCCTTGCTACATGCTATACAATATTTACATATATATTGTGACACCCTAAAACTGTAAATTTGGTTTTGGTACAATCATTTCTCATTTTTCCGTGTACAGTATTACATTATATCATTTTACCGCTACACTTGGAACCTATAGTTTGCAAATTGAACCTGATAACCATATATACCTGTTCAATCACATTTTTAATGTTAACGTGGCTTATGGTATTTATCCCTGTAGTTCCGTTCCATTCGGACACTTGTATGCATTTAACCCGAAATAGCTGTACTGAACCGTTATACAAATCATTGCACCTCTAAGGGTTCTTAAACCTGTTAACATGACTAAATGGCCATACTTGTCTTACTGCACTCCTATAATCATCTCTGTAACGAATTGATAACTGTATTGCAAATTGAATGAAACTGCCTATTATTTAATTCATTGCTTATCTCATGTTGTTGATACCCATGCTAGATTATATAACTGATTGTGAGCACACCCATGATATTGTTTACATCTTGACCTGACATTGCTACACACACACACATATATATATATATATATTGATATACCTGACATGGTACCGTATACTGTTGACTTGACCTGATGTACCATGACCCGACCCGTTACCTGATCTTGTGTCTAATGCCAACAAACCTGACATGTAGTCCTCATGGACCGTTCCTGTTGTCTATCCAGACAAACCTGCTTTTACCTGATCCTGTGTTGGCATTAGTTCTTGATTACAGAATACCTGACTCGACATACATAACTTGGGGGTATGGGGAAATCAAAGGTGAAACCTGACTTGTATCTCAACAGTTCGATACCTATTCTGATCAGTCTTACGGGCTAGGCCAGCCCCGGAGTGATGATGCTGACATCACTCGCCCATCCTGCTACCTGTTACTGCCTAGCGGCACGTCCCGGATTCAGCCCCGAGGGTCTTGACCATGGTTCCGGGCACGCACGGGATACTATTGAGTTATATCGATGATTCATCAATTTGATTTCGAAAACTTTAGAATAGAAAACCTGATATAACAGTTTAGTTTACCCACTGCACACTACCCTGCACTGCTCTGATTCATATTTACTGTTACCCTCTTTTTATTCATGTTTATATTGCATTGCCTGTTACCCTGTTTGTATTTTATTACTTGTTGACATGACGCGCTGACGTCTGGGTTTTGCATGGCCCAGATTCTTCTACCCGGTTGCAGACTGATTAGGAGTTTTGCCGCTGTTAGACGAGCGGTGAGGTTCCTGTCGGTATGTATTTTCACTCCAGGGGTTTCATTTATTGTATCATTTGGCTTCCGCATATTGTTATCTCTTGACTCTTTTACTCTGGTTTATGGACATGTACTAGATAGTTAGTTTACTTTCCTGTTCTTGATATCTCCACAGCCGTAATGTGACTGTGGAAGGATTTTTCCTATCTACAGGTAGCATGGTTGGCTATGTCACGTGCCCACTTTAGCGTACTTTGGGAAGCGGGGCGTGACATGGTTCTTTTGGTATCAGAGACATAGGATAGTCGGGTTGATTCTTTTGTAGTTGGGTATTGTACCCAATACACGAATCAGAATACCCGTGTTTAGGAAACATGTCCTGCCACCTTGACCGTTTTACCATTCTTGAATCACATTCTTCCTGATTATATCTTTTACGATATGCAAACTTCCTTTGCATATCGATTCGAAAACCTGATTCCTTGTTATCTCTAGTACTTAGGCGACTTGGATGGAGTTATGTAATTGTGGCTATGATACCGTGGCATAGTTACAATGCTGCACTCTATTTAAGTATCTTGGAGTTCTAGCCTTGATCTATATTCAGAATCTATCATCATGCTAACGTTGGGTGTTTTGAGTTCAGGATTATGGCCGGTAAGAATTTGAAGACATACCAGAGGCGTGTGGACGGAGCCGCCATGCTTGGAGTGATAAGAGAAATGCTGCAGAATCAAAAGAAACAGACCGAGCTGATCCAGCAGCAAGCGGACTCGTTTCAGGAAGGTTTGCAGATCGTTCAGCAGTCTGTGAACAATGTTGGAGCTAGACCAGTTGACTGAGTAGGGACCGTAGCAGATTTCAGGCATTTGGGCCCGTCTACATTTACTGGTTTGGAGGAGCCGTTGCCAGCGGAGCAGTGGCTAATTGACACAGAGAACTTGCTTTTTGCGGCACAGATTCCAGATGACAAAAGAGTGGATGTGGTGCGCATTCAGTTAGTGGACTACGCCCGAGAATGGTGGCTTGTGGAGGAGGACCGTTTGCCCAAGCCGATCAAGTAGGCGGGTTTTCCAAAGAGTTCCTGGAGAAGTTCTTTCCGCGGACTGCACGGGAGGAAATGGAAGAGAAATTCATCGGACTAAAACAGAAGGGAGCACCGTAGATGTGCATGCAGCAGAATGGACGAGACTCAGTAGATTCGTTGGACCTTAGTTGCCAACGATACAGACCGGGCGCGGAGGTTCATGCGCATCTTAGACGTGGACATCCGGAGGCAGATTGTCTCCCTGGGTTTGACCACTTTCTCACAAGTACTTGCGGCAACCGAGAGCAGCAGAGTTTATCTGGGATGAAAGGGAGTTTGCAGCAGATAGCAGTTGCGGTAAGGAAGCAGTTCTGTCGGGCCAGTCAAGTTTAGAGCTAGGCCGACAAACAATCTTCTTGCAGCAATGGAAGTTGATTTAAGTGAAGAGCCGGCTGTTGTTCATGATTTTATGGACGTGTTTGAAGATATATCGGGTTTACCGCCGAAGCGAGACGTGGAGTTCGCAATTGATCTGATTCCTGGTGCAGCGCCAGTATCCAAAGCGTATTACCAAATGGCACCAGTAGAGTTGGAAGAAGTTAAGAAGCAGGTTGCTGAATTGCTTGAAAAGGGTTGGATTTGAAGCAGTAACTCGCCTTGGGGAGCTCCGGTTCTTCTAGTAAAGAAGAAGGATGGCACAAGAAGGATGTGCATCGACTACCGAGAATTAAACCGGGTGACTATTAAGAACAAGTACCCTATCCCTCGCATTGGAGAACTTTTTGAGCAGCTTAGTGGCGCGAGGGTATTCTCGAAGCTGGATTTGCGATCCGGATATCATTAGGTTCGAGTGAAAGCAGAAGATATTTGCAAGACGGCGTTCCGAACTCGGTATGGACATTACGAATACTTAGTGATGCCCTTCGGAGTAACGAATGCGCCGGCAGTATTCATGGGCTTGATGAACCGAATCTTTTCACCGTTCTTGGACCAGTTTATTGTGGTGTTCTTTGACGATATTCTGGTTTACTCGAAAAGTTTTGAGGAGCATGCTGAGCATTTGAAGATCACACTGCAGACATTGAGACAGGAGAAGTTATACGCAAAGATGAGTAAGTGCGAGTTTTGGCTGGAGGAAGTGAAGGTGTTAGGGCATGTTTTGTCGGGCAATGGAATTGCCGTCGATCCCGAAAAGATTGCAGCAGTTCAAGATTGGCTTATTCCAAAGAATGTTGTTGAGATAAGAAGTTTTCTTGGATTGGACGGATATTACAGGAGATTTGTGGAGAACTTTGCTCGTCTGGCAGAGCCGCTAACCAAGCTTACGCGCAAGGAGGTACCTTTTGTATGGACGGATAAGTGTGAGTTAGCTTTTGAGACGTTGAAGCAGAAGTTGATAACCGCCCCTATTCTGATCGTGCCAGACAATTCCGGAGGATTGGTGATTCACAGCGACGCATCTGGGAAAGGATTGGGATGTGTTTTGATGCAGCATGGAAAGGTTGTAGCATACGCATCGAGGCAGTTGAAGACCCATGAGAAGAATTACCGAACTCATGACTTGGAACTTGCGGCTGTGATTTTCGCTTGAAGATTTGGAGACACTACCTTTGAACGAAAGGGTCGAAGTTTTACTGATCACAAGAGCTTGAAGTATGTGTTCACACAGAAAGAACTTAATATGAGGCAGCGTAGATGGTTGGAGCTGATGGTTGACTACGACCTTAATCTTAAGTACCATCCGGGGAAGGTTAACGTCGTGCCGGATGCGCTTAGTCGGTTACCAGCAATTCTGGTGTTAACTACGCAGAAGGAGATTGTTGCAGATTTTCGAAGATTTGACATGGAGGTTGTGCTACCGCATTCTACGGGACAGTTGATGCAGCTGCAAGTACAGTCGTCATTGATCAAGAATATTAAAGCAGCACAATCGCAGGACCCTAGGCTGCAAAAGTTTCGAGAACAGGTTGAAGCCGGACTACGAACAGATTTATTGATCCACGAAGATGGTTCGTTGAGGTATGGTAGCCGTTTGTGTGTGCCAAAGGGAGATATTCGCAAAGAGCTTATGAAGAAGGCACACAGCTCAGCTTATTCTATACATCCAGGAGGCACAAAGATGTACCGAGATATTCGACAGCATTTCTGGTGGGAAGGCATGAAACGGGAAATTGCTTGCTTTGTGGCAAAGTGCTTGGTGTGTCAGCAAGTTAAGGCTGAACATCAAAGGATTGCTGGTTTATTGCAACCACTTCCGATTCCTCAGTGGAAGTGGGAACATATAACCATGGATTTCGTGACGGCTTTACCGCGGAGTCCAAAGGGCAACAATGCTGTATGGGTGATTGTTGATCGATTGACCAAGGCAGCTTACTTTATTCCTTTTCGGGTTGGTCAATCAACAGAGACTTTAACAGAGCGGTACATGCAAGAGATTGTAAGATTGCATGGAGTACCGGTGAGCAGTGTGTCCGATCGGGACACTCGGTTCTTATCACACTTTTGGCGGAGTTTACAGGAAAGTTTGGGGACTCGATTGAAGTTTAGCACAACTTATCATCCTCAAACTGATGGTCAGTCGGAGAGAACAATACAAACTCTTGAGGATATGTTGAGAGCATGCATGTTGGACTTCAAGGGTTCTTGGGAGGATCATCTTCATTTGGTGGAGTTTTCTTACAACAACAGTTTTCAGGCAACTAACCAGATGGCTCCATTTGAAGCTTTGTATGGTCGTAAGTGCCGTTCACCTGTTGTTGGGACGATGTCGGTGAATGAAGATTATTGGGACCAGATTTGGTTGTGCAGACAGTTGAGAAGGTTAACCCTATCAGAAATCATATGAAGGCAGCACAGGACCGACAGAAGAGTTGGGCAGATACGTCAAGAAGACCTCTAGAGTTTCGCCATGGGTGATTTGGTATTCTTGAAGATATCACCGACTAGAGGGGTGATTCGTTTTGGGAGTCGAGAAAAGCTTAGTCCTCAATTCGTTGGACCTTTTGAGATCTTGGAGCGTGTTGGTGAGGTAGCGTACCGTTTGGCGTTACCGCAGTCCTTGGCAAATGTGCACGATGTGTTTCACATATCTCAACTACGAAGGTATGTTCGTGATGAAACGCATGTATTGGATCATTCGGAGCTAACAGTACGAGAAGACTTGACTTTTGAGGAGCGACCGGTTGAAATTGTGGATCGAAGGGAAAATGTTCTTAAGAACAAGATTATCCCCCTTGTGCTTGTTTCTTGGGGTAATCGCTCGCAGGGAGGGTCCACTTGGGAACGAGAAGATGAAATCCGGCAGAAGTTTCCTCACCTTTTCTTGTAGTTATTTTGTTGTCTACCTTTGTATTCTTGGAATTTCGAGGACGAAATTCTTTTTGTAGTTGGGTATAATGTAACACCCGAGCCCAGTGCTACTAATTTCAGTTACTGTTTGAGCGTAGTATGGTACTCATTTCACTTATCTTGCTTGATTGTTATTTACTGTAAATTTTACCTGGAAAATTCATTCCTGCATATAACAATTTATAGCATCAAAAATAAAATTAAAAAAATATTCATCTTGGCCTACTTGACACCCCTAATCCCGTTGTAGCGTCCGTGTGTCGTGTTCTTGTCCCGTTCAGTGAAACGGGCAAGTTTGGACGGCTACGCGCACGTACGTGTGTCCGTTTTGGGGGTATGCATTTTGATCATAAAACACTTCATTTTAAATTTTGGATCCCGCTTAAAATTCTATTATTTCAATTTCAAATTTTGGACCCGACCCGGGCGCGATTCGGAAATGTTTTACTTTACGCCATAATCCCAAATTTTTTAATATTTTAAACCGGCATATATTTTCTTAACCATATATTATTTTTACTGTTCCCATAAATTATTCCAAATCTTTTATCACCAACCAATCAGCTTCCTCTTTCTCTAATTGTGGGCCCCGTCTCTCTCTACCTCTCTCCTCTCTCTCTTCCTTAAATCTCTCTCTATTCCCCAGCTTCTCTCTCTCTCTAATCCCGTGCCTATCTCTCTCTCCCTCCCCCTCATATATTTCATTTTCTTCTCTCACGCAACCAAACCCCTCACGTAACCCTAACACATCGCAGAGCTAGCCACCGCCGTCTCCCTCCTCGCCGCCGCAACCCCAACGCCGACGACACCGACACCAGCACCCTCGCCTCCTCTGCCTCGTCTCACCCACATCCTCCTTCATCGACCCTCGCGCACCCTGCACCCTCGTCGCAACCCCCTACCGCCTTGCTCTCGCCGTCGGTAACCCGATCACCCTCCTCCAGCAAACCAGCAACCCAACTCCATTTTCCTTGCTGTAGCATTTACCCCGCCAGCCCACATCCGAGCAACCCATCAACACCGTCGCATCACCTTACCTCCACCACCGGCATCGTAAACACCTCCATCACGCCGCCGATTTCAACCAAACACCACGGAACCCTAGCAACCACTTGTACCACGGTAGGACCCTTGTCGAGATCACCTCACCGTCACTAACTTCGTCGCTTGCGGATGTGTCTCCGGGATATCTGCAACCGGATTCTGTACGATAAACGGTTCAGCGTGTTTCATTATCCAGTCTCAGACGAGGATGCACCAAATTATCGTTCCATTGTTCAGAATCCCATGGATATAGCTACTTTGTTGCAACATGTGGACTGTGGGCAATATCTTACACATACGGCATTCGTGCAACACTTTGACTTGATTGTGGCCAATGCAAAGGCATATAATGGAGACGATTATAATGGTACTAGGATTGTTAGTAGAGCTTATGAGCTTCGAGGCGTGGTGCAAGGTATGCTGTCGGAGATGGACCCAGCTTTAGTCTCCTTCTGTGACAAGATTGCAGCACAAGGGGGCCCACTTCATGTAGAAGATGATGTAGGGGGCTTGTTCCTTTCATCGGTACCTGTTGTTCAACTGGCTTCTGTAACGAGAACGAGTGCCAGGCTTAGGAATGTCCAACCAGAGGCAAACTTATCACAAAGCTATGAAGTGTTGAAACGGGCGAAGAAAACACGGAGAATGAACAAGCAGGGATCATGAGTTTCTTGACAGAATTTCTGATCGTTCGCCGGAAACCGGACGTGACGGCGACGTGTTCCGACGTTCCAGCGAGATACCCCGATCCGTGTGGTTCCACTGTTCGTCGTTTGGGTTCATTCCGTAAACCGTGCGCCCGTCGCGAGTTTCCCCGCCGACGTTCCACGTTCCGTTTTCTCGATTCGCGACCCGTCGAGGCAAGTACCCCTTGCTACATGCTATACAATATTTACATATATATTGTGACACCCTAAAACTGTAAATTTGGTTTTGGTACAATCATTTCTCATTTTTCCGTATACAGTATTACATTATATCATTTTACCGTTACACTTGGAACCTATAGTTTGCAAATTGAACCTGATAACCATATATACCTGTTCAATCACATTTTTAATGTTAACGTGGCTTATGGTATTTATCCCTGTAGTTCCGTTCCATTCGGACACTTGTATGCATTTAACCCGAAATAGCTGTACTGAACCGTTATACAAATCATTGCACCTCTAAGGGTTCTTAAACCTGTTAACATGACTAAATGGCCATACTTGTCTTACTGCACTCCTATAATCATCTCTGTAACGAATTGATAACTGTATTGCAAATTGAATGAAACTGCCTATTATTTAATTCATTGCTTATCTCATGTTGTTGATACCCATGCTAGATTATATAACTGATTGTGAGCACACCCACGATATTGTTTACATCTTGACCTGACATTGCTACACACACACACACACATATATATATATATATATATATATTGATATACCTGACATGGTACCGTATACTGTTGACTTGACCTGATGTACCATGACCCGACCCGTTACCTGATCTTGTGTCTAATGCCAACAAACCTGACATGTAGTCCTCATGGACCGTTCCTGTTGTCTATCCAGACAAACCTGCTTTTACCTGATCCTGTGTTGGCATTAGTTCTTGATTACATAATACCTGACTCGACATACATAACTTGGGGGTATGGGAAAATCAAAGGTGAAACCTGACTTGTAACTCAACAGTTCGATACCTGTTCTGATCAGTCTTACAGGCTAGGCCAGCCCCGGAGTGATGATGCTGACATCACTCGCCCATCCTGCTACCTGTTACTGCCTAGCGGCACGTCTCGGATTCAGCCCCGAGGGTCTTGACCGTGGTCACGGGCACGCACGGGATACTATTGAGTTATATCGATGATTCATCAATTTGATTTCAAAAACTTTAGAATAGAAAACCTGATATAACAGTTTAGTTTACCCACTGCACACTACCCTGCACTGCTCTGATTCATATTTACTGTTACCCTCTTTTTATTCATGTTTATATTGCATTGCCTGTTACCCTGTTTGTATTTTATTACTTGTTGACATGACGCGCTGACGTCTGGGTTTTGCATGGCCCAGATTCTTCTACCCGGTTGCAGACTGATTAGGAGTTTTGCCGCTGTTAGACGAGCGGTAAGGTTCCTGTCGGTATGTATTTTCACTCCAGGGGTTTCATTTATTGTATCATTTGGCTTCCGCATATTGTTATCTCTTGACTCTTTTACTCTGGTTTATGGACATGTACTAGATAGTTAGTTTACTTTCCTGTTCTTGATATCTCCACAGCCGTAATATGACTGTGGAAGGATTTTTCCTATCCACAGGTAGCATGGTTGGCTATGTCACGTGCCCACTTTAGCGTACTTTGGGAAGCGGGGCGTGACATTGGTGATTTTTAATCACCGTTGGATCTTTGATCCAACGGTGCTCTGATTTACAGAGCACAATCTTTCTTATTTAGAAAGTGCCACGTCCCGCTTCCCAAAGTACGCTACATTGGGCACGTGACATAGCCAACCATGCTACCTGTGGGCAGGAAGGATCCATCCACAGTCACATTACGGCTGTAGAGATATCCAGAACAAAATATAACTATCTAATACATGTCCATAAGCCAAGATAACATGAGTCAAGAATAATAAAATTGCGGAAGCAAAAGATCCAATACAAATTACTGGAATGTATGTCCCATAATGCGGGCTCACATCAGGAATAAAATGCAGGAAATAAAAGAACTAACTAATACAGAGACCTCACTGCTCAGCCTGCTGGCTGAAGTACTCCTGCTCGGTCTGCAGCAAAGGTACGGAATCTGGGCCATGCAAAACCCAGACGTCAGCGCGTCATAATATCAAGCAATAATATTAACAGGGGTAATAAAGCATGCAGGTTGAGTATGAGCAAGAACATAATGAGAATATATAACAGTGAAAGTGTCAGTATAAGTGACGTGCAGAGGTATCTATATTGTGCTACGGGTTATCTATTCTAAAGTCTTCGAAACCAAGTAATGTAATCCTCATCGTGACTCGTCGGTGGTTATTCCGTAACGCCCGGAATGACGGCAAACAATGGGTATTCCGTAACGCCCGGAAAAACGGCAAACAATGGGTAATCCGTAACGCCCGGAAGAACGCCAAACAATAGGATGGCCCTTTGAGTTACGTTCGGTTACAATACTGATTTTCCCATACCCCCAGGTTATATAGGTTCCAGTCAAGTATAAAATAATCTAGTACTAATGCCAACCCATGATCAGGCAGGTACAGGTTTGTCTGTATAGACAACAGGAACGGTCCGTGGGGGACTACAGGATGGGTTGTTGGCATTAAACGCAAGATCAGGTAACATGTAAAGCCATGGTACGTCAGGTCAAGCCGGGTGGTGTATATGAGTGGCAAGTCATATCAAGAGTCGTATGGTACCATGTCGGGTCAGGTAATATGTGTAGCAAGTCATGTCAGGGTATATAGAGATCATGTGGGTGCTCATAAACAACTAGAATAATCATGGTTATAAGTAAACAAGTATGGGTACTATCATAATAATAAACTTGGCACATGAAATATGACATGCAAATAGGTACAGGTTAAATTATTAGATGTACGGTTATCAGTTTGAGTTTAAGAAATAGTTTCAACATTACATGCATACATTCTAACCATCATGGATGTTAAGTTCATGCTAAGGTGTACTAAATAATCTAAAGATATAATTGAATATAAATCAGTTGATTTGTATACACACGATCGTCCGACAGATATAAAATATAAAAAGGTGCTGCGGACTATACAATAATTGTTATGTGATTTACTTATGATTGTGGGTACTATGTATAGTAGAACTAAATGCAGCAAGGCATGTTTCATGCGATGAAACAAAATGATATAACGGAACGTCAAACTGTTACAAGGAAAAATATCGCATTAAATGTAAGCTGCAGGTGTAACGTGCAATCAAGGGATATATAGAACTTTAAATAGCATAAGTAGTAATTTAAAGTAGCATATAGCAAGATTAACTTGCCTCGACGGGTCGCGAAATGGAAAACGGAACGTTACGCGTCGGCGGGGAAAAATCGCGATGCGCGCACGGTTCACGGAAAGAGTCCAAACGACGAACAGTGGAGTCACATGGGTCAGGGGTCCCTGCTGGGTCATCGGGAATCGTCGCCGGCACGATCGGATTCCGGCCGCCAAAGAAACAGTAAACACAGTAAATAGAATGCAAAAAATATAGATATAGAGAGAGAACAGAATAGAACAGGGAAATGAAGAAGAAGAAAGAAGAAAAAGAGGATGAGGGATAGCTTACTGGGTCGCAGAGGGGGTGCTAGCAGTGACGGCGAGATCGACGGCGGTGAGGGACGCCGGTGAAGGGTTACCAGAAGAGCTAGGGTTCGGTTAGGGTTTGTGGTCAGCTTGGGTGCAGGGCTAGGTGATGGGGTTCTGGTGAGGGGATGATGTCGAGGAGAGGAAGGGAATGAGGTGGTGATGATAGTGGGTGTGAGGTTAAGGTCGTCGGCGACGACCGGAGATGTTGGGTTCAAGGGGCTGTGGGTTCTGCGCTGGGTGCGACAGCCTCGGGGAAAGGAAGAAAAGAAGAAGAAGGAGAGAAGATGGAGGCGAGGGTGACGTGGATGCAGAGGGTGACGACGAGGTGAGGTCGGTGGAGGTGAAGCGGCGAAGGTTAGGGTTTTCTTCCTCCTCGTGCTCGCGGGTTTAGAAGAAGGAAAGGTGAAGGAGGGAGGTTATGATAAGGAGTAAGGAGGTGAGCAGATCTCGTGAATAGGAAACGCGAGAAGAGAGAGAAACGTCAGAGGAGAGAGAAAGTTGTCCTCGTTGCGGGGAGAGAGAAAGAGAAGGGAGAGAGGGAGAACTGAGGAGATAGAGAGAGGAAGAGAAAGAGAAAGGAAGAGAAAGAGGAGGAGAGAGAAACAGAAGGAGATGATCTTGTGGGCCAGCATGCGAAGGAGAGAAAGATGATTGGTGGAGAAAGATTTTTGGTTTAGGTATAAAATTTCTTTGAAAGATTTATTCTGTTTTCCCAAGCAACAAATATTTCCTTAGCAGCTGAATTATTTTAATAAAATATTAAAATAACCAAATTTGGCGGCCTACAAAATATTTCAGAATTGCGCTCGGGTCGATTCCAAAAATTTGAATTTGAGATATGAAATTTATTGGCAGATTCCAAAAATTAAAATGAAGTATTTATAATTAAAAAGCATACCTCCAAGAACGGACGCACGTGCGTGCGCGTAGCCGTCCAAACACGTCCGTTTCACTGAACGGGACGAGAACACGATGCAATGACGCTACTACAGGGTTAGGGGTACCAAGCAGGCTATGTCAATTATTTTTAGTTTATTTTAGATGACTTAAATTGTTATATGCAGAAAAATGACATGTCGGTGTAAATTATAACTAGTATCGGCCAAAGCATGATAAATGAAATAAATACCACACACTACACATACGGTAACAGAATTTGTAGAACTGGACTCGGTTGTTAAATTATACCCAACTACATAAGAATTTCGTCCTCGAAATTCCAAGAATACAAAAGATAGACGATAAACAACTACAAGAAAAGATGAGGGAACTTCTGCCGGATTTTATCTTCTCGTTCCCAAGTGGACTCTCCAAGTGAGCGATTACCCCAAGAAACAAGTACAAGAGGAATAACCTTGTTCTTAAGGACCTTTTCCCTTCGATCCACAACTTTAACCGGTCGCTCCTCAAAAGTCAAGTCTTCTCGTACCGTCAGCTCTGAATGATCCAATACATGCGTTTCATCCCGAACATACTTACGGAGTTGAGATACGTGGAACACGTCGTGCACATTCGCCAAGGACTGCGGTAATACCAAACGATACGCTGCCTCACCAACACGCTCCAAAATCTCAAAGGGTCCAACGAATCGAGGACTGAGCTTTCCTCGACTTCCAAAACGGATCATCCCTCTAGTCGGTGATATCTTCAAGAATACCAAATCACCCACGGCGAACTCTAGAGGTCTCCTCGACGTATCGGCCCAACTCTTCTGTCGGTCTTGTGCTGCTTTCATATGATTTTTGATAGTTTAACCTTTTCAACTGTCTGCACAACCAAATCTAGTCCCAACAATCTTCGTTCACCGACGTCGTCCCAACAAACAGGTGAACGACACTTGCGACCATACAAAGCTTCAAATGGAGCATCTGAATAGTCGCCTGGAAACTGTTGTTGTAAGAAAACTCCACCAAATGTAGATGATCCTCCCAAGAACCCTTGAAGTCCAACATGCATGCTCTCAACATATCTTCAAGAGTTTGGATCGTTCTCATCCGACTGCCCATCTGTTTGAGGATGATAAGCTGTGCTAAATTTCAATCGAGCCCCCCAAACCCTCCTGTAAACTCCTCCAGAAGTGTGATAAGAACCGAGTGTCCCGATCGGACACGATGCTCACCGGTACTCCATGCAATCCTACAATCTCCTGCATGTACTGCTCCGCCAAAGTTTCTGTTGATTGACCAACCCGCAAAGGAATAAAATGAGCTGCCTTGGTCAACGATCAACAATCACCCATACTGCATTGTTGCCTTTTGGACTCCGCGGTAGAGCTGTCACGAAATCCATGGTTATATGTTCCCACTTCCACTGAGGAATCGGAAGTGGTTGCAATAAACCAGCAACCCTTTGATGTTCAGCCTTAACTTGCTGACACATCAAGCACTTCGCCACGAAGCGAGCGATCTCTCGTTTCATGCCTTCCCACCAGAAATGCTGTCGAATATCTCGATACATTTTTGTGCCTCCGGATGTACGGAACATGCTGAACTGCGCCTCCTTCATGAGTTCTTCATGAATATCTGTAATACCCGGCAAGTCTAAGGAAACTTCTGATCTCTACAACATACTTCGAAATCAGCCAATCCTGAACTGCTGCAATCTTCCTTGGATAAACGGCGATCCCATCTCCAGCTACGATATGTCCCAAAACTTCCCTACTTCAAGCCAAAACTCGCACTTGCTCAACTTTGCGTACAATCTTCCTTGCCTCACTGTCCGCAGTGCGATCACCAAATATTCTGCATGCTCTCCACTGCTCTTGGAGTAGACCAGAATATTATCAATAAATACCATTATAAATTGGTCTAAGAATGGTGGAAGGATTCGGCTCATCAAGTCCATAAATATCGCCGGTGCATTCTTTACTCCGAAGGGCATCACTAATACTCGTAATGTCCATACCAAGTTCGGAATACAGTCTTGCAAATATCCTCTGGTTTAACTCGGACCTGATGATATCTGGACCACAAATCCAGCTTCGGGAATACCCTTGCGCCACAAAGCTGCTCTAACCATTCGCCAATGCGAGGGATCGGGTATTTGTTCTTAATAGTCACCCGGTTTAACTCTCGATAGTCGATGCACATCCTCCTTGTGCCATCTTTCTTCTTTACTAGAAGAATTGGAGCTCCCCCAAGACGAGTTACTGCTTCGATTCCATCCCTTCTCAAGTAATTCAGTAACCTGCTTCCCAACTTCTTCCAACTCCACTGGTGCCATTGGATAAACGCTCTAGAATCTGGCGATGCACCAGGAATAAGATCAATTGCGAACTCTATGTCTCGCTTCGGCGGTAATCCAGATATGTCTTCGAACACGTCCACGAAATCTCGAACGACAGCTGGCGCTTCCTCTTTAACAACTTCCATCAACGAAGAACACTATTTGTCGGCCTAGTCCTACACTCAACTGGCCCGATAGAATTTCTTTCTCCAGACAACCTCTGGATGTCCGGGAATCTGGAAATTCTCTTTCTTTACTCTACGCTCAATGTGAGCGTGGAAAGCGCCGAGAAATCCATTCCCAAGACGACTTCACAACTGCCGGCAACAACCACTAAGGAATCTGCAATTAACTCCCGTCCACCAACAACAACAGAATAGTCCTTACACCTTCTATTAGTTATGACTTTCCCATTCCCAGTGTGTATGTCCCAAAACTAAACAGGGGCGTGCATTTCTTTGAGTGCGTGGTAATAAACTTGGACGACATAAATCAATGGGATGCACTAGAATTGAAAGACTCTAATGCGAGAAAAACCATGAACAAGTAAGGTACCTGAAACGACTTCCTCTGGAGCTTTAACCTTTTCAACTGTTAGGGTAAAGGTTCGAGCTTGGCAGGGTCCCTAAGTTATCAGCTTCTGCTCCTGAAACTGTCTCTGCGGTGGCTTCTGTGTATCTTCCTTCAACCGTAGCTTCGACGGACATGTATCAATGGTGTGATCCGCTGATCCGCAAATAAGACAAAGTCCAAGCCTCTTACGACAATCTCTTCGATAATGACCCGGTCGTTGGCAGTAATCGCACAACACCCTTCCCCTTTGCTCGGGCAAAACTGGCTTCTTCATTGGTACAACGCCACGCCTGTCCACCGGAATACCTTTGCATCCATGTGCTCGATTCGGTGCAAATGCTAGCTTCCATGCTGTAACTGCTGGCTGTGATGTACCCCCGGTCTTCAAAGATAGACTCTGCTGCTCTCGAGTTGCTGTAAGTACTTGTGAGAAAGTGGCCAAACCCAGGAAGACAATCTGCCTCTGGATGTCCACATCCAAACTGCGCATGAACCTTCTTGCCCTATCAGCACTGCTGGCAACCAAAGGTCCCGCGAATCTACTGAGCCGCGTCCACTCAGCTGCATGTACATCTACAGGTGCGCCGTTTTGTTTCAAATTGACGAACATTTCCTCCATTTCCTCCCGTGCAGTCCGCGGGAAGAACTTCTCCAAGAAACTCTTCGAGAAATCCGCCCAACTGATCGGTTTGGGCAAGCGGGTCTCTTCCACAAGCCACCATTCACGGGCGTAGTCTACCAGCTGGATGCGTACCACATCCACCCTTTTATCCTCTGGGATCTGTGCCGCAACAAGTAGATTTTCCGTATCAACCAGCCATTGCTCCGCTGGCAAAGGCTCCTCTAGGCCAGTGAAGACAGACGGACCCAGTCTCCTGAAATCCGCCACGGTACCCACACGATCCACTGGTTTGGCCACAACATTGCTCATGGACCGCTGAACGGTCCACAAACCTTCCTGAAAAGATTCAGCTTACTGCTGAATCAGCTCGGTCTGCCTCTTTTGATTCTCTAGCATTCCCCGTATCACTCCAAGCATGGCGGCTTCGACAACACGCCTTTCGTACGTCTTCAGATTCTTGTCTGCCATATTCCTGAAATCAAAACACCCAAGGATTAGCATGATAACGGATTCAAAATGTAGATCAAGGCTAGAACTCCGAGTTACTTAAATAGAGTACCGCATTGTAACTATGCCGAGGTATCATAGCTACAATTACATAACTCCACCCAAGTCGCCTAAGTCCTAGAGATAACAAGGAATCAGGTTTTCGAGTCGATATGCAAAAGAAGTTTGCACATCGTAAAAGATATAATCAGGAAGAACTTGATTCAAGAACGGTAAAACGGTAAGGTGGCAGGACATATTTCCTAAACACGGGTATTCTGATTCGTGTATTAGGTACAATACCCAACTACAAAAGAATCAACCCGACTAACATATGGCTCTGATACCAAAAGAACCATGTCACGCCCCGCTTCCCAAAGCACGCTAAATTGGGCACGTGACATAGCCAACCATGCTACCTGTGGGCAGGAAGTATCCATCCACAGTCACATTACGGCTGTAGAGATATCCAGAACAAAATATAACTATCTAATACATGTCCATAAGCCAAGATAACATGAGTCAAGAATAATAAAATTGCGGAAGCAAAAGATCCAATACAAATAACTGGAATGTATGTCCCATAATGCGGGCTCACATCAGGAATAAAATGCAGGAAATAAAAGAACTAACTAATACAGAAACCTCACTGCTCAGCCTGCTGGCTGAAGTACTCCTGCTCGGTCTGCAGCAAAAGTACGGAATCCGGGCCATGCAAAACCCAGACGTCAGCGCGTCATAATATCAAGCAATAATATTAACAGGGGTAATAAAGCATGCAGGTTGAGTATGAGCAAGAACATAATGAGAATATATAACAGTGAAGGTGTCAGTATAAGTGACGTGCAGAGGTATCTAAACTGTACTACGGGTTATCTATTCTAAAGTCTTCGAAACCAAGTAATGTAATCCTCATTGTAACTCGTCGGTGGTTATTCCGTAACGCCCGGAATGACGGCAAACAATGGGTATTCCGTAACGCCCGGAAAAACGGCAAACAATGGGTATTCCGTAACGCCCGGAAAAACGGCAAACAATGGGTAATCCGTAACGCCTGGAAGAACGGCAAACAATAGGATGTCCCTTTGAGTTACGTTCGGTTACAATACTGATTTCCCCATACCCCCAGGTTATATAGGTTCCAGTCAAGTATAAAATAATCTAACACTAATGCCAACCCATGATTAGACAGGTACAGGTTTGTCTGTATAGACAACAGGAACGGTCCGTGAGGACTGCAGGACGGGTTGTTGGCATTAAACGCAAGATCAGGTAACATGTAAAGCCATGGTACGTCAGGTCAAGCCGGGTGGTGTATATGAGTGGCAAGTCATATCAAGAGTCGTATGGTACCATGTCAGGTCAGGTAATATGTGTAGCAAGTCATGTCAGGGTATATAGAGATCATGTGGGTGCTCATAAACAACTAGAATAATCATGGTTATAAGTAAACAAGTATGGGTACTATCATAACAATAAACTGGCACATGAAATATGACATGCAAATAGGTACAGGTTAAATTATTAGATGTACGGCTATCAGTTTGAGTTTAAGAAATAGTTTCAACATTACATGCATACATTCTAACCATCATGGATGTTAAGTTCATGCTAAGGTGTACTAAATAATCTAAAGATATAATTGAATATAAATCAGTTGATTTGTATACACACGATCGTCCGACAGATATAAAATATAAAAAGGTGCTGCGGACTATACAATAATTGTTATGTGATTTACTTATGATTGTGGGTACTATATATAGTAGAACTAAATGCAGCAAGGCATGTTTCATGCGATGAAACAAAATGATATAACGGAACGTCAAACTGTTACAAGGAAAAATATCGCATTAAATGTAAGCTGCAGGTGTAACGTGCAATCAAGGGATATAGAACTTTAAATAGCATAAGTAGTAGTTTAAAGTAGCATGTAGCAAAATTAACTTGCCTCGACGGGTCGCGAAATGGAAAACGGAACGTTACGCGTCGGCGGGGAAAAATCGCGACGCGCGCACGGTTCACGGAAAGAGTCCAAACGACGAACAGTGGAGTCACACGGGTCAGGGGTCCCTGCTGGGTCGTCGGGAATCGTCGCAGGCACGGTCGGATTCCGGCCGCCAAAGAAACAGTAAACACAGTGAACAGAATGCAAAAAATATAGATATAGAGAGAGAACATAATAGAACAGGGAAATGAAGAAGAAGAAAGAAGAAAAAGAGGATGAGGGATAGCTTACTGGGTCGCAGAGGGGGTGCTAGCAGTGACGGCGAGATCGACGGCGGTGAGGGACGCCGGTGAAGGGTTACCAGAAGAGCTAGGGTTCGGTTAGGGTTTGTGGTCAGCTTGGGTGCAGGGCTAGGTGATGGGGTTCTGGTGAGGGGATGATGTCGAGAAGAGGAAGGGAATGAGGTGGTGATGGTGGTGGGTGTGAGGTTAAGGTAGTCGGCGACGACCGGAGATGTTGGGTTCAAGGGGCTGTGGGTTCTGCGCTGGGTGCGACAGCCTCGGGGAAAGGAAGAAACGAAGAAGAAGAAGAGAAGATGGAGGCGAGGGTGACGTGGATGCAGAGGGTGACGACGAGGTGAGGTCGGTGGAGGTGAAGCGGCGAAGGTTAGGGTTTTCTTCCTCCTCGTGCTCGCGGGTTTAGAAGAAGGAGAGGTGAAGGAGGGAGGTTATGATAAGGAGTAGGGAGGGGAGCAGATCTCGTGAATAGGAAACGCGATAAGAGAGAGAAACGCCGGAGGAGAGAGAAAGTTGTCTCGTTGTGGGGAGAGAGAGAGAGAAAAGAGAGAGGGAGAAGTGAGGAGATAGAGAGAGGAAGAGAAAGAGAAAGGAAGAGAAAGAGGAGGAGAGAGAAACAGAAGGAGATGATCTTGTGGGCTAGCATGCGAAGGAGAGAAAGATGATTGGTGGAGAAAGATTTTTGGTTTAGGTATAAAATTTCTTTGAAAGATTTATTCCGTTTTCCCAACCAACAAATATTTCCTTAGCAGCTGAATTATTTTAATAAAATATTAAAATAACCAAATTTGGCGTCCTACAAAATATTTCAGAATTACGCTCGGGTCGAGTCCAAAAATTTGAATTTGAGATATGAAATTTATTGGCAGGTTCCAAAAATTAAAATAAAGTATTTTATAATTAAAAAGCATACCCCCCAAGAACGGACGCACGTGCGTGCGCGTAGCCGTCCAAACACGTCCGTTTCACTGAACGGGACGAGAACACGATGCAATGACGCTACCACAGGGTTAGGGGTATCAAGCAGGCCATGTCAATTATTTTTAGTTTATTTTAGATGACTTAAATTGTTATATGCAGAAAAATGACATGTCGGTGTAAATTATAACCAGTATCGGCCAAAGCATGATAAATGAAATAAATACCACACACTACACATACGGTAACAGAAATTTGTAGAACTGGACTCGGTTGTTACATGACGGGTCGTCGCTATCTTCTGCGCTCGAAGGGACGTTTCCAATGGTCGTGCGACACGTGGAGCGTTGACGGCTGTCAGGCACGAAGCGTTGTTTTGGCGGGAAACGATCTGACCCGTGCCGCTCGTGGTCAGGCGACGGGAAAGGTGCCCGAAGTGCGCATCGGGAACGCTCGCGATGCGCGCTCCCTCCTAAGGAATGTGGACGAGCTCACCACAATCCTGGCTCGTTTCCACATTCCCCCTAGCTATTCGCTTCGTTTGGATAGGAAGGACGAGAGGGCGAATCAGGTGCAAGGCAAGGAGATTGCCTTGTACTTGGACGCATTCTGGCCAGGAATGCGTCTGCCCTTCCCTCCGAAGTATGCAGGGCGCTATGTTGCTTCCAACTAACCCCGGGCCAGCTAGTGCCGAACTCATGGAGAATTCTCCTCAGGTTCCTGGTCCGATTGAGACTTGAAGAAATCCCCTTCAGCTTAACCCTTCTCCTTTCATCCCTTTGTTATAAAAATCATCCCGGCACCCGTAAGGACGAGTCGAGTTAGGTGTATATTTCCTTCAAAAAGCGCAAGGGAAGGACGGCCGGGTTGGGGGTAGTTGTTGTTCCTTCTTTCATCCACGAATGGAAGGAGAAGTTCATATTCGTCGGGCCACCCGATGGTGAGGATTGGCCTGTGCCTGTACAGTAGCACAAGGCCGACTGCCCGCGGGTGAAGCGGTCGTCCTCTCCCGAGGCGAGGGCGATGTCCATATGGGAGCCGATCCAATAGGACGACGTTTTGCTATCCGAGCAGGCCCTTAGCTAGGTCGGGCTCAATCCCGCTCGATTCATGGGTAAGTTAGGAGCTTGGACGATCAGTCTGAATATATTTTTCTTTTGCTCTTTCCCGTGTCACTCACTCTTTTGTGTATTTTTCTCTTTGCAGAGCAAATGGACCGATCTAAATTCCTGGCTACCATGGCCGTTAAGAAGGAGAGGAAGACCAGAGGTGCTAGGTCGTCCCGCCCCGGTTCGAGCCCGGCCTCGAAGGCAGCCGCACCGGCTAGGCCTTCTACCACACCCCGGGCCTCGGAAACCAGCCGCGGGGAGAGCTATAAGCATGCTCGGGAACCGGAGCCCCGGGTGAGGGAGGTGGAGGATGAGTCCGACCCCCTCCCCCCGAGGTCCCCCTCAAGAGGTATAAGAGGACGGTATCTCGATCTTCGTCCTCCCCGATCTTCGTGCAGGAGGGGGATGTTTGTTTCGAGGTGCCCTCGGGGCTTTCTGTTGCCGATAGCTTGCTTTCGGAAATGGAATGATCGGTCGGGGGCAAAATTCCCAGGGGGACCCTCAAGGCCCAAGTTGTCGCCATTGCTTAGGAGGTTGTACAGGTCAGTATCTGCTTTCCGAGGTTTTCTTCAAGCGTTTTTTTCCTCGGATCGGATGCTTTTTAACCCTTTCTTTTATCTTCCCCAGGTCCTCCAGCACTGCGCCCTCATCGCTAACATGGTGCACGAGGAGATTGCCCCGGCGATGCAGAAGGCGGGCAAGTCTTCCTCGCGGGAGGACGATCAGCGGCAGGCGAAACCCGGGTGGCCGCCCTCGAAACCCGGGTGGCCGCCGAGGAGGTGGTGAACTCCAAATGCAAGGAGTCCATTCGCCTCCTGAAGGAATCCAATAAGACCACCCAGGCTAAGTTGGAGGAAGCTAAGGTGCTAAACTCCATGATGAAGAAATCGCTTAACTCCTGCAAGAGAGAAACCGATGTGGCGAAGGAAGTGGTGAAGATCGCCGACCTCCGGGCTGTGAGGTCGGTGGAAAGGTACAAGACGTCGGAACAGTTCTACGCCGACCTTGCCGACGCCTCGGCAATCGTTTGGCACCAGGCCCTCGACGCTGTCAAGGCGTTGATGCCGGGGTTTGCCGATGGCGAGCTTCGGTTTGAGTACCCCCTCTTCGAGGATGAGCCGTAGGAGGATGCCGCCGAAAGTGCCGCCGGGGGAGAGACCGCCGGTGGGAGTGCTGGAGATAAGGCTCCCGGTGGGAGTGCCGACCCAAAGGCAGTAACCCCGGCTCCCAGCGCCGAAGCCCCTGGTGGGAGCGCCGACCCTAAAGCCGTTACCCCGGCTCCCGACGCCAGCGCAGAGCAGGTCGAGATCCTCCCCGGTCCCAAGGCCTGAGCCTTCCTGCCTTCTTCTTTTTTCCTTTTTGAATTTTGTAAGCCTTTGGGCAATTTTGTAGAGCTGAGGAGCCCATAGTACCTTGTAAAGACTTTCAGATCGTGAATAAAACTGCTTTTAATTTTTCTTCACATAAATGTTTTCTTGTGCTCGTTGACGTGGGCTTGATAGTGTTTTCCTCGTCCCAACAGTCAAGCCGTAGGTCAATGACCAGTCTATTGGATGTCGATCGCGCCGTCGAGTGTAAGCCAGTTAATCGCTAAGTGCAGGAAGGTCGGTCCCCTCCCGCCCCGGGAGTCGAGGTGGCTATTGTTTACTTAAGATACGTCGGTTGGCTCATTCGAGTAGAAAGGTATGGATTCGTCCATTCCTTTGAGTTGGACCGGCGACCACTTCTCTTAGAGTAAGCTAGACAATAGCCAAGTTTGAATTGGTCGGCGTCGGCCGATAAATAAAGCTGTTCGGCGGTACCTGAGCGAGGGCCTCAGATCCTTAGTGTGGATGGGTAGGAAGTTACCCGCTAAGGATTAACCGAGCAGGAAAGCCGCTCGGTGGCCTCTTGGTGAGGGCCTTTGATCCTTGTTCCCGCCAAAATTTTGGCTCAAAACTTGCTCCCTTGAAAAAATAATAACAATAAAATAAAAATAAAAATAAAGGAAAAACTCCACATGCAAAGCATGTAGGTACTGTCTCGGATAGAATTAAATCCTATGATGGCGCCTCACGTGCTCCTCACGCGGGCGCCAATGTGCAAAGCACAAAAAATAAATCTATTAAATAAGAGTTAAAAACTCTGAGGTAGCGCCTCACGTGCAAAGCACGAGGGCACCAGCGCCAAGAGTTAAGAAATTCTGAGGCAGCGCCTCACGTGCAAAGCATGAGGGCACCAGCGCCAAGAGTTAAGAAACTCTGAGGCAGCGCCTCACGTGCAAAGCACGAGGGCACCAGCGCCAAGAGTTAAGAATTCTGAAGCAGGGCCTCACGTGCAAAGCACGAGAGCGCCAGCGCCAAGAGTTAAAAAACTCTAAGGCGGCACCTCACGTGCAAAGCACGAGAGCGCTAGCGCCAGAACTAAAAGTTCTCTGCCGTTGGATCAAAGATCTAACAGAGATGATAAATTATCAGAGCACAGAATTAAATTCTGATTGAGAAAATACTCCTCATATCTTTCTAAATAAGAAAGATTGTGCTATGTAAATTAGAGCACCGTTGGATCAAAGATCCAATGGTGATTAAAAATCACCAAGATACAAAATTAAATTCTGATTGAGGAAATACTCCTCAAATCTTTCTGTTGGGACCCGGTTCTTGCTCACGGAGCAAAATGCCACACGGAACAAAGTGCCACGCCAAGTGTCGTGTTAAGTGGGCAGGGGCCACCTCTTGAATCCGTGGGGGCCATCTCTTGAGTCCGTGGGATCCACTGTAGAACAATGGGGACTCTTCGGAATACATTCCGAAAGGGGGCAGATCTGTACTATAAATGGAATGATACCACTCTTCAATACAGAGGCGCCTTTTAAGTGAACCGGCACTACAGGAGCTTGAGAACTCCGTAGTTAAGCATGCTCGAGCCAGGAAAGTTCTGGGATGGGTGACCTCCTGGGAAGTGGCCCCTGGTCGGGTCCGGTTCGCCTCGAAGGACAAAACCGTGCGGCTTCGGCCAGAGCGGACAATACTCTCTGTATTGGGGGTGGGGCGTGACCGAATGGTATCAGAGCTGGTCCCTCAATAGTAGGTCTGTGGTTCGAGGACGAACCATTGTTCAAAGGTGGGGAGAATGTCGGGACCCGGTTCTTGCTCATGGAGCAAAGTGCCACACGGAACAAAGTGCCATGCCAAGTGTCGTGTTAAGTGGGCGGGGGCCACCTCTTGAATCCGTGGGGGCCACCTCTTGAGTCCGTGGGACCCACTGTAGAACAATGGGGACTCTTCGGAATACATTCCGAAAGGGGGCAGATCTGTACTATAAATGGAATGATACCACTCTTCAATACAGAGGCGCCTTTTAAGTGAACCGGCACTATAGGAGCTTGAGAACTCCGTAGTTAAGCGTGCTCGAGCCAGGAAAGTTCTGGGATGGGTGACCTCCTGGGAAGTGGCCCCTGGTCGGGTCCGGTTCGCCTCGAAGGACAAAACCGTGCGGATTCGGCCAGAGCGGACAATACTCTCTGTATTGGGGGTGGGGCGTGACACGTCATGTCCACTAACCAGCGTCGTGCACGTGGCCTGCGCCTCAACGAACGAACGATCGAATCGGCGCTCCCTCTTTAATGCACGATCTCCCTCTCTGATCCGCCGACGTCATACCTTGGAAATCCGCGCTGACGAGATCCTTAACTATGAGCTGACCCGGGAGACCGATCAGACCACTCTCGACCCGGCCCATAAATAGGTTGGGACGAGAGTGGGGGGCTAATGATGATGCTCATAAGTGGGAACTCCCCAGATCACGACATGTGGCAGATGACGTGTCCCGAGACACACGGAAACAGGGCAAGAGCCACACATTGGGGGTGTCCCCTTGGCTATCGTCCCGCTGCCTGGACCCGACCTCCGAGGATTCCCTGAACATTCATATGCTCGCCATGTAAATGACCATTAGCTCGTCTCCGAACGTCGGGCACGTGGCATGCGCCTCACGTCCGCCAACCAGCGTCGGGCACGTGGCCTGCGCCTCAACGAACGTACGATCGAATCGACCCTCCCTCTTTAATGCACGATCTCCCTCTCTGATCCGCTGACGTCATCAAAGAATACGCCTAACCGCCTTGGAAATCCGCGCTGACGAGATCCTTAACTATGAGCTGACCCGGGAGACCGATCAGACTACTCTCGACCCGGCCCATAAATAGGTCGTGACGAGAGTGGGGGGCTAATGATGATGCTCATAAGTGGGAACTCCCCCAGATCACGACATGTGGCAGATGACGTGTCCCGAGACACACGGAAACAGGGCAAGAGCCACACATTGGGGGTGTCCCCCGGGCTATAGTCCCGCTGCCTGGACCCGACCTCCGAGGATTCCCTGAACATTCATATGCTCGCCATGTAAATGACCATTGGCTCGTCTTCGAGCACTCCTACAGGCCGAGCTCCTCGGCCCTTAGTCTCCGAGCTATCACGGAACCGAACTAACTCGGCCTCCCGCCCTCTTTTAGGCCTCTCGCCGAACTAGGCCTCTTCGGTTCTATCGAGCGACTTAAAACGCAGATCACTGGCGTCTCCGCCACGGCACCGCGAATCTCACAAGACGCGAGATATTCGCCGCCCCACGATCTCGCATTCCACGCCGTCGCATTCCCCCATTAACGAGCGTATCTCGTCATTAATGGGGGATCCCGCCATTCACGCAGGCATAACGCCAGGGGGCGCAACGCCCGGCGAGGATCTCGCGCTAGCTAGCCCATGGCGACCGCTATATAAACCACTCTCTCAGACGACTCAGGTAAGGCAATTTTACTCCAATAGGCCGCTACTCTGCTCAGATACCTTGGCTAACTTGATCGTTGGAGGGTCCACGGTGGGACAACCATCCCGGGATTTCTTTGCAAGTAGCTCGGCTTCACCCAAAATCAAGCCCACTTAGATCCACACGCTCCAGGAGGCAACTCTTAAACCCATTCTCAGCCGTCCATCAACGCTCGCGACAGATCGACGGAGGACAACGTCTGAAGGAGATCCTGACCTCCATCATCACCGGATAATAATTGACAACGATATCAAAACCGAGCTTCCATTCGTACTCAAACGGGGGATCGGATGAGCCGAGAGTGTTGTGTCTTGGAAACGTGTACGTCAGCAAAACCTGTACGAAGGACGGCTATACATTTTTAGCGCGGCACAGTCAACTGCGTGCTTCATATATCTACGGGCTTATTCTGAACTTTTCAATTCATAGTTCATATTACTTTATGTGACAGTTTTTCAAAGGAAAATATTTTGAAAATATTTCATTTTGTAAAAGGATTAATTTTAACAGTTATTTCAGTAATTTATCTAACAAAATCTGTATCATCATCTAGGATTAAAACAAAATTAAAATATATGATTGGAAATACAGCTGGCGCATGTAGAGTTGTCTACATGAAAAATCATATACAAATATGTGTAATTAATAAATAAAAATGTACATATTTCTTTAAACAAGAAACTTAATACCTTTCTAATTATTGCAGGCAACGCTCAAATTTTTGCAGAAAACAACCCATACACTTATCATTATCTCATGACTTAATCTTGGATTGTTCCAGATTACTATTCACTAGCTAGACATTTTACAACAAAGACCATTAGAAAAATGTTGTTCTTTAAAATTAAAAAGTGTAAATAAGAAAACCCACAAATAAATAAGATTTGTCGAGGCCTGGAGTAATCCATTGGTGGGACTTGAAGTGGCTCAAGTGGATCGAGCCCAGGGTCTCCCATTGAGGGGATAGCTAACTTCCCACCCGTTATCTAAACAAAAATATGATTTTATTTTTGTAATACACCCTTAGATCTATAGTTACTCTAAATATCGCCTCAAAATTTAGTAATTTTATTTTTCGCTTTATTATTTCAGAAATAACCATAGCTCTTTTAATCAGTTTGAATCTATTGATTCTACTTAAATTAAAATGTAGTATTTCCTTTTCACATATTTGTAGTAATTCTTTCTTCTTTCGCATTAAAATGAATCTACATTCAATTTTTGTCATGATGTCTTCCTAAAATAATTCGATATGTAGCTTTTGCCCGTGATTTTCACATTAAAATGATGCCTTCTTAAACTCATTAATAATAAGGGGTGTGTCTAAAAAGTTACAAAGATACCTTTGGGGGAGTAATATGGATAAAACCTAATAAAGTATTCCTGCGTGCGACACGTGATTCCCAAGCGAACCCCACGCTTTCATTATTCAAATCCTTTCCCAAAATGGGATCATGTAAAAGTTACAGAAAACCCCCCAACAAATTCAGCCTGTTCAATCCCATCACACCTTACTAAAACAGAAACTTGATCTGAGCTTTATCTCACGTGAGCGATCACCAGAACGCCGCCGAATCATTCACCGTGTCCTTCATCTCTGCACTCTGCGGCGATCGGAGCCCGAGTCCAACGCAATGGGCGGTAATTTCATGCCCGCCGTTTTCGAGCTTCTCACTTCACTTTTTGCTTTTAAAAAATTAGTTTTGTTTTGAGCTGCAATGGGCTCGCCTTTCTTCTTGTTTTCGTTCCATTTGTTAGGGTTTCGATCTGTGACTGTTGATTCGGCAGGGATCGAAGTGAAGCGGAGAGATTATGTATCGAAGGGGTTGAAAGAAAGGAAAAGCCTGTGGTTTGCTTCGAATTTGAGCAAGAGATGGGGCGAGATGTTCTTTCTTTTGTATACGCCTCTCATTTTCACGCTGTGTCTTGGGATCATCATTCCCTACAAGCTTTACGAGGTTTGTGTTCATCTCTTGTTCTTGATTGTTTTTTGTGTGTTGATATATTGTGAAATTTCATGATAAAAGTGGACAAAGTTTGAATCTTGGCCGTAATTCTTTTGAGGGAGTGTATGAATTTAATGGGACAAAATATATCCATTTGATAACAGAAGTGAAAATTTTAATTTTTGTTTAGGAGGAAGGAAGAATTTTAGTCGAAAATGTGGAATATCTATCAGAACTTTGAAAAATTGATTGATGGCATCAGCATGTAAAGATGCTCTTTGTTAACTAGAGATTATTGAATTGGTTGACTTGAATGTTGATATTATGAAGAAACTTCATGTGTGTACGTACACATAAGTCATATCAGATTTTACCAAAACCACAGTTTAAATTAATGATTGTCTTATAGCAGTTTCATAATTATGGCAGTATCTTAATTAAGGAAAGTATTATGACAATTTCTTAATTATTGTAGTTTCTTAATTATGGTAGTTTCTTAATTAAGAAATTGGTTTATGTATAAATAATGACCTCTTATATGTTTTATGTACATCTAAATAGAAGAGAGATCATTGTATGAGAGCGTGACGGTTTAGATCTAGAGAGATTTGAGAGAAAACTCTTAGGGTTGCTCTGTGTAATTGATTCAAAGATTCTAATAGACGTTTGCAGATTCCGCTCTGCCGGGAACTAGCCAGGTAAGTGAACCTCGTTAAAAAATCCTTGTGCTTCTTGTTTCTGTGTTTGATTTCTTATTTATTCTCGCATATTATTTGTGATCTTTTGTTAATTGCTTGGTGTTGATTGCGTGATTTTGTTGCTTATCGCGAGCATTGTTTCATGCATCGGCTTCTCTATCTCCAACAACTAGTGTTAGAGTTTGGTTAAGGAACCTAGGGTTCTTCAATTCTACGATTTAGGTTAACGGGGGATAACGACACCTACGTTCTCTTCTCCATTTTCTTAGATCGTCGTTTTGAAGGCGTTGGTTCAGATCAAGGGAGAAGTTGAGTTTGCTGCGACTTAGTCGAAAGATGGTGGAGGATAAAATAAGGATTGAAAAATTCAATGGTCACAGCTATGGTTGGTGGCACATGTAAATGGAAGACTACATGTACCAAAAAAACATGTATCTTCCGTTAGGAGAAAATCCCGAGAAGATGACCGATGAGGTATGGAACCTTTTGGATAGGAAAGCCCTGACAACGTTCAGATTGTCGTTGACTCCGCAGGTAGTCTTTAACATCTCTGAGGAGAAGACAACCATGGTGCTAATGACGACCTTAGCGAAGTTGTATGAAAAGCCTTCGACATCAAACAAGATATTTTTGACGAAGAAGCTTTTCAACATGAAGATCTGAGAGCGGTTCGGTGACGGAGCGCCTGAATGGGTTTAACAGCGTGATGAGCCTATTAGAATCCGTTTCGATCGTGTTTGAAGACGAGATTCGGGACCTATTATTTCTATGTTCGTTGCCGGAGAGTTGGGATAACCTAGTTATGGCGGTTAACAACTCTATCTCAAGGACTCTCACATTTAATGATGCGGTGAGTTGCATATTAAACGATGAGATGTGGAGAAAGGCCAGTGGGAGTTCGGGAACTTTTGCACTTATGGTGGAAAATCATGGTAGAACGATAGAAAAGGGAAAGGGTAAGTAGGGCTAGTCTAAGAGCGAGGAAAATCGAAGGCGAAGATCTAAGGCGACGGTTGGAATTGCGGAAAGAAGGGTCACAGAAAAAGCGAATGTTGATTTTTGAAGAAAGACTCGGATGGGAAGGCGGATGAGAAAGAAACTAATGTGGTGTCTACACAAGAATAAGGGGAATAAGGTCTTTGTCTATCGACGAGTGAGAACACAAAGGCTGATGCTTGGTTCCTAGATTCGGGGGCATCTTTCCATTGCACTTTGGGCTAGCATCATTTCAGTGAGTATGTTCAAGGTGATCTTGGACATGTGACGGTGGGAAACGGTTAGCCGTGTAAAATCGTTGGTAAGGGGATGCTCATACTACAACCGTCAGGCGGTGGTCAAATTAAATTGAAGAATGCTAGGCATATTACAGATTTGAAGAAAAGTCTTATTTCCACGAGTTAGCTAAACAACGAAGTATATATGACGGTGTTTGGAAATTCGCAGTGGAAAATTTCCAAAGGATCGTTGGTGGTTGCTAGAGGCAAGTTGAGTGGTTCGTTGTACCCATTCAGTAGGAGTAGCAGAGGTTCGGTTGCGTTGGCGGTAAGTCCGGAGATAAATTCGGAGCATTCGTTTTGGCATAGAAGATTGGAGGTACCTCAGTAGGAAGAATATGAAAATTCTTCAGGGTAGGGGCTTCTTTTGGGGCTAAAGAAGGTGGAGTTGGGGCTTTGTGAAAGTTGCGTTTGTGGAAAGCAAAGCGCACTCATATTTCAGATTGGAGGCGTAGCTAAAAAACCAAAAAACCGGAGATAGTGCATACGGACGTATGCGGTCCGGCCTCGGTAGAGTCTTATGGACGTAATCGGTATTTTTTTCACGTTCATCAACGATGCAAGCCGGAAAATATAGGTGTATGCGATGAATAAGAAATCCGATGTTTTTGGTATCTTTAAACACTGGATTGCGTAGGTCGAGAACCAAACATGGGCTAAGGTAAAATGCCTTAAGTCGATAATGGATGGGAATACTGCACACATGAGTTCGAGACGTTTTGCTCGCAAAAGGGTATTTGTTGGTTGAAAACTGTACTGAGAACGCGGCAGCAGAATGGCATCACTGAAAGGATGAACATGGCGATCCTAGAGCGAATGCGGAACATGACCTTGGATGCGGATGTGCCAAAGTTTCTATGGACAACAGTTGTCGATGTTGTTGTGTACTTGATCAACAGAAGACCGGCAAGTGCGCTTGACAGAGACATTCCAGAAGAAATTGGTAAGGTAAACCGATTCATTACCAGCATCTAAAAGTATTTGGTTGTATCGCATATTCTTTGGTCGATAAGGAAGAAAGGAGTAAGTTTGACTCCAAGTCCAGGAAGTGCTTTCATCGGATATGGTGGAAACGAGTTTGGATATAGGCTGTGGAATTACACAAGTAAGAAAGTAAAACGAAATCGGAACGTTGCTTTTGATGAGCAACACTTACAAAGAAGAGAAAAAGCCAAAAATGGTGTGGTATCGAAGTTTGTCGAGTTGGACAGAATTCAAGAGAGCATTTAGGTACCTGCAGGTGGTGACCAGAATGTGGGGGAAGCTATAGTGTATGATCATGTTGAAGAACATGATGGTGACCATGCTCAGCAACCAGATGTACCAGGTCTGAGGAGATCTACGTGAGATAGGTCGTTACCTAAAAGACCTGTGACCGATTTCGTTCTGTACACAGATTCGGGGGCGCCTGAATCCCTTGAAGAAACAACAAGCAGTGGACGAGGAGATGGATTCTTTGAAGAACCGTATGTGGGACCTACTGAAGCTACACAATGGTCGGAAAACGTTGCTAAATAGGTGGGTACATGATTAAAGACGAGGCTGATGGTGTGAAGCAGTACACGGCTCGCTTTGTAGTCAAGAGATACGCGTAAAAACAAGGTATTGACTATCAAGAAATATTTTCCCCAGTGGTGAGATGGCATCTATTCGGATAATTTTTAGTATCGTGGCGGTGGATAATTTGCACTTAGAGTAGCTGGTTGTCAAGGCCGCGTTCCTTCATAGAGATTTAGAGGAAGAGATCTATATGATGTAGCCATCAGGATACGAGGTGAAGGGGAAAGAGAATATGGTATGTAAACTGTGAAAAATCTTGTATGGCCTCAAGCAAGCTCCAACGCAGAGATATCTCAAATTCGATCTGTTTATGTTGGAGACGGGATTTGTGCGCTATGAATCAGATCTCTGCATTTACGTTCAAACTTTTAAGAACGGAGACTATATTATTTTGTCATTTTATATAGGTTCTCTTACGGGTAGACTATTAGAATTAGTGAATGTGATGATTAGGAGGAGAGTTGGTATTATGTGTTTGCAAGAAACTAAGTGGGTAGGTGAAAAGAGTAGAGTCATAGAGCCTTGGGGTTATAAGCTTTGGTATACGGGTAGAGATAAAAATCGTAATGGGGCAGGCATAATCATAGATAGACGGTTGCTTGAGGATGTAGTTGAGATTAGGAGAAAAGGTGATAGAATTTTACTGGTTAAGCTTATTCTAGGTGGAGAGATCCTTAATGTTATTAGTGCTTATGCACCACAGATGGGTCTTGATGACGCTAGTAAGCGTCTATTCTGGGAGGATTTAGACGAGGTGGTGCAAAGTATACCCAGTGGAGAGAAGTTATTTATTGGTGGTGATCTTAATGGACATGTAGGTACTAGTCGTAGTGGGTTTGATACTATCCATGGAGGTTTTGGTTTCGGACAAAGAAATGAAATAGGTGACTCGATTTTAGATTTTGCCTTATCTTATGACTTGATCTTAGCAAACACCTGGTTTAGGAAAAGAGAGTCTCACCTTATCACTTTTAGGAGCGGATCAAGTGCTAGTCAAATAGACTTTTTTCTGACGAGAAGAATAGGTAGAGGTTGTTGTATCGACTGTAAGGTAGTGCCAGGTGAGAGTGTAACCACTCAACATAGACTTTTAGTTCTAGATTTTCGATTTAGAAGAGAACCTAGGAAGATTAGACGTAAGGTAGAGCCTAGAATTAAATGGTGGCGATTGAAAGAAGGTAACCAAAAGGCTTTTATAGATCGTGTAGTCCAAGAAGCGGATCGGCAGTCGGAAGATGATCCAGACAAAACATGGAACAAAATGGCTAGTTGTATCAAGAAGGTAGCTAGAGATCTACTTGGTGAGTCGAGAGGTGGTGCTCCACCATCTAAGGACATATCATGGTGGAATGAAGATGTAAAGGCTGCTATTAAAATTAAAAGGGAATCTTATAAAGATTTGAAGAAAAGTAGAGATGTGGAGAGATTTGAGAAGTACAAAATGGCTAAAAAGGAAGTTAAGAAAGCTGTTCGGGAAGCTAAATCTAAGGTCTACAAGGAGGTGTACGAGAAATTAGACACTAAAGAGGTTGCAAATGATATATACCGGATTGCTCGGATGCGGGAAAGGAAGACTAGAGACTTATGTGCGGTGAAGTGTGTCAAAAATGAAAATCAGAAGGTTTTAGTTCGAGATGAGGATATCAAGGAAAGATAGAGAGATTATTTTGACAAATTATTCAATGAGAGCTTTACTAAGAATTTGGATGGACTTGTCATTCAATCTCAAGATATAAACCGTAATTTCATGCGTAAAATAAGACTACCTGAGGTTAAAGAAGTTTTGAACAAAATGAGTTTAAAAAAAGCGGTTGGCCCTGACGGGATTCCTATCGAGATTTGGAGATGCTTAGGAGAAGTAGGCGTTAAATGGCTGACAGATCCGTTTAATAAGATTTGGCAAACAAAAAAGATGCCAAATGAATGGAGGAAAAGTATCCTTGTACCTATCTACAAGAACAAGGGTGACATTCAAAGTTGCTCAAACTACCGATGAATAAAACTAATGTGTCACACCATGAAACTTTGGGAGAGAGTGATTGAACACAGGCTAAGGAAGGATATTAAGATAACGGAAAATCAGTTTGGGTTCATGCCTGGACGATCAACGACAGAGGCTATTCATTTGCTTCGTCAACTTGTCGAGCGTTTTCGAGAGAAGAGAAGAGATTTGCATATGATATTTATTGATTTAGAAAAAGCGTACGACAAGGTACCTAGAGAGGTATTATGGGGGACAATGATGAAGAAGGGGGTCCCCGTCAAGTATATTGACATAATCAAGGATATGTACGATGGAGTAGTGGCAAATGTCAGAACTTGCGGCGGTTTAACAAGTGATTTTCCGATTACTATTGGTTTACATCAAGGATCTGCATTAAGTCCATTCCTGTTTACCATCGTGATGGATGAGCTTACTAGAACTATCCAAGATGAGGTACCTTGGTGTATGCTATTCGCTGATGATATTGTTATAGTAAATAAGACGAAAGCAGGGGTTAATGCCAAATTGGAAGTATGGAGGCAAACATTGGAATATCGGGGATTCAGATTGAGCAGGTCCAAGACAGCATATATGCATTGCAAATTTAGTAACCAGAGAAGTCAAAACCATATTGGTATAACATTGGACGGGCAAGAGATATCACCGAGCGACCAGTTTAGATATCTAGGTTTCATCATCCAAAAGACTGGGGAGATCGATAGTGATGTTAATCAAAGGATCCAAGCTGGTTGGTTGAAATGGAGGAGTGCAACAGGGATTTTGTGTGATCGTAACTTTCCGTTAAAATTGAAAGGGAAGTTTTATCGGAGTGCTATTCGGCCTACCTTATTATATGGTACAGAATGCTGGGCTCCTAAGAAGCATCATACACAGAAGATGCACGTAGCGGAGATGCGCATGCTTCGTTGGATGTGCGGTAACACCAGAAAAGATAAGGTGCGAAATGAGGATATTCGTACAAAAGTTGGTGTCGCACCTGTAGAGGAGAAGATGCGGGAAAACCGGCTAAGATGGTTTGGTCATGTGCGACGCAGACCTATGGAAGCACCGGTCCGACGAATAGATACTCTCGATATGGGCAATGGCAAAAGGGCAAAAGGGAGACCGAAGAAAACATGGATGGAGGTGATACGAAACGATATGGTTGCTAAAGGACTCAATGAGTATATTGTTCGATAGGAGTGAGCGGAGGCAGAGGATTCATGTGCTGGACCCGGCGTGATTCTCATGTTGGTTCATGTAGCCTACCCCATATGCTTGGGATAAAAGGCTCAGTTGTTGTTGTTGGCAGTGGGTCTGAATTTTGAGAAAATTTATAGTCCGAAGAATATGATGGTTGATAAATTCTTTATGAAGGATTTGGGAGCGGCCAAACAATTCTTGGGTATGAAGATCGTGAGAGATAGGAAGCAGCGGAAGCTGTGATTATCGCAAAGAAACTATATCGAGAAGATTTTGAAGCGGTTCAATATAGACAAGTTAAAACGGTGAGTATGCTCTTAGCGAAGCATTTCAAACTCAGTAGGGAGTTGTGTCCGACAACTCAAGAGCAGAAAGATAA
The DNA here is from genome assembly GCA_030015575.1 of Agapanthus africanus. Lineage (NCBI taxonomy): Eukaryota > Viridiplantae > Streptophyta > Magnoliopsida > Asparagales > Amaryllidaceae > Agapanthus > Agapanthus africanus. Next base: position 239,271,649 of record CM057338.1, read on the forward strand.
GATGGCAAGCGTGCCTTATGCACCTGCGATTAGGAGTTTGATGTATGCGATAGTGAGTACGAGATCAGATATTGCATATGCAGTGAGAGTTAGCATGCATGTGCAAAACCCGGGGAAGGAGCATTGGAATGTGTTGAAGTCGATGTTGAGGTGTCTAAGGGATACGCCGAGTCACTATTTATGTTTCGGAGGTGACTCTCTAAAGGTGCAAGGTTACGTTGATGTGGGCACTCAGGAGATCGAGATAAGTAGGAAGAGCATGACGCGGTACGTATTCACGGTTGGGGGAACAACGGTGAGTTGGGTCTCTCAATTGCAAAAGGTGATGGCATTGTTGACTATGGAGGCTGAATACATGGCTATTACGGAATCCAGTAAGGAGATGATATGGTTGCAAGGCTACTTGAAGAATTGGAAAAAAATGAGACTTCAATACCTTGTGGAGCGACAGCCAAAGTGCGATACATTTGGCAAAAAATGCGGCATATCACTTGGAAGAAGCACATCAAGGTGTGGTACTACTTCATACGTATAGCGGTAGAAGAGAATGAGTTGACTCTGCAGAAGATCGCGGGAAAAAAAATCCGGCGGATATGTTATCCATGATCGTAGACAGATAAACTGGATCTTTGTTGCAGATTGGTTAAACTCTCCATGAAAATCCGATGAGGAGAGAGTAGAGCGGAGTCGTGTGAAGTCTATCAGCGTTGGGAATCAAGGCTGAAGTATTTCCAAGTGGGAGATTGTTGAAATTATGGAGAAACCTTAGAAAGATGTCTGGACGTGCATACAAGTCATATCAGATTTTACCAAAACCACAGTTTCTTAATTAAGGAGTGTCATTGGCAGTTTCTTAATTATGACAGTCTTATGGCAGTTTCTTAATTATGGTAGTTTCGTAATTAAAGAATTGGTTTGTGTATAAATAGGAACATTTTATATGTTTTATGTACATCCATATAGAAGAGATGGCATTGTATGAGAGGGTGACGGCTTAGATCAAGAGAGTTTTGAGAGAAAATTTCTAGGGTTGCTCCGTATAATTGATACAAGGATTCTAGTAAACGTTTATAGATTTCGCTCTGCCGGGGACTAGCTATACGGTAGGTGAACCCCGTTAATAAATCCTTGTGCCTTTTATTTCTGTGTTTGATTTCTTATTTATTCTCGCATATTATTTACTTGTGATCTTTTGTTGTTAATTGCGTGGTGTTGATTGCGTGATTTAGTTGCTTGTCGCGAGCATTGTTTCGTGCATCTGCTTCTCCATCCCCAACATGAAGTGTATGATTTAATCAACACAATATGGAGTTGAAATTGGCCGACTGTTTCTAAGCAATTATGTTGATTAAGGAAGGAGAGCTGATTAACTATCAATTTGGAGTGTGTAATTGTTTCAAGGGAAATTCTGGTAGCTGACATTTCTTATGTTTTGATGTTTCCTGGATTCAGCTCTTATTTGTGTGTATTTGTGACGATCTTGATTTTTCAATTAAATTTTGTATGTTTTTAATTTTGATGGCAGAGCTTCACCGAGCTGGAGTATTTGATCTTGGGATTGGTTTCAGCAGTCCCATGTTTCTTGGTGCCCCTTGTCCTTGTCGCAAAGGTATGCAGTGGATACATATATTGTTGTTGCTTCAACTATCATCATAATTACGGATTAGTATCTTACAAAATTATGTCAGACAAATTCACACAAGCATTAGCAAATTTCATGGCTTTGTCAAGGCTGGAATTAGGTCTTTCCTGTTCCTGCTGATATCTAATAATGCGTAAATTTTAAATAGAAAAAACATTGTTGATTACGTTGAATGGTAAACTTTGGCCTTACAATGCAATATAAACATAATCAGCATAGCCATCCCTTCATGTTCACCAACCAAGCATTAACTCTGTTATAATTTTTTCTTTTGTTGACGAATATCTTGGTCATTACAATTTGGAATCCTCCTACCAAATACTCGAAAATTGCAATGCACAGATGTGCATTTTTTCTTGGATTTGATATTTTAAGTATGAAGTTTAACTGTATCATGTATTCCCGTGTTAGATTCCATTTGTTTCCCTTATTTCATTATTTGGATTACTATTAATAAGGATGTCTTCAAACCCGGCTGTTGGTATCGGCTTGGCTTTGTAATTTAATATATTTTATCTTAAGAGAGCAATAAAATGCTTGAGCAGAGCTACAACTGATTATCTTGGTAACCAAAACTGAACACTCTTGAAAGCTTGTATGTTTCATTTATACGGCTATGGTACTTCTTAACCTCCTGCTGTTTATATCCAGGTTGATATTGTAATTAGCGCATTCTTAACAACTAAATGCATAATAGAGGTTCAACCATTTTTAAATTGTTTCTTTGTGTGATGGCTTTAACCGTTGGATCTTCCTTGCAGGCTGACAGTGTCAAATGTTTGAAAGATCGTTACTGGGTGAAGGTAATTCTTAGTCTGGGTTAATGCTGTTGCAGTTATTATTTTCTGAAAGAGTGAATGTCTGTGCACATGTATGTAAAATTTGCCGTTATTCATTCTCATTACTGTACATTAACTTATATAAATTTTTATATTGCGTTTTGCGAAGTGGTGCAATATACTACTTTTCCCAATTTCCAAGTATTAATGTACTAGTGTTTACCGGCCTACAATTTTATAGAGAGAATTATCCCGAAGTTAAGGTTTTTATTGTAAATTATTAGTGTTGTGTTCTTCTAAATTCACATCTCATACTTTCTTACACGTACAAACTTTTATAGTGACTCAATCTATCCCATGTAGCACGATCTCGAATACAGATACGGGACACCGTACGAGTCGGATTAGAGGACTCGAGATTTTCCAAACTTTAAGGACTCAATTCATTTGGATACGTTAAGTTTTTCCTGTATAAAATATATATACGTACTAACAAAAAATTACAAGTATAAATAGTCGTTATTTTTGGTGTACAGATTTGTTTGAATGTGGCAATAAAAGTTCTTTGATTTAAATAACTATTGTATTAAATACGTTAAGGATCACCAAGTTAATAAATTAATTTCTTTGATTTAAATAACAATTGTATGAATTAAACCCTAATAAATCAAAGGCAAAATCCTAAAATTTTTGACAAAAACCAAAAACTATATATATGTGTGTATATATATATATGTGTATATATATATATATATATATATTCTTTGATATACACAACAAACTTCCCATGATAAAATTTAAAAGAAGAGAAGGTATTTGCCTTATGATAATTTTTTATAAATAACTTACCGAACTGATATGCAACCTCGTGTATTAAAGAATATCTCAATTCTTCTGACCGAAATAGCTGGTTTTAATCAAAATTACTTTAAAAAATAGTAAAAAGTAAATTAGATTAAAATTAGAGAGTACTCGAGAGATTGATGAGAACATTTTCTTGAAATCATTGATTATTAAATTAAAGAAACAAAAAGAAAAATAGAAAATAACTGATCACAAATTAATTGACCAATAAATTAAAGAAACAAAAAGGAAAATAGAAAATATCTGATAATTAAAAGTTTTTCTAAATAAGAAGAGAATTTTGCTCCACTCATGAATTTTTATCTGATTATTTTGTACTTGAAATGTTTTTATTTGATCTAATGCTCTAAGTAATCAACTAGATGGAATCAAAATTTTGATCTCAATAATCAAATGAACAATTTAAATATTGTATAAAAACATTTGCGTAGCCGAATTATCGTTCAACAAAAAATTATACCAGAACATTTCACAACCTAAAATTTGAAACATAAAATCATAAAAATAATCAATGCAAAGTTAAGACAAAATTTAAGAGTAGATATAATGTTAAAAATATTTTAAATCGTCAAAAATTATTTCTAAATTGATGTCCGTATAAAAATGTATGAGTAACCATATTATTGCTATAAATAAATGAAGAGAAAAGCCTATTGAAAATATGCAATCATAAATAATCAAACACACATTTGAGACCGAAATTGAAAATAGAAATAATCGTAAAATGCTTTAAATAGTCAAACTTATTTCTAAAATGATGACAACGTAATAAAACATAAAACTAAGCATAATATTGCTATAAGTAAGCGGAGAAAAGAAAACAAAAAATACATTTAGTATTTCAAAAAAATACCAACCAAGGATTAACCACGCTTACGTGATACAAACAATCATATTAAAATCCTAAATGGAGTTTCCAAAAATCAAGAAAGAGTGGTCTTATGTGTGATGATAAAAAGACGGTGTGTTCCTTTACATAGATTTATAGTTTCTTTTCGTACCTAATTAGAATCCACACGTATTTGTTGTACATGATTTATTTGTTTCGAAAAAAATTTGCTTTCCGTGTTAAAAAAATATTAGCGTGACTTAATGCTTTGTTAAGTTTAGATTTGAATTTAATTTAAATATTTTATTTGTATTTGTTATGGTTATGAAGTTTTACACTTTTACTTCATATCAAAATTTATATAACGAGGAAAAGAATTAGTTTTGATGGGAAAAGATTACAATTCTCTTTCAGGAATGTTAGAGATCACTATCGGCCCACTTGTTTTAAGGAATGCATAATCAGACGTGAAATGATATAAAAGGATAAGAAAATGGAGTTCACAGAGATATAATTTGTAGTGATAATATATCAACCTCAATGTTTTTGGTTTTTTGTAATAGCTCACATAATTAGGAGTGAAAAAGAAATAAAAGAAAGCAAATTTTAAGTATGTGCCCATGCGCGGACTTTTATGTAACTTTCGTAATGCATAAACATTAGTATTCTGTAGAAACAATTATTTCTTTTTGTCCCATGTATCAAAATTGACACGATATCTGACCAAACTATTCTTGCAGGCGAACCTTTGGATTGTTATTTTTAGTTATGTCGGAAACTACTTTTGGACTCATTATTTCTTCACTGTACTTGGAGCGTCATATACTTTTCCATCATGGAGGATGAACAATGTAAGATACAAGAACCACTCGAGAAGTTTACTTTTCTTCTGACTATTTTTTATTGTTAAACTGTTGTGTTTGACTTTTACATGGTTCATAGTTTTTGAAGATGGTGAATTTTGATGTGGTATTTCTCAACCTTCATTATTGCATCAGCCTTTGTATACAAAAAAAGAAATTATTTCTCACATTGTCCATATAATTTTGTACATCTGTTGTTGAAAGGGAAAAGATTGTTTTCTTTTTATGGTTCCAGAAATAGATATCTATATATCTTGGTAAAATTATGCATGATATTATACTGTAGTGGAATGCCTAAAGCTAACATGTGATCATTTTTTAATATATTGTAGGTGCCACATACTACATTCCTTCTGACTCATGTTTGTTTCCTATTTTACCACATGGTGTCCAACATGACACTTCGTAGACTGCGCCACTCCATTTCTGGCTTGCCAAAGTCAATTAGGTTTACTACTGAAGCTGCATGGATATTAGCCCTCAGTTATTTCATAGCATTCTTGGAGACTTTGGCTATATCAAATGTAAGTGGTAATGTAATCCTCTATCATTTGCAGCAATTTGCATATCGATAAATGTCCTGTGATTTGTTTCTGCAGCAGTTTGCATTAGGCACAAGCATATGTGATATTGGAATTATTTGCATACAAATGCGGGTCAAATAAGTCTTGTATATCGCATGCCAATTTGTGATGCCTTCACATTAAATTTAATAAATATTAGAATTTAGTCTCTTCTCGGTAACTTCATAATTATCCGGATGGTCTTGAATTGAACCTTGTAGTATCTATCTTCTTATGAACACATCAAGAAACTATGATCAGCGTCTGAATGCATACTGTGTTCTGCGGATAACTCCCACTTGTAACTTCGCATCTGAAAAAGTATACTCTACGGAAAAAATACGCATACTTTTTCCATGTCTATCCTTTTAGCTAAACTATACTGTAGATTTACAGCTAATGTACTACAGTGTAGTGATATATAATGTTCCTAGTCTCTTGATTTAAGTCATTTAGTGGTCTCTCTTCCGTTTCTTCTATAGTTAAATTGATATTAACATAATTGTTATTGTTTCCTGCAGTTTCCTTACTATGACTTCGTTGATCGGGACATAATGTACAAAGTAGGATCACTATTCTATGCCATCTACTTTCTTGTGAGCTTTCCTATGTTTGCAAGGTAAGAAGCTGGTTTTGTGATGCATTCAAAATCTTAATGTGGAAATAGTAGTTCAATGCATTATACTATGTAGTATGTTTTATCTTATACATGCAGTTTATCTTTATTGCCCTTTCTTATTCTCTTTATAATATTGGGAAATTCATGTATTTGAGATATAGGCTGATCATAATTTGCACATTCTTACGCTTCCATTATTTAATGCCTGATTCAATTTATACAATGGCATGACCTACTGAATGCATTATCAATCTTTTTATGTGCATATTTTAGGTAAATTGCCCATGCCTTCACATCTTTTTGTACCAAAATCATGAACTCTTTCATCCATTATGATGATAGGTGTTATGAATATATAATTTGTTATTATATATTAGTTATGAGCATAATTGGTTATTGTGTTAGTTAGTTGATTTATTAAGATGGAGAGGTGATCTATAACTCTCAATATATAGATTGCATGAACTCTTATGCTAATTATGCAAGCCTAGTTTCCCAAAACCTACCCCAACCCTAATTCTCTTTCCCAATCCCTTACCCTAACCCTTTAGCCCTACCCGTCTTCCTCTCCATTGCAGCCCCCACTCCACCGCCTCCTCCACCGCTTCTCTTTTTCTTCTCGCCACTTCCTCCTCGCATCCTCAATCCGAGACGACCATCTTAGACCCCAAGTTTGTTACAGTTTTTCCCGACAGTATTTTTTGCCGATATGCGACAGCACTTTTCCGGATCCGCTACGATATTTTTCGCTCCGATCTGGCACTGTAATTGCGCCGATGTGCTACAGTTCTTTCTCCGATATGCTACAATACTTCACCCGATCTGCTACGGTAATTGTCTTCCCGATCTGCTACAGTAACTTTGCCGGTATGCTACGATGCTTTCTCCAATCTGCTACAGTAATTTTTCCGCCGTTGCTACAGAAATTTTGCCTATTAGCTACAGTGATTTTTCTCTCCGGCTCCACTATATTTAAGAGAGGATTGTGAACCGTCGCCTCCGCATGGATTTTGTTGGTTTTGATTGATTCTCTTATTCTCGCTCTCTCGCCTCTGTATCATGGATTTTGGTTCCGTCTCAGTTACTGTTCATGATCGTTCTCCTATTATTGCTTGTACTCGTGGTCGTGGCTATGCTCGCCTTTATTGTTTTTATTGCGATGGCACTAATCATCTTGTAGGCAGCTGTTGGGAGAAGCATAGCTATCCTGATGCTACACCTACAGCTCGTCAGACATCTACCGGTTGCTACTGCCCGATCTTTCTCTTCTGCCGGTAATTTTCCTTTATTCAGTACTGAGTGGAGCCAGTTACGTCGTCTCCTCTTCTCTGTAGCTCTTACCAACCTTTCTACTCCATCACGTATATCGTTCCTTTCTCATTCTAATTCGTGGGTCGCTGATTCCGGTACCTCACATCATATGTCTCGTAATGGACCGTCTGATCGTACTTCTAGTTCTCACAAGTTGATTTCCATGGCTGATGGTAATATCATACATGTTTCTGGCTCTGCTGATTTATCACTTTATCATTACACCTAAAAATGCTTTAATTGTGCCGTCTTTAAAACAAAACTTGCTTTCTATTCGTCATCTTACAAATGATTCTAATTGCTCCGTAACATTTTGTCCATCTCATTTTGTGATACATGATCTTCTGACGAAACAGCGAAATGGCGGGGACATGAACAAAATGGACTGTATTACGTTGATCACCTTCCCAGTACGTCTGCAGCTGTTTCTACTATTCAGTGGTATCGGAGACACTTGGTCACCCTCCTCTTTCTTCTTTACGTAATATGACGTCTTCTCTTGATTTATCAGAGTTCAGTTGTGAATTCTGTTTTCTTGGTAAACACCATCGCTTTTCTTTTACTTCAGTTAATAAACGACAGAATTTACCTTTTGCGTTAGTTCACTCCGATATTTGGGGTCCCTTTAAAATTCCTAGTGTGTTTGGATTTAGATATTTTGTCACTTTTATCGATGATCATTTACGTATGACATGGTTGTATTTTTTGCGTAGTAGGTCTGAACTTTTGTCATTCTTTAAAATCTTCATGGCTAAGATTACTAATCAATTTGGTGTTCGGATAAAGGTTCTTCGTTCATATAACGCTAAGGAGTATATTAGCAAGGATTTTATAGCATTTTGTTAGACCAAGGGTATATTGCATCAAACTTCATGCTCTTATACTCAGCAAAATGGGATTGCTGAATGAAGGAACAGCCATTTGCTTGAGATAGCTCGGTCTCTTATTTTGCATATGCATGTCCCTAAACGCTTGTAGAATTTTGCAGTCTTAGCAACATATTTTTATATCAATCGCATGCATTCTCCGGTCTTAGGCAATCGTTCCCCTTTCTCTATTTTGTTTTCATACGGTAATCATTTTTCTGTTTCTCCTAAAGTGTTTGGTTGCTTATGCTATTCTCATGTTCTAGCTCTTCATATTGACAAACTTGATCCTAGTGCTACCAGCATGGTGTTTGTAGATTACTCTCGATCCCAAAAAAGGTATGCATACTTTGACTCTGCCACATCCAAAGTTTGTATTTCATGTGATGTGGCCTTCTTAGAAAATCAAGCCTATTTTCCACCATTTGTTAAGGGCATCACTTGTACTATTCATGTTCCACACTTACCTTCCTCGGAGCTTGATTCTCATCTGTTCAACCTGTGCTCCTTAGTGATCAACCTGCAGTCCTTTTTCCGCAGGTGTACTATCATCGTAAGAAAGTTGTCCAGCCATCTTCCAACAATGATTCTTCTAACAATTCTTCTGCAGGTACTATAATACAGTCTACTCTTTCCGCCTTTCTACCACCGCTGCCTTCCAACGAAGATCTCTCTCTTTCTATTGCCTTACGTAAAGGTAAGCGTTCCTGTACCACTGCACATCCGATTTCTAATTTTGTT